>CM033346.1:15848839-17152109 GCA_019395295.1 Osmanthus fragrans | reverse complement strand
AAATCAAAAAATCGACCTAAATCGGTCGGTTAGGTCGATTTTTTTGCCCACGCCTATTATCTTGTATAATTTTTCAAATAATATCATATTCGTACAAGATATTCATCAACATTTGATGACCGTATTAACATGATAATTTGAAAAATATCTCTTGTTGTAGGTTATGGACATTCATTATATAGAGGATATGTCTCATTAAAACCTTTTTGAGAAAAAAAATCATAATGAACGAAAAATATTATATTATTTTTTTGAATACGTCATAAAAATTGTTTCATTAAAACATTGTAAGAAAAACTCAATGGGATAAAATCTTGGTAAAGGAAAAAAAATAGTACAGTGCGTATGTATTTTCCTCATGATATTATCACTTGAATTATATACTTCAGGAATATTAAATCTTTCAAATATAACATTAATAGTTATGCCAAATGAATTGCTTATAATCGTATTTTAAATTCCATGTCAATTATTTCTTCTATTGATATGCTTAGATGATTTTTTTTCGATATCCTCTCGCTTGTATAATATATAACAGTATTTCATGTACAAAAGTGTTGTCGACAGCTATTTCATTTCAATTCTATTTCTTTCTCATAACGACACAACTTTTGAGATACCCTAATTTTTAACATTTCAAGTGGCTGAACCTCTTATAGGATTTTACATTTTGTTATGTCTCTGTACTTTCCAAAAGTATACACCTCTTAATAGGACCATCTTACTTATATGCTCCATTTTCTTTTGGAGATTTTTTGTCTCAAAATTGAATATAACCACGCTTCAAACATATCATAAATTTATCTAATATAATATTTACGAATTGTCATTCTAGGATGTCAATTCGAGTTGGAGTATTTAAAATTGGTATATAAGATATCTTTGATTAGTAAATGCATCTAAGTGAATCATCATTCGAATTTCTGGTTTGAATTATCTTTTGCGAGTATCTAAATAATATAACGATACATTATGTGCATAATTTTTCAGTTTCTTAATTCTTCCCCCTAATTCTGAGAAAATTATCCAATTAAATTGACAATTAGCAAACCCCATGATAAAATATCACCGTTAGATTTTAAAATATTTCATAAGGGATCAAAATAGACATATAGCCCCTGTTTGCTTCCCATTTCCTCCATATGAAAATGAAAAAGTTTACCATTGGAAGCTAGGTGAATTTTCAAAATGTGAGAGGTTGGTCAAAAAAAGGGACCATATGTGGCCCTCCAATGGTCCAATTTCTTCTAAAAATGAGTAAAGAAATGGGAAACAAACAGGGGCTCATTCTCAACATTCTTTCAATGTCCATCTCAGTGCACTATGATATATCAATTGTATATATATTGCACTATCAGAATAATTAGATGTAAAATTTGGATGTGGGCCAAATACAGGGAGGGAAACTTTAATATTGGCATGATGCTATAGCATTCCCTAAATAAAACTGAAAACCACTTTGTTCTCAATAGTAATAATTTAGAAAATGATTGAAAGCATTTAACAAATAATAATATTAAACAATTTATCGATATCCTAACTAGCATTTATTAAAGTGTTGATATTTAGTCTCACTAACATTAAAAAGATACACCGTCTTGATAGTGTAATCTAAAAACTATGCTCATAATTTATAATTTGAGTATTAATTTCGCAAATTTCAAGTTGCAACACACCATGCGATCATTTAGTAGATGTGTCATTTCTATTTGATACAAACATCTAGATGGTCAATATGGAGGGTAATGGTGCCACGTGTATCACCCTAATTAATTTTTAAAAGTATGGAGAATTCAATCCCTATCTTATATAGTGATGGTTAATGACCAATTTTAAATAAAGAGAACAAACATAATATATGAATTCATTGGATATAAAAATCATCCGGTTCTTCGTTGAATGTCCATTGAGTTATCCATTCATATAATTATTGATTCAGTGATGGTCCAATTTGTCGTGCCAAACAATAATAAATTCAATAATTGAACTACTATTTCAATAAAGTGTTTGTTTCAATTGTATTACATAGTTTAGAAACATATAATGTTTCACTTTAATTTAGTAGATAATAAATCACCATCAAATATCAATAGTAGAATTTTAGTTCAAATATAATTTTTAGTAGGGCTGAACAACGAAATCGTTAAATCGAAAAATCAAACCAAAATATATATATATATTTTGAAATCTTTGGTTTGAGTCCATGCGGATTTTTCATTGACCGTTCATTGCAATTGAGGAGGCAATTAAATTTAGATTTTCATTAAAACTCATACATTTCGTTTCTTTTTACCAATAATTTTCTCGAATTTCGTCTAAATTTTTAAGCCAATTTATTCAAATTTTCTTATTTTTTGATAAATGTTCTCTATATTTTATTAATAGTCATGTTGTTTTGTTCTAATTTGTGTTGAGATCCACTGAATTTTTAGTTGACAATATTTTTGTTTATTTGCATCTCAATTTTCTGATTAGGTCACTCAATTAATTATTTATATTTTAGCTTAATTTTTAGATTTTATTGTTAATTGCTAGAATGAATTGGTGAATTACTTAAATTAATAGTCATTTTGAAGATTTGACCAATGAGCTTTTTGACGTATTGTTTTGATGAAAATTGAATACAAATATTTTCAAAAGATTGTCTCCCAAATTATAAAAGATATGTTAGCTATTCAAATATCCTCAATTGTTTCTCAGTTTGCATTCTCTACTAGTGGTTGAATTCTTATTTTTTAGGAGATTATTGAGTGCAAATATGGTTGATGTGTTTTATTTGCCCTAAAAATTGGTAGCGTGGTATTGAGGAACCTATAGTGATTTGTTAATATTTAGATGAGGTGGAAGTATTGGAGGATTCACAAAAAAGTTATAGAAAGTATCATCATATTTAATCATTCTATTTATTTTCTTTTATTAGTTGTTTTATATCATTTAACTATAAGCAATAGATTCATGTACTATATTTTTTATTTTTACTGAGAGAATGAATCATGTGTTATAACATATAATTGTAGATGTTGCACCAAATAATATCGACTAGAGGTTAAAATATTTATATCATGTTGTTACGTTATAATGATTAGAGCTATAGAACTTTGATTTCTAATATTTCTGATGATATTATTCATGTTTTAATGTGAAATTGTAGACCAATGTTTATAATTTAATTTATTCGATATATATTAATTTTATCTTTGTTAAATTGTGATTTTAAACCAAACTAAATCGAAAAGTGGTTTAGATTGATTTGGTTCGGATTGAAAAAATTTCAATGTGTTTTAAATGGTTTGATTTGAAAATTTATTACAAACCGTTCAAATCTATCTGTGTTCACCCATAATTCTTGTTATGCTTCTTAAGAAGCACTAGTTAAATAAAAAGATTAACTGGTCTAAAACTTCACAAATATAATATATAGTAAAATAAAAATACTTTTCAAGAATATACTTCGATTTGAAAGTTTTAGAAAACTTTGAATAGTTGACAAATCTCACATATGTAAATTTGAAAATTTTTATAGTACTTAAAAATTCGATATTGTTCACGTTGCTATTTCTTACAAATGAACCATTGAATTTTGATATTAACTGTTCGATTTGAGGAGCAATGAGTAGTGAATCTGCTATCCAAATTTCACGATGACCGGATCATGAATGATTGAATATCATCATTTAATCATAGCTCAGACTCTCTAGATTCTGCGAATTTTATGCACTATTGATTTCAAATTTTCTCTATCTTTGCCAAGTAGAATACTTGATAATCTATCTTAAATCAATTTAATATATCAATATTTACACTCTTCAGGAGCAATAATTGATATTCTTTGAGAATATTAACAAAATAGAAAGTTATTTTGTCGAAAAGGCGCTATTCAATAATGTCAATCAAGCATATCCTTGCTAACCCAAGCAAACATTCAAATGTCTATCCTACATTGATTCATGAAGGTACTCCTAATAGGTTGAAAATCATATCAATAAGTCTTCCATCTTGCAGATAAAGCATATGTTGTCTAGGTAAAATTTTGAAAATGATACCTTTATTTCATTGTCTTCCAGCTACTTTGTCTCGCCTACTTTAATTTCCCGTTTCTATGAAATATATATATATACACGAATCATTTCTGGATTATAACTGGCACTCTCCCTTTTAGGATCTACCTCACATCAATAATTACCCCGACCCCTACCACCTATAGGTAGTTTTAAAAATCTCTAAATTCAAAACAAGAGCGAGTTCTTGGTGCTAGTTAAATTCAATGAATATGACTAAGTCTCTCATCAGGATAGACTAAATTTTGACTTATTGTTTGTCTTTGTAACTAGATAATCATTTACCATACCGAATCAAGTTTTTTTTCACTCAATAATTCCCATAGAAAGATTAGGGAAGTGGATAGGAGATAATGAACATTAATTTAAATATCTGTATTTGTCCAAATTTCATTAAAAAATGATCAAATAACATATTTAAATGTTATGAAATCGATGTATTTTCTTTGAATCTCCATTTCTTATTTTATTCGGGTATTTTTTTTGTTTGACTATAATGAAGAAAAACTTACAACTCAAGATCAAGTTATTTAATTTGTGCTTCTTCTGAAACTCCAATAAATTATTATTAAGCATATAACATTTGATCTTTAGATATAATAGCATAATATTATTATTAAAATTTTAAATATTCTTCTAGAATATTTATAGATTTGTGAAGTTGGATTCTGCTAGATTAAACAATTTATTTTCATATAAATTGTATCTCAGAATGTATTATATTTCTTCAAGATATGTGCAACTTCCAGAACACGAAAAAATCATCATCATCATCATTCGTTTTGTTTAAAAATGATGTTATTATTGTTTATTCAAGAGCAATTTATCAATATTCTTCTGAAATATTAAAATTATATTGTCATATTTCACCAAGAACATCGAGATGGATTTTGTCAAAAATATGATATGCACAAATATTATATATTTTCAAAAGTAATAATACAATATTATTATTAGATATTGTTATGTATGAATTTGTGCTTCAAGAGCAACAAAATAATACCTATGATATTCTTTTTCAAGCAATTCTACAACATTTTTCTAAAATATTGATCCGGATTGCTTCTTTTCAAGGAAAATAATACAATATTCTTCTGAAATATTGAAAGAAAAAATTACATTCAAGTAAATATTTATTTATCATAAATTAGAATAGTCAAATTTATATAATTAGATCGAATAACTGCACCTCTTTGTTATACAAGTTAAAGTTAGGAGAATACTGGCATTTTCTTTGAGCAGAAAAGAAGAGTTTCTTTGTAAGCTCAATTGGATACAACTTCTTGTCTTTCTTTGATTGAACAAAAATAAATAAATAAATTATGCCTCAACTTACTAGAGATTTATAAGTTGAGAGAGAAATAAATTTTGTTAACTTATTTGACTAAAATTTCATGCTGATAAAGTGTTATATACTAGAGAGAAAATAGAAGAAAACAAAGAAATCAATAACTTTGTGTATATTTAGTTGATAACTAAAACCCTATATTTTAATAAATAATTAGAGTTATAAGAGATACAATAATCATAATAATCAGGGCTGCAAAGATATAATGATCATTCACTAATAAATATATAATTTATAAAAAAATGATTAAATTTACTGTTAAAATTAAATAATAAGCTCAGATATTTAAATGGGCCAATTATAATCAATAAGAATTTTTTTCTTTTTTTTTTTCTTTTTTTCCAAATTGAGATAATTAAAAAAGTCAAAAGGTCATACAAGGTTAACAAGTTTATAAAAAACTAAGTTCCACTCCATTTTTCAAAATATACTTTTTTAAAACTTATTTTTAACTACACATTATTTCATAAAATAATATTACACATAAATCTAGATTTTTTTTCTAAATTTTTAATCACATATTCTTCAAAAAATTAAGGGTCATTCTCTTCGTGTCTCAGTTTTTAGTTTTAAGTTTTGAATTCATTTTGTGTTTGAGTTTTGAGTGTCTATTTTGAAATTGCTGAAATGCGTTCTTTTTGTCATTTTTAAAAACTATTTCTTAAAACAGAAAACTGAAAAACGCATTTACTTTGAAATTTTGAAATTTTTTTTATAATATTTTATTAAAGAAATCTGATTATTCAATTAATTTTAATAGTTTAATGCTGATCGATTGATGGAAAAAAATTAATGAGGTAGCGTTGCTAAAATCTTCTCATCTAATTCAAATATTTTGTCATATTTCTATGTTCTATCTACAAAAAAACATATATATATTGTCATCATCACGCTAGAGGTATAGAATTTTCAATCACAGACTTTATGAATACACAATTTTTATCAACATTTTAATTACTTAAATTTACTAATTTGTATTAAAATCTGCTAAAAATGTTGTTTTTATCTAAACCAAACAGGTTTCGAAGAGGTATAAGATCTCATTATACTGTAAAGTAATACACAATCCAGATTCATGGAGTAATTTAATTATTAGTTGATGATGAGTTGACTAAAAAAATTGACGAGTCGAATAAGATTTGATGCAATTAATTATTAAAACATTTAAATTAAATTATCTAAAATATTTTCTTCCTTATTTAGCTTGTACACTGAAAATCCTAGTTTGAAAATATAGGTAGAAAGACAACAATCAATTGATTATGTATGTACCACATTCAGTGCTTGGAAATTGGCCTCTAATATTATACAAGCATGATTAATTTGAATGAAAATAGATGGTCAACGTCTCGTATATTCAGTTCTTCAGACGGCCTTAGGCTGGATCTGCTCAAAGTCAAAAACCTCAAACGCAAGGCGTCTCACACCTGGTTTCCCATATACAACATATGCAAGCCCATGAATGGCTTGTTGAATAGAGGTTGTAGCTGGATTTCGCAGCCTTCTACTATGTTTATAGGAATCCAATACCACCTCGCTGTAAATAATGAAGTGATGGAGATATTTCTCCCTCAAGTACTTCCCCACAGAACTTGTTCATCAGAAGTCGACGGTGCTTTTCCTGTAACCATCTTCCAAGAGCATCTAGGTGCTTCATTAGCAACCTCTCTGCTAATACAAGATCCTGCAAAATATATGGAATATACAGTTATGGTTAACCTATTGATGCCAAGATTTGATTTTGTCGAACTAGCTCATCTAGTTGCTTAAGCTGTTAGGAAGGGAATAAGTTTGATTATTTTTAGTCTTCAACACGCCTAATCACGTGCAGGTTGAAATATAACATTTATCTAGCTAAAAGACAAGCTAAGATGCATAATTGAGAAAGTAGATCCAGTGAACTTGATCTTTTTCCCGAGAATTTTATCAGGGCTCCCCCCACCTCTCTCCATTCTAGAATTGCCTTAATTGAAGAGCTGTAGCGCAATGCTACCTTCCTCGTCTGTCAAATTGTCATCTTCAACAATGATAAGCCTCCGTTTCTTATCCAAATCATTCTTCTCTTTTAGAAATTGTCATTCCTAGTTGCATTTGATTGGGAACTGAAATCATTGCACCCAACTTCCACCCTAAATGCAAAAAGCTCTCTATTACAATGCACATGTGCAAGAGCCAATACTATCCTATATACTAGAGGGGCATATCCACAATATGCATGAAATCTTTCAGAGACAAGAATTTTAATGCCGTCAAAAGTTTCTTTATGGAAGTGCTGTAAATTGTAAATATGTTATTGAAGGCATTATCTCCATACTCCAACATCCAAAAATGAGGACTATTCCCTTTCTAAGGGCAATAATGAAGACGAATTAAAAAACATAGGTAGCAGAAGAAAAATAGATAACAGACAATGCATCAGATTCAGTTGTCCCTAAATAATGTAGGCAATCCATGCACCATATTCATAATTTTAAAGCCAAGTCATAGTTATAAAGTGTAAACAAGGATAGAGCATTGCAAAGCACATATGCTGGACATAGCAATTCTCGAAAAAATTGACCAAGAGACTAGTGCAACGTGAGAATGAAAAATCATATAGAGCTCCGTATTTGGATAGTTAAACATATAAGCCACCAAATAAAATATTCAAAATTATGCAAACAAATAATTAATGTAATACAATCCAACAGAAGAGTTAAGCTAACAAGTTAACATTGACATCAAATTACATAAAAGCATCACTTCATTACTGAAGGGATTTAGAATCATTCTCTCAATAGTTAAAATTTCACATAACACTCCATCACGCAAGGTTATTCTTCATATTTGGCTTAGATATGAATATCAAACAATTTTCATCATTCTTAATTTTAGAGCAGTTTTTACATATATGTTACGAATGCGTCCGAGTGTATGGGAATGCTATAATTAAACCACCTCAAAAGAACAACAGCATCTAAAGCCACATTTACCAATCTAAATATTGTACAGGAATGCCGAGTTACTTTGTATGTGAAGGTTATGCAAGTAAGTTAACAGTCTTTATAGTATATTCAGTTAAGGATCTTCAATCATTTTAAATTGCAAGCAACTAAATTGTCCATAAATTGCTAAACCAATTCAACTGCCTTAAGCCTACATTACCACTGCCACACCATCATCCAGAATGCCACTAGCTGTAATCTCTCAATTCTCCTCTCGTTCACGCCCACACACCGTAATGATGACTGCTGCTTATATTGCCCCCATAGTGTACTAATGGCATCATTTTTTTAGTACGAATCACCTCCCCAATCATTGCTCTCTCTATCTCTCTGAAGCACTCAGTGTATCTACCAATATGTCGGTCATTACCAGTGAATTATCTTCAAGTTTTTTGTTATATTCAATTTTCTATCCAGCCTATTACAGCTTCCTTCGCCCAACTTACCTCTGTCACGAATGCCATCGCCACCTTCTCCTTTTACTTTACCTCCATCTCTTTCCTACTCTGCATCAACATCCATTTGCCATCAAATGAAACTTCCTTGCATAAGGAGCCCTAATCAATTTCACCTCCAGTTTGTTGATCTGTTTTTTTAATTATGGGCTACTTTTATGCTATGTTGCTCGGATTTGGGTGCGGGTGTCGAATACAGGTACATATCTAAGGAGTTGGATCCTTCTCATTTTAAAAATTAAGATACGGGGATACGGTTAAAAAGGATCCGAATTTTGGATACGGGTACGGGGATACGTTTTACAAAATATATATATTTTAATGGCATTTCAAAAAAATTAAAGAAAAAGTCAATGTAAATGTCTTATATATTATTTAAAAACAAATATAGAAATAAATTTAAATTTAATATGAAAAAATAGCACTAAATCATTTTAATTACAAAATAAATAGTTCACAAAGATAAAATATAATAAATACAAAAACTAACACAAAAACAAACTCAAAATAAATGGATTTGATCATACAACTCATTAATTATATGCATTGGACTTTACAAACCCACTTATAAAACATTTCAAATCCAATCCAAGCCTACAGTCCAAGCTCACTTCAATCAATTAGGTAACCCTACGTCTTTCTTCTTCCCATCGTCTTTCTCACCATCTTCTTTCCCAACTCTGTTATTTTCTTTCTTCGAACCTAGAAGCATAAATCCAGAAATTCCGCCTGGCCAGAGCAAAACTCCATCTTCTGTCGTCTTCTCCATATGGTTGCCGTGTCTGAGTTCAAAGCCACGAATCCGACCCGTATCCCGTGTCGGTATTCGTGTCATGTCGTGTCGACACGAGTACTTGCCCATTTTTGGAGAGTCCGAGCAACACATCTTTTATGGATTACTTTACTAGCTAAATGCAATTCAATCATTCAACAGCAACAATGGAATTACCACCAAATAGAACAAACCCAAAAACTTTTTGTTCATGGTATGGTGTCTAATTAAATGTGAGATATTCAATTATCCATTGCTCTGCATCCATTTCCATGATTGTCATTATTCTTGTATGTACACACAAGAAATTGATGACATATGTAACTAATATAGCAAGAATCTTCTATACACATATTTCATTAAATTGTCCTTTGACAATATTTCAACAACATTACACTAGAGATGACAAGCAACGAAAAAAATTGCTCATCTCCCACGTTTAATTCATTTACAGATGCCAACAGTCCATCCACAAATTATATTTGAAACCTTTCGAATACATCTAGTAGTATGGTTATTTGGTTTTACCTTGAAGTCCTACTGGAGAGACACTGATTACGCCCAAAGTTTATCGCGGTGTTGTAGTGTAGTTTTGGGGTGTCGTATCCACAGAGAGATGGAAAAATTATTAAAGGTTTCAAAAGTGGTGATTTGTTCTCTCAATGTTTGCAAGAATGTTTGGTTGTTGACAATTAAATCAATAATGAAGTTTTGAGATAAAATTTAGTACATTAAGACAATGAAGCTTTGGAATTCCCTCACCTGGATCAGATCATTCAATGTCGTCTATTCAATTTAATAACGCAATTAGAGGCTTTCATTCCGACACTCTAATCGGAAGATTTTTTTATTCAAGATCAATATGATTCACAATTATACTTCTAGATTCTAAGTTTCCTTCACAATTCCCACAATCATCTATTGAAATAAGATTACAAATTTACCATATACTTGTAGCATAAAGTAATAAACAATCACACCAATAGATTAAATGAAATACAAATTCAACACATGATTCAATTATTCGATAGAAAGAGCGTGATTAATTCTATGAAAATCTAACACATGCTAAAGCAATTCCATGATTAATTCATAAAGATGAAAACCTAGATCTAGAAGTTTATTTAACAAAATAAATACCAAGTTTGATGAATAAACGACATGAAAATCCTAAACCCGAGTGAGTTCCTCCCTTTGCTTCACAAGATTTGATTAGCCTTCCATGGAGTTCTTGAACCCAAGAGATGTTTTAGAGGTCTCGGAGATGAAGAATGGTCGAATTCCTGGTTCTGGTCGACTTTAGGGTGAGAAAAGCGCGTCAAAAAACTTTCCATAGTCGATTTAGTTGATTTCCGAAAATAAATTTTTTTTGGCCCAGTTTATACCTATGCGACCGCATGGTATAAATCCATGCGGTCACATAGAACAAAGTAATTCAACCTTGAAGCTCTCGGTAATAGCCATGCGGCCGCATGTCTTTATAACCATGCGACCGCATGATTTTGCCAATTTTTCGCCGGACAGCTTTCAGTGTTTTGGTCATATATTTCTCCCTCGATATCCGATTGATGTGATTCAAAGTGCGTTGGAAATCTGACTCGATGGGCTACAACTTTCATTCAGATGTCAACTTCCAATTCGATCTTATAACATGTGAAAATGATCTAAATATGAGGCTGAAAATCGATATAAAACTTTTCAGCATATGTGATGACGTTTTGACTATATTTCATTCCGTCGACTTCTTTCCTCATCCAATTGATGCCGAACACCCTCAAATCTTCATATCTTTATTTTACCTTTTGAGTCATCTTTTGGTATTTGCAATTTGGTCTTTGAACTTTTGTTTCTTCCATTTTGATCCCTTTTCACTTATTTCTTTCATTTTTCACCTGTTTCACCCATTTGCCACCTAAACCAAGATATAGAAATATTTAGTGCATTTCGGTGTCAAATAATCATATAAATGAAAATATTAAAGGGTGAAAAACGTAATAAATGTGCTATTATCAAACACCTTCCACAAGAGACAAATTTCAGCAAAGTTGTAGGCTTCCTCGTTCTGATTTTAAAGCATGGAAGCTGCATATACAAATATCCATAAGTTGAATCCACACAAGCAAATTATAAGCTCCTAAAATCAATTACTTGCCCATGAATCACCAATCCTCTTTACCAGAATTGCCCTGGCCCTAAGCTTGGAATCTTCCAAATCGCCCTTGTTGAGCACTCTAGAGAATCGCACTTGGAATCTTCCAAATCGCCTTTGATTGAGCTTTGAATAATGAAGGAGATGGAAACGACAGCTTCAACCATAGAGAAAATGGTCGAAATTTGTGCATCAACGGGGTAGAGAGAGAATACGTGAGGGAGACAGAGAGAGATACTGTTTTGTGTTTTGGGCCTGGGTATTTTCCACGTTCATTATTTCACCGTGTTGTATTTCCCAAAACGTGAAAATCATGTTCTGAGTTTGCTTCAATTTTTTTTTTTTTTTTTTTTTTTGTGGAAATTACACAAGTCCAGAGATTTAAACATCATAATTCAAAATTTAGGATTGAAATTTCATTATTCACAAATCAGGTATTGATTTAATAATTTAAATATTAACACCCAATTCAATTTTCAAATCTTAATCATTTTACCTTGTCATTTCTCTCTCTACCTTCTTATCTCTTTATATTCTCTACCTTCTTTCTATCATAAAACACCATCGGAGTGGCAACGGTGATACACGATGGCGACGACGCTATGAAACAACCTCACCGACAACTCGTTCTTTGATTTTCCTAGCGTTCACGTACTCATCCCCAATTCTCCAAACCCTAATCATCCCTATCCTGTCTCTCTATACCTTGTCATTTCTCTCTCTACCTTCTTAGATCGGAGGGGATGTACACTCGAGAAATTGATCAGTGTACACCGGACGTCCACTAGCACTAATAGCATTTTGTCTAATGGGCTTTTGGTGTTGGTGTTGGTGTAGTTGATGAACTGGTGACGTTCTGAGCTCGTTGGTAGCGAGTGATGGTGGCGGGTTTGGGGAGTTTGCTGGGTTGAGCGAAGGGGAGAACAAAGGCATTATTGGATTTGGAAGGGTGTTTACGGGAAAGCATTTTCATTGTACACGAACAACACTTTTCTGTCATTTTGAGTGCGTGTTTATGTTTGGAAGAGAGACGTTTCTTTCTAGTCTGGTACAGTGGCTCCTGGTGGCGAAAATAGTAGGAATTGCGCACGACGGGAGAGAGTTGTGGTGGTCATGGTGGTGAGGTGGTGGTGCTGGGGATAGGGACCGGTGTTGAGGTATTTTTGTTGGGTTTGTTGGATGTTGGAGTGGTGGTGGAGGATGCAATGGTGGTGGGTGCGGTGGTGGTGGGTCTGTCGGTGTTCAGTGGCTCTGGTGGTGATTGTGATGGTGTTATGGCGAGTATGGTACTGTTTGTGACCAAGTATTGGTGGTGGATCGGAGTCGAGATCGGGCTATGACCATAAAATTAATCTGTGACTAAAAAAATAGTTCTGACAAACAAATTTGAAAACTTGTGACTTGTAAAATTTTTGATTTGTGACCTCGACAAATCTGTGACCTATAATTTTTTTGATTTGTGACATCAAAATAATCTGTGATCAATTAATTTGATAATATGTGATCTGTAAATTAATTATGATCTTTAATTATGTAACTGTGACCAAGAATCGTATAACTGATACATTAAAATAATTAATTAATAAAATATTTTAATTAATTAATGGATACTTGATTTTTGCATTTACAAACCTTTGACCTGAATTTTGAATTGGCAGTAGTTAAAATCTGGTTTATGATTTTTTTTTTTTTTTTTTTTTTTTCAAAATTGCGTTTTCAAAAATGGGAAAGTGAACCCGTTTTTACTGTTTTGAAAAATCGAAAAAAGAAAACGATAAAGAGAACGGACCTTAAATATTTTAAACCCATTTTTTCCCAAAATCTCATGGAGTCTAAACAAGAGATACGAGACTATATCTAAAAACTTTATTGGTCATCATAATTTTAAAATGTGTTACATTAATCATCGTTTCTATTACAAAATCATTTCAATTAAATTACCGACGATGTATAAGTTAGCGATTTAACAGCAGTAAAAAAGGAACAAAATTAATATTTTCAAAATAGTGTTGATTTCTATATAAGTGAATAAATTGATGGTTTGAAAACTAAAATCGTCAATGTAATTGACATTTTTTTAGCTCATAATATTATTGGATCAATCAACCACACAGACATTGTTGTCACACACCTCAACTAACTATTTCACTAA
The DNA here is from genome assembly GCA_019395295.1 of Osmanthus fragrans. Lineage (NCBI taxonomy): Eukaryota > Viridiplantae > Streptophyta > Magnoliopsida > Lamiales > Oleaceae > Osmanthus > Osmanthus fragrans. The sequence goes on along the minus strand of CM033346.1, from coordinate 17,138,191 downwards.
CAAATACACGAAGAGTGACTTAACTGATAGAAATTTTGGTGACTAAAGTGACATATTAGGAAAGTTTTTGTGTCAACAGACATTTTAACTTAAAAGGTGAAGGGCAACATTGCAAAGAATTTCCAAAAACATTTTGAATTCCCAGAGCCTCTGTTCGCATCCTCCCTCTCGTCTAAAATAAAGTACCGAGTTGCATTTAACTATAGTAGTTCAAATTTCGGCGAGATGAACTCTTTGATTGTGAATCTTGAAATTTACCCAAATCAAGAAAAGATTCAGAGAAGTCGATAACAATGCCGAAAGACTGATAAATTGGGGCAATCGTAAATCGCTTGAAAAGACTTCGCAGATTCACAGTCATGGATTCTGGTTCGCCTCGTTCTCGCATCGACCAGGTATATAGACATTGCTTATAAGTAATTGAATTGAATTATTAATGAGTATATACCATCCCTTTTGGCATTTTTGTACTGCTACACCAACACGAGTACGTGTGTGATGGGGTTCTTTTGGATGAATATACTCAATCACGTATAAATTCGTATATAGATTACGATATGCGTTTCTGTCGATGAATTTTTTCTTTTTGTGTGTTTGCATAAAAATTATGTATAGGATATGAACATGGGTGTGTATTTTCTCTTTCACCCCAGAAAATAGAAAAAGAAAGAATAACAAGGCGTGCACAGTGCATATAGAAATTCCAGTTTGACGTCATGAAAAAATGAAATAAGTTTGAGATATTAATGTCCTTTTGTCTTTTTTTATAATTATTAGTTAACTGAATTATGCGATGATGAATACTGTGTTCATTGAAACTGAAGTATTTATTTTTACTTCTGCAAAGCCCTAATGTGACTTATTTATGATGGTTATGGAAAATTTGACATGATGAAAATGTGCCTTGCTGAAGATTTTATTGTTTTCATTTTTTGCGGTTGGTTGAAGTTGGTCGGCATTCATAAATTGAACAATGGAAACCAATTACTGTGGTATAATCTGTTTCTATATGCAGTTCTTTGCTTCTAAAAAGAAGAGGAAGACTTTATCACCGCCTTCAAAACCTGGGAGACCAGAAAAAGAAGCAAAAAATTAAAATTGAAGGCTCTCCTAGTGCCAAAGGTTCGTTGGAAAGTTTTTTTGGTGACTTCATGGGATGGTGATTTGCATACTCAGCCTTTGAACACTGCTTGTGATCCAAAGGCTAAGCAGGTTCCAACCAAGAGAAATCTGACATTGGAGATTGGCTTGTCATCAAAAGATGGAAATAACGAGGCAAATTTCTCAAGCCAAGCACTCCCACAAAGTTTTGAAGCTTTTCAAGAGGATCAAAGGGGAAGATCTAAAGTCTTGTTTGATACTGTTGGTGTTGCAACAAGAGATTATCAAAAGGATTCATCAGAATCCAAGATTGTTGCAGGAAACTCTGAGCTTAAGCAGTTTGCGAATGATTTTTTGTCACTGTATTGCTGGTAATGTTTATACAACTAATGTTCAGCGGAACATATGTCTTTTGTCTGATGTTATTGGAAATGAGCTAGCTACGTACTCTCTGTAATCTTTTGTGGAGATTTCTGACCTTTTCTTATGTGCAGTGAGGTACCATCTACTGCAGGAGTACAATCGGAACCGAATGTGTCCATGAATAAAAGGCAGGAAGAGAAATCCTCAAAGAGAAAGCATCTTAGGAATGATGGGAATCAGTCTATAGGCGAGCACGAGGTCACTTCCTCAGACAATAAGAATCCTGTCAATATTCAGTCAACTGTTGTTAGTGAATCAGGAGATGTAGATTCAAAATATTCTCAGGAGGTAAGAGGTCAATGGAAATAATCATGACAGTGTACTAAGCGAACTTATCTTTTGATTCATATTTATCTTGACAGGTTATTGGGTGTAACAATCCCATCGAACTGCAAGCAAGTTTGAGAAAATGCCGTAACGCATCTGCTCTTTGTACAACTGTGTGTGACACACCTGGTTCATTGTCTACGAAACTTGGAGCTCGTCAAACTCCCCAGACAACGAAACGAAGCTCTATATTTTCCCCGGGAGAAGAATTTTGGAATGAGGCAATTGTAGTCGCTGATGGTCTCTTTGCTTCCAAGGACAGTGTTTCTTCTCATGTAGCTGAAAATACTGAAGCTTTTCTAGCAGGTTATGAGATGAATAACTCAAATAATGTGAAAAATGTTGGATCTTGCAATGCACTCAACAAAGCATTGAACGGAGATACAGAAAGAATTTCTGCTGCAGGCTCACTGGGGAAGCATGGAAAGGATCTAAATAAAGAAGTGTCACCTTTGCCCGTCAAGCATTTTGACTTCTCTTCTGAGGAAAAAAAATTGGATACAGAAACTTGTTCTCATGATAATAATACCATACCTTGCACTCTTAGAGATGAAGAAAAGAGATGTGCTTCTAGCAGTCATCATGGTTTGCAGAACAATAATGGTAGGGAAATTTGCTGCAAAGTTCTAACACACAAGATTTCTCCTGGTGGACAAGGGATGACCACTGAATGTGCCATTTCCCAGAGAAATGTGGAATTTGCAATTCAAAATAGTGACAGTTTTACGTCTGATACACCAGAGAAAGAATGCAGTAAATTTTCTGTTAATCATGAACCCAACAGCAATATTACTCCATCAAGTTTTTCTTCAATTAAGGATTGGTTAGATCTCAGCAATTGGCTACCTCTTGAAATATGCTGCATATACAAGAAAAAAGGGGATATCGAAATTGTATCCATGGCAGGTATGTATTTCCCCTCCGATTAAATCCTGTCTCCCTCACCCTTTCAATTAAGGATACAAAAAGTTCAAATAGTTCTTCGTTCCTCCTGGTTATCGAACATGGCATATTTTGTGATGTACTCTGGACCTTCTCCCAGTTTGAAAGTTTACAACTTAATCAGGGTTTTTGTAAATATCATTTCCATAAATTACATAGTTTATTATCTCAAATAGTTAGTTCAGTTGGTGGTCAATTTTCAATCTTTTGCAAGATATCTTTTGGGGTGTAGTTAGTACAAGTATAAACTACCATATAATGCTCATTCTGTTGTCAGTTAGCGAAAAAATACTTTTCTTTCTCCAGTGTCTGATACTCAGGACTCTTTAGTCTTTAGTGATTATATTACTGCATTGGAGGTGCTGCAAATATACATAAAATGTCTCCGTGGCCATCCACCTTTATATTTGCATGTGCACCCGAGCTTCACTGACTTCCTTTTTCTTTTATTATTATATTTTAAAAAATTATAGTACCCAGCACAGTTTTATTTTAATTTGATAATGTTGCTAAACAGCTATACTTCATACTTCTTGTCAAGTCAGGGGATAGACTAGGATGTGATTCATCGAAAGTGTGGAAAACTTATACATCACATTGAGGATTCATTCTAACATTTGAGTCATTTTCTTCAGGTTTTCTTTTATTCTTACTGTCCGTCTGTCCAAAATTAGCAAGGCCCTTTTTGGGCTTCTATGTTTTTATTCAGAATTTCAATTCAAGTACTTAATTTCCTGGCGTTCTCTGTTGAATGTGTCAGCATGTTTGGACATGTTAGTGCTTCACAGTTTTAAGGATTTATCCATTATCTATTATGGACCAGTAGGTTGTAGGTCCTTCTTTAGAGAATATTCATGCTAGGCACAGTGTAAGTACATGTAGGCACAGTACAGTTTATGAGTGATATCTTGATATGTAGAGTAGTGTTTTAATTAAGCATGTCTTTGTCGCGCAATCACTATGCTCCACTGCAATTAAGCATTGTGTCAAATGATCTGGTGCTTGCACTTTTCCATTTCTTATGCATCAGTTACAAGGGTACAGATGGAATTTTGAAGATGGATCCTTGACTATTTAAAATCACGGAAAAGCCCTAAGAACAAAGTAGACAATAACAATATATGGAGGGAATATGTATTATCTTATATGTGGTCTAGGTTTCATAAAATTGTAGTTTAAACTATTGAGGAAGTGATTTTGCATTGTTTTCATTTAGTTAAGGTTTAATTTGAAAAAAAAAAAAAAAAAACCCTCCACTCTTCAGGTTGACTGCCTTCGGGTGGATGGTGTCTTGCAGAACAGGAATCTTGTTTACTGTGCATCTACAAGGTAATTTTACTTTTGTATTTAGAATTTGTATAAAATCTCCCTATTAGTTTTTATTCATTTCTCTATATAATGGTTTTTGAAGTGTTACTGTTGATTGAACATCCATTACGAAATTTTACCTATGAATCTGGCTACTCTTCAAATTTTTCAAAGAAGGAAATTTTCTACAAAAAAAATAAGTGAAAATGAAGTAACATTGCATGATTTTGATCTTCCTGTATTCTGCTAAGTGCTAATTGATGGCAACACTTTAACTATCATTGCTAGAGAACTCAAACTAGACATGTATATGTCACCACATCTTTTATTAATCAAAACCATCAATCTCTTGCTAATTTGATCTGCCTTCCTTTTGGTTGTCATAGTGCTGGTAAAAGTTTTGTTGCTGAAGTTTTAATGCTAAGGAGAGTTGTATCAACAGGAAAGATGGCTCTTCTTGTACTTCCATACGTGTCTATATGTGCAGAAAAGGTGCCTTGTTGTCTTTACCGTTGATAAAATGTTTCAAGCTCTATAAGCATGTCTTATGCTTTAGCCTTGGTATGAAATTTGTAGGCAGAACATCTTGAAGTTCTTTTGGAACCACTAGATAAGCATGTTCGCAGTTATTATGGGAATCAAGGTGGTGGAACTCTTCCGAAGGATACCTCTGTAGCTGTCTGCACAATCGAGAAGGCAAATTCTTTAATTAACAGATTACTAGAGGAGGGTCGTCTATCAGAGCTTGGTATCATTGTCATTGATGAGCTGCACATGGTATCTACCTTGCCTTATATTTTATGTTAGTAATTCGGACTAAACGTATATGAATTTTCATATAGCTATTTTTATTTTTACCTAATTCTCCTCTCACATGTATGCAATAATTTTTTTGGATCGTGACAGGTTGGTGACCAGAGTAGGGGCTATTTGTTGGAACTCATGCTGACAAAGCTTCGTTATGCTGCTGGTGAAGGCAATGTAGCATCATCTAGTGGAGAAAATTCAAGTATGAGCAGTGGGAAATCGGATACTGCTCATGGTCTCCAAATTGTTGGCATGAGTGCTACGTTACCAAACGTGGCTGCAGTTGCTGATTGGCTTCAAGTGAGTATAATACCATTCTTGCTACTTATACAGCCAACTCAAGAAAAGAGAGAGATAAAGAAGAAAAACAGAAAAAGGAAGGAGAAAACGACTTTTGATAGTAGGGGACCAGGGGTTGAGAAATTTGTGTCATTTCTCTAGAATTGAGTTGAATATATAATTACTGGCTAGGTGGCAAATGCCATAATGCACAAAAATCGCAGGAGTGCTTTGATAATGACTCGTTTGCCAATATATTCTTTAAGTGCTTGATATTTCATATTTAGTTGCTTTGTTCAATATTCAAGAAGTAAAATAACTAGCATAATGCAAAAGTGCATTAGGTTAAAGAACATTTCAGATCTCTTTTCAGTTGGATATCTCTGAGCCTAGATTGATTTTCCTACACAAATATTTTTAAAGATTTTGATAAAAATGTAGAAACAAGTGAAATTTCACTTCTTTTGGTGAAAAAGTGGAAGCCAAGTCAAACTTATTACAAGTTTTAAATATAGAATGCTGTTTGGGTCAAAATTAGATTTTTGAATGTAATTTGACACCACATTATTATTATCATTATTATTATTATTTTGAGCAAAACACCAACGTAGCCTCAGTAGGTTTTCAGGCTCCACCACGAAGGCTGACGGGAAATCCACCACATACATTATGTTCTGTTCATCACTTTCAGATTATTGTTGACCTAAAAGGAAACCAGTACAATTGGATCTTACTTTGCACAGCCATACATCACAATGAGCTGATACATATATGCCTATGTGAATGTTTCATTCTACAAGTAAAATTCATTGCAGGCAGCTCTCTACCAGACAGACTTTCGGCCTGTTCCATTGGAGGAGTACATTAAAGTTGGTAACACAATTTACAACAAAGAAATGGAACTTGTCAGGACACTCCCCAAAGTGGCTGACCTTGGTGGTAAAGATCCAGATCAAATTGTAGAACTATGCAACGAGGTTTTACCTTCTCCTTATTCTTCACTAAAGCTTTATATTGCACTAGAATGGAATAACAATGAGACTATTTATCGTATTAGGTTGTTCAAGAGGGTCACTCAGTGCTAATATTTTGTTCAAGTAGAAAAGGATGTGAATCAACTGCTAGGCATGTTGCAAAATACCTCAAAAAGTTCTCTGTCAGTCCCCATGACGGCCATAGTGAGTCAATCGATGTTACTTTTGCTATTGATGCCTTGCGAAGATCTCCTGCAGGGTTGGATCCTGTGCTAGAAGAAACTCTTCCGCTTGGTGTTGCCTACCATCATGCTGGCCTCACAGTATGTTAGCATCATCTTTGTTAATCTCTGTTCTTTTTCTTTACCGTACGGATTACTCATCCAAGCTATGTATTACATTTGAGCGCTTATGAAGTTCTTCATTTCTCTAAAAGGTTGAGGAAAGAGAAACTGTCGAAACCTGTTACCGCAAAGGACTTGTACGTGTCTTAACTGCTACATCAACCTTAGCTGCTGGGGTTAACTTGCCTGCACGGAGAGTTATTTTCAGACAACCCCGTATTGGCCGCGATTTTATTGATGGGACAAGGTATAAGCAGATGGCTGGAAGGGCTGGTCGAACTGGCATAGACACAAAAGGAGAGAGTGTATGTGTATTTGATTCATATGTTTTGTCTGCTTCATCTTCCAATTGTTTCTTGGGTTTTAGACTTGTAGTTTTATGTTTTTCTATTGTTCTTTTCACTTGGAGATCTTCCTACTTATTAAGTAGACTGTGGTTAGCCATTGTTATTTTCAATTATTTTGGTTGAAGATTTCTAAAACATCGCCTGCTGAGGAGGATATTAACCTATTTGTCTTCTTCTATAATTTCATTCCACCAGGTACTAATTTGCAAGCCAGAGGAAGTCAAAAGAATATTTGCACTTCTTAATGACAGCTGTCCACCGCTGCACTCTTGTTTATCTGACGATAAGAATGGGATGACCCACGCAATATTGGAGGTTGTTGCTGGTGGAATTGTTCAAAGTGCTAGTGATATTAATCGTTATGTTAGGTGTACTCTTCTCAATTCAACAAAACCCTTTGAAGATGTGGTGAAATCAGCACAGGACTCTCTTCGTTGGTTATGCCATAAGAAGTTCCTTGAATGGAGTGAAGAGACTAAGTTATATACTACTACACCTCTAGGCCGTGCATCTTTTGGCAGTTCTCTCAATCCAGAGGAGTCACTTGTAAATACTATACACTATTGCCTGTTATATTATGCATTTTGTAGCCTTTCTATATCCATGCAGTGTTGATATTCTATTCTGATCAGGCTGCTAAGGGTTTCCCGTTATCTCCAAATTTGTGAAATTGAGCTTTTGCGGGATGGAAATGGATTAGTTAACATATGAGTTCTGTTTGCTTTTAGATTGTGCTGGATGATCTGATACGAGCAAGAGAAGGATTTGTGCTTGCATCTGATTTGCATTTGGTATACTTGGTGACACCCATTAATGTTGATGTAGAACCAGATTGGGAGTTGTATTATGAGAGATTCATGCAATTACTTTCTTTAGACCAGGTTCTTTGCTCCTCGTTCTCCTTTTTTACCTCTGATGTCTCATTCAATAATTACCATTGCATTTGTTAGATGCTGATTGTAAAGTTGTTTAGCGCTTCAAGTTTCAGTTTTATGCATCAATTTAATTGTTTTCTTATGCTAGTTTTGATGTTAATAACATGTTTTGCAATATGTATACTGGCATGTATAGCCATTTAGACATTTCAGAATATTTTATAATAGTCATTCTCTTGTTCTAATGGACACATCTCTTATACTTGTCTCTATGAGTAGTGAATGTAAACCCTAAATTTAGTCATCATGCATGGATGCTTGATTATTAAAAGCAGCCAAATATCAACTAAAAGGGGTATGTTTTTCCTTTCTACATTGACTATAGTTAATTGATGCTAGGAGAGAATGTGATAATGACTCCCTTGTTAATTCTGAATGAGCAAGTCTCTTCTCATACGGATCTATCATGCAAGACACTATGATGGAAAGAGATTCATCTTGGTCCTTTCAATCCCTTTCTGTCAATTACTTCTATTCTCTCTATTACGTTGCATGTTTCTCCCAATCCATTTTCTCCTTATTATTTTAGGTACCTACACTGGTCCCCTTTCCTTTGTTAATTTGTTGTATCCATGACAAGAGAACAAGCTTTGGAAATGCCTGATAAATAATCTCCTTTCGTTCTTTTTAATCTTATTGTTGCCATTGCTGGGGTAATAAAACTTCTAATTATATTCCATGAAAGAAGTGTACGTGGCCTACTTTATTCATAGTACGTGGATACTTGGACTCGTAATATATTTTATGGAATGACGACCTCACCTAATAGCTTAAGCTATGAGAGAGGAGGAATTCTCCATATTGGTGGTATCCATGAGTGTTGCATGCTTGAAGGATCATTTAACTATGTGGGTTCTTCTTTCTTTTCTTGAAGACAAGTGTTAAGTCCCTCTTCAACACATGTTCGTGTTAAGGGATAAAATTTCACATCGAATAAAGATGAAAACATGGGAAGACTAAAAAATGAGCACGCGAATTTCAAGATTGGTCCACTCAAACGAGTCATCATCTTGCGGGGTATGTTGATAGATATAATCCCACATCGAATAAAGATGAAAACATAGATCAACTTATAAGGTCTTGAGCTACTCCTCTTAACAAGGTTGACTTTTTAAGATGGAACCTCAACTTTTAACATGATATTAGAACCCATTGAGCTCCAACGAGCAATTCGATCCAATTAAGACTAAAAAAATGAGCATACCATTTCGAATAAAAGTGAAAATATAGACCAATATATAAAGGGTATAAGCTACTCCTCTTAATAAAGTTGACCTTTTAAGATGACGTCCCAAATCTTAACGGTTCATAATCTGATGTCTAGAGAGTTGGATACATATGGCATAATAACTAATTCTGGGAAATTGAAAATATTATTTCACAGAAAAACTGGAAAATGAAAATTCTAATGTTCACTTGCAAGTGCAACTTTTTTTAATTATAGCATTGATGGGTGTATCTATATGTGTCTCCTTATCATAATCGTATGCAGATTTTTATTTTTGTCAATAAGAGAAATTACCTATACAATTGTTGCTTATCCTGATGGGCGCTAACCTCATTCAAACGATTAATTTATGCCAAGTCTTTGGTTATAATCTTTGGCTTTAATTTCGTCCTACTGCCTTGACTGGGATGACAGGGGGCTTATGCTGTATTTTGGCATCATTATCCTTTACTAATTTCCTCCAGTTAATTTTGCTTTTAATTTATTTCATGTGTGCACATTAAAGCCCCGTTTGATTCCCATTTTGGAGAAGAAAATGCATTTTAAATAGTTGATTGATGGAGAATGTGTGGTTGAAAATTAAAGAAAAGTTTTGGATTTACGTGTAATATTATTTTATTAAAAAATGTATGGTTGAAAAGAAGAGAGAGAAATGAATTTTGAGAAAATGGGAATCAAACATGGGCTAAATTTTGTTAGAATTTTAGATAGGGTGACATACTGACATTGTTTTAGGTCCAAACCTCTTGTGGAGAAGTTCATTGGCAGATGACTGTTATGTTGTAACCCATCTTTTGAAGGACAGTCTGCTTTCTTTAACCTATCTTATGGCATGCAGTCAGTTGGCAATAGAGTTGGAGTGCAAGAACACTTTTTAATGCGCATGGCTCATGGAGCGCCAATTCGCACCTCACACAGATCAAGGGATAGCTTGAAAGGGTTGCAGGGAAGATATGATCATAGACTTGGGATGCCAACGCATGGTATGCTCTCAGATGATCAAATGCTTCGGGTGTGCAGACGGTTCTATGTCGCTCTTATCTTGTCACGACTTGTGCAGGTAAATTTATTCCGTTTGCATGGAGATCTTGATCAACTTCTTCCCTTGCAATGCCCACCTGAGTTCATAATGTCATAATAGATTGTTTCCTTTATCTTGTACTAGATATTAAATTTTCATATATTTTGGTTGCATATGCCTTTTCTCTTATCTCCCAGCCCATATACTACAAAAGATATAGCTCCATTTTCATAAATGTGCAACTACTTTTCTTTTCCTTAAAATGTAACCTAGAAAAATTGATATTATCAAAATTGTTTCACCACTTGTAACTGGTCACCTTTTTTTTTTTTTTGTATATATCTCACGACTGAAGTGCTTCTGCTGAAATGTTATTACGTGTTTTTGTTTTTATGGCTTAATGAATGTGTTTTGTAATGCTGAAATGCAGGAAGTCCCTGTTGCTGAAGTTTGTGAAGCTTTTAAAGTAGCAAGAGGCATGGTTCAAGCCTTACAAGAAAATGCTGGAAGGTTTGCGTCTATGGTTACTGTATTCTGTGAGAGACTTTCTTGGCATGACCTTGAGGGCTTAGTTGCCAAATTCCAAAATCGCATTTCATTTGGAGTTCGAGCAGAGATTGTAGAGCTCACTACCATTCCTTACATTAAGGTTGGTGAGTTGCTTTAATTTTTCTTTAATTTTAAATCAATATCTAATTGCTATTGGAACTTTTAGGGTTCACGAGCTAGAGCACTTTATAAAGCTGGTTTACGAACACCTCAGGCAATTGCTGAAGCATCAGTTCCTGAAATTGTCAAAGTGCTTTTCGAGACTTCATCTTGGGCTGCACAAAGTGAGGTTCTTTATACTGGTCAATGCATTCAATAATTTATATTATGAAATTAAAGAGGATTTTGAATTATGACTGCATCTTATTAATTATTAGTTTCACTTATGATTTTTGAAGAAATGTTTGGGAACAAGGCTTTTCTTTTTTTTGTATTTTGGAATAGTAAATTGATGGAGAATGTGTAGTTAAAAAAGAAGGAAAAGTTTTTGATTTGCGTGTAATATTATTTTAATAAAGAATATGTGGTTGAAAAGAAGAGAGAAAAATAAATTTTGAAAAAAATGGGAATCAAACAGGGGCTAATTGTTTGAGCAAAACTTTATGAGAATAGACATATTTTCAAGGTATTTAAGATTTAAATGGATTTGAGAAGGGAAGGACAGTTAATCATTTTCTCTGTGATGGTGAATTCTCTTTGATTTTCGTCATCGTGCTTGATGTTTGTATATCTACTGATTTTCCTAAATTATGGTGATGCAAATTGCAATACATTAACAACTGAAGTGCTTCTCATATAAAGTTGATGGTTCTTTCAAAATATGGGTTCCCATTTTCTTCTCCGTGGCATTGATGGGGGTGCAAATAACTGTATATTGTTCTTATTTCCCCATCCTATGTATGAGTTTGTAGACTTGGACATGAAAGTACTCTTTGTCTGTTGGGAAAAGGACTCAGGCCCAAAGTAGATTAGTTCTAGTTTCACTTAATTTTTTTTTTTTTTTTCCATCTTGATCTAAAAGTTTAAGGGTGCGTTTGGTTTGTTGTTTTAAAGCTATTTTCAATTTTGCAGGACACTGGAATCTTGTTTGGTCTGATATTTCCTAAAAATGCATTTTTGAAAATAATGTTAAGAGTGTGTTTGATGGAGATTATTGAGAAAGAATGAATTTTGAAATAGTGATATGATGGGAAATGTGTGGTTGAAAAAGAAGGAAAAATTATTGATGTGATAGAAAATATTATTTTATTGAAGAATGTATGGTTGAAAATAAGTAGAAGAATAAAAATGAAAATGAGAATGCGGGTCAAACGGGGCCTAAATATATATAACATAAAATCTAAAAGCATTTTTGACGTTTTGAATGTTTTCAACGAAAATTCTGAAAACACTCAAAACATGAAAAATAAATGTTTAAATAAAATTTTAAAAAATAAAATTCTAATAAATAAAATTTAAAAATTTAAAACAAAATTAAAATTTTGAAAAATTAAAATTCTAAAAATGAAAAATGCAAATTCTGAAAAAAAGAAAATTATAAAAATTTCTAGAAATATAAAAATTATGAAAAGTAATAATACTTCAAGCTCTTAATGATTCTTTACATAAAAAATTAATTTTTTTTAAAAATGAACTCAAAAAAAAAAATTCTCAGTCCACATCATTAATTTTTGTTTTTATTTCCTATATTTTTAATTTATTTATTATATATTTTTATTATACTTTTGTAGCGAAAAAAAATATTGTAAGATTCACCGACTTCAAAATATACATATATTACTTGATAATATATTAATATAAAACTATTTTATTTTTACTGAATAATCAAATTTAATAGAATAAAATGTCATAAAACAAATCTTCAAAATTTCAAACCAAACGTGTTTTTTAATTTTTTGTTTTGAGAAATAATTTTTCAAAATGACAAATCAAACACGATTTTAGTAATTTTATAATTGACCCTCAAAATAGAAAGCTAAAAATGAACTAAAAACTAAAAACTGAAACACAAAATAAATGGGTCCTAAGTTGTTAAAGTGCCACATGTGTATCATCTAAATATAGTTTCAACATGCCTGTCACATGTATGTGAGATTCATTTTTTACCATCAAAGCGAAACATGTGCACAATTCTTTTAAATGGGTGGCGATAGGACTTGAACTCAAGACTTTAGCTGCTTTGATACTATGTTGAATCATTTGATCTAAAGCTTAAGTTGATAGATAGGATCACTGACCACGTGTATGTCATTTAAATGCATAGTCTTCAACATTTTGTTTTTTGCTTTTGGCTTTGCAGCCTAGTTCTTGTCCTTAGGATGTGAAAATATGGAAGTTTTTGCTGATTGTATTCAAAGAGGGTGGTTGCCTCTCCTCTCCTCTCTCTTTTCACACGTGCATGTTAATTTTTTCCTAGAATAGTATCAATTGTTGACTTTCAATTCTGATTAAAAAAATCCATCTTTGTTTCTTAGTGGAGTTCACGGCCTTTTGGAAAAATTGTTTATGCTTCCTCTCTTCATTCTTCAGTAGTTATGTTTTTATTTATTCAAGTATTGTTCTTTGATTTTGATTTCCTACATGACCATGAAAGGCTCAGCACAACGGAGGATACAGTTGGGAGTTGCTAAGAAGATAAAAAACGGTGCACGCAAAATTGTTCTCGATAAAGCCGAAGAGGCAAGGGTTGCTGCTTTCTCAGCCTTTAAATCTCTTGGACTTAAAGTTCCAGAGTTTGCTCAACCATTACTATCCACTGTTTCTGGAGATGGCCCTAAAAAAGAATCAACAAATTCTTCTGGAGAGGAGTCCACCAGTAGCTTTGCTGGTCTAGATAATAGGAAGCATGTTTTAGACGCCTCGTCATTCAAGGAAAAGAGGAAGACTGGTGGGGTTATTTCCGAAACTGAGGAAGGTAAATCAACAGAGACTTCCACTGTCGGCTTAGCATCTTCAGTGAAAGGAAATCCAGCAGGCACCTCGCGTGGTGAACTTGTGGAGAAGCCTGCTTTGCTTGAGGAAGGGGTTAATACTCTGGGTGATGGCCTTCGTAGGACTACTCAACATATTAATGATGCAAACACATCATCTCTTTGGTCAACAGACGTTGACAATAAAAGAAATGAATCCAATGAGCATGTTGATAATGGAGGGCAGCAACAGCCTGAGAGAGAAAACATGTTCAGGGGAACCAGAGAAAATGAATTAGAGAAGGGTCCTGTGAATGTAACTAGTTTTCCTGGTGGATTTGATTCTTTTTTAGATCTCTGGGATGCTAGTGGGGAGTTCTACTTCGATATTCATTTTACCAAAAGATCTGAACTGAACTCCATTGTGCCATTTGAAATACATGGCATGGCAGTTTGCTGGGAAGATTCTCCAGTGTATTACTTGAATTTTCCCAAGGATTTACTCAGGTGTAATGGCAGAAGAAATGATCACGCTACTGAGGATAGTAAATATGTTCTACCACCAAAGGATCAGATGGAGATAGCTAAGGAACGATGGAACAGGATTGGGATTATTATGGGGAAAAAGGATGTAAAAAAATTTACGTGGAACTTAAAATTTCAGATTCAGGTGCTTAAGAGGCCTGCAGTTTCTGTTCACAGATCAAGCAGCATGCATGCGGGAGTTAAAACTCTAAGTCTGGATCTTATCGAGAATTCATACTATATGTTATCCCCTATTCACATACAAAATGCTGTCGATATGTGTATAGTAGCATGGTTACTTTCACCAGATGAGGAGAAAAGTTCAAATCCTAGTTTGGAGAAGGTAATCTTTAGGTACTTGTTCCTTTTAAGCTTTCTATGTGAAGCTGTGTGCTCATTTCTCTTTGTTTGCTGTTGCTTTATATGGCAAAAGAAGGATGAATGCGCTAACATCTTTCTGCAAGGAGATTAATTTAACTTATTGAAGCTGGTTATTTACATTTGCACAAGTTTTAAACGGACTCTGAAGTTACAATTCTTTACAGGAAGTTAAGAAACGGTTATCCAGTGAGACTGCTGCAGCTGCTAATCGAAATGGTAGATGGAATAATCAGATGCGAAGAGCGGCACATAATGGTTGCTGTCGCCGAGCTGCACAAACACGAGCACTGTATTCTGTTCTCTGGAAATTACTAGTTTCTGAAGAACTAATTGAAACACTTGTGACTACTGAAATTCCATTGGTGAGGATTCTTATTTCACCCAGTGAGGCAACGTGAGTAATGTATATAAGTTTTGGTCATGTGGCTGGTATCTACTTGAAAAAGTAGATAATTGCAGATCTCGTCAATGCCCTTGACTGCAATTTTTCATCATGAAGTTCCAACTCCTTTGAATTTGTTTAGATGGTTTACAGTTACTATGTTTAATCCTACAAATCTTCCATACAAACAACAGTTAGTAAAAATTGTATTTTGATTTGAGTCCTACTTAGTTTGATCCAGTTTTTTTGGCATCTAAATATTAATTTCTGCTTTTAAGTTATTCTCTTCGTGAAGCTATTTACTTCCCTTCATCAACTCTTCCGCAACAGACATTTTCAGTATTTTTAATTTCTTAGTTTTTGTCAGTAGTTCTTCAGTCATAAGTGTAATATTGGTCACGTTTCAGGTCAATGTTCTTGCTGATATGGAGATATATGGAATAGGTGTTGACATGGAGAGATGTCTTAGGGCACGGCATATTCTAAGAATTAAACTTAAGAATCTTGAGAGGGGAGCTTGTCAATTGGCTGGCATGAAATTTTCGTTGTCCATGTCAGCGGACATAGCTAATGTCCTATATGGACACTTAAAGCTGCCCAAACCAGAAGGGTATGAAGGGAAACTACACCCTAGCACTGACAAACATTGCTTGGATATGCTGAGGTACTAAAAAAAACTAGCAAATTCGTTATGTTTGTTCTAGTGCACGCCTAAGAAAATTACATTTTAAACTGCTGTGGCCATCCAAAGTGTTATATCTAGCGCATGTTTGGGCGCCATTAATTCAATCAGAATTCATTTTTTTCCATCAAATCAGGTGGGGGCCTACGCTGCAGCATGTGAATGAGTGGGTTTATGATTTATGTACCTTTTTCCATTTCTACCCCCATTTGTCAGCTTTTCTTGGCCAAATGGGTTGGAGTGTTGTTGGTTCAATGGGTAAATGGGAAAGAAAAAGATTAAAAAAGTACAACCTTTTGTCATTCACGTGTCAAAAGGCAGGAATATTGAATGCTCAAATTACTGTGCAACGGTCCCAAAAATGCTAAAAATGAGGTTAAAATGGGTATCAAACAGGAGCCTAGATGCTGAGCGATATTAAGGTCATTTCTCTTGTATGCTTCAGAGGTTACTGGATCAATTGAACTTTGTTTTCTGTCAGGAATGAGCATCCCATTGTCCCGGTAATCAAAGAGCACCGAACCTTGGCAAAGCTCTTGAATTCTACTTTGGGATCCATATGTTCACTTGCTAGGCTTTCTATGAGGACACAGAAGTACACTTTGCATGGTCATTGGCTTCAGACATCAACAGCAACTGGGAGACTGTCAATGGAGGAACCGAATCTCCAGGTTGCCTATTTTCACCAGTTCTATATTTCGTTTGTTTTGTTGGTACTCTTTGAATGGATAACATAATATATAAATTTTTTTCTTTCTGAGCTTGTAGTGTGTTGAGCATATGGTTGAATTCAAAATAAATAACAACGATAAAGATGACGATGAATCAGGTTCTGGTCATTATAAGATTAATGCTCGAGATTTTTTTGTACCCACTCAGGTAAAAGTGCTTTATATTCTTAGATGCAGAGTTTCTCGTATTATTTAAGAGTGAGGAATTGTGATCAAGTTGTTTTTTTTGCATCATTTACTTAATTTGTTGCAGGATGATTGGTTACTTCTGACGGCAGATTATTCACAGATAGAATTAAGAATGATGGCACATTTCTCTAAAGATTCTTTGTTGGTTGAGCTACTAAGTGATCCCCAGGGAGATGTCTTTGCAATGATTGCTGCAAAATGGACAGGGAAAGATAATTGTGATGTTACTTCACAAGAGCGAAATCAAACAAAAAGATTGGTTTATGGCATTCTCTATGGAATGGGACCTAACACCCTTGCAGAACAGTTGGATTGCAGTTCAAATGAAGCTGCAGAAAAAATTCAAACCTTCAAAAAATCTTTTCCTGGTGTTGCTTCCTGGCTTCAGGATGCAGTCAAATCCTGCCATAAGAAAGGGTGAGTTCAATATGTTGCAATTTGCTCAATTTGTTTGGCTTAATTTTATGAGTTAGAAAAGCAGTGCGAAATGGTGATAGGTTTCTCTGTTTAAGCTGTTAATTTGGCTGTATCAATTTAGTTTCACTTATTTTGCTAATTCTTTCCATTATGAGGCATCCATCTGATTCATATTTTTATGCCTAGAGTGAAAGATTCGGCATTTGTTCATCAGTTTTGATATGAGAATTTGAAAGCAGCAATTCAATAACGATAATTTTTAGTTAAGTTGTTTTATTTAATCGGCTCTTGTAGTGGGGCAGCCCAAAAAGTAAAGAGGTTTCTGTTACTGGCACCATGGGTAAACAATAGTCCAGGTCCTTGTCAATCTCATGAGAACCAGAACTCGTGTAACGTTGTCTGTACATCATTTTTGTTCCCCCCCTTTTCAACTGGAAATCACGTAACTAAATAGTTTTGATGGTGAACTATGATGGGAAAGTCAAGTTTGGAGTACGAAAATGGACCCTTATTTCATGTGGACAGATGTCATTCATGAGAGGAAATGGGTTTATACACCACTCAATGGGTTACTTTTGAATAATAGCTTACAATAAGTATCAGATGGCTGATATCGGTATAAATTTAGGTTTTGATGGCCATATTCTTTCATATTTTTGGCGCTATATTCTAATCATTATTTTTTATACAATAAAGAGGATCAAATCATCTATACTTCTGGTTATTTATTTGCATCTTTACCACAAAAAAATGTCTCACTTTCCAGTTTTTGTCTTTTTCTAATACTTCCACATGCACTGTATGACCCTCCTTTCTGCCAAACCGCTATCTTGATGTTCAATTATTTCCCCTATTAGAGTTATTTCATCTCGTTTCCTGCAGTTTTATCATGACCCTCAAGGGACGAAAACGCTTCTTGACAAAAATAAAGTTCGGAAACAGTAAAGAAAAATCCAAAGCTCAGAGACAAGCTGTGAATTCTATTTGTCAGGTGGTTTTTTTCTTTCTAGTTATAATATTTATCTACTTCTGCATTGGCAGATGTTGGTGGCTTCTCTCTTGCTCTTTTTGGGAAGAATATTGTGGTTTTAATTGTACTGAATTATTGTTTCTAGGGATCTGCTGCTGACATTATCAAAATTGCTATGATAAATATACATTCTGTTATTGTTGAGGATGCTGAAGCGTCTCATCCTAATTCTGTATTTGCTGAAAAATTTTATATGCTGAAAGGACGCTGCCGATTACTTCTACAGGTACTCTATCTATAAACTTTCCCTCTGGTTATTATGGTTGTTAGTCATGGAGAACTGGAGACCATGCTAAGTTTGCAAGGGGAATTTGAAGAAAAGTGCTCTCTTGAAAATGATGCATCCCGAGATTTAACCTAAGTTGACCATGAACTTTCTTACAGGAAAGTGTTTCTCTCGAAAAAGACGCATCTCAAATTTTTTACCTACGTTCTCCATGAACTTTCCCTACAGGCCATTCTATGTAGTCAGCTTGATGTTTCTGTCCTCAAAACTGTTGTAGTCATGACAAGATATGTGGTTACAACACTCTGAAATAATTTCTTGCAAATTTATACCTAGTTGTTTGGTCGGAGAGAAGTTTCATGTTGCCATATTTAGTTGTTAATTAGAGAAAATATGTCGACAATGATGCAGATTTTGCCTCAGAAATATTATGTATGCTTTCAAATTCCACTCTTCAGGTACATGATGAACTTGTACTGGAAGCCGATCCTTCAGTAGTGAAGGAAGCTGGGTTGTTGCTGCAAACTTGTATGGAAAGTGCCGTGTCACTTCTTGGTATGGTCTTAAAAACTTTTATGATAATGCATGTATAGCTATTTGAATTTGATAACCTGGAACATGAGACAAACACTTTTTTTAAATGAGTGAATGCTATAACAAATCTTTTACTTGCTTTTTGGCTGTTGACCATTTTTTTAACTGGAAAAAGAGTTAAGTATTATGCATTGGCATTGTGAAGATCAGTTAAGAGGAATGGTTGTGTATTGTCACATGGTCACCAGTTACCATGGAGTTACTCGCGTGTGGTAGTAATTAATTAATGTCTATGGTGGGATTTGTCACGCATGGTGGAATATTGATTGTACTTGGGGCTGTAAGTAAAAACCGTTAAACCGGAAAACCAAATCGAAACCGTATTTTGAAAATCGTCGGTTTGGTGTCACATAGATCCATCAACGAAATGGTTTTGAACCAAATCAAATCGGTTAAAAACGGTTTGGTTTAAGTTTGAAATTTTTTATTGCGGTTTAAAACCAAACCGGACCGACAAAAAAATATATAAAAATTAAAAAAATTAAAAAAATGAAAATTTCTAAATTGTAACATGTAAGACTTTTGTGTTGAGTTTTTTATTTACTTTTAAATGAGGTTCATATATTCCATAGGCTCTTAAAGTGAAAGTCTGAAACGATTTATCAAGCAATCTTACGTTGTATTCCATATAAATTATTATCACCAAACAATCATCAACTTATATAAACTGCATAATACTCCAATGATTAAAAATACTTCAATCAAAATCAAAATCCTACTTTGAATTGGACATCCTTTAAAAAATTATTGCAACTTCTGGTTCGGTATATTATAATTTGTAGAAATTTAGATGGAAAGTTTTGATCGGATCAACAACTATGTAATCAAAGTGAAAACAAAATAAAAATTTTGGATCTTAGAAATGAAATTATATATTGTAAATAAATTTATTTATGTATAGATTTACCCATTCTAAATCAAAGAATTATAAGAAGAGAGAATAAAAAAATCAAAGAGGAGGAAAGTGTTGGGGTCCAAAATGAAGAAGGAACCTTATAATTATTTATAAAAGTGATTGGAGATTGAATCATATATTTTAACAAAATAATATAAAAAATTCAATGAGAACCGTCCGGTTCCCGACAGTTCCCATACTAGAACCGAGAATTGGACCGGAACAGATTGGTTCTTAATAATGTCTCAAAATCAAATTATTTTTTAGAAGATTTGGAACCGAATCGACCGGTTCTAAATGGTTCCGGTCCGATTTCACCAGTTTTGAAAAAAATGTTCACTTCTAAATTAATGGCATAAAAGTAGACAGACAAAAAAATATACAGCGAAATCGACGGTTTAAAATCGGATGACAGACAAAAAATATACGGCAAAACCGGCGGTTTAAAATCGGACCAAACTGTTGGATTTAGGTTTGAGTTTTTTTTCGAACCGTTCAAAATAGTTTGGTAAAACTCAAACCGATGTAAACGGTTTGGTTTGAAAATCTGTCAAAAATCGGTAAAATCGGACCGCTTACACCCCTAATTGTACTGGTGTAATTTTGTATTTACACTAGTGTGTTATATTATCTACATTCCTTGAGAGAGTGATCTTATCTGGTTCTTTTTGTATATTTTCCTCTATATTCTTTATCTTAATAATAATAATAATAATAGTTTTTATTTTTCATGGAGACGTATTACATTCACAAGTGCCTTCTGATGTATTTTATGGCAGTCCCTTTGCCTGTCAAATTGAAAGTTGGCAGAACATGGGGATCTTTGGAGCCCTTCATGCCTGAGAAGAGCAACGATGACATAACACTGCCCGGTTCTTAGATCTCCATGACTGCATGAACTGTATTTGAATTGCTTTATTGGAAGGGTCCTCAGTGCCTGCGACCATGTTCATTGAGTAATGGTAATATGTTAAATGGTTTGTTGAATGTATATTTGTCTTATAATCAATGGAAGTAATTCCATATGTCACAAGTATTTGTTTATTTCAGATGTATGAACTCCAGCTAATATTCCTGGACAACTGGTTCAGTACAAACCTGCCTCGAGGCTCTGATTTCGTATTAGCAACTGGCTTTATCATTCCTTCATAAAAGCGGGCCAAGTTTGGTGCTCCAGTAATTTATTGGAAGGATATCATCAACAATTCTTCTTGACAAGATCTTAGAGGTTACATTGTGTTCAAGACTATGTCGTATCATTGTCTGCGGATGCATTCACAGCCTCAGAATCTGAATTCTTCACCTTGTTGGATGCATCTTGATTTGGTTGACATGTTATTTGCAAGGTCTTTGACTGATATTGAGTATCAAGGATGTTGAAGTATTTGTTAACACGTGCCATCTACTTTCAAACTTCAGAATAGCCCTCCTTGTAATTCCATTCTCCTACCAGCTTTGGCGCAGCCAGGAGATAATTCCAGACTCTTATACCAGCTTGTATATAGGTGGATACAATCTCAGGCCTAGAAAAACAAAGAAGAAAAGTAGAAAACATACCATTGAGTCATTGACTGTGAGCGAAGATGTTTTTAGTTTATCATTTTCTTCATCTTAGTTTCTTGCATTTTCTCTTTTTCTGTGGCCCGTGCTTGTTGGGCCCCCTTAGTTGTTATGGCTCTAAGCGTGTTGAGCCCCCAGTCCTGTTTCTTGGTTCTCGTGGTTTTGTCCCACGTTCTAAATGGGGTTTTGTGTTGTTTTACCCATTGGAGGTCAGGTTCGGCCCCTCTCCTTATGGTGTACTTTTTCGTTAGTATTAAATTCTTTTTTCGAGGTGGTTTGATTATAAAGAAAAAAAGGATGATGTGTTGGGTCAACCAACTCAATGTCGATATAAGAAAAAGGAAAGAAAAGACTTAAATAGGTTGTTGAAAGTTAGGACCGATCATAAATTTGTAATTAGACACAACAAAAAGTATCATTAGACAAACCTGTTAACTAGACACAATTATTGCGTTCAAACATTTACACGAGTGGGTGTATGCTAAGTGATATGCATTATTTTCAAACTCAATCTAGACATTGATTCGGATGAAGAGATGGGTAATTGTAACAATGATTCAAACATTAACGTAGTACTGGAATCAACAAACAAATGAGTTAGTTCATGGTAAATATAATAAAAAAATATTTTTATTAAACAATAAAATAGTGATAATAATTATCATTTACTAAATTAATCCTACATTTTTTTCAACATTTACTCCAAAGTTTAAGACCACGAAAGATTTTCAAGATGAATTCATATCAGGCAAAACAATTAGCATTGAAAAAAAAGGCAATTATAGAAAGGCAAAAACTGAAATCTAAGGTAGTAGACGACTATTCAAATGCTAGAAGCCTAGAACCAATGACCCACCGCTGGGTTAATGAGTTTGGGTCATTTTTTATGAAACCTCGAAGGTAATTCGATTTTTAATTAATAAGTCATTCGCAAGTTGGTCTATATCAAATTGAACTAAATTGATGAACGATTACAAAATTTTTCGGTTGGACTATCGGATTGATTCGAGTATTAATCCCAATATTTAAAAAAAAAAACTCAAGAAATTATGCTACTCTTATATCTTACTTCTTTGAAACATTGAAAAAGTTGGAATTATAAATGCAATTCAAGGACATGCTTTTGCCTTGAGAAGAAAAGCAACAATCATGGCATCATTTTATGATTGCTAAGCCTCACAAAATCTTGCACTCAATTAATGGATTTTAAAATTCATTTTGGGGGAATATTACAATAATTTAGTGAAAAAAATGTTTTGTATACAATGCTTGTGCATATATAAATTTCAGTGTGTGTATGAAATGAATTAGGCAATACAACAAATAAGATTTTATTTTTAATTTCTTCATTAATACTGTAAAATGACATTACAATTCACATTACCAAAACAATTTAATTGTAAACAATGTTATAAGCTTATCGTTTATATTTTATCATCAAAACACTATTTGTCATAAAATGGCATTAGATGGCAAGAATTGAAAAAGGAAAATGTATATGCTCTAATTATTACAGTGTTAAATCATTTTATCTGAATAATCAAACTGTATTTATTTATTTTTTATAAAGTGAAAATTTAATAATTATTAGTCTCCAATAGTATTACGGGCTCGTTTGACGGTGCTTCTACTTCTTGTAGAAGTGTTCTATGAGGAAGTCACCTTAAACCAATTTTCTCATAAAACTCTTCAAAATTCAAATCGGACAAAGTACTCTTAAAAAACTATCTAAATGAGTTTTAAAGCAACTTTTTAATTCCAAAAATAACTTTTTTACTTTTCAAAAGTTTTACCAAATGAGCACTAATATAAATCACGTAGACAAATGATTTTGCACAAACTCAATTTTGCACGCAAGTAATTTATTTATTTTAAATTTGCAGTGTATGAGTACCAAAAATAAAAATTATAAATGCACTTTAAGTAGACTATATCATTCCATCATTCCATGTCACTTCCATACGTTTCCACAGTTCTTATTCATACATAATAATCAATATTTTGAAAACTGTATTTAATTAGTCAGTTCGACTGGAAAAATTGAGAACTTATCCAAAATTCAACTTAGGTTAAACCTGTGTATTTGAAAATTGGTATAACATACGATCAATCAGCTGCTATACGTTTACTGATATGTGTATTATATTTTTATTTAAGAAAATGATTCATTCTTGAAAATATACCACAAATGTACATAAAAATCCATACAGTATGTACCACAAAATAATCTATAAACTCTGATAAAAATTGCATTTTCGCGAAGGAGAATTGTTCATGTCCAATGCTTGTAGAAATTAAAACTCAAATCATACCCCTAATAGTTCAAAAAAAAGGGGGGGATTTTTCTAAGATGTATACGTTAGAAGATTGATGTCCACACCACCCGACAATTTATTTTTAGAAGTCTATAAAAATTCTTCTAATAATATAAAAACACTTTAAAAAGTTATTCAAATATGTTCATAAATAGTTTTTTATTTTTTAAAAGCACTGTCAAAAGGGCCCTTGTTCTTCTAAAAAATTAATATATCTTCAACTTCAATAGTTGTGTTTTTTAAGAGAAGAGCTTGGGATATTGGGTAGGAGTTCACAGAACCCCTACCGAATACACACATACAGGGGGTGGGTAGGTATTTTGGGGATTTTTTTTTTATACATGTGTGTCCCACGTGGGACCCACTTGGTGTGAGAGGTCGGTAGTGATTTTGTGAACCCCTACCTGTAAATGGGGATTAATCCCTTTTTAACTGTGCATTTGAATTTAATATGCAATCCCCACCTCATGACACATTATTTTATTAGTATGGGACTGGAAGTACGGATATAAATAGAAATCAACCTAACGTACATTTCAAATATAAATAAGCCTAATGGATTGAGAAATAGTTAAAAATTATTCATTTCGTGTCCAAATATAGAATGAATATTCATGCATATTTTGTTAGAAATGGGAGGCTTCATTGTTTTCATATTCATCTTTCTTCCGTTATTTTTTGTTTGATTGTACTTGTCGATTCTATTCAACGCTGTATTTGTAGACTAATCTAAATAGGAATAGATAATATAAATCAACTTCTTCCTTTTTCTTTCTTCTGTATATATATATATATATATATATATATATATATATATCTGCAAAAAAAAAAAAAAATCAAAAATCAAAAATCGAAAAATAAGGAACTTAACTGCTGGAATGTTTTAACAGAAATTCTTACCCACTTATGAGATTGAACAATAGAGGGCCAAGAATATATGGTAAGTTAGGATTCCTCTATGAATAATAGTGGCCCAATAACTTAAGTAAGGCCCAAGTACTAGTCACACATGAGCTGTTCAAGTAAGTAGCACATTATAGTCATCCAAGTAAATGGGTCGCCCCACGAGCAACTTTAATAAATTAGGCTACTTCGATTGGTCCAAGCAAAGTTGGAGTTGGGTCGTTCTATTCTCAGTGCCGATATGCCGTTCAGTCATTTGGTCTAAACCGACTGGAATTATAACCGAGTTCACATCATAGTCCGAAGAAGTCGTTTGACAACAAATTGCCTAACACAGATTTAGAATATGATCATGTGGTCAAAAGAACATGTTTCTGATCCAGAAAATTTCAAATAATTTACGGATTAGTCTTTGTTTTGTATATATATCTGGAAAAAAAAATATTCAAAAATCGAAAAATACGGAAGTCCTTAACTGGTGGAATTTTAAATAGAAATTCTTATCCAATTATGAGATTGAATTTTTCCTTTCTGAGTCAAAGTCTACGGGGCTCATTAAATCAGCATTCATTCTAGAAAAAAAAAAAAAAACTCTCAATGTGATTTAAAACATGTTTGATCCAAGAACACGGGACAATATTAGAGAATGTTTGGCTAAGCCTAAAATAAAAGTAGGTTTACTTAGAAAGTGTTTGTAACATGTTCGTAACTTGGATTGAATAGTGATGAAAACTATTAGAACATATTTGGCTTAGCTTAAAATAAAATTAATTAAAGATAAAGCTTACTTTTAAGCTTAGCCAAACATGTTTGTAGCTTTAAAGTTACTTTTGTTAAGTGTATATTTCCTTGCCGGTTAAATATAAAAATATGAAGTAACATAAAAGAGATTAAATTACTCTTTTTTAGCTCATGAAACTTCAAATCTTGATATGCACCTTGTTTGGATTTCATTATGATTACATTATAATTTAAAGTTAAAGTCTAACATTGGTTTTAACTTTTAACCACACAATCACAACTACGATCCAAGTAATCTCATTATAATTTTTTTCAAACATATTGCATTATAAGTTATTGAAATTATATTGCGATAAAAATGAGTGCTGGATACGTGAATAGAATTGTTGATCCTATAAAATGTATGGTTAAAATTAAAGTTTAACTTTGATTTTTATAATGTAATTATAATACAACCCAAACAAACACTATCAAACGAGCTATCGAATTTCAAGATTAATGTTCTGAAACAAGTTCACCATCATATTATAATCTCACCTGTGTTAAATATTAAAATATGAATCAATATAAAAGGATTTGAGCCACTCTAAACAATTTTGACAAAAAAAATACAATATTAATAACCATTATTAATTAAGATAAAAAGTCAATTAGAAATTAGAATACAGTTGGTTAAAAAAGTTAGGGCCTGTTCTCTTTGCCATTTTCAAGTCGTTTTCTATTTTTGATTTTTCAAAACAGTGAAAATGCATTCTCTTTTTCATTTTCGAAAACGAATTTTCGAAAAAAAAAAAAAATGTGTTAAGTTTTTTGTGTTTTCAGGCCAAAAACACAAGATGAGGGAAAACGCGGAAAACGCCCAAATTAAAAACCAATCCTTACCTCTCTCTCTCTCTCTCTATCTCTCTCTCCCGTAAGATGAAGATCGAAGGTTCGAAGGGCGTAGGGTGTAAATTGCTTCGTTCCCGAGAGCTGCCACGAGCTTCTCGACGTCTTCAGCGGAGTAGAGGGCTCAACCAAGTGCGATTTGGAAGACTCCAAGCTTAGGGCCGTGGCGATTCTGGATCCGGAGTTCGTGCTTCACGTGCTCCTGCTGCAGGTATGTTAATAATTTGTTAATTTTATTTTTTAATAATTTTTTGAAATTGATTTCTGGAGTTTTGAATTGTGGGGTTCTGTATGTACGTAGAAGAAGATAAGTTGGTTCTGGATTCTTACCCAATTCAGGGTTCCTCAGGAGCTGCTATGTTTGTACTTCTTTCTTGTTGAGTTGTTAGTTTGATTAGAAAATGAAACTATAAAATGAAATTTGGGAAAATTGACTGTGATTTTCCGTTTATTTTATTCATTTATTTTTTTTGGATATGTATTTTTTTTTATTCAGAAAATACAATTATTCATTTTGGTTACTACTTTATTCAAATCAATATGGCTGATATCAATTATTAAGTTAAATACGCGAAGACTTCTTTTGTATATCTGTATAAAAGGTTGAAGAATATGATCAAGGTTTTTTCTTTGTTTCTTTTTTTTTTCGGATATGTTGATTTTTTATTTTATTTTTACTTCATTCAGAAAATTCAATTAGTCATGCTGAGTTTTACTTTATTCAAATCAACATGACTGATTGCATTCGTTGAGTTATATACTCCTAGACTAATTTTATATACCAGTAAAAATACATTAGGTGTTTACCGTTTTTGGTGAATGATGATTTTGCTGCAGTTAATTCTTCATCTATAATTTTGAGATTTTCTCTAAGAATGATGGGGAGAAATCTGATGCTAACCTAGTGAAGTAGGATATATAATGTTTAAGAAAAGAGGCCTATGTGGTAAATTATATACTACGATTGGAAGAGTTACTTTTTAGACAAGGGTAATTGAGAGGCTATCTGAGGTAGGACAATGTGTATACAGTAATTAGAATGTCTGATATATGTAATTTTGCATGCACAGATGTATCTGCTAACCCCCCCCCCCCCCCCCCCCCCCCCCCCTAAAATCCCAATTATGTTGTTGATTTGTTTAGTTTTCACATGTAGAAGACAAAACAGAAAGCTTCTGATTCTTTCTCTATTAGTGACTGAATATGTCAAAGTAATTGGCTTATTCTTTGAGTTAAGCGAAAATAAAAGCTCTCATTACCTTGCTAAGCCAATTCTCAAAAGTCACGAGTAGAGATTTAGTGGGAATAGTGCTGTACAATATCATTTTTGTTCTTTTGGTCATTTTTGACTATGGTCTGGACTAGTTCTTGATAGAATTTTTATTTCAGGAGGCTCTCTCCACTGCATTCTCAATTTTTAGTGCATTCAACTTTGTTATTTTTGGCCTGTCTAGTAGGTTGTTTTGAGTGCAATTTTTTCCTTCAATGATGGTTTAGTTCCTCGTGTTCATATTCTATCTCAACTAGAAATGGTTGCGTAAAGTGATACCACAGGATAATAGAAGGGCAGGCAAAGAAATAATTTGGCAAATGGTAGCCTCTAATTTGGCAACATATATCAGACATCTGTTGTTTACTCTACATGTTCTTGCATGCTTGTTTTTTACTCCAGTCTATTTCTAATTGAATGAAAAAAGTCCATGTTATAAAGTAAAATCATCTTCAATTTTTTCTTACTGAAACTTGCATATTTGACAGCGGAATTTGAGTTTCGAGAAGTGAAATTTTGTCAGTCAGATCTGTGCTTTTACCATAGAGTAATAGAGGACTTTGTAGATTGTGGAAATTGCCTATGGAATTCCTGAAATGAAGTATATGTTTCTTGGCTGGATGTTGTGATTTTTTCCCATTATATTTGGTCCATAACGTTGACCTTATGGAGACTAGGTTTTATAATGCTAATCTGTTACTTGTGTGTCAACAGAATATACAATTGGTCCAAAGGGTCAAGCTACTGCCACATTTGCTTTTCTTGGAGGATATAGCGTGTGAATTTTAGGACTAGCTACTAATGTGTTTGCTCTGCATGGATGATATACCCTGTAAATTTATCTGATGTTATGATATACTAACATGATTTCCTTCTCCAGAATGGTAGAATCAGTTCAATGAATTTCCATAAGTCATCAAATTATTTGGTAACTGCCGGTGACGATGAATCAATAGATTTTTCCAACTAGGTGTTAGTATTATTCAAGTTCAAGGAGCACTCTTCTTTGCATCGTATGAATCTTCAACAGGTTATTATCTTTGGAGGTTTCCCAACTGAGTCTTCTGCCAATCCAGCACAAACAATGCGTTGAAGACGATTCAGTAGCATTAGATTCACCTGTCTCAGTTACGGCATGATTTGCATTGAAAGAATATAGAAAGCAGAAGCCTTGTGGCATCTTCTTGGCTCACACGTACAACCTCCCAAGCATTCTCCTAAGGTCATGTTTGGTATGCGATAAAGGATGAGTAAGACAGTATGATAGACAAGATTTTAGTTTGTTTATCCTTTAGAAAAGGTAGATGATGGAATTAGAACTGCTTACACTCCTAACTAGGCTTTTTGGTGCCTTGAAAATGTGGAGAATTTTTTGTTGTAACATTAATAATGTATGTATTGAAAGCCCTACACAATGCGGGTAATATTTTTATACCATAATTGAATGAATTTGTTTTATGTTATTTTTTTTCTTCGCCAGTTTAATGGCAACTACGATTTAATACCATAAAATTTTTACATTGTGAAAACCAATTTCCAACAAGGTGGTTGTAGTATACTTTGTGAAGCTGACTTTGTATGGGCTATCTCTTTTTTGTTTATTAATGTAAAAATACTTTATAATTTTTTGTTCATTCGTTGAATTAATTTTAATGGTCATTATTTATTTGTAAAAATACTATGTTTGCTTGTTATGTTATCGTTTTTTAGTTTAAGTTACACATAAGAGTGGAAAATGGTTTCCTTGTCTGAAATAAAATTGTTCGAGAAATCTGTTATTTTTATATAAAAAAAATGTGATGAAGACAACATATGCATTTAAATGTTATGTCATAATTCTATGTTCTATCTAAAACAAATTCATCTTCGATGAATTTGTTTTAGATAGAACATAGAATTATGACAAAACATTTAAATTAGACGAGAGGATTTTAGCAATGCTATCTCATTAATTTTTTTTTTCATCAATTAACATTAAACTATTAAAATTAATTGAATAATCAGTTTTCTTGAATTAAATATTATCAAATAATATTCTCAAAATGTATATGTTAATTAGGATTATATGGAAAAATATTTTATGATTCAAATTTTTTTTAAGTTTATATGTTATTTAATACTATATTAACATTAAACAATTAAATTTAATTAAATAATCAGATTTCTTGAATAAAATATTATCAAATAATATTATCAAATTTTCAATCATGCTACATGTACACTCTGATTTACCTTTTGGTTGATTCGATCCCACCCGAACACTCACATGGAGGTCGAGTCCCACTCCATTAAATTTAATATTTTCACCCCTCATGTGAGTGGACAGGTGGGATCGGGTAAGGAAGAGGGTAAGTAAAGAGTATACAAATAGCTTATTCCTCAAATTTTATATGTTAATTAGGAATATATGGAAAAATATTTTAAGATTCAAAGATATTTCAAGTTTATATGCTATTTAATACTATATTAACATTAAACTATTAAAATTAATTGAATAATCAGATTTATTTTCAATTTTATGTTTTGAGAAACAGATTTTCAAAATGACAAAAAGAACGCATTTTCAATAATTTCAAAACAGACACTCTAAACACAAAACATAAAACAAATTTTAAAACTCAAAACATAAAACTGAAACACGAAGAGAACGCCACCTTAGAGATTCACGTAGGGCATAGCGATATATATATATATATTCCCTATCAGAACCTACTATGATTTATACACTATCGAGTCTATTTCCTTTCTCTCGAATGCATGAAATACACCACCAAATTCACACAATCACATGCACATAATTGTGGAGGAAAATAATTGCATATAAATTATTCAAATTCAAATAACGTGTTTTATTGTCAATAATGTAAAACCAGAAATCAAAATATTTATATTCTATGACTTTCCCCATATATTCTATGATTTTTGGTCTATATTATTCTCCTAATATAGATTTATCAAGCCTAACATGGGGAAAGTCATAGAATACAAAGAAAGTTGAAGAAGTGACATCACCGGGTTGATATTTTACTTGAATCTTCACGTAATACCATCGATCTTGTGTTTCTCTGTGTTTATAGCTCAAAATATGTTTTTTCACGTCTCTTAATGCATCCTCCCTCTTAATTGACGACTTTAGGATTTTTATACCTGTCACATTTTCTGTTTTGGTTCTATTCTCTTAAATTCCGCCATATCCATCAAATAGTACAAAACAAACTTACACAGAATTAAGCCATATTCAAATGCTTTTGTCAACACTTCATCATGTTTTGTGGCAAAATAAGTGTCTAAAAACGCACTTATCATGTATCTCACTAAAACTAACACCTAATCGACATAAGATCGAAATCAAATGTAGCCTAAATTCAACCACAAAAGCACCTAGACTTCTGCAAATGATCACAATACATAAGCCACCAAACCAGAAATCAGAAACCAAATCTGATTTACAGTAAAGATCAACAAGCCTTGAAGATGAAAAGTTTCTTGAGATTTTAGTGAGAGAAAATACAAGAGTCAAAAGTTTGAAAGAAAGAATTGATTGGTCGGCCAAAATAGGAGTCACTAACCAAATAATTCAGGACTTAAGCCACAGCCATTAGACCCAAACCAACGGTCTAGAACAGCCACAAAGAAACACAGATTCGAGTCACCATAAATCAGCCAACAGATTTATGCCAAGTGGACATGCCATTTAAAATCGTCTTTCCACTTATAAAATCGGGTTTAAGAAACACATTTTACATGAGCAGCACTTTTCCCATTGAAATCCCCATGTAAGTGAAGAATATGAGTAAATCCAATGGCCCAAAGAGCAGAGAATCAACTATTACTTTTGTACTCCCCAGCCAAAATGAATTTGGCCATAGCTGTAGCCGCAACCTAATGAACCGATCCAGCCCTTCGTCCCTGCATAGTTAGAAGTAAAATTTAGCAAAAAGTCATCCATTTATGCTAAAAACTAATTCCGATTTTCTTTATGTTGCTGCTTATTGTGCTAAATGATTTCTTGCTGCCCATAAAACACTACCGTAGTTCAAGAAAAATTGAATAAGCATATTATTTGACACTATAAAGTGAAAATGATTTCATGTTTTGAGTTTTGATCCAGCACATCTTACGAGAAGTAGGTCCAACAAATCCAAATCCAAACAAGCGTGTGGTAGCAACTCGTCTCCAATTAATCTTGAATACTTTATCTTCATCCTGCCTGCAGAGAATGAGGGGGATGATTGTTCGTCAAGTAAGGATTCAGTAATGCAACAGTCCACAACATGTTGCTCAGCATAACATAAAGCCAAATTGCCAAAGCTCCAGCCATCATATGCAAGCAAAGAAAGGAGCATTGCTTCTTCTTCTTCTTTTATTTTTTGGGTGGTCGGGGGGGTGCTGTCTACAAGAAAAACCCCAGCAAGAAAACTGATGACATCCCTCCGGGCAAGCTCATTTATTGAGACAAGTTTTAAGTCCTCTCTCATCCAAGGTCTGCTTTTAAAACCTCCAATTACTAAAGATGGACTAAAGCTATTAATTCTCCTTCCCAAAAGGGCGTGCACAGAGCACAGAATTGGAGACCTCCCCCAACAGAGGTGAAGCCCATACATCTCATGTAATTCATTTAGGCCTTGGATAATCTTGCCCAGCGTGCCTCTATATATCTTGATGCAAATTTCTTCTAGTTCAAAAGTTGTCTATTGTTAGTTAGAATTTACAATTGTGCTATGGTAACCAAAGGGATAACCTAACGGTTGACATCCCCTCACACACGAGGAGGAAATGTTATTTTATTCAAGTGGGACCCTCGCATCCATGTGAGGGGGATGTCAACCGTTATATTAATCATTATGTTTGTTTAGCATTATTCTAGAATTTAATAGATGACCCACATACCTGTTCTATGTAGGGGCAAGGAAACGAGAGGTTATGCAACAGTAGCACTTCATCTGACAAGTCGCAGTGCCATATTAACTAGCCAAACTCTAAATTGGGGTAGTAACTACTGTTATAATAAAATGTGTTGTTCAAATATTAAATGAGAATTGATGAAATATGGTTGAAAGAAAATAGAACTGGCGAAAAAATGGTCCATGCAGCCGCATGGCTTCGTCAGAAACATCTGATGGCCGCTGTGCCATAACTATGTGGCCACATAATTCAAAAATGTGACCGTTAAACAGTTTTTTCCAGAACTCATCTAATCCTTTTCAACCTCAAACTTCCATCTTTTGAGAAAAGTTGGCACCCATACGAAAGTGTATGAAAGAATTCTATAAATAGAGATAGAATTCATGGTTTAAAACACATAAAATTCTCTATTATGCTTTGATATCTTCTCTCAAAATTCTCTTAGAATTAAATTATATCTCTCCTTTTGTTCTTTATTTCTAGGTTTCAAAAGTGTTGTTTGCAACCCGGTTTCAAGACTTGAAATCCGCTAAAATTATTTGTGTGTTGGTCTTTTAGCATTCTCATTATCGAGAGGACGCAAATAAAGCTTTTAGGATAGCATTCTTTGCGTTTCAAGTCTTTTCATTGCTTTGTGGTTTTTCTATATCATTTTGTTTTTATATCCTTTTGGAGGCCTTATTATTTACTTCGACAAAAATCCTACAACAACTAAAGTTCTCCCTTGTTCTTGGTTGAAGCTGAATTTATCAAAAATCCAATATTTAGTTTTTCCTCTAGGATCATGATTTGCGTCTTGCAATACTAGTCAAAGAATAATTCACGGGAGTATGGAGCTCTTTTAATCAGAACATTGCCGTCCCACAAATGTTCAAGCAAAACTAGGCTGCAGACGTCAAGAGTGTGTGGCCAAGTTGGCAAAAGAGGGCTGCCTAGGAAACTGGGTATTCCTTCAACAAGGGTTCAACTCACATTTGAGACATCCGCCTTCCCCTTGGGGGAGATTTACCCGCCTGGTGTGGTTTGCGGGTATTGCATCAGGTCTCAGGTTTACCCAATGCGCACTGGTGGTCGGGCTCCGCTCTAAGAGTGGTCGGGCTCCGCCAGTAGCAACTACGGGTTCCTGAGTCATCAAAAAAAAAAAAAAAAAATCTAGGCTGCAGACTTTCCTCTCACATGTAAATGTTGTTACACGCAGAGCTAGTGGATTATATAACCATGGTATTAGCAACAGTGAAACTCTACTTTCGCAAGCAATCCAAAAATGTATGCTCATTATTCAATAGTACTCGCAAACTAGAAAAAATATATGTAAACAACAATTTAGCTGCAATGTTTTCTCAATCAGAAAAGCAATAGTGCATACAAATCTTAGATGATGCTATCGTATTCCAGTAGTAAAGTAAATGGGCAATGTGTATTATGTTATCTGTTAGGCAATTTGTTGTCAAACGACCTCTCCGAACTGTGATGTTAACTTGATTTTAATTTCAATTGGGTTGGATCAAATGACTGAACGATATATCGACACCTCAAATGGGAGGACCCAACCCCAATTTGTATGGACCACTCGAAGCAACCTAATTTAGCAGAGTTGCTCGTGGTTCGACCCACTTATTTGGACGGCTAGCCCATTATTTATGTGTTTGACTTTCTTTGGGCCACTACCTTAACCTAACCTAACTTACCTTATTTGTTTACCCCATTTTGGTTAAAGTGACCCGTCTCCTCTTCGCTCCAAGTCGCAATCGTGCTGCCTCTTCTTCTTTTCCACTTCTATGTCCATTTTCTATTGGCTTGCTTCTACTACCTTTGTGGTTGATCTTGTGTGATATTGGCTTTCCTTTGTGGTCTTTTTGTGGGTGACAAAAGCAACCGTAAGTGGTGAAACCGAATTGGGAGTTTTGGGTTGTAGCTCGTTGCGTGTTGATTGGTGGTTAAACTGAGCCCGGTAAAGCCTTGGTGGTTGTTGATTTTCACTCTACATTATCCTCTAAAATCAGGGACAGCTAAACTATTTGGCGGAAGAATTGTTTCCACTATAGCTTTTCCTTGTCATCTATGATGATAACTCCCACTGAATTATAACTTTTCAGTGATATTAGCCCTGACGGAGGGTTCATTTATGGAGCAGTCCATGGATATCGACTATTCGTGGATTCAATGTGTGGAGAGAATGCCCTATCCTTTACATATAAAAGGAAATTACAACGATAAGCACGGTCCTAACCATATCTCCCAGATAATCGACTGACTTAACATTATTGATTTGTGCAAATACACCTTTTGAACCATCACTGGTGACACTTGCGCAGAACAGTAGTGCCCTTTTTTAACATCTACTAATCTCTCCGCGCAAAACGCAAAGCAAATTCTACGGCGATGATAAATTGCGAAAAGCAATGACGGACTAGAAACGAAGTGTATTCTTGATCTATACTTATCGAAAACAGGACTGTATCTACTGAAAAAATATATATTATTCACTTATTCAATGGCCAATTCATTTCCATGCCATCCACACATAATTTTTTGCTACTCAAATTTTACATACACATGCATTATATATATATATATATATAAATATATAAAACTCAAAACGCAAATAAATTTATAGATATTCATGTAACTAAATGTCCCAACAAACAGCAACAAGTATTGAAATAAATAAATAAATGCAGCCCATATGCCGTAACAAATATTTAAACGAACTCACTGAAATTATCCAAATACAAGTAATAATTTCATATTTTTTCTACAATAATTAAGAAGAAGAAGAAGAAGAAGACATAGACATAGACATAGACATACAGGAGTTTGATTGTGATATTTCTTAATGTTGGAATTCGTAACAGCCTGGGCAACTATATTACCAAATCTCCAAATCACCAAATGAATCCTGAGCTAATGACCTGGGTTTTAACGGGGTGCACTGCCAAGCATTTTTTTGTACCATTTCCAAAGCTTCAACATGCTAATACTACGAAAATCATGCACTAAAATTCGGAATTTAAATATTTCTTCTAAAATATAGTACAACAATGCTATAGGTACAGAAAAACTTGACATATTTTTTACAAATTCACACTTGACAAGTTTTTCATTGGTATTGAACCCAAATATGCCAGAGAAATGCACCGTATGCATGCTTTATACTAGGGCTAGACAAAAGTCTTGAACCGATCCGATCCGAACTGGAACCGAACCGAACTGAACCGAGCAGTTCTTCTGAAATTAAATACCCGAACGGGTACCCAAATCTAGAATCGAAAGTTTTAGTTCAGTTCTCGGTTCCAGACCAAGAACCGAATCTTTTTAAATTTTTTATTTTTTTTTATATTATATAAATCAAATTATTTAACTTTTTTTAAATAAATTAGCAAATTAACAAATTAGTAAATTAACAAATAGTTGGTAAGTACTAACAATACTTTAAAGTATTTTTATCTCGATGACTTCTAATTTATATTTCTTTATTTTATGTAGATTTAAATGTTTGAAGCAAATGAATTATTGATATGGAATGGATCATCAATATTTTAGTATTAGTATATGCTTTTTGATATTTGTATACATTTGTAAATTAATCTTATTGTACAACTTATTATTTATATGTTATTAAATTGAACTACGTCAATTTGTAAAATTAAGACTGAACGTGTTATTAGTTATTTTTATTATAAATGTTAAAAAATTTAATAATAGTACGGAAACGAACCGAACCGAACCGAACCGAACCGAACCCGAACGGGTCCATAATTATATCCGGACCCGACGATTCTATTTACTGAATACCCAAAATTTTTTTGTTCTGTTCGGTTCTCTTCAGAACCGAACCGAATCGGACCATATCCAACCCTAGCTTATACTACGAAAATCATGCACTAAAATTCAGATATTTCTTCCAAAATATTGTACAACAATGCTATAGGTACAGGAAAAACTTGACAAATTTTTTACAGATTCATGCTTGACAATTTTTCATTGATTTTGGACCCAAATATGCCAGAAAATGCACCATACATGTGCTGTGTTGGCAGCACCTAGAATCTATGAATTATTCCTTGTACGCAGGGAATAATTCAATATAGTATGACTAATGAATTTGATTTGTACTTGGTTTCGTGTACTTAGTTTTGGAGAGCAAGGGCGGATTGGTGTCTTTGAGGGACAGTGTTTCAATTTTTTTTAGATGAGTTAATTTAATCAATGGGGACTTAATTTTATTAAAGGTTGAATTTTACTAAAGGTTACTATTTGCTCACCTCGAATTTAAAAAGTTAGTGTTTGCTTATTGAACTTTGATATAAATTACTAATTGTTCACCAAAATTTAAAAGATTATTCGTTGCTCACTCAAATTTGAACAAAGATACCCTTCCATCATTTGTATCATTTTAATCGGTCCACGTGGACAAAAATCAACGTGACGGATGGAAAATTCTAGGTGGCACGACGTAGTTAAAATAATAACGTGGCCAAAAAAATATATGTAGCGCACGGTGATAATTGCCTATGCAATCGCATGGGCAATATCTGTTACTGAAGTTCACCATTATTCTACCCTTCTTGTAAATAAATAAATAAATAAAAAATAGTAAATTTCAGTAAAAAAAAATTGCCCATGTGACCGTAGTGGATAACACTAGAGAATTTTTCATACGACAGGTTGATTTTTATCCACATAGATAGATGAAAATAATATGAATGATGAATGGGCAATTTTGTTCAAATTTGGATGAGTAATGAGTAACATTTTAAATTTTGGTGAACAAATAATAACTTTTAGTAAAGTTCAGTGAGTAATGAATAACTTTTTAAATTTATGTTAACAAGTAGTAACATTTAGCAAAGTTCAGCAACAATTGATTAAATTAACTCTTTTTTTGGACATTGAACTTTTATGACGAGATATTCCTCTTGTCCATTTTAAGTCAAACCTTGCAAAAAGAATATTTGATGAACATAATCGTCATCCAAAAATGTTGGAAAGCTTGTGCAAATCTGATTCCATCAACTCGCCTAAATTCGACTTACCCAAAACCTATTCAAACAAGAGATAAGCTCAACGCATGTACACCAAGTTGATTTTTAAGCTCTCGGATCTTGAGCATGTTGTGAGATTAGGCGACAGTTGAAAGATCTACTTGAAAGTTTGACGAGCAAGTCACGATTTACTCACTGGACTTTACATTGCACTCAAATAATCACTGAACTTTCAAAACTTGCACTCCATCCCTCACGTTTCGACTTACCATTTCAAAATAGCTTATGTGGCTTGATGTCATTCGACTTGGCAGTTGATGGAGTTAAATGTGCACATGTGGCTGCCAACAATGCAAAACCTATTTTATAAGATTTTGGCTCAAATTTTAAAGAATTAAGCTTGGCGTACAGATTCATTTGCCAGGCTCTTTACAGGGTTTTTTGAAAATTTAATTTATTTGCCACGTGTTGTCAATTGAAAAATGGGGAAACTGTAGTGGAGGGAAAGGAATGAGAAAACCACATAAATGCCTTATTTCCCTCCCAAAATAGCAAAACCTCGACCTCTTCTTCTCTAGCTCCAGTAGACAGCTTATTTCAACTCTGTTAACTCCCCGACTACTGTCGTCTAACCAGCCGTCCTTCAACGTGAGCCAAGATATCTTCTCCACCTCCAACTATCTCCCACATGAGGTAAACTTCCGGCAACGGTTCGAAATTCCGTTGTGGGTTCACATGCATATGAAAGCTGAAATCTATAACCGTTCATATGCATTTGTGGAGACCTTTTTTGCTTTCGTAACCGAAAGCAAAAAAATGGTGATGTGGATAATCATTTAGATTACACAACCTTCTATTTAGGGTGGCTAACTGATTGTTACATAGATGAGTGAAATTTAATCTAGCAAGTCTTATTTAAATTAATTAAATGATGATTGTGTGGACTGCTTTACTAGAGTTTATTTTGTCTGCAAGCTAATAGACTATGTAATATTTGCTGGACGGAATTGCTAGATTTGTTGAATTAGCTCTTTAGCTAGAACCTACGTCTATGTCAAGAGGATTCATATTTGTTGAAGAACTGATTGGAATATGAAATACACATCATTTGTTTCCTTAATTCTAAACTTTGATAAACTTCATGTATTAATTCATTTGTTGCTCGAATTTGATAAAAGTGTTCTTTTGCAGATTGAACAAGAGTGGCTTCATTGTAGGAAACAATTAAAACAGAGTACAGAAGCATTTAAAGACTTAGATTTGGAAGCAAAATATGATGCAACTTTATTGGTGAAAAGAATTGTACACAAGGCTATAGCTAATCTACCTCCAAAAGATGAGGAAATCATTTTGGACTGCTTAAGACAGAAAAATTCTCCATGGCGTGCTTCTATCGAAGATACTGATTCTGGTAGTTGGTACCAAGAGTTTTTTTACTGGTTGGAACAGTGTTATAAATTACGAGGAATCTGAAGAATGTTATGAGATCTTCTGCACCATCGACGAGAGTGTAAGCATGAGAAAATCTGTTATGGAAAAATGAGAAAATAATGAAAATGTTAATGCGTTCAGGCGGAATGTTTTGTATGAGGAAAGACAACTTGATGAGGATGGCGGTGAGGTGCCGTCGGAGGTGGGATGTGCTCGCCGGTGTTTGGTCAGCGTTGTGAAGTGAAGAGGTATCGTGAAGTGAAGAGGGGATACAATTTTGGAAGAGTGATTTGGAGAGGTAGTACAGGGTTTGAAATTGGGGATTATTGGGGTGAAATGGGGATGGACAAACGAGTTTTTAATTTTTTTTTTACCTTTCCACATGGCCCTGTAGACAGCCTGTAGGTAGTCACCTATACGCCAAGCGCGATTGAATTTTAAAAAACACACTCCCCCCCCCCCCCCCCCCCCCCCAAAAAAAAAAAAACACTTCTTCAATAATACAATTGGACCATGCTATGAGTACATAATTAAGTGTACATAGGGGTGTCCACTCTCTCACATGGAGGTGGACACCCCTATGTACATTTAATTATGTACAACAAGCATTATCCAATACAATTACTACTCTATTTGAAATTCATTTACGGAAGAAAAGGGAAAATTTCAAATTTTCTTCTCCATTTCTTCCTCAAATATCCCTCAACAATCTAAGATGGCGGACACATTGATGACAACGACTTCGACAGTGGTAAGTTATTTTTTTGTTGAACCCTTGCAAAAATTTGAAATGTGTTCCATTTTTCTAAATCCATTTCATTTTTTTTTTACAAGTTATTGTTGTATATATTCTCAAAATCGGGTTGATTTGTGGTTTTATCTGCAATTAATTTTCAATTCATTTTATTATTTAATAATTCAAGCTTTTTATTTAACTATTAACTTCATTAAATTACATTTATATTTTTTTGTCTTGGATGTGAAGTTTAAATTAAATCTTGTTTACTTCAAATTGGACTATAACAAAGATATGCAGTGAAAATCTATTATTCTTTTTCAGTAGTTTCTTACAACTCAAATAATGTTATAGCATTGTAATGTTTTGGCCGATGATAATTTAAAGCTAAAAATTTGCATGCAGCGTGTTTATTAAATTTCACAACTTCTGTTTACTGAATTTTCGTGATTACAATAGAAATTTTAGCGAAGGATTTGTAAAATGGATAGAAGTGAAAAAGAAGACTGCAAACATAGGGTGATTATTCTTTTGTTGTAGTAGCGATTGTGGGTATTTCGAATGGAGTGATGTTTCATTCGGCTAAAAAAAACCCCATGCAATTGGAAGGTCAGTCCGTGGTGTTTACAACAAAAGTGAATAAAGATGTGTTTGTTTGTGTAAATCTAGCCTAAAGATTCGATTGAAAATTTGTCGCGTATATTCAAAAAATTTGCTCAAAAAAAGATGTGTTTATTTTAGTCATTTATATCTAGACCGATAGCAGTGAGCATGATAACACCCCCTCTCAAACACCCGGAAGATGGTACCATCTACTCCAGTACACCCAACTTGAAAATCCACCTTACAAGCACAGAAACAGATATACATACCTTTGAATACTTTCCGTTTAAGTGCTATGATCACCATGGATCCTAGATTCGTCCTCAAGACCTCCGTCGCATGGGGCTTAAGTCACTACAAGAAAAATTATATTTAACAACTACTATTTCAACGACCAAATCAATCTGGTCGTTAATAATTATTTTCAACGACCAAATTATATGTTTCGTCGTAAAAATTGGACGACAAAGAATCAAATTTTAAATTAGTTAGAAATATTCTGCAACAATCAAAAAAATGGTTAAATCTATATTTAGAACGACCAAATTAAAATTGGTCGTTCTGAGCCGGCACCAAATAAAATATTCCCGCCAAAATAATTGTTCATATTCAACGACAACGAAATTGGTTGTTAAAAACTCAAATAATATAGTAAATATTCGACGACCATAATATTTGGTCGTTAATATAGTAAAACAATAACTAATTTTATCTCCTCGTTGAAACTAAAGGAAATCATGACATTTGACGACTATTTATTTATT
The DNA here is from genome assembly GCA_019395295.1 of Osmanthus fragrans. Lineage (NCBI taxonomy): Eukaryota > Viridiplantae > Streptophyta > Magnoliopsida > Lamiales > Oleaceae > Osmanthus > Osmanthus fragrans. Next base: position 17,097,544 of record CM033346.1, on the reverse strand, counting down.
GGTCGTTACAGGTGACATTCAACGACCGATTATATTTTAGTTGTTGAAAGTTTATATAGTTTTCGACATTCAACGACTAATAAGACATAGTCGTTGAAGGTGACATGCAACTAAAATTTGGTTACTTTTATTATATTTTAATGACAAAAATAGTTATTAAACAACCAAACAATTGGTTGTTGAAAAAAGAATATGTTGTTAGTACAAACCTTTTACGACCAGTTATTTAGTTGTTAAAATAATACATTTTAACGACCAATTGTTTTTTGGTCGTTGAACACAATCGCCAACACCCCTTTGTCGACCAACGAACGACCAATTGATGTTGATCGTTGAATGTGATCAGCAACCAAAAATATACATTTTACGACCGTTTATATAGTTGTTGAAGGTGATATTTCCTGTAGTGAGTGTTACAAATTGTTCTTCGTATCAACTACTTTGCATATCTTCTCGCCTTCTAAGCAACATTTTTACTAATATGAGTCTTCAAGTCCTTTCTTAGGGTTGCAAATACTCTTCGTTGTCCAATTTGAATATACCTTGAACAACTCAATGTATTGATGGACTATGAAAATTTAGTCGCAATGTCGATTGTACTGATCTTGACTGCACGTTTGCTGAGGAGTGTACGACTTAACTTGCACCGTATCTGAATTATTCATCTTAGATGCCCATATTCTCCATTTGCACTCTAGTTTACAAATGCCTTGAACTCTTTTTTATAATTCGTCTTACACTTTATATTATATTCGTTTAGTGCACCATAAGTCCAAATCGCCCTTCTAAAGTCTTGTACAAACTTAAACAACTGTTCCACCTAACATAATGGATCTTGTATATACATTTTTAGCCATAACTCTGCAAATCAATAGCCAACCTCATCATTAGATGACATTTTGGACAACATTTCTCCGGAAGATGGATATTCCAAATCATCAACCTCACTGTCTTCGTCTTGTTACGCTTCTTGATGCTCTTGTTCTTCGTGTCCGATTTTCTCCCCGTCACAATCTAATTCAATTCCCTCCATCACATTTATTTCAAACTATATATCATCTTCCTTAGACGTTACGTCGTTCTCAGAATCATTGAAATTTAGGTCATCCTCTATATCTGTCACAAAAATAAGAGATTTTGATTTTAAGCACTACAATTTCACTATAAATGGTAGGATATAAAAATTAATCAATACACATTAAAGAAAAAAAAATAGTTTTTAATATGTTTGTCATTGAATAAACAATATTAGTTTTAAAAATAAGTGATTAACTTAATCTTTAAAGAAGTTACTCATTTCGAAGCTTAGCCAAACATGAATTATATGTTTTACATGTTGCTTGCAGTTCGACACGTCCTGGATACTCGTAACCTTCACCTGAATCACCTCTTTCTTCATTATTGTCAAATTATCTCTCTTTTTAATCTAAAGTTTTCCAGTACTAAAAAATTGAACAGTAATAGGTGGCAATAGAATTCTCCCATAACAAACTGTTATGTATATGCCACGTATGGTAGCTGTCGGTAGTCTTCACTATGAATAACATTATTTTTTTGCTACTCGTACTTGTAATTTTTTTAATTTTATTCTCTATAACATATAGTCGCAAAATCCATCCCCACCCAACTAGACATCGAATGAAACAAATATATTGGTTTTTACGTCGACAATGGAAGACCCGTATTGAATCGAAAACCAGAAAAATATTGTTCTCACTAGCCTCCATGTGGTCCTTCCTGTCAAAGTATTGGGCCTAACTCATCTTAAAAGATCGATCCAATGAGAGAGGTTTGCCTTCCACTATATCAAGTGGATACTGAAAGAATCACCAGCCGATGTGAGATTTGACACTTCCATATGCAAAATTACAATAATTCAAGATCAATGGTCTTGGGTGGGCGCCCTGATGGGGTATGTTGGTCGAGACGCGTGGATTTTGGGGACAAGGGTTTTGTGGTCCAATTTCGACGATTGTCGGCCTGGAGCGTGGTTTTTGTATCTGAACAATTAACTCGTGTTTTGTATGTATGGACTCTTGGACAAATGGTTGACTATTCAACTAATCTCTCATTTCTCTCTTTCATTTTCAAAATTTTCTTTATTGTCCGTTTACTGGTGTGTTTGATAGCAAGAGTGAAATTTGGATGAAAAGAAATTGAATTGCGGGGAATTGAATTGTTTGGAATTGTTTTACCGAGAATTGTAATTAAAGGTGTTTGATTGGTATAATTTTTCATATTTCTATTATAATACGTTTGACTTTTTTTTTTATGTAAATTGTCAATTAAATGGATAATTTTTTTTACCATTGGGGACAAAATATATTTAGATTGTAAAAATAATAATAATAATAATAATTTTTTTATTTTTACGTTTGGCTTTATTTTGTATGAAATTTATCAATTAAAGGGATAAATTTTTTTTACACTTTATCTTAGAATTTATTTCAAAAAAAAAAAAAAAAAGTGGAATTGTATTCTCATCATATAGCAAGTCATTGGAATTTCACGAAATCACGCTTCAAGTGATTGTACCTTGGAATTGGGTGGAAACCAATTCCATGAAAAAAAATACTATCAAATAGCGAAAAAGTGGAGAAAAATTACGACATATCAAACGGGGCCTTAGTCAATTTCTTTATACAAAGGAATATCAGGATTTAGAAGGGTTGAATATGTTTAAAAAAAAAAAAAAATCATGAACCGTGCTAGACGAACACGTGTCCGTCCAAGGGGAACTTTAATAGGGCACTTCTTAGTTTCATTGTAATCTCATTATAATTTCGGAACAAGCACAAAAATTAGTATATACTTAAAATATAATTAATTAATAATGTATCTACTATTACTAACTTCGCTTGTAAACTATGTGTATATTTCGAAAATAGTTTTACAATATAATTCGTAAACACATCAATGAAATTATTCGGATTTTTTTTATTATAGCTTAAGTTTAAACTGTATTTAAATTTTAAAGGGAAAAAATGATGGATTCTCCTATTTTCACACCCTTATTAAAATTAGACACAGTAAAGAAATTTTACAATTTTTTTGTTGTAATTTTGTATAATTAAACTGATCATGTGGTGAATTTATTTTCCCGTTTGAGTGTTTGACTTACCTATATTTTGTACTGATCTATATAATTTTTCAATTCAAAGGTAGCAGTGTTTTGTGTAATTATATACTTTTAGAGTAACTGGTTTTGTTAATTGACAGATAAAGCTACAATATATTTCTTAAAAGATAAATTAAATCAAATCTATTATTCCATAGAGACTGCAATTTTTTTTCTATTGCAGCATATAGAGGTTGTGCTAAAGTCAATTTATCTCTTTAAATTATAGCTTTAAACATTGGGATCTAAAAAAATGATTAATTAATTTCTAGTAGCGTTAAGCAAATAAAAATCAACTCCCTATTTTGTCATGGATTTTCACGCTTTGGCCTCATCTTAATCCTCACTTTAAGGTAGGATGGGAACTCCCTAAAAAAGTCTCAGATTGTCGATTAAGTTTGACTTTATGTCCAAAATTAACACAATTAAAAGCAACAAATCATTTTCTTAATTGTTTCTAGATGGTTAATCAAACATTTCAATTATCCTAAGTTGAATTGTCGCAGTTTGTAATAAGAAAACGATAAATAATACCGGATATATTGATGGAGAAACATAATTAGGTAAAAAGTTCATGACCAAGCCAGTTATCTCCACTATAGACAATATGAATTTACAGTTACATGTTGTCTAACCAACTCCACTAGATTTTCCCATCTACTTCATGTAACCTCCAAGATCTTGTTGAAACCATCGGTTCCCGATCTCCAACAATTGTCTCTTCCAAGTGAATAACCAAGAATGGCCAATTCTTGTTCTCTTCCTGCGCTTGTAGTCCAACCTCTCTCAATCTTCACCAGCCTCTAAAATTCAATTGAGAAAGTACTTTCATAAAGGTGTTTAGGAAGTATGTGTTTTAGATTTAATGTGGTTGTATGAATTCAAAAATTAATTGAATGATCTCACCAACGGATTGTGTTCTTGAATCTTCAAGGAATAAAGTGGAGATGCAACACAATGAACAACCGCACCAATTTTCATGCAAAATATTGAGTATTTATAGTTGAAGGTAATTATGTAGTTTGAACTGTGTAAAACTCTGTAAAAATACAAAGTAGGATTTTACGCATAACACTGTCGCTCGAGTGAGGAGCTATCAACAGGCGAGCGACGATCTGCCGCTCGAGCGAGAGATGGATAACAAGCGAGCAATGGGATTTCTATTTTTGTACTTGAGCAACGTTCAAACGATACGCTAGCAAAATTGTTGCATCTCTTCTTTCCTTATTCCAAACTTGAACACTAACATACCTAACTCAAATATACAATATTGCAATTAACTCTTTGACTTTTTACCACATATTTATTTCAATTATTTTGTTCACAGAACTATCAATTACATAAAACTTAACAAACTCCTCATTTGACATTCTGTGACAAAACTATACATTCAAAGTCAAGGTGGTAAAAACACAAAAATCTAATATACTCCAGCTCTATTTCTTGCATTCCTTGTTGAGCATGTTTCTTGAAATCAACAACTCAAAAACTAAGTGTAAAAGCACGTGATACCGATAATATAACAATATATGCACATGATCATAAATAAACATGCTAGAATAAGAACTAATATTAATGTCAATCAAAACCCAACTGAAAAATTAATATTACAAAATATCAAAAACTCAAACAGCTATGCATTATGATATGGAATGTAATGATCAATCTCCCTCTTACTGCAAACTCTAATAAATCAGTCATTTCGTTCCCCTAACATGAAGTTTTCTCTCAAGGTTTGTGGATAATGATATAGTCTCCCCCTATCGAAATAATTATTCTCCCTTTTTTGTCACAAATGACGAATGGATCAATACCAAAAATAATTTTTTAACATCAATATACAATAACTCAAAATATTCAGTTGATAGCATGCACAAACATAATAAATGATCAGTAAACCTTTCCACATACTCAGTTCAAATTAACATAGAGTAAATTGTATAAGTGACCCACGTGTAAAAGTGTCACTAATCCTTTGTAAGCGGGACTCCAAACCTTAATTTTGTGAGAAGGGACATTCTAAATATCATTGTCAATAAGTTTATTCATCTACTTATGAAAATCAAACCATTTAAAGTATATTAGGACCTTTAAATAAAAACTCATTTTGTATGGATATTTTCTTTTCTTCCACTGACTTTGAATATACATAATTTTTTCATATCTTTTAATATTTTTTAAGCTCATCACATTTTTACATCTTAATTTCAGGTCATTATCCATTAAGCGACAAAGATGACCCATGTAGCGAGATTTATGTCTTTAACTCAAGTCAGTTGATCATAAGCACTAGATTATGATAAACCCTGTATGCTTAATTGCTCGAGTCAAAAAGGTTTCGAAGAAGAACATAAGATATTGTGTTTTTTATTACAGGGAATAAACTTGAGTTTAGGTCTAATAAATAAAATCAATTCATGTTCAAAGTCACCTTACTAACATGTGACTGTCATCTAAAATCTCACACATGCAGTTGAGTCCTACTAACAATATCATAGTGTGTACAATGCAGATGGTACATGAAAACACGTATACTAAGCACTCCATAATAATTTAAACAAGCAATGAAAACTATGTTATAACTCATTAGTTAAACTCATACTTCATTACAACAAACAAATTCAAGTATATTATATATCATGCTGTAAAAATAATTTCCCTTCTTTTTTTTGTATTTTTTTAATTTTCCAATTTTTAATTTTTTTTTTAAAACAAGAATGCATTAAGCACACAGAAAAAAATCACACGCAAAACAAAAAATATGCTTGTGTCAATACAAACATAATGAAGATGCGCATGCATGAAACAACCAAGAAAGTAAATAAAAAAATGTGATACATGTATGACTAATAACTCATAGTGATTAAGAACACGCATACACCAAAAATATCTAATCAGTTAGGTATATAGACGCTCTTACTTTTAAGAGCACCGTGATCTATCTCAAGATTTTTCAGATCACATTTCTTCATCCAAACCTGCCTAGTGATAGGAATATTTTCAGTGATCTGTGTAATTAACTTGGTCAATTAACTCACCCGATGAGTAATGAAGTTAATATGACCAACATAATCCTAATTCTTATTTCTATTGAAGTTCCGGTTTCTATTTCTGTTCAGGAATTGGCGATACATAAGCTTTTTGTGTCCTAACTCACCACAATGAAAAGATATAGGGATAAACCTAAGACCAAAGTTATGAGATCGCTGATATCTATTCCTAGGTTGGCGGGTCCTACACAGTCTAATAGGCATCTGTCTTACAAATCCCTTATTATTAGATTTAGGGTTAGGCACATGTTGAAACTGATCAGTAGTTGGGACAAACGTGATCTTGGATGTACTAGCAACATTATAAACTTTCTTCTTATATCCTAGATCTCCCTTATTACCTGCAGGCTTGTCCATTCCTAGAATGTTATCTAACTTCATAGAACCACTAGAAAATGCAAGAAGTTGAGACTTGGAATACTCTAGTTTGCTCAGAAGATTCTTAACCTGGATTTCTAAAGTTTCATTTTCAATGGTCAGTTTACTAGTTCTCCTAGATGTCTTCTCAAGTTCGCTCATGAGATTCTTAACCTAAGTATCCACGGATTCATTCATGGATTTCAACTCACTCAGGGTTGAGGTAGATTCATGAAGGTAAGCTAACAATTTCTCTTCTCTAACTCGAGTTCCTTGACCTTCGTAGCTAAGACTTTATTCGTAGTCAGAATTTTAATGCTCTCTTCATAGATTCTATCATAAGCCTCATGAATATCTCACTCACTATCAGAATCTTCTCTGATTCCTCACCACTATCTACGTCCTCAGCCCTATCGCTCCCCTTACCAGATCCGCCCCTAATCCTAGCTATGAAGGTATTATATTTCCCACTTTCCTTACATGTAGATTTCTTACTTTGATTGTCCGAGCTAAACTCGTCATCAATGAGAGTAGTATTCATAAATTTATTTGGATTTGTCCTACTATTAGGGCACTCACTCCTAATATGGCCAAAATCTCGACGATTATGACATCTCATAGAATTAGAACTCTTCCTAGACCACTAGTGCCACTTCTATGCTTCTCTTGAGGTTTCTTTTTATTCCCAAATGTTTTTTGGAATTTTTTAGCAAAGTATGCTAACTTCTCTTTATTAGGAGAATCTGAATCTGAAGACTCTCTACGACTATTTCCCATAGTGTTTAAAGTCAAAGACTTATCGTTTGTGAGTTTAGCTAATGCCAGTTCATAAGTTTGGAGAGATCCAATCGGCTCTTCTACCTCAACAGAGTCTATATCCTTACTCTCCTCAATTGCCGTAATTTTAGACTTTAATCACTCAGGTAAGAATCTAAGGATTTTTCTAACAATTTTAGGCTCAGGAATTCTCTCACCTAGGTTGAAACTGGAATTAACTAAGTCATTTAGGCTCTCACAGAAATCATCAAAGGTCTCATCATCTTTCATCTTAATCTCTTCAAATCTAATGGTCAGCATCTACAACTTAGAATGCTTAAGAGCCTGAATTCCCTCATGTGTGGTCTGTAAATTATCCCAAAATTTTTTAGCTACCTCGCACATCGACACATGCCTAAACTCTTCAAGGGACACTGTTATAAATAAAGCATGTAAGGTTTTATTATCCTAATTACACTCATCTAAGTTTATTTTAGTCTAATTAGCCATGAGAGTGGGGATCACTACATTATCTATCGTAGAACTAGGAGTAGCCCAACCATTAACAATACTCAACCAAAAACGTTCATCCATAGATTTTAAAAAGACTCTCATTCTAACATTCTAGTAGGCATAATAACTGCCATCAAAATAAGGCGGGACAGATAATGAACTACTCATCTTGAAATCTAAGGCTAGAAATCGAATTTAGGCTTTGATACCACTCGAAAAGTCTCTGATTACAGATTAAGTTTGACATTGCGTGCGGAATTGAAACAATTAAAAGCAACAAGTTACTTTTTAATTGTTTCTAGATGGTTAATCAAACAGTTCAATTGTCCTAAGTTGAATTTCCGTAGTTTGTAATAAAAAAAAACAATAAATAACACCAGATATGTTGGTGGAGAAATCCAACTGGATAAAAACTTTGAGACCAAGTCAATTACCTCCACTACAGGCAATATGAATTTACAGTTAGATGCTGCCTAGCTGATAATATGAATTTATAATTAGATGCTGCCTAGTCAACTCCAATAGACTTCCTGATCTACTTCATGTAACCTCTAAGATCTTGTCGAAACCATCAGCTCCCTATCTCCAACAATTATCTCTTCCAAGTGGATTATCAAGAATAGCCGATTCTTGTACTCTTCGTGCGCTTGTAGTTCAACCTCTCTCAATATTCATCAGCCTTTGAAATTCAATTGAGAAAGTACCTCATAAAGGTGTTTAGGAAGTAGGTGTTTTGGATTCGATGGATTTGATATTTTTCCCCAACGTGGTTGTATAAATTAAGAATGAATTAAATGATCTCACCAATGGATTGTGTTCTTGAATCTTCAAGGAATAATGTGGAAAGACAACACAATGATCAACCACACCAATTTTCGTGCAAGACATTGGGTATTTATAGTTGAAGGCAATTAGATAGTTTGAGCCGTGTAAAACTTTGCAAAAACGCTAAGTACGGTTTTACATGTAACTATCGCTCGGGCAAGAAACGAGCGACAGGGCTTTTGTTTTTGTCGCTCAAGTAACATTCAGGCGATAGGCTAGTGAAATTGCGACATCTCTTCTTCCTTTATTCCGAACTCGAACCCTAACCTACCTAACTTAACTATACAATATTGCAACTAACTCCGTCACTTTTTACAACATATTTATTTTAATCATTTTGTTCACAGAACTGTCAATTACATAAAACCTAACACTCCCATACCTCATTTATGTTCCTTTTATTTTTTGTTTTTTTTTTATATCTTTCTACTTTTTAAACATTGATTCGTTAGCAAGAAATTCGAATTTGTTGTGCATATCAAGAAATTTGAATCTATTAAGCAAGAAAAAATACTATAAAAATGTTACGTGAAGGAAAATTTATACAAATGCTCGGAGACCAACCAACAAAAAATTAATTATGGTACGAAAAAGAATATCAAATGAGAGGCACAAAGAATGCTAAAAGAAAATTTAAAATAAAAAAAAATTACCAGCTGTAAAGAAACTTGCAGTTTTTGAACCATCTTCGTAAAACATCTCATCGCTTTCAACTGCTATGCTTGTGGCTGGTGGTAGGTGCAAAAGAGAGACAAGAAGACTCAAGAATCAAGATCAATTGAATTAATTATAGTTTGGAAAAGTGGCATAATGCTGAGGCTGGATATAATTGTCACCCCTTCAACTTAAGTCTAATATTTGGATCTTAGCCTTTCAATCTTGTAACATTTGATCTTCAATAATTAAAATTTACTTGTGTAGACTGATTAATCTTTCTCGTACAACCTACACCAAAAGTAATTGTAGAAGGTTGCTTAGTTCCATGACAAAGATGGGTAAAAAAACATTGCCTTGTACATTCAAAAAGACTAACTATATTATCTCCTTTACCTAAAATAACATTAGGTAAAAAGTTAAGAAAAAAATAAAGTTAAATGTAAATTTTTGGTTGACAACAAGTTTGACATCCTCTAATTAGAAGAAATCTAGCCAATGAGAAATGAATGTGCTTGAAAATAATTGCGTAAATTGTTGTCACATGAATGATAGAAAAAAAAAAAAAAAAAAAAAAAAATTAGATTAGCCAAAGCAAGAAATGACATGTACTGATGCATGTGTATGAATCAAGCTTGCTACACAAACCAACTCAATGACAGAAAATTATTGATAAACTATATTTGGCAACATTTTATTGGGAGTTGAAAAAAGATGTCATAAAAACACTCCACTCATCTGCTGTCACATCAATCGGATTCCAAATCCTGTTTTTATTCCTTGTCTCTTCAGCTTTAATCTAACCCTGCTACCGTAACATGGAGAATTTGATATTCTCCCTGGCCGATACTGACAATAAGGGATGGGTCCCACTTTTTTGTTTGCATTTTATATTCACGGATCTCACGCATCTGAGTCAATATCAATAAAGTAGGCAGACATTTTGCAAAAGAGTTTAATCCATTAATAAAAAGCATTGGCCCCCACAAACAAAATCCAAGCATCAAAAATGCTGATTGTACAAAAATCAGCTTACAGAAATGCTACAGATGTGAGAGGAATGTGGGCTTCATATGTGAATAAAAAATATCAAAAAATTTACCATCGTACGTGTTGGAGCTCGCCAATCCAGAGTGGGGAGTTCGAATCCTAGGAGGAGCAGCCAAGTGTTGTAATATCTTTGGATGGAGCAGTTTGGTGTTGTAAGACCTATGGAGGAGGGTCTCTTGGGGCAACAAGCAGAAGGACATACGGACACTGGTCATAGAGGGCATATCTCGCGGTTTACCTCTTCGGGCTGAAGAGGGGCCAAAGGCTCGAGGTCCAGGATTTAGTCTGGCGCAAGCTGGGACACCTGGGTATCAAAAAAAATAAAATAAAATAAAATAAAAAAATAAAAATGTGTGTTATGTGTACAACTTCTGTCAATTACATTTCTGTAAGATCAGCATTACTGATCCAAGCCTATCCAGTCAGTAGTCATCAGCCTTAAAACTCTGTCGTTTAATGCTCTCAAGTCAAGTCGCCTGCTTCCTGTTCGTCCCACGTGCTTGTTCCTTTATTTTCCAATTAAGCCATTTTTCAGGCTCGTTTGATACACTTTTTTGTAAAATAAGAATGAAAAATATAGTTGTTATGGCTCTCCCATAGGAGATGTAAAGACAAATATGGTGGCTGAATGTGATGAATTACGGTGATATTTTTTATTTTTATGGTGAAGAAATGGAACCAAACGGGGGCTCAGTTCAATTTGAGTCGTTCAATTCAATTTTAGTTTGCGTCGAATTTTGTTTTCCCATTTTCTCACTCTTTCATGTAAAACAATTCTGTCTGATCCACAAATTTCTTGCCCTTTTCATTTCTCCAGTGACCATCCAAGAAAAAAATTTGCCACCTATACATTTGTTTTCTTTTTGCACTCAGCAAAATCAAGAATTATACACATAAAGAAAGAAGCCCTTTTGAAATCAGGGCTGAATTTTTTTCTAAAATAAGTTTGCTTGTGAAATCAAAAGGAGGGAATCTTTGGATTTTGAATGGCCTGGGGTCTAGAAAAGTGGAGGGTTTTTAAGCCATTGTTTACAATTATATGGAGCTTTTCGTTGGCCTCAATTTTTGTTTCTGCTGAAAGAAGCTTAAAGACAGAATATTCATCAAATGATTCAACTCCAGATTCCCAACTATTTACAGCTTTTACGAATTTCTTATGGCAAGCAAATGAATCAGGCTACAAGCATGTTTGGCCGGTAAATCACAATTGTTGATTCAGTTTCTGTTGTTTGTATTTTTGTTTTTCTAATTTAATCCAATCTAACTGCGTTCATTTTTTCATTTTTTAACCTTTTGATCTTTGCATGATGGAGTATTTTTGTGAACCATTAAATGATTTAGGTGGTGGTTGGTAGTTGGATAGGAAAGCACATTTATCGTGCGTTTGATTGCAAGAATGAAATTTGCATAGAACTTATTTGTATGAAAATTATTAATTAAATGGGTTTGATTGATTTAGTTTTCAATCTTGAAAATATTATAATTGCTCATTTTTTATTGGTGGATGGACGAGAAAAAGAGGGGATAGATGAGCGAGAGAAAGAAAGTGTGAATTACTTGGAAAATAAAAATCACCACTCCTAAAGAAAATGTTTTCCTTTTTTTTTTTTTGTGGAAAATATGGTCACATGATCGAATGTTGAAAAATATTTTATATGGAAAAAATTGTCAATCAAACACCTAAAAAAATAGGAATTTGGGTGAAAAAATGGCATTTTTCCATGGAAAATAAAATCAATCGAACACACTCTTAATGTTCAACTAACTCGATAGATGGATCCATTCATAATAGACAAAATCAATTACATCATCAAGTGGATCACTGTAGATAAAACCAATCAACTTTGGACTTCATCAGTGTTGATGGGTTTAATATTTATGCACAAGAGTTAAAAAAATAAAAAATAAATATTCTCTTTCCAAACATTTATGCTAAGCATGTGTTTGTGTGATTGTGCCTGTGAATGCATACTTTTTATGGAGCATATATGATATATATGGCTGTGAATTTCTGTAGATGTGCAAATATTTAAGAATACATCTAAGTTCTTTAACTAATTCTGTACTTTGTGGTATCAATCCTCTGCATAAACTGACACCTTCAGTAGTTATGGGACAAATTTTGCTTGAGCTGTGGACCTGAAATCTTACATGATGTTTATGTGTGCTGATTTGTGCATGTACAGAAAATTTGCCGTTCCCTTTGGATAACCATATTTTCATGCTTTTGATGTGATATGAAAGATTTTTCATGTTTGTTAATTTGGAATTCATGAACAGGACCTGGAATTCAGATGGAAAATTATTGTTGGTAGCATAATTGGATTTTGTGGAGCAGCCTTTGGGAGTGTAGGTGGTGTTGGTGGTGGCGGCATATTCGTTCCTATGCTCACCCTGATTATTGGATTCGATCCAAAATCAGCGACGGCTATATCTAAATGTGAGAGACGAGCATATTGATATAACTAATAACCTGGAATGTTAAGATAGTCCTTGTGCCATGTTTTGTGTGAATTTACTGAGTTTGCTGTGGATTGAACTGATTTAAATTCAACAAGGCAATTGCTGGGTTTCCTTGTAATTCTTCGAAAAAGAAATTTAGAGCATGTTTGGCAAAGCCTAAAAAGTGAACGCAGCTTAAAAAGTTGCTTTTAAGGAATTTTTTTTTCTTTAATCATGTATCCACGTTTCAGGAGTCACATTTTTTTTTTTGGGATTTTTGGTTCAAAACTAGTATTTTCTGAAGTAAGTCATTATTTACTTTCCAACGAAGTGCTTTTAACTATTTTTTAGATTTAGCCAAACATGCTCAGAGCCGTGACTTCAAGTTTTCATTGCAAATATTTTCAGCTGCAGAAGTTAAACTATGTTAGAAACCATCAAAAGTCATGCAGCTTGCATGTTTGTCATAACACTATATAATATTGTGGCTACAGAAGAAGCATGACCAAATTTTCAGGAAAGTCATGTTTACCTTCTTTACCAATCACTGAATCATCCTTAATAGTTGCACGGACTCATATTTATTAGAAACCGAAAAAAAAAAAAAAAAAAAAAAAAAAAAAAATTCTGCTGGAGAGTGTATATATGGCTGAAATTGATTAGTTATATAAATCTTTATGTTCCGTTGACAAACTCTACATTTTCATTTATTTACTTAAATTTCGTTGCGCTTAAAGGAAGTTACATAAATACTGTTTCTAATTTGTCAGGTATGATCATGGGAGCTGCAGTCTCGACGGTTTACTACAACCTAAAGCTCAGGCATCCAACACTTGACATGCCCATCATTGACTACAACCTGGCTGTTCTCATCCAACCAATGCTTATGCTAGGCATTAGTATTGGAGTTGCTTTTAATGTGATATTTGCCGATTGGATGGTTACCGTTCTTTTAATCATTCTCTTCATAGGTATACGTGGTCGATTTGCAGTTTTTTTTTTTTTCCTCTACGAATCCTGCTCTTTGTACAACTTTTTTACTTCATATGGTGGTTACAGGAACATCGACCAAGGCCTTTATGAGAGGTGTTGAAACATGGAAGAAAGAAACTATCATGAAAAAGGTAGTTGTAAAATTCAACGTTCTTACACATTTTGATGACATGTTGATGCTGAACAGCATATGTAAGAAAATTCCACCAGCGTGTCAAAACATTTAGAGCATGTTTGTCTGAGACTACAAAAGTTTACTTATAAATAAGTTCCCTTATAAATACAAATGGTTGGATTGGTTGGTTGGTTAGTTTGTAGATAGTAAGAGTTACCTTCAAATATCTTACTATTTTAAGTTTAAAAAAAATTAAAAAATAACACATATACAAACATGTTTGACAACAAAAAGTTACACTTTTACTCTTTTTTAAGCTTAGCCAACATGCCCTCACCGTGGTATCATATTTTAGGCTGATGGTTTATGTAATTTTTCTAACATGAATCCATCAGTGAAGTCAAGGACGGAGCCAGAAGAAGATGTTGGACCGGGCTAAAAAAATCAATGAACTCACGCCATAAGAGATTCTCTACACTACATGAGATCTAGTTTAAAATGCTAAGTTCATGACACTCGTGACAAAGTAAGTCATTTAATCGAGTAAGTACAAATCTAGATGTCAGTTCTAAGATGTACTGCCAGATATTTATAGCTTTCCTTGCCAAATAAGAAATTGACTTCATCCTTAGGAAATATGTAGTGGAAGCATGATAAGCATGGGTAAAGGATATATACCTACTAAGAAAATACTTAGCCCTTGTTTAAGCCCCATTTTCCCAAAATTCATTTTTTTTTTAAACTCATTTTCAAACATATATTCTCTCAATAAAATAATTTATTGGTAAACTCAAAATATTTTCCTACTTTTTAACTACATATTCTCAAAAAAATCACTATTTCAAAATCTATTAATCCAAAAAAATGGATCTCAAACAAGGGCTTAATGAGTACTCTTCTGAAACATAAATCTTAAAAGAATTTTAGCGATCAGTCATTCACCAATGAATTGAAAATTTTGGCCAAACAATAAAAGTTACATGATTGTACGTCATTATCCTCGAAATATTATTTGAAATAAGCATCGGTCATCTATTCTAACACATTTCTAATCCTACCTGAAGTGGGAAAAATCGATTGAAAAGAATGAGGGTCCAAAAATATTGATTTTATTTCACATCCATGTTTGACTCACAATAGAATTTTAACGAATATTCTTTTAACCAATAATATCTAGAGGAAAGTTATTTATTTTGATAATATTTATTTCTTGGTCAAAGTATGTAAATTTTTACTTATAAGTATGAATGAAAACATACATAGAAAAAAGTTAATTACTTTTAAGGTTAGCCAAACATGTAGCATCTCTTACTATTAAAATAAGTAATTTTTGTCAATAAAATTTACTTAATTATAAGTTAACTTTTTAATTTATCAAGAATGTATGATTGATAATGAGTTTTTCGTAAATAGATTAGTGTTTGATGCGACAAGGATTTCTCTCCTATGAGAGGATTCTATATTTTTTTAATGAATCCTAATTGTTGGCATTCTTCAATATGGAGTCGAGATGTGTGTGTAAAAGAAGCAGTATATTGATAAATAAAGTTTGATTAAGTTAAAAAAATATTGTATGAATTTCATTATATGAATATACAATTTGGAGTCTTTAACTAAATTTGGGCACTTGAACAATGGGTTTGGGCTTTTTTTACATTTTACTTAGATAATTTCACTTGGGATGGGAGATGAATAGTTGGGCTAAGCTAAGCATAAAACTAATTTTTTTTAACTTTTTACTTGGATAAGTTCAGTTGGGCTAGGCCGCTACATCCACCCCTGAGTGAAGTTATTCGTACTTAAATTGCCACAAGAATAACATGCAACATATATATTTCTGGTGTCCTTTTCCATAATCTTTAAACTGCTGGTCTTTTCTCTTTCATTCTTATTACCAATCATTTTTCTTTCTGTAGGAGGCTGCAAAGAGTTCAGAGTTAAATGGTGGGTTAATTAAGAGATTACTGACTTTTTTTTTTATTCAATCACTTTTTTCCATTTTGTTTTCTTTTGAATTAAAGTATGCGTCCTTCCATTTGCGTTATGCAATGGTACATAAGATGCAGAATACAAGCTTCTTCCTGGCAGTCCCAGGAATGGCATGGAAAAGAAGGTCAAAGAGTTGGCAGAACCGGAGGTAAAACTAATCTCAGATGCTAATGTCCAATTCTGAATTTTCTATGAAATTCTCATTATTGCATTTGCAGGTCTCTATTCTTGAAAATGTTTGTTGGAAGGAATTTGGGCTTCTTGTTTTCGTTTGGATTGCATTTCTTGTGCTGCAGATCACCAAGGTTTCGTTTCATTTTCTTTTCATTTGCTACTTTTCGTTTTATATTATATTTTATGAAGAAGCTTCTCTTGGTGTGTCTTGAACTTGTATTAATGAACTGCTTGGCCTCGTTTTGAAACAGAACTATACGGCTACTTGTACGACAGTATATTGGGTGGTGAACTTGCTGCAGGTATGTATACTGATGATGTACATATTTTCATCAAATTGGGATAAAACTTATGCCCAAGGCTTGGTGTTATTACTAAAATCAATTTTTTATTTCAAGTTGGTTGCTGAACTTAAACATTTTGTAAAATTTGATTGTTTCATCCATATCCTTTAGTTTAACTAAGGTGACATGGCAGTCTAGCTGATATGGAAAATAACTAGATTCCTGCGCCACCTTCTCCTTTAGTCAAACTAATAAACATGGACATAGCAACCAAATTGTAACAAAGTTTATTAAGTGACCAACTCGAAACAAAATAAAGCCAACGTGAAATTTCACTATGAGTTCAATGTCCACTGGTGTATCTAACCCTCAAAAAGCTGCAGTATTTTTTTAACGAAAATACTAACCTCGAAAGAGGTGAAAAACAAAATTTCATGTGTTCTTTCCAATTATCCTTCCATGTTTCTACAGATCCCTGTCTCTCTTGGTGTATCTGGTTATGAAGCACTTAGCCTGTACAAGGGATGGAGAAAAATTGAGTCCAAGGGTGACTCAGGAACCAACTTGCAAGTGCATCAACTGATTACCTATTGCTTCTTTGGCATAGTGGCTGGTTTGGTAGGTGGCCTTCTTGGTCTAGGAGGTGGATTTATAATGGGTCCACTGTTTTTGGAGCTGGGAATCCCTCCTCAGGTGAGCTTTAGCCCTTCCTCAAATGCTGTTAAGCAGACATTTTGTCAAAGTCAACACAAAAGGTTGTGGTCTTATTATTTTCAGTTCTTTGAGTAATCCAATTAAGTGATTTGCATGAGAAGGACCTGTGAGCATTTTTGTCTTAGCTTAGAAAGAAAAATAATAGTTACTTTTAGTTATTTTGGATATATTTCTTATTTCCAAGGAAAAAAGGTTACTTGTGCTATTACATTACTTTCAAAACTAATTTCCTACTTTAACAAATAAAAAAAAAATTATTTATTTTTAAGAACTTATTTACTTGCAAGTAAACCTTTAAGCTTGGCCTAACACGCTAAGAGTGAGATTTCTTATTTCTGAGTCATTATCATGTAACTTGTTTACTTTGGAATTGATTTCTCAGCATGGAGTTTCACTTTCTCCTGATCTCTTGCACTTGAAATGAATTGGTTTGGTTAATAAGCCAAAAGAAAAAATAGAAGAATGATCTATTGATCCTTAATGGCAAGCAGAGTAGATGTACTCAATCAAATCCTCGATCTAAATAGATAATTAAAAGAATTTACTTAACTGGCACAATCAGTGCTGATTAACAGTTTGAGTCCCATAACAATTTTTGCCATTTTTACTCATTTCCATTGAATAAAGCCAGAATTGAATCTTGGAATACCATTCAATATTTAATAATCATGGAAGGAGTCTTCAAATTTTTTATTCTTTCTTTGACTTATTCTTTTTCTTGCAAGAAGTAGAAAAAAAATGTCCTATTACAGTTTCTCTTGCACGCTTTCACGTTTTGAAGAAACCTGGTGATAATAGTTTCTGGACTTCATTTCAGGTTTCAAGTGCCACGGCCACCTTTGCCATGATGTTCTCCTCATCGTTGTCTGTCGTCGAATATTACCTCTTGAAACGGTTTCCAGTTCCTTATGGCAAGTGTACTTCCAACTCAAACAATTTTGTCTCAATAATATGTTAAGCTTATATTGATTCTACCAAAAATAAATAATTTCATTTATAGTTGATTAATTATCCGGCATTTGTATGACAGCACTTTACTTTGTTGCTGTTGCAACTGTTGCTGCTTTAATCGGACAACATGTCGTGAGAAAGATGATTATTCTAATGGGAAGGGCATCCATAATCATCTTTATTTTGGCATCCACAATCTTTATCAGTGCAATATCTCTAGGTGAGTTTTCATTGTCCATTGTCACATAACAGTTGAATCATCTCATCTAAAAATTAAATTGTTGTAGAAGGGACAACTTTATTTATTTAAATTTTCTCTTCGACGCGTCCGTTCATGTGCATGCCAAATTCATTTATTTTTATTCAAGGGCTTAATACGTGGACAATTTGAATAGATGGATGACAGCTGTGCGACTTAAACCAAGTATTTGAGTTGATTCCGATACCACGATGAACTACTTCATTTAAAAGTTTATATCGTATTTGTTAAAATGGATTGCAGTGTATGATACCTAGTAAGGAAGGAATTGCATCCATTGTATCAACCAATCCTATCGAATACTGCTTACCAAACATTTCCTTAAGGTTTTATATGACGTGGTTCAGCACATTGATTGATATTATTGATGCTTAGGGGTTATGCTTTAAAGTTTCCATGCCAAAACATATACTTGATTTGTTACGAGCACATAAAGTTAAAGAATTTTTTTCTTCTTCTTCTCGCTTAATCAGGTGGAGTCGGTATTTCAAAAATGATTGGAAAGATTGAACAACATGAATACATGGGCTTCGAGAACCTCTGCAAGTATGATGTTTAGTATATTTCTCTGGCACGGTCTTGCTTAGAACTAATGCCGTGTTGCAAGAGTTGGCCTCAAGCTGGTTCTGATTCTTGACGCGTGGGAGAAAAGTGTTAAAAGACTTTTGTTTCCATTTCATAGTCAAAGATAGAGAGACTTTTTTATTTGCTGTGAAGCTCTAAAAGACCTTCAAGGAATTAAGTGAATAATCACCATTTTTCTTTTTCTGTAACTTTATGATCATTCTTGATAGTACCTTTCTCTTGTATGAGTGAAGAACTTGAATAAGTGTTTGGAAAATGTATGTTAATCAATAAAACAGAGAGAAATAAACAAGTAAATAATTAGATCGATTTACATATTTCTAACATTTTATAGACCCTGTTTGAGCTCCATTATATGAAAATTCATTTTCCCAAAAGTTCTTTCAATCATATATTCTTTCAGCAAAATAATTTTACTTGTAAATTTATATTTTTCATACTTTTTGAGCACATTTTTCTTCAAAAAAATCACTATTAAAAATATATTCTTACAAAAATTTGGTTCAAACAAACAAGTGAAAATTACAGCCAACAAGAGTTCTGAGCTTCCCAATTCAAAATTAAGATATACAACCTTTCTTTTCAAAAATCAGATGATAATGTTTTAAATGTTAATGATTATATTATAAAATTAAGGATAATTTCTCATGTACAGGGACCATTTTCATAGGGGTCTTATAGGCCCCTCACAAGAGGGCGGGCCCCACTTGTATTAAAAAAAAACTTGTGCGGATTCCATCATGTGTCTTACCAGTAACTACCCTATGAAATAAGCACATGTACACCAAGTATCACTAACACTCATTAACCTTAAAATCATAAAATTAAATATACTCATCCCATCTAACCCTTAGCCAAACGCCCTCAAAATCATAATCATTTTCATCATTTGTATTATCTATCTTCTCTCTCTATGCCACCTTCTATCCTTTTTCTACAGGAAAATCAAGAAAATACAGTAGATGAAATTTTATTTCGTCATATTTACATCATAACCTTAATCTTGCCTAAAGCAACCTTTGTCCAGTTTCGAGGATTCAACAATGATGAAAGCCAAAGCTAGAAGCTGTCGTCGGAAAGCACCGCTGATGACACCGATGCGCATTCTGGAGATGGTGTCGTCTCTCTATCATACTGCACAGAAAAAAGTCATCTCTCTATCACACTACATGTGGTGAGTCGTCGTTAACAGCGCTGTCGATTAGGAGCGGCGCTGCTGATGGTGTTGGTGGCTCGCTAGTTAGAATGGTGCTACCAACGTGATGATTGAGCACAACATCATGCTACCAGTTGCTGCTCTTCTTGATTTTTAGAGTGGAATGTTAAGTTAGTTAGACACCTGGCAGACCAATTCTAGAATATTGCTTGTATGTATTTTGCTTGTATAGTTTATGTGTGTATTTAAGCATGTTAAACGATTGAGCTAAAAATTAATTGAAGAAGTTCATTCAACCATTTTCTTTCTTTTCTTAACTTGGTATCAGAGCCAAACATGGCTAACACCAGAAATCAATCCAATCCAACTGAGTTGAGCTCGACACCAGCCATCATAACTTGGAAGGATACCTGCTAGGGACAAAGGAGTGTCCAGCAGAGTTTCTGGCTACACAAACCTTTGTTGGCCAAGGAGAAACAGTGGAAATGGTCTAGAATCCAGAACATAACAAGTGGATTTCAACTGACCAATTGCTAATTAGATGGTTATACTCATCTATGACTCCAGAAATAGCAGTAAAAGTTATGGGTTGCACCAGCTCAAGCAAACTGTGGACAGCAGCGGAAGAGAGCTTTGGCATAATGAACAAGTCAAGGGTGATGTTCCTCACTGGAGAACTGCAAAGGATAAGGAAAAGATCTATGTTTATGGATCAATACCTCACTACTGTCAAACAATTGGATGATAATTTAGAAATCGCTGGAAAGATTATCGACCAAAATGATCTCATAACTCAAGTACTCTCAGGTTTGGATGAAGAGTACACTCCCATAGTAGTACAAATTAATGGCAAAGATAACATCTCCTGGTATGAGTTATCATCTGTGCTTATGACATTTGAAAGCAGGCTTGAATATCTAAATCAAGTCAAGAACAATTTTGCATCAATGAACGTTGGTCAATCAAGTGTACAACTGGTTCATAGAAATTATCCAAGCACTGGCAGAAGTTTCAGAGGAGCCAACAATGTGAGATTAGCAAGTTTCAGAGGCAAAACAAGAGGCAGAGGTAGAACTGTAGCTGGCAGACAAAGTGAAAATAGAGGGCCATGTCAAATTTGTGGACTCCACAATCATTTTGCAAGTTCGTGCTTCAACAGGTATGATGAAAGATATATGGGCAACAAACCAAGTAATCAAGGACATCAGAGTAATAGCTTTACACCCTCAGCATATGTAGCTTCACCTAGAACTCTTCAAGATCCAACATGGTTTGTGGACTCCGGTGCAAGCAATCATGTAATAGCTGATAGAGGTAATCTGCATACTGTCAAAAAATATGAAGGTAATGGAAAATTGTTAGTTGGTGATGGAAACTCGTTACACATTGCACATATTGAGAATAGTAATATTCCTACACTAATTGATAAGCCTCTTGCACTAAACAAATTATTACATGTGCCTTTCATAAAGAGGAATCTAGTTAGTGTTTCTCAGCTCACCAATGATAACAAAGTATTTATGGAATTCTTCTCTGATTGTTATGTTGTGAAGGATCTGCAAACGAGGAGGATCCTGCTGCAAGGGATACTTAAGGATGGGTTGTATCTGTTGAATTTACCAAGCCACAAACCAGAACACACTGCAATAGAGTCAAATCATCAAAATAAATCTGCCTGCCTTACAGTGAGCCCCAGTTATAAGGAGTCAGCCCAAGTTGTCAAAGTGTCTGAGTCTGAACTTGATGTTTGGCATAGGAGGTTAGGTCATCCTTCAAACCGTGTGTTGAGTCACGTTCTTAAGTCCTGTAATAAGTTCAATCAAGCTAATGAAACTCCTACTTTCTGTGAGTCATGCAAACTTGGCAAGTCTCATGCATTGCCTTTTAATATCTCCTCATCACGTGCTTCAAATCCTTTAGATCTTGTGCATACTGATGTATGGGGACCAGCACCTTTAAATTATACCTCAGGGTTTAGGTACTACATAATTTTTGTGGATGACCATTGCAGGTTCACTTGGATCTATCCCATGAAACATAAGTCTGAGGCGTTGAATATCTTTACTCAGTTCAAAAAATTAGTTGAAAACAATTTGGAGAGAGATTAAATCACTGCAATCGGACTGGGGAGGAGAGTTTAGAAACTTTGGCAAAATTGCTCTAGAATCTGGCATTGAGATTAGACATTCACATCATTACACCTCTAAACAAAATGGTAGGGCAGAGAGGAAACGCAGGCATATTACTGAAACAAGATTGACATTACTAGCTCAAGCCCAAATGCCCCTATTCTACTTGTGGGAATCATTCAAAACAACAACCTACTTGATAAATAAACTACCTGCCTTTGTTCTTCAAAATAAATCACCATTTCAGATATTGTTTGGAAAAGATTTTGATTACAAATTATTGAAAACCTTTGGTTGTACATGTTATCCCTGCCTTAGACCCTATCAAAAGCACAAATTTAGCTTCCATTCTCAGAAGTGTGTCTTCCTTGGTCATGGTGATTCACAAAAAGGTTATAAGTGCCTAAGTTCAACAGTTAGAATTTACATTCCAAGACATGTAGTATTCAATGAGTCAGAATTTCCATTTAAAATAGGCTTTACAAACAAACTGGTCCAGTCACAAGCTTCTGAAACACCTCTGAGTTTCCTTGCTTTTGCTGAGTCAAGTAATAAATCTATCCCTCTAAACACAACTGATACTGCTGAGCCTGATGCATCACCTGTTGCAAGCCTCTCTAGCAGAGAGTTTATTAATGATGAGGAAAATCAAGAAGAATTTGCTAGTCATGAGGAATTTGAAATTCAACCTGGTGAAAATATTATTGAAAATAATGCTGAGAATGTTAGATATAATGTTATTGTACAAGATGAAAATGCTGCTCACAACACTGGTCATCAAATGGTTACTAGAAGCAAAGCTGGAATTTTTAAACCAAAAATCTATACAAGTCAGGTGCTGGATAAGTTAGCTAAAATTGAGCCACTGACTACTATGAGGCACTGCTAAGTAGTAGTTGGAGGAAAGCAATACAGGAAGAATATGATGCCTTAATGAGGAATGAAACATTGACACTTGTACCTCCTAAGACTAGAATAAAAGTAATTGGTAACAAGTGGGTATTCAAGCTAAAATTCGGCACTAAAGGAAGAGTGCAAAGGCAGAAGGCAATGCTAGTTGCCAAGGGATTTCTTCAAACTCCTGGAATAGACATCAGCGAAACATTTAGCCCTGTTGTTAAGGCATCAACCCTGAAAATTATCCTAACACTTGTTGTATCTAAAGACTGGGAAATCAGGCAGGTCGACATAAACAATGCCTTCTTGAATGGAAAGTTGAAAGAGGTAGTATATATGAATCAGCCACAAGGATTTGTAGATGAGGAAAATCCTGGTTTCATTTGTAAACTGAAAAAGGCTCTATATGGACTAAGGCAGGCTCCTAAAGCCTGGCATGAGAAGCTAAAAGGTACCTTGCTAGATTGGAACTTCTGACAGTCAAAGGCTGATAATTCCCTGTTCTTCCTGGAAAGTGAAAAAGATGTGCTATTTGCTTTGATATATGTTGATGATATAGTAATAACAGGTAACAACAAGCATCAGTTGCAAGACTTTATTGATAAGTTAAATACCTGTTTTGCAGTTAAGGATATGGGAAGTCTATGTCAATTTTTGGGGATTGAGGTTCACGGAGACGAAATCGGATTGTACTTAACTCAAACTAAGTATGCTGAAAATATACACAAGAAGTTTGGTTTTGAAAACTTGAATCCAAGCTTGACACCTATGGCAGCAGGCAAGCTACTCCAAGGCTGAGGGACAAGCCATAAAGGATCCGACCTTATTCAGAAGTGCTATTGGTGGCCTCCAATATCTGGTTCATACAAGAACAGATATAAATTATTTTGTGAATAGGTTGAGCCAGTTTCTTCAAACACCTACTGATGCTCACTAAAAGCTGCTTAAACGAGTATTCAGATACTTGAAGGAACACTAAACCTTGGCATTACAATTTGAAAAAGTGACAATCTTGATATAACAGCATTTGCAGATTCAGACTGGGCTTCGTGTCCATATGATAAGAGAAGAGATCTATTGCAGGTTATAGTGTGTACATTGGAGATAATCTGGTGTCTTGGAGCTCTAAAAAATAGCATGTTGTTGCCAGATCAAGTACAGAGGCTGAGTACCGGGCACTAGCTCACACTGCTTCAGAAATTACATGGATTCAGTCATTGATGAATGAGTTGAAAATACTACTGAAATTAGTACCTAACATCTGGTGTGACAACTTGAGTGCAAGTGCCTTGGCTTCAAATCCTGTTTATCACGCACTAAACACATAGAGCTTGATGCTCACTTTGTAAGAGAAAAGGTGCTACAGGAAGAATTGAAGATACAATATGTACCACCTTCAGATCAAACGGCAGACTTGCTAACTAAGCTACTAGCTCATCCAAGGTTTTTGTTTCTTAGAGACAAGCTTGGAGTGGTAGAAACTCACTCCACCTTGAAGGGGGGAGTTAGAATGGTGCTGCCAACGTGATGACTAGCACAACAGTCATGCTACCAACTGCTGCTCTTCCTGATTTTTAGGAGTGGAATGTTAAGTTAGTTAGACACCTGGCAGGCCAATTCTAGAATATTTCTTGTATGTATTTTGCTTGTATAGTTTATGTGTATATTTAAGCATGGTAAATGATTGAGCTAAAAATTAATTGAAGAAGTTCATTCAGCCATTTTCTTTCTTTTCTTAACTCTCGCAACAGCGTTGGTGGTTCGCAGTCGTCGCAATGATGCCGCTGCGGCTACAGTCGATGAGATCTGATTGGATAGTGTCGCAGTGCTCTATGTTGATTGGATATGTTGAGGTGGTGGATAAGTGTGGTTGTGGTGTTGGTTCTAGTTGTGATGGTTTCGATGATGTGGTGGTGGTGATGTGTGGATGTGATTAGATCTAGTAGGTTGTGGTTCTAGCATTGGTGGTTTTAGATAGTGTCGCAGTGCTCTTAGTTGATGTATTGGTGGTTCTAGCGACGATCATTCTAGCAACAGTGGTGTTGTTGGAGGCACTGGTAGTGGTGACAAATTATTTGATTGATTGTAACAAATAAATTAGTTAATGTGTTGCCAATAAATAATATGTAACCAATGAAATAGATAATTTGTAACCAGTTAATAACGTGGAAACTAAAAATTTGTTAAGTTGCTATCAATTATTTGATAATTTATGATTGATAAATAATTCGTGACCAATTAATTTGAGATTTTGTTGTAATCATGAAATAAGTTGTGACTTGTAAAATTGGTTATTTGTGAACAATGGATAATATTGATCTATTAATTTGTGACCGATAAATAAATTGTGACATATAAATTTTTGACCAAATATTATAGAATTTTGACCTTAATATATTTAATTAATAAAATTTAAGTTTAATTAATTATTTTATAAACAAAATTTAATAATGTATGAGTTTTGAAATTTAACCTTATTTCTTAATTTTGAAATGAATCATAATGAATCTATTAGATATGAAATTTTTTCCTCAAACAAAAACTTCAAGCCCGTAATTCAACAAATTAGTTTAGTAAAAATAATGTGATTTGTACCTTAAAAGATTCAATAAAACTAAAATGTTGCATAAATGAATTTGCTCTCAAAATGTTACACAATATTCACGTATTAAGTGTAACAAAATATCCATAAAAACTTGAGAAGAAATAATGAGGAAATTACATGCACCTAGGTGTTTAAAATTCACAATTCAAACATCAGGTATGAAGTTTATTTATTCAAACATTAGGTATCAACCTAATTACAAAACCACCCATCCCAACTATCTCACCCCCAAACCCTAATGATTATTATTTCATCCATTCTCTGCACTCTCTCATCTCGCTGTTCTCTCTCTGCACTCTCGCCATTTCTTCTCTCCACTCTATTGCTCTCTACCGACCTCGCCTCGCTGCAAAATCTGAGCGCCGCTGTGAGTATCGGAGTCAACACTCATAGCGGCAAGGCGCGGCGACTCTGGTAAGTGCCGAGTACGGTGGTGATGGTCGACGCTTTTTTGTATGATTTGTGTGGTGGTGCTGTGGAGATGGTCGACGTTGGTAAGTGCACAAGTGCGGTGGCAACGCGTGGAAGATCGACGCTGATTTGTATGATTTCTGAATGTGGAAGTCGATTGTGTTGGTGCAGTTGCGGCGATGGAGATGGTCGTGGTGCAGGTGGTGGAGGTGGTCGATCTATTGGTGGTTCTGGAGTTGGGGGCTCTTTTCAGATCGATGTCTGTGAGATGGTGGTATGGTTGGATGCAGCGGTGGTGGTGGTTGTGATAGTGGTGGCCATGGTGTTATGTTGTTATTGTTGGTGGTGGTTGTGGTTGTGACGGTGGCGGTTGCGGTTGCGGTGGCGGTGGAGGTGGTGGCGGTGACGGGATGAGATGAAGAGTGTCTGTGACCAATTATTTGGTTATAAGTGATGAATGATTTAAATGTGACCTAAAAATTTGATACTATGGGACTGGAAAAAGATTTGTGACTAACTAATTTGAAAATCTGTGACCTCAAAATAAACTGTAACCGATAATTTGTGACCTCGAAATAAATTGTAACCCATAAAATTTTTGATTTATGACTTCAAAATAATCTGTGACTAATCAATTTGATAATATGTGATCAATAAATAAATTTTGACTTTAGCTGTGTATTTGTGACCATTAATCGAATAATGTGATTTTATTATATTTAATTAATTATATATATACTTTATTTTTGAATTTTTAAACTTTGTTTCTGATTTTTGAATTGGGGTGAACTTCACACCTGAAGTATGAATTTTTCCCAGAAATAATACTCTATAATATCATCATCTCTATTGGGCCGAACATTTGAGAAGAAGTGGAAATTACACCATATACATATTTTTTTATAAATTATTCATTTTGTACTGCTACTATTTTTTATACAGAAAATGTTGACATATGGTTGATTATAACTTTAAAATTTTGACTATAACAAACATGTTAATCTCTTTACTAAAAATTGAATTTAAAGTGATTATAATTTTCAAAACTATGCTATGAAAAATTGATCGACAATCGTCAAAAAATAAAAAGCTATCATCACAAATTGGACTCATGAAGGAAGTCAAAATCGAAGTCACGTATTCAAGAACTTAAGAGCCAAACTTTGAAGCTAGATCAAAGATTAGATTTTTTAAATCAAGAATGAAGGTACTAATATTTTGATATTTAGCAATGAATATTTAAGTTCAAAATCCTTCTATGGATTAATAACAATTTTGTGCATAAAAAGTTATTTTGATATTATGTTTTGATCAAATATAAAAATGACTTTTAAAATGATATTTGAATTTGAAAAATATTTTTATCTTGAAAAACTAGTTAAAAATATTTTCCGAAAGTCCACGCTTTTCAAAACCTTCGAATCAGATCAAATGGGATGAAAACGTAAAAAGATCGAAGTTGTGGGCGGTCAACCGAAAATTTACAACAGTCCAAAATTTGACCATTCTGACATCTGATTTTAACTAGGCAAACGACTATATTGGCCATCCGAACAAGAGGCAGTCGATCGAACATATCATCCAAACTTACAATTTTTTTTGGAGATTTAAACTCTATAAATATCATCACTCTTTCCGTTTTTCGCAAGACTTTCAATAGCAGTAAAGTGAGATTTTTTTTTAAGAATTCTTTGAGCTTTCCTTTACATTCATTTCATTTATTTCTTCATATCAAAAACTTTAATTGATTCAAACTCCTTAATCATCATCATCAAAAAATTCCATCTCTCTTTTTGTATTTAACTTATTTCTATTATTCATAAAAGAGATATATGTTTCGAGAAAGATCTTTAAACTTATATTGTATATATTTCTTCTACTTCTTCATATTGAAAATTTTGTTTTTATTGAATCAAACTTGTAAACTCATCATATTCATCAAATTTCTCATACATTTCTTGGTGCTTAATTTATTACATTCATTCATTAAAAAAAGTTATATATTTTGAGAAGATTTTTGAACTTATATTGCATTTATTTCTTCTTCATTTTCTTATTGAAAAACTCTGTTTCATTTAGGGGTGAACGAGGTTCTGTTTGAGCGGTTTGTGCTATATTTTCAACTCAAACCATTTCATGCGATTAGAAATTTTTTCAAACCAAACCAAACCATTTTATTTTTCGAACCAAACCAAATGAAACTATAATTTGAGGTTTGATTCGATTTTAATCTGCAATTTAACTATCGATATTATAATAATATATTTAAAACAAGTTAACATATAAGTTCAAACAAGAACTAATAATGTTAAATACATCCATATTTACCATGAAACTCATGAATAAATTATTTTCAAAGTAGGTTGCTAAAAAATGTTAATAGAACAAATATATCTTCATTTTTATTTACCTTTTTTGTTTGCTTTTCATATTGCCACATAGCGATTGCTAAAAGTAGAGTCACATTCTGCTATTATAGTTTGATTAAAATTCCTTTCGTTTTGCTAGTGAGATGTTAAACAATGATTGAACATGATATGTTTAGATATACAAAGATTGATAGAGTTCAGACTTACTGAGAATTGACGAATTTCATTATTTAACTACTTTATGGAAGTAGAATGTAGTAGTACTAGTATTAGATAGGGAATTTTGACATTTTCACACAATCAATAAGCTCTATCATTCGTTCTTTCCAAATCACAAACAAATTCATTAATAATCTAGGCACACAAACAGTTATTTTTCTATACAAACCACAACTCACAAGTCTATAATAAATTCAAAAACAACAAATAAAAGGAAAAAAAAAATGGGAAAATGGCTTGAATGAGAATATGAGACTTATCGAAAGAGAATAGATAAAGAGACAATTTGGGGAGAAATTAGCAGACTAATAGGCAAAAGACAATTGATGATTCATTCAACAGTAACAAACAAGCATCAAGTGTTTGGCAAGTGAGAGTTTATGTTAGGGATTCTGAAACTTAGGACGTGATTTGTTGTCGTAGTTTTGTTAAATTATAATTTAGATTATTGAAAATATATGTTTTTTTTTCATTTCATATTATTTGGGAATAATTTTAGTTTAGTTTAGATATCGGGTAAGGACATGTGTTTTGAACTTGTTAAACCATGGGCCCAATAATAATGAACCTAATTTACTTTCTATATTTATTTCCATGAGTTGATTGTAAATTGTATTGCTAAATTGGTATTTTTTTTTATGAAAAGTGAAAACTGTAAAATTTATAAGTAAATAAAATTAATGTTTTAATTAAAAATTTTAAAAGCGGTTCGATTCGATTTTGCGCAGTTTTTTGAAAATCGAAACCTAAACCTAAACCAAACCATTTTGAAACGGTTTGAGGGAAAAAAAATTGCGGGTCCACGTAGACCCGAACCAACGGTTTCAAATCAATAGTTTCTGTTCGATTTGCGATTTCGTGATTTTTTTTGTGCTGCCCTAGTTTCATTGAATCAAATCTTTAATTATTATATTCATAAAAAAAATTTATCTAACACTTGAACTATCATTTATTGCTATTCATTGAAATGATAGTCTTTCTTAGTAATTAATTCATTTGTATCATTTATTGAGTGAGAAATTTTATTTTAAATTTATTTCTCTAAATTTGTGGGTCATACTTAGGTCTTGTAAAAATTCAATAGTATAAGGATCAATGCTCCTTGTTGTAAGTCACCGTGTGGGTCATATTGAGTTACATTTCAAAAATGGAAAGTTCAATATACAGTAATAGTGGAATTCTAAAAGAATTATGTAGTAAATTTGGTTATAATGTAGGTTTAGTAGTATAAAATTAATAATTATATATTAGTTGGGTATATATAATTTTTTAAGAAGAAAGTAGGCACTCCTCAAAGCCCCACCCAACTTTCTGGATCAAAATGGTGAACTAAATTCAAAGGGAGAAATGGGTGAAGCTGCTCGAGCCTTATTAATTGGCCTATGGGATAATAGGTGTCCAACGATGAAGCTAATTTTCAGCGGAGGGCCAATATCTTGCCCCAGGTCCGAATCAAAATATTCATCACTCCAATGTAAATTCTATCACTGGTGAGTAAAGGAAAACCAAACATGGCATTGCTAACCACTTCAAAAGTTTTAGGGTCAACATTAGTAGTCAGTTGCATTATAAGTCTATGTTTGGCTCATTTTATAAATATTTAAGCCAATTTTTATCGACGTATTTCAAATGTTAACAAGTACTGCTCACTTATCTACCATTCATTTATAGATATTCACAGTTTATACATTTTTATAAATAGTTTCCAGATATGCTTTAGTGTATTGAGTACTTTCAATTCCTATAAATCAACGACGAATATGGAAAAGAAAGTTAACGTATAGGTAAAACAAATGAAGAGCAATGTAACAATTTGACTTTTAATATCTATCTATATTTTACTAATGTAACAATTTGTTACTCTAAAAAGTTCATTGAAGTTAACTAAACTCTTGTTTGATTCCGCTACACAAACATGGATTAAAATTCAATTTAATGTCAATACTAAATTTAACCGTACATTTTATGGAATCCACAATTTTCAGCCATTACGCTATCATTTTTCATCAAAATCTATTAAAAATCTTATTTTTATCTAAATGAAACAGGGATTAAATAAATACTTGGAAGAAGTTAATGTTTTACTTGTTTAATTACCCACGTTTATTCAACTAATAATTAATAAAAAAATAAAAATTTAAAGGTTAGGAACCAAAAGAGTTAATTGTCTTAATAATAACTGAACTTGTATCTGTGTCTACGACTACTCACTAAATTTTCATATGTCGAATTTTGATCATTAAACTTATCAAAATATTGGATGTTGCTCATTAGCATGACACCATTATTCAACTCTAACAGAATTGGTGACATGACAGACGAAATGCACAAGTGAAGTAACTTATGGCACATCAAATTGCTATGGCACATCAAATTGTTATGTAAGAAAATGCGTTTTTGATTGCTCATTGTACTTTAGAAGACGTTTTTAATTGCTCACTATATTTTAAACTGGCTGAGTTTTGGCCATTAAACTTGTAAAATTGATGTCGGCGTGTCCTAAAAATTTAGGAATGTTGTTCCAAGTATCATTTTCATACAACAAAATAATTTTACAACATGTTGCAAGGGAATGTTTCAAAATATTTTGCAATAAACTTGAATTTTGTTTCAATTCTTTCCATGTTTGATCTATAATTACATTAATAACAAGTAAAATATTGACAATTCTGATGACTAATTTTAACAAATATTTATGCATTCACTTATTAAAAATCCTTAATATACATTAACAACAACAAAAATCAAATATTTATGAGCAATTTATGTTTTTGAATGATTTTTGGATTATGTTTTTGTCTGCATACAAATATTGGATGTTTTATGGTGTATGTTTTTTTTGTTGTTAATATATTTTGGATTTTTTGGTGAATGTCATACATTTTTTTGTTAAAATTAATCATCAAAATCGTCAATATTTTCTTGTTGTTAATGTAGATTATAAATCAAATATGGAAAGAATTGCAATAAAATTAAGTATATTCAGGAGCGGACACACAGTGGGGCATGGTGGGTCACGTGACCCACAAACTTTTTCAAAACTGATTTTTTTTACCTTCTCTAGTCCTTCACTTTGAAGAACCGTCGGATGTGGCAATTGAGTTAGAAGGTGTGGGTCACGCGGAGGAGGAAGATTGGATTGGCTGTGAGAGCTATGGAAATTCAAGGTAATCAAAATCCTCTCCTTGCGTGTTAAATTCCAAGAATCTGTAGGTATCAATCTCGGTATCCGGCTGCGACACCATTTCATACAGATTGTTCGTCTGTGATTCCATAATCTGCGGGAAAATCAGAGTAGATGGGATATATGAAGGTGTATTTATATATATTCACGCATATAGAAGAATGTCAGTCTAGGAATTTAGGGAAAGGGAAAATTGAAATTGAGAAAGAAGAATGAGGGTTAGAGCTTGATGATGAGATGGAAGGGAACATATTCTCTGTGGAATATTGTTAACACTCAAAAGTGGTGGACGATGAATTCAATGCTGTCACATAAATTGAACCCTTTATACTGAGTAAATTTCATAAGGGGCCCTTGAAGTTGAGCAAAAAAATTTAAGCTGGTCATTGAAGTTTTTTTTTTTTTTTTTTTTATTCTTTTTACCAATTTAATCATGGAACTTTATTAACGTCTCGAAAGATTTGTCTAAAACAAACACACCCCTCACCTTGCAAAATTTGTCTTCTTTATTAAGGCCCTGTTTGATTCCCATTTTAATTCTCATTCTTATTCTTCTACTCATTTTCAACCACACATTCTTCAATAAAATAATATTTTTTATCACATCAATAACTTTTCCTTCTTTTTCAACCACACATTTCCCATCATATCACTATTTCAAAATGCATTTTTCCCAAAGAATGCCTATCAAACACACTCTAAGTTTAATTGTGCCCCACCAGCTAAAAATGTCTACGTCCGTCACTAAGTATATTACAAAAGTATCTTGAAACATTTATAATATGTTGCAAAATTATTTTGTTGTATGGAAAAGATACTTAGAATAATATTCCTATTTATTCGCGACAAGTCAACGTCAATTTTATAAGTTTAATGGTTAAAACTCGATTATATTAAAGTATAGTGAGCAATCAAAGAAGCATTCCAAAATACAATGAACAATCAAAGACACATTTTCTTACGTGGCAATTTGATGTACTATGAGTTACGCCACCTATGCATTCCATCTACCAATGTCGCCAATTTTAGAGTTGAGTAACGGTGTCAATGTCAGTGTGTAATGTCTAATATTTTATAAGTTTAGTGATCAAAACTCAACATCTGAAACTTCAATGAATAGCCGAAGATTCATTCATAAGTTCACTGATTATTGGGAGAACCATGCTTCTGTACAGGGGTATCTTGCCCCAAAAAAAAAAAAATCTCCCACAAAGGCGCTGCCAATAAAGAATCTGGCAAGAAAACCCTACGCAAGGCTTTTTCCTAATTGGGACAATTAACTCGAACCAAAAAGTTCCTAATTTTTATTTTTTAATTTTTTAAAGTAAGTGTCTTGCCTTTTAAAATGCAAACGTAGGCTACCTCAAAACCCTAAACCATCACCTTCTCCCTTTCTCGATCAGTACAGCATCCATGGCGAAGCAATATTTGGATGAAGAAACTGCAAAGAAAGTCATTCGCCAGGTACATCGTCCTTTTGCTTTCTTTTCCTTCCGTTTTAGTTGTGAATAAAAGAAATTTTTTTGAACCTTTTTACTTTTTGAATTTCTTTTATTTTTTTTTATGTTGCAGGTAGAGTTTTATTTTAGTGACAGTAATCTTCCAAGAGATAAATTTCTCAAGAACACTATCAGTGAAAATGATAATGGAAGTATCCTTTCTGTATTAAGAGCATGATTTGCAAGCTTAAAAAGTTCAATAATAAGTCAGTTTACGTATATGCAAATAATTAAGTCTTTAAAAGAAACAATTTCTTTATTGATTAAAATTGAAATTAGGAGTTACCTATAAAATAAGCAATTCTATTTCTTTTCTCCTTTACTTAAAACCTTTACTTGCATATGTGCTGCACAAAACACGTATAATCGTACAGGAGTATATATGTTTCTGTATGCTTATTACTCCTTTAATTTGAATTGATGCATTTTATACATAAAAATCTATTAATTTTGGGAAAAGGGACTAAAATGATGTCAAACAGAAAGATCTTGTCCCCCCCCCCCCCCCCCCCCCCCCCCAAAGTAATGGAAGCATTTCTTTGTGTATAAGAATGTTTTCTGTCTTTATTGTTTTTCATTTTGTGGTAATTATTCCTTGTTTCATATAATCAAATTTATAATTGAACCTTATAATAATATATGGTATATCACTGCGCAAGATCAGGGGGACAATTATTGAAGTATAAAACAATTTGAAAAATGTTATATCTCGTGATTTGCTTTTCGTACCTTGCCTGGAGATTGAATTCCTTGCAAGATTTCATTTTCCCTTGATTTGTGTTAGTGTCTATGTCTTTGTAATCTGTTTTAACCACTACTTTAATTTCACTAAAATACTGGGGTTTTAGTTAAAAGTATAGACTTTGTTTTTTTTTTTTTTTTTTTTGTACTTCTGAGCATTTGTTTTCTTAACTGGAAACTTTTAGTGGTTAGTTTGGCATTGATATGCTCGTTCTCTCGGATGAGAAGTCATTTGGGTCTGGGAGATGCAAAGCCAGAAGATGTCACGGAAGACACAGTTAAAGCTGTAGCTGAAACTCTGGGAACCTCTACTTTCCTTAAAATTTCTGTAGATGGTGAGTTTTTTAATAATTTAAACTTATCTAGAGGAACTGAAAAGACTTTTCTATCATTTGAAGAATGCTGTTTACATAAACGAAAACTTGGTCTGTGCATTCATAGCTATTTTATTTTTCAGGCAAGAAGGTTGGTAGAGTTACTGAGCTGGCAAAGCCGGAGGAGGTTATAGAGCAATTAGATGTCAGAACAATTGCTGCTTCACCACTGGAGTACGATTTGAAACTTGAAGACGTAGAATCATTCTTTAACAAGTATGCCAAGGTATATAATACTCCAATTTCCTTTATTATGGACTATTGAGCAATCATTTTGCCTATCGGAAGCTTAAATAGTGCAGCATTTTACTTCATGGTTATGCATTTCCTTAAGCAACAGACATCACAGGGAATTAAGGTTGCATCTCGTGCTAGAGTTGAGATATTAGTACTAGACTGTTTCCATGGAGAAATCGGACATGTTCTAATTAAAAATCATCTTAAGTGCTGTAGAAACTTGAGTTCAGTCAGTAGTACTATTGCATCTGTTGCTAAAAATTTCAAACCATCTTTTGGGTTAGTAGGAGAGGATTAACTATCTCGTGATTTCTAACTGAGTTTTTGTGTATCATTCTAGGTTAATAGTGTGAGGCTACCTCGACATGTTGCTGACAAAAGGTTGTTTTGCGGAACTGCCCTTATTGAGTTCTCCACTGAGGAAGATGCTGCAAATGTTTTGAAGCAAAGCTTGAGTTATGCAGGGGTTGAATTAGAACTGAAACAAAAGTAAGAAAAAAAAATCTTTCCTAAGATGTTGGTTGCTATGTAGATTCATTTACTTCTAATTACTCATTTAAGGAAAGTATTCAGAAGGAACTCTTGTCAGGTTCAAATTGATTATGGATGTTTCCATGGAACACCAAACTCTTCTTTTTAGTTTTTGAGCAAATTGTGAGCCAAACCAACAGCTTCTTTGTTATAATATTAATATATGTAGCAAAGGATTGGGCGTGTAGGCATTGACTTGCTCATTTGTTTTCCTTTTGAGGTTTTTCTTTTTCTGCAGCCTTATGACTACATTTTAGTAGTTTTGTTACACGGACAGGGTTGTTGACAGGGATGACTCAATAGGGGGGCGCCACACATATGCGTCGGTCACCATTCCCTGTCTCCCTGTTCGTTTAGCATTTTTACACATTTTAGGCATCACGAGATTTGACAATTAGGGGTGGGGTTGGGGGATTGCCAAACACCGTAACACCTTTTCTACTAGTCAGTTTGCAAAAGCTTGGGATTTAGTGTGGTTTGCATGTTGTTGGACTTTAGATATTTTTCTTGAACTTTACATAAGCATTATTTCTCAGCTAAACGCCAGCAATTACTAGATTCGTGGGTTTTTCTGATTTAATTTCTCAGCCCATTTCAATTTTTCATGAAGCGTACGAAATATTATAGGATACTCTATTTTGTTCAATGTCAGAATGAAACTGCTTCCCTTTGACAATTTTACAATCTCATTCTAATGGTACTTATTGATTGCTAAATCACCTTAAACAGTAAACACCCGTTTACTTGAATAATTTGTAATTTCAATAACTTCATCTTGAAGCTTAATTTTTGTCACTATTTGTTTATGCCTGCAAGTCTCTCTCTCTCTCTCTCTCTCTCTCTCTCTCTCATGTGTGCTTATTTATTTTTATTTTTCCTGGATTCAGGAAGGACTTTGACGAGGAAAGAGCTAAGCAAGAGGAAGAATTTGAGAAAACTCGTTCCCAAGTGGGTTCAAATTGTAAAAACAACAATTCCAATGCTAGACCTGAGTGAGTATTATACTAAATAATATATGGTAATTGTTTTAAAAATTTCAAATATTACTGTTAATTTGATGTTTTTGATGATTGCAGCTACCCTGAAGGCTTAATTGTTGCGTTTAAACTGAAGAGTATCTCCTCTGGAGGTTCTGCAGAACAGAATGAGAATGATGAACCAGAGAACGACACAGGAGGTGCCCCTAAAACAGATGGAGAACAGGATAAGCCACAGAATATCACTGAGGAGAGTGAACAAAAGATGTCAGGAGACGTCAAAAATGAAGGAATTGATAAAGACAGTGTTGTGGAGGATGAAGAAAATGAAGAAGACAAGACTGGTGCAGGGAATGAGGTTCAAGAATCTAATGGTGTTGACGAAGAGAAATTAACTATTGCAGATTACAAGGACAATAAAGATGTTGTTCTGCGAGAGGACCTGAAAATTATTTTCCAGAAGTTTGGCACTGTTAAGGTATTATATTATTTCTCTTCATTTTATTTGCCTGGGATGTCTTGCTATACTTTCTTACGAGTACTATTATGTTTGGACTCCATTCATATTTCTATTCTTAATTTATTTGATTGTTACCTTGTATTATCTTGTTAATTGAAATCCTCGTGGATTTATCCTGCTCTCCTTTTGGGTCCCTAGGAGGGGCATTTTATTTTTATTTCTATTTCTTAGTCTTTAAACCTTTTTCTTAAAAATATTGTAAATGTTGCTCTTTAGTCGTGCTTTCCTGGAATGTCTTATACGGAATTTTGTTTCCTAAATGTTAAGCATTCATCTTAATACAACATAATCAAACATTCGGTCTTTCAATTTTTTTCAATGTAGTTCATTGATTTCAAGATTGGATCAGAATCGGGATATGTGAGGTTTGAAGATGCTGGAGCCGCCCAGAAAGCACGTGCTGCTGCTGTGCTTGCTGAGGAAGGTGGTCTGATTGTGAAAAATTTTGTTGCCACTTTGGATCCTGTAACTGGTTAGTAGATCTCTTGGCATTTTGTATTCATGGCGCATAGACAATATGGATGTACACTTCTTAGTTACTTGCCAAATTGAAACTTAAGAGTTTAGTTTAGATATCCATGCTGTTCAGAATATTCCCCGCTGAATCCATGAACTTTTGGTGGAAAAGTGATTTCAATGGGCTTCTTTGACTAACCTTAAAAAGTTTAAGGAAAATACTAAGTTTTGAGTTAGAAATAAGTAGTTACTTATTTGGATAGTGAATAAGAGTTGCTTTTAGAAAAGGTAACTTTTTTTTTTTTTTTTAACTTGAAAGTAAGAAAAAGTAACATAACTCGTCTAGTTTAGAAACAAAGAGTTACTTAAGAGTACTTATCCTTAAAAGCTTATTAGCCAAAAGAAACTTCACAATTATGCTCTTTAGTGCTCTGTATCACTGGTGCACGGATAGACATTTTAAGCCAACATATAGTCATGCTTTAATTGTTAATTGGTTAATACCTTATGCTTTGTTTCAATTCTCAATATTTTTCTCAGTGCTCGTCAGTTTTGATCACGGAGAGGTATTTTAATTATTGTAAAATGTATCTGTACAATGTAGTAAATTTGTTTCTTACGGAGCTGTGATTTCAGGGGATGCTGAGAGGGAATACTGGACTCTACTCCGTACTAATCAAGAGAAGCACCGTGACAATTTCAAAAGCAACTGTAGAAGGTACAAAACCAATCTTCTTCCTTCCATTCTTCTCTCTTTAGGGATTGTGAGATATGTTTGAAAAGTCAGGTGAAAAACAGCCCACCTCTAAAAAATTTTGTTTAAAGTGGAATGAGTACAAAAAAGGGCAGTGCTGTGAGGGCCGCAGGGGGAGGCGGCGGGACCTGGAGCATATTGACATTTCGAAAAGGATTAGTCTACTTGTATACTTTCTGTGTACATAATGAGTTACACCCCTCTTATATGGAGGGGGGTCCATGCATAATAAATTCAAAAATGCTACTTGTACATCAAGATTTGTACATAATTTACCCATTTGAAAAATAGGGACTTTTTTACCTAATTTTGGGAAGGAAGTTTTTTATTTATAATTTTTCCTGTCTTGTCTCTCCAACTTGGTCCTGAGACAATTTCCACTTCTTTACAGGGGAGGAAAGCACAACAGAGGACGTAGGCATTTCAATGGAAAGCATTCTCGTTCTTCAGATTCTGCATCTCGTCCAAATAAAGTTCAGAAAGTTGCAGCAGTATGATATATTTGAACCTTCACGTGTCACCTTTAGTAAAATGCATTACCATTTTCGTGCCCTGTTCCCAATGTTCACCCTCTGGCATGTCACATATTAATTTAAATTGACAATTAAGTTATGCAAGTATTGTTACTATTTCAGAAAGGGGTTATTAAGACAAAACTTCCCCACGCTTGAAGCTCATTTTGTAAAACGTCTCCTTTTTGTATTTTTTTTTATTTTGGTATTTTCATCTTTATTTACACATTTCATTGTTGAGATCATCATTTTCATTTATTTTCTCAATTAAAAGCTGTGAAATGATGAATCTTATTTAAATAAAAGAAAAAGAAAAGAAAAGAAAGAATAAAGATTTAATTGCAACCTAGTTCCAAAGTTTTCAAAAAATTATAAATGAGTCCCAAATAATAACAAAAAAAAAAAACGCTTGTCTTGTTTGCTTGAAGAAGAGGAGAGAACAAGATTCAGAGGAAGAATATACCCTCCAATTTAAATGATACTCCATGTTGCGGTAGGCAGGGAAAGCTCAGCTGGAATATTATTCATTAATATGAATATACGATGGTGGGAACTGATTCTTCTCATTGCAAAACGGATAGACCCAGATTTTCGCATAGTAATCAATCCGAGAATAGGATTCAAATCTGTGTGGTATTGGGAACAATTCAAAGAATCGGAAGCTCATTAAATGGCGTTAAGGGGGTGCACATGATGGATAGTGGGATGTCAAGTGACGCAACTTCGGGCTTGGTAGCAGGCCAGAAGTGCCATGACCATCTGAGGCCCTCCATCGCTATCAATTCATTAAAGGGAAAATTTCATAATTGTTATGAAATAGAGAAGAAGAAGAAGAGAGAATTAAGTCAATAGACTTGTGTGTATTTTATTAATGACCAAAGCTCTATATTTATAGGTAAGAATCAGGGATACAATGGTAATAATTTCTAGGGCTACAGGGGTATAATTGTCATTCACTACAAACCCTAATAAACTTTCCTTTTACAACACTCCCCCTTGAATGACACATTACAAAATATATGTCTCATTAAAACCTTGTTTGATAAAAACCTAATAAGACAAAAAAAATAAACGAAGGAAAAAGAGTACAGTTATTTTGGAGTATTAAAAATAAATGCTGCCTCATTAAAACCTTGCTAGGAAAATCCAGTGGGATAAAACCTATGCGAAGGAAAAAGAGTACAGCTACTCCCCCTGATGTTGATCACTAAAAATCTTTGAGTCGACGCATTCCAATCTCCTGGACTAACTTCTTGAATGTAGATGTTGGCAGTGCTTTTGTGAATAAATCGGCCAAATTGTCACTTGAGCGAATTTGTTGAACATCGATGTCGCCATTCTTCTGAAGCTCGTGTGTATGAAAGAATTTTGGAGAAATATGTTTCGTCCTATCGCCTTTGATATAGCCTCCTTTGAGAGTTGCAATACAAGCTGCATTATCTTCATACAAAATTATTGAACTATCTTTTGTTGAAGTTAACCCGCATGATGCTTGGATATGATGGGTCATGTTCCTCAACCATACACATTCTCGCCCTACTTCATGGATTGTAATAATTTCAGAATGATTTGAGGATGTTGCTGTCAAGGATTGCTTCACAGACCTCCATAATATAGCTGTTCCTCCACGTGTAAACACATATCCTGTTTGTGATTTAGCTTTATGTGGGTCAGATAGATAACCTGCATCTGCATATCCCACTAAAGTAGATCCCGACTTTTGGGAGTAAAATAATCTCAAATCAATCGTACCCTTTAGGTAACGAAAAATGTGTTTAACACCATTCCAATGTCTTTGACTTGGTGTAGAGCTATATCTTGCAAGGAGATTTACAGAAAAAACTATGTCGGGTCGAGTGCAATTTGCAAGATATGTTAATGCTCCAATTGCACTAAGATATGGTACTTCAGGACCAAGAACATTTTCTCCATCTTCAAGTGGACGAAATGGGTCCTTTTTCACATCAAGTGATCGAACAATCATAGGTGATGCCAATGGATGTGCATTATCCATATAAAATCGTTTTAAAACTTTTTCTATATATGTAAATTGATTAACAAACAATCCTTTTGGGAAGTGTTCGATTTGCAACCTGAGACAAAATTTGATTTTTCCTAAATCCTTCATCTCAAATTCATTTTTCAAATAATTAGCAATTTTGTTGAGCTCTTCATGAGTTCCAATTAAGTTTAGATCATCAACATAAACTGTGACAATTGCAAATCCAATATTTGTTTTCTTTATGAAAACACATGACAGACATCGTTATTTTTATAACCCTCATTCAACAAATATTCGCTAAGACGATTATACCACATGCGTCCGGATTGTTTCAGTCCATATAATGATCTTTGCAATTTAATTGAGAACATAGTTCTCGGGCATGTATCATTTGCTCCTGGCACTTTAAATCCTTCAGGGACTTTCATATATATGTCACTATCAAGTAAACCATATAAGTATGCAGTTACTACATCCATAAGGCACATATCAAGTTTTTGTGACACGGTCAAACTAATCAAAAATCTAAAAGTGATGGTGTCCATTTCAGGAGAATATGTTTCATCATAATCAATACCTGGTCTTTATGAGAAATTTTGAGCTACTAGTCGGGTTTTGTATCTTGTAATTTCATTATTTTCATTTCTCTTTCGTACAAAAACCCATTTGTATCCTACATGGATTACATTTTCAGGTGCTCGAACTACAGGTCCAAACACTTTTCGTTTTTCTAAGGAATTCAATTCCGCCTGTATGGCTTCTTTCCATTTTGGTCAATCATTTCTATTTTGACAGTCTTTAACTGAATGTGGTTCAGGATCCTCATTTTGCATAATATCAAGAGCCACATTAAAGGCGAAAATATTGTCTATAACAACATTATTTCGTTT
Source organism: Osmanthus fragrans (assembly GCA_019395295.1). Classification (NCBI taxonomy): domain Eukaryota; kingdom Viridiplantae; phylum Streptophyta; class Magnoliopsida; order Lamiales; family Oleaceae; genus Osmanthus; species Osmanthus fragrans. The sequence goes on along the minus strand of CM033346.1, from coordinate 17,056,252 downwards.
CCATAATTTATGAGATAACATATAATTTATTGAAATCTCATTATTTTCGGACACTTGTGGTTCTTCAGGAGCCATATTTTCAATATTTTATTGATCAATATTTTCTAATGTTACTTCTTCCGAAGTTTTTGGTTGGTTTTTCTCTTGTACTTTTCTTTTTCGAGGTACAGAGTCTTTTGAACCAACTAGCCGACCACGCTTCTGGCGTATGTTAGATTTGTTTGCTACAACAGATTGTCCTGCAGGAATATCAATTTTTGTTGGAATATTTTCTGCTGGTATATATGATTTTGTCACTTTTTTTGTGTCAACAAATACATCGGGTAATTGATTTGCAACTCTTTGCAAATGAATGATTTTTTCAATCTCTTGCTCACATTGATTACTGCGGGGATCAAAGTGAGATAGAGTTATTTCATTCCAAGAAATTTTACCTTATTTTTCAGAATGTAGTTTTTCCCCTCCCAAAGTTGGGAAAGTCATTTCATCAAAATGACAGTCTGCAAAACGTGCAGTAAATAAATCATCCGTTAAAGGTTCTAGATACCTAATAATGGATGGTGAATCAAAACCCACATAAATCTCAAGTCTTCGTTGGGGACCCATTTTAGTACGTTGTGGGGGGTGAGATGGGGACTTGGACAGCACAACCAAAAATCCTTAGGTGAGAAATATCAGGTTCATGACCAAATGCAAGTTGTAAGGGTGAATATTGATAATAGGCAGTTGGTCTAACACGAACCAATGATGCAGCATGTAATATGGCATGTCCCCAAATAGAAGCTGATAGCTTTGTTTTCATAAGTAATGGTCTAGCAATAAGTTGTAAGCGTTTGATAAATGACTCTGCCAAACCATTTTGTGTATAGACATGCGCAACTGAATGCTCAATTACAATCCCAATTGACATACAATAATCGTCGAATGCTTGTGATCTAAATTCACCAGCATTGTCAAGACGAATAGTTTTGATTGAATAATCAAGGAATTGTGCTCGTAATTTTATGATTTGAGCAAGTAGTCTAGCAAATGCTACATTCCTAGAGGAAAGTAGGCAAACATGTGACCATCTAGTAGAAGAATCAATTAATATCATAAAATAATGAAATGGTCCACATGGTGGGTGTATTGGCCCACATATATCTCCATGAATTCTTTCCAAGAAAGTTGGAGATTCAACATTGACCTTTGTAGTCGAAGGTCTAATGACTAACTTGCCTTGTGAACAAGCTACACATGGATAATCATTAGGTAAAAGAATCTTCTAGTTCTTTAAAGGATGTTCATGTGAGTTGTTTATTATTCGACGCATTATTATAGCTCCTGGATGCCCAAGTCTATCATGCCAAAGTATGAAAATTTTTGGGTCAACGAATTTCTGGTTCGTGACATTATTTGAGTCAACCATTTTTATAAATGTATAGTACATGTCAGATGAGAGTGCATGAAATTTTTCTTTTATCTGCTTCTTGTCAGATACAAAGGAAGTTATGCAAAGATATTCAACACTATTTTTTTGCATCGTCTCAATGTGATATCCATTGCAGTGGATATCTTTAAAACTAAGCAAATTTTTTCTGGATTTGTTAGAGTAAAGTGCATCGTCAATATATAATTTAGTATTATTTGATAAAATAATACAAGCTCTTCCGGAGCCTTCAACGATATTCGATGCACCAGATATTGTATTAACATTATTTTTTACTAATGTTAAGTCCAAAAAATATTTTCTGTCTTGAAGAATTGTATGTGTAGTTGCACTATCTATCAAACAAGTATCTTGACAATCCATCATCAATCTATAAATACAACAAAATACACATATTTTAATAAAAACTTGAATTTATGAATTTAAAGAAATAAACATGATTCAATAATATGAAATTGACGATACATAATAAAGTTTTCCTTTTTTTTTGTGAAAAGTAAAAAAAAAAAACATATTTCTAAATAAAGTGAAATGCTAGAAGCATAAAAATAAATTAATATATATCTTCCATCACACTACCCCCAATCAAGTGGTCAATATTTCCATTTGGATTGGCAAAGAAATCAGAGACATCCAAATGAGTCACATCAATCGGACCATCATAATTAGCGAAATTTGTCTCAACTTTTCCTTTTCCCTTAATTGATTTTTGATAAAGATCCACAAGGTGTTTTGCCGTACGACAGGTACGTGTCCAATGCCCTTTCATTCCACATTTAAAACAAATTTCTTCATGCACCTTTTTGTATGTGCTACTTTCATTTGTTTTGTGCCTTTTGAAATTGTTACCTTGTTGATGATAACTTTGTTGATTATTTCGTCCATGATTTATTCCACGTGCACGTCCGCGTCCACGTCCAAATCCGTGTCAACGTTCACGTTGATAAGTGTGCATTTACACACTTATTAAGCACTTATTGATTTATAATTATGGATGAAATTTAGCATATTCTATGCATAATTGTGTATTATTTGATTTTGTAGGCAAAAATCCCGACCAGAAGAAGAAACGAGCTAAAAAGGAGAAAAATGACTAAAAGTGTACAATTTTATGAAGTTGAGGACTGAATTGCACTTGACCAAAAGATGGAGGACTTTGACTGCAATTTAGTAAGGGCTTAAATGATATGAAGTTCAAAATCTGGGGACTGAAATGGACTAATTCAAAGATGAGGGATCAAAGTGCAAGACGGTCAGAATGATCAAGGACCTGAGCAGCAATTTTTGCTTGAACCATGCGACCGCATGCATTTTGCATGTGCGGTCGCGAAGTGGTCACGGAATACTTAGCACCGTTTTAAGGTTCTTCTATGCGACCGCATAGAAATAGCCTATGTGGTCGCATAGAAGGAATTTTCAGAGGCGGTGGATTTTGCATTTTTCTCGAGTTTTGGTCGAAAGTGCTTATTTCTTTTTGCTTTGTTTAATATCTAAACTTATCTAAAACCTATTATAATAAATTATACCTATTATAATAGTAGTTAGTGAAGAAAGTTAGTGGAAAAACATGGGATTGAGGATAAGAAGGATAGACTTCATTCATTTGAAAAAAAAAAGATCACTTCTCTTCAACCTCTTTCTCTTCTCTCTTCCGTAAACTCTCTGGTTTTGATTTCATTTTTTAGTTTAGCTTTGTTTTTAATTTGTTTTGTAGGTTAATTGAAGGGGTGAAGGTGGTGAACAAAGAGAGTTGATCAAAGAAGAATTTGGAAAAGAAATGAAAGATTTCAAAATTGTTCTACAAGGGTTTTATCTATCCTTTTGAATTTCTTCCTTTATTTTTCTTGTTTATATTGTAATGGAACAAATATCTCTTTGTTACACTACTTTTATTATGAGTTAAATAGTTTTATGTTGGAATTTATGTAGTAACTTAACCAAAAGTTTCATTAGTATGTTGTTTTGTATGGTAAGATGCATGTGTTTCCAAGTTTTAGATGTTTTAATTATTGTGTTTTATTGACTATCATGTACTTGATCAATATGTGATATGGCTAAATGGTTGGTGCAATTATGAGAAATTGTTGTACTAGCTAGATCAAGGTAATTGAAACCCTAGGTTTGTATAGTTTCGACTGTACTCGTTTAGGTGTTATAGGAATATACATCTACCCTAGGTGACCCTTAGAGTATTTTCACAACAATTTAATGCAATTGGTTAAATTATATCCACATAGAGATATAGTGGATAGGTTAATCAATTAGGGTTAATTTCGCTTGGAAGAGGTTGTTAACTAAAATTGGAGAATCGGGTCTAATCTGATACTTTGGTAACACCAGCATCTTTATTTTATCGATTTTAATACTAATGAAACAATGGTTAAGTGAAAGCATAAATTCCAACATTTTTCAAATAAAAAAAAACCATTTTTATCATTTATTTTATCTTTTTAAAATTTAAATCAAATCTTTTGTTTTATTTTCTCGCTTTTAAAATCAATTTTTAAAATGTGTGTGTCTATCGTTAATTTGAAACACTTTAACTTGTGATTGGAAAAACACTCCTCGTGGGATCGACTTGGGCTTAAAAAGCTCTATTATACTACTTGATCTGTACGCTTGCGACATTCATATTCGGCCCGATCACACGTCCACGTCCACGTCCTTGTCTTGATATTGCATTTGCTTCAGGAAATGCAGTACCATTTGCTTCAGGCAATGGTATAGAATCAGTTGGACGTAATCCATGATTTTTCATTAGAAGTTCATTATTTTGTTCAGCAATAAGCAAGCAAGATATAAGTTCTAAGTACTTTTTGAAATCACGCTCACGATATTGCTGCTGGAGGAGCACATTTGAGGCGTGAAAGGTAGAGAAAATTTTCTCCAACATATCTCCATCAATGATTTTTTCTTCACACAAGATCAATTTTGAAGATATTCTAAAGAGTTCAGAATTGTACTCACTTACAGTTTTGAAATCTTGCAAACGAAGGTGCATCCACTCATAGCGAGCTTTGGGGAGGACTATAGTCCTCTGATGATCAAATCTTTCAGTCAATTTTTTCCAAAGAGCATGTGGATCTTTTTCAGTGAGATATTCAATTTTCAACCCATCGTGAAGATGATGGCGAAGGAAGATGAGTGCTTTTGCACGGTCCTGTAGGGATTCTTTGTTTCCTTCTTTTATTGTCTCTCCCAGACCCTTTGAGACAAGGTGAATATCAGCATCGAGTACCCATGCCAGATAATTTTTGCCAGATATTTCAAGTGCAGCAAACTCAAGTTTTGTGATGTTTGCCATTTGATTAACTTCACTAGATTTTAAAAATTAAGCGTTCGTGCTGATAACGTGTTATAAAATAGAGAAGAAGAAGAAGAAGAGAAAATTAAGTCAATAGACTTGTGTATATTTTATTAATGACCAAAACCCTATATTTATAGGTAAGAATCAGGGATACAATGGTAATAATTTCTAGGACTACAGGGGTATAATTGTCATTCACTACAAACCCTAATAAACTTTCCTTTTACAACAATAATTAAAAGGTCAAGTATCATTCATTTCAAAACTGCTAATAACAAATGTTTCGAATTTCACAAATCAGGAGGATGTTTGGTATTGATTTTTAGGGTAAGAATTGATTTTTGAATAGTGATATAATAGAAAATGTGTGGTTAAAAAAGGAGAAAAAATTATTGATGTGATAAAAAAATATTATTTTATTGAAAAATATGTGATTGAAAATGAGAATTGATTTTTAAAATCAATATCAAACACCCTCCAGATATTTATTAAAATTTAGTTATAATTTAATTAATTAAATATATAAAGATCATAAATCTATACAATTTGATCACAAACTAACGGTTTAATTAATCATATTATTTTTCGATCATAAATCAAAATTTTTATGTCACAAATTATTTTACGACCACAACACAATTTATTCATTGGTCGCAAATTAAAATTTTATACGTCACAATTTATTTATCGATCATAAATTACGAACATTATAAATCACAACTTATTAAACATTCACAATTTATCAAAATATCGATCACAAATTAATAAATTTTTGGGTCACGCATTATTTTTTGGTCACAATTCATCTTTTTCATTGATCACATATTATTTATTGATCACATATTAACCAATTTAATAATGACGATTAATCAAATAATTTGTGACCACCACCTCATCCCGCCTAAACCACCAGCACCTCCAGACGGCAACACTACCGCCACACAAAACACCATCACCATTGACATACACCTTTGAATATTGACAGCACCACCGCCGCCACCGCTACCTCCACTACCACCAGATCAGCCACCACCGCCACCACGCAAAACACCATTTCGCGCTCGTCGTAGATCTACCATTGCATGTACCACCAATGTCAACAGCAAACCTGCCACCACCGTCACCGCCTTAGCCACCTGCATCTTACCGTCAATGTCATGGTTAGCCGAAGCGGCAGCACCACCTCCTGTACCAAAAATCACAAACCACAATCTCCACCACAACCACCACACCCACCAAAGAATCCCAAAACCCACTCTCGTCGTCGCTACAAGCCCACAATCGCGGTATACTATAGAAACCAACGCTGCACCAATCTGGTCCTCTTCAAGCGGTAATGTGCTTCTGTGAGCAGTACAGCAGTCGCTGCAGGTAGCATCGCTGCGCGAAGCATGCGATGTTGGAGTTGCCGTCGCATGCCAATTTGATAAAGAAGACAGAAGGAAGAGGTAGAGAGAGAGAGAGAGGAAGTGGAAAGTGATTAGGGTTTGTGTATAGTGTTGGTGTGTAAATTAAATTATTTTTATAAAATTATTATTAATATTAACATTTTTAATTATAATATAATATTTAAATAAACAAACTTTGGATCTGATTTTTTTATGTTGAATCTTGAAAAGTACAGATGGGTGTAATTTCTACTACATTAAAATCCATTTTCAACCCAGTTGAGGAATAAAATTGATGAAATGAGGGTGTAATTTCATCGAGATTTAAAAAAAAAAAAAAATAGTATAGATAGATTTTACTTTTTTTTTTTGGGCATGGATTGACAATTTTGGGGATGCAATTAAAGAGAGATTCAGCTGGCGACATTGATTCGGAGGGCAATAATCAGTAAAGCAGAGTTGCAGAAGATTCTGAAGAGCTTCGATAACAATTTGGGAAATGGTAGCTGTAATTTTTGGGCAATTTTTCTTGAAAGGGCTTTTTTTCCAAGTCACAAAGCTAGAAGGGAAAATTACCTAGAAACATGCATTTAAAGATTCATTTTCAAAAAAACAAGGGATTAAGTTCCATTTTCACAAATCAGGTGTTAATTAGGTTTTATAATTAAAAATAATAAAAATTTAATTACACCTAATATACATATATCACGCCCATCTCCACCCAACCTACTCTCTCTGTCTCTCTCTATTCCCTGCACTCAATACACTAGCCGGAGACACCTTCGACGGAGGAAGCCCAAGCTCGTCATCAGAAGCCTCGAACAAATACCCAGATTCGGCTAAGAGTCTTCAGTACCCGACTTCAAATCTACCTTGGGTGAAGGCGAACCCATAATTTCCTCTTCGTAACTCTTCATCAACGAGTCAAGATCCAGACTCGTGCAGAGCTCCGACTCATCATCGTCCAAACTGTCTAATAATCTTCCTTTAGCCTCTTAACCTCCGACAAATTAGTCACTAAATGGGTCAAATCAATCGAGCAGCACTTGGCGGTGACGCGGCGACCAAGCTTCTCGTCGTCGACGGCATCACTGTTGCTGCAAGAAGCGGTGAGCGCTACTCATAGCAGGGACACGACGAAGCTTCTCGCTGCGATGGCATCGTTGTTGCTACAAGAGGATGAACATTGGTGCATATCTGTGTTGATGCTGTTGTTAGATTTGGGTGAGATGGCGCTGCGATTTCGGACTTTAGGGTGGTGGTGGTGGTGCAAATCTATAAATTTGTGGTGTGGTGTGTTTTGGTGATTTATATTTGATGTGGATGTGGTGATGGTGATACTACAGGTGGTGGAGGATCTGGTAGTTGTGGTGGTGCTATGGTATTCGAGATGATATTTTGTTGCCGGGAGGTGGTGTTGGTGGTTCTGGCGACGGTGGTTTGGGCTGTTGCAATGGTGTGGTACATTGGAGTTAAAGGTGTTAGTGGTGGTGGATTGGAGGTGATGGATTACGATACTTGTATGCGGTGTATGTAGATTTGTTTGTGGTGACCCTATGTGACCAAATATGTGTTTGTTATGACTATTTGTGACCAATTTTGTGTTGGTTGTGACTTGAGATTGATCCGGTCACAGACAGACACACTGAATACAAATTTGGTCACAGTTAGTTACACTGAAGATGAATTTGGTCACAATTAGTCACATATAATACAGATCAGTGATGGTAGTATTTATGGTCGTGGATTTGAGTTGAATGTGGTAGTGGTGGTGCATTGGATGTTATGCTGGTGAATGCAGGACGAGTCCAGCCCCGCGCCATGGGCATTTTGGTCATTTATTGTGACGGCGTCGGAATGGGCTGAAATTTGGTAGGTTGATTGGAAACGGCCCGAAAAAAATTGGACTCGGGGCCCGATATCTCGGGATTTTAGACAAATTCCTTCATTTAAACCTTTAAATTGTTATTTTTAGTATAATTTGTTTTTATTTTTTGCTATTTTTGGCTCTTTTTTATATTTTCTATTTTTAGGGTTTCTTGTAATGCCTATATAAAGGTCTTTTAGCAATTTTCGTCTTGCTCAAATATGTGTTAGTGGTGATTGATTTGTGATCAATTCTGTGCTAATTGTGACCGATTGTGACTTGATCACATACGGTCACAAACAGTCACACTAAATGCAAATTTGGTCACAGTTAGTCACACTGAATACAAATATGTGATTATGAATAAATTTGTAATTGTGACATACAATTTGTGTCTCATGACTAATAAATAAGTTGTGATAAATTAATTTGATGATTTATTATCATACAATGACTTGTAATAAGTTAATTTAATAAATTGTCTCATATCATTAATTTTTTTGGGTACAAATCAATTAATCGATCACGGTCAAATGGGTTATTGGTAGTATAAAAAAAAAAGAAGTCGCCGGAAAGTTGCCGTTGTCAGAGTTTCTGCCGGAGCCGTCGCCGGAGATGCTGCCGGAGCTGTCGCCGTCGTCGGAGCTAATGGAGAGGTGGAGAGAAGGTGGTGTAGTGGGGTGATAAGATGGGGTGGATGAGGTGGCCTAAAGTGGAAATAATTAATGTATTATATTATATTTTATTAGTTAATAAAATTATTTACCACTTGATTTTTGAAATAATTTAACAAGTTTGTTAGTTTTGAAAAGTGATTTTTATATGTAGGATTTGTGTGGTATTCCCAAGCTAGAAGGGTTAGTATCTTAAAAAGATTTGGAGTGGAAAAAGATTCAGAGGAAGAATTGGAGTAGAAAAAAAATTTATGTTTGCTTGAAGAAGATAAGAACGGGAAAAAATGCTCCAAGGAAATGTGAATCTTGTGCTTTAAAAAATAAAAGCACAAAATTCCGACGGTGGTGGTGCTAGTGGAAGAGGTGGTGGAGAAAGGAGGAAGAAGATAAATTGATTTTTGTTTTTTAATTTTGATTTTTAATTATGTATTTGAAACTCATTTTTAATTTTTTTTTTTTTAAAAAAAATTGAGAATACGATTGCAATTAGTTTTTTTTTTTTTTTTTGTTTAATTTAATTTAAATAAAATGATATATTCATCATTTCACAATTTTTAATTGAGAAAATGGGTGAAATTATGATTTTTACGATGAAATGTGTAAATAGGGGTAAAAATTAAATGTAAGGTATAGACATTGTGCACAATGAACTTCGAACGTAGGGAAGTTGTGCTAATAACCCTTTCAGAAAGAACATTTTTCTTCTAGTTGTAAACTAAATCAAACTAAATATGCTCATATTGAGACTCCAATCGACCTTTTTGAAGGTAATCACCACTGGTCAAGAGTAAATTGCCTTGCAACATCAAGGAACTCAACTTTCACTAAATTGAACATGATATATACTTGGGTATGCTTCATTAGCTTAGAACAAGTCACACAAATCGTAAGAACCTGAACTTTATGTGACATGGTAATGCTTGCTTCTAGTGATCATTCTTCGTTTAGGCTTCTTGTTTGTAACAAGTGCAAAAATCAGAGAATGTTTATTTAGGTCTTCAATAAACTATCTTTCGTTGTCTCCTAGTGGGTGGTAACTCTTCGATTCGGTAATTTTCTAGGTGTTTAAGAACCCTAATCCAATCTTCATCTTTCTCCTGAATGTAGTGATTGAAGTAATGACATGCAAGTGTGAATTGAACCCCTTAAAAGTATAAAAATGAATCATATTTAAGATATCTTATTATTTACATGCCGTTACAACGTTAATAATAATACATAATAATATCTTTCTTAAAAATAGGTACACGTATCCATATTTCAATGTTTTGAAACCATATATTACTTCACGTATTTCGTAAATGGATTATTCAGATCCTTTTAATTAATGGGACCAAATCCAAACCCGAACGATCGATTCCAGTTTAGGTTCGGTTCTAATCATAATATATATATATATATATATATATATATATATATATATAATAAGCATTTTCATATAGGCCCTTTTAATAGACCTAACCCTCTATTGCTCGATAATATTTGTGCAATAGAGAAAAATCTAGCTAAAAAATCTTCAAGAAGCAAAATAATGGAGATTAAAAAATCACGAAAAGATGAGAAAATTAAAAACATCAAAAATTGAATTACCATTTGAGAAGAAATTATTTTTCCTTAATAAATCGTCGATCCATAAATGAGCTATACTAGAGCCTATAATTTAATTATGGACAGCACATAAATTTTGTTGTAAATAATAAGTTTATTAATAAGTGATAATTGTATCACTGCAGTCCTAAAAATTATTATCATTGTATTCATAATCTCTCTATAAATAGAGGACTTTGGTTCTTAATAAAACACACAAGTCTATTGATTTTTATTCTTTCTTCCATTTTTCTCTTTATATCACGTTATCAGCATGAAATCTTAATTCTTTAAAGTCTAGTGAATATAATATTTTTTTATAAAATAATTATCTATCACGTATATCAAAATTAATTTGATGATGTGCTGATGTTTTTTCATATACATATACGTTTGCCAATTAATTCTGACGATTTTTTAAGCAGAATTCTGCATGTATCAATTTTGCCTCCAATCAATGCTTGGCTATGTTCTACCTGTATCAGTTATTACTATACGTAAAGTTTTTTTTCACTGTTATCGCCGCTGGGGCAGAGGCTGCCTCTTCTTCTTCTTCTCTATCTCTTTCTTTTGTTTTTTCTCCTTCATCTTTCCCTTTTTTTGTTTGTACACATTAAATCATGAATTATTTACTTCATTCATGCATGACCAAATCACCCATAATGATTATGTCAGCATGTATTGTAACATTCACTTTTGTTTTTAACATATATTCTCCGCATACTAAACAGGATAATTGGGCAACCGTGTTCATACATAATTGATAATTGTGCAACTACCTATTTTTTTTTTTATTTATCGGATTAATTATCACTTTCATATTTTGTTCAATGTATAGGACGGTCTATGAATTTAGTATTCATATATTTATCTATTATAAAATAATATTGCTCCTGACATAGCACATTATTATTGATATTCTAGTTAAATTTTATTTGATCTAGAAGAGTATAATTAAATAAAATCTAATATAAATTATGTTTTAACTTCTGAAGAGTAAATATTTATATATTTTATATTTTCAATTATAATATGTTATTGCTCCTAAAGAGCATGACATTAAATTCCAATATTTTAGAAGAATATTGACATGTTGTTCTTGAAGAAGTAATAGTAAAATGCAACGTATTCCCGAAGTATCACATGTTTCAAAAAATATATCATTTTGAATTATTAGTCCCCGAAGGAAAGCATATAACTCATGTCATGCTGACATTGACTACTTAATAAATTAATGTGTTATTATACAACATTTAATTATAGTTTTCGAAATTAATTGTATTTTCTTTTGTTTTGTGTAGTTAGTCAAAACTTGAGTTCGCTACACTTGAAATATCTGGTAAAAACTATTTGTCATAGATCATTGATACTGATATTCATCGTATCTCAAAGGATCTGGAGAGACAATAAAATAAGAAAATAAATAATTCATACAAGATCGTGCAAAATCACTTATCTTTCTTCGTCATTAAAAATCAAATCCTTCATTGTGAAAGATACACAAGTTTTTCAAAAAAAATTGACTGAAAGATTTGATCACTAGAAGACTATATCCCTACCCAAAGTCCCGCTATGAGTGGATGCACATTCACTTGCAAGACTTTAAAAGTGTTAGTGAGTACAATTCTGAACTACTCAAAATATATTCAAAATTGACATTGTGTGAAAAAATACTGGTGAAGATATGTTGAAGAAAACTTTTTTCGCGTTTCATACCCGAATGTGCTCTTACAGCAACAATATCGTGAGCGTGGTTTCAAAAAGTAATCAGAACTCATATATTGTCTGCTTGTAGTTGAACAAAATAATGAGCTGTTGATAAAAAAAATCACAAGTTATATCCAACTGGTTCTATATCATTGCCCAAAGCAAATGGTACTGCATTGCTTAAAGCAAATGCAATATAAAGATGAGGAAATGGAAGTGGACATAGACGTGAACACGAATTTGGATGTGAAAGCGGACATGGTCGTTAACATTGAATAAACTATGGACAAAATAATAAATAAAAAGTATTAGCAACAGGGCTAGAATTTCTAAAGGCACGAAGCAAATGAAAGTAGCTTACCCAAAAAAGAGTACAAAAAAGTTGTTTTAGATATGTAATGAAATGACATTGAGCACGCACTTGTCATACGGCACAACATGTTGTGGATTTTAGCCAAAAATCAATCAAGAAAAAAAAGTGAAGAGAAATTTTTTTGATAATGATAGTCCAATTGATGTGACTCATTTGAAAACTTCTATTTTTTTTCACTGATCCAAATGACAATATTGACCAATTGATTGGGGATGACGTGATGGAAGGTATAAATTAGTTTATTATTTATGTTTTTAGTATGTTCCTTTATTTTAGAAAGTTAGTTTAAAATATATTTTTATTTTTCAAAAAATTTGAAACTTTATCATGCATCATCAATTTCATAATATTAAATTTTGTTTACTTCTCTTGAATATAAATTAAAGCTTTTTAAATAATACCTATTTTGTTATATTTATATATTCATGATGGATTGACAAGATGTCTGGTTGATTAATAGTGCAACTACACATACTATTTTTTTAAAACAATAAATATTTTTTGAACTTAACATTAGCATAAAATAATGCTAATATGATATTAGGTGCATCGAATACCGTTGAAAGCGACGCAAGAAAATAATATTGAATATCTTTCTATAACTTCTTTTGTATATGGCTAAAAGCAGATAAAAGAAAATTTTCGTGCACTCCTATCTGACATATATTATAACTTTTATAAAAATAGCTGAAATTGAGCCAAAAAGTTTTATACTTTAGTATGATCGACTTGAACATCTAGGAGTTATAATGATGAGCTGTATAATTAACAACTCACATGGACATCTACTAAAGAAGTAGAAAATTCTTTTACATAATGATTATTCACGCGTTGCTTGTTCATAAGGTAAGGCAAGTTAGTTATTAGACCTTCCATTACAAAGGTCAATATTGAATCTCCAACTTTCTTGAAAAGAATTTATGGAGATATATGTGTGTCGATACATCCACCATGTGGACCATTTCGTTATTTTATTGAATTAATCAATTCTTCTATTAGATGGTCTCATGTCTGCCTATTTTTCACAAAGAATGTAGCTTTTGCTAGACTAATTTGTTCAAATCATAAAATTATGAGCTCAATTTCTCAATTATTCAATCAAGATAATTCGTCTTGATACTACTGGTGAATTTAGATTACAAACATTTGATGATTATCGTATGTAAATTGTGATTTTTGTTGAGATTTGATTACACATGTCTATACACATAATGGTTTGATGGAATCGTCTATCAAACGTCTACAACTTATTACTTATGAAAACAATATTGTCAACTTCTGTTTGAGGTCATGTCATATTAAATGTTGTATCATTGGTTCGTATAAGACAAATTGCATATTAATAATATTCAACTTTACAATTTGCATTTGGTTATGAACATAATATTCCTCACCTACGGGTTTTTGTTTGTGTTGTCCAAGTCTCTATTTCACCCCCCACAACATACTAAAATGGGTCTGAACGAAGACTTGAGCTTTATTTGGTTTTGATTCACAGTCTATTATTAGGTATCTTAAACATTTAACGAGTGATTTATTTACTACACGTTTTGCAGATTGTCATTTTAATGAAATGATTTTTTCAACTTTGGGAGGATAAAATTACATTCTAAAAAATAAGGTAAATTTTTTGGAATGAATCAACATTATCTCACTTTAATTCTCGTAACAATCAATGTGAGCAAGAGTTTAAAAAATTCATTTATTTGCAAATAATTGCAAATCAATTTTTCTGATGTGGTTGTTGACACAAGAAAAGTGACAAAATCATATGTACTAGCAAAAAATATTTCAGCAAAAATTAATGTCATTGAAATATAATCTGTTGTAGCAAATGAATCTCAAATACGCTTAGTGCCTGATTGACTAGTTAGTTCAAAAGACTATGTAACCCGAAAAAGAAAAGTACAAGAAAAAAATCAACCAAAAACTTTGAAAAAAGTAATATTAGAAAGATCGATCAATCAAATATTGAAAATAGAGTTCCCGAAAAACAACAATTATCCAAAAATAATAATATTTCAATAAATTATATATTATCTCATGAATTACGGGAATAGAATAATGTTGTTATAGATAATATTTTTGCCTTTAACGTGGTTCTTGATATTATATAAAATAAGGATCCTGAAACACGTTATGTTAAAGATTGTCAACATAGAAGTTATTTGCCAAAATGGAAAGAAGCTATACAGTCGAAATTGAATTCCTTATAGAAAAAAAAGTGTTTTTGGACCAGTAGTTCGAATACTCGAAAATGTAATCTATGTAGGATATATGTGAATTTTTGTATGGAACAGAAATGAAAATAATGTAATTACAAAATACAAAGTTCGACTCATAACCCAAGGTTTCTCACAAAAACCTGGAATTGATTATGAGGAAACATATTATCCCATAATGGACACTATAACTTTCAAATTCTTAATTAGTTTGATTGTAACATAAATGCTTGACATACGCTTTATGAATGTAGTACCTGTCTATTTGTATGGTTCACTTGATAGTAATATATATATATATAAAAATCCTCAAAGGACTCAAAGTGTCAAGAATAAATATACATGTCTGAGTAAGGTTGGACAAAAATCTCGAACCGAATTGAATCGAACCAGACGCGAACCAAATCGAGCGATTCTTCGTAAGTGAAATACCCGAACGAGTATTTGAATCGAGAACCGACGGATTCGGTTCGGTTCGGTTCTCAGTTCTAGACCCAGAATGGAAAAATTGAATAAGAACCAATTTTTTTTAAAATTTTTTAAATTTTTATATATGGGATAAATCAAATTATTTTAATTTTTTGAAAATAAATTAGCAAATATAAAGTTTGTATTGAAGAGACTGAGTTCTATGAGGATATTAAGACAGGTAATAAAATATATATTATATTTTTTCTTATTAAATCTTATTAGTTGAAATTTTTTTAGTTTATTTATGTTTGTTAATTGTGATTTTTCAATTTTTCTCGTAGAGTTTCTTAGTATCTAGTATGACAAGTCAAACAATTTATGGTTAAATCAAATAATTGGTAAGTACTGTTGTATTAGTAATATTTTAAAATATTTTATCTCTATAAGTCTATGACTTCTAATTTATATGGATCACCGATATTTTAGTATTACTAATTTACTATCTACTTTTTGTTATTTGTATACATTAGTAAATTAATCTTATTGAAAAACTTGTTATTTATATGTTATTAAATTGAAATACGTTAATTTGTAAAAGCTAATATTGAACATGTCAGACTGTAGTGTTGTTATAAATGTTAAAAAATTTAATTATAGTATGGAACCGAACTGAATCGAATGGAACCGAACCCGAACCAGTTCCAAAATTATATTTGGACCCGACGATTCCGTTTACTAACTACCTGAATTTTTTTGATTTGGTTCGATTCTCTTCAGAACCGAATCGAACCGGACCGTGCCAAACCTGTATCCGAGAACTATGTTCTCAGTTAAATTACAAACATCATTTTATTGATCGAAACAATTCGGACGCATGTGGTATAATCGTTTTAGCGAATATTTATTGAATGAGAGTTATAAAAATGATGATGTTTGTCCATGTATTTTTATAAAGAAAACAAATATTGGATTTGCAATTGTGGTAGTTTATGTTGATGATTTAAATTTAATTGAAACTTCTAAAGAGTTCAACAAGACTGCAAATTATTTGAAAAATGAATTTGAGATGAAATATTTGGGGAAAATCAAATTTTGTCTCAGGTTGTAGATTGAACATTTCTTAGAAATATTATTTGTTCAGTAATCTACATATACAGAAAGTCTTAAAACGTTTTTATATGGACAATATATATCATTGATATCACCTATGATTGTTTGATCACTTGAAGTGAAAAAAGATCAATTTTGTCCACTGGAGAAAATGTTCTTAATTTTGAATTACCATATCTTAGTGCAATTGTAGTATTAACTTATCTTCCAAATTGCATTCGATTCGATATAACTTTTTCTGTAAATCTCCCTACAAGATATAGCTCTACACCAACTCAAAAATATTGAAATGATGTTTTTATTACCAAAAAGATACTATTAATTTGAGATTATAATCTAAAGTTGGGATCTACTTTAGTGGGATATGCATATGCATGTTATCTCTCTGATCCACATAAAACTAAATCATAAACAGGATATGTGTTTACATATGGAGGAACAATTATATTATGGAAACCTATGAAGCAAACCTTGAAGGCAACCACTTCAAATCATTCTAAAATTATCGCAATTCATGAAGCAGGCCGAGAATGTGTATGGTTGAGAAACATTGATAAGTGCATTTTGCGTACTTATTTAAGCCATAAAACATAGACAATTGTGGATATATATATATGTTGAAATATGACTTAATTCAATACAAATTTTGTTTGTAGGCTACATCAATTGATGGAACGAAAAGTATGCAAAAAAGGATCAAAACGGAAGAAAACGAAAGTTCAAGGACCTAAGTGCAACCCGAAGAGCAAATCGAGAATCGAAGTGAGCCAAGGACAAATTGAGTAATGATACGAGGCATAGAATGAAGAAGGAAATTGAAAGGAGTTCAAGAATGAAGGAATGAAATTCAGGGACAAAAACGCAAGAATTTCAAAGTATTTTACACTATGCGACTACATAGTGTAATACCTATGCGACCGCATAGGTTGTTCCAGCGTGTACCAATTCCCAAACCTTTATAACTATGCAACCGCATAGATTAACACTATGCGGCCGCATAGTATAACTCCGGCGTGAAAAATCTGATTTTTCTTATTTGATTTAACTACTTATGGAAATACGTTTTGGACCCCTTTTTAACCCTAATTACGCCTAGAATAGAGGGTTACGCATTATTACATTATTTTTGACACATTGGAGAGCAAGAAAAATGTGAAGAACGAAAATATTGATTCAAGATTTCACTTCAAGAATTGATAGGGTGATCTCTGCTCTTATTATTTCTTTTGTTTTTCCTTTTTTAGTATGTTAGGCTAGTTTTTCTTGTACTAAGAGATCGATGAACCTTGTAACATGATATTTTAATCTTTAATTTTATATTTTTGACATTGTAAACACATTTTTGATATATTGAATGATTTATACGTATTTCTTCCATATAATTATTGTGCACGATAATTATATGAATGTGGTGATCTATTTTATGCATTCGCAAGAAGAGATATAGGTTCGACGTAGTATAAATTGTCATAGGGTCCGATAGAGGATAGAAATATACCGCTATGCCTTGTGTGAATCTTTAAGTGTTCATAAAAATTCATGCATTCTTTTGTGTTTGCATTCGTTATAGAAATATAGTCTGATCACATGATAGGATAAATTTAACATTACTCGAAAGAGATTGTTAAATTCGATAAGAACATTGACTTTTCAATATACAATTGTGTTGTCAAATTGTAAAATTAGGATTGAAATAGATTGTTGTATTGGGATTCGTGATCCTAGTGCATTTTTCTCTCGTTAAGTAAATCAATTTGCATTCGAATTTCATATTACATTCTAGTATAATTCGCATCTAGTTTAGCCAATTCATTCATAGTAGCATTTATTATTTAGTTTGGTTATAATTTAGTACAAAACACATAAAAAACACATCTAATTTCGGTTAAGGTCAAGATAATTATTATTAAACTACTCAATCTCTGTGGGATCAACAATCCGGACTCTAAAAGTCCACTTTACTTGACGAGAGAAAAATGTACTAGGACCACGAATCCCCATGCAACAATCCATTTCAATCATAGTTTTATAATTTGAAAACATAATTGTATATTGAAGAATCAATGTTCCTATTGAATTTAACAATCTCTTTCAAGTAATGTTAAACATATCATATCATGCAATCCGACAATATTTCTATGACGAATACAAATATAAAAGAATGCATGAGCTTTTATGAACACTTAAAGATTCACACAAGGCATAACGGTATATTTTTATTTCCGATCGGACTCTATGACAATTTATACTACGTCAAACTTATTCCCTGTATAAACAGGTCACCACATTCATATAATTATCGTGCATAATAATTATATGGAAGAAATACATATAAATCATTCAATATATCAAAAAACGTGTTTATAATCTTTAGTTTTATATTTTTGACAAATATGACCCATCATATCCAAGCATCTTGCGGATTAATTTCAACAAAAGACAATCCAACAATTTTGTAAGAAGACAATGTAACTTGTATTGCACAACTTGATTAAGACTATATCAAATGTGACACATCAAAGTATATTTTTTCCAAAATGCTTTCATAATTTGAGTTTCAGAAGAATGACGACATCGTTGTTCAACAAATTTGCTCAATTGTCAATGTGGTTGATTTATTCACAAAAATACTGTCGACATCTACATTCAAGAAATTGGTTCATAAGATTAGAATGCGTCGACTCAAAGTTTTTTAAGTGATCAATGTCAAGGAGAATAACTATACTATTTTTCTTTCGCTTAGGTTTTATTCCACTGAATTTCTTTGAGAAGGTTTTAGTGATGCAACATTTATTTTTAATACTCTAAGAAATGTAATCTTTTTCATTCGTTTGATATTTTTGTCTCATTAAGTTTTTATCAAATAAGATTTTAAAGATACAAATATTTTGTAATGTGTTGTTCAAATGAGAGTGTTGTAAATGAGAAGTTTATTAGTTAATGATAATTGTATCCATATAGCCCTATAGATTATTACCATTGTATCTCTATCCTTCACTATAAATATATGACTTTGTTTCTCAATAAAACACACAAGTTTATTGACTTTTATTCTCTCTTTTATTAACAAATTTTTCTATTTTTAAAACGGACTAACGTAAAAAAATATTAATTAGATATTTAACTATATAGTATCAAAAAATTACAGTTCATATAATGAACTCGCTTTGTTTGATTATAAAAGACAAAATTATATTCAAAAAAAAACAATGAACTCAAGATCACCAAAAATGTACACCACAACTTAAGTTATGAATGTATCAAATTCAATTGCCACGCGTTATAAAAATAATTTAAAAATTACTTAAGTTTGTAAACAATGCAAGAAAGTAAAAAGCTCGAATTGTGAAAAATAAACTCTTTGATTCATCAACTTACGTCACAACCTAACTTAAACTTTTGATTCATAGATAGCCCAAATACAAAGATTAACACACACTTATCTCTAAAATATTACAATCTGATGTGAGATGAGAGGTTTAAAAAAAAAAAAAGTAGGTGTCAATCTTGATTTCTTATGATTAGAGTCTAGAGTTTTAGACAAATTACTGCTTATAGTCTTGGTTCGGGAATCAAGCATCGACCTAAACCTAATTTGTTCTCGATTTTGATTAAAATGTCCAAACCTTAGATGAACTCAAACATTACTCTCCCTAGAATGAAGGCACACGCGTCCACATTACACAATGCCGTTTTACTCGAAGTCATCTCACATCCAATGCGACTTCAAATTTCCATAAATTCGACTCGACCTACCGACCAACTCGCTCTATCTATACGCCTACACACATCTGTATCTATTTGTTCACCAACACATTACTGTTTCATCCTCTTCCAATAAACCCTAGATCTCCAAAATTGAAACCCTAGTTAATCGACAAAGTTACCGAAAACTCTTTAACTCGATATATTCCGTTTGCATTGGAATTTGATTCCGATTTCTGTTTGTGTACATTTGAGAATTTTGAATTTTGAAATTTTTTTGGAAGGAATGATGGTTGAGATGCACAATGGAGGGCAATAAAGTAGTTATCAACATTGTTGGAAGTAGTAGAGAGAACGGCAGCTCCAGCGATGGTCGCCCGCCGATTCCCAACCCTCTCGCAGCTGCCGCTGCCTACCAACGCTGCCTGAACTCTGGCAGCACACCGTCGCCGTGTTCAAAGTCTCTTCTTCGACACCCGTCTCTGGTATTTTCGATTCTCTCAACTTTCGTTAAAAATTACTATTTTTATATTTTAATTTTATCAATGAATAAATTTTTGCATTTGATTCCTCTAAAAAAATCGTTTTATTTGGTAAATTATGTTCTTTTGAAGCTAGGAGAATTAATTATTAAAATGTTAATTTATTTCTGCAATTTTTAGTGGGTTGTAATTAGGATACTTTTATTATGTACTAACTAATTCGTACAGTTTCAACTTAATAAAAATACAACACAATTTAGTTGATTAAGCCCCGGTTTGGCCCCCATATTTTGGAATGAAAATGGGACTAATAGTGTTTTTTTGAAAAATAAGTGGTTGAAAAGGAAGGAAATTTTTTTGATTTACGTATAATATTATTTTATGGAAGATTGTGTTGTTAAAAATAGGAGAGAGAAAAATGGAATGTCATGAAATTTAATTTAATGGGGATCAAACATAGGCTAAGTTAACAATGCTGTATAATCTTTTAGAGGGTCCATATGAGTCATTGTGCTTCTTATCAGAAAAAAAACGTTTCTATTAATGGGGGATGGCCCAATGCTTGATGATGCATAACCTTAGAGAGTTTACCTATTTATTTCAAAATGTGTGAGATATACAGTTGTCGAAACACCTTGAATTCCAACTAGGAATTTTGGGTTGTTTGGTGGGTGGGGATGGAGGGAGGGGGGGGGGGGGGGGGAACTTAGCTGATGAATTAGTTAAAAAAGAGAGAGATAACATTCTGGAATAAGGTTTTGTGCTAGAATAGAAGTGGGGCATTGATCTTAACAGTAAGTTAAGAATGTAAAGATTATAAGAGGTTGATTAAATAACCTATATATAAAAATAAAAATATAATGCCGATATCTGTTCTTTTGCTTAATTAAAATCTCGATATGTTGATTAAGTACTGTACTTCTTACTTCCAATTGACTCCCAAACCGAACGTCATTAGATATGACGTCTTATAGATATATAATTATTCATTTAACAGGATAATGCTTATTTATATCTGTTGTATACACCACTGGATCGAAAGTCACTCCAAAATTGAATTCATTAGATATGATGATATCTATAGATATATAATTAGTCATATACATATAATCTGTGGTATACACCAATGGATCTCTCCTCTCTTTGGATTATGATTTGTGTATGAAAGAAAGAAACACGAAGGGTATACACGAGGTGCATGGAAGATTTTCTTATCTAGTGTTCTAAACCGTCAGTTTGAAACACTGGTTGTATGTTATTGTATGATGATAACATTTTGCCGAGAACTTTGGCAGGTGAAGACCAGGTCCTCCAATATTTTTGCTGAACCAAGACTGAATCTAGATGATAGTGAGATTGATTTCATTCCGACACTTCGTTCTGGTGCATGGTCAGACATTGGTATCCGCCCCAGCATGGAGGATGTCTATGTTTGTGCTGACAATTTGATGCTTGATTATGGGGTTAAGAAATCCAACGAAGGACCTAATGCATTCTATGGGGTAATTTTTCTCCTCTTACACAACACAAATATAGGTGGTTTCTTAACACTGATTAAAATGATTATTGTTAGTGATTTCTCATATCTACCATGGATCACGAGTACTTGAAGAACAAGGTTTCAACAAGTGATTAAATTGGTTCTTATGAGTTTTGTATACTGCTCCTTTTTAGAAATTTTAAGCAGGAACACAAGGCATTTCTTTACTACTTTTTCTTATTTTCTGCAATTACTTGGAAGTACATTTTGCATTACTGGCTTCGTTTAGTTGCATTTGTTCTAGAACCATTTGTAGTCCAAGATGTTATTTTTTAGTTCCAATTTACTGGCTGCATTCAAATATATAATCCTAGGAATCAGAAAATGGAATATTTGAAGCAATGGAATTGTTTGATATGCCTTACTTTCTCTTTGTATCAGATTAGTGTGGAATTCAGGACAATGTTTCCCTTGATTTTGCCAGGTTTTTGATGGACATGGAGGAAAGCATGCCGCTGACTTTGCACGTGACCATTTGCCAAGGTTCATTGTTAAGGATGAATATTTCCCTAGGGAGATTGAGAAAGTTATTGCATCAGCATTTCTGCAAACAGATACTGCTTTTGCAGAAGCTTGTTCATCAGATGCTGATCTTGCTTCTGGTACCACTGCTGCTTTGGCAGTTGTTGTAGTTGGAAGGTTAGAGTTCTTATAATTCTTTAAATAGGAACTTGGTGAATGGGCTTTTGAATCATTTCAATTCCAAAATTTTTTAGCTTTAGAATATGGCTTATTGGAGGCCTAGCATTATCAAAATTTGTACCATAATTATTTTGTTAGCATTTACAATAACACTACATTAATCCAACGAATGATACTTCAATTTTAACTCTTACAAAAAAAAAAAAAAAAAAAAATCTAATTTAAAAATATACAAATAACAAGTTGCCTAATAAGATCCATTCACCAATATATACAAATTTCCAAAAAGTAATTAGTAATGCTAAAATTTCGGTGATTCCATCCCACTGATTCCTTTGCTTCAAGCCTTCAAATCTACATAAAAAATGAAGTATAAATTAGAAATTATAGAAATAAAATATGTTTAAGTATTGCTAGTACGTATCAGCCATTTAAATTAATCATTGATGGCTTGACTTGTGACACTAAGAAACTCTACAAGAAATAATTGAATAATCACAATTAACAAATATAAATAAACTAATAAGATTGCTATATCATTTTTGTTTCTAGTGTAATGGCACCCACGTGCTCTATTCTCCAATCAAGCAAACAGTTTTCAATAAGTTTTTCAATTGTCTCCCCTTTATGATTTGGAACAACAAAAAAACTCAATATCCTCTTATGCAATTTGCAACTTCTGTCAATAAAGTGTCCTGTTACTAACATTTAAATTGATGTTTTGAATTGATGTCCAACAATTAGTGGTTAAAGAAATCCTTTGTCTGGCATTAATAAATTTAATCCTTAACGATTCCTTTGTTTCATAGTAGAGATGGAGCATATCTAGCAATCGTTCTTCGAGAAGAAACCTCAAATCTAGTGGCAAAGTTGTCGTACGAATTCCTTAAAACCCACACTTTCTACAAAGAAAAAAAAAATTCATCAATAATAACCATCCTAACTAATGCTTTTCTATATTCTTCTTTATGAAACACTGTAGTCTTAATACCACCATAATTTT
This sequence comes from Osmanthus fragrans, assembly GCA_019395295.1. Taxonomy (NCBI): domain Eukaryota; kingdom Viridiplantae; phylum Streptophyta; class Magnoliopsida; order Lamiales; family Oleaceae; genus Osmanthus; species Osmanthus fragrans. The sequence continues at coordinate 17,032,805 of CM033346.1, read as the reverse complement.
TTTGTCCAGTGAGTATTGCTTGCTTTTTATCAACCTTAGTTCTCTTATATGCAATTATGTATAACAAGCTTTTAAGTGCTTCCACGTGTTAGAAGTTCCATTATTAGTATTAGTCTTAAATGTTCTTCCATAATAATTACATTTCTCTTTTTGTCCTGTAAGTGTTATACTGAAATGAGTCCATATTTCTGACGTCTCATTAGGCTTATTTCGTCTCCCATTCGAGAAGCTATATTATAAGAAAGAACAATTATGCTTTCCTGAATTAGCCTTTATATGCCCACGAACTGGATTTAAAAATGAAGGATGTAGAAATGCTTACGAATATAGGATTTGATAATGTGGTCCATGTGGATCTTGAGGAGCAAAGACGAAGTTGTGAATTGTGAGAGGGGAGCGGCAAAAAACGAGGGCAACAGCTAAACCTAAATGACAGAATGAATGAGAGGTGAATTGTGAAGTGAAATTGGGCTTTGAGCTGAAATTTGTAGGAAAAAAATATTTTTGGCTCAAGTTGGGCTTGGCCCTTGAAAGTTGGAGACTTGAGCACTTACAGTTAATCATTTAATTAGTTAATTGATAAATTTACATAGAAAAAAATTAAAATATTTGGGCTTATTCAATATAAAAAATAAATAAATAAAATAGGTAGATTCGATTATTTGGTTCTTAGTCTAGAACCAAGAACTGAACTAAACCTGTCGGTTCTCGATTCTAACACCTATTTGGGTATTTAAACTAAGAAGAACAGTTTGAATCGGTTTGGGTCCGGTTCGGTTCGGAAGTTTTGTTCAGTCCCAGGCATAATTCTAGATCTAGTCAAGTTATGAACTACGAAATTTTGTGAATTGTGCTGCACATTTGAGACTTCCAAGTAATACCAGCCTTTGAAAAATAATGTTGGTTGATCAGAGCATTGTTAAAAGATGTACGTTTCTTGATTATAGTTCTAACTGAATTTTAAGACTAGAATGCTTCGTGAAAGATGAGAATATCTAAATTTTGTCTTTAGATAGTTAAAACTTGACATCAGGTCGCAATACTCAGACAATTACAGTTCAAGAATTTGTTACCTTTTTTTCTTGAAGAAATGTGAGAAAATTTGAGTTATGACTTTTGACAAGTCTATTTTCCTTTGGAATGTGGTGCACCATACCTGACTTGTTTACATTTGGTAATTTCACTTGAGACAGCTCACTAGTGGTGGCAAATGCTGGAGATTGCAGAGCAGTACTATGTCGTCGTGGTAAAGCAATTGAGATGTCAAGGGATCACAAACCTGTTTGTTTGAAAGAAAGAAGGCGTATAGAAGCATCTGGAGGATACGTTTGTGATGGATATCTCAATGGACAGCTAAATGTCGCTCGTGCTTTAGGAGATTGGCACATGGAAGGATTGAAACGTATGGATGGTGGACCACTTAGTGCAGAGCCTGAATTAATGAGCACAAAACTAACACCAGAAGACGAGTTCCTCATCTTAGGCTGTGATGGTATATGGGAGGTTTTCATGAGTCAAAATGCTGTTGACTTTGCCCGTCGAAGATTACAAGAACACAATGATCCAGTGAAGTGTAGTGAGGATCTCGTTAATGAAGCTTTGAAGAGAAAGAGTGGAGACAATTTAGCTGTGGTTGTAGTGTGTTTTCAACAACAACCGCCTCCAAACTTGGTTGCTCCTCGTGAACGGGTACACAGGAGCATTTCAGCCGAAGGTTTGAAGGAGTTACAAAGCTTCTTGGATGGCCTAGAAAATTGAGATGAACATGAAGGTTTTTTCTTCCTCTTCGTATTTTCTTTCCATTGGTAAATCTTTACACGTCGTTCTCGTTGATGTTGAGTTAGGAGAGGATGTATTGTCCAACTGTAACACATGCGGCTCTGATTTTTTTAGGTTTTTTTGTTCTCCTTCAGATTTTCTATGTTTCCCTGTGACATTCTAACTAATGTTAACATTGACTTGACTGTAGTCCATATGATCTTTTGCATGAATCATTAAATCTTGTTTACCTACTTTGCATTAACAGAAATGATACTTGTATAGGGGAAATGCATATGGGATTTTACAGGTGCTGAGATTGCATTACCTGATTGGCTATTTTAACTATTTTTTGCCCAAAATTCAATGAAATGTTGTCATGTGGAGAATGCCTGTAAATTTTCGATGTAAAAGCAGCATTGTTCTTGCATTAATTAGACATAATTTGGAAGAAAGACATTGATTATTTGTGACTTGATACAAATGCTCCTCCAATTATTGATTATTGCAAGTAGTTGTGCATTTTATTTCCGAAATAGCGAAAGTCAAATATATTATTTGAAATATTTGTAAAATTTATGACACCTTTATTAAGGTGAACTCCTAGGAAATTTTAAATTTTCTGAAGGGTGCAACTCATCTAAGGGCATTGGTGTGATACATATGAAATTTTTGGATGATTCCTCTGATATGTGAGTAAATGGCATCTAACATATCTCTATGCAAGATAGATATACATTTAAAGACATGTTTGATATGATCAGATACACAAATTTTTATATATTTCTCTCTTTTATTTTTGTTCATTGAAACGTAATAAATATACCATAAGATCTTAGATTCCTCACTAGATTTTATGTTCTAATTTTCTTATTACCCCATTTTTTCCACTAAATAAAAAACAATAAAACTTCAAGTAGGGCTGGGCATATATCACGAACCGAACGGACCCGAACCGGATCCGAACCGAATCGAACCGAGCGGTTCTTTGTAAATGAAATACCCGAACGGGTATCAGAATTAAGAACCGACGGGTACGGGTTGATTTTCGGTTCTAGACCTAGAACCGAAGAATCGAATTTTTTTTAAATTTTTAAATTTTTATATATGGGATAAATCAAATTATTTAATTTTTTAAAAATAAATTAACAAATATAGAGTTTGTAATGAAGATACTGGGTTCTATGATGGCATTGAGACATGTAATAAAAAATATATTATATTTTTTATTATTAAATTTTATTAGTTGAACAATTTTTTGTTTATTTATGTTTGTTAATTGTGATTTTTCAATCTTTCTTGTAGAGTTTTTTTAGTATCTAGTATGGCAAGTCAAGTAATTGATGGTTAAATCAAATAGTTGTTAAGTACTACTGTATTAGCAATACTTTAAAATATTTTATCTCTACGAGTCTATGATTTTTAATTTATATGGATCACCGATGTTTTATTATTACTAATTTACTATCTATTTTTTGTTATTTGTATATATTGGTAAATTAATCTTATTGGACAACTTGTTATTTATATCTTATTAAATTGAAATACGTTAATTTGTAAAAGTTAAGATTGAACATGTCAAACTGTAGTATTGTTATAAATGTTAAAAAAAATTAATTATACTATGGAACCGAACAGAATCGAACCGAACCGAACTGAACCGAATGGAACCGAACCCGAACGGTTCCAAAATTATATTTGGACCTGACGATTCCGTTTACTAACTATCCGAAAATTTTCGGTTCGATTCGATTTTCTTCAGAACCGAACTGAACCGACCCGTGCCCAGGCCTAGCTTCAAGTACACTTTCATTGACATCATTCTTGACACTCCATTTATATGCAAAAAATGGGGCCATGATTAAAATAATTGCGGGCTTGATAGGAGTGTCAAGAATGATGTCAAAAAAAGAGTGTACATTAGGCTTTATTCAATAAAAAAATGGGTTGAATTTTGATATTTTAAAGGTTAAGTAATTCATAAGATCATAACATTTTTATTTCATGAACTTGTGTTGGTACTAGTTAAAGAATGCAGCATTTTAATGAAATGTTTAATGCATCTTCAAGAAGTTTTTTTACTTCTTCTTCTGGACTACTATCCCTGCCGCCTGCTGGTGGCGGCAGGATCAATATCTGCCCTTCTCCGAATCCGATGGCTGGTACAAATGGCAGAATACGAGAGACATCAATGAGATCATAACCGTTCATCCATGGTGGATTCCGCCAATGTCTTTCTTTCAACCACTAGATCAAGTCCATAAACCCGCCAGCGTCCATTTTTAACAACTTCCTTTACAGCTTTATATAATTCATGGTCTTCTATACTCAAATTCACCTTGCTGCAATTCCTGAGTAGCCCGGTCACTTTTCTCATGTCTAAACATATCAACATATTTTGCCACTAAAATCATGTCAGCCCATGCTTCCATAAGCATCTGAAAGCAGATGAGTGCATCTCAATCCAACCTTCTTCAAATTCAGTAACCAGCCAATAAGGAAGGAAAATGAATAGAATTACACAAGAATATGCGAATTTCAGATTATTTGTCATTTTTGTTGGATCTGTGAATCTGGATTTTACTGCTCACTTATCTTTCGATTGCAGTATCAGTGAACTTCCTTTTATTGGGTCATCCTAATTCTCTACTCTCATTCATGTTTACATGCAACTGGCAACATGAGATATGTGTAACCTTAACAAAAAAGGTACGGCTTGTGGAACATCTCCTCCCAATGAACAAATTTAAGCTCATTTTCCCTATCCAAACTCAACGCTGCCTTTCACCCTTGCCTTCACCATTCTCTTGCCAGCATCATAGCACTTGATCGTCCAGTGGTCTTCAATAATTGTCCCGTAATTATAGGAAAAGTATAAAGCATTTCAGCATTTGCCTCTCTAAGTTTCTTAGAAAGCTCTCTAGGATTCTTCATCACCAGAGACTCGTAATAGAGAACAATGTGAAGGTAATTGCGTTCCATTACGCGATCTAGAACTGATAGAGGGCAGAATTTTCCGGTCTGCACGGGTTTTGGGGTGATAACCGTTCATTTTACAGATAAACGAAACTTCAGCCACGGAGGAAGATCTTTAGTGTTCTTATTGTGTATGTTCTTAGGCATATGCAAAATATAGATGTACTATTTGTAGAGTTTGATTTATGGGAAGGGAAAACAAACCCACATTTGCTGGAGAATGAAGTTTTCAAGACCATTTTTGACAGTTAGCAGAATTTATTTTCATGACCAGAGTGTGTTTGATTGATGAAACCGGGAGACGAGAATGTTAAAATTGTTAAATTGTCAATGTCAAGTGGTTCAGATCAATCCCTGGTGCAACAGGAAAGTGAAAAGAATGGAAGTAGATTAATGAAAGAGCCATATTATGTTATCCGCTTGCTTGACCGCTTGGATGATCAAACTCACACACATTGGGAGAAAAAATATTATTTTATTTTCGTAGGACCCACACACCCATGTGAGGGTGTGATCAAACAAATGGTCATCCAATTGAGTTATTTAGTATTTTTCTTAATGAAACGATAATTTTGTTTGATCGCTTAGATGATCACATTCACACATATTGAGAGAAAAAATATTATTTTATTTTCGTAAGATTCGCACATTCATGTGAGGATGTGATTAAGTAAATGATCATTAAGTGAGTTGTTTAGCATTTTTTTTTAATGAAACGATTATCCAGAGTAATAACTTTTTGTAAAAGCCAATAATTTTGGTGGCAATATCAATACTCGACATGACATCTCAGATACGTGTCTAAGTGTACAATACATGTCGAAAACCAACCCTCCACTCTAGACACGTCTCTTCGACTGACATTCCACTTTGGCCACGTGTCTTAAGTGTCAAATTACACCCGTCTAGTTGTGCTTTTTTGCCAAAATTTTATCAAAATGATAATTCCTGTTAAAACTCATTTTTTAATTGCATGACACCTGACAAGTTTTAGACAAAGTACCACAGTCGTAAGTACCATTAATTGTGCTTGGTCAACTATGCCCTTTAAGAATAGTCATGTCTGCCGATGAAAATGTTCAAGTAATTCAAACACTTAAAAAGGTAATATAGACTTTCTCTAACCAGTGAGACGCACATGCAAAGTGCGTGTTATAGTGTAATTGATTACATAATATTTTAAATAAAAAACAAATATATATATTTGTGTTAAGCATTAATTATATCAAACTTAAACGTATATTATTAAATTTTTCAAGGTAATAACATTGCAAAAATGATGTATTGAGAATTATAAATTATGTTCCAATTAAAGGAAAACTTCCTCGAGTAAAATCAAAAATTCTGTACATTTCTTAATTAATAAACCAAGACAAATTACAAAATAATATTCTAAGGAGCAAACGAAAGATGATTTATACATTTCAAAAACTACATTTGATACACCATCATAGTTTAGTTACAAGCCAGAAAAGTATCATGAAGCTTGTTATACATTCTTGCGAAGCTCAAACTTCATGAAGGAGTTTTCATGCAAAAGTAGTGCTACAAAATAAAACAAAGTTACAAGCTAAAAACATCATGAAGTTTGTTGAACATTCTTGCCAAGCTCGAACTTCATTAACAGAGAATAGGCTTAACATTGTAGCTATACAACTCTGCTATAAAGAACCATTTTCAAATGCAATAGAACAAAGCAAGAGAGCACTCTTTCAAAATTGCAACGAGCAACATTCTCATTCAAACCCCATGAAACCAAAAGAATGAGGAAGTTACATTAAATATTCAACTCAAACCTTATAGAATATGTCTTCAACTTCTAACTCTCTTATATATGCAGGAAGGCTGTCAACATAGATTGTGCGTGAGAAACGACCACTCATTTTTAGTCCTAGAAAGTAATCGCATTCACTGCAATGCTGCAGACATTTGAGTATTAGGAACGATTTAAAGCTAAGCAATTAGAAATAATACCAAATTCAATATATTCCTATACATTTATGGTCCTTGTGAGATATATTTGATGACAACAAATCAAAAGCAAACCAAGAGAGCAATCATCGAGGTGAGCGGTGTTCCATGAGCTCCATTGCTTATATGCTCCGAGGTGCTCCAAAGCTATATGAATTAAAATTTCTTATCCTCTCTAAAAATTTTACAGATGAATAGCACTTCAAAGAGGGAGCAAGAAATTACAATTATATAAATATACCAAAAGTTCCTCCCTAGTTTCTTCCACTCCCATCCTACATCCCAATGAATGATTCAAAAGCTCATATTTGTCCAACCCACCTGACATCCATCATAAACAAAGTATTTGTATCATGAGATGAGGTAAAATGGCCATATATTTATGGATTTACCTTAATCAGATTTCCTTGAAATGCACTGAAGAAAATAGTCCTGGAAAACATAAAAGCCAAAAACATGTGCACCATTCACTGCTAATTACTTTGAAAAATATTTGTCCTATAACTTCCACTATCCAATTAACCAATCGTGAAATTAAAAGGAAAATAATAAATATGGGCATAAACTACGAAAGAAATAAAAAAAATCTAAGTTTTCCTCGAGTAAATCATCGGTAGTAAAGTTTGTAACTTGTTAGTGAGAAATGGGGTTTTCCATAAAAATTCAGAAGGAAATTCCCAAATCAAATTCGAAATTAATCTCATCCAACTTCAATTCCAAAGCCCTAGATTCATGGGAACGAATATAAGGGTGGCAATCGAGTCGAGCGACTCGTGAGCTCCGTCGCTCGACTAGCAAAAACGAGCCCGAGCACAAGCCGAGCCTGCTCATCTCGTCTACTAGCCCACGAGCCAGGCTCGTGGCTAGCCACAAAAAAAATTAAAAATCTTGTGACCAGAATGGTCACTGTGACTGTTTTGGTCCTTTATTTTTATTTTTTTTCAATTTCATTTTTCTTCCCCTATATTTACCCATCCATTACAATTTTTTTCACCAAACTTATTATCAATCTCTCATTCTCTGCTATACTCTCTACAAATCATTTTCAATATATCATTCATTCATAATATTAATTTTATACTCTTCTACATTTTATTTTGAGTTATAATCTTGATTTTACAATCTATTTTCTACACTACTACATAATCTTCATTCACTTCTCAATTCTTCTTCACTTCTTCTTCAACATTCAATTTCAATTATGTACAAATGGATCCACGCTCATTTACTGAAAACTTGTTCGACGTCAGAGTCGGGGGTGAATCATCTATGCCCCACAATCAATTTGAGAATGAATTCGCCGGTCTAAATGAATTATCCATTCCAGAAAATATTCAAGATTTCGATATTCATGAAAGTAGTCATCCAATTTATTTGGATGACGTTGATGCTGATGCTGGTCATTCAATTGATTTGGAATATGATGATGAACATGTGTTAGATATTTCCGATGCAAGAAGGAAGAGAAAGGAGAAGAAACAAGCAAAATGTTGGGACCACTTCTTCCTGCTGGTCAAACACAACTACAATTTGGTAGTCCAGGCACCGATGCTACTACATGTCACTTAATACGTGGATGTATTTGGAGAAAAGAACTCGAACAGGTATGTTGAAGTACATTGCTGGAGATAAGTTGCCACTAGCAATAGCGGACAAGCAACATTACGTTACCTTTGTCAAAGAATGTCTTTAATTGAGGTACGTTGGGGTAAGTAGAAATACTCTTCGTTCTAATACAATAAAATATTTCCAAAAAACAAAGCTTTGGATTTAATGTTATTATGAATATTATTAAAGAATATGGAGAGTGATATCTCTAATTTCGGATCTATGGGAAGTGATTAATAAAAGATGTTATATAGCTGCAACTGCACACTATATAGACTCACTTTGAATTATGCATAAAAAATTATTACTTTTAAAATTATTGAGTTCTCGTATAGCGCTAACAATATATTTAATGTTATTATGAATATTATTAAAGAATATAAATGTTAGAGTAAAATTCGTTTTTTTTACATTCGACAATGCTTTTGTAAATAAGTCTGTTATCAATAAATTGCATAAAGTATTTCAACCTGATTTCGGTGATTTTTATTTCATATTCGATGTGTATGCCATATTTTTAATTTAATAGTACAAGACAGTTTAAAACATGTTAAAGATGAAATTCAACGAATTAGGAATGCACTAATCTATGTCACGATTGTACCAAGTAGAAAACAAGCATTTGAAGAATTTTGTGCCGAATATGGGGTGTCGCGTACAAAAACCTTTATTAGTGAAGTAGGGCATAGATGGAACTCCATATACTTATTATTAAAATCATGTGAAGGTTTCGAACATTTAATTACTGAATTTTATAACAATAAGTATATTAGAGACGACGACGATACTATTTTGAATAAGTCCGATTGACAATTAGTTATTAAAATTAAAAAAAAAAAATTTGACAAGTTTTTATGATTCTACAAATATTTTGTCTGCTATTTATTATCCTATAAGTTGTATGGTACTTGAACGTCTTTATGTAATTGCTAGGGCTTTTAATTGATTGAAAGATGACCCCGATTTTAGTTCAGTTATATTTTCCATGAAATTAAAGTTTAGAAAATATTAGGAAGAATTGCTCATGTTATTTCCGTTAGCATGCATTATGGACCCCCGATATAATTTCTCGAGTACTAAATTTTTAATTGATCGAATTTCAAAATCTTTAACTTTTAACGTACATATTACTTATAAAAATTTGTAATCAACTTTATGTGAAATGTATGTATTATATGTTTCACGAATGAGTACACATATTACTCGTGTACCCTTTGACTCTACAAATACTCCTCCCACTAATATAACAGATAACGACGCTGAAATTTTAAATTTATTCGAAAGTATGAACTCATATAAATATGATTCAACTGCATATACATGTGGTTCCTTCAGTAGTAGTAGTTTGTCTTTCACTACATGTACTTAAACATCTAGTAATAGTCAAAATGCGTTGCCTGCTGAATTAATTGATTACTTTAATCATAGTGTGCCTAGTAACAATGCAATTATAAAAAATTCAGAAGAAGTAATTGAATTCTAGCGAAAGTATGAACGTCGATGATCAATAATTTCTATAATGGCAAAAGATCTACTAACACCTCCGGTTAGTACTGTAGTTTCAAAGTCTGCTTTTAGTGCATGGAAGTCCGGAAGAGGGTTCTCTCCGAGATTCGGAGTCGACTAAAAAGATATTTTGAAAGCATTAATGTGCATGAAGGACTGACAAGACGCTCATTTTCGACTGCAAGATAAATATGCCGAAATTGTATGTAATCAAGTAAGTGATATTTAATTTAATATTCATCACAAATTTTTATTTTAATACCTTTATAAATTTTTTTAAAAACAATTGTACACGTAAAAAGTTGTTCGTGTACAATTTTTAACTCCGCCTACTCCGACTCAAAATTGAAGTAGTCGGTCCCAAACCCGGATAAAGAAGGTGGGTTTATCTTTTTTTGTTTTTATTATTTTAAAAAGAAAAACGTTTTTAAAAATGTATATTTTAAAAAATGTTTAGAAAATATGTATTTATATATTTATATATTATTTTTAAGTTTAGTTTTTAAAAAAAGGCGAGCTCGTGAGCCGAGCCAGCTCGACTAGGTCCATTGCCACCTCTAAACGAATACAAGACAGATATAATTACTGAATTCATTATGCTACAAAACTCAATCCAACAAAATTATATCCAATTAAACACATTGTCACCAGTAACATGCCCATCTGAAAGTAACTTAGCAACTGAACTCCAACTTTCTCGAACAACGCAAAACAAATACATTGTCGAGAACGGGCACCAACTCCAAGATAGACTTCTGCAGATGATGTAGAGCACTCACTTTCTTAGCAGTTCAATAAAACACTTTCGCACTCTACCATTCTCGACCCCATCTCTCACTGAATTTTCATCTCTTTCTTTTTCTTTTTTTGGCATTTTTAGTTTGTATTGCGTAAAGTATCACTTATCACTTGCATCATTTGTATCCAGAACTCCTTATGTATACCTTTATACTATACCAACGTAGCACGACCTGATTCTATTCTTAAGGCAAACCTAGCCAATTTTAAGTCTTATTCAAATTTCAACAACCACGGGTAGGTGGGACACCTTATAACCTACTTCTGCTTTATAATTACCCCTTCATTAATTTGGTGCATCTGTTAATGCTTCAAACTCAATTATGATATTTCATCCATATGACCATGTAAGACGAAAGAGCATGCCCCTCTAGTTTATTTGATTGTGCTTATAAACACTGTCTCGCCAAAGTAATTTATAGGGCTTGTCATCGAAGAACCAAAACTTAATTGCTAAGTGACCCAACTTCAATAGAAAGTAATTAAAGAGTCGATGTATACTCATTCCTCAGATAATAACCGCAATAGCACAAAACATCACAAAACCCTCGACTTTAAAGAAAAACCTAAAAAAGACTCCAAATTTATTCAATATTAATTTATGTACCTGATTTAGTATAAAGCTCTTGCCTTGTGAACCCGACCGCAGGCGGAGACTACACCAACAAGTCCCTTGACTAAATGAACACCGCCACAACCTTGGGAAACCTCCCTTATTCATCACAGTATACGAGGTAAATCGGCCCCGCTAGTCCAACGGTCATACTAATCGCCGCTGGAACAAGAGTTTGCGACAAATGCATCTGCGGCTAATCATCTCTGCTGAGAAACCTCATCATATATCTAGTGTGAATCGAGAGAGGCGACAAGAGCGAAATCCCCATTTTAGAGAGATTTTATTCAAATGCTAACCCACAATCAAAGAAAAAATATATGGAAGAGAGAGAGAGAGCATGTAAGGCCAAGCCAAGAAAGAAAAAGAAAAGGAAAAAAAGGGAAGGATGGCAGATAGTCATTGGGTACGCATCCATAGAAATAGTGCTCCTACAAAGTGGCTCTTTTGGTGATACTAGTGAGATGCACATGCATTGCGTCGTTGGCTATATAATAGCATAGACATAAAAAAAATATTTGTACTAAGTATTTGCTGGCACATATCCTGAAGAATCAACAAGAGTCATTAATTACTAATGAATAAACTTAACTATAATATTAGGTAAACAAATGGTACCTTTCAAGTTGCGGTTGAAGTTCAAGACACGTCGCCTTCAATTAAACTGGAGTACATAAAATGCTTGCTTGGATGAAGTGAGATGGAAGATTAGAAGGAAAAATATTCTAAGAAATTTAAATCTCAAAACGGGAATTGTTTCTCATATGATAGCAAACAATAAAGAGTAGAGGTTATATGAGAACTAGAATATGCATTTTTCATCTGGGTTCTTTATCCTACGAAAATCTATTAAGATCTCAATACCAATTGTTAAGGTTTGGGGGTCCATCTTAAAATGTCAACATTATTAAGAGGAGTAGCACAAATCCTTTATAAATTGGTCTTTGTTTACATCTTTAATCGATGTGAAATTATATCGCTTAACATTCTCCCGTAAGATGGAAACTCGTTTGAGTAGACTAATTTTGAAATTCATATGCTCATATTTTTTAGTCTTACAAGGATCGAATCGCTCGTTGGAATTTAATGGGTCATGATACCATGTTTAGGCTTGAGGTCCATCTTAAAAGGTCAATCTTATTAAGAGGAGTAACTCAAATCCTTTATAAATTGGTCTATGTTTACATCTTTAATCTATGTAAGATTATATCTCTTAACACCAATTGCTAACTAGTTGGTATGCCCTAAAATTATTTCAATTAAAGGAAATTGACAACTTTTCAAGATTTCACTTTGAAGATAATACCTTAGACATTGAAATAAAGTTTCTGCAATAGAAGCCTCTTGCATTGCTTCCATGGGTAGCCATTTGCGCAGGATCTCTATGCATCAAGACGTTCTGTATATTTAGGAAGTAGAGCTTTCGAATTATAAATCTCACAAATTCTCATATCAATAGAAGTCATACCACCAGACTCCCTAAATAATCCAATACTATTTTTTCTTCTATAACCAAAATGCATTCAGCCTCCTCTGTCTTGGTGATATTATACAAAGTAGGGTCTATCATCTTGTTCACCCAATTAATTATAGTATTTCTATAACATAAATCATGAAGACGAGCAATAAAGTCTAATATAACATTCAATTCTAACAACATACGAACTTATAAATTGAATACAATTTAAATAATTCATTCTACTTTAAAAAAATTAGTCTCTAATATTATATAGAACTGTTAGATGCAGAAACTAAACAAATAAGATTAAAATAAAAATGTTACTACCATCAAAAGGAGTAATCTAGTATTTCAAATTATTATTGACATTTTTCTAACATTTAGTTCACCCTAAATTCTTACCGTAGTTCCATCCATAAATACACACAATCAAAATCAAATTATCCATGAAATAAAATCATGTTTATCTATTCATCTTCGTGCATGAATGAGTTGTGCGTCAAAGGAGAAGTGTCAAAATGTTTAAGTAATACAGTGAAAAGAATGAGAACGAAATGTCAAATGGAAGACAAAATTCCATAACAAGAATGAAAAAAATGTGAGAGTTATTGGTAAATGGAAGACAGTGCATTGCTTGCCAAATAGAAACGAAGACAAACTTATGGCTATGAAGAAAATTGAATAATTTGAATTTCTAACACTCATTTCCCTTCTCACACGCAACCAAAAAAAATGACACTCATCTCCCTTCTCAGTTCTCACATGCAAAGAAAAAAAGGAGAATATCAGTAAACAATAATATAATTTAAAATGACAAGTACAAATAAGTAAAAGAAATAACAATAAACAAATAAAAGAAAAAAACACGGCTCGATAGTGGTGACAAACGAGCCGAGACGTTCATTGGCTCGACCGCTAGGTTCGCCAAAAAAGCCACGAGCGCCTCGAGCTCGTAAAAAAAACAAGGTTGAGCACAGGTTGTGCCTAACGAACCAAGCTCGTGAGACTTATGGTTTGAACTCGTGGACTTGTCAAAAATTTAAAAAAAAAAAAAATAATAACAAAAAGACTTGAAAAGTTGCCCAAAAAAAAATAAAAAAGTTCGTGGGCCGAGCTGAGCTCGCTCACAATAAAGTTTATAATGAGCCACGAGCCGACTCGGCCCATTACCACCGTTACAACTCAGCTCGGCTAAAAGACTAGTCGAGCCGACTCGACCCATTATCACCTCTATAATTCGGCTCGACTAACCTGCTGGCTCAAAAATGACTCGACTTATGAATAGTACCTTGCAACTCCCTCTTTTATTTATGTAGGATAATATAATAATAGTGATGATGATAACAAGAAGTCAGTGTCTACAAAATTATTGTTCACAGAACATTCACATGGAAGGTGGATGAGGTGGATATTTTTTTCAATTTTTTACTCACATGGGGCTATCCCATGTGAGTATTTCGTAGGGGTTCAACCCGTGTACAACAAGAAGGATTCATAGTGATAAATGCCGTTTCAGCAAGAAAGTAATTGAATTTCATGCAGCTTTATCTCCCTCACCTGTAGAGCCATCCCATGTGAGTATTCCGTAGGGGTTCAACCCGTGTACAACAAGAACGATTCATAGTGATAAATGCCGTTTGAGCAAGAAAGTAATTGAATTTCATGCAGCTTTATCTCCCCCACCTGTAGAGCCATTGATTTGACGGAAAATTTGATATTATTTTTTTTTGCAAAATAGTGCGCCGAGACAGGGGCTACGTGTTAAACATCTATACTCCATTCTGCTTAAAATATCGATGTATATACAATATCAGCAATTACATGTATCACCATTACCGGCATTTTAGTTGGTTATACATAGTCAAATTTATCATAGTGTGCAGAAAAGGCCCACAAAGTACCAAATCATGCTCCAAGTTTTGAACTTAGATAGCATGATTTTCCAACAGTGCAATTTTAGTTCAATATGGAAGGAATATAGGAGAAAAAAGGCATGTTTTTTTGCATCAACTCTCGGCAATCTCCTTCATTTGCTGTCCTAGGATCAACAGGCTTTCCTTCAGAGATGATTAAACCCTGTTTTATACGTCCCAGTCGTCTTGAAAATAGAACTTGCTCCGAAACAACTGGCAGCCGACTAGATTGATATTCTTGAAGAGCTGAATTTAGACTCCCCACTCCCCACTTCTCAAGGCATTTGCCCAAGACTGCAGCATCTAATATCGACATGTTTGTACTTCTCAAACCATGAGGAGTCGTAGGGTGAGCCGCATCTCCAATCAAAACCACGTTGTCCCAAAAGATTTGATTGAGAGGCTCACTATCGTATATGATATTCAAGAATGGTTCCTTTGTTTCTCGTATTAACTTTACCAATTCGGGGACCCAAACCTTCTCTGCTGCCTCGTGCATCTTCTTGACCATGTCGCTGCTAACTTTCATGGTAACCGAGTTTCCCTGAATTGAAGCATCAATAAAGTACATTGAAAAAATAGCTCCTATCCAAATATAAATCACCCATTTTGCATTTTCAAATAAGCCATTGTACAAGTTTTTAGCTCCCAGCCTCAAACCCTTACCCACCAAAACAAATTCGTGGCATGTTTGGTAAACGAATTAAACAACACTGGATACCATTAAAAATAGAAGTTCAAATCTTATCCCTTATTCTATCCAGTGCGGTCTAATACTATGCAACAAGGATCATGCTGTGTGTACATAATGATGTACACACAGCCTTACATCCCCCTCACATGGAGGGGGGGCCCACACATAATAAAATATTTGTGGGCCCCTCTCCATGTCAGAGGGGTGTAATCTATTTGATACACCATAAGGTGTACAAATAGATTAATCCATGCAACAAACATGCTACTAAAATATCTTTGGTAAGAGCAAATATGCAATAAGGATAGGCTTCCCCATCAATCTCTAAAGTGTCAAATAGAACTTGATTCAGGTGCTTTTCCTCCTATCTATACTATCCATTGTAGTCTACCAAACATGGCATTAAAGTTCACCAGGTTAAACTCGGGAATCAAATAGGGAAAAGAGATTTCGGTTTATTATGTTAAACTCATGGCATATAATTAAATGGGTAAAACTGAGAGAAAGAACATACCTTAAGTTCCGGCTCGGGTTGATTAATGTACCAAATCCAATTAATTCTTTTATTCAATAGCTCATAAAACACACTGTGACCTTCTGAACCCAGGTCAAAATATAAGCATCTACCTAGATCAGGGTATGCCTTCTTAAGCCCAAGAATGGTTTCAGAGTTCTCATTATCTGAAAAATTGAGAACCCCTCTCCATGCACAGTAACCTGAATACCTAACATAAAAGGAATATAATTCCAAAAACAGCAGCACTTTAATTTTTACTTTGGATTAAAAACATAAGGATATCTAGAGTTCTATTCAACCACCTCAGTTTAAGGTCAGGAAGGAAACTCTGTCGAATTGAAGAAAGACAACCATCAGCTGCACAAAGCAAATCGCCAACGATATCAATTGTATCGCCAGTTTGAAGAACTTTGGTTCTTACTTTCACAAAGGATTTGTCATCAGAAATAGAAAAGGAGATGAACAGATGTCCCCACAAAACAATCTCCTGTGGTAATGCCTTGTATAGAAGGCTATGGAGGTCAGACCAATATGCTGCTCTAAAATTGAACTTCTCATCTCTTGTTAGCGTCCAGCTGATTTTATTGTTTCCATCTGTAGCTTGGTTCTGCAATTAAACAAGAATGTTTACAGTGGAAAACATAGAAACTCCTACTTTATTCCAAGTCAATGAAAAAGTTTCTGATCCCAAGATTGCATTTGGCTTATATAATCAGGAAACAATAAATATAAGCTATCAAAGAAAAGATGGCTCTTTTTCCACTTCCTCTTGCTTGGAAATTGTGAGACAGAAAAAGAGCATCGAAAGCTCCTATCAGTTTATTTTGAAAAAGCACTGCCTCTTAAAAGGATCTTCTTGTACAAAAAAAATATGGCATAACCGGCTCAATACTGATGAAAAGGTACATCATTGAATGAGAGTAAGCCTAGCTTCACAATGTCAATATCACTTGAAAAATTTTATAGAAAGGATCCATTGCCAAAGAAGAATGGGAATTTGGGCATTTTACAATACCAGGTATCATTGCTGTACCCTTACTTCACTAAGCCCATTATGCTCTTTCAATTTTAGTGTTTTTCTGGCAGAGGTTGTAAACCAGGTTTTGAACAAACTATCACCCCTCTTCTTCTCTTCTGCTTCTTATGGATTGAGAGAAATAATTCCAAACATTCTGGTGCCAAAATGAAAGATGAAAGCTTAAAGAGTTTTCAAAAGCGCATTATATGAAAACAGTATTTGGGAAAGCAGGACTATATACTGGGAGGGAAATAATCCAAATAAAAAATAGCCAACAACCAATAGTGGTTTATAGGAAGAAATCAAGTATGGGGATTGTGTAGTTGAACGCTGGCATTTTATGCGTTTTATGGATCATGCTCCAGTTTAGAAGTAGAAACAGGAGCTCTAATAACTGGGTTAAGGTTATAAATTCAACATGGAATATGCTCAGTTTGGGCTGAGGTGGATTCTCAGTCTTCAATACAACTGATACGTAAAAAATCTCAAGGACCTTGACAAATTAGTAATGACTTGGTGGAGCTTCATTATTGGTGGGAAGGGTGGATGTCTCCTTCTACCATATTTGGAGAGAGGGGATTAAGTGGCGGACTAATTAGCTAACAGCCTAACACTGGCTATAAAGAGATATCATTCATACTGATACAAGCTAGAGACCTTACTGGGGAAGTTACTGGGTTGATATAAATAGACAAATGGGGAGTTCCCAATTTGAGATTTAGATAGGTTCTCTCTCTCTCTCTCTTTTTTTTTTTTTTTTTAAGTCCTTGTTATAAGTTTGTGTGAATGGTGTAGGTAATTGATGTAAATCTAAGGAGGTAAGGTTTGTAAGTCCCCTTCCGTGTACTAATGTTCATATTAATAGGGTAGGGGACAATGCCAACAAAGAAAGAAAAAAAATCTTGGTCAGCGATTATACATATATAAATCCAAATCTTTTCATGATTGTTTGAAATTCTTTACAAATGAGCAAAGGCCATCAGTTGCAGAACTCTATACTGTCACTGAGTGTCATCAATGTTCGCTTCAACTTATGGTAGGATATAAATATATCGGTCAAATCCATTTTTGTACTTCAAACTATTTGGACGTATGCAAATAAGCAATTATACAAACCAATAACAATATAGAAGATAAAACAAGTCTAGCCTCTACAAGAGGATGAATTCGACCACTATCCAAAAGCTATAATTCTAACTTTTGTCAAGACCTACAAGTGACGGGACAGTCTGAAATAGACAGTTTCTAAGGGCCATAAGCCTCCAAAAAGGTAACTTAAGTATGCAAAGTTTTCGTCAAGCCGAATGGAAACTTTAAGGGGCTTGACTGCAAGACCATCCCATTGAGCCAAATGAAAGTCGGCCTCAGTGATCCAACTACTGTTTTTTCATAGCATTCATTCAGTTTTTAAGCTTCTCTACTTCATTGTTCAGAATATAATCAAAAATAAAAAGTTGTAAAATTGCAAAGAGAAATCATAATTGCCAATTACTTCGATGAAATTGTTAGATTTTTTGAAATTATACTTATAATTCAAGATTCTATAGACAACCAGTAAATTGATGGCCTAAATCACAGCATTGAAATGTCTACGCTGTTCATTTTAATTTTATAATTAACATCAGGACCTAAACTATATCATCATTCTAAATAGCTACTTATCTACTAGACTTAACACATTTGTTATGCACTCTACATGTGATAAATAAATCTACAAGCTTATTAATTCTTGCTATTCTATTAAAAACAAAGAATAAAGATACTTAAACCATACGTCATTGCTGCATTTATAATTCCAAGAAAAAAAATTAATTACTTGATCAATGTTGAGGGGCAGGGTAGTCATTTGAAGAAGCTGGGGTTGTTGAAGCCATGAATGGATGATTTTCTGAGCCAAAGGGTCGAGTCCAAGGCCGGCCCCGGTGGCGCTACCAGTAGGAGGAGAGCATGTCTTTTCCAGCACCACCACATCCCATCCTGCTGCAATCAGTGCGTGCGCGCAGGATATCCCTGCTATGCTGCCTCCCACCACCACAGCCTTCTTCTTCCTCTTCTCCTCCATCTGCCTCTCTCTCTCTCTCTCTTTCTCTTTCTCTGTTGGGTGTTTCTTGAATTTGGGTGAAGTGGCAACTTGAGGACAACAGGATTCATTTATCATTATTCTTTTTTGGATTATGTCCCATTATTGGATTATGCCCCATTATTAGCATCCCATTATTAACATTCTTATATGTGCTACCCTGAGTTTTGCTAAAGTGATAAATTGCAGATTATACCTTCAAATAAAAAATTGTCCTTTAATTGTCACTTATCAAGAACCTCATCCATATTTTAAAATTCGAATCCTCACCCGCAGTTACAACCAATTATCATTATTCTTGTTTGTACGAGTGCAAGAAAAGATAAATTGAACGCGCGTGACCCGGCATTTTATTGCTTTTCTTTTTTCTCTTTTTTATTTTCCCTTTTTTTTATTTTTGGACAATATTTTGTCTTTGGTTCAAAGCCAAGCTTTTCACCTTCCAAAAATATCATTTTTTATGATGCGTGGTTAAATGAGTTTTAATCGGTAGGAGTGAACACAATTCGATTTGAATGGCTTGTGATAAATTTTAACATCAAACCATTTGAAGATATTTGAATTTTTTTCAAACCAAATCAAATCATTTCAATTTCTAAACCAAACAATTTTGAACCACTTTTTTCGATTTGATTCTGTTTAAAATCACCGTTTAACAAAGGAATATATATATATATATATATATATATATATATATATATTGAATAAGATAAATCATAAATATTAATCTAAAATTTCACATTAAAACATAGATAGTATCATTAAAAATATTATAAACCAAAGTTCTATAATTATAATCATTACAATACAACAACATGATAGAAATATGTTAATCTTAGTTGATACTAATTGATGCAATATCTGCAATTGTAATATATAATTCATTCTCTCCATAAAATTAAGAGTATAGTATATGAATTCATTGATTATAGTTAAATGATTATAAAAACAACTAATAAAAGAAATCGAGTATAAAGATCAAATATGATAATATTTTCGATAACTTTTTGTGAACTATCCAATGTTTCTATCTCATCCAAATATTGACAAATCGCTAGATATTCCTTGTCACTATGCAACCAAATTTTAGGGTAAATCACCATCTAATTATATTTGCACTTAACGAACTTCTAAAAGAATCAAGAATCTGATCGCTAGTAGGAAGCGTAAATTCAAAAACAATTATGAATAGTTGAATTGCTAACATATCTTTGGGCAATTTGGGAAAACAATATTGTACTTATCTGCATTCACTTTTTACTAAAATAATATGTCAAAAAGCCCAGTGGTCAAATACTCAAAATGATCATTCCATCAAATTATTCTAATAATTAATAGTAAAATGTAGAAATTAAGTTAAAATGTAAACAATTAATTGAGTGACATGATCAAAAAATTGAGACGCAAATAAATAAGTTGTCCGTTAAAAACTTAAGAGAGTCCAACACAAAGTAGGATAAAACAGCACAACTATCAATAAAATATAGTAAAAGCACAAAAAAAATAAGAATATTTGGAAATTTTGCCGAATTTCGAGAAAATATTAAAAGAGCGAAAAAAAATGTGTAAGTTTGAATTAAAATCTAGAATTCAATTATTATGCGCAGTCCATAGTAATTGTTCAATACTTCACCCAATTTGAAAGTTTTGCATTTGATGGATTTTTGGATATGATTTAATTAATCAATTAGTATAGATATTTTTTATTTAGGTATGGGTAACAATTATTTTTGTTAATTACACTACATTTTCGTTATAATGAATATCCTAAACACATCTATTTTTACACTTATGTTCTCAATTTTTTCTTTTTTATCATCAACCTTATACTAATTTTCACATATTGTCTATAGAGATAATCTTCGCTCAAAATATTTGTTATGAGAACCAAAAAGACGTATTTAACTCTCAGATTATAAAAATAACCTAAATAAATAACTAATACAACTTTTAAACAAAATATTTGTCCATCTTTTCAATGCACATTAGTAGGATATTTGGATGAAAATTGTGATTAGAAATAAAATAAGTTAATTAATTAAATGTTAAGAATGAAAATGTGATGAGAAAAAATTGAGGATATGAAAACAGTAGTGAGCAAATATTGAAAATATTTCTTGTAATTAAAATGTGGTGCATATATAAAAAATTGTTGTGTGAATATAGTTTAACCGTTATGTATTTAGTCTAATTGGGTTATGCATAATATTGATGTATCGTTTTAACTACGATGTGTTTAATTTTAATTGAGTTGGATAAAAACTAAATTAATTATTTTATTTTATTTTATTTTTTGTAAACGATTTTGGTGGTATGAAACGGTTTGTAAAAATAGAAACTAAACCAAATCAATTCGAAGTGGTTTGATTTGATTCAAAATCAAAAAATTGACGGATCCACGTGGACCCAAACTAATGATTTCAAAAAATGATTTCGGTTCAATTTTGCGATTTGACAGTTTTATTGTTCAGCCCTAACGATAAGGCCAATTTAGTATGATTAAGTCCTTCGCTACAAAAGACAACTTTTTAATGGTTCCAAGTAGTCAAGTTATTCTCCGCAATGAGTGTTTCAAGTGTCAGTTTGTTCTCTACGTCCAATCGATTTTGGAAGTAAATATTTCTAATATGATTGATGCATGTTATTTATGGCATATCTATTATTTAATTAAATTATTATTCTGACAAATGAAATTAATAAAGCATATAGATTTAATCACGATGAGTTATGATTGTGAGATATAAATTTCATGTGACTGAATCTTAAACAATCCATAGTCATAAATAATAATGAAATATGGACGTTATTTTTGAGAAACCAACATGTGACATTTCTCACTTATAAAGTGAGTAGTTGATCTCACAAGTTAATATATAGTAACATTTAAATGGATACGTGAATGTTTTATTAAGAGAACAAAACGTTGAAGACCTACAACAAAGATCCCACGTGGATAATTATCCGAGCATTATTGGTTGATCTTCAATGTTCGGTAGTGAAATTGATCATTCGACTTGAAGTCATCATAATATCTTGTATGAGAACAATCATATATTTTGTAATATTGGATGTTGCTCTGCTATGAGTCACTAATACGTTATCGTTCGAATACTCAAGAATTATAGGAAGGTTATGAATTATTAATAAATGATTCGTAACTCTACGTTTCATTTGATTAAGTTGATATAGAAATTCTTAACCAAGGTAAATACGTAAGTTGAAAGGAATTTCGACTATTATTGACTTAAGAGTACGATGACAAGTATGGTCGGTAATGGAGATTGGCGTACTTTCATATCTCACAATTAATCGAATCATAAGAATGATATAAAAAAATTAATTAATTGACAAGCATGGAATATTTCTAGAATTAATTTAATTGGATTGTTTATTGATGGATAACTTATGAGTCAAATATAATTATTGAATTAATTAACAAATTGGTCGGCGTATGTGTAGTGGATGGGTCAGGCCCACTTAAAAATCTAAACAATTGTACGTTTAATGTGTTGTTTTCAATTTGTTTCTAGTTTTTAGTTTTGCAAAATATTGAAAACATATTTGACCTGATATTTCTATACATCCAATTTCGAAAATAACGTTAAACTTATAAAATAAAACCCAAACACATTTTTAACGATTTGAGTGATTTAAGCGAAAATTCTGAAAATATTCAAAACATGGAAAACAAGTATTTAAAAAAATTTGTAAAATTGTAAAATTATAAATATAAATTCTAACAAGTAAAATTCAAAAATTAAATAAATAAAATTACAATTTTTTAGTAAAATGAAAATTATAAAAAGTCAAAATAGCTCAAGTTATTAATGATTATTTACATTAATTTAAATATACACAAATAAAAATATACCCAGCTCACGTCATTAATTTTTATTTCATATATTTTGAACTCAATTTATAATTTATTTTTATTTTTCATTTTTAACGAGAAAAATATTGTAAGATTCACCAACCTCAAAATGTATATTAAAATAAAGTTGTTCTATTTTTACAAAAAAAATCAAATTTCATAAAACAAAATGGCATAAAACAAAATTTCAAATCAAACATGTTTTATAGTTTTTTGTTTTGAAAAATAATTTTTCAAAATAACAAACCAGAAGTATTTTTAGCAATCTTAAAACAGATTCTCAAAACAAAACTCAAAACGAAATTTTGAAACACAAACCAAATGGCCCCTAATCTCTCATTCTATGGTTGTTGCAAATGTTATTTTTGATTTTACAATTGAGATTTTCATAGCTGAAACACAAATCAAAGGGTTTGAGTTTTTCATAATGAGTAATTAGCACAAAACGTCTCTATCTTTGAAGTGTATTGTGAAAAACATTCGTACATTTCATTTTTTAACGTTTATGCCCCTACCTTCAACATTTCTTGTGTTGAACGTCATTTTCATCTATTTTCAATAAATGACGATTTTACCCTCTTATTCAAAAAAAAAAAAATAAAGAATAAATTTCAATATTTACTCCTAAACTTTTAAAAAAAATGCAAATGAGTCCAAATAAATTAGTAAAAGGCTTAATAGCACAAAACATCCCTACATTTGGCATGTAGTGTGCAAAATGTCCATACGTTTCAAATTTGTGAAAATGACGTTTTTTCGCAATGAAACATAGAAATATGAATGGAAAAATGCAAAAATTTGAAACGTATGAACTTTTTGAACATTACAAGCCAAACGTAGGGACGTTTTGCACACTACAAGCTAAACATATGGACGTTTTGTGCTTTAAGCTTATTATATTATTAAAAATGACAAAAAAAAAACTTCTTATCTCTTCTCTTCTTATTCAAATGAGGCCGTCACCTTAGAAGCCAGAAAACTCTGCCAATCACCGCTCAAACTGTTGGATTTCCATACTACCGGAAAGCCCTCACTCCCCTCTGCACATACCACCCAACATCCAACATTCACCAAAAAGTTTTCACACCCCTCTACACATACCATTCAACATCCAACTTTCACCGAAAAGCCCTCACTCCCCCTTATACATACTACCCAATATTCAACCTTCATGCAACAGATTTGGAGGTCCAACGGTTTGAGCGGTGGTTGGGTGAAGTTTTTTGGTTTCTAAGGTGGCGGCCCCATTTGGATAAGAAAAGAAGAGAAATAATTTTTAAAATAACAATTTAATAAGATTTAATAACACAAAACGCCCATATGTTTCAAATTTTTGCATTGTTTCCATCATTATTTCTACTTTTCACTGTGAAAAATGTCATTTTCACCAATTTGAAACGTATGAATGTTTTTCACACTACATTCCAAACGTATGAATGTTTTGTGTTATTATGCCTTTACTAATTTATTTGGACTCATTTGCACTTTTTAAAAAGTTTAGGAATAAAATTGAAATTTATTTATTTTTTCTTTTTTGTTTTATTTGATTAGGAGGGTAAATTATCATTTTATTGGAAAAATGGATGAAAATGACGTTTAGCGTAAGAAATGTTGAAGGTATGGGCATAAATGCCAAAAAATGAAATGTATGGACGTTTTTCACAATATAATTCAAAGGTAGGGACGTTTTATGCTAATTACCCTTTTCATAATTGTTACAATCATAATTGAGATTGCAATTACAACACATCATAACTTACAACAAAATATCATAATTTTGCTAGTACAAGAAAAATAAATCTTAAATCTCTCATTATTGTTCTCTTGTGTGGATTATCATTTGAGGTTGGATAATTGACAGTTGTGGTGTAGAAATTTCGTGATATGTGAAAAGATCATGTTTCATAAAAGCGTGGAAATATCGTGATAGATCAAGATTTACAAATAAGAGCAAAGATTGTGATTATTTGTGATCAAAATTCTTTAAAAAATTTGAAGAATTTGCTAAATGTATAATTATAGTTACGACTTTTATCTAAATATAAAGACGATCATTGAAGGAAATTGAAAAATATTTTAAATTTTGTTGTACAAGTATAAATAAATTTCCAATACCAAGCTATTCCAATACATGTAACGGAGGTGGGGGTAAAGCCATTGTTCCCTCTCTCGTGGGAAAATTAGTACTCTGAAAGAATAATTTAAAGAGAATCTATATAAGGAACAAAGCATGAAATGACTAATCTTATGAAGGAGCATATTTCACAAAAAATGAAGTGATCAAATACTGATTTTGAAACTTACGTGTTTTCCTTGTATTCTTCAATATTCGAGAAGATAATGCCTAAAAAACAAAACTCATTAATGTCAAGAAATGTTGACGATTTTAGAATAAAAGGATTTTAAGAATAAGTTTTAAATTTCCAAAATATCAAACAAGAAAGAAATAAATGACTGGAGGAAGTCTCATCTCTTCTCTATGAGAAGGGATAATAATTAATATGCATAATCTCATTTTTATTTTTTTTGGAAAAAAAAATGTTGTGAATGTTGTATCAGTTGTTGGATAATGGGTGCATAATTTATATTCCGCTAACCAAAAATACATGCATGAGAAGATGATATAATAGTGACTTACACTTGCAAAATATCGAATAGAATTTTGTTTTGGATATAATTGTGTTCACAATTATTATACAACTAATAAGTGTAATATAATAGTATCAATTTATCGAAATAATTATTCTATTCAAATTATAGATTGCTAAATGAACGTTATCTATTTCATCGTCTTTATTCCATTCAAGATGAATAAAAAAAGAAAATACTATAAAAAAAGAAAATACTATTAAAAAAGGAAAGTATAGTATAAATGAACGTTATCTATTTCATCGTCTTTTTTTCTATATACTCATTTTCAATCAAGGGCGCATCTAGGCACGGGTTGGCCCGAACTACAGCCCTTGCTCGCCCTATTCCAGATCCACTAAGCTTTTAACTTGAGAAAATTACCTATAACCCTTCTTTTCAAGATTACATTTCAAAAATAAGTAGGTGATAAATATTAATTTTTAAGTTAATTAAAACAAATTAATTATACCCACTCACCTACCACCCCCGATCATTTTTTTTACTCTCAGAAGATTAATTTCAATAATCAGTACGTACCTGGTGGCAGGTTTTCTAGCTGGTGGCAAGTTTTCTAGCTCGTCCGTCTCCGACGACGAACTTGACGTGTCCTCAATAAAAAGTTTCCTCAATGGAACTCGAATTCTTGGAGTCTTTGAAGAACCCGAATTTTCAGTAGTCTTATTTCCATTCTCAATTTCAACATTTGGGAGCCGTAAATCTCTGTTGGAAATGGGGAAAGTGGGTCGGATCTGACCGTTGTAGAAGATTTCATCAGCTGAAATTGGAGAAGAAAATTCAGCCTCTTTTGCAACAAATGCGAATTCAAATTCTTCATCTTCATCATCATTTTTATCTTCTTTTTCTACACTTTCAGAATTTGATTCTTCTTCGACTTTTTGGGTTGATGAATTTTCTTTGTTTTCTATACAAAATTCATCATAAAATTCTTCAAAACTACTGAATTCTTCCACGACTCGAGCTACGATTTCTGCAAGGTTAGAGTAGCTATTGAAGCTCGACGAAAACGAGAGTTTCGACTTCCTGTAGTTTGGGGCGACGGTGGTGGAGGTGATTGTGTTGATTGTGATCGGTTGTGACTTGAGATTGACCTGGTTACAGACGGACACAATTGGTCACAATTAGTCAGACGCAGTTGGTAACAGTTAGTCACACCGAAGACAAACTTGGTTGCAGATAACAAAGTCAGTGAATTGATCACATAGAATACAAGTATGATCAACACAGTTACAAATCTGATCTACTATGCACCACTACGACCATCACATATTTTTGGAGATTTTTCTATTGGTGGAGCTGGAGTAGTCGTCGAAATGTTGTTGGAGTTAAATCTTTGGGACAAATGAGTTGAGGTATGAAGTAATTTTCTATCGCTGGAGATTTAAAAAAAGAAAAAAAGAAAGAGGTCGCCGGAGCAGTCACCGGAGTTGCTGCTGGAGTGTCGTCGGAGCAGTCGCCGGAGCTGTTGTCGGAGTGGTCACCATTGCCTGAGTGGAGGGAAGGTAATGTAGTGGGGTGATAGGATGGGGTGCGTGAGATGACATGAAGTAAAAATAATTAATGTATATTATATTATAATTTAATATTTAATAAATTTATTTATCACTTGATTTTTGAAATAATTTAACAAGTTTGTTAATTTTGAAAAGTGATTTTTATATGTAGATTTTGTGTATTGTTTCCTTTTAACTTTTATTTTTATTTTAACTTGAGCCCATGTCTACTTAATCATCAGTCCATGTCCAACCGAAACAACAATAGCCCAACTACTTGAGCCTAAATCAAAGATAATGCTTCCCTTCCCAAAAAAAAGAAAGAAAGAGAAAAAATCATTGGCTTAAAGCCCCAAATGCATACCTAATATCCATCCAATCTCTGTTACCATCTCCTTCTGCATACACTACAGTCTCGTCATTCAATTTCTTTCAAAGTTTTCAATCTCCAACCCGCCTCTCTCATTCTCCCCGTAAAGCTTCTGAAAAATTAAGAAACCCAAATCCCCCTTACCTCAATTGTAACTGGCAGCGGACTGGGGGTTCAATTGTTCAAGTCTTGGAGGATTGACTGATGTTCGACTGGAATTCTGAAGTCCAAATATTTTTAAGGTTCTGGGTTCCAAATTGAACGGAAATGAGAAAATCAGAAAGGGAATTTGGACCTTTGGTTGGGTGGGTAAGTAAACAAATGCAATGATCTATTTCCATTTTTGTATATCTTGAGCAGCAACTGGCTTGTGTGAATGTCACATATTTTATTGTTTTTGAAGTAAAAGTGAATATATTTTGGATTCTTCTTTGAATCCATTTCTCAATGTTTTTTAGAGTCAAAGGGAAATTTTAATTTACGCGCCTTAGTTAATTAGAGTTGTGGAGTAAAAGTTCATTCTAATACAAAATTCCTCTTCATTGTCAACCGACGTCATTGAGTCATTTTCGAATTTCAAAGGTGTAGGCACAGACGTGCAGTATGTTTTCATTCTAATGTAGAATTCCTCCTCATTGTCAAACTAGCTTGTGTGGAGGTCACATATATTTTGGTATTATGTCAATTGTTTAGCTCATGTGTCCAAAATTTCTGGATACGCCCTTGTTTTCAAACACACATTCACAATATTGTAAAATATTTTGTACGTAAATTCAATTTTTTTCTACTTTTTAATCATACATTCTCCAAAAAATCACTATTCAAAACTCTACTTTACCCAAAAAATGGTTGTCAAACGGGGGTTTAAATATGGCATTCTTGGGAATTAGGATGTTAAAATGCACCGATCTTACTGTAGTTGGATCGAGTTTACGAGTCGTGATGGATATAAATACAACATGATGTAAACCATCGGAAATTTTTCATAGATTGGAGGCATGGAATATTTTATGAAGAAATTAGCACAGTCATGTTTTTATGTTCCCGTTTGATCCTCATTTTTTAAACTTATTTTTAATTATACATTTTATATGACCTAAGATTTTTTCACTACACATTTCATCAATATTATCAAAATCTAAAAGTCTAATTTTTAGCTAAACCAAGTAGATGATATAACTAAAAGTTCAAAAATAAGGTATTTTGAAATAATTTTACAAATAAGGTATCCTCCTTCCGAGGTACTCTTAAAATTGACTCGGTCAAGACATCGAAATTCCACATTGACTTTTTAACAAGTGAATATTATCACAATGGTCTCTTGAACATTAAAAAACAAAGATGCCATTAAATATATTATATAATTATACAATGTTGTTTTGTTTAAAAACTATTACTACCATTTTAGTTAATAATTGAAAACTAAACACTTCCCACTTAAAATTTCAAAATCAGCTAATTTTTTTATCTGTTTATTTCAACACAAATAAAAATCCTCTCATCTTTCATCTGTATCAACCTTAAATTCTGAAAAATTTATCGAAAATTGAAGCCCTTTTTTTTTTATATTAATCACTTCGAATCGATAAATATATTTACACATGTTAAATTTCATTTTCATTAAATTAGTATAAGTTTTCATCGTTAAATTTAGTTCGACATAGATTATGTTAATGTATATAATTTTTTTTAACATATCTATATTTTTTTTAAACATCAACAAGAAAAAGAATTCATCTACATCTTTCAGACGAAATGAATATGATGATTTCACAGTCGGACGACTGTTTAATTGTTAACAGCCGACTTTTCCTGGTTGTTTGTTAGATTTTTGGTTTTTTTTTTTTTTAATTTTTAATAATTTTTATTGCCACTGATTTTTTTAGTATAATTAAAAAATTTGTTTTGATTATACAAATTTGGTTGTAATCCCCGTTTGTTATATTGGTGATTTCGAATTGGATAAAAATGATCGATGAGTATGGAAATAGATAAGTGATATATGTGGTGGTATTCCAATTTCTGTAACAGAGAATATATCATACGCGGGAATGTACTATGATTTACAAGACAAGCTGAATGTAAATCACTCTCAGTACGATATGAAACTGAGATTTCTATTCAACGGGTATTCATCCATTCCAATTCCACTTATGAAGGTTACTTCTAATGTCGAAGTGAATTATCTATTAGAATTGAACAAAATACACACGAATCCGACTCCTCTTCGTGTGACCTTAGTGAGGAAGGATGTCGCTAAGATGAACATGAAGATTCAGATGGAGTGAATAACAATGTCAATGATTTTTGGGGCATGGTGGAGATAGCTCGTGATGATGATGTGGTCATTCACGAGATAGTTGCTCCTTATACTGATCTCGTTGTTACGCACAGAATTCTATCGACAGTTCGAGACAACGAGAATGAAAATGAATTTAGAAATGAAGATTTGATTACTTTATCCCGTTAGAGACATGAGTGGGGTGAGAGCTCAGAGACTGAATCAAATGGATTGTCCTCTAATTCTTTGCGTGTTGTTCCCGATGATGAGGATTTGCGTGTCAAGCAACTTTTTGAAATAAAGAAAGATTTGTAGGAAATTGTGCACCTGATAACATTAAAACACAACTTTTAATCTTGGAAATCTTTTAGGGTCTGTTTGATTGTAAGGGTGGAAAACGGGTGGAAAGAAAATGAATGGCAGGGAATTGAATTGCTTAGAAAACGTTTTACAGGGAAATTGTAATTAATGGTGTTTGATTGGTATAATTTTTCACCTAACAAATTTTTCGTTTGACTTTGTTTTTTATGCAAATTGTCAATTAAATGGATAAATTTTTTTACCATTGACTTTGGAATGTGTTCTAATTGCTATAAAAAAAAATTGTTAAAAAGTTGGAAAACGTTTTCCCACCACTATGGTGAAAAAACGTTTTCTAGCTTTTGTGCATCAATCGCTTGTACCTTGGAAAACGTTGAAAAACGTTTTCCCTGGAAAATTAGTGCAATCAAACAGGTGAATAGTAAAAAGTAGGAAAACGTTTTCCACCTTCCACGGAAAACTACCCCCTATCAAACAGCCCTTATATCATTACAAGGGATTTTGATAAATACAAAAATTATCCTGATTTTAGTGAAATTATATTTTCTATAGAACTAAAGTTTAAAAAATTTTGAAAAGACTTGCTTATGCTAATTTTTTTTTTTTTTTGGCATGCATCATGAGCCCCGATACAATTTATTAAGCACTAAATATGTAATTGATCAAATTTCAAAAGTTTTAACTTTTAACATACCTATCACTTATAGAAATTTGGAACAAATTTTATGCAAAATGTTTGAATTATATCCACAACAAATGGGTGCAAATATTAGTCAGGCACCCTCTACACCTATTTCTCCCGCTAATCTTAAAGAAGACGAAGTTGAAATGCTAAATTTATTTGAAGACATTAACACGTATAGATATGATACAATAGGTACTAATATATTTTTCGCATTTAATCAGACATAGGATATAAGTTCAAATTTATTGCCTGCTAAATTATTTGATTACTTTAATTATCATATGTCTTGTAATGCAGGAATTAGAAAAAGTTTAGAAAAAGTAATTGACTTCTGATAAAAGTACGAACGACGATAGCTAGCGGTATCTAAGATTGCAAAAAACCAACTAACACCTTCAGTTAGCACTCTAATTTCAGAGTTTGTTTTTAGTATAGGTAAAATGGTTCTATTCAAGATCAGAAGCTGACTGAAAAGATATGTTTTGGAAGCATTAATGTGCGTGAATAATTTGCAAGATGCTCATATTCGATTGCAAGATAAGTATGCCAGAATTGTGTATTGTCAGGTGAGAGATATTGAATTTAATCATATTAATAAAATTGTTATTTTCTAATACTATTTTTAATTTTTTTAAAAGGTCAAAATTAGACAAATTTTTATTTTCTTGGTTAATGGTCAAATGGATGGATTTGTCTTTGTGATGCAACAAAATGAAAGGTTTGGGATTGTAGATACAAAGTAAAGATTGAGGTAAAATTTGCAAAAGTGAAATATTTAATACCCGTTGCTGTAATTATCTCAAAAATGTATATATTTTTAAAGTTGATAAATCTTACCAAATTTTTTGTCGCCACAAAAAAAAAAAAAAAAAAATAGTAAATTGAGTTCAAAATATAGAAAATAAAAATAAAAGACGTGGATTAAGAATATTTCAATCCGTGTCCATTTAAATATTATTTTAATTTTTTTATATAAATAATCATTGAGAGTTTGAACTGTTTTTATAACTTTTATTTTTCTAGAACTTTTATGATTTTATTTTTTTAGAATTTATATTTATTTTTTATTTTTTTAGAACTTACCAATTTTATTTTCTGATATATTTTTCTTGAATTTTATTTTATTTTTTAAATTTTATTTGTTAGAATTTTATATTTTATATTTTTAAATTTTTTGTTTTTAAAATTAATTTAAACATTTGTTTTTCATGTTTTGTGTATTTTCCGAATTTTTACTGAATTTTGAGTCCTATGTTTTATGTTTTTCTTTATTTTCAAAAATATTCAACGAAACACGTTTTCAATATTTTGCAAAGCTAAAAATAGAAAACAGCTTGAAAACAGCAAACTAAATGTATCCTAAACATTTGAGATGTTTGTTTATTTTGGTGTCTGATTTTATTTAATTCAATCTACCAAATATTCACTATACAAAGATGTTAAAATGCACAAATTATGCAAAGGGCCTACAAGTCATGCCAAATCTAATTTACATCTCTAATTATACTATTTTGAAACTTAGCAAGATTATAATGACGTAGCATAACACATTGTAAATTTTTTTCAAAACACCAACCCTCTCAAATAACTGTACAACATGATCCAAAATATTGGGTTTCATTGGATCATTTAGGTATTCTTGAATAAAGAAATATCGCTTATTGTTGTAAAAGGAAAGTTTATTAGGGTTTGTAGTGAATGACAATTATACCCCTGTAGCACTAGAAATTATTACCATTGTATCTCTAATTCTTACCTATAAATATAGGGTTTTGGTCATTAATAAAATACACACAAGTCTATTGACTTAATTCTCTCTTCTTCTTTTTCTCTATTTTATAACACGTTATCAGCACGAACGCTTAATTTTTAAAATCTAGTGAAGGTAGTAATTTTTTTTTTAAGTATAATCATTCATCACGTGTACCAAAATTAATTTGGTTATATGTGAATTATACATGCCGATTACATGTTTATTACTCTTGTTCATCTATCAATGTGATTTTTTTTATAAAGTAAATTCCAACAGTCAGCCGATTAGATTGGCTTAATTTTTTCTGGTTGTTCATCTATCAATATGATTGTTTCTATTGAATTCTACATGTTCATGTCATTCATTTTTTTTCTGCAATTATTTCATGTCATTCACTTTTTCTGTAATTATTCCTGACTGCAATTAATTCATGTTCCCTTAATATTAGCCAATTCACGTGCTAATGTTATTAAATAATAGCAATAATAATAATTTCTTTATAAAATTCATGTGCACTTTTGACATTTTTTATTAATACATGTTGGTAAAAGATTTAGCCAATAAAATTTTGTCAATTTTGTTAACTTCTATATATGAAGATTTTATTTCCTAATACATGTTTGATAATTAAATTTTAAATATAAATTTATATCCTATCTATTTGGTAAATAATTTTTACATCATTTTTTTTTTTGTATGGTAATTAATATTTTTGTTTAAATATTTGTGTTGTTCTATTTTAAATTTTAAATTAATATTCTATCATGTTGTTGCTCTTGAAGTAACACAATATTATAATTAATATTCCAAAAGAATATTATTTGCTCTCGAAGAGCATAAATTATAAATTTTAATATTCCTGAAAAATATTAATATACCGCTTTTGAAGAAGTAATATTAAAATACAATGTGCTCCCGAAGTAGCACATATTTCGAAAAACATATTATTTTAAATTAGTGTTTATCCCTGAAGGAAAACACGTAACTCATTTAATATAGATTTGTCTTCAACAACCAGAGGCGGCAGCTTAAATTAATGGAATATCATAAATATTGTCATGTTATGTTGTGCGTTGACCTTTTCAATCACATGCTACAAAGTCAAACCACATATGTTATGTTGTACATTAGCATATAACAATTGGTAGTCCGCAGTCACCATGACTATGCACCGATAATCATTGATAAATTGATGGGAAGAAATCAAAGTCATCGTCTGTGATAAATCAACGTCATCATCCGTTTCACGTGTCACACCACATACCAGGTTTAATTTCTTTTCTTTCTCCATATTTATGTGCTTAGTAGACTTTATATTCTTTTTATATTATTATGTTATCCAAATAAAGCGCACATCTATACTTATTAATGTCCATGAAGAATATTGTACCATTCTTGAAGAATCCAAAATTTATGTATATGATGTTAATATTCTAGGAGAATATTACTTGCGCTAGAATAGCAAATTTTATGAGATTTAGTTTATTTCATGATTTGAGAAATTTTCTAGATCGATATCATAAATGAATATAATGTTGCTGCTCTGAAGAAGCTCATCTCTACAAATAATACACGACTCTTGAAGAGTTAATATTTCCTAAATAATAATTCGTTGCTCCTGAAGTAGCACACAATAATTTATGTTCTAATAATATTTTACTTGCTTTTAAAGATGATAATTAAAAATTATGTCTTTACTCTCGAAGAGTAAATTCTTATACAATTTATTATTTCAAACAATAATACATTATTGCTCCTGAAGAGCAAAACACTCTGATTCAATAGTCCAAAAGAATGTTATTCATAGATATGTATATTACAAATATTTTGTTGCTCATGAAATAGCACAACATTATATTGATATTCTAAAATAATATTATTTGCACCAGAAGAGCAGGATATTACAATTTCAATATTCCAGAAGAATATTAATTGATTTCTATGTGAAATCACAAATTAAATTATTCAATTTCTTTACGTATCCATTCTTCTATATTAGAATTTATATATTGATATTCTAGTTATATTTTATTTGCTCTCAAATAGCATAATTAAAAAATTCTATTTTTACTCTCGAAGAGTATTCCGGAAGAATATTGATCTATTGCTCTTGAAAAATTTATAATTAAAAGTAATGTGTTCTCGAAGTATCACATTTTCGAAAAATATATCATTTTGAATTCGTGTTTATCTCTGAAGGAAAGCATATAACTAATGTCACGAGAACATTGATTAGTTTGACTACTTGAATGATATATGACTATATAATGTTTATTCATATTCTTCGAAATTAAATAATTGAAATATACCTTATATTGAACCAGAAGTTCAATTTGATTGGCATGACCAGTTGGACCATCGCTGGATCAATAATGATGCGAAATTTAAAATTCAAATGGATATTCAATGAAGAACCAGAAGATTCTTCAATCCAATGAATTTAGATATATCATTTGTTCTCTTTATCGACAATTGATCATTAAACGCCACTAGCTAAAATAAGATTCAATTCACTACATTTTTGAAAATTAATTAGGGTGATATATGGGGCCCCGTCACCCACCACGTTGACCATCTAAATATTATTTGTATCTAATAGATTTGATACAAATATTAGATGATTGCATGGTGTTCGCAACCTGAAATTTGCGAAATTATTGCTCAAGTTATGAGCATAATTTTCAAATTATATAATCAAGACTGTGTTTTATTAATGCTAGTGAGCATAAATCTCAATATTTGAATAAGTGTTAGTTGAGATGTCAATAAGTTATTTAACACTATTGTTTGTTAAATGCCTCCAATTAATTTAATTGAGAACAAAGTGTTTTCCTCTTTTTGTTTGGGTAATTCTATTACGCATCATTGTCAATATCATAGTTCTCCCTATTACAATTGGCTTATGGTCAGAGCCTAATTTTTCATCTAATTATTTTGATAGTGCAGTATACGCAAAATCAACCCATCACAATGCACTGAGATGAAAAATAAAGAATGTTGAGAATAAATGAATAGTTTGAACCCTTATCCCAAATATGTGATATTTTATAATGCTGAAAAAAATTATTGTCAAATTGACTGGACAATTCTTTTAGCATTAGGGGGAGGAATTAAGAAGTTGAAAATAATATACAAATGCATAATTATCTAAATTCTCGCAAAAGATCGCTCGAACCAGAAGTTCGAAAGATAATTTATTTAGATGCATTTACTGATCAAAAGGATCAAAGTGCTCCAATACGAATTAATGTCCTAAGAGGACAATTTGATATCATTGTATTTGATATATCTATGGCACGCCTGAAGCGTGATGTGTTCGATTCTAATACAAAAAATTTTGAAAAAAAATGGAGCAATTAGCAAAGATGATTTTATTAAAGAGGCATATACTTTTAATGAGTATTTAGACATAACAAATTATAAAACCCCTGAAGAGGTTCAGGTACCTGATATATTGAAATTTGAGATATCTCAATAAGTTATGTCGTTATGGAATAAGAAATAGAATCGAAAAACGAAAAGTTGTCGACAACAATTTTGTACATGATGTGTTGCATCATATATGAATATCAAGGAATCAAAATAAATGCGTCAAAATATATCGATCAAAATAATGTTTGGCCAAATAAAATGGACGCAATCCTAAATTGATTTCACTAGAGAAACATGATTTTTTGGTCCTGTAGTCCAATAATCTAAAGATATATACTTATGCGAAAAGAAAAGAAAATGAGAAAAATGAAGTCATAATGTGCAATGTACGACTCTCAATATAGTGAATTTCGCAAAGATTGTCGTTAATGAAATCACGAATCTATATCATGTTACTTAACAATATATGAAATTTGAAATACGTGATAGTCAACTCATCTGACATGACTATTAATGTTACTTCTGAAATATTTAATATGCCTGGAGCATAACTCAAATGATGCATGTCCGAGAACCATGTTTCAAATTAAATTGCAAAGATCATTATATGGATTGAAACAATCTGGACGCATGTAGTATAATCGCTTTACCGAATATTTGCTGAATGAGGGCTATAAGAATGACGATATTTGCCCATGTGTTTTCATAAAGAAAACAAATATTGAATTTACAATTGTAGCAGTTTATGTGGATGATTTAAATTTAATTTGAACTCCTCAAGAGTTCAACGAAATTGCCAATTATTTAAAAATGAATTTGAGATGAATGATTTGGAAAAAACCAAATTCTGTCTCGAATTACAGATTGAACATTTTTCAGAAGGATTATTTGTTCATCAATCTACATATACAGAAAAAGTTCTAAAACGGGTTTATATGGATAATGTTCATCCATTGGCATCACCTATGGTTGTTCGACACTTGATGTGAAAAAAAGATCCGTTTCGTCCACTTGAAAATGGAGAAGAAATTCTTGGTCCTGAAGTACCATATCTTAGTGCAATTGGAGCATTAACTTATTTTGCAAACTGCACTCAACCCGACATAACTTTTTCTGTAAATCTCCTTGCAAGATATAACTCTACACCAACTTAAAGACATTGGAATGATGTTAGACATATTTTTCGTTACCTAAAGGGTACGATTGATTTGAGATTATTTTATTCCCAAACATCGGGATGTACTTTAGTGGGATATGTAGATGCAGGTTATCTCTCTAACCCACATAAAGTAAAACCACAAACATTATATGTGTTTAAACGTGGAGGAACAGCTATATCATGGAGATCTGTGAAGCAATCATTGACAACAACATCCTCAAATCACTCTGAAATTATTGCAATCCATGAAGTAGGACAAAAATGTGTATAATTGAGGAACATGAGCCATCATATCCAGGCATCATGCGAGTTAACTTCAACAAAAAATAGTCCAACAATTTTGTATGAAAACAATGCAGTTTGTATTGCACAACTCAAAAGAGATTATATCAAAGGCGACATGACGAAGCATATTTCTCCAAAATTCTTTCATACACACGAGTTTCAGAAGAATGGCGACATCGATGTTCAACAAATTCGCTCAAGTGACAATTTGACCGATTTATTCACAAAAGCATTGCCAACATCTACATTCAAGAAGTTAGTCCATGAGATTGGAATG
The DNA here is from genome assembly GCA_019395295.1 of Osmanthus fragrans. NCBI lineage: Eukaryota > Viridiplantae > Streptophyta > Magnoliopsida > Lamiales > Oleaceae > Osmanthus > Osmanthus fragrans. Next base: position 16,995,378 of record CM033346.1, on the reverse strand, counting down.
CGTCGACTCAAAGATTTGCAGTGATCAACATCAGGGGGAGTAGCTGTACTCTTTTTCCTTCGCTTAGGTTTTATCCCACTGGATTTTTCTAACAAGATTTTAATGAGGCAACATTTATTTTTAATACTCCAAAATAATTGTACTCTTTTTCCTTCGTTTGGTTTTTTGTCCCATTGGATTTTTATCAAATAAGGTTTTAACGAGACATATATTTTGTAATGTGTCATTCAAGGGGGAGTGTTGTAAAAGAAAAGTTTATTAGGGTTTGTAGTGAATGACAATTATACCCCTATAGCCCTATAAATTATTACCATTGTATCCCTAATTCTTACCTTTAAATATATGATTTTGGTCATTAATAAAATACACACAAGTCTATTAACTTAATTCTCTCTTCTTCTTCTTCTCTATTTTATAACACTTATTTATAAATATAAAATTCGTAAATTTTAGTTATAGAGCGATTTTTTTTATTTTAAACATAAATAATGTTGAACCATCAAATGATCAAATAAATATTATCATGATATGGTCTTTGAGGTGACCGAGTTGATGGAGTAGGTGAGTGCGAAAGCCTTTGATCACGAGTTCGATTTCTTCTACCAATACTTTTTCGGTCGAACCTATTATATCGGATTTGTCTAGTGTGGTTAATCTGACTGACGTAATTTACAGGCTATTGCGTCAGTTCGATGATTTATCTAGTGCGCACTCGAAAAGTAGCGGCTGCAGATTCCCTCGTCATAAAATATATATATATATATATATATATATATATATATATATGTGTGTGTGTGTGTACCTATCTCCAAAAAAAAAAAAAAAAAAAAAAAATTATTCATTTTTATGATGTGGTAATTACAATTTATAAAACAATTTGTACCTCAGTGGCCAGTGCAACTACGAGTCAGCAAATCGCCACGCTTTTGAATTTTTCAAATTACTTCGACAAAAATTTGGGCACCCTTGACTTTTCAAATCACAAGCATTCTAGAAGAAGGCCAGTAATGCTTAGAAATCTTTAGGTGACGTATTTATTCCCTCTCTCCTAGAAAAGGCCAATAATAGATGCATGATAATATTTCAATATTTTGTCTAATCGGGCTAAGTCAACTTGACGAAAAATTTAGCACGAATTATTTCGAGAAGTTTGGAAAGATTTTGTACTTAGTTTGACTTGGGCTTCGTCTCGAAATGTTAATGTATCTAGCCAATTATATGTCAAAACTTGAACTAGAATTTAAAAGTTGATCTGCGTGTGCAGAGGGATTCATAGAACCCCTTCAAAACACACACAATGAGACCCCATGTGAGATCCAACTCATAAAAAATTCAAAAAAACTTCCCCTTCCTCCTATTGTGTCTGTTTCGGAGGGTTTCCCCTCCCCGTACACACAGACCAACTCTTAATCTAAAGTCATGTTTGGTTCTTGTTTGATTCTCGTTAATTTTAAAATATATTTTTTTTTCTTATTTTCAATTAAGTCCCCTCGTTTGCGTACATTTTTTGGAATGAAAATGAGTAAAATAGTATTTTTTTTTTTGAAAAATGAGTGGTTGAAAAAAAAAAAAAAATTTAATTTACGTGTAATATTATTTTATGGAAGATTGTGTGATTGAAAATAGAAGAGAGAAAAATGAAATGTAATAAAATTTAATTTAATAAGAATCGAACATAGGCTAAATATTATTTAATAATAAAATATTACACGTAAAATTATTTTTTCCAAATTTTTTAATCACAAATGATGAATGAAATCATTATTTCAAAATGCATTATTGGCAAACGTTGGGGGTTCAAACATGATATAGATCCCATTTCACAATCAAAATCAACGAGTTTAAATCAAAACTTTATTTTTAAAATACAGATTAATCTCGATTAAAGTGACTCAGTCAATTCACGTCTTGACATTGTCGCCACTCGTCACTCCATCGTTCTTATTAATCCAAACATTTGCATCTCTCTCTCTCTCTCTCTACCTCCAGACATTGATTTCTCCTTGAAGATATTCGCTATATCTAAATAAGGTTAGCTTTCTGATCTGGCTCTGTTTCTCCATCTTTAATTTTCTCTTCTTGGTTAATCTTTCAAATACCTTTTTTTTTTTTTTTTTTAAGGATAAGTTTGGTTTATCTTTCTGTGTTTATTTAATTATTATATTGACGCTGAATGAAAAATCTGAGGACGTTAGATTTTTTTATTTTTGTTAGTTTATTTAGTGAAATTGAGCCTGAATTTTTCTGGAATTTTCTTATTATTTGTACAGCATTATTGATTCTCTGCAAAAAAAAAAAAAAAGGGTATATTCCTTTGAAAATGTACATATTTGGATGATCGGGCATTTCATGTGAAGACCTTTTCATTTCAGAACATTAGATCTCTGAAAGATTTCGGTATTCTGATTGTAGCAATAACATTTATGGTCTATTGTCTAATATGTTCTTTAGCAAGATCTTGTTTTAGGAGTTAAATTTTCAATATGTACTTAATTAATTGCAATAATATAATAGTTCATGTTAGCTGAAATCTAATACTTATTTTGCAGAAAATTGCAAACAAAATGAGCGAATCAGAAGCAAACACACCCTTGATTCCAGCCTCATCTTCTCGAAAGCTTCCCGATTTCAAAAAATCTGTGAAATTGAAATATGTGAAGCTTGGATACCATTACCTTATAACCCATGGAATGTATCTATTTTTATCCCCATTGGTTGTGGTTATTGCAGCACAGTTGTCCACGTTTTCGCTTCATGACCTTTATGATCTTTGGGACCATCTCAGATTCAATCTGATATCTGTAATCGTGTGCTCGACCCTTTTAGTCTTTTTGTCAACTGTCTATTTCCTCACTCACCCTCGACCTGTGTATCTAGTGAATTTCTCGTGTTATAAACCTGATGATGATAGGAAATGCACTAGGCAGATTTTCATGGAAAGATCGCGGTTGACTGGTTCATTTACTGATGAAAGTCTTGAGTTTCAGAGGAAAATTCTTGAAAGGTCGGGCCTTGGTGAGTCAACCTATCTCCCTGAGGCTGTACTTCAGATACCACCAAATCCGTGTATGGCTGAAGCAAGAAAAGAAGCTGAAGCTGTAATGTTTGGCGCCATTGATGAGCTGCTTGCTAAAACCTCTCTAAAGCCAAAGGACATTGGGATTTTGATTGTGAATTGCAGCTTGTTTAATCCAACACCTTCTTTGTCTGCCATGGTTATTAACCATTACAAGCTCCGAGGAAACATAATTAGTTACAATCTAGGTGGGATGGGTTGCAGTGCTGGTTTGATATCTATTGATCTTGCTAAAGATCTTCTACAGGTCCATCCAAACACTTATGCTCTAGTAATCAGCATGGAGAATATTACACTAAATTGGTATTTCGGGAACGAGAGGTCAATGCTTGTTTCAAATTGTCTGTTCCGGATGGGAGGGGCTGCCATTTTGCTTTCAAACAAAAAATCTGACAGGTGGCGATCCAAGTACCAATTGGTCCATACTGTGAGAACCCACAAAGGTTCTGATGATAAATGCTTTTCTTGTGTCACTCAGATGGAGGATTCCGATGGGAAAGTTGGAGTTTCTCTGTCAAATGAATTGATGAAAGTAGCTGGCGATGCTTTGAAAACGAATATCACTACATTGGGTCCACTTGTGCTGCCCATGTCTGAACAATTGCTTTTCTTAGCCACGTTGGTCGGGAAGAAATTGTTTAAAATGAAGCTGAAGCCTTATATTCCTGATTTCAAATTGGCTTTCGAGCATTTCTGCATACACGCAGGTGGAAGAGCAGTGTTGGATGAATTAGAGAAAAATTTGCAGCTATCTGATTGGCTGATGGAGCCTTCAAGGATGACTCTATACCGATTTGGCAACACCTCGAGCAGCTCACTTTGGTACGAATTAGCATATTCCGAAGCCAAAGGGAGGATTAGGAAGGGAGACAGGATGTGGCAGATAGCCTTTGGATCAGGATTCAAATGTAATAGTGCAGTGTGGAAAGCTTTGAGGACCATAAATCCGGCAAAGGAGAAGAGTCCATGGATCGATGAGATTCACCAATTCCCTGTGGAGGTCCCAAAGGTCTTGACTATATAATACTTCAAGCTGGAGTTTTCCTTTCCCGACATGGTACTTGACTGAAAATGCATCTAGCATATTTGGATTTCGTTGATGAAGGTACTTAAATGGTGTCCAGCTCTCTCTCTTCTTTGTAGACTGGGCCTAGTGTGCAGTGTTCCTTGGATTGTAGGATGACCTAAGATGAATTTATTTTTAGTGAGGTTAGGAGTCACTTCATCTTTGAAACTTATGGGGGACTTATGGGGGATCAAAAACCTATATTTGTCATGGCATAACTACGGGGGAATCATTGATGTTGATAAGAAAAAAACGTTTTATGCTTCTCTTATTTGTTTATTCATGGCATAACTTCGGGGCTTGATAATCCTACACTTATATACATTGAAAATACTCCATATGATTTTCTATATTCCGACGCCCCCTCAAGTTGGAGCATGGAGATTACAAATGCCCAACTTGTTTCTAATTGTATCATCATCTTCACTCAAAACAGTTGTAGTGATGGCCAAGTATTATTCGTATTTACTTTGGACTGCCTATTGATGTTGGATAAAATCTATTTTCTTAACGTCTTCTTCTCCATTATTTCAACACAAAGTAGGACAATTACTGCACTGCAACTTGTCATTTTCTCCTCCTCTACTTTTTGTTTCGTTTGTTCTTTCCTAGCATGTTAGATAGTAAATATTTTTGCATTTCTTTCGTTTCATTTTTTATGGTGAGCATATTTATTTGGACACGTGCTTCTATGTGGAATATACACCCACCTAGCGTACTAGGTTCCCAGTTCCGTCCGGGCGCTTTATTTGCTGTCTTGCTCTGAAGCCCTGTTTGAAAGGAGTCATTTTCCATGAAAAATGGAAAAGATTACACAATAATTTTTGGAAAATTTTCCACACTAAAAGGAAAACTGTTTGATATGCATATTATTTTTTTTTAGGCAAAATCTTTTCCACCCACTACCCCTCACTTTGGACGCTTGTTTACTATTTTCCCCCTTTTTAATTCAAAAAAGTTTTCCTTGTTTTCAGGTTCTTTCCTAAATTATTAGTAAATATTTTTATTTTTTTTTTATTTTTTTTGGTTTGGCAATTGAAACACATTCCAAATTTAATGATAAAATTTTTTTTTCATTTAATTGACAATTTTCATAAAAAAAAAAAAAAAAAAAATCAAACGAATACCAAAAATTTATGAGTTTTCCCTTTTTTTTATTTTTTTTTATTTTTTTGACAATTGCAATCTAAAACAATTTTTTTTTTTTTAATACATAAAAAAAAAAATGTACAAAAAAAAAATTATCCAAATTTTAAAAAATTAACAATTTACATGAAAAACAAAGTCAAACGGAATAGGTGGAAAAATTATACCAATCAAACACTATTAATTATATTTTCCTCTTAAAACAAATTTTAGGCAATTTAATTCTTTGCAATTTGTTTTCTTTCCACCCAAATTTCACCTTTAGAATCAAACGGACCCTAAATAGAATAGGAGATTCAAAACAAAGAAATAGTTAACCATCGAGTTCTTGCTATTTCAGTCGCACTCTTCTGAGTTTTCTTTACATTTTGGCCAAGGACGGACAGATAGCACAAGTGGACGTTGTAGATGTTTTTGTATGGTGTCTCCTCTAAAATATTATCGAACTTTTTGTGGTTCAAATTGAATTGCTAGCCATGTTAGAACGAAAAAGCTCTTCACTAGTGAAGTTGGAAAATGAAAGAGTAATTTCTTGGCCCTTATGCTAAGAATCGAAAATTTTGTAGTACTCATTGTCACTATTTAATTGACATGTGTATTAGATAATTGAGAATCATTATTAATTGGGATTCAAACATAATAAATAATACACGTGTCAATTAAATATTGACAAGGAGTATCGATTTCTATATTCTAGGAGTACTAAAAAATTTGCTCCTAAGAACGTGCAAGATAGTTGAAAGAATTTTGTTGTGTACAGAATAATACTGCTAGAATTTTTACAGAATACATTTGGCAGTTTTTTATTGGATAATGACAAAAAAAGACAAAAAACATGATGTCAAAGCAGCATCCAAAGAATTCTAGCAGCAAAATATCTGTACAAGGGGAATTGCTATAGTTAAAAAGACAGAGAAGTTAAATTTTGTCAATCAAATAGCACAAACAATAAAAAAAAAATTGATATGTGAAGAGCTCAAAATGGAATAGATTTTAGGGAAAACTCCATTTGTACACCATGATATACATCATGGTGTATATCATGGTGTACAGCCCCCTCACATGTTGAGGGGACCCATATGAATAAAAAATTTGTGGGCCCCCTCATAGTAAGAGTATACAATAATTTTTGTTGTACACTAAGCAGAGTTCTAGATTTTACCACTACTTTTTCTTTTTAATTTCATCATTGATTACTAAAGAGACTCGAATTCAGATAATTGATCTCTTAATCACTAGTTAATGACCCATTTAGCACTTTTGATTTCATTAAGTACCTGTTTGATCTCTATTATCTAAAAATTCATTTTTTTCTCTGACCACAAATTCTTACAATAAAATATTTGGTACATAAATTCATTTTTTTTTCCTATTTTTAATCCCACGTGCTTCAAAAATGAACTATTACAAAACTCATTTTCATTTCAAAATGGGGCTCAAACACCTGAGTACCAAAAAGAAGGCCATGTTGGGCCTTAAAGGCCCGCCCAGATTTACAAGGGCAACAAATAGGGGGTACTTTTAAAATTGACCTGGTAGAATGGGGATTTTTAGGATTGACCTCTTTGACTAAAAAGTGGTAAAATGTCTATATTACCCTTAATGAAATGAATTTTTGTATATTGCAGGATATATCCCTATCTTAGAATAGTTTTTCAATTTTGTCATGTATTATTTCTATCTCGAATTCTAGCATATAAATCCATCATTTGATCTAATAAATTGATATAATCTTCTATATATCTATCAAAATTCTCTCCAAGTATATAATATTTCTCAAACGATGATTGATTTATTCTTTCCATTTGATAGATAATATTATTTATTTTTCTAATAATTTTTCTAATAAGTTATCTAATCCTTCAATTGTATATCCTGGTATGTTATATAAATTTTAACATGATAAGCAATGCTAATAAAATATTAAATACAAATATTTAGATAATTTAACCATGCAAATATTCAGATAAGTAATCCCAACGATTCTTTAAGATTTCAAAAGATATCTTTCTAAATTTAACAAAAATAATAGTTTTACCTTAGTTTTGATCTCAAATCTTTATTCTTAGAATCGAGTAACCTTCAGGTTCTGGATCTGCAAATGACTCCCTTCAATTGCCTTCTACCTTTACGGGATAATTGTTATTCCAACTTTTCACTTTCGCTGTGTCAATTTTTGAATTCGGATTATAGATCTTAACTAAAGGAAACTCTCTTTCTGTTAAAGTAAGAAAGAAATTCTTCTTCAATCTTTCAAGAATCTATGTGATGAAATGTTTAGAAACTCATGATATCTTTTAAAGACAATTTGGATATGAAATAACTTGAATTTTATTGATATCTAAAAGTTGAAATATGATTACAATGGAAACACAGGAAATTGTTTGGCTAACTCACAGTTTGAGTGCTCAACCAACTATGTTTTTTTCATAAGCCCAAAAGCTTCTATTTATACACAAATCTGAAAATAAAGTACATCATTACTTACATTATACTAATAATATTTTATTGCCTCATGCTTTTCATCAAGACTCTCATGGCCCCTCCATCCTTTGTTTTTTTGTTACATTTTCCTTGATAAAGGACACAGTCCTTCTATAATTGTCTTTCAAGTCTTGTTTTTACATACAGCTGGTAAGATTCTCCTGTAGCAGTTTGGACACCATTTCCTTCATGTGTTTATCATTTTCATCTTTATCTTCTAATTCTGTCGGCAAGTGGGGCAGTCTCTTGCTTCACATGCCCTCTGTAATGTTGAAATGACACCAGAAATCTGATGCATGTCAAACTTGGTGATAAAATCTTTTAAAATTTCAGATTTTTTGATTCTCATCATTAGCCAAAAGTGTCCATCCATTATATTGGCATATACATATGTATTTTCTATCATAAAATTTTTTTGCTATGTTATAAAGGACTTTGTATCCAATCACTCTTCTATTTTTTATCCATGATTTTGTAAACTTTGGTAATGGTTTATCAATATGCCCTTCATCCATTTTGAAATTTCTTCCAACATGCCCAATGGATATTATATGTTCTGCTAGATAGAAAATTCCATCTTCGACTTCTGGACTGATAATATAAAATTTTAGATAAATAGATCGTCCATGTGCATATCTTGAGACTTCAAATTTAAATATGTCATCAAATCTATCTATTTTTTTAAGAGATTTATCTGGATAAATTAAATCCAAATATCCATAATCAGCTACCATTTTGACCATGACTGGATCAAATTCTTTCATCATAACTATTCTCGGATAAACGTATTCACCGGGTGAAATAAAATATGAATCACTTGTTTGTAATTCATAAATTATTTTAGTAATTTTTTTATATTCTTCTTCTTTTGAAGACAAAGGGATTTCATTTTCTTCATCTGGTTGTATCTGAATTGATTTCGTATACTCTTCATTGATGATAATCTTTTTAGGATTATCACTAATTTTTATCTTTCTTGGACTTTGGATCATAATATCTTTTTTTGGTCCACTGCTGCTTCCGCATGGTGGATCACTTCTTGGTATCTGTTGATATTCCTGTTTGGTACCATAGGATTGTGTCAAGACATCAACCCTTGTATCTTTATTTGTATCAATAGCTATTAATTGTGCTTCAAGAACATCAATTTTATCTTTCATTTAATTGACAACTTTGACGTGGGATTCAATGATCTCAAGTAATAGGCTGAAATTATTACTTAAGATTTCAGCTAATGCCCCCATCCCAACTTTTATATCATATGCTTCTTTTTTGGCAAATGCTGCCACAGATTTCATTTTTGATATCATTTGTTTAATATTATCCATATCCAAATTCAATGTTCCTGCTTAAAAAATCAGCAAGATAATTATTTGTACATTTAATATGAATAATATCAAAATTATAGAATGATAAATATGCTTGTCATCTATGTAACCTTCTATACTGGGGTTCCATTGGTGATTTATTTCTAACAAGTCCTGCAACTTGAGAATTGTTAATTTCAACAATAAATTTTTTAAATAATAAAAATAATGAAAATTTCTTTATTCCTCTAATAATTGTTAATAATTCTTTTTCATGAGTAGTATAATTTATTTCTACTTGATTAAAAGTTTCACTTGAATATCTATATATTTCATTTAAATCTGTCTTTAATATTGCTGCCCAATATTTATCTGAGATATCAGTATTAACTATCAAATTATCCTTTTCATTTGGTAATCTTAATTTTGGTAAATTTTTATATTCTTTTTTAAGTAGTTTAACTATTTCTGTATGTTCTTCATTCCATCATTTAGTATTAGTTTTTCTAAGTAAAATTTGTATTTTATATCTCTTTTTTGAAAATTTTTTCAATAAATCCTTCTGCATAATTTAAATATCCTAAGATTTTTTGTATTTATTCCTTAGATTCTAATTTATCAGGAAAACTTTCTATCTTTTTAGATATATGAGATTGTAATTTTATTCTATTCTTATCTATAATTAATTCAAGAAACTCTATCTCAGGTTTTTCTATAATAGTTTTCTTTTCAGATAAAACCATTCCTTCTTTTTGACATTCTTTTAGGAATTTTATAATATGATTTTTATGATCATTTTTATTTTCTGAACATATTAGTATATCATCAACGTATACTAATAAGAAATCATTATATTTTATAAAAATATTATCCATTCTTTTTTGAAATATTTGAGGTGCATTTTTTTAATCAAAATGGCATAACTATCCATTCACATTTACCTTGAGGCGTGCTAAATGCCGTATATGGTATTGATTCTTCTTCCATTTTGATTTGCCAAAATCCTGACTTACAATCAAATTTTGAATAATATTTTTTTCCTTTTGCAAGATTTATTAAAACATCTTTATTTGGTAAAAAATATCCATAATTCTTTATAATACCATTTTTGATTTTCCTCGTACTTGTTCAGAATGTTTCATTACCATAAAAACTGGACTACTTGTGGTCCATTGCTAGCTCTGATTAATTTCATATTTTTTAATTTTTCAATTTGTTTTCTAAATTCTTGAGTATCTTGTATAGTGTACATCATTGATTTTACTTTTATTATTATATTTTCAGTTAATTCTATTTTTGCTCTTAGATGTTCAGGTTTTCAATAAACTAATGGATTTTCATTATAGACATTTCCTATCTTTTTTTATTATCTCTTCTATTAATTCTGATTTTTCTGTTGTTTATATTTTTTGTATTTTAACGATTGTTTTTATTGGTATTTTTATTGTCCTTTCACCACGCTGGGCTGACTGAATTCTGTATGGTTTAAATTCTCTTGAAATTTTTAGAAGATGTCCACATGGTGTTTTTAACATAATCATATAATTATTTTGTTGGTAATATTGGAATTGTTGAACAGTTATTTCCTAATAATATATCACATTCTAATACATCATATGCGTATACTTTATTTATAGTTATTTGTTTACTTCCTATGACACCTGTTATTTTTATAATATTATCATTGTTCCAGTTTTTTTAACAAAAATGTCTTAATAATAGTTATATACTTCCTGTATCTATTAAAGCATATGTTGTTATATTAGTTTCTACAATAGTAATTTGTATATATACTGCTAATGAAAATGTTATTACATTATTCATTTTTTTGGACAAAACAATGTCTTATTATTATGTGTTATATAAATTCCTTCTTTATTAATATTATAATGATTTAGGGCTTGTAAAAAAACTCATTCCTAATAATATATGGTAATGATCTCCCATACTATTATCTACATAACATAGTATTATCATTTCTTCTCCATCTAAAATTATTGGTATCTTTACTTTTAATTCACTAGTATGTGTTTTTTCATCAAAATTGATATATTTATAAGGTTATATCCTTCTTTTTGTTAATCATTTATCTCTTTATTTTTTTTATATATGACATTTTGCCGCTCCCGTATCAATTATGATATATTTTTTCCTTTTATATATTATATTCCATTAAAATATTTCTCATATATTTGCATACTTCATATATTCCTCTTTACCATTATTTTTCGACTTATGCCTGATTTTCTTGGTATTATAGATGTATTATTATTTTTTCTTAATTTTCTCTCTTTAAATTCTATTAAAGAATTATTTTCTATTTTTTCTGTTACATCTGGTGTTGTTTTAGATATTTCTAATTCATATATTTCTGGTAATAGGTTTGGTTGTTTGATTGGTTCTACAATATTTAATATGTCTTTACATTTTTTATAAATTTCGATATAAGATTTTTTAGAGTAAATGTTTCCATAGTTTGAATTAGTAAATGTATATAATGTTCTGTATTTTATGGTCATAATATGATTTCCTTCTTCCATAATATCATTTCTATGTATTTTAAAATGTAATCACAATACTTCATTAAAATCTTTATCTTTTATTGATACGCAATATTTTGGATAACATGTAAATATTAATTTTTTGTATGTTAAGTTTCCTTCTATAGTTTCTAAATGACTATCATTAGTATTTAGTATTCTTTCATCATGTAAACTTACTGTTATTGGTGAATCTATTCCTTCTCTAAATAGGGATTTGAATATTAATTGTATTCCTGCTAGATAAACATATTGTATCTTTTCTTTTTGTTTTCCTTTTACTTTTGCCATTAATTGGTCAATTGTGAATTTTGTTAGTAATACTAATTTATAACTTCCTGACACTGTTCTTATATCTATTGATTTTTCTATCTTATGATATTCACTTATAGATATTTTTTCTCTTCTAAATATTTTATCGAATATTTTTCATTCTCCTAATTTTAAAACTAATGATAATTTTTCTATTTTTCTAAATGTATTATTATCGAATGTTACTCTTAATCCATATCCTTCAAAATTTTCTATTTCTTGTTTTTCTTCTATAGTTTTAGCTTCTTTTATTCGTTATTCATTCTGATTCTGATATGTAAACCTCTTCTCCTTCATATTTATTAATATCTGTTATTTCTTCTAAATCGCTTTCTATTTCTTCATATTCTTGTTGTAAAATTCTAACTTTCTTTTTAGTATAATCAGGGCTTATATGTCCTATTTCTCCACAATTCCAGCATTTGCATTGTTTTTTTTATCCTTTTTAAACTCTTTTCTTTTTTATTGATATTTTCTTTTATAATATCTCCTATTTGATTTTTGATATTTCTTTTTGAACTGTTTATATTTTTTATACTTTTTTGGTTTAAATTTTCTTTCTGGTCCATATCCCCGGTTAATAGGTCTATCTATCTCTTCTCAACAGATTCTAGTTAATTTTTCAGACTTTTTCATTAGTTGTCTATTTTTACATATTTCTTCTAATCTTTCAAATATGAATTTTATTCTACTTTCTAATGTATCTGGTACAAGATTATCCTTTATATATCTTTCATATTCTATCTTAAAATATATATTCCATGTTCTTAGTAATTTAGCAAAATACATTTCTAAGTATGGTCCTTGATTTTCGTTACTATAAAATTGGGTATAATAGAAATTTCTAAATTGACATGTATATTCTTTTATTTTACACATATCATAATGTTTATCAATTCTAATCTTACTTTTAATTTTTCTCTTCTAGCTTCTTCTTCTGAATTTTTTATCCAATTTTCTCCTAAAAATTCATCTAATATATATTCTACTAACTTTTTTATTCTCTCTTGTGAGATTTTTTGTATTTCTGTTTGTATATTTTTTCTCATTAATAATTTAGTATCTTCAATTAATCCTTCCCACCAATTTCTTACATCTCCTTCAAATGATGCTATTAAATAGTCAATTCTTCTATCCGTAGATTCCCATGTATCATTTTGGTTATATAAAAAGAATAATATCATTGCATCTGCCCATTGTAACAAGGCTTTCTTAGTATCTATTTTACAATCTAAATCTAGTTTTCCTTCTCCATGATTTATTGGTTTATTGTAATATGAGTTTGGGGTAAATTGATCTTTATATTTTTCTATTCTATGTTGTGGTATAATTTTATCATAGTACTGCTTATAAGGTCTATGTGGCATTGGTGCATATCCTCCTTCTAATTCAAGAAATTCTAATTTTGGATTGTTACTTGTACTTCCTGGTGCTGGTGCTGGTGCTGGTGTTGGTCCTTCACCAGTATTCATTAATATTTCATAATTTTCTAATTCTTCTATACTTAATTGGTCAAAATTTTCTATTAGATTATCTATTTCTTCATTCATCATCTCTTTTATTTTTTCCTTTTTCTTCTGCATATTTTTCAAATTCTTTCTCTTGTTATTATTGGTAATATTTCTTTCTAAATCTATCATCTATACTTCCAGATTCATAATATTCTTCTGTTTCTATATATTTTTTCTCTATTATTGTCATTTCTCCTTTTATTCTATCTTTATCTACTTTTTTATTTGTAAGTTTCATATTTTGTTTCATTTTTTTAATTTCTATTTTTAACATTCCTACTTCATCTCTTAATTCCTTAGTTTCATTTATTAATTCATTTATTATTTTCTTTAGTTCATCAAATGATTCTGAAAAAATCATTATATTTTCCTACTTTTTACTTCTAATAAATATGATAATCTACACTTTTTATCTTTATTTTCATTGATGATTTTATTAAAATTTTCTATTGCTATTTTATTATTAGGTAATTGATCATCTCTTACAGTTTCAAAATATTTTGCTTTTTTTAGTTTTTCGATTTTTAGTTTCCCTAACATTTTTTCTTGTGATTTATTTATATCTCATGGTGTTCCTAGTATATTTGAGGTTTTTTTTTTTATTTTGTTTAGATTTTTAACAATATTATTAAACTTTCTAACTACTTTATCATTACTCATTTATAACTTATGATGATTCATTTATTTCTAACTACTTTCAAATTCTTTATTAATCATTTCATATACATATATATCTTTTATAGATCCTATACTTAATTTATGTAATATTTGTTCTTTTATTTCTTTATGTAATTTTTTAATTATATTTAATATTAATATTTTTGATTTATTAGAAATAGGTTCATAAAATATTTTATATCCTTTTTCTTCTTCTAATTTATAATAGTTATCTATCTTCTTAATTTTAATTCTCATAATTATTTATATTATTTTCTATTATAACAGCTATTTTTTTCTTCTCTATCTATAGTTTTTAGAATAGTTTCCCATATCATAAGATCTCTTATTATACTAATTTCTATTTTTTCTATTATCTTCTTTCTAATATCTAAAAGTATATATTTTAATTTTATAAGTATGATTTTTAAGGTTTCTTTCTCTATTATTGGTTTTTTTATTATTATCCTAAATCTATCTTTTTTAATTTTATATTTATTTCCTAAATCTTCTATTATCATATTATGATCTATGACTCTGATACCAATTAAAGTGGGAGGGGGGTACTAAGACCATCTACAAAATTTTCAAAATCTACAAAATATTTTAATATTTTAAAAATTCTTTTATATTCTTTCAGTTAATCTATTATTTATTAAAGATATGTAAAATTTTAGTGTTAATCTATATTTTAATTTTTTATATTTTAGTGGTAATATATTTTTTATTGGTCTTCTTATTTAATAACTTGTATTATAGGGACTAGGTTGTAATTTTTTAAGTTAAGAGTATTTTTGGTAATTAAAATGGTCAAAGATCATTTTGAAAATATTACTTTATTTTTAGGTTACTTTAGAAATATGAGTTTGAATTTTGGTTATTCTCACGTAATTCCTCGACAAAAAGTCCGAAAATGCACTCCGTTTATCAATCTAAATTTCAATTTACAACTAAACTCGCATTTCACTAGCTCTTATTTTAACTAAACACGCATTTGAGCAGATCTAATTTTAATCTGCAAATCCGTAAAAAGTTGACAGTGAACAATTGGAATACATACCCGAAAACATTTTAGACTCAACCAAATCGATAGCAGAGGGAGAGAAACCAATGGCATCATGGATTTCTCGGTGGCTTGTCGACCCAAAGAAGAACCCTCTCGCCGCCATCCACAAAAAGACCATCTCCAACCGCCTTCGCAGATACGGTATCTATATGTGTATATTTTGTAGGAGAGTTTATGTCTGTTTTTTTGGGGTATGTATTTTGATTGTTCATTCAGGTTTGGATCTTTGACTGTAATGTTATTGTTGTAAATATGCTTGAAAAGGGCTTCGATATGATGATTTGTATGACCCAAAGTACGAATTGGACGTTAAGGAGGCGCTGAATCGGCTCCCGACAGAGATCGTGGATGCGAGGAATCAGCGCATCAAGCGCGCTATGGATCTCTCCATGAAGCACGATTACCTCCCCGAAGACCTCCAGGTATGGGGTATACAAGGACTTGCATATGTATAGAGCTGTATGTGTAGTTATGTGGATTTGTTTTGTTTTGTTTTGTTTTGTTCCGAGAACTACTGTTTGTGAATTTTGTTGGGTAATTGATCATGTTTAGGATAGATTAAATTTATTCTAGATTAAAAGCCAAAAAAGCCAGCTTTTGGGGGCTGTTTTTTTCAGCATCGAATTCACGAGTCTTAGTGCCGGAAAGTGTCTTTTTTCCCCCTTTCTTAATTTCAAGCTAGGTCAACGCCCTCATTATCGCGTCTCTAATCTATGTGAGTCCCTTTTAGTTTCCATGGCATCGTAGACTGATTTTAAACTTTTGATTTTTGGTTGTATAGAGTTCCATGGGTGTATATGTGGGTAATAAAAGAAGATTCTTTCTATTTTACAGATAAATGCTGATGTATTTGTATTTTTCTTACTGTAAGTTGGGGCTTTGCGACATTAAAAATTAAAATGCTATACACTATTGCAATTTACACACATTCATTTGTTAGTAGCCTTCCTCCAACATGTTGCTATTTTGTTTTAGTTTTGCGTTATTCTTTTAAAAGTAAGGTGATGATGGAATTTTCTTTGCATGGGGAAGCTGATTTGAGTCAATTCTTGTAGTTTGGAAGCATGAATTTAGACCGTGATTAATTTGTGAGTTAGTTAGTTACTATATTCATGAGCAAGAAATGTTTGCAGTAATTTAATCAAGATTCAAACAATTTTAAAAAACTTTATATGCGCAACTACAGTTGCTATCTTTTTAATTCAACCAAAGTGATTGGAAAATTATTGAAAATTTATTAAATGCACCATGCTTTTCACATTCAGAAGGGAAAATAGTGTAACACCCCGAAACCTATGTCCCAGAGGTTACTCAATTAATTTCTTTATCCGTAAGAAAAGTGGATTTACTCACATTATAATACAAAAAAATTTGAAGAACTTTGCAGAATAAAATAAGTTATTTTTTGTCTCATAAAATGTCAATTAATTCAATCCACTACTGTAATATAAATCCAGCACTTATTTTTTAAAAATTCAACATAGATTTTGAACATTAAATAAATAAAATTCTAATTTGAAATAGTTTTCTAACTAAATACTAAATATTAAAAAAAAAAAGAAAAAGAAAATTCTTGATAATGATAATGACCTACCTAGAATTCTAATAGTACTCTTAATTAGAATTTAAATTGGACTCTTTAACAAACAACCTTATCAAAGAAAATTCTAACTACATGAGAATAATATTCTAGTATAAATATGTTAAAATTCTACCTTTATATCAAATATTAAATTGTAATTTCGTTAAAATACTTATTTTCAATCATTAGGATTATTAGCACAAAGTCTCTATAAAACGGTGAAGTTGCGAAGTTTCCTTAAAATCTCAAAACTTGCATTTATGCCTCGTAATATATTGTACTTATTCTTGAGGTATTACATCCTCCCCTACTAAAAAAGGATTTGTCCTCCAAAATTACCTTGGTTATTGAAGAGTTGTGGATATTTATCTTTAATATCTACCTCCCAAGTAGCTCTTCAACCGCGTGATTCCGCCACTGGACTTTTACTAATGGAATTTCTCTATTTTGAAGTATTTGAATCTTCCTATCCAAGATGACTATTGGAGCTTCCTGGTAAGTTAGATCTGGATGAATGTCTTAACGATTGAAGATTAATCACGTGGCCAGGATCAGATACGTATTTTCGAAGCATAGTGTACTGCTGAAAGTTCGGGAGGCAATGGCAGCTTGTAAGCCACCGTTCCCACACGTTTCAAAATCTCAGAAGGTCCTATAAATCTTGGTTGGAGCTTTCCCCTTTTGCCAAATCAAATAACTCTCTTCATATGAGCTATTTTTAGGAAAACTGTCACCAATCTCGAGCTCAAGATCCTTCCTCCTATTATTTGCATAACTTTTCTATCGATCTTGGGCAATCTTTATTCTAGCCCGAATCTTCTCAATAGTTTGGACTGTTCGCTCAATAATCATAGCCCTAGAATTCTTCGCTCACCAACTCCATTCCAATGAGCTGGAGATCTGGTGTCCTACTGTACAAAGCCTCTCATTCCTATGGTAGTTTGATAGATATTATTATTATTAAAGGTAAAATTCTACTAACGGTAGATTTTTTTCTATCTTTCCTCCAAGATCTAAGTCACATGCTTGAAGCATGTCCTCAAGAATTTGAATAGTCCTCTCTGATTGACCATATGACTATGGGTGGAAAGCTGTACTGAAGTTTAGCTTAGTCTCCATTGCCTTGTGCATACTTTTCCAAAATTTTGAAGTGAATCTCGGATCTTTGTCTGATGCGATAGAGATTGAGGTCCCATGTAATCTGATCACTTCTCTAACATATAGTTGAGCTAATTGATCCATATTAAAAGTCATCTTTATTGGTAAGAAGTGAGATGACTTTGTCAATTTGTCAATAATAACCCAAATTGCATCATTTCCTCTATTTGATGTTGGAAAACCAACTACAAAATCCATGGCGATGTGCTCCTATTTTCATTCAGGAATCTCTAGTGGATTTAATAATCCTGATGGCCTCTGATGTTCTGCTTTCACTTGCTGGCAAACCACGCACTTCTCTACAAATAAACTTATTCTTCTTTTAATGTTCTGCCAATAGAATATGCTTTGAAGGTCTTTATACATTTTTGTTCTCCCAGGATGTGCTGCATATAGGGCGAAGTAAGTTTCTTCTAATATTTTTTTTCATATCTTCTCATCATTTGGTACACACAATCTTCCTTTAAACATCAAGGTGTTATCTTCAGTTAGCTCAAAACCCTTTCATTTGCCAGTGCCAACTTTATCTTTATTCTTTTGTAGAAATGGATCACTATCTTGAGCTTTCTTAATTCGATCTCAAATAGTAGGTTGAACTGTGAGGGTAGCAATTCGTGTTGTAATATCTGCTGGAGGTAAGATCACCTCAAGTTATAAGTGATCTATATCTTTGATTAATGATATCTATATAGTGGGTAAAGCTGTCAGACGTCCTGCTGTCTTCCTGCTTAATGCATTAGCAACTACATTAGCTTTTCCTGGTGATAATGAATGGTACAATCATAATCTTTCATCAATTCTAGCCATCTGCGTTGTTTCATGTTCAATTCTTTCTGGGTGAAAAAGTACTTTAGGCTCTTGTGGTCCATATAAATATCACATTTAGCTCTGTAGAGATAGTGTCGCCATATCTTTAATGCATGAACTACTACTTCTAACTCTAGGTCGTGCGTTGGATAGTTTTTTTCATACGACTTTAGTTTTTTGGAAGCATAGACGATAACTTTACCATGTTGTATAAGAATACATCTCAGACCATGCTTAGAGGCATCACTGTAGATGACGAAGCCTTCTGACCCTTTGGGTATGGTCAAGACCGAAGCTGAGGTTAATTTTTGTTTTAGTTTCTGAAAGCTCTATTCGCACCTATACGTCCATTGGAACTTTACTTTTTTTCTCGTTAATTGAGTCATTGGTATGGCAAACTTTGAAAACCCTTCAATGAATAGCCTATAGTAACCTGCGAATCCTAAGAAGCCACACACTTCTCTAACATTAGTTGGCCGAGGCAACTGGTAATTGCTTCCACTTTACTTGGGTCAACTTCAAATCCTTGGGCTGTGATTATGTATCCCATAAATCCCACTCTATTGAGCTAAAATTCGCACTTTTTGAATTTGACGTAGAACTTCTCCTTCCTCGGTATTTCGAGAATAATCCTTAGGTGTTCCCTATGTTCATGCTCACTTTTTGAATAGATTAGTATATCGTCAATGAAGACAACAACAAACTGATCCAGATAGTTGTGGAAAACTCGATTCATGAAGATCGTTGGTGCATTTGTCAAGCCAAAGGGCATCACAAAGAACTTATAGTGCCCATATCGAGTTCTAAATGCTATGATGCACATTCTCATCGATCCATCCTTCTTTACAAACAATATTGGAGCTTTCCATGATGAGACATTGGATCTAATAAAACCATTGTCTAGCAACTCTTGCAATTGTACTTTCAATTTTTGAAGTTCTACCGGTGCCATACGATAAAGGGGCCTTTGAAATTAGCGTTGCACCAGGTACGAAGTCAATATTAAACTCTACCTCTCGATTTAGAGGCATTCCTGGTAAATCTTCTGGAAATACATTTGAAAAATCTCTAGCCACTCGAACTTCGTCGATGGTTAACTCCTTATCAATGCTGGTCAAAGACACTAAGAATCCTTGAGCGGACTTCTTTTTCAACAAGAGTTCAGCCTGCACTACTAATATAAGTAGGGGGTAGAGGTTTCACCCTTGTTCCAAAGAAATGAAATTCTTCTTCACTGAGTCGTTGAAAAATTACATCATTCTCGAAACAACGAATGGTTGCATGATTTTTTGACAATCAGTTCATTCCAAGTATAACGTTAAAATCTTTCATGTTTAGGACCACTAAGTTTGTTTTCATAATCTTATCATCCATTTCTAAATTTAGGATTGTCACTATATAATTTGCATTAAGAACCTCCCTAGACGATAGTGACACTTTTAATTTATTATCAAGGGGTACACATTCTATATTCGACTTTGAAACAAATATCGAAGAAACAACCGAATGCGTAGCTCCTGAATCAATTAATATAAAAACAAGCATGTTAGAGATTGATATGATTCATGCCACTACATTACAGTTGAGCTCTGCCTCATCTTGTGTTAAAGCAAAAACTCTGACCTTGCCCACCTTTTGATCTTTAGTCTTCTTAGGTTGCCCCTCAGTCTTTGATGATGTGTCCTGGCTTACCATATCTGTAACAGACATCTTCTCCTGCCAAGCATTTTTCCTGATGAGGTTTTTGACATCTGGGACAAAATGATCGTTGATTCTTGTCACGGATGTTGGCATCTGTTTTTGTCCTTCCTTTCTTGTTGCCATTTGCGCTTGTCTAAGGAGCGAGTCTGCTGTTTACTACCTTCACCAATCTGGTTATCGTCAAAGGCGTATAATTGAGCATTTTCTAGAACTCCCTGATAAGTACCTAATTGGAATACTGCCATTGCTTTCCTAACGGCAGTTCTCAGTCTACGCTCAAAACACCAAGCTCGTCTCTCCTTTGTATCCACCAAATGTGGGGGCAAATCTAGATAACTCAAACTTTCGCTCATAATCGGTGAGTTTCATATTTTCATGCTTTAGCTCAAGAAAATCTGCTTCCTTCTTGTCTTTTAAAGTAGTTAGAAAGTATTTTTGAAGCACTATCTCTTTGAATTGTGCTGATGTAAGGTTACGTTGTTGCTTCTCGGTGAGGGATCTAGTAGTCATCTCCTACCAATGACCTGCCCCCTTCTCTATCATAAATACCGCACAAAGGATTTTTTGTGTGTCAATACATTCTATAAACTTGAAGATACACTCAAGATGGCAAAGCCATTCTTCAGCAGCCAGTGGATCGAGCTCACCTTCAAACACGGGTGGGTGCATCTTCCGAAATTGTTCTATAATTGAAGATGATCCAAGCCTGCTTTGTGGCTGTTGAGGTGGTTGTTGCTGCGACATCTCTCGCAGAGAATCTAGTAATTCTCGTTCTAAATTAGCTGTCATCTAAACTTTAAATATGAGGATCGTATGTTTAGAGGTCATTCAAGTCAATTTAATTATCTTGATATGGCTGATAACGATAGAATACTTGAATATAATGTTGTTTCCGTTCAATATATTCTTATTGTTTCTAATAATATTTGACTTAATGGGCTTTACATAAATTTTTTTTAGTAGGTTTGCAATATTGCTTTTCGTCTTATTGATTTGAATAACACGCAACTGAAAAGCCTTCTAGGTGAAGGGGCTCATAAGTGAACCGCTTAAATTCCAAGCTTGCCATAGACAGTTTAGGTCTTTTTAACAAAGCCTTTTTGTCTTGTGAATACACAAATCAAGAAAACTCAAACAATAAATTTCTTGAATTTTTTTGGCTTAATCATTGCTTCACTCAATTACTTTCTAATTTTCGTCATGGCTCTATGAAAATAAACATCGCAATGAATTTTCTATAAAATATAACAATTTAACTTTCTAGAAGGAGTGAGCATATGAATATACTCAGTATAGATTTCATACCAGTATTTTCACAATTTAATATAAAGCAAGTAAGATACGCACATAACATAATTTTCTAGTGGGATAGAAACATGACCGTCTCATTCTCACTTATGTCATACCCATTCACAATCTCCACTTTGGGCATTTAGCCCTATGGCTAGATTTCTGTGTAGATCTACATAATAATATCTTATGGTATTACCTACAAGATCCTTCTTTAAGTTGGATTACATAATAACACATAAAATCTATAACTTAAAATATTAAAAAGTGAAAACACAAAACCACTTGGCATTTAGAGAAATCCATACCGATTTTTTAGATTTCTTGTATACTTGAGATACTTAGAATTGTAAATTCTTGCGAACGGATCTCGAACACGCCGGAAAGATTTTCTTTCCTTTCCTTTCTTTTTTTTCTCTCTCTCTCTCTCTCCTCGTCTTTGTTTTCTGTGTTAATTGAATGCTATATATATATATAGAATTAAATAGTTGTGATAATGATAATGACCTACCTAGAATTCTAATAGGATTCTTAATTAGAATTTAAATTGGACTCTTAACAAACACCCTTATCAAAGGAATTCTAACTACATGAGGATAATATTCTAGTATAAATATTTTAAAATTCTAAATTTATGTAAACACCTTTATAGCAAATATTAAATTGTAATTTCGTCAAAACTCTTATTTTTAATCATTAGGATTATTAGCACAAAGTCCCTATAAAATGGTAAAGTTGCTAAGTTTTCCTGAAAATCTCAAAACTTGCATTTATACCTCATAGTATACTGTACTTATTTTTGGGGTATTACAATAGCGTGTTTCTCTGGGCTTCAATTGTATATTTTCTTGTTCTGTTGCGTGTATCTTTGGAGAAATAATTTTATGTGTCGTGTAAGTACACATGATTGAATCTCTGCATTTTTTGCATCATGTTGGCTGGTTTGGTGACCACAAGAATGAGAATCTTGTCAGCGGTCATTTTGGAAGGAGTAATTTGAGGAGAGTTACTGGTGGAGAATACTTTGCATTGCCATCCTCAATTGGAAACATAATTACACCTGGTTTTAGAGAAACTATTCCCTTTTCTCTGTTTGGTTGGCCTTTGCTTAGATGAATAGATGACTTATGTGGTGTTGGATTTATCATGTTCTACCGGTGTCATTCTCAGCATACTCAATTCACATGCTTGGATTAGAAAGTTAAATAGCTTCAGATGCAGATGACGCAATTTTCCAAAGTAAATTGCTTTAAAGAAAAGTTTTAACATCTGTTCCTAACGAGTTTAGCAGCTTTACAGTCCATCTGGTACAAATTTTTGGTTTAAAAAAATGGACCAAAAATAATGATTTCCTCGTGCTTCACTTATTCACACCTCTGTCAGTTTACAACTAGAAGACTGATGTTTTGTCACTAACATGTGGCTTTTTCAGAAGTCATTTATGAATGCAAAATTTAGCACTATAATGGACATGAAATTTTAAAATTACATTTTTCCCGAACTTCTGAAATATTGTGTGCCTGTTTGGTTTGGATTAAAATCCGATTTTAATCTAAATCAAGTCAAACAATCAATATTAACCACATATTTCATGGATCCTACAACTTTTCAACTACACATTTCAAAAACATCTATCACAATCTACTAAAAAAATCTAATTTTAATCCCCATCAAACACCCTCTGTACTAATCCAAGTATTTTTGTTAAAGAAATTTAATTTTGGTTTCGAATAGAAGAGCTTGATCTGTAATGACCATCAGTAAAATCAATTACATTGTCAATCTACTGAGAAATTTGGATGGTGAGGAAATGAAATGGGAGTTTGTGTTAAAGTAAATGGTGTTACTTATCTAAAATCATATCGGAATATCTCCTTAGTTTTATGTCATTCTGTATAGGCATTTTACAACATGCTCCCTAGTTTAATTTCTTTACTTTCTGTATAGACATTTTAAAGTAAGGCGATGATGAAATGTTTATTTGAAACAGATATCTGCTGCAGTTTACTTGACTTTTGCAAAACATTTTGAAGAAGTCATACAAAGTAGAAGGGAAAGAGAAATGTGAGAGGCATGATTTAAAAAGGCGGCAGTGAGGCTCGTCTTGAGGCCTGCTTCACCGTGAGGCGCATGTAGTATGTCTTGAGGCGGTATTTTTGAGACTAAAAATATGAGGCTCACGCCTCTAAATATGAGGGGCATGCCTCATGCTCCATGAGGTGTACGCCTCATTTAAAATTTGAAAGGGTCATTCTTAAAAAAGAAAATGGTCCATTTAAAAAGACATTTTGACCCAAACAAAAAAATAAAATACCTAAAAAACTAAACGGCAGCCAGAAATTTGAGGACCAAAAATGGAAATTCAAAAGTCAGCCTTCAAAAAACTAATGGTTATATATCTTATTTACTATATGCTCCAACATTAATTTTCTTGTATTTTTGTATTATTTTATAATTCTTTTACTTAGATTTTTTGTTTTTTGTGAGACTTACGCCTCAATCCGACTCGAGACTTACACCTCGCCTTATAAAGAAAAATCGCCTTAGTACTTAGTTTCGCTTTTTTAAACCTTGGAGAGAGGAGATAAAGAGGAAAGGACTGGAGAATTGGGATAAACATGCCAAGATGAACTTACAACATTAATATATCAAATCAATGTTCATGTGGTTTAGAACAAGTACTGGTCCTATTCATACTTGATATCCTAACGAAAAGGGACTAGTCTCCTTTTTTCCAAACTGGCCAAATGAATATTTTTTTAATGACTATGTAAATAAAATAAATTATAATTTATATTTTATCTTTATGCATAAAGTAAGTGCATATTTTTGACAACCCATCAATGAAATCTCCATCATCATATGAGCAGAGTTGATAATCGCTTGATTGATTTTCTTGTATCTTTGTGCTTCTCTTTCTTGTGTGATTACATAAGGAGTGAGAAGCCTCTTTGACTAAAAGAAAAAGGATCGGATTCCGTTTTCTTGATAGGTTTGTGCACTGAATTTTATAATAGGCCTCTGGTTCTTGCTTCTTTTCCTGCAAGGCAATAGGCATTAGTTGAGACATTGTAATAGAATAGCATGAGAAAGAAGAAGGTGACTTCCCAAGTCTGTTAACCATCCTCTGAAATAGGCGTGATAAAAGTCTAAAATCAGTCATGGGTATATCGTATCTCAATGTATTGTTCATTTGCTCTGCTTGAGCAGCATACCAAAAAAATAGAGTGTTTGTTTGAAACACCCGCGAAAAAAGCCTTTAAACGGGTTTGAACCAATGACTTTAGCTTTCTTGCTAAACTAAAGGGTGAGAGCTTGACTCTTCTTTTGGATGCCTTATCCTCTTTAATTAAGCAATTCTTGAAATTTTATTTCTTTTTTCTTTAAAAAAATATATATTTGCCTATGGAGCAGTGAACAAATTAATACAATTGGACAATCTCGCTTTGTCAAAGCGAGGGATGGGGGTACCGGGGTCTCATGATAACTTAAGCTGCTGTTAGATTTTAATGTGAAATTTGTACTAATTAAGTTTGTGCTCACCTGACCCTTCTTGTCTTGGAGCACCACTTTTCAATAAATTCCATACTAAATCATCCGGATGTCATCGTATACTTATAGTGATCTGGTTGCCACATCTTCCCAGTTTGATGCTTGATTGTCTTTTCAACGGCTTTGAATATATTGAATAACAAGTCTTTTGTTTATGGCAATTAATGTAGTTCACCTATTTTCTTTCACAGGCTATGCAGACACCATTTAGAAGCTATCTTCAGGAAATGTTAGCTCTTGTAAGTACCTGTATCTAATGTTGTTGCACTGTGGACAAATTATTTCTTAATCTTTGTTTGGGTTTTACATGCATCAACTGCTCAATACGGGCAAACATTAGAAACCAGTTTAGTTCTACCAGTGATTTACTAATTACTACAAATTTTTGGAAATTTTCATGGGCATTTATGAGTTTGGCTTAGTATAATAGATCTCCTTGTATGTGTTTTCTTAACTGGCATACAGCTTTCTACTTCCTCCATTTATTGCACTCACAAAGAAGAATTTTTTTGGTTGGCATCTTTGAACTAGTATTTTTTTATGTTAACCTCGGCATGTAATTTCAGATGTCAAACAGTAAATGTTGTGCTTTAGTGAAAAGGGATGTCTTGGCAGCTGATGCATTCAAAAGTTTATCATGGTAGTTACGACTAAGTGCTTTTTTGGGCTTCATTAGAATGATATTATAATGAAGAGTAATGAGTCTTACGAAACGTGTGGATAATAAGTAGATAGTAGTTGTAAATGTATATTTAAAATTAATCTGTAACTTTGACTTCAAACTATAAGGGGATTTTAATGAAATCCAAACAAGCCTTAAGTATCAAATCTTTCCTTGATCTGTCTCGACATTTTTATCTCCCGGTATCTTGATCTTTATAATCGTAGTGCTAGAAAATAATGAATTGCTTTGCCTTTGTGACGTCTTTTATTTGGAACATGGTATTGGTAAAGATTAGTGCAAGTGATTTGGGTTTATTTTCATGAAATTCTCCAAAATTGTAGGCAGAGAAAGCTGTACATACGATGTTTCTGTGATCTTCCTTTTCCGATAAATACGTGTGTTTGAAGTACTAATTTATCTCTGTGTTTAATATGTATGCAGGTAAAGAAAGAGCGAGCTGAACGTGAGGCTTTGGGCGCTTTGCCCCTCTATGAGCGCACAATACCATGATCCTCTTCTAGTACAGGTTTGTGACATCCTTGGCTAAACGATTACTTGCAGAAGAGAGGCGGCCAATTTCTATTTCTGATTGATTTTCGTATTCTCAATAATAAGAACAGTGATCCTGCCTAGATATGTGGACCAGGAAATTGATGATTATTGTTTATTTCATAATGTTTGATGATATAAATCACTTGGATTTTTTTATCTGGGATGTTTGTTCGCCCTTGACAATGTTTGAACAATTTTTTCTGTTTCTTCTCTCTCACTTTCACTCTCACTCTCACTCTCACTTTCACTCTCTTGAGTGTCTACATCTTTTCATCCCTCCATTCTCTGTGGCTGCCTTAATTTAACTATTAAATCATAATCAAAATCCCTTTTTGGTAACGAGCTGCAATTAAGTGAATATCATATGGGACTCCATTTTATTTTTAATACATTTTTTTTAACCATACATTTTTCAATAAAATAATATTACACGTAAATCTAATATTTTCCTTCTTTTTTAACTATACATTCTTCAATAAAATAATATTACACATTTTACCAAAAAATCAATGTTCTGAAATACATTTTTTTCGACAATTCGTTAAAACGGAGCTCAAAACAAGGGCTATATTGACAATAAATTATGTGATTATATGGCTAAAATTTAATTTTATAATTTATTCTAACAATTATTAGAACCACAAGAATTCTTTTGAAATTATATAATTATTTAGGAGATTTAATTGATTATCAATTAAAAAGGTAAATGATTAATTATATAATGTATTATATAATTGATAATTATTATGAGTCTACATATTTGAGATCTGTCTCTTTGAATAAGATTTTGATCTTAATTTCAACGACGGTATCATTAAATATATTAAAAACAAAAATGCCTTTTTTTTTAATCCAATTTTTCAACCACTGCGAATCCATGCCCCCTTTTGGTCCTCACTCTTCATTCTCTTTCATTTTTTTTTTCTCTTTTATTTTCAACCACACAATTTTTATTATAATAATATTAAACATAAATCGATTTTTTTTTTCCTTTTCAAACACACATTTTTTTAAAAAAAATGCTATTCCCAAACATTAAATTTTGAAGAAAATGGGGGCCAATCGGGGTATAAGTTAGATTCAGGTATGTTACACTTTAATTTTACACTTTTTCGGATTTAGGATATAAACTCTTAGAGATTTTTTTTTTTGTCTTTTTGGGGAAGATAAGGGTGAAAATAATTAAAATCGAGCTGGGGATAGCACAGACCCCTCACAATAGAGAGTGGGGTCTGCGATTATTTTTGGAAAGATAAGGGTGAAAATAATTAGAACCGAGCTGGGGTTACATCACTGTGCACAATTCCCTCACAATAGGGGGTGTTGTGCACGGTGCACCGCACCCTGCTGTGGAAAAAGCTAAACTCAAATAATTAACCTATTGATATTGGAAGACTAAGATAGATTCTTCCACTTGTTCGTTGATACGCCTATCAATTGTACTTGAAAATTATTGTAGTAATAAATAATTGAACTCATGATAACTATTACCAATTCAACTAATATGGTACTTGGATCATTAGAACAAAATTTTTATATTTTTGTGAAAAGTTAAATATATATTGATGTCGGTGTGAGGGAGGGAAATGGCTTTGTGGGAAGAGAGTGGTAGTTATGTCCTGATGTGGCCGGTTCTACCTTCACGGCTAATGCTAAGTGCCAAGCCCTCGCGACGGCCAGTTGATTGCTAAATGGAACAACATTCTAATGGAATGTGTGGTTAAATAGAGGTTTTTGAAATAATAATTTTTTGGAGAATGTGTGGTTAAAAAGTAGGAAAATATTTTAGATTTACGTGTAAAATAATTTATTATAAAAATGTATGATTGAAAATAAGTTTTCATGAACCCTGAGAGGTAGTTCGATTGGCTAGGTCTTGAGTTTGCTCCCCAATGATCATCAATTCGAGTCCCATCAAGGTCACTGACATGAGTATTCGACTGTAAACTTCAGGACCCTGTAAGATTAGTCGAAGTGCGCGTAAGTTGACTCGGATATCCACAGTCATAAATAATAATAATAATAATAATAATAATAAGTTTTCATAAAAAAGTTATTAAAAAATGATGGAAAAACATGGGCTAAAAATGCTACAGGTTTCTTCAGTCTTATCGTCCAAAATTTTAATTTAATTGTCTTAGTTCAATTCATCTTCATTCATTAATTGTGAATACAGACGGCAAAGTCCCTATTTCACTGGAACATGTCATGTTTCCAAAAATGGCCACTTTGTGTCAATTTCATTTTCAGTGTAATTCTGATTTCATTAAATTCATACATTCCTTTTCCAATTTTTTTTAAATTTATTTTTTGTAAATTTATGAGATGTTGGGAACTTATGAAATAGTCACAATCGTTTGTTTGGTAACGCGAAATGTACGACATTCGACAATATAAATAAAACAAATTAAAATTTTGTCAATGATAGTAAACAATGCATAAATTAAAAAGCAAAAATTGATGGTCTGTATATTCGTCGGTCTTGTAATGGTATTCATGCCCTGAATTGTTATTCTCAAAAATAGTCCTCAAACTATACCACTTGAAGTACTTGGGTCGTCATTGAAATTTGATTTTACAATCCCAAGTTATGATTTTTTGTCCAAACTCGACATCTCTAGTATTTCAAAACCAAGGCGGAATCTTACTAGGGATGGCAACGGAGCAAGATCGAGCATATCTTCTATCTTGTTTGTTGTTCCCTTTTTTTTTTTTTTTTTTTTTTTTTTTTTGCTTTCATCTTTTTTAATATTTTTTGTTGGTGAAAATCATAATATTTTTTCAAATTGTAGAAAAAATTGTGTTTTCTGTAGGAATGATGACATTTTCTATAGTGTGATGAAAAATTTGTATTTTGAAATGTACTTTAAACGGGGAGAATAACGGGATGGACAACGGCGAATCCAGTATAAAAGTTCAGCTAGAGCGGAAGTTGACTTTGACCGCTGACCGTCGACCGTCGACAATCACCCGATCCGGCCGGTCGTTTATGAAAATTCGATTAAATAATATAAAAAATTATTGAATATATATGTAAATGCACTAAACGTAAAAATTATATACATATGAAAATATAATTCAATACAACCCAAGTTTCAAAATACTAAAAAAAATACAATACAACGTTATTCTGTAATTGTAAGTTTAGACAATTGAATTCTACGAGACCTGATATTAGACCTCATATCCAATTTCAAAATTACAATATCCAATTTCACAATTTCAATATCTAATTTCACAATTACAATATCCAATATATCAATTCCAATTTCCAATATCCAAAATGCCCAATTTAATTTTCAATTAGAATTGATAAACAATTTCACAATTACAATATCCAATTTCATAATTTCAATATCTAATTTCACAATTAGAACATCCAATATATCAATTCCAATATCCAAAACCAACAAGTGGAGAACCATTGTCTCTCATACAGTCACACGACACTCACACATTCAGAACTCAGTCTACCAATGAATCACAGACTCACAAACACCGAAATAAGTACAAACACAGACTACACAGTCACAGTCTCCTTCTTAATCTCACAGACTTACACTCACACAGTCACACACGCAGTCAGCCAATCACACAACTCATTCACACAACCAGCGGCGAACAAATCACAGAAAGAAATCGAACTTACCTCCTAAGTCAAAGTCGTGGCGATTCTGGCGAAGTGTGGTGACTGGTGATTGGCGAAGAGTCGTGAAGCCCGAATGCGACGCCGGTGAACTCCAACTCCACAATCCAACTCCAAGTCTCCAACCAATTAACCAAACCGGGATTTCAGAAAATTTGGAAGAGCTGTAAGGGTTTGGCGATTCGCACTCGCATAGTCGCACGGTCCTTTTCTCCTCTAGCTTAGGTTTGCAATTGGGATTTGGGGGGAGAAATGAAATTGGTTTGGCGTTTGGGTTGGAGTTTAGGCCACCGTTTGGGGATGAAATTGGGCCTGGGGCTGGTTGGTAAACGGCTAAACTCAAGTTCGGGCCCAATTTTTTTTTTTTTTTTAAAAATCCCACCTCGCCCAACCACGACCTTCTTCCCCAAAAAGCCGGAAACCAGAGCATCTTCCATCTCCAGCTCCGGCCGTCTCCCTCTGTTCCCTGGCCCATCGGCGCTCCACAGAAGCCCAAAATTTCGGCGAATCCAGTTAGAGCGACCGCTCTACCTCGCCTATAACTGGATCCGCCCCTGAGGATGGAGACCATATTCCCTGTACTCACCTCCCGCAGGGACAACAATATGCCCTGAACCCGTTCATTATTGAGTACAATGGATTTTATTTTTTTATTTTATAAATTTTTAAATCCCAACTATTTCTCACCTAGTTTGGTATTTTGGAGAAGGGTCAAAGGTGCGGTTGAAAGCAACAACCGATGGCATTAGGGTCGGTCGGTCAGTTGTGGCAGGAGGAAAGTGAGCATGGGGATGAAGATTCGTTTTTCGTCTCTTTTCTTTTGTACGAGGTCCAAAGTGCTACAAGAGGTACAGTTTGAGGACTGCAACTGAAATTCTAAATAGTTAGATATAGATCTCTGGTCTCTGTCATCTGGCACAATATTAAAATTTTATTTTGGGTGGGTATGAGGGTTCAGGTGGTTAGAAATACTATCTACTATTGAACATTCCATGTGATAGGATGAGAGCAGTCTTTAATTCAGCACTGTTTTTCTGGTAATTATAAACCACCGTCTATTTTGTTTCATCAAGGCTTCACAATTACGGAAGTCCACATTTTCTATACCAAATTTATCATCACCTTATTACAGTTTTATCCCTTGCTACTTTATTATTATTATTATTACTTTCTTTAAGTAATTGAGAACACGTTAATACATATTAAAATGAAATCATAAGCCACTTGTTTGGTACTGATTAAAATTTAGATTTTAATCTAAATTAAAATCAACAATTCATTTCAACCACATATTTTATGGGTTTCACAACTTTTTATCCATACATTTCATCAACTTCTTTCAAAACCTATTAAAAATCTAATTTTAATCTACACCAAACAGAGGCTAAATCTTAATATGATTGCATCGCCCATGCCAGGGTCAATTGGGGGTCATCGAGCCCAACAACTATTCTAACTTATTTCATTTTTCTAAAAAAATAAGAAGTGAAAAAAGAAAAAAGAGTTGAGAAATACTACAAAAACAGGGTTAAAAACAAGGAGAACTCATGTCAAAGCATGAATAGACAGTTTAAAAAAAAAAAAAAAAAAAAAATTCCAACCAAATGCTGCTAATTCAATACGTCCACACTTTATTTGTTTTTAACCATGTTCAACTATCATTATTCAAAAATGTTCCATACGGACTCAGGGCCTGGAGTGGCAAACTTGACACGATTGGGCTCTCTCCCATGACCAATCTAACGCCATACATGCATCATGATGGTTTAAAATGAATTTACACTTCTCTCCATAATTGTACCATGATGGTTCAAGTCACTCTTTATTCACACATTTTGAGAAATTTATAAGTATTATTCACTTATTTATTATTAGTTTCTATCTTTTTTATAATTTAGTCATTGTTTGACAATTATTATTCAAAACTATTTTTTTTTCTACATACTCATTTTCAACCACACATTCACAAATCAAATATTTTGCACGTAAATTCAAAAAAATTCCTTAATTTTTAACTACACATTCTCCAAAAAATTACTATTCAAAACATCATTTTTTTTGTAAATAATAATTGTCAAACAAGGGTTTAAACTATTTATAAACACTTCTCAAACATCCTCTTAAATTTAGCAAGGACTAGTGATAAGTACATGTGATATTTAGAAACTCTTAGGTTTGTTGAATTTGGAAAGTTGAAAAACTTTTCGAATTATACAAACTACAATAGCAAGATAATCGAATTATTTGTGAGTTTACCTTTCAACTTTAATTACTTATTTATTTAAGTTTTCCCAACAAATTTAAAGAGTTTCAAGGTTAAAAAACTAATTATTACAAGCATAGGTGCTATTATTTTTGGTTAGTAACATGAACCATTCAATCAACCTAGATAAGATAAGGTTTTGATTATTTGAATGTTTCCATTGTAACACGGCAATGAACTTGAATTATTTCCTGTGTACAAGGAATAATTCACAAAATCTATATAGGTATTGCATTGACAGCACACATAGGTGGACCCAGAATGTTAAAATTGGGGGGTCTTAAAATGAAAGATATTGAGATGAATGAGGGGGGAGCACTGCCCCCGAATTTTTTTTTTTGGAGCTCAGGGTAGCACAAACATTCATAATGATTAAAGAACATGTCCAGTTAATGTTAAAAATATCACTCAAATACTAGACTAGTCTTTAAAATTCTCCCCTTTTGTAATTTTAATCATTATGAAAGTGGAATTTCAAATATATTGCTAATACAAGGTAAATTATTATGTAAGTTGAAATTTGGTTCGAAGTACATATTTTGAAATATGTTAATGCAATTTCACGAATGAGAACATACAACTATTTTGTAACCGTCATATTTATATATTGTGCTTGTATATATCATAGAAAAAAAATAAGTTATGCATTAGCCCATATTTGATAGGGATTAAAATTAGTATTTTAATTTCATGTCAAAGTCAGTAATTAATTTTAATCGTATATTCACGATACCCATAACTTCTCAACTACACATTTCATCGACTTTTATCAAAATTTACTAAAAATTTAATTTTAATTCCCCTCAAATAAGGGCTAAGGGAGTGAATTAATTATAAAATTTAAATAAACAAATGTAACTCACTTTATGGCTTAAATTATTTAATCGAAAAAATTCATCAAGTTAAATTTATTCAATTGCTTCGCTTGTGTTTGACCATAATTCTTTAAAACTCTTTTTTTTGGGAGAGGGGGGGGGGGGGGGTTTCACAACAAAAAAAAAAAAACTGAAAAAAATGGAGGATCCGTTGACCCTGCGGGACCCCCTGGGTCCGCCAGTGACAGCACATGTATGGTGCATTTTTAGTCATTATTGAGTCCAAAACCAATGAAAAATTGTTAAGTATTGATCTGTAAAAATTTTGTCAAATATTTTTCTATACTTGTAGCATAACTGAATGAATTTTTTTTCTTTATTACATTTTCCAGCATACAGAATGAACCAAATAACAGGAAATGACAAATTGAGTTATTACCATATACATTGAAGAGACATACACACGGGCATTAGTACAACTTTGAAGTTATTTTTAACCCTTATTTGGTGAAAATTAAATTTTAGATTTTTAATTGAAGTTAAAGTCAACAATTAATTTTAACCACACATTTTATAGAATTCACAATTTTTCAATCACACATTTCATCATTTTTTTAATTATCAAAATCTATTAAAAAATTTAATCACCACCAAACATGGGCTATATAACAAGTGAAAATCAGATTTTTAATAAATTTTAATAAAAATTGGTGAATATGTAGTTGAAAAGTTGATAAAAATTATAGATCCTAAGAAATGCGTGGTCGTAAATGAATTTAAAAAAAATAGTGTTAAAAAGCAGTTGCCAAACCAGGAAACAGTATTTTGGAGGGCCAATAAGGGCCCGTTTGAAATAACTTTGAAAACTTTTAAGTTGCTTTTGATCATGTTTGGCTACTTTTTTTAAAGTGTTTTATTGGTCAGAAGAGTTTTTAAAGGAAGTTGGTCTAATATCACTTTCTTAATAAACTTTT
This sequence comes from Osmanthus fragrans, assembly GCA_019395295.1. Lineage (NCBI taxonomy): Eukaryota > Viridiplantae > Streptophyta > Magnoliopsida > Lamiales > Oleaceae > Osmanthus > Osmanthus fragrans. The sequence continues at coordinate 16,961,209 of CM033346.1, read as the reverse complement.
TTATGAGCAACAAGAGCAAAAATAGATAAACTGTCAAATTGACCCTAAATAAGATAGTTATTAGATCAATGATTGAAATTTCATATACTTCAAAGGGCTTGAATCGTCTTAGACAGGGTGAGATACTAAAGCCTCAGTATTATCCGTTACATGTTTGCTTTTCATTTCTTTTGTAGATTTCAATGTCAATTCGATATAACAAATTCTTTGCGTAAAATAGTTGTTATTACAATAGATTTATTTATGAGTTTACCTTTCAAATTTAATTACTAAATTTATTTAAGTTTTCTCAACAAATTTAAAGAGTTTCAATGTTAAAAAAACTAATCATTATATGCATAGGTGCTATTATTTTTGATCAATAACATAAGAGTTTTGCTACAAAAATAGGGCCACGTAGGCCTTGTTTGGGCAGGCACCATGTCAATTGAATGTCACCCCCACCCCCACCCCCTCGGGGGGAAAAATAGGGCCTACGTGGCCCTGTTTGAGAAGATTTATTCGTAACATAAACCATTCAATAAACTTAGATAAGATAAGGTTTTGATTAATTGAATGTTTCCCCCTAAGAAAAATAGGGCCTACGTAGCCTTGTTTGAGAAGATTTATTCGTAACATAAACCATTCAATAAACCTAGATAAGATAATGTTTTGATTAATTGAATGTTTCCATTGTAACACATTAATGAGCTTTTCCTTTATTGCATTTTCCAACGTACAGAATGAGCCAAACAACAGAAAATGGCAGAGTGAGTTATGAGTTATACATTGAAGAGACGTACACATGTGCATTAGTACAACTTTGAAGTTATTTTTAACCTTATTTGGTGGAAATTCAAATTCAAATTTTAATTTAAGTTAAAGTTAACAATTAATTTTAATCACACATTTTATGAAACTCACACATTCCCTGTACTCACCTCCTGCGGGGCAACGATCTGCCTTGTACTCGTCCATTATTGAATACAACAATTTTTTTTTGTAATCTCGACTACTTCTCACTTAGTTTGGTATTTCGGAGAACGGTTAAAGGTGCAGTTGAAGGCAACAATCGACGACATTAGGGTCGGATGGTCGGTTGTGGTAGGAGGAAAGTGAGCATCGATGGCATTGAGGTCGGACGTTTGGTTGTGGCAGGAGGAAAATGAAGATTTGTTTTCGAATTATTTTATTCTTTTTTCGTTTCTTTTCTTTTCTTTTGTACGAGGTCCAAAGTGCTTCAAGAGGTACAGTTTGAGGACTGTAACTGTAATTCTAAATAGTTAGATATAGATCTCTTGTCTCTGTCACCTGGCACAATATTAAAATTTTTATGTTGGGTGGGGACGCGGGTTCAGGTGGTTAGACTTAGAAATACTATCTACTATTGAACATTCCATGTGATGCGAAGAGAGCAGTCTTTAATTCAGCACGGTTTTTCTTGTAATTATAAACCACCCTCTATTTTGTCTCATCAGGGCTTCACAATTATACAAATTCACATTTTCTATACCAAATTTATCATCACCTTATTACATTTTTATCCCTTGCTACTTTTTTTTATTATTATTATTACTTTCTTTAAGTAATTGAGAAGACGTTAATACATATTAAAATGAAATCATAAGCCCTTTGTTTGGTACAGATTAAAATTTATATTTTAATCTAAATTAAAATCAAAAATTCATTTCAACCACATATTTTATGAGTTTAACAGTTTTTTAAACATACATTTCATCAACTTCTATCAAAATCTGCTAAAAATCTAATTTTAATTCACACCAAACAGGGACTAAGTCTTAATATGATTGCACCGCCCATGTCAGGGTCAATTGGGGGTCATCGTGCCCAACAACTATTTTAACTTATTTCATTTTTCTAAAAAATAAGAATTGAAAAACGAAAAAGATGTTGAGAAATGCTACAAAAACAGAGTTAAAAACAAGGAGGACTCGTGTCAAAGCATGAATAGACAGTTTGAAAAAAAAAAAAAAAAAAAAAAAATTCCAACCAAATGCTGCTAATTCAATACGTCCACACTTTATTTATTTTTAACTCTGTTCGATTATCATTATTCAAAAATGTTCCATACGAACTCAGGGCCTAGAGTGGCAAACTTGACACGATTGGGCTCTCCCATGACCAATCTAACGCCATACGTGCATCATGATGGTTTAACTTGAATTTACACTTCTCTCCATAATTGTACCATGAAGAATTTTAGCCTATCTTTGGCTCATATTTATAAATATTTAAGTCACTCTTTATTCACACATTTTGAGAAATTTATAAGTATTATCCACTTATTCATTATTAGTTTCTATCTTTTTTATAATTTAGTCATTGTTTGACAACCATTATTCGAAAACACTTTTTTTTTTTTTCTACATACTCATTTTCAACCACACATTTACAAATCAAATATTTTGCACGTAAATTTAAAAAATTTCCTTAATTTTTAGCTACACATTCTCCTAAAAATTACTATTCAAAACATCATTTTTTTTTTATAAATAATAATTGTCAAATAAGGGCTTAAACTATTTATAAACACTTCTCAAACATCCTCTTAATTTTAGCAAGGACTAGTGATAAGTACATGTGATATTTAGAAACTCTTTGGTTTGTTGAATTTGGAAAGTAGAAAAACTTTTGTTATAGTATGGGGGTGCACATAAAATGTTATTATTTACCCATATACTTCGTAGAGAATAAGTTTTTGTACTTTCGTTGAGTCGAATTTTCGAATTATACAAACTACAAGGGCAAGATAATCGAATTATTTATGAGTTTACCTTTCAACTTTAATTACTTAATTTATTTAAGTTTTCTCAACAAATTTAAAGAGTTTCAAGGTAAAAATACTAATCATTATAAGCACAGGTGCTATTATTTTTGGTTAGAAACATGAACCATTCAATAAGAGAAGTGCTTGGTATACAGTATGTTTTACAACATACTGCACAACACTCTCACAAACAAGGGGGGCAGTGCCTTTTTTTTATTGGCGTGGCCCCCATGTTTGTGAGGGTGTTGTAATTGTACATTCCCGTACAAACATAATTTTTCATTCAATAAACCAAGATAAGATAAGGTTTTGATTAATTGAATGTTTCCATTGAAACACGTTAATGAAATTTTCCTTTATTGCATTTTCTAACGTACAGAATGAACCAAATGACAGATTGAGTTATTACCATATACACTGAAGAGACATATACACGTGCATTAGTAGAACTTTGAAGTTATTCCTAACCCTCATTTGGTGGAAATTAAAATTTTAATCTAAAATAAAGTCAATAATTAATTATAATCACACATTTTATGGGCTCACAATTTTTCGATTATAAATTTTATCAAAATCTATTAAAAATTTCAATCACCAGATTCACCACCAAACATGGACTATATAACAAGTGAAAATCAAATTTTTAATAAATTTTGATAAAAATTGATGAATATGTAGTTGAAAAATTAATAAAAGTTATAAATACTAAGAAATGCGTGGTCATAAATGAATTTAAAAAAAATAGTATTTAAAAGTATTTGCCAAACTGGGAAACAGTATTTTGGAGGGCCAATAAGGGCCCGTTTGAAATAACTTTGAAAACTTTTAAGTTGCTTTTGATCATGTTTGGCTACTTTTTTGAAAGTGTTTTTATTGGTCAGAAGAGTTTTTAAAGAAAGCTGGTCTAATATCACTTTCTTAATAAACTTTTTTATGAGCAACAAAAGCAAAAATAGAAAAACTGTCAAATTTACCCTAAATAAGATAGTTATTAGATCGATAATTGAAATTTCATATACTTCAAAGGGCTTGAATTGTCCTAGAGAGGGTGAGATACTAAAGCCTCAATATTATCCGTTACATGTTTGCTTTTCATTTCTTTTGTAGATTTCAATGTCAATTCGGTATAACAAATTCTTTGCTTAAAATAGTTGTTATTACAATATTTTGGTGAACAAAATTTGGTAATAAAATGAAGGAAATGAGTAATGGGAGATAGTTGCATTGAAGGAGATCCACGTGAGAAATCCAAAAAATAAGGTCCACTTTTATTTTGTGTACATTGGTTTGGTGTTGTGTCCCTTTCGACATATTAAATCCCAATCCAGAGCCCGAATTTAAACAACTCGCAAATGGCTCGTCAATCACTCTCGCTCTATATGTTTAGTACAGTATACTGAAATGAATTAGTAAATAATAAAACTAAATTGAAACCATTAAAGATATAACAAGTTTATTTATTTAAATTTATCCCTCATGTCCTATTTATATAATCTGATTTTTTTTTTTTTTTTTTACACGGATTAAGAAATTTTATTTAATGTTATTAAAAAAAATAATTTTTACAATTTTTTTTTTTCATAAGTTTACTCTTATTTAATTATCAGCAACTTGTAGTATTATTTAAAAATAAGTGGGAAATACTATGAACCACTTAGGGCCCGTTTGGTTTGGGTTTGGATTTTCAATTTTGAGATATGAATTCATTTTTAGTTTTCTGTTTTGAATGTCTATTTTAAGTTTACGAAAAACGCGTTTGGTTTGTCATTTGAAAAAATTATTTTCAAAACGGAAAACTAGAAAATATGTTTGCTTTGAAAAATTGAAAAATAATTCTATGACATTTTATTCCATTAAATTTAATTATCCAATAAAAATAAAACAATTTTATATTAATATTATCAAGTAATATATATATTTTAAAATTAGTGAATTTTACAATATTTTTCCTTGCAAGAAAACTAAAAAAATAATAATAAATTGAGTTTTCAAAATTTAGGAAATAAAACTAAAAATTAATAATGTGAATTGAAAATATTTTTGTTTGTGTTCATTTGCACATTTTTAAAAATCTTTTGTGTAAATAATTATTAAGAGCTTGAACCTTTTTTTTTTTTTAAATATTTTTTATTTTGTAAAAGTTCTCATAATTTTATTTTTCCAGAATTTTAACTTTAATTTTCATTTTTTTTTTTTTTTTATGTAAATAATCATTAAGAGCTTGATCTATTATTATTTTGATTTATTATTTTTATTTTTTTAATTTTTACAAGTTTTATTTGTTAGGAATTTTAATTTTAAATTTAATTTTTAGAATTTATCAATTTTATCTTTTGAATTATTTTTTTTTTAAAATTGAAATTTTATTTGTTAATTTTTAAAATTTTTTTTTATGTAAATTCTTGTTTTCCATATTTTGAGTATTTTCGAAATTTTAACTGATAGGTTTTGAGTTTTATCTTATAAATTTTTTCTCTTTGTTGAAAACACATTTTCAAAAATAATAGACCAAACACATTTTTAGTGTTTTGCAAAATTAAAATTTGAAAAATGCATGAAAATAGCAAACCAAATGCATCCTTAAACTTTGCTCCCTTTGAGAATTGTGTGTATGTATTGTTCGGATGATTCCAAGAATTAGGTAAATAAAATTTGTGCAATTTCAAAATTAAATGAAAAAATATTGTTTATAATTATACAAATTAAATAAGAATATATTAGTTAAACAAACAAAATAAATACATTCTTAATAAAAAAAAAATGGACTATAATTTGAGATAAGAAAATAAGAAAAGTTAACATATATAAATGGGATGAAAGGATTAACATGTTTACATGTAGAATTAGGGGAGCAGGGGTGGGGGTATGTTACTCAATTAATTTTTTTAAGGTAAAAAAAAAAAAAATTTAATTGATATTTTTTCTATGTATCAATTCGGTATAAATTTTATTTTGACCCGACTAACTCCCTCTCTCTGTAGAATACATGTATAATTTTCATTAATTTGTGTTTGTGTAGGTATTTTTTTGAATATTACATGATGAACTAAATAACTTTATTTGTCTTAAAAATATCTGTTAATGATTTTGTCAAATAAATGATTTTCCTATTTGTATAGACAGATGTCTTGATATGAGAAAAAGAACCTTCAGCGTACAATGGAAAAAAAGTGTTCTACAAGTTAAAATGGTCCAAATGTTTGAAATCTAATGTAGAGGTGACAATTGTGCTTTTATAAGTGGTATTAACAAACTAGCGAGAACTATGTATTTTTTTTATACTACTCGTTTGCGAATTGACAAAGATGAAGTTATGACAAAATATGAAGTAGGAATCACAGCACAGGAAGAACAAAAGGAATTTGGTAAAAGAATAAAGAACTTATTATAATGGAAAAAGAATACAAAGATATTGTATTTACAATATTGTCTAACTCATTTAAAAATCATACAAACATATCATAGAAACACATAGGATCCAAGAGAATATATTATAGCTAAAAAGAGGATAAAAAACGAGCAAAAGCTAACGCAAAACAAAATTTTTTCCAGGATAATTAGACCACTCAAGCGTTAGACAGGTGGCAAACGAGCAGCATCTCAAGTGCCTTCAATGGCGTCCAAGCACTGAGTTTTCGGATTAAACTTCACTTTTTGACCTTTTTAACATCTTCTTCAATTAAAACACCACTTTCTAATGAAATTTGGGTCACAATATTAACAAGTGGAATTAAATATTAAAAATTAAAAGTATATAAAAAGTCAAGAAAATGGTAAACTTTAATGTTTCGATTGCTATTTGTTTTCCTCACATAAAACTTCAAGAAAATAAAGGGAGATGTAAAGCGAATCACTTTAATATGTCTTAAAATAGTTTGACGCATGTCATCCAAAACTCGATATAACCCATATTTTTGGTGGTAAATGGGCTGAATTAAGACTTATTTATAGAACAAACATTAGTTGATCCTCCGGTGGCGGATCGCTACACTCGAGCTCTTGCCAAAGGGGGGAAGATACTCATTATGCTTGCTTAGAACTATCGCTAGCCATTGGTTCTACACCTGCCAAGGTCTAATTCCTTAACTTAGAATTATTGCTTACGCAAAAGTCTTTTCATTTTTCTTTATTGTTTCTATGCAAGATTGCGTTCTTGGAGAGGTAGGACAATTCGCGACAGACTAATCTCAGATCCAACATAATTTAAATATCTAGACAACATAGAGCTTCGACGACAAGCTCCACCACCACCACATAAAAATAAAAAAAATAAAAAATAAAAAAAAATTTGAGAAAGAAAATATGATGAGGCTGAGGTTCACTGTTGGCCCATGTTCTAGTAGGCCTACATGCTACTGACCCCTCAAGAAAGCCCAAAAACAACCCATGATCTCTGTTTTGGATTGGGTCAGCTGAATATTCAACCTGCATCCCTGTGTGGGCCCTTCACTAATGACAGGGCCCACAAGTCGCGTGTCATGTTCCTATAACCCCTGTCAACTCCAAAATTGTTAAAATTATTAAGGAGTTTAATCCTTAAAAAGATCAATTTTGTCTTTTGGTTTCATTTTCTTATTTCTTTTCAACCATAATTATCTTCCACTAAAAAGATTTGGTCGAGCATTTTCGATTTCGATACATCAAAGTGATAAAAGATGTGTCAACATCATAATGTTTTTCTAATACAAGTTGTATAATCTGAACAAAATCGTCATTTTTCTATTTCCTTTTCAATGCCGCCTTAGTAAGAGAATGAAAATTAAAATTACATATTAAACAATTTGAGCATGTATGCATTTGAAATCGAGCACTTTAAGAAAACTTTCTTTCTCATCCGATCCCGATGAGTCATACACTCAACACGTTTCAAGTGATTCACGCAACATTATGAAATTCTACGTTAAAATAAAAATATCTGTGTTCAAAATTCTTTATTTGTATGTCATTAGACTTTTCTCGAAGAAAGTGAATTTAAAAAAAAAAAAAAAAAAAACTCACATGCGGACATTGAATTCAAATGTTTGTTCTTCACGGAGAAAGACCAAGTTTCTTAATCAGTGTAACATTACGCAGGCATTGATTGATTTCTTGGGGTTTTGTACTTATAGAATGCCTAAAACATTTATTTTATTATATAGAAATATAGAGGCGAAATTGTTGAAATTGTTCTTAGACCGAATGAAAAAGAGGACATGGTCATCTTAGTCTTTGACTGTTAGGACCATCAAAAAAGAAATGGATTGTTTCGAAGATGGTTCATGACTGTACATGTACAGTCCCCTCACAAATGGGGGTGCCCGCACCAATAAAAAAAAAGGTCTCTCTGTTTGTGAGAGGGTTGTGTGTTTTGTTATACATAAAAGTGTACAACAAGTACAATTCATATATATAACAAGTGTCTTAGGAATATTTCGTTTAATGTGTGGAATATATGAAGAACATGTACTGCGGATTCATGTGGATAATTTTAATATTAAAAAACTTGATTTGCTCTAAACTTCAAAATCAAACGTACCAAAATTGAGTGTGTGAAAGATTAGTGTCGGGGACACGTGGAGAAATGTAATTAGCTATTATTATATAATTAAAATCACGAGCCAATGTCTATGATATGTTGCTTTAGTTAATAGAATGACAAGCAAAAGCAATCCTCGTTGTTAACAAAACTATAAAAATTATACGATAATGAATATTGATATCATATCAAATGAAAAGATGAGGGGACGGTCTCTTCGTATTTTAATTTTGTGTTTTGAGTTTTGAATTCGTTTTGTATTTTGTGTTTTGGGTGTCCATTTTGAGATTGTTGAAAACTCGTTCTTTTTGTTGTTTTGAAAAAATATTTTTCAACCCGTGTTTTTTGAGTTTTGACAGATTTGTGAAGAAAACAGTTAAAACGTAAAAAAATTGTTTTATGTTTTCTTTACAAAATTTTCAGCCATTTTCAAAAACTCATTTTCGAAAATGGGAAAGAGAACGTGTTTTCAATGTTTTGGAAAATCGAAAACAGAAAATGACTCGAAAACAGTAAAGAGAACGCCTCCTAAACATCTCTACCAAACATTATTATTCAAAAAATAACACTGTTTGTACAACACTTACTGTATAGTAGTGTTTACTGCCCTCGCCCAATGGGTGAGACTTACAATTATTTTAATCGTGGACCTCGCCCCTTGCATGTGAGTGTGCTGTAAACATTGTTGTACCTGTAGTTTGATTCGAAATACACATGTGACATGTACTAGATAATATTAAAAAATAAAAAATAATAGTTATTTTTCGTTATATTAATTTTTTGATACAGATGAGAACTTGGAATTAGCAACATTGAAATATTTCATTTAAAACATTAACATATTATAGAAGATACAACCTTATTTATCTAATTTATTTGTTCAATACAGTTAAATACTTGAATTGTAATTTATTTATTTTAAATTTTGTTTTTATAAATAAAATATTATTTTCTTAATTCATACAAAACCCTTAAAATCCGACTCAGACATTGATACGTGGAAAAAGAAAAAAATAATCAAAATTAAAAATGTATCCGAGTCGGTTCTCAATAAATTTAATTGAATTGGGCGAATCGAACCGATTTTCAGAAAATTGTCCTCAATAGATTGGAGCTAAAAATACAAAACATGAAAAATCCTAGATGCTGAGTATAAGCACGGGAGAGTGAAAACCATGTGACTTCAAGCAGCTTTTGTCATCAACTTCCTGATTATCCCATTTTCCCTAAATAGAATAGAATTATAAAAGGGCAAAAATCGTCACTAAACATAGCCATGTGAAGCCTATTACTGTTATCGTGCAATGGGTCCGAAATGCAAAGGCTACCAGCGTAAATATGCTGAAATCTAAGGCTATTTTTAAAGTTTGACATGCATAAAATGGCCCTCTGAACCCCAATTTGAAATCATTCACATATCTACCCACCCCTCTGAAAAATGCAGGGGAGTTCAAGAATGGGAAGCGTCGTCGTTTTGTTGGTGCTGTTTTGTGTGGCTACCAGTCATCTTGCCTTAGCCTTTACTGATGGTAAGTTCAGAAATTGTTTCTCTGTTTGAATTTTTCAGATTTAAGTTTTCTAGAGATGTTTGATACTCCATACTGAATTGTATTGTTGCCTGTTTCAACCTAACGAATATGCAATTAGGGTCCGTTTGATACGTTTTATTTGTCATGGAACTAGGAAAATATTTTCCTAGTTCCTACTTTTGGTTGTTTGATTAGTCAAATTTGCCATGAAAAATGTTTGCTAGGTACAAGTTGTTGATGCACAAAAGCTGAAAAATATTTTTAGCTTTTTGACCAATTTTTTTTTTTTTTTTTTTTTTTTAAGCAATTGGAACATATTCTAAGATCAATGATAAAAAAATTTATCCATTTAATTGATAATTGGCGTAAAAAAAAAGTCAAACAAAAAATTTGTCAGATGAAAAATTATACCAATCAAACATCTTTACCTCTCAAATAAATTTCAGACAAATCACTTTTCTGTCAAATATTTTATTTGCCACCCATTTTTTATCTTTCTATCAAACAGACCCTTAGGGTGTGTTTGATAGAAAGATGGAAAATGAATGACAAATAAAATGTTTGGCAGGGAAGTGATTTGCCTAGAATTTATTTTAGAGGGAATTGTAATTAATGGTGTTTGATTGGTATAATTTTCCACCTAATCCGTTTAATTTGTTTTGACTTTGTTTTTCATGCATATGGTTACTTTTTGGGATAATTTTTTTACAATTTGTATTAAAATTTATTTGGATTGCCAAAAAGTAAAAAAAAAATTTTAAAAAATTATTTTCATAAAATTTTTATGTTCGTTTGACTTCGTTTTTCATGCAAATTGTCAATTAAATGGATAAAAAATTTTACCATTGAATTTAGAATATGTTTTCATTACCAAAAAGTTAAAAAAAAAAAATAAAAAAAAAAAACACCCAATAAGGTGGAAAATAATTTCTCACTAAAATCATAAGAAAATATTTTCCTACTTTTGTGCTTCAAGGGATTGTACATTAGAAATTGGTGGCAAACATTTTCCAGGGCAAATTTGGCAAATCAAACAGCCAAAAGTAGGAACTAGGAAAATATTTTCCTAGTTCCAGGGCAAATTCGGCGTATCAAACGCGCCCTTATTGGCATTCCTTTTTGAGTACGTTTTTTAAAATATTGTCCATTGTACTGTCTAATCCGATACTTTTTAGTATTATGTACCCAATGCCTCTTATCGACTAATGTGCATTCCCATATTTCTGTATTGTTCTCAACACATATAGAAGTATCTCGTCTGAAAAATTAAAGCTGTTAGAGGATCAGATTTATTACTTCAATTTGGTCTTAACAAGCTGAATCTGGACACTTCAATGTATTTTGCTGATAATAATGTTGGTCTTGGATTGTCCGACGAGATCTATTCTAGTAATGACAAGAAAAGTCAAGATTACAGAGTTGAAATCCGTTGTCCAATTTTCGCTGTTCAACCTATTAATTATTGACATATCATTTTAAATTAATTTCTAAATACTCCTTGCGATTAAAAATTGGTGATACTTTAATGTAAATAATGTGTCAATGATTAATTGATGGACAACAAATTGAACAGTAAAAATTGGAGAGCAGATCTCAACTCAAGATTACAAAACTCGAGTTCTTAATAGGACAAGGAGACGAAGGAATTGAGACATTTTACAGCTATATGTATATAATTAACCAGTAAATTTCGGTAGTGAAGCAATTACTTGTGTCTATGCTTCTCACAACGGTGACTTTATCTGCTGCTGGGCTGTGACCTGTTTGATATTAGGGCTAAGAATCTCGACACCTTAGCCTGATGGCTCAGTGTCACGGGGATGAAGGGCAATGAACTAGGCCTTTTTTTCGATAAATTTGAGGTCTAGACTGTAGAATTCTGCATTGATAACACTACTTCCGCCAAGAACCCGGCCTTGGGATTGGGGAAATCGGCTACATGAATCATTTTTTTCCGCACTCTAGTTAGTTCATTTCTAGATCTGCCTTAGCGACTCTAAATTATCCAAGCACTCAGTAGCATTATCCTTTGGCGTGGTGCTGGTACGATTTTAGATACAGGTACGATGCTGTCCAATGCGATTATAGCATTACGAGTGTGAATTCTTGCAGGACTACTACGCAATGGCAACTTTGAATCGGCACCCAAGTCAACGGACATGAAAGGAACGGTTGTTCTAAAATCCAATGCAATACCAGAATGGGAAACTTCTGGTTTTGTCGAGTACATTAAGGCAGGGCAAAAGCAAGGTGACATGCTGCTAGTGGTTCCTGAGGGATATGCTGCTGTTCGGCTAGGAAACGAGGCGTCGATCAAGCAAAGATTAAATGTTACGCCAGGAATGTACTATTCGTTAACATTTTCTGCTGCCCGTACGTGTGCACAAGATGAGAGGCTGAATGTGTCCGTGGCACCAGATTCTGGTGTGCTACCGATTCAAACAGTTTATAATAGTGAAGGTTGGGACTTGTATGCTTGGGCATTTCGAGCATCCTATAGCGTGGTTGTGATAATACTCCACAATCCAGGAGTCGAGGAAGATCCAGCATGTGGACCACTGATTGATTCGATTGCCATTCGCGCTCTTTACCCTCCCAAACCGACTAATCGTGAGTTCATCATATCTCAACTTTACTCTGTTTATCGTCCATATCTTTGACTAATATTAGATTAACGTCCTTCTGGAGCAATTATATCCCCGTACTTTGTTAGTATTAGCTACACACTTTTGCATGACATTAGATTAGCGTGCTTAAAACTTATAAGTCACTTTCTAAAAGGGTAAGTTTCGTTGGTAAAAAAAGTAACTTTGGATATCATGGTCGAGAAAAGCAATGTAAAAAGTAAGTTCGACTTACTTTCTAGCACCAAAACATGCTGTAAATACAAAATCCTGGAATTTGGAGCTTTTTTTACCTTGATATTTCTAGAGTGACCTTTTTTGAACCACTATGAATAGATGTTCGAATTCATTTCCATATCGTGAGCTACATCACATGGTGCAACTTATACATATGAATGTCCATATGCATCTCTGAAAATGAAATTTAGATTCACATGCAATGAACTACTAAATTTGTATAATCATCCAATATGCTCTAGCTGATTGAAGAAAAGTTTCATTGATGTCGACTGGGGACACCTCGTACTTTTCTCATCACTAGTTGGTGGCATTATCTTATTTGAAGGCTTGTCTCCCGATTAGGACTAGAAAGACATTTCTAATCACACGATCATCTTCTTCTATAAACGGTGTTTTACATGAGCTGGTCCTAATTATGCAGAAAACCTACTGAAAAATGCGGATTTTGAAGAAGGTCCATATATATTGCCTAACACAAGTTGGGGAGTCCTTATCCCTCCTAACATTGAGGACGATAACTCTCCTTTACCAGCCTGGATGGTCGAATCTCTCAAAGCTGTCAAATACATAGATTCTGATCATTTCTCGGTAATATTGAATTACCTTGTCTAAAAGCTTAAGTTGTTAGCAATGGGACACGTTTATTTATTTATATTTTAATCTTCAACAGGTACCACAAGGCAAACGAGCAATTGAACTCGTTGGTGGAAAGGAAAGTGCCATCGCACAAGTGGCTCGAACCATTGTTGGCAAAACTTATGAGCTCACATTTTCTGTAGGAGATGCTAGCAACTCTTGTGAAGGATCCATGATTGTTGAAGCATTTGCCGGCAAAGACACTATTAAGATTCCTTACGAATCCAAGGGGAAAGGCGGGTTTAAACGTGCTGTGCTTCGTTTTAAAGCCGTTGCGACTAGAACCCGTGTCATGTTCTTGAGCACGTACTACCACACAAGCAGTAAAGACTTTGCGTCGCTTTGTGGCCCTGTCGTTGATGATGTGAAGCTACTGAGCGTTCGTAATCCACGGAAACTTGTGTGATTGAGGCAAACTTTATAATGGCCTAAATATTTGGTTTATACTAGAATGTTTTTGGCTGTAAGGAAAGAGTGATGTTTAATTATACCTGCATTTTACTATTAGCAATACTTCCATACAATTTAAGTCATATAGTATACATACAGAAATGTGTGGCTATTGTTAAATGTTCTTGCAGCATAATAAACTCAAAATTTGAAGTAATTGGGATGGTAGTCTTTTTATCTTGGTTTTTCTTAACCTTGTTTCTTTTTAAGATGCATTTGTACATACATAAAACGTAACATGGAATTTTATCCCTAATCCCTCGGTGAAACTCCGATAATCAAGTTAGTGGAGTACTCAAAGAGTGTATAAAAGATCGAAAGATCATCGAGGGAAATGTCCTATCTGTTTCTTTATTCGCGCAGGAAAAAAAAATGATGTCTTTTGTTACAATAGTTTTAGGACTCCTGGACAGGTTTGGCAGGTTCACAGTTGGCACACTTAGGTGCCTCTACCCATTGACAAACCTGTCAAGCGCCTATGGTAGCCGGTCGATTTCCCAGCTTGGAGGCATAAACTCAATCGTAGCATCTAAGCCTACCTCATCAATCGAGATAGAGGTGGCCTTCAATAGATCGTGTATGAGAGGACGGTCTCTAATCGCTATTCAGGCACTAATACAAGCTCAAGCTCGTCGGAAATTTTCTGTTTAGTCGTACACGAATGTTATACTTCCTGTCATTTCCATTGCTGTACTGCTGGGTTCTTATCATGAGTTTCTCCCGAGTTCGGTCTCCTAATTGACCTGTAGGCATAAAGATAGAAACTTCTTCTTAATTAATATTATGTAGCAGTCCGTAGTTCAGTTTATTGAGCGTACTTTTAGTTAATTAGAATATCGACCCCAATTTGTGTTTTAAATGTTAAATTCGATATAGAGTATAAAATGATGGGGGATGAATTGCGGTTTCCGCAATAATCCAATTTCAAATCTTTAAGGGTTTGTTTGATAGGAAGAATGAAATTTGGGTGGAAAGAAAATGAATTACAGGAAATTGAATTGCCTAAAATGTGTTTTAGAGAGAAATGTAATTAATGGTGTTTACTTGGTGTAATTTTCCACCTATTCGTTTGACTTTGTTTTTCATGCAAAATGTTATTTTTTTAGATAAATTTTTTTACAGTCCGTATTAAAATTTGTTTGGATTGTCAAAAAGTAAAAAAAAATAAATAAATAAATATTTTCATAAATTTTTGGTGTTCGTTTGACTTTGTTTTTCATGTAAATTGTCAATTAAATGAATAATTTTTTTTTTTACCATTAGGTTTAAAATATATTTTCATTGCCAAAAAGTTAAAAAAAAAAAAAAAAAGATGGAAAAACAAAAACCACATAAAAGGTGGGAAAACATTTTCATCAAAATCAAGGAATGTGTGAGCGTGTGAGGGAAAAAGGGAACAGGAATTTCAGGGGGAAAATTTGCAATCAAACAGTCCAAATCCAAGAAAATGAAATTTTTGTTCCAACTTCCCTAGAAAATTGGTTCTATCAAATAGGGCCTAAAATCATCATGAATTTCTATACATGCAAAAGAGAATCAGACGACGACGACGACGACGACGACGATGATTATTATTATTATTTTGAATTACCGATGGAATTGGTTAATAAAACCAAAAATATTGGTTAAGTCTAAATTGGAAAAGTAACTTGGTGTCAACTTTGAGCTAATATTCGGACTTGATCCTATGGTCAAATTACAAATATAAATAGACTAACTTATTCTACTCGTCGAGTAGATTGTCGTGGTATCTTTGAAATCTCGAAACCAATTCCGGATGAATGAGAAATTGTGGTCCAAAGTTGAAAGAAATTAGAGGAAAAACTTAAAATTCTCGCCTAGGACCGTCACTCGCTTATCACTCGAGCGACAAGTCGAGCGAAGAGCGAGCGAAAACATTCTTTAAATTATTTGATAATCTCACTCGAGCGAGAGGTGGACGAGGAGCGAACGACGGGAAAATGATGCTTCTCTTCGAAAGGTTGCGAGGTTTGACTCGCAACACTTCGTCCCCTACCATTCATACTCTATAAATAGGACATTTATGACGTCCTTTTCCTCACACCAATAATATGCAATCATAGGATTCCACTCTCTCTTCTATCTCAACCAAATTCTGCATAAAAGTTTGCGTTATTCCTGGTTTTCTTCATTTTTGTATCAAGGAGTACGTATACCATTCTTTTGGCTCGTTGTTCTTGTGTGTTGAAGTACTACTTAAATGAGAAGAAGTCATTGTATCTTGAGAGTTGATTGCCATAAACTTTAGGTATCGTTGCGGGGCAAATTCGATTTAAGGACAAAGTGTTCAATACTTGCCTTGACTTTGCATCTTTTTTGGCGTCATTTTTCTGCATATTTGGTGATTTCTGACCTTATTTTCTTGCCGTCACTCTGCCAAAATTGCCATTACTCTGCCAAAATTCCAATAGAAATTTGAGCAAGATCTTCTGGGGATTTGGTTTTCACTCCGTCCATATTCATATCTTCCAATAATCTTAAGTCGAATTTCTCGTTGGAGTGACTTCGTTCTTCGGTTAAACTATCCATTGGTTTAACTTCTTCTACTATTCCTTTGATTTGGTTAATCTTCTGTTTTGTGTAAACAGAAGTGAATTCGATTTTCAATACCGACTCTACTTCGAATGACAATTTGAACATGGGAACTCTGGAAGGAACTACTCCTACCATTGTGATCCCTCCGGTTGTGACTGCTTCTCCAAATTCCATTCCTTATGGAGAGAAATCAGTAAAGTTCATTGAGGATGATTTCAAGAGATAGCAACAGAAGATGCTGTTCTATCTCATGACCCTCAACTTGGCAAAATTCTTAAATGAAGATGCTCCTGTCGTGCAAGAAGGGGAAAACAATAGGGCATCTCTGATTGTTTTGGATGCTTGGAAACATTCAGACTTCTTGTGCAAGAATTATATCCTGAATGTCTTGGACAACATATTGCACAACATATACAGTCCAAGAAATCTGTGAAGGAACTATGAGAGTTTTTAGAAAAAAAATACAAGACTGAAGACGCTGGAACTAAGAAGTTCATCGTAGGAAAGTTCTTGGACTACAAAATGGTAGATTCAAAGACAGTCATCAGGCAAGTGCAAGAATTAAAGGTTATCCTTTATGACATTCACGTGGAGAATATGTCTCTAAATAAATCATTTAAAGTGCCTGCAATCATCGAGAAACTCCTGCCTACGTGGAGGGATTTGAAAATTATCTCAAGCACAAGCGCAAAGAAATGAATATTGAAGAGCTTGTGGTTCGATTGAGGATTGAAGAAGACAACTGAAGTTCGGATAAACGTGTCAGGAATCACATACTACAAGCAAAGGTGAATGTAGTGGAATCCCACAACAAAAGTAAGAAGATGAAGCATTCTGTTGAACCTTTGAAGAAGAATGCAAAGAAGTTCAAGGACAATTGCTACAACTGTGAAAATGCTGGACATCGCTCTGTCGATTGTCGCAAATCAATGAAGTAAGTTGAAGAGAATATCACAGAATTTGATGCCATATCAAATGGTATATCTAATATGAATTTGTCGGTCGTTGTCTCATAATGCAACAATGTTGGAAACCTTATGGAATGGTGGGTTGATACGAGTGCTACTTGTCACATATGTGTCGCTAAAGGGATGTTCATTTCCTATACTCCAATTGATAGAGAGAAACTGTTTATGGGGAATTCATCTACTTCAAAAGTGGAAGGATCAGGCAAAGTGATATTGAAGGTTACATCGGGAAAAGAACTTAGCCTTAACAATGCTCTTCATGTGTCGAATATTCGCAAGAACTTAATATCGGGGTTTATTGTTAAGAAAGAATGACTTCAAACTAGTCTTTGTATCAGATAAGTTTGTACTTACGAAGAAAACACACACACACACACACACACACACACACACACACACACACACACACACATATATATATATATATATATATATATATATATATATAGGCAAAGACTACGTAAAAGATGGACTATTAAATATGAATGTTCTAACTATTGTACCAAACAATTCGAGGAATAAAACGTCTTCTTCTGCTTATATTCTTGAGTCGTCTAATTTATGACATCATATATTAGGACATGTGAACTTTAATTCAATACGTAAGTTAATGAATTTGAGTTTACTTCAAAGTATGCATTTTACTGAAAGAAAATACGAGATTTATGTAAGGACAAAATTGGTCTAAACACCATTTCATTTGGTTGAATGAACAACGACACCGTTGGAACCTATTAACACGGATGTGTGTGACATAAAGTTCGTATAAACAAGATGTGGTAAAAAATATTTCATCACATTTATAGATGATTGTACAATGTATTGTTATATATATTTATTGAAAAGCAAAGATGATGTTGAAAAGCAAAGATGAAGCTTTGGAAGTGTTCAAACACCATAAAACTGAAGTTGAGAAACAACTTGAAAAACGAATAAAAATTATTCGTAGTGATAAATGTGGAGAATATGTTGCACCATTTGAAGAGTTTTGTGTAGAATTTGGGATCATTCATCAAACCAATGCGCCATATTTACCTCAATCTAACAGGGTTGTCAAATATAGGAATCGAACCCTCAAGAAAATGATGAATGTAATGCTAATTAGTTTAGGTTTACCTCAGAACTTGTGGGGGTAAGCTATAATTTCTGCAAATCATATCCTTAATAAAATATAATACAAGAGTAAGATTGAATCACTTTATGAGTAATGGAAAGGTCGGAAACCTTTCCACAAATATCTAAAAGTGCGAGGATGTTTAGTAAAGGTACAAATACCTAAACCTAAACAAGTGAGGATTGGACCTAAGACAATTGATTGTGTCTTTATCGGATATGTAATAAATAGCAACGCCAATGCATATCGATTTTTGGTACATAAATATTAAATACTTGATGTACATGAATGTACGATCATTGAATCAAGGAACGCTGCTTTCTTTGAAATATCTTTCTTCATAAGGAAATAGAAACAAGTTCACATAAATGAACTTATGATGACATAAATGAATATAATGACAATCTTTAAGAAAAAGAACCAAGGCGCAGTAAGAGGCAACATATTTATAAGACATTTGGTCCAGAATTCATTACCAATCTACTAGAAAAATGATCCTAGGACATTTGACGAAGCAATGTCCTCTCTCGACGCTCCTTTTTGGAAAGAAGCAGTAAACAATATATTGAATCCATCATGAACAACCATACTTGAGAATTGGTTGAACTCCCTTTGGAAAGCAAAGCTCTAGGCTGCAAATGGATATTCAAAAAGAAATTGAAGTCGGATAGATCAATAGATAAATACAAGATTAGATTAGTAGCCAAAGAGTACAGACAAAAGGAATGTCTAGATTTCTTTGATAACTATTCACAAGTAATAAGGATCACGTCTGAAGGGTTTGTTGCTCTGAAAAATGAAAAAAAGGTGTGCAAGCTTGTAAAGTCGCTATATGGATTAAAACAAGCACCAAAGCAATAACATGAAAAGTTTGACAAAACTATATTCTCAAATGATTTCAATATCAATGAATGTGACAAAAGTATCTACATTAAGAACACACATACCAAATTTGTGATCATTTGCCTGTATGTTGACAATATGCTAATTATGAAAAATAACTCGAACGCTTTTTCCTTAATTAAGAAAATTTTGATAAAATATTTTGATATGAAAGATATGGGAGTTGTAGATGTGATACTAGGGATTAAAATCTCTGAGACACCCAATGGTTTTTCATTGTCTCAATCACACTATATTGAGACTATACTTAAGAAATTTAATGCGTAGGACGATAAATCGGTTAAGACACCAGTTGATATGAGTGTACATTTAGCCAAAAATATTGGTGATCCCGTGTCTCAATTGGAGTATTCACTCATTATAGGCAGTTTGATGTACATTACCAACTGTACCCATCCAAATATAGCATACATAGTTAACAAGTTGACTATATTTACAAGTAATCCGAGCACTGAACATTGGAAGACGTTAAACTGAGTTCTTAGTTATCGAAGACACACGGTTAGATATGGATTACTCTACTCGAGATATCCTGTGGTGTTAGAAGGATATACTGATGCAAATTGGATATCTGATACAAAGGATTCGAAGTCTACAAGTGGTTATATATTTACCATTGGAGGCGGATCTGTGTCCTTAAAATCATCTAAGCAAACCTATATAGCTCGATCCATGATGGAGTATGAGTTTATTGTGTTAGATAAAGCCGGAGAAGAAACAGAGTGGCTTCGTAATTTCCTTGAAGAAATTTCATGTTGGGAGAAACTGATACATGCGATTAACATATATTGCGATAGTCAATCGATAATTATAAGGACACAGAATAATATGTATAATGGTAAGTCTCGACATATACGTTGGAGACATAATACCATTAAACAGTTGATAACAAATGGTATAATCTCGGTTAACTATGTTAAGTCAAGAGAGAACTTAGCGGATTCTTTGACGAAATGACTTACGAGAGATCTATTATACCATCTTTCAAGGGCAATGGACCTAAAGCCTATCAAATGGAATCACTATAGCGAAAACCCAACTTTATAGATTGGAGATCCCAAGATCTTGGTGCAATGGGACAATTAAGTCATAAAAGATTTAGAGTAAAGCATTTACTCACATTCATAAAAATTGAAGTGCTATAATATACGTGTATAAGGATAAGTGAAATCTTTTAATGATTCCTATATTTTGGAAGAAAGGCAGAAAATCACCTATATAAGTGTGAAGTGAGGTCGCTTTTACGAGAATTTAAGGCTTAATACTTTTAAAGCACTTATGAGATCAAGAATTGTCCAAGGCCAAAATAGACACTACCATAAGAACCGAAATGGTAAGATGAGTTATGGTGTTGATACGATTGTTTTGATTTACACGAACGACAGAATGGTTCAATACACCGCGTTCACCAATCAGCGTAGTAAATTTGATTGTACTCGATTAAAGAAGGTTCAAAGTCACAAGTCACATATCTTGATGCTATAACTTGTCCCATGTACTCCTTTGTTAGAGTCTGCATTTCATTTTCATTTTTTCGTGCATATCAATGAATTTCCATTCATGTGGGGATTGATGGAGTTGGTTAATAAAACAAAAAATATTGGTTAAGCCCCTATTTGATAGCCATTTTTGAATATTTGATTGATGGAGACTGTGTGGTTAAAAATTAAGAAATTTTTTTGGGTTTGCTTGTAATATTATTTTATTGAAGAATGTGTTGCTGAAAAGAAGAAAGAGAAAAATACATTTTGGAAAAAATGACTACCAAACAGGAGCTAAGTCTAAATTGGAAAAGTGACTCGGTATCAACTTTGAGCTAATATTCGAACTTGATCCTATTATCAAATTACAAATGTAAATACAGAAACTTATTCTAATCGTCAAGTAGATTTTTGTGATATCTTTGAAATCTCGGAACCAATTTCAGATGAATGAGAAATTGTGGTCTAAAGTTGGAAGAAATTAGAGAAAAAACTGAAAATTCTTGCCTGGGACCGTCGCTAGCTTATCGCTTGAGCGGAGAGCGAGCGAAATTTTTTTGTAAATTATTTGACCCATTCGCTTGAGCGAGAGGTGGGCGAGGAGCGAGGAGCGAGCAACGAGAAATTATGCTTCTGTTCGTAAGGTTGCGAGATTTAACTTGCAACACTTCGTCCACCACCCTTTATACTCTATATATAGGACCCCTGAGACGTCATTTTCCTCCCACCAATTATATGCAATAATAGCATACCATTCTCTTTTTTCTATCAACCAAATTTTGAGTAAAAGATTTCATTATTTCTGATTTTCTTCATTTTCGCATCAAGGAGTACGTATACCATCATTCTGGCTCGTTGTTCATATGTGTTGAAGTGCTACTCACACAAGAAGAAGTCGTTGTATCTTGTGAGTTGATTGTCATAAACCGCAGCACCGTTGTGGGACAAATTCGATTTAAGGACAAAGTGTTCAACACTTGCCTCAACTTTACGTCTTTTTTGACGTCATTTTGTTGCATATTTGGCGATTCTCTGAGTTTATTTTCTTACTGTTACCCTGCCAAAATTCTAATAGAAATTTGAGCAAGATCTTTCGAGCATTTAGTTGTCAATCCGTCCATACTCATATTTTCCAACAATTACACTTGAACAATAGTGGCTAGATCCAGAGTCTCTAGCTTCATGAATGCTTTGTGGAGCCTCAATTTCTAGATTGCTACTTAATGTAATTTGACTTGGTAACAGTCTTGGAGTTGAACCTCTTAATAAAGACAGATGCAAATACAATATTGAAAGACAATGTTTAACAAAAACTGTTGTTGAATCACCTCATTTATATACTCGAGTTTTTGGAGAAGAGACAATTGTTGTCAATATGCCTTTTTATGTGTGGATCACGATTATTTATTTTTATCAAAAGCATAACATGTGTATAAATTTTCATATATGGGTAGCCGTGACCGTAAGAGTTCAGAATAGACCATTCTTATGCTCTTGAACATGTTAGAAATAAAGTGTTTGTCTATTAGAAATGAGGCTATGTCCACCATAATATAACACTTCTACTGGCAGTTAAAGATAGCAAATGACCTAAAAAAGGGACAATGAACTAGGTAATGCCAATGGACTCATGGAAATGTAATTGGAAGTAGACATTCCATACCTTCCCATACCATATCTAATCCTGACTCCGGTCCTCGGCCCAACTTGCAGAGCTGGAAATAGAATTGGAATCTGCATTTCTTGATTCCAGCTTGGAAAATGAGATTGGAACATAAGACCTACACCGATGGTGAACATCATCTCATGTTCATTAAAACAAATTATAGAAATCCAAAAAATGTGTGCACAATCTCATTTTGTTTTGGTTTTATTATAAATCATGGCCAAAACATTACCAATAACACCGGCAAATTCAAATTTGTCAAGCTTTTTAGGGTCCTACAAAACATACTATGGGTTTGTTTGAGCCACATTATTTCTAAAAAAACGCATTCTTAAATAGTGATTTGATATCATTTCAACCACACATTTTTCAATAAAATAATATTTCACGCAAATAAAAAAAATTTCTTATTTTTTAACCGCACATTTCCCATCAATACACTATTCAAGAATGCATTCTTACCAAAATAAAGTGGCTCAAACACCCTCAATATATAGATGCATTAATATAAGAGGGAATTTTGAACATGAACTTGACATATTTTGTATCATCTTCAAGCGTTAACACCGAGTCTTTCTAGAAAAAGAAGAAGATTGAATTTTTCATCTACTAGTGTTGTACAAGTGTTTAAACAAGTAAAATATACACCTTACGACAAATTGATGCCGATTGCAATGAACAAGAATAATAACGGACGAGGAGGAAGTAGAGCGAAATAACTAAGGAAAAGATTGTAGATTTATTCAATAGTCAAGTCTATCTATTAAAATCAAAGAACTTCGATTTATAGGTTCCAAATAGTAACGAAAATGGAAATTACAATAAAAAAGGAAAACTAGATTTTCCTTTTTTTTTTAAAGGAGACAAATTCATTATTATACCAAAACATTAAAATGCAATAATGAAAATTCAATCTTTAATTGATTTGATTTCATTTATACCTAGAATATACTTTCTAATTTACATCATTCCTCCTCGGTTGAAAAGTCGGTTGAAAAGAACTTGACTCTGGCGAGGTATAATCTAGATAGGCATCTAAAAGCGTAGCATCTAGTTGATGGAACTCATCTTGATCAATCCAAGTGGCATCATTCGGCGGACGTCCCTTCCAACGCACCAGAAACTTACGAAAACCACCATTATGTGAAGCAACATATTGATCATCAAGTATCTCATCAATAACATCCTACAGAGAAAACGTTGTAACAGAAGCTCGAGGAGGCTGCTGAGAAGACTGTCCTGCAAAAATGTTAGACGACAATACTGGAGGCTCGATAATGATATAATTCTAATACATTGAAAGCATGACTAATATTTAAGTGTGTTGGCAGCTCAAGTAGATAAGCATTAGTTCCAAGCCATTTAATGATAGGGAAATGCCCTAGTGATCTAGCACAAAGTTTCTTGGTAGTATGTTTAAGGAATCGTTTAGGTACAAGTCGTACCATAACATAATCGCCCACGTTAAATTCTACGTTTAAACTAACAAACTTGAAATCACGATCAAACACGATACTGATCGGAAGTCGATGGAAACGGACAACTTCCATGAAGAACAACTTAGCGACATAGAATACATCAGAAGATTTGGAACATGGAATGAAGTGTGCCATCTTAGAAAATCGATCGACCACCACAAAAATGGAGTCATGACCTCTAGCTATTTTAGGAAACTTGAGAACAAAGTACTAAGGCCACGTCAAGGAGTATAAGGAACAGGAAGGGGAGTATACATCCCAGTATTTTGACGTTGTGCCTTACCCAATTGACACGTATGACACTGAGAGACAATGTGAGAAATGTCTCTCTTAAGGGATGGCCAATAAAATTGATTCTCAACTAAGGCGATTCCCAACCAAAATGACCAGCTAGACCCCATGCATGTATCTCCCAGAGCAGGAAGTCACGAAGTGAAGTACGAGGGATACATAACTTGATACCTTTGAAAAGATAACCATCTTTAAGCAATAAAGAAACATGGTCGCGAGAAGGGTTGTCTAAGAGGTCCTGAAAAAACACAAAATTTAAAATGAATTCAAAACTCAAAACTGAAATACGAAGAGAACGGACCCTAAAATTTTTATAAGTATGAACATAAAATGACATGTAAAAATTGTTCTACTTGTATTCTCGCCACGTGTACAAAACTCCTCTCAACGCTGGCCGTCAACATACATTTTTCAATTTCAGCCATTCATTAATATTATTTTATTATTTTCCATTTCAATTACTAGAGTGGATCAATTATCAAATCTACATGGTTCATAATTAATTTCTAATATATTTTATATATAACTTAATAATTGTGTCTGTATTTTAATTTTCTCACATTTAAATATTGACTGAGAATATAAATACGAAATTAAAATATAATAACATCGGGAAGTCTTACACATTGTTATTGAAGTCAACTTTCAATAATGCTAGAAATCATCCAAGCAGAAGAAAAGGGGAAAGAAGGAATATGTTGCTAATGCAGTTGCTATTTAATCTTTATCGATTGATACAAAATTACACTATTAGGGTCCATTTGATTGCAAATGTGGAATTTGGGTGAAAAGAAAATGAATTACAGGGAATTGAATTGCCTAGAATTTGTTTTATTGAAAATTGTAATTAATTGTGTTTAATTGATATAATTTTTCACCTAGAAAATGTTGAAAGTTTGATGTCTGTTTGACTTTATTTTGCATGAAAATTTTCAATAAAAGTGATATTTTTTTTTTTTACCATTGTGTCTAAAATTTGTTCCAATTGCCAAAAAAAAAAAAAAAAAGGAATTAAAAAAAATTACCATACCGAATACCATTCGTTTGACTTTGTTTTCCATAAAAATTGTTAGTAAAAGTGATAATTTTTTTTACCATTGGGTCTGGAATTTTTTCCAATTGCTAAAAAAAAAAAAAAAAAAAAAAGGGAAGACCAATTACCACAAAAATCAAAGGAATTGAAATTCCTTAAAAGTAAGGAAAACAAGTCACATGCAGCCACTTTAGGAAAACCAATTCCTAAGAAATTAATTGCTATCAAACATGACAAAAGCAAATAAATGAAATTGATTTTCCATTTTCCAAGGAATTGGAAGCCTATCTGATGCGAACCCGGTTAGTACGAACGCTATCGAACCCACAGTAAAATGAATTGGATCAGAAGAACGCCCAAATACGACCAAAGTTTAGGATTTAACCTCTACACGATGAACCAAGCAACCGATGATATATTAAACCAACGACCTCTTGATCATAAAGCCTCGAAATCTCACCCGAATTTGTTTTGAATTTTGAACCTAACAAGATGAAACAAGAAACTCAAAAATAACGACGATACAATGAACTCCTTGTTTACAAATTGAAGAACTCACGACCCGATGTTTTGAATGCCACAAAGATTATTCATCTTTGATAAGTTTGATAAAATTGTTCATGGAAGAACAATGAGAAAGAAACCTTTCAATTTTTCATATAATAATCAACTTCTTTAACATAATGAATTAAAACAACTACTTATACTAAATCCTAGAATATGGTAAAAACGAAATATTAAGAGTCCTAGAATTTAGAAAGTACCAAAATAAGAATTATAGTTAAAATAAATAATCTCGCAAAAAATAGAAAATTCGGATTCAGTTTTGTTCTAAGCGGCCGCTTGGTATGTTTTTAAGCGGTCGCTTAGAAGGTCAGTTTTGCTCATTCAATTTTCGGTAGACGACTGAGCGACCGCTTCACCTGGATAACTAAGCGGTCGCTTGGTTATCTCGGTTGCTTCCTTCTTCGGCTGCTTCTAACACATTGATCCAATTGGTTACCGACCTCAACCCAAACATGAAACTTGTTCTTTGACTTGTCATCTTCAACATTATGGACTCCGTTGTTCGAACATGTAAATGGCCGATTTTATTAGCTCTTTGAAGTCTTGCACTTGGTTCTAGTCTCTTTCCAACAAGCTTTGGGTTCTTGATGGTTTATAGCGTAACTCGGATCATATCATCCCCTCTCTATTCGAAAGGAATCGTCCTCGAATCCATACCTTATGATTGCCTAGGAAATAACCAACATGTTACAAGTCTTATCATTGCACCACCTGGATCAAATGAAAAATTGTTCCTCGCATGGCATAAGATCAATACATGGAACCCATCCACTTTGCAGGTATGAATGTATTGTAGCACAACCTCAATCAACCATAGATGTTGCGGCATGAACTCCCAATAACCTTCACATAGATCAAAATGTGTTCGCCTTAACTACTTGATCTTGCAAGTGTGGAGTGCTCCAATAATAGCTCCACCTGATGACTGCCTATATATCCTCATTGTTTTACTTGGCCCAAGCACATGAATCAATTTCAAACCCAATGTTCCTACGTTGCCCTTCGGATCATCAATTTCATTCGACCCCTTGCATATGAAGTTCCTCCAGCACCTTTGAAACTCCGTCGTCTCCTAGGGAATCACAAAGTCAATTACTGGCAATAAAGAAATTCCCAAAGTAGTGTAGGGTCGGTTAGTTTCATCCATACCTTGATAATAAATTTAAGGCTCAATCCCTGGGTCGGGTGGTATTCCAATGGGATAGTTTGCTGGAAATAATTCTTCGGTAACCTGCAAAACAGAAGTATTCAAAATAGGGAGGGAATTATTAGTTTTCGCCAACTCCTCCTCAACTTCACGCTCCTCTTCCTTCAAGATCACTTCCAACTCCTCTTTTGTCTCCGAAAATTCTTCTTCATTCTCTTTTTGTAGCTGAACTTCCCTTTCACTCTTTTGTAGCTCTCTTCTTTTTTCTTCACAACTAAGCACCTCACAATTTTCTTATGATTATTCTGTGAGTTGATCAAGGCACGAATATTTGAGAATTCAAGCTTATAACCTAACCCAGTCTTTCTGCTTGATGTATTGCCAACATGTTTCACATTTGGTGTTTTCTCCTCTATTGAATATCCAACTCCATTAAATCTTTTAGGCTCCTCTCTAAATCCTCAATCACGTCGATCCCTTCTACAAAAATGATTAGGCGCATAACGCTTTCTCATAATATTCCTCAACTCACCCCAAGTTTTAATACGCCTCTCATCATTCCTTCGCCTAGATGTTGTCAACTGATCTCACCAAGTAATTGCATAATCTACAAAAGTGTTAACAGCTAACTTTAATTTTCTTTCCTCCAAATAGTCATGACAATCAAACCTCAATTCTACCTTTTCTTCCTATGCCAAATATGCATCGGGATCATTTCCACCCTTAAATTGTAGAATTGTCATTATACTCCTATCAACACCATATCCATAATAACTCATACACTGCCCTTCAAACTTGTTGAATTGATTCCAGTTGAGATGTGACTCAAAGGAAATTGAACTGGACAACTTGTGATTGAATGATAGATTCAAGAAAGTGGTTCTTGAATTGGATTTGACTTGACAAAATTGAATTTTGACTCAAAGGAAAGTTGGATAATTTAGATGAGTGAATAATTTAATTCAAAAAAGTGGTTTTTGAATTTGGATTGGATTGAACACAAATAAATTTTGGAATTGAGATAGATGATAGGATATTGGACTATTTCCAAGAAATAATTTTTTTTTTAAAATCTCGGATGTAAACAATACCTTTTTTTTTTTTTTTTTTTTTTTACAAAACTCGAAAATCGATTTTGATAGCAATGAAACAGACGGAAATTGATTTGAACTCAAATTGAGCACAAAAACAACTTTTGAAATTTTTTTGAGATTTTTCTGGATCAAAAACTTTAAAACTGTTACTGGACACAAGAACACGAATAACAATGAAAGAAAGAAAAAACACAAAACTCAAAAGCAATAAAAGATATAACCTTGATCTTAGGCCTAAACTCTGATACCACCTGATGCAAACCCGGTTAGCACGAACGCTATCGAACCCGATTAACACGAACGCTATCGAACCCACGGGAGAATGAACCGGATCCCAAGAACGCCCAAATACGACCAAGGTTTAAGATTTAACCTCTACACGTTGAACCAAGCAACCGATGGTATATTAAACCAACGACCTCTTGATCACAAAGCCTTGAAATCTCACCTGAATTTGTTTTGGATTTTGAATCCAACAAGATGAAACAAGAAACATAAAGATAACGACGATGCAATGAACCCCTTGCTTACAAATTGAAGAACTCACAACCTGATCTTTTGAACGCCATAAATATTATACATTTTTGATAAGTTCAATAAAATTGTTCATGGAAGAATAAGAAGAAAGAAACCTTTCAAGTTTTCATATAATAATCAACTTCTTTAACATAATGAATTAAAACAACTACTTATACTAAACCCAAGAATATGGTAAAAACGAAATATTAAGAGTCCTAGAATTTAGAAATTACCAAAATAAGAATTATAGTCAAAATAATAAACAATCTTGCCAAAAATAGAAAATTCGGGCTCAGTTTTGTTTTAAGCGGCCGCTTGGTATGTTTCTAAGCGGTCACTTAGAAGGTCAGTTTTGCTCTTTCAATTTTCGGTAGACGACTGAGCGACTGCTTCACCTGGATAACTAAGCGGTCGCTTGGTTAACTTGGTTGCTTTCTCCTTCGATTGCTTCTAACATATTGATCCAATTGGTTTCCGGCCTCAACCCAAACATGAAACTTGTTCTTTGGCTTGTCGTCTTCAACATTATGGACTCCGTTGTTCGAACACGTAAATGACCGACTTTATGAGCTCTTTGAAGTCCCGTACTTGGCTTTAGTCTCTTTCTAACAAGGTTCGGGTTCTTGATGGTTTCTAGCGTAGCCTGGATCATATCACTATCAAACACACCCTTAGTACATTACCTATTAACATTCTCTCTTATAAAGAATGAGGGAGGGGCGGTAGGAGGATCCTTAAGGTTGTGGTTCAATTTTTTTTAAGAATGAGGAATTGAATCTTAACATTCTTCCATACCCTTTCCACTGGCCCCTTCGACCTTCTATAGAATTTGACTTTTTGTGGGCACAGTATGAAAGCTCTTGTACTCCGACCTGTTGAGGCACATCTCGTAATTTACCTCATCCACAATGCTCTAGAGGTGGGGCGACGGGAGACCTTCAAAGTTGGGGTTCAACCTTTTATTATTATTATTTTTTTATTAAGAATGAGGGATTGAACCTTAACTTTCTTCCATACGCCTTCTCCTGGCCCCTTCGACCTTCTATATCAAAATATAGTTAAAATATCTTGCTAGTCCTAAGTTTAATCAAAATATCTATAAAATCGGGGTCACAATTCGTAGCTATGAAAGAAATTCCTGGATCCTATAAATTATTAAAATAGTAATAAAATTATTGTGTGATTTATTTGATTTTAAATTGTCATAAAGTTACAAAATATATACATACAATAATTATACAAATATACATATGCAGGGGGGAGGGGGTTCGAGTGGGACCTGGACCCCCCAATTTTTTGATTTTTTTATTTAAAATTTACGATTTGCCCTAAATTTAACAATTCTCAATCCCTACTTTACCAATACACTTTCTCGAATAAAGTATGATTGTGTTAAATAAAATATTGGTACTCAAAAAGTATTTTCTTTTATACGTTTATTGATTTTTTTGTTAATAAAAGGTATCAAAATTTTTTTTTTCTCAAATAAAGTATGATTGTGCTAAATAAAATATTGGTACTCAAGAAATATTTTCTATTATACGTTTATTGATTTTTTTTGTTAATAAAAGATATCAAAAAAAAAAAAAAATAATAAAATAAAATAAATTCGGGGACAACGTCCCCCACCTCTTCACCTCCATATCTTCAAATTTGGATCTTCAAACTCCAATAAACCGGCTTTGCCACTGTACATATGTGTATATCTATGAACCAATGACGATCATCAATTACTTGCGATTCTCGATGAATTTTTTTAACAAATGGCTTTTATGAATTTTAATATTAGATAATCGTTAGTGATCACTGTCAAGATTCTTAAGTGACAATTGCCATTGAGCACAAGAACTTGGCTAGTGACACTTGACGAGATGACACACAACAAAAAAAAAAAAAAAACTATTTTGAATTATAAATAAAGTGACTTAAAATGTGGATAAAAAATGACTTAAATATTATAAACGGTTTATAAATAATGACAAAAAAAAAAAAAAAAAAAAAATCATTTCCTTAGTCCTTGTTTGATTCCATTTTTTTAAAACTTATTTTTACTTACTCATTTTTGGGATCAAAAATTTTTATTTATTTTTATGCAAATCAAATAAGGACTTCATCTTCAAGGAAACATTAAGACCTTGTTTGAGCCCCATTTTTGGGGGAAAATTGATTTTGTGACTAAGAAATATGAAAGTTTTTTGTGTTTATGTGTAAACTTATTTTATGAAAAATTGTGTAGATGAAAATGAATTTTTGATAAAATGGAGCTATAGCCTAAACGAGAATAATGGGCCAAAAGGGGGCCTTAATGACGGGCCATACCAGTTGTTGTAATTTGCACAAGTCGGGGCAGCACTGATACCAGACAGCTTCTGATCCAACGGTCCAGATTGTCGCGTCAACTTCAAGCTTGTTACATTAAAAACAAACAATCTCGCAAAAAAAACCCACGCATTTTAGGGCTAAACAATACAAAACTTTCTCCTCCCACTGTTCGCTCTCTTTAAAAGCAGCCCCTAATCTATGGTAAGAATTCAAAATTTCCCTTAAATATTCAGTTTCTAATTCGTTTGATGTTTTGGTATGGTCATGCGGTGAGATTTTAATTGATTTATGGGGTTTTCAATGATATTTGTTTTTCTCTAAATTTTTTATTTTCATTAATTTGTTCTGTTTTGATATGGTTAAATGTGTGGTATTTAATTGTTTTATGGGATTTCTGACGTTTTTTTTTTTTTTTTTAATTTCAGGCATTGCCAAATCAACAGACTGTGGACTACCCAAATTTCAAGCTTGTAATTGTTGGGGATGGTGGCACGGGTAATTTTCTGAATTTCATTTCCGACGAGTTTTGATTAAAATATTAATTTGCCTACTACCTTTTATTGGGGTTAGAATTTATATGTTTGGGATGAAATTGGTAAACTATCGGCTTATGATTAAGCCCACCTTGTGATTTTAAAGTAATTTGGTTGGTCATTAAGTTTTTTGGTTTTTATTTTTTGAAGCAGTGAAGTTTAGAATGTGGTTTCGGTGCCTGGTTGCAATTGCTTGTATAGGGCACATTGATATGGACTTCAGAGTTTGGGGTCTATTCGGAGATGAAGAGGACTTTCTCATTTATTATAGTTTCATGTTTGTGAACATAAAGCTTGTATCTAATTTGAAGTTCAAATAGCCACAACGGTGTATATTTATGTATATAGGTTGTGCATTGATATGAAAGACCTCATTAATGCTATTCCACACAGATCAAGTAGCTTGTCATGTTTTAAACCCAACAGCCGCACAGACTCACATGCACATGCATACAAGCTTGAAAAACAAATAGAAATAAAAGATAGATGCAAAGATAAAAAATAAATATTGGACCTTTTGATTATTGTGTGCTTTTTTCTGATTTTGTATTCTTTTTACTGAAGGGAAAACAACATTTGTGAAGAGGCATCTTACTGGTGAATTTGAGAAGAAATATGAACGTAAGCCCTCCGGATAAATATATTTTTCTTTAGTTCTGGATATTTTTTGATGCATTATTTTCTAACTGACTCTTCGTTTATGTATAGCAACTATTGGTGTGGAAGTTCATCCGTTGGATTTCTTCACTAACTGCGGGAAAATCAGGTTTTATTGCTGGGATACTGCTGGTCAAGAAAAATTTGGTGGTCTTAGGGATGGATACTAGTAAGTATAATCAGAGTATCTCTCATTATTTAATTGGTTTGTCTAGAGTAGTAAACCTTAAAATGCCTTGAGGGTTACATCTCGTCTCACGTAGTAAAAATGTACTTTGCTATCTAATTGAGCCTTTTTGAACTCTGTAATATGTAATGTCTTTGTTTTCATTTTATTATTATTTGTATTGTTAAAGTTACCATACGTTGTCCTTTTCCCTGTCCGTGATGTTTAAATATCCATGTCCATAAAGCTTGATTCTGATGTTTTATTTTTGCAGCATCCATGGACAATGTGCGATAATCATGTTTGATGTCACAGCTCGGTTAACATACAAGAATGTCCCCACATGGCATCGTGATCTTTGCCGGTGTGTCCTTTCTTCTACTTTTAAGCTTGCCACCGTAGATTTGGCTTGATGTCATCTTGAGAATGACATAGTACTGACTTCTCTCTGCTGCCTATCACAGGGTTTGTGAAAATATCCCAATTGTTCTTTGTGGGAACAAGGTCGATGTGAAGAACAGGCAGGTGAAGGCAAAACAGGTTACTTTCCACAGGAAAAAGAATTTGCAGTATTATGAAATATCAGCAAAGAGTAACTACAACTTTGAGAAGCCTTTTCTTTACCTTGCCAGGAAACTTGCAGGGTGAGTACCTTAAACCTGTTTCTACCACAAATATTTGAAACATTTGTTGTTCACCAATGTGTTGTTGGACATATGTAATGGAATATATTTGAATGTGTGCCATATATTTGGCTGCAGGGATCCTAACTTGCACTTTGTGGAATCTCCTGCTCTTGCTCCACCAGAAGTGCAGATTGATTTGGCTGCACAGCAGCAGTAAGGATCTCTCTCTTTCCGTCTCTCTCTCTCTCTCACACACACCTCTCTCACACACATGGAGTATAAGGTTTTTATTCTTTGGTAAATTTGGAGCCATAGTGCTTATACCTGCTAAAACCTTTGTGAACCATAGTAGATGCTAGGTTCATAACCGTCTTTGACTTAGTATGGGCACATCTTAGCATAAAACTTTTTCTCCTCTCATATTAAGTTGAGATATTCGGCATAATTTCTGTTGAATGTTCTCAGGCACGAGGCAGAGCTTGCTGCAGCTGCCAGTCAACCCCTTCCAGATGACGATGATGAGTCATTTGATTAAATTGATCTTAGCCTTGATGATACTTTGTGATGCATTCCCTTCCATATGATGATGGTTTCCCAATTTTTCCTGCCTGCTTTATGGGATTCTCGTGTCAAGGATTTTTAGTCCTAAAAATGTGAGATTTAATGGTACATGTAGGTGCTTTTGAAATATTGATGGATTGTTGCGATCTGCTTTGTTTGTGGGAAGATGTTCTTTTTGTCACGTCTTCTGAATGTTGAGATGTTATTTGTACGATGTATGGTCATATAAACATTTGGGTTCTTTGTTGATACATGTTCTCTGTTTCCTGTGGAGGTTTTGCTGCATGCACTCCATTATCATTGTAATCTTGCTTCCCAGTAGTTTGCTCATAGTTATTTAGTTCTTTTTCATGGGCTAAAGTTCTTGTTTATGCGATGAGGTTTGGCTGGGGTTCACACAGCTAGACAACTTCTAGCGTATTTACAGGTTGCCAGCATAAAATCATCGTGTTTACACGTAAAAAATTCATCCCAATTTGGCCAAGAAATATATACTGTAGAAATCTACAAAATGACATTGATGAAGGGTTATTTTCTTTACTGGTGGATGGAAAAATAACATCGCGCTTTATATATTCATTTTAGCTCGTGTAATTTGGTGCAGTAATTATAAAACGTCACCAATAGTGGTTGATCGACCATTCACCAATATTCGGTATGAGGAGTTTGAAGATTGACACTTGATCACATGACCAGACAATCTCAATAAATGAATGACGGTTATGCTCTTCAGTCACCAAATATCGAAAACAATGGCACGTGTATCTCAAGACTATCGAAATTGCTTGGCATGTGACAGTCTAGTATGTGATATAAATTGACTATCTATACAAATTTTAAAATGGGTATTTGAAGGCTATTGATATCGCTCGACAAGTGGACAAGAATCATCTAGTGCGTAATATGAATTAACTACCCATAAATATCCTCAGAAGGTGTCATATATGGTGTATGCTTTTTATTTATTGAAATTCTTTCCACAACGCTTTATCCTTTTTTCACATATATCAATTTTCGTCTCCACCTACTTAAATTCATATTGGAGGTCGAACGACGGAGATAGCCCTAACCTTGTATTTGTAGGTAATTTGGTTGCAGGGTTGATGGTATGACCTTGTTCCACTAAGAAAGTCAGAAGAGTCATTATGGGATAATTTCAGCCACTATGCAAAGAGTACACGTCGATCGATGAAGACAAAAGTGGGACCCACCTTAACATCAGGATCCCTCGCTCGAGGAGGTCTTAGTTTATCTGGTGGAGAAAGATCTTGTGCCATTATATGAAAAGCAGGGCTGGACCTGTGTTTTCCGGGGCCTGAGGCAAATTTTAAATTCTGGGCCCCTAAATCATAGAAAACAATTAATTTTTTTCATTTATATTTGTTTACTTAAATAAAAAAAATAAAAAATAAAATGAAATATTTAAACCATGTATATTGTAATCACATAACAATGTGAAGATGTTCGAAAAGATCACTTAAATACAACCCGTCTTGCAGTTTTCGAGGCAAAAATATCAATCAATCTACAATAGTCGAGTTGTTCAACCATTTCTTTTTCAATTGATAACATGGCTAAACCATTCAATCTTTGCTGTGACATAGTTGATCGGATATAAGTCTTGATCAATTTCAACTTGGAGAAACTTCTTTCTTCTGATGCAACTGTAACTGGGATGGTGAGCAAAATCTTGTAAGCAATGCAAGCATTCGAAAAACAACCATTCATTTTCTTCAAATAATGTAGCACATCAATTGCTCTTTTTGTTTCAGTAGTTAAATAGCACCTCAACACGATCAACTCTGAAAACAAGTTATCACCTATAATGTCTGAATGTCTATCATGTTTTAAATACTTCTCAAGATTCATACAAGATTCCAACAAAGTGTGAACTGAAATACTCTTTAATCTATCCACATTAAACAAAAATCCAAACATCTCTTCATAATGTGTAAATTGTTCAAAACGAGTTTGAAGCGATGATCGAGCTTGATCAATTATAAAGAGAAAATACTCAACTCGAAAAGAGTCTTCAGCCGAATGTGTTACCTCTTCACTGCCACTTTCATCGAATTGTTTCTTTCTTCGAATGCTACGTCTCTCTTGAAATACAGCTTCAATTCCCATTTCACTTGCCATTTGTTTAGCTTCATCCATAGCATTAGCAAACCCAGATTCTCTATACTATTCGAGAAACAAAATAAGTGCTTGTAGAAGCTTGATGGCTTCATTAATATCCATGTTTTCAGCTTGAAAAAATTTACTCACAGTATTGATTGCTTGCAACAACTTATACCAAATTACCATGCCAAGCAAAAACTCAAAATTTTCAAGTTCATATGTTGCTAAGGACTCAGCTTCACTTTTTGTTTTAGGATCTTCAGCAATGTTTGCCAAGTCAAGTAAAGCGTCTCTTATTTGTACAGATTGTTTTTTTATAGGCTTGACACTTTCCACATGACTTTCCCAGCGTGTTTGTGACAATGGCTTAAATGTCAGATCTTGAACTTTATCTCTGAATAATTTCCATCGCTTAGGAGAAGAAGAGAACAATGTATAGATTCGTTGTATCACTCCAAAAAATGACATAGCTTTCGAACAACAATTTGCCATATCACAAAATGCTAGATTAAGGCTGTGGCAACCACATGGAGTATAAAAAGCTCTAGGATTTAATTCAAGTAACCTTTTTTGTACACCTCTATGTCTCCCGCTCATGTTAGCTCCATTGTCATACCCTTGACCTCTTATATTATCAATATCAAGCTCAAGATTCTTTAGCACATTTTTAAGCTCAATGAAAAGTCCAAGTCCCGATGTATCATCCACCTTAAAAAATTCAATCCAATATTCTTGTACCATTGGCGAGTCTATCGAATCATCCACGCATCGTATGACTAGAGACATTTGTTCTTTATTACTCGCATCTGGAGTACAATCAAGTATGACGGAAAAATATTTTGCATGTTGCACTTTTTTGACAATCGCACTTCTCACCTCGCCTGCCAACATTTGTATCAATTCATTTTGAATCTTAGGACCCAGATATGTATACTGAATTTCGCGTGCTTGAGCACGTCGAATATGTTCTTCCATTATTGGATCAAACTCAGCAACCATTTCTACCATTTGTAAGAAAAGTCCATTGTTTTCAACATAAAGTTGCTCACAATCTCCTTGAAATGCCAAAGTATTTTTAGCGAGTCTTTTCACAATAGCTATTATTCTCGTTAACACTTGTTTCCAATGCTCTCTTTCTTTGTCGATGGACAATTGTATGCTTTTATCAATTGTATGTTTTGTTTGAAGCCTATTTTCCAGTTCCATCCAACTAATCATGCAAGATATATGCTCCTTAGACACTTCATGATTTGTAATACGCCGATGCACATTATGCCAATCATTGTATCCATCATTACCCAACTGACCAATATTTTTCATCATTTTTTTTTTGTCTTAAATAGCTTGCAGCAAAAACAAAAGATCTTATCCAAAGAAATTGAATACACTAACCATCTTCTATCAGTTGTCTGCCCATTTGCCATTAACCGTTTGTATTGTGATGATTCAAAATGTCTACCTTGACTATTTCTGGGAAACATGATGTCATCAACTCTTTTTGGACCCATTTCAACTAAAAAGTCCTTCATCTTTTGATCAATGTGAATGTCCTTCCAATTTCCAGGATCACTAAAATTCAAGTAAAATGAATTCTCTTGATTTAAATCCTCATGTTGAACATTATTTTCATCATTCTGTTTTGACTCATCCATATTGACAGGTTCACTCATTTCCTCATTCTCTTTCCTTTCATCTACATGATCATTATCGTTATCATTCCGATTTAGTTGTTCCTCAAAAAGTCCATTGTTTTCTGGTGTTCCTTCATTCTCTTTTCTTTTCTTTCCATTAAAGTACTTCTCCATATCTCCAGCTTGGCTTCGAATTAATGCCTCTACTCTTTCTCTCTTCTTCCTTTTTTGAGCTCCCGACGCATATTTAGGAGCCATGAGATTTGACTCAAGAAATTTCAACAGCTAACACTGAAATTTGAGAGTAAAAAGGCTCAAATTAGTTTAAGAACGAAGATCAAAATTGATGACCCAATCACAATGCACAACTTATAACCCCTTTTATTTCCATCTTTTACTTTGTTCATTTCAATATACAAATTACAACAGCACAGGCACAACATTTAGCTATCACAAGGAATGAAAATTGGTAAGGAGAATTTTTTTTTATAACATTCCAGTCAAGTATTTGTCCAAATTCAAAGAAAACTATAAGCTTGTCTTTGTAATGTTTTAAGTATTATTTTCAAAAAGTTTCTCTCAAACAAGCTCTACATTTCCCCTCATTCACAATAAGCTGTAATGTATCTTCTCTATAAAGTCATTCTATACATAATTCCAAACATACCTACCTAAACTGTTTCCAATCCTTTCTTCTCAACAGAAGTTACAGAACTCTTTTCCCAAACCCACTACTAAATCTGAATTGCCTCTACTATCTCCAAAACCACAATTACCAGTACTAGATTCTAAGATTTAGCACCAAATTTTGCTTCCACCTTGCAGGCTCGAGCCTTTGATTACCACACCAATTACCACACCACAGACCGCATACACAAGCACACAAGTCACAACCACAGCACAGCAAGTATGAACTATGAAAATAATGAAATTACAGTACAAATTCTCTCCAGTCCACAGGCACAAGTCACAACCACTGAACCACAGCACAGCAAGTCAGCAAGTATGAACTATGGTCTATGAAATTACAGTACAAATTCTCCATACCCAAACACAGAAACACGTCTCCAAAGACTCCAATCTACAGACCACAGGCACAAGCGCACAAGTCACAACCACAGGCACAACACAGCAAGTCAGCAAGTCAGCAAGTATGAACTATGGTCTATGAAATTACAGTACAAATTCTCCTTACCCAAACACAGAAACACGTCTCCAAAGACTCCAATCCACAGGCACAAGCGCACAAGTCACAACCACAGCACAGGCGCACAGCAAGTATGAAATATGAAATTACAGTACAAATTCACAAAACACAAACATAGAAACTGAAAATCAACAGCAATACTCACAGGTAAATACCAACGATTTGTGGATTGGGGAAGAAAATAAATTACTTACGCAAATAGATTAGTCGACTGCCGTGGAGTGGAGGTGAAAAAGCCAGAGTGCCAGACGAAGCGTGAGAACTGAGAACCTGGAGCAGACTGCAGCGCCGGACCGGAGGCGTCAAGCGTCAGATTCTGCCATTCTGGTCGACGGTCGTCGCTTCCTCGCTGGTCGCTGGAGAACGGAGGAAGAGGATGCAGAGTGGAGACGTTTTCACATCTTAAATTTTGGGTTGGGTTAAAAAAAAAAAGAAGGGTTTTAAGTGAATTTGGGCCCCCCAATATGCTGGGCCTGAGGCTGGGGCCTCTTGGGCCTCTCCTCAGGTCCGGCCCTGATGAAAAAAGTTGGCGCATAGCCATCTTAGCATGTACTGACATGCGACTCTATAAATAAGATGTTTTCCTCCAAAATTTATGATAACTACACGACAATATAGACGACTTTTTCTCTGCAAAGAAAGCAACAGAAATAACTAGGGATGGACTCACATGGGGATGGGGTCAAGTGACCCTAATTTTTTTTTTTTTTTGAATTCTGTACTTGCCCAGTTGCAATTTCACAAGGATTTCCTTGAAGCACCATAATTTGTGTTTAATGTATCCACTTAAGGCATGATTTAACTTCTGGCCATCTCTAGCTTGATTCTCCTGGGATATGAGTTAACTGTTCATTGATCTTTCATTTGAGAAATCAAAAAGAAAAAGATAAAAACATTTCACCATCTATTTTATTTCATCAACCCAATTGCCCTTTAAAAAAAAAAAAACGAGGAAATTGCACACAGCGTCACTTTTTGGATTGACATTTTCAAAAATGTCACATTTCAATAATATTTGCAAGAATTTCACATTTGAACTTTTTTTACCCTTCTAGAAAATTTAAATACATTGCATGTCCTTAATTAAATCTGATTTCACTAGATAAAGAAGTAGTAGAAAATATCACATCAAACCACCCACCCCCACTTTTTAAACCTATTTTCCAAGTTTTTAAGTATCCCCATTTTGCAAACCCACTTTCTAAACCCATTTTGCACAAAATCTGAAAATACTGAAGAAGATTTTCAAGAATTTCCACCTCGCAATAACCAGCTCCCCATCTCATGATCGACAACGCAGACTTAGTTAGAGTACATTTCAAGTTCAATATCCGACGGTTCGTATTTGACTCCAACTTCAAATTGAGGTAAATATCATTTTCATTTTTTAGTTTTAAATGTTTTGAATAATTTGTGCTTTATTTGTGTTATGATTGGTTGCAATTTGAAGTTGAGGGGAAAAAAATCATATGTAGGTTTTCGATTCAATAAGTGACCACATTTAAATTCTTGAAAAAATTGAGATTTTCAAGCATTTTCCATGTAATGTTGGGTAGAATTTTTTAGTTTGTTTAATTTTTTGGTTTAAGAAAAATCTAGACTTGTTCATTTATTTTTCCCCTTTTTATTCGGTATTCCTATTTTTTGAACTAGATTCGATCAATTAGATTTAAAACCAGGATTATTTAATTTTTAATAGCATATGTGTTTTGTTAATGAAAAAGTGAAAATAGGTGAAAAATGTAGTGCTCTCTTGTTTAGTGAATTACATTTATGCTGCACTTGGAAGCAAGAATGTAAGAAATTTTAGTATCCTCTTGTTTAGTGTTGTATGATTTTGACAATTTTACTTGGTTTTGAAGTTTTATAGAGAATTTCTTTCCAAATATGTTATTGTTTTGGTGGTTATCGTTAAACTAAATTCTTGTTGTATTGTGTCATGAATATGATTTTGAGTTTGCATGATGTTAGTTTCATTTTATAATTTCTAAATCAAGTTACATTTATTTGTAAGCTTGTTCATTATCCATACATTTTGATATTTTTTATAAGGTCATCGATTCAATTTTGGATGAATAAGAAGTTATGTTTGTTCTATAATTATGTTTTGTCAAATACTTGATTATTTGGTTTATAAGTACAATAATTTAGATGCATACGTTGGGATTTTTTTTTTTTTTTTTTTTATCTTTTACTGACAGTGAATTCTTGAAACGATATATGGTCGGTTCATGTGTCGTTCAGATTAATTTTTTTGAGTTAAATTTGAATGTAGGCTGAATTTATGAGTTGATATGTTTTAAAATTGATGTAATGTGGTTCAATTTGAGGATTCAATTATCTAATTCATGTTAGCATATGTAGAATTCACGTGTAGTTCTTATAGAACCCATCTGTCGAGATAAACTATCATTATGAAATTCTCGATAGTTGATTATTGTTCCTCGATAGTTATGATACAATGTCAAATTTGTTTCATATGCTCTTCTATGTGTGTTATGAAGTAAATGTATTATATATTATCATTTGACCTTTGATATATGTTCATGTGATTGAATTTTGAATAAAATGTAGGCTATGATGCCATTGGAGGAGTGCTTGAAGGGTACATTAGCGCCTCTTCTAGTAAAGGGTTGACCCCGGAGGTGCCCTCAAATACTATTGATCCAATTGAAAATGAAGAAGTGGTGGTAACAAAGAAATGATGCTCGACGCAAATTCGAATACCGTCTACTTCGAATCAAACTTCGTACACTATGAGTGGTAAAAAGAAAGGAAAAACATGAAATAATTGAAATTTATTGAATGGAAAACATCGTTGTCCCTTTTTGAAGGGTTGAGAATAGTGGAACTTTGTTGGTTATAAAGCTCAAGTATCTATTTTTACTTTGATGATAGAAAATGTTGTATAACTTATTTTTGTACATGTATAGTTTATTTTGTAGTTTATAAAAATATAGTTGTTTAGCCAGTTGTGTAGCTTTATTGTGTAACTGTTATTAGTTGTGTATTATAATTATGGTCGAGTTTAGATATATTCAGCCAAGTGTAAAAAATTACATGGACTTCCCATTTTTTTTTCTCAATTTAATCGATCGTCTTTTGTGATATGGAAATCCAATGGATAAATTTGAATGAGGTTATTGATTAATATACATTAATTGATCGTCCTATCATGGCAACCGTATCTATTCGTTGCTGTATACCTGTCGTGTAACGCTCCAAAATTTATTGACTTCAAATTTGAGGTGTTACCAATATCATTTCATAATCATACTTGAAGCGGAATTAGGGGGCTTGTAACGACGAAATTGTTCCACGATTGAACTCGTGGTGTTGGAGTTAGTCTGTGCATTCTGAGGAGGCCCCGTGTGTTTGCTGCGTACCAAAATCTTGCACAACACTCAACAAATCCCTAAACATATCAATTTATGTTGATTGACGTGTCATTTCCCTTAAATCAACCAAATAAATTTCCCTTTTAGAAATAGTCAACAATAGTTCAGTATATTTGAAAAAAAAAAAAAAAAAAAAAAAAAAAAAAAGAACTCAATTTCACAAAAAATTTAAATCATAGATACATGAGGGACGATTGGAAAGATTAAATCATAGACGATGAAGAAAAAACCTACGGATTATTTCAAACGCTGATTAATTTTTTTTGATGAAATTATTTATTTAAACTAAACTATCTCTAGGTGCTAGTCTTCATCTTCACTTGCCCAACCATTTTGAATCTTACGAAGCTTAGACAGAGGGGCTTCATCATTCAAAGATATACATGACTCAGGCTCAGATTCTTGGTCAACCTCTAGCTCAGGGTCTAGTTTGAACCCTGGCTCATGTTCTTGTTCTGGTTCTAGTTCCAGTCCTAGTACATACTCCAGCTCGTTCTTTGGCTCCGAATCAAATTCATAATTCGGCTCCTCTTCTAGGTCTTCCTGTGGCTCGGGCTCAAGAGTAGAAATCCATCTATCTAGAAAAGTTTTACAGTATAGCTCCAACTCAATCCTTTCTGGTTGTTCAGGAGGGTTACCCTCTAGTATTTCATCTCTAACCACGACACCTATATCTCCCCACTGAGGAGGCAGCGTATGGGTAAAGTTGTTAACACCTTAACGGGTGTAATCTCATGTCCTACACCCTTTGCTGCAGCCCATCTAGCGAAGACTTCCTCCACATATTCAATAAGTGAGTCGGATCTACCTCATAATTCTACTAGGCTTGGATAACCGTTGCCCTATGGTTTAGAACAACCCTACAAATCGTTGTCTTCCTAGCGGTTTCTCTAGTTCTAGCCATGTTTGCCACATACAAGTACAGTCTAATTATGCTTAATATTTTGTTAGTGATAACACACTGTGTTTTATGCTCGCATAATTCATTACACAGATAACATAAAATATTATACTTCTATCGAAAGTTGATTGAAAGTATGCGAGAGAACAATTTATAAATGGTAACAAATATATTTAACATCATGCTCACGATTTATAGTAGAATATAACATTTCATTTCATTTCGAACATTTCTCGAATTAAATATGAGAATGTATATCTCATGCTCAAAAATAAAATATTTTACGTACCTTCGGTCTGTCAGATGGTAATTGATTGGTGAATGCTAGGTGCCAAGAACCTTGTTCTAATTCTTGTTTGTTAACTAAAATATTTATAATAATATCTTATTATATAGTTTAATAATAATAATAAAATTAAGCGGTCAACATTCTCGTTGACCGCTTAATTCCTGTTTAGGTTCAAGGCGAAACGCCTTAGTCACGCTTCGCGTCTAGGCACACTTTTTAGAATACTGCTCGTCATCTATATCCACGATATCTTTCTTGTCCGACACAATGAATCTAAGATTATTAGTCATACTTAAAAAATTGAGATAGCAATAATAAACATTCGACACAATCATAATATTGAAGTTTATTAGCATGCAATTGATACCTACGAATAAATTATACCAAACAATAGCAAACAAGTGAATATGATAGTTGAAATGTTGAGCCCGACATTTACCAACTGTCAAGTTCAACATTTCATCCGTCGAAGTTGATATTTTTTTCCTACATCTTCAAATGTTGATTTTTACAGTCTGCTGTATCATTTAAAGGTTGTAGATGGAATACATTCTTCATAGCATTCATTGTGTTCATCAATGTTCAACTATAAAATGACAAAAACTTCAGAATCATTGAACCAATGCTTTATTAAATCGAGAATATACCACCATATTTTATGGGAAACATTTCATTCATTCACAAATATATGTAAATTCAAACCTCATGAATGATCAATAATTTACAAGATGACATGTTTGGTTTTACAACGTTTGACGTACATTCATCATCTACTTGAAACTAAGATTGAAGTGGTCCTGTTTCCTCACCACTTCCATTCATCATCTACGTAGACAAATTCTCCTCCATGCGAGAATGAATTTTAGATTACTACTCATACCTAAAAATTGAGATACCAAGAGCACAGTACTATATCAGACTTTAATAGCATGCAAGTGGCAACTACGAATAGATAATACGAAACAGTAACAAATTGGTGAAAATGACAGTTTAAGTGTCATTCCCGACATTTACTATCTATCGAATTCGACATTTAACTGTCGGTCTTTACAGTCCAGTTCGACAATATCGCTATTTATGGTTGGCATTTGATGGGAATCAATTAATGGGTGTGATTGGACTACAATTATCGTAGTATTAAGTGTGTTAATCAATACTCAACTACCAAATGACAAAAACTTCACAAACAACTTACACAGTGCTTCATTAAATAGGGAAATATTCAACAAGTTTTATAAAGGATATTGTATTATAAGAAATTTGTAAACGAAATTAAAGTGATAGAATAAAAAATTGCAAATAACTATGAAGGGTTGTATTTAATAATTTCATACTAGTAAGTTGTAAGATAAGAATTAAATAATGTATAAATGCTAACTTCTGAACTTGAAGATGAATCAATGGAGAAGATTAAAAAGACTTGTAAAAAGTTTTTTAGACTAATTATCATTCATCCACATAACAAAAGATTATGAAATAAAATAAAATATTTTTTGGTTAACACTTCTATTACACAATGTATATTAGAATTACACTTAGGGTGCGTTTAATTGTAAGGGTGAAATTTGGGTGGAAAGAAAATGAATTGTAGGGAATTGAATTGTTTAGAATTTATTTTAGAGGGAATTGTAATTAATGGTGTTTGATTGATATAATTTTCTACCTAATCCGTTTGACTTTGATTTTCATGCAAATTGTTACCTTTTGGAATAAATTTTTTTACAATCTGTATTAAAATTTGTTTGGATAGCCAAAAAGTAAAAAAAATTCTAAAAAAAATAATTTTTAAAATTTTTTGTGTTCGTTTGAC
The DNA here is from genome assembly GCA_019395295.1 of Osmanthus fragrans. Taxonomy (NCBI): domain Eukaryota; kingdom Viridiplantae; phylum Streptophyta; class Magnoliopsida; order Lamiales; family Oleaceae; genus Osmanthus; species Osmanthus fragrans. Next base: position 16,916,409 of record CM033346.1, on the reverse strand, counting down.
TTTGTTTTTCATGTAAATTATCAATGAAATTGATAAATTTTTTACCATTGGATTTAGAATATGCTTTCATTGTCAAAAAGTAAAAAAAAAAAAAAAAAAAAAAAAAAATCACTTTCCTACCAAAATCATGAAAAAATAAAAGGTGAAAAATGTGTTTTAAATGGTTGTACCTAAAATTTGGGTGGAAATGAATTCCATGAAATTGTTTGGCAATGAAACACAAAAATTAAGCATGAAATTTGAATTAATTTTTTTTTTCACCTATTTTTTAGGCTATCAAACATAGTCGTAGAATTTCTTACACAAATCACCTATCAAATCATGATATTAATTAGCATTAAATACATGTATTAATAAGAAGTAAATGCACCCCAAAAGTAATTTCAAGGGTATTGTGGATAATTTGCACAATAAGACATTTCTGAGCACCTTTTCAAAAAGTGACAAACTGTTTGGCAATTGATAATGTAGGGACATATATGCAAATTCTTAAAATTCATGTTAGGTTAAGTGATAATATGATTGCATATATTGAGAATGTTGTGCTCGACAATATCGATAATGTTGCAATTATACGACATTTTAAAGTATGAAAATATGTCGACCACTATTGCAGTAGTGTATTCACTTATTTTCATTAATTTTATGTTATGTTATAAAAAAAATTGTCTTTTAATTTTTGATCCCACACCACAAAAAGTCTGACTCCACCACTGAAAAGAATCATCACATATCGACTAGTTGGAACCCCCAAATCCGTTCACCTGAAAATGCCATCACCGCCTTAAGCTTTAAACTCAACCATCAAAAATCAGCACAAACATCGAAGCCTAAGTTGATCGGAACCATTGAGCACAGTATTATACAACACTTATTTTTGAAAAAAAGTAAGGAAAAAAGATAGCTCAATATATTCTCCTTATATGGAAGCTGTGTGTCTACATGACAATGATACAAAGATCGCAGCAGTGAAAGAAAAGTACAAGAATGAAACTTTCACCTAATATAGGAAATTACTAAACTAAAATAAAAAAATAAAATAAAAGCTAGGAACATGCTTATTCATTTTTAAACAAGTTCAGAACCTCACTCGATCCTCCGTTTGTTGGCTTAATATTTAGCCATCAATGGAGGAGTTGTAGGGTGTGGGAATCAAGTAAAGACCATTTTTCCTTGGCACAGTTATTCCTTCTCCCTCGGACATGTCAACTTCATTTCCCTTAGGAAGTTTCCAGTCAAAATGGTAGAGAAGTTGAGCTAAAGGAAGCTCAATATTTGCTAAGCCAAAGTTCATACCAGGGCAGAACCTCCTTCCTGCTCCAAATGGAAGAAATTCAAAGTTACTTCCCAAGAAATCTACTGAATTGTTCTCAAATCTCTCTGGTTTATAGCTTTCTGCTTCAGGCCAATAATCTGGATCTCTTCCCAAAGCCCAGATATTAATCATCACTTTGGTTTTGAGGGGTATTGTATATCCATTAACTTTAAATTCTTCCCTGCATGCTCTTGGAAGTAAAGGAATTGGAGGGTGTAGCCTAAAAGTTTCCTTGATCACCAACTTGAGATATTTTAGGGATTGAACATCACTCTCTTCGAATGTCCCCTTTCCCTTAGCAGCTTCTCTTATTTCAGCCTGTGCCTTTGCCATCACACGTGGATTTCTCATCAATTCTGCCATGGTCCAATCGATTGTGGTGGATGAAGTTTCAGTTCCAGCCGAAAACAAGTCCTGCAAGGAAAACAATTGTTATTGATGTTGGACTAAGAAGAAATAATAATTTCTTAATCGATAAAATACTTACAAAAATGATTGCTTTGATGTTGTCGTTAGTTATCGGAATAGAAAGCTCTCCACTTTGTTGTAATCTGAGTAGAACGTCGACTATGTCTTCACCACCCAACAGGCCATTGCCTCTACTGGTTTTAGCTAGGTTATCTCTATGCTCATTGATCATGGAGTCAAGAATTTCGTCAAGTTTACCGCGCATCTTCCATAATCTATTTTTATTCCAACTCATGACTTGTAGCAACTTTGAAGAAGGGAAAAAATCAGCCAATTCGAAGCCTCCAGCCATGGCTGTTCCTTCCTTCATCAGCATTATCAAAGTGTCTTTGTCTTTCAGTACTTCACCGAATGCTGCTCTGCACGTCATTGAACTTGTAAATGAGAATATTCTATCAGTTAGGTTGATGGGTTTCCCAGAAGATGACTGGATAGTTTTTAAAAGATGTGCAGCCTCCTCTAGCCTTATAGAGCCGAATGATCGGACATTTTTGGTGCTTAAGAGCTCCAAAATGCATAGTTTACGCATTTGCCTCCAGTACTCGTTGTACGGACTAAAAGCAATGTCAGTATAGTCGTACCACATAATCTTACTTCCGATACTTTCTGGCCTATCGGCACAAGCAGGATCATGAACCTTTAGTACATCTTTAGCTGCTTCACGTGACGATATAATAACTGCAGGAACTTCACCTAGCTGCAGATGCACGACCGGACCATACTTTTTAGTTACCTTTCTCAGAGCATGATGTGGGGGTGCACCTACCAAATGGTGCATGTTTCCGATCAATGGCAGCTTCCATGGACTTGGAGGCAATTTTTCGTTCTTGTTAAGGGGCTTTGATTTCTTCAATCCCTTAACTAAGAGAAAGACGAAGGATATGAAAAGCAAGAGAGTGGTGAAGTTGAAGGGAAGAAGATGGAATTCCATTATTTTTTGGTACTGGCTTTTCCCTTCCAAGTTTAGTTGTAGAAAATGCATATGAAATGTCTCCTATAAATATAATATAAGGAAAATTATTATCTTTATTATATTATGTTGGTATGTGTATCAATGTTGACTGGCATTTGCGCATACATAGATATATAAATATTTTATTCTATTTTGTATTTTTCACTGACTCTTCGCTGTTTTTCAATGTTATTTTTTATAAATATAATATAAGGAAAATTATTCTCTTTTATTATATTAGGTTGGTATGTGTATCAATGTTGACTGGCATTTACGTATACATAGATATATAAATATTTTATTCTATTTTGCTTTTTTTACTGACTCTTACTGTTTTTTAATGTTATTTTGGTGCATGAATCTGACTGCAGGTAACCACATGACATTTATTTCTTTGTATTTCATGATTACCATTTCTTAATAATCTTTTGCTTTTCAAATTTGTAGTGACGAATATTGACTAACAGAATTTTTATTCTAAAATAGCCCACTGATTATGATAATTTTCTGCAGTCAGACTTGACTAACCTGATAGAGAAATTTTCTAAAATGTAATGCTAGACTGCATTTTTTTTAATGGTAAAAAACACCACAAGTCATCCAACTATGAGTAAGTTTTATTTTAGTTACTCAAATATTCTTGTAGTTCTAAACTCATTCTCTGAGTTTCAAAGTTATTTAAGCTTTGATCATATGAAACTCTTTAAGCTTGATCATCCATAATGTTTTTGTCATAAGATTTAACATCCCTTCATGCGTGGCAGACCGATTTTCTTGCATAGACTCTTTATGATGTTAAAGAGTCTATGCAAGAAAATATTTGCCATAATATTTTCCTAATTCCTACTTTTGGCTGTTTGATTAACCGAATTTGTCCTGAAAAATGTTTGTCATCAATTCTAATGTACAATCCATTGAAGCACAAAAGTAAGAAAATATTTTCTTATGATTTTGGTGGGAAATTATTTTCAATTTTGTTGGGTTTTTTTTTTTTAATGGAAACATATTCTAAATTCAATGGTAAATTTTTTTATCAATTTAATTGACAATTTGCATGAAAAACGAAGCCAAACAAACATAAAAAATTTATGAAAATATTTTTTTTATTTTTATTTTTTACTTTTTGGCAATCCAAATAAATTTTAATACAGATTGTAAAAAAATTATCCCAAAAAGTAATCATTTGCATGAAAAATAAAGCCAAAGAAATTAGGTGGAAAATTATACCAATCAAATATCATTAATTACAATTCCCTTTAAAACAAATTCAAAGCAAATCACTTCCCTGCCAAACATTTTATTTGCCATCAATTTTTCATCTTTCTATCAAACGAAGCCTTAGTTTTGTGCATTCACTTAACGACGACTAAAATTTGCATAATGATAAAGTTGTGCTAGTAAATCTTATACGTAAAATAGTAGTATGCGATTATTGAACAACTTGACAACTAAGGGAGTCTTGTAAAGTTCACGCTGTCTACGTAAGGAGAATCACTTGTCATGTATGAAAGAATATTACATTTTGTGATGGCCTGATTCCTCATTGGTGACCAAACTGAAATGAAAATAAAAATATTGAGTTAGGCATCAAGAAAATTATGCGCTTGAAATGAAACTTTCCTCGGGGAGCTCAATGTCCCCTATATATAAAAAGAGTGAAGAAAAAAATACTGTAGAAACTCTCGTTAAAAACGGCGTCATTTTTACCGTGTGATTTTTTGTTTTTTTGTGATTTTTTGCTATATATTACTTAAAAAAAAAAAAAAAGTTGTTATTTAATTTTTTTTTTCTCTATACATTTAAAAAAAATAACTAGATATTTTTGTAAAAAAAAAAAAAAAAAAAAAACATGTCATTTAAAAAAAAAAAAAAAAACAAAAAAATTAAACAAAAATTTGTCTCGCACAGTGCGAGTGCATGTCTCGCAATGTGCGAAATGCCTGTGCGAGACATGCAGGCATGTCTCGCACATGTCTCGCACAGGCATGTCTCGCACTGTGCGAGACATGCCTTTTTCATTTTTTTTTGCTTTTTTTTTTTTTTTTTTTTTTTCCTTTCAGAAACTTATGTTTTCGCCTTTATTTGAGTCTTAATTCGGGATATCAAACGAAGTCGAAATATTACATTCTTAATATCATTTTGAAGAACTTAGTTTTCACGACGTTGATGGTGTGCAATCTTAGCGAAAGTTACGTTACAAAGTATGCTGTTCCAAACTAATAAAATTTCGATAACAAACTAACTTTACAAATTCTTCGACTATTCTAAAGTTAGTGAATCTATAAATCTTTTATATCCTCTCGAAACTCATTTCGAGAACTATATCGCAATATCGAATGATGTAAATGAATATCGAAAATAGTTAAACGGACGTATGTGTTAAAAAAGACGTATAACTCGTTTTTTTGATATTACTTATAGGTCTTCATTGTCAGGCTCATTACGGAACATCAAACGAAGTCGAAATATTACATTCGCGGTCTATTATTTCACGACGTTGATGGTGTGCGAAATGGTCAATCGTAGCAAATATTACGGCGCGTCAAAGTAGAACTAATATTTGAAATTTTGATAACAAGCTAACTTTAAAAATTCCTAAATTATTGTACGCTGGTCGAATTGATAAATCTTCAATATCATTTAGATTCGACTTCGTTTGAATTTTTAAAGTTAGATTGTTATCAAAATTCTGAAATATTATTTTGAAAATTAGTTTCAAACGACGTATGAAACACCGTAACATTTGTTACGAGGCCGTTTCGCACACCATCAATGTCGTGAAATAATAGGCAATGAGTACTTGAAAATGCTTAAAATGTAATATTTCGACTTCGTTTGATATTCCGTAATGAGCCATAAACATTCTCCCCTTTATCATGTTTAATATTTTCATTTGAATATAGTTATAAGATAAAGTGAACCTCTACCCAGTTATAATATTTCAAAACCATTGGCTTCATATTCATTGAAATTTTTTTTTTTTTTTTATATTTTGTATATTCAATTCTACAACATATTTGTCTATTGATTATACAGTTGTAATATGTAGTTGTTTTTCTTATTATATACATAAAGTACAAATATGTAGCTATTCACATTGACAAGTTATTATTTTTTCACTCATATATATAAATAACACATGATTTTAATACTGCTTTAACAGAAATGAATCCAAAAATGTATTTATATGTTGAAAACAATTTTTCTATCTTATCTCACACCTTAAAATAAAACATAATTTCACGCATTTAACATGCTAATACTTCCTACAAAATAATGTAACCCGTACATCGTACGGACAATAACTAGTTATATATATATATATATATATATAATGAAACTTTCCTCGGGGAGCTCAATGTTATATATATATATATTATATCGAGCATGTTTGGCAAATAAGCAGCACTATATATGTGTGATTAATACTGAGAGTCCGTTTGGTATGGATTAAAATTTGATTTTAATTTAAATCAAGCTCAAACAATCAATATTAATTATGTCTTTTATGAGTCCCACAACTTTTCAACCTCATATTTAAAAAACTAAATTTCACAATATACTAAAAAATTTAATTTTAATTTTCATCAAACACTCTCTGAACAGGAAGAGAGTCTTACAAAAAATAAGAAATAAGTAAGGCGCCATGGGCTCATTTTTCGAACATGGTGCATGTGCACTTAGATTGGGCTTATTTTATTTTTTCAGAAAAAAACCTGCTTCTTGCTTTAGCATTTTTTTGTCCGACCTATCCCGTTGGACATATAAATATCATTCAATCACATTACTTGTACAATTTGATCGACAGTCATATGAATTATCAAGTATCATATCCATTTATTTGAAAAACTGTTTTAGAAATCAATGACAAGGATCATTCAACGTCATTACAGGATGGTACACTCGATCACACTCCTTAAAACACATTTTTAATTAAAAAAATTAAAAACAATAAGAAGTTAAGATATTTTATTTATTCAAATATTATAGTTGGTTTAACACGTGTAATTTTATCGATGTACATATTTGTCAGTGTTCTACAAAGCGTAAAATATGATTAGACGTGTAGGTCAAGTTTCAAACTTTATGAGTCTAAACGAGATTTAAGCGTAACAAAGCATTACTTATTATTATTATTTTAAATATTTAATTATTCTAAATATTATTTAATAATTAAAATAATACATAATAAATATTTACAGTTATAAAATACAATTTTATTTACTAATCCCTACAATTAGTCAATCATACAATTTTCAAATTTTAGAAATGCAAAAACTAAATTAAAAGTTTCAGTTTACAACCGGACAAGTCATACTTAATATATTTATAGGAATTTTATATATACTTTCAAAATTTTCACTAAAATGATAAATTTCAAAATTCTAATTACATAATATAGATAGTATCGTAACTTACATCTTTATTGAAAAGTCTTTGAATTTGTATAGATGAAATCATTTAAAAATTGAAAATTAAAGTCAAATAAAAGCCCTTTAAAAAAATAAAAATAAAATAAAAATGGTTAAATAAACTAAAGTCAAATAAAATGTTTTTTAAGAAAAGGGAAAAAAATTAATAAAGTGTGTCTAGACGTGCATTAAACGATCAAAGCTTACTGTAAAAAAAAAAAAAAAGCATTTTGGCTGCATCGCCTAAGCGCGCTTTCTAGAAAATTGATATTTATTTTGCATGTGGTTTACAGTTAAACCTCGATAAAGTAATATCATCGGGACCAGAAAAAAAATTCATATAGTGAGATTATTTATTTATCGATAAATGAATAAATTATTCATTTATCGATAAATAAATATTTATTATTTTAGAGAGAGCTTTTCAATATAAAATATGTACATTGTATGTGGTAAGAAAAATCAAAAGACACTAATCAAAGTATTATTTGAATCTTAAGCGTTGTCCCAAATGTGTCGTCAAAAGAGGCATTTCAAGTAATAGTCACCTTAAACAACTACTTGCTACAACACGAGCAAAATATTTTGGAAGTTGTGTATACTCTACAAAAAGTTAAGGATGATGTTCATTTTGATTTAGGTGGGAAGAAAAAACAATCAACTATAGATGTATATTTTCAAAATGAATGATTATTGTACGGGTATTGTTGATTGATTGAAAGATTTTGGTATATATATATATATATATATATATATATATATATATATATTTTTTTTTTTTCTTTTCTCAATAAAATCCAGTAATTATTACTTTATATTTTTATTGGCCCTTTAAGGATTCAATTTTTTTTTTATTACTTAATACATTTAGCGAGATTATTACTTTAGTCTATTGGCTCAAGTCGGGATCGAAAGAAATTATTATATAATCGAAGTTATTATTTTATCGAACATTACTTTATCGATGTTTAACTGTATATATTTCAAATTTATAAAATATTTAATTACTAAGCACAAGTGAACCAGAATGGGCCTCATGGCTCAAAAGGCCTCAGTGAAAATATGAGCACAAGCAAATAGTCTATTATCATTTATTGTGGAAAAAATTCAAAAGTCAGGGGTTAAATATCACAAATTCAATTTTTAGGTGCCAAGTTTCAAAAATGCAAAACTCAGACTTTAGCTAATTAATTTAAAATATTTATTAATTAAGTGTTCTGGTTTCTTGCCTGATTTTAACCGTTGCCCTTCCACTCAGCCCTTTTTGTTGGCTATCCCTCTCTCATGTGGGGCTTACTTTTTTAACGGTCAAATTTTCTCTTTTATATTGAAGAATCAGCTCCAAACATGCTCTAAATTTAATAAGATCACAATTATGCAATTAATGGTTACATATACATACTTATATGTCACAACTTTTTTACTGGTCACATATTATTCAAATTAATTGGTCACAAATTATTTCAAGTTCACAAATCAAAAATTTTGTAGGTCACAGATTATTTCATTAGTCACAAATCGAAAAATTTATAGGTTATGTTCACAGATTTTTAAATTAATTGGTCACAAATTATCAAATTTTTAGATCATAATTAAATTGTTGGTCACAAATTAATCAAATAATTGATCACATATACAAAACATGCTCATAGATCAACCAAATAATTTGTGAGCACCACTAACTACTGTGACAACTCCTCTCCACTGCCTCCAGTTGCATAGTCGCTAATACCACCACTGTCACCACTTCTCGGCAATACCACCACCACCTTAAATGAACCAACACCCGACACCAAAAACCACTACCATGACGGTACCAACGGAACAACGTATGTCATTGATCACAACCACTACCAGCACCAATGAAACAATGCACCAAATTACCATCACTATAGCACCATCGCCGCCAGTACTTGTACCATCAACGATTCAGTCACGCCATCGACACCCACCACCAAAACCACCACCGTGATGGGTCCAACAGAACAATGTAAATAATTGGCTACAACCACTACTGGCACCAACGAAATAATGCACCAAGTTACCATCACTATAGCACCATCGCCGCCAGCACCTGCACCTGCACCAGCACCAGCACCATCAACGATTTAGCCACGCCACTGACACCATCACCACCTGATGAGATCCTGATTAGGGGAATCGCATAGAACTCGCGGAATGAATTGAAAACGCTAGAAAAGCCCAAATTCAGTTTGTAAACGATAGAATCTCGACCCGCAAATTATTGAACCAAGCAACCAAACAAGAACGAAACTTGAAAGACATCATGATTACAAAGCCAACGAACCTCGATTTGCGAACGTTACAAAGGGTGCCTAATCATTTGATAAGTTCTAGGTTTGAACGCCACAAATATTGAAAAATATTTGATAAGTTCTATAAAGTTCATCAAGAACTATGGAGAGAAAAATCTCAATTTTTTATAATAAAAGTCTTCTCCATACAATGAGAATAAAATTCTTATTTATATTAAACCTAGGAAATATGGAAATAACAGAATTTAAGAGTCCTAAAATATAAAAATTTCCAAAAACAAGAATTCCAGCCAAAATAAAATACTTTATGAAAAAGGAAAGTTTCCAACGATTGTGGCCTATGCAGATCATATCATTCACTCTCTCTTCGAAAGGATTAGACCTCGAATCCGTACCTTCAATGCTCAGATTATACCTTTTAACTCCCAATCAAGTCAAGAACGTGGAATGGTCTATCTCTTCTAGGATGTAGTTTGGACCTCTTCTGAATTCTTTCCCGCCTCTGTCGTATGAACACCCAATAACCAGCACATAGATCAAAGTGTGCTCGTCCCAACGACTTCCTTATGCAAGTTTGTGATGTTCCCAAAATAATCTCCATTAGCATGCCACTGTGCTTCCTCCATGTCTTATGCTGCCTCAGTGATTGTAAAAATGTCAATGCAAATGAACTCATGTTTCCCCTCTGTTCAACTTTGTTGCTCAATTTACTGCATATAAATTCCTTCCAAAGCTCTTGAAACTCCTTCGTCTCCTCAAGAATCACAAAGTCAACCTCCGGTATTAAAGTGATATCCAAGCAGAGATAGGGCTGGTCAATTTCACCCACAAGTCGATACTCAATACCTGGATTAGATGTATTTCAATAGGCTCACTTTAATGGATGTCAATATGTTTAGAAACCTGCAAAAAAAGAAATAGCAAAACTAGGGAGAGAATTGTCAGTTCTCAATAAAGTTTTCTCAACTTCACTTTTGTTCTCTTACAAGCTCACCTCTGACTTTTCTTTTCTCTATCCCTCTTATGGCTATTCTTTTCTTTTTGCCACCTCTCCACTCTCATGTTCACTTTTTATTTATTTTCTCTCTTATGGAGCCTCCTTTCTTTTAACCACCACTGCACTCTCATTTTTTTTTTTCACTCTTTTGTGGCTCTACTATTTTTTCATCACACTTAGCTACCTCACTATTTTCTCTTTTTTTTTTTCTCTTCCTTACTTCTAACTGTGAGTTGATCTTCAAGGGACTGTTCTAGTGTCAAGTCAGTCAGAGTGATTTTTTTTCGGTCCTAAAGAAACATATACATGTTCCTCCCCTTATCATAAACAGTCTTCCTCTCTTTTCTCCAAGGTCTCCCAAACAAAATATGAAAAAATTTCAATGACACTACATCACACTAAAGCTCATTCTATAGCTCCCAAGGGTAATATTCACTCGAACCTGCTTAGTCACTTCTACCTTCCTACACCTATTAAACCAAGTCATCCTATAAGAACTAGGGTGTTGTTGTAAAGGTAACCCCAATTTTTTAACCATCGTGATACTAGCCAAGTTTGATATGTAATCACTATCACTAGTCAGACTGCATACCTTACTATCCACAAAATATCGAGTTTGAAAAATATGTCCACAATTACCTTCCATCCTTAATTTTTTTACCCAAAAATAGAAAATTGAAAACTGCTGAAAATTTCCCGGAATTTATAATAAAAAAAAAATTCGGATTTTTTTTAATTCCGATTTTTTTACTCGAGAATTCGACTACAAGTCCAGCGAAACAAATGAAAACTGATTTGGACTGTTAAATAGCCCGAAAAATAACTTTGACTCTTTTTTTGTATTTTTTTGGATTAAAACCGCAAAAATATTACTGGATAAAAGAACACGAAGAACAAATAGCAAAAGACTAAAAACAAAAATAAAAAGATAGAACCTAAATCTGGTGCCCAAACTCTGATACCACTTGATGAGATCCCGGTTGAGGGAATCACATGGAACTCGCGGAATGAATTGAAAACGCCAGAAAAGCCCAAATTCAGGTTGTAAACGATAGGATCTCGACCGCAAATTATTGAACTAAGCAACCAAACAAGAACTAAACTTGAAAGACCTTTTGATTATAAAACCAACGAATCTCGATTTGCGAATGCCACAAAGTGTGTTTAATCATTTGATAAGTTTTAGATTTGAACGCTATAAATATTGAAAAATATTTGATAATTTCTGTAAAGTTCATCAAAAATCATGGAGAGAAAAGTCTCTCAATTTTTTTATAATAAAAATCTTCTCCATACAATGAGAATAAAATTCCTATTTATACTAAACCTACAAAATATGGAAATAACAAAATTTAAGAGTCTTAAAATATAAAAAGTTTCCAAAAACAAGAATTCTAGTCATACTTTATGAAAAAGGAAAGTTTCCAACGATTATGGCCTATGCCAGATCATATCACCATCACCAGTCCTCCATCTCAGCCACACCACAACCACACTCCCCACCAAAAACACCACCACCACAGCACCGGAGCTCACGCCGCGCAAAATCGGCACCACAATCACCAGTGCATCCTTTCCGACACAGTAGAACCACTACCACCAACAAAACACACCCCAAAATTACTCTACAACCACCATCAAAATCAAATTCATGGCTGAAGACCACCCCAAAACCAAGACTGAGCACTGATGTGCGCGAGGCTAAAAAATGACGCTCAGATTAAGGTGTGTAAGTGAATGACAGCACACAGCTCACAGCGCTACTACTCACGACGACCGGTGGTGATGTCGCTGTGCAGACGATCCATGGTAACACCGCTACGCCAGAGATCCTCTTCCAGTGACGACGCCGCAATTGATATACGCCTACATTTGTTCAATATTGTCTAATGCAACACCATATGTGGTTCAAAATGTTGGCTTCATCGAAAATTCTAGATAATCTAGATGTATATTTTCTTTAATTTTTATTCTCTTGAATTCCGCTAAATTCTTTTCAATCTCAGATAAGATTTTGTTAGAGACTAAATGTTTCTTAATCAGAGAATCCTTGGTTTAGCTTAGTTGAATCATAGTGATTTTAGTACTATATTATTATAGGACAATTTATCTATAGTGTGCAAAATATCCATACGTTTTAAATTTTTGCATTTTCACCCCTATTTCTACATTTCATTGCGAAAAAAGTCATTTTCACCAATTTTAACGTAAAATGATCAATATACCCTTCTATTTAAATAAAACAAAAAAGAGAAGAAAAATAAAAGAACAAATTGCAACTATGTGTCCAATATTTTCAAAAAATTATAAATAACCCCACCAAAAATAACTTCACATTCTTCCCACACCTCACCCCCTTACCTCCCGTTATTTTGGAGATTTATGGAGTTGCAAGCCTCCATCTCAACCAAAGACGTAGCTTATTGTGTGTGCAACAAGCTGCATTTTCCATCAATTTCGACGTCGACAGTGGTTCCCACCATCGTGGACCGCCCATTTCGGCTTTGCCACATCATGTCGCACCTGCTACAACAATGGACTTCTTTCAATTTTATTCTAATGTGCCCCAAAATGTCTGACCAGTTATTGTCCAATAAAAGATTGACAACTGTTGCTGTAGATTTTTATTTTGTGCATCTGTTGATTTTTTAGACCATGAAGAGAACTCTACATAATTCATGCCGTTGGCATAATTCAAACTTAAGAAAGCTCTGTTACGTATTCACCAAAAATTTTTGATTTGTGTCACACACCAGTGACTAAAGAGGACAAGAAACAGAAGAAGCTAGTCAACTTAAGTTGTTTTGTTTTTAAAAACTGAAACGTAACCAATAGCCGACGAGATTTACTTATAATTTTAAATTGTTATTTTCTTTGACCAAAATGCAACGTGACAGAGAAAATGAATTTGAATTACATTTATAGCCCTAATTTAAGCCCCATTTTTCAATAATACATTTTTCTCTAAAAAATAATAATTTTACATGTAAACCTAAAATCTTTTCCTACTTTTTAACTGCACATTCTCCAAAAAATCGCTATTCCATAATCTATTTTTACCAAATAATGAGGTTCAAGCAATGGCATAATTTGTTTTCATCGTGTTAAATTGATTTGGAATGCGTTTGGAATGAGTTATGTTACTAACAACTTTTTTGCAAATTTGATTGTCCTTAATTTCAAATGTCTGTGTTCGTCACTAAATATCTTATGTTTCTTTCTTGAGTGAAATAATTAGCTTGAGGAATCTTACTCGAAAATGCTTCAACACTTTCGGCTCTTACTTAGAACGTACAAATGTTTTGAACCATGACCATATCTTGGCGGCGTAAAAATATTTGATCTATATCAAATCTTATTTTTAAAACTAAATTTATTATTACAGTGCAATACTTATCATAGAGACGTGGTCATGGATTAGTTTTAGTGATGACCACAATAGAATAACAAAATTAGTGCCTTGCAGTCTTGGACAGCAGCTTATCATTATAAAATGGTGTTTAGTGAGGATTAAAATTAATTTTTTTGGTAGATTGTGATGAAATTTTTTTGAAATGAGTGGTTGAAAAGTTGTGGGATCCATGAAAGATGTGGTTGATATTGATTGTTTGACTTTAACTTAGATTAAAATCAGATTTTAATTAGTACCAAATAGACTCTAAAATTTCAAACTCCGCCCGGCAAAATTGAATCTAAGTTGAAAATACCTTAGATTTGGGCTATTAGTTTAATTTCCTGTGTCACATCTGTTAGAAAAATTACAGCACACTTTAATAGAATGAAAATATTCGCCAAATAAACAAACTTTGGAAAACGGAAACTTAGAAGGATAATCAAGCAAAAAAATAAATAAAATACCTCAGATGCTAGTACCAGTCAAACTTGGTTACTCAATAAGAAATACAAAAATCCACCGAGAAGCCAAAATAAGACCTTGCATCTACCTGGAAATGTTTTGTTAATTATAAATAGAAGATATTGTGTATGCATTTAGTACAACAAACAAAACACAGCTAAAAATAATGGAAATCCATCTTCTTCCATTCAATTTCACTACTTTCTTGCTTTTCATATCCTTCATCTTTCTGTTAGTTAAGGGATGGAAGAAATCGAAGTCCCTTGACAAGAACAAAAAATATCCTCCAAGTCCGGCATGGAAGTTGCCTTTGATCGGACACCTACACCTCATGATGGGTGATCTCCCACACCGCTCCCTAAGTAAATTATCCAAACAATATGGACCGATCATACATTTGAAGCTGGGTGAAGTTTCCTCAATCGTTATATCATCACGAGAAATTGCCAAAAAATTACTCACGGTGAATGATCTTGCTGTTGCAGACAGACCGGAAAGTATAGGAATGAAGACTTTATGGTATGACTACAAGGATCTTGCTTTTAGTCCATATAATGAGCACTGGAGGCAAATGCGTAAAATATGCATTATGGAGCTCTTGAGCAACAAAAATGTTCGGTCATTCGGTCATATAAGGTTAGACGAGACTTCTAATCTTATTAAATCTATTCGATCACATGGTGGAGAACCATTCAATATGACCGACAAGATATTCTCATTCACAAGTATAGTCACATCTAGAGCGGCTTTCGGTGAGATCTTGAAAGAGCAAGACACTTTGATAAAGTTCATGAAGAAAGGAGTGACCTTGGCAGGGGGATTCGAATTGGCAGATTTGTACCCATCACTAAAGTTCCTTCAAATTTTCAGTTGGAATAAACATCAATTGTTGAAGATGCGCCGTAAACTCGATTCAATTCTTGATGTCATGCTCAATGAGCATAAACATAAGCTCGCTAGAGGGAAAAGAGACAATGGGGAGTTGGGTAGTGAAAACATAGTAGACGTTCTCCTCCGAAAGCAACAAAGTGATGATCTTGATGTTCCGATAACTGATGACAACATCAAAGCAATCATCTTCGTAAGTCCTTTATCCATAAATTACATTGCGTACGTTTACTTAACCATTATATTGTTTATTTTGTTTCAGCATCAATAAGTATGTTGGTGTTATTGCAGGATATGTTTACGGCCGGTACTGAAACTTCATCCACAACATTCGATTGGGCGATGACAGAATTGATGAGAAATCCACAAGTGATGGCAAAGGCACAAGCAGAAATAAGAGAAGCCTTTAAAGGAAAGAAGACAATCGAGGAAAGTGATATTCAAAAACTAAAATATCTGAAGTTGATAATCAAGGAAAACTTCAGGGTACATCCCGCTGTCACTATACTCCCGAGAGCATGTAGGGAAGAATGTGAAGTCGATGGGTATACCATACCCTACAAAGCAAAGGTTGCGGTGAACATCTGGGCTCTGGGAAGAGATCCAGAATATTGGGAAGAACCAGAAATCTTTAAACCCGAGAGATTCGAGAACAGTTCTGTTGATTTCTTGGGAAATAACTTCGAATTTATTCCATTTGGAACAGGAAGGAGGTTTTGTCCTGGCATGAACTTTGGAATTGCAAATATTGACGTGCCTTTGGCTCAAATTCTTTATCACTTTGACTGGAAACTTCCTCATGGGATGAACCATGGTGATCTAGACATGAGTGAGATACCTGGAGTAAGCGTGCAGAGAAAAAATAACCTTCATGTGATCGCTACACCCTACAATCCACCAATTGAAGGTTAATTTATCCAAGGCTAGAGGGCAATTCTTATAGCCAAATAAGCTACACTGCCTGAATCATTTGCCGTTTTTAATATTTGTAGTCTTTATATATATTTGTCATTTTCATATCAATAAATATTTACTATGCTTCAGAAGTACAATTTATATTGTTACTTGCTGGATAAATTTCGATTTGAGACTGCCTTGCAAAAGATTAACTTAAAATCATACGCCCCACTGGAAAATCCAAACATGGACACAAAAGGTGTTAACTAGTATGCAATTTGAGACAATAATGCTCACGCCTTAAAAAAATCGTTAACAAAATCCAAAAATACACCAATTGAATGCTTATTAAAATGGAACAAGTATGAAAAAAACGTGTTTGATAATTATGCCTTTATAGATGTATTGAACACATATTTGTCTAATGCCGCGTACTAGGTATTGCAATCTACGCAGATCTTAGAATTTAATGGTCACATGTAGGGTTTTAGTTTAATGACTATAGTCTAGTGACTAGAATGTAATCATTGTATAAAAAAATTGTTTTAGTTTTGAAATTTTTAACAAACTTGATCGAAAGTTGCTGAAATTAACTTGATCTCCTTTAATCTTTACAATTACATTATGTTCGGATAAATCCCATAAGTATACGAGATCATTGACAAGTATTACATGACTAGTTACTTGTATTGTCCCACGAGAAATAAAATTTAACGGTATTGTACTAGTTTTCTATCAAATTCGATGTAGTGACACAAAAGAGAGATTGATTATTGTAATTGTCCTAAGTTGTGATATAAACTACGTAAAATGTGGTGATTTTTATCAAATTATGGAATGAATGTATTGGATTTCAGAATTCACCTATTGACATCTATTTCCAAATCTCTACATGCGTACTTTAGTTTCATTCAAGTGCTTGTGACAATCGATAATTCTATGTTGTTTGACTTTCTTTTCCAAGATAAATCAAACCCATTCTAAGAACGTTCATATTCGGTCCCTATTCAGAATGCATAGGCAAAGACATGCATACAATCACACGACTATCTGACGAGATTGCATACACTACAAATGTTACTCCTAACACTTATGATCCACTTGTTAATTATGCAGTGTTCAAGATCTATTATATGTTTTTCAACACTACAAGTAACAAGTTATCTAATTGAGGGCCAATCAATAAAGTAACGATAAAAGCATGCATAATCAATAAAAAAACAAAAGAAATAATTAACTACTTGTCCATAAATTAGAAATAAACACCCAACGGTCTCATCATCATCCAATACACTATGAAGTTTAGCCTAGCATATTTAAATTTAAATTGCACAATAATAATTGAAAAGACATCATCTGAATCAAATAATAAGAGGAAGAACTTGAAACTTCAATTTCTTGGCCTTGAAACTTGAATCAGAGCTTTTCAACTTTGATTCTTGTGTTAATTTGCTTCTTGCCTCTTGCTAGACGTCTCTGTCCAGTTGACTCTTAGTGTACTTGAATCTTCGTTATGAGGGTCGACACAACTTTTGATTATTTACACTTTAGTCCTCAAACTTTAGTCATGTTGCAATTTCGTCTTTCTTTTGTTCATTTTCTTCAAATCCACCAATTTCATCGATCTTTACCTAACAAACATAGTCCATGTTTAGGCTCGATTAAAAATAAATTTTTGGAGAAAAAGTATTTTTAAATAGTATTTTTTGGAGAATAAGTGGTTAAAAAGTAAGATTTTTTTTAAAAAAAATTTACGTGTAATATTATTTCATGAAAACAATGTGGTTGAAAATGAGTTTTGAAAAAATAAAATTTCTAAAGAATGGAGCCTAAACAAGGGCATAATATACATAGAATTAAGTCACGATTCATTGAAACATCCAACAAATATCCTAATTTAAAGGAAAAAATAAGTGTCACTTATAAAAAATCTCCAAACTTAAATATTTGTTTATCCTCAAACATACTATAACCTAACTCAACAAAGATTGGCTCAATAGCTTGCCGTTGGTCTCAGGATTGAAATTTCTCTGTCTATATTATGAGTATCTTCAAAATCACAAAGTTTGAATTAACCTCTACTTATCCAACGCAAAACTTGAAGTGTGTGTATGAAGATTCAATACAACAAAAAAAGCCTTTTGCAATGTTCAAAAAACGTTGTCGTAGAGCTGTTACAATGTTCGGACGTATGTTGCAAACCTCGATGTTGTGATAGATTTTAAGGACACAACAACGTATTTTCAGTGTTGTGAATAATCTTTTGCAACTTATTTGACCGTTATCAATAACATTTTCACAACATTTTTTGAATATTGTTAATAATTTTTTTTTTTTTTGCAACATTTATTGACTGTTGCTAATAACCTTTTCGCAAGGTTTTTTCAGTGTTACAAATAATTTTTTTCAACGTTTTTTCAGTGTCTAATAACTATTTTGTAACATCTTTGGAACGTTGCCTTTAACTTATTTGCAATGCTTTTGAAGCGTTGTCTTTATTTTTGAGCTCACCTTTTAGCAACGTCTCTTAAACATTATCTTTTCCTTTATCTAAGTTTTTGCAACATTTTATAAACATTGTCATATTTTTTGTTCATATATATATTTTTAATTAATTCACCCTTTTATATTTTGATATTAACCAATATATTTAATTTTTAAAAATATTTTAATAGTAAAATAAGCAAATTAAACAAGACGTTTTTGATAGTGCATGAAATTGAGATTAAAATTTCATTAGTATTTTTAAATCAAACAAAATAAAAAATGGAAATAGATTGAACATCATTTTCTTGCAAATCAGAGAAATGTGTAATGACTACGAAGGTCACAGATCAAAGACTAAGATACCCAAATTGCTCCACTAGTAAATTATCCTCATGCTCAAATTCAATACCGTGATTAGCGTCCATGATTTTACGATATATAATTGCTGCATTAATATTGTATGGTATAACTTATACAGAACAAGGCAAATTTATAGACGTGATAATCAAAAGGAAGCAGGGGAAGTTTTATGAGTCACCTCTCACAGGTTACTAATTTCATGAGGGCCTGTTTGTTTTCTCCAGCTTCATAATAAGAAAAGTTTACCTACACGTAACAGTTCAAAAGGTGAAAAATGGCATTTATTGCAAAATCCAATAATGACAAAGAATGGCTCAAATGTTTAGCATAAATTACTCTTATCTTCAGTATTCATTCATCTTCAACACATGAAGTACCTCTAAATATAGAACTGGAGCACGTAAATATTGCAAGAATTAGGAAACTTGCTCTCACTTACCCAAAATTTCTTAAAATCGTAGGAAGATTTAGAAGCAAACACTCAAATTTACCAAACTAGTTCTTTATATTTAGCTTTAGAGTTTGAAACACGAATTGAATATAGTCCTAAATCCTAATCCTAGTCTGGATTCCCATTCAATATTTAAAAGGAACTAGAATATGTTAGCAATAAATCCTATTCCCGAATCCCATTCAATATTTGAGCAATAAATCATAATCCCATAATGTGATTCCCTAATCCCTATCAAAATCTGAAAATAATCACATCACCCACTACCCAGCACACGGCAGTGAAGGCACAAAACCCTCCAGCACCACATTTCACTCCAATTCAGATTCTCCATCTCAAAATATTTTAAAAGAACAAGAAAAAATACGGACAAAACGAGTACTCCGTAGCAGTGGCAAGACATTGAGGTATGATTTGAGATTGAAGAAATCGTGATTTGAGAAATTGGGATTTGGCTTCTGCTATTGTGAGGTTTTATTGTGAATGTGTGAATTGAATTGGGTGTTATGTGGATTGTGGGTTGGAATTGGGATTTGGCTTCTGCTATTGTGAGGTTTTATTGTGAATGTGTGAATTGAATTGGGTGTTATGTGGATTGTGGGTTGGAATTAAATGAACTCTTTTAAATGGGCCAGAAAACTGTATATAATCATATTAACAACTTTTAATAAACATTGCAAAATGTTAACTTATATAACCCTATTAGCAATATTCAAAAAACTTTGCAAATATTAATAACACTTAAAAAAATGTTGCAAAAAGTTACTCTACACTATCATATTAACAACGTTTGGTTTACCTTTTTGCAACATTGATAAAACGTTGTAAATATGTAACCCTTTCACAACATGAAGCAACCGTTGTAGAAGATCATATATCTATGTATTAGCAACTGTCAGTAAATGTTGCTATAGAACGATTTTTTAGCAACACCCACTAAACGTTGCAATAAATAAAACTTTTGACAACACTCAATAAACGTTGTAAAATGTAAACGTTTCAAAAGGATCATTGGCAACGTCCATTTAAAAAATGTTGTCAAATCTCAATTATGTCAATCAATTGCAACATTCACTTATTAGAATGTCGCGATAGACATCTTTAACAACACTCAATTATTGAATGTTTTTTTTTATGTGTTGCAAATGACCAATTTTGCTGTAATGATTCATGTATAATATCATAAATTCATGCTTGGTTCAAATTCTAACCCTTAATGGTCAAATGCCTCATTTCTTCATTTGTGCGATACACACCCTCAAGCTTATTATTAATTTTTTGCTCATTTTCTCAAGGTGTGATCCTAGGTTGAGGTTTAGATGATCATAGTTTGGGTAGATTATACTAGAAGCAAGTTAACACTTCAACAAATAAGGAATCTTCTATATTTTTGACTGCTTTAACCCCTAAGACTCAACTAGGCTTATTATCTCTTATTAAAAGTCTAGTTCTTTCAAACAAGTGTTTGAAACTTAATCAAATTATGTAGTGCAAATCTGTTTCATGTATTTGCTTTTTAAATTATGATGTACGTATTTTGTTTCATGCACTAACTTGACCGCTTTTTGAGTTTTCTTTCTAGGATTTTCAATGAATGTTCTAAATTGGGTAGTTTTCACTCATGAATCGTGGTAGATTTTTTTTTTTTTTTTCTCTTTTCATATTTTGATTAGTGCCATACCCATTATTAAATACTTATTTTTAAAAATCGACCCTTAACTCAAGATTTTTTCCTAATTTTCATCTTATTGGCCTAAGACAATGTGCACAATAGTTTCGCACGTGGAATCTCTATTTATCTCAATGTTTTTTTATACAAGTTCAACAATCTCCAAACTATCCTAAAAATGGTTTGACGATGTATATAATAGTGGCTTTTCTCAATTAAATTCCACTATATTCCCTATTTCATCATACATACCAAAGCACTTACACATGATGCAAAATAAAAATCTGATGCGGAAGTTAAGATCAAATTTTACATAAATAAACATCGGTTAATTAATTCAACATCAATTTTTCCAACATTTCCAGTCTAACACATAATTTTAATATAATGTCACTGTCGGTAAGGCCATCTAACCTATATAAGCACACAAGCAGTAAAAACTTGCATAATAGATGAAAATATCCCACCCCAAATGTAAAACATGTATTGTCCTCAATTTAAGAAAATATGACAAATGTGGAAAAAGAAGCGTAAAGAGGAAAAATGAAGACTCTCCTGGTCAGTCTGAAGATGGTGGCTGAAATAGCATGAGGGCTTGATCAAGATGGCCTGCTTGACAGCTTTCGTTCCCTTGACCAGTGTTGGTTTGAGTGTTCTTAAGTTGTCATGTTCCTATAAAATGAATAAAATTGAATCATTAGTGACACAGTAATACAAAACAATCAATATTAAGCTAAACACACATCATAACTAACAAGAAGATCTAGGGACAAAGTAGGAAATGGAAAATGGGATGACGACATGTTACGATTGTGGGTTGTTGCCATAAGTTATTGTTCACATTTTTTTATATATAATTATGTAAGGATGATAATACTTATCAAATAAAAATAAATAAATAACATATCCTATTACCTAGAAAGCATAATAAATAAAATGGAAGAAAATTGGGTTACCTCCTAATAAACGTTTGTTTATAGTTATTAGATTGATTTTGTTGTTTTGGCTACTCTTGGTGACTTGAAAAGCTAATTTTTGACTATATAACGATTGCACTTGCAGACATCTTCACCTTCATCGTTGACCCTCCAATTTTCAAAGTTCCCATATTGATTCTTTATCATCCCAACTAGTCTACCAACTCTCTTTTCATAGGGATGACTTGCATAGTCATCATTTACTTCATTGTCAATCCCCATGCACTCCTGGGGGTGGGATGTTTGCTTGAGCGGAGTGTTCATGGTAAATCTTTGTTGTTTGTTTTCTACCCTCAAGATTAACTTACACTTTTCAAAATCCAACAAAGCAATGCCAGTTTATAGGAATGGTCTTCCTAAGATCAATGGCATATCTAGATTCTCTCCTATCAAGGACTATGACGCTAGTTAAAAAGATGAAATCTCCAGCTTTGATGAGATTATCTTCTACCATCCCTTAAAGATGCTTGATTGATCTATTAGCCAACTTTAGAGTTATTGAAGTTTCCTTTGGTTTCCTCAACCCTAATTTCCTATAAATATTCAAGGAAATCAGATTAATACTTGCTCCATAATTAATTAAAGCATTAATATTGTATGAATTTTCTATAGAACAAGGTAAAGTGAAACTTCTTGTATTTTTCAGTTTAGGAGGGAGCTCATGTTTTAGAATTGCACTGCATTCTTTAGATAATGCTACTGTTTCATCTTCTACAACTTTTTTTCTTAATCAATATCTCTTTCAAAAACTTGGAACAGATAGAAATCTGCTAGATTGCGTCAATGAATAAAATGTTAATTTGTAGCTTTTCGAAGACATCCAAGACTTTTTCAAATTGTTTTTCCAACTTGTTATTTTTCAACAGTTGAGGAAAAGGAATTGGTAGTGTAAGTGTATTGACAGGAGCAGTTTCTTAACTTTTGGAATGTTTGAAAGCTCTTACCGATTAAATTTGTTGATTCTTCACACTAACCTAATTGTTCATCGCCCATGGTGGGCACGCGATTATCCTTAGTTTCTTTCCTTTCTATACTAATGTCTGGTAGTTGAACTCTACTTCTCGTGGTGATTACGTGAACCCATTCCTCCATTAGTTACTTTCGAAGCCTTTGAGGAAATGACATAGGTGGTACATAATTTTGTTCACATGGAGCAAATTTGATTAATGGCGTGCAGTGAATATCACTATCTATAGCTTTATAGCTAACACCTATTCCCATAGGTTCTTCTGGACAATGTACTAGCTATTTACCCTATATGATTTCCCAAA
Organism: Osmanthus fragrans; assembly: GCA_019395295.1. Taxonomy (NCBI): domain Eukaryota; kingdom Viridiplantae; phylum Streptophyta; class Magnoliopsida; order Lamiales; family Oleaceae; genus Osmanthus; species Osmanthus fragrans. The sequence continues at coordinate 16,893,133 of CM033346.1, read as the reverse complement.
TTTTTTTAGAGACTTGCTAATTTTGAATTTCTGTATTTGTCTTTGTGATGTACTTGACAAGTAGATCCTTCAAAGATGATCTCTTCTCTTATTCTTGCTGAAACCCTGGTGGATTGCCTTGAATTTGATTTCCCTGATCCATATTATTAGCCCATGAGAATTTGGGATGATCTCTCCAACTTAGATTATATGTGTTAGAGTAAGGAATATCCTACTATTGCTTTTAAAAATTCTGTATATAGTCGACCTCTTCAGACTGAACCATATGAGTAAAAGTTAAAGGGCAACTTCCAGTTGTATGATTTGCCCCGTAGCCTTTACAAATCGGTGTCATCTGGTGTACTATGTTTACAAACTGAGATAAGTTATCTAATTTTTTTCAGTAATAACTTCCATCTGCACTGCTAGTGCAGTTACTGCATCAATGTTATCAATTCCTACTGATTTCTTAGGAATATCCATGTCGACCGGCTGCATAGATTGATTTTCCGTAATTCTTTCATGCAGATCATAGGCCTCATCAATATTCATCTTCATCACTGAACCTCTCGCTGAAGCATTTGTCATATTGCAATATTTTGGATGTGTGACCCATGGTAAAAAAATGAAGACCTAACCTTTCTTAAGAATGTCAAGATTATGAAATTTTCTAAACAAGTCCTTAAACCTCTTCCATGCTTTTAAATAGCTCTAGAGGTCCATTTGCTTAAAAGGTGTGGACTTTATTCCGAAATTTGATGGACTCGAGATGGCAGGAAGAACTTCATAGTGTACTTTTACACCATATAATGGTGTTCCCGATAGGTAAAGAGTGGAGCCATTCTCTTATGCCATCCTTCAAAGTATGAGGGAATAAATGCATTCTCTTGATGTATTTGTTAGTGTTGTTTTAAAGGTTAGGTTAGGTGGTGTAAATGAGGTACTAAAGTGAACAAAAAAGCCAAAGTCATGGAAGAGAGAAGAAAATGGGCAATCGAGTGCCATACTTGGAGCTTCCAAGCGCCAGAGATGAATTTGATATAGCAAGTCAGCACCTAGGTGTTGAACATCATGCACCCAGGCACTGCGATTAACCAAAGGGAGCAGTTTTGAGGATAGAGAGGCAACACCTAGGCATTGCATTCATAGCGCCTAGGCACTACACAGAGTTACATCGCTGTGCTTAGGTGTTGTATTCATAGCTCCTAGGCGCCACACATTTTTTTCATTGTAGCATTGAGTCGCCGCGTCTTCTATTTTAGGGTTGCACCATTTTGGCCCATGAAAAGCCCAGAAAACCCCAAATTTGGGAAACACGTGAAGGGGAGTATAAATACAAGAATGAAGACACTTTAAAGGAGATTTCACACATTAAGAGATAAAGAATATAACTAGAGATTAAATAGCGCAATTCAATGGAGAAAAAAATATCAAGAAATTCAAGTTTTGAAACATTGATTGGAAGATGAAGAAGATCTTGGTGCAAGATTAATCTATTTTTTTCACATTTTTATTCAGAATTCGGTGATGTATTTAATAACAACCTCTTGTTTTTTTCATTTTCATTACGAGTAGCTAAATTTCATATTAGGGTGAACAATGTAACATACTTGGGAACCTTTATTTCTTTTATTCAAGATTCTTGTTATTTTATCATACAGGTGTTGATTTTGCTATGAAATTAGTGCGTTTAATTACTTGATCACTAATTTGATGATTTTGTGAATCTTTTACGAATCGAGAGGTGAATTCTATACTAATTAGAGATATCTATACTAGTCATTGTAATAAGTATATGAATTCTCAGAACTAGTATCTCATTTAACTAAAGTTGATTCACATGGAGAATATGACTGAATTAGTTAAATAGGCTTAATGAGAACTCGAGAGGAGTAAATTGAATACAATAAAAGCATTTGATCGAACACTAAATTAGACTTTTGAATTTTGAATTGAGACTTAAAGGTGACCGATAGGTGAAATTGTTCTACCCTAATATCCATTCATTATTTAATATCTAAATCAATCTTTGTGTGCATCCATATATTTTTAAGTAGTTAGATTAAAAATCACAACAAATCACCATTTTTATTCGTTTCCATTAAATAGGACTTAAAAATAGAAAATTAAGCATTAAAGTCTAGTCCTTATGAGAATGATATCCAGACTCGTTGGTCTAGTTTATTACTTGTTACGATCCGAACACTTGCAGGATATAAAATCAACAACAAAAATAAGGGCACATGAGATAAAAGTAAGAGATAAAGGGATGGGTGCAAGGGCTATCAAGGTTGTTGAGATCTGAGAAAGTTCCCTGAGTTCAATGCATTATATTAGGACGTCCATGTGGCCAGCTTGAAGGAGGTAATCAAGTACGTCGAGAAGATGAGGCCAGACTTTGATGCAAACTTTCTTCATGAGGCTTTAACAGATTAGAAGACTATCCTAGCTGAGATGTCTGCTACATGTGGAGTAACTAAGACTGACTTAGAAGAAGAAGAAGATCAAGATTCTCCACTAGGACTTCAAACCAGGCTAACCCCTCTTACTTACTCATTCTTTTCATTTTCGTAGTTCGTTTTGTAATTAACCTTTTGCTGAAAATCAATGAACATCTTTGTTATATGATGATTTGCATTTTTGTGATGCAATTGATTATTTTTCTTTTGAAATAAAAGTGTCGTTGAGTCCGAACGTAAGAATGCAATAACTATCTTACGTAACAGTTATTCAATTTTATGATGGGATTTCTTACTAAGTGTTACAACACATGCAAACTTTGTTCGGGCATATAAATAAAGGCAAATGGTCCCCTACTAAAGAAGAACTAAGGAGATTAGGCAACAAACACTCCCAAAAAGCATCTTTAATGTAATTACCTTTTAAAAGTTCATCTAATTCCAACAATACTCAATTAATGTTACCCTTAAGTTGATCTAATCTTGCCACACCATTTTTAATCATCAACAAAGACAATTTCTTTAGTTAAATATTTCCATTACTTAGAAGAATAGAAATCAAATGGGGAAATAGAAAAAGAGAAACCTTCGAAACTGTTAGCTCTATTCCAAAGATGAGAATAAGCTTTGATCAAACACTTGCAATATCCTTTGCAAGATTAAAAATGGATCAATTCAATCCTTTTGAATTTTTGTTAAAGCTGGAACTAAACCAACACTGGAAAAGAGAAGAGAAGCTGAGAGAAAACCTCTTTGATTGAACTGAACTTTTTTGATTGATCACACACTCTTTACATCGAGCCATGCACAAGCTTATATCAAGGTGGAAGAAAGATTACAAGTGAATATAAAATACAATATGACATCATCAACAGTAAAACGAAAAGACAGTTGATATAACTTAACTGTAGCAAAATACATAAAAATAAAATCTGAAAGATAAACTTGGAAGTTTAAGTGGGAGACTTCACGTCACCCTTCAATCTCCTCCTTAAAGCTTCCATTTAACACTTCAATTTGGTACCTCAATTCCTCAAAATGACCCTTTGTAAGTGGCTTGATGAACTAGTCTGCTAACTGGACTTGAGATGTGTTGGAAATTTACTTATCATGCACAGCGGAAAATTAAATAAATTTCAATTCCCATCCAAGGATCTACTTTGCGTTTAGATAGAAATTGTGATAGAAACTATACCTTAATTCAGATCTGCAAACTCCTTTACTATTCCTGTAGTTCCAGCAATCCTGATCTGCCTCCCACAACTGTTCAATTGTCCAGCCTCCAATGGAATCCACACAGGGAACAAGATTGAGAGAATTAGGATTTTACGTTTCTTGTGCTAGCAAGAATAATGAAAATCCATCTATTAATCTCAAACCCTAGCAGCTTATTTATATGAGCCCAAAAGGGCTTGACCCGTCCTACAATTTAACTCGGTCCAATATTTAATTAATCAAATTAATCAAATCTGGTCCATGAATTAATTAATCCAATTAATTAATTCGGGCCCATTAATAAGCGATCCAATTAATTAATTACACAACACTTGTCAATTAATTAATTGGCGGATCTCAATCTTCTAGTTCTCCTTTTGTGTGTGACCCATTAGGTTCCCAATCACGATGTCTAACGACGTGAATTATTATTTTGATCTAATCAAAATCAATAAATCAAAACACCCTTTTGATTGATCTCTAATTCACATCCGTCGTCCCAGATTGACATCTAGCAATGTGTCAGGGTAAGACATGTGACGAAAAATGTCACGTGGTATGACAAAACCAAACTCGTTCGTTTATCGTGAAACTATAATCCCTTCATCAATATGATCCGATCAATTACGAGATATGGATTGTGTCAATCTCGATTATCGATCATATCTTTCATTCCACTTATTAAGTCAATATAAGTCGAAAACTCTTTTTCGACTTATAGGTACACCTTGGCCAATGATTTCGTTATCAACTTAACTGGATGAAATGTAGATCATAAACTCTTACTATCTAAGAGCGACGAATCCTCTATTAATCATTCACAACCTTCATATGATTCTTGACATACTCGAATGATGCCGTATTAGCGGCTCTTGACAGAGCAATTTCCAGCATCACCAAAGCATGACTGTCCCCACATAAGGTACTATGATGATCTCAAGTCGAAGGATCAATTCCACTACCAAATGTTAGAGATTAACCACTGACACTCAGATAGTTATCCATGTTGAATCTCTCAGCGGGTCTCCAATGTTTTGTTCTATAACAAAACATTCATGTGTTCATTTAAGTGTCACTACACTTTAGCTTGTGAGATCAGCTACTTACTTCACAAGTAAGGAATGCCACACGTGGTGGTCTTTTTATAATAACGATATCCGTATCTCGTTATTACTTACGACCACGGATGATTTAAGATTCAATCATATGTAATTTGTATCTCACAATCACAACTCCTTGTGATTAACAAATTACCGAGACTTGAATCTACGGACTCTATTATTTAATATAATAGATCTTGCCATAATAAATGCATTAAACATATATCAAAAGTACTTATGCCCAAAGTTGATTGGACCTAGGGCATAATACTTACAAACTCCCACTTGCACTAGATCCAATCACTTATGTATCTAATATCATAAGAGCTCACATGACGATCATGTTTATACTGCGACAACTCCTTGTCAGTGGATCTGCAATATTATCAATTGTGAGAATTTGTTCTTTCTTTTACGTCATTTCTTTGTACTATCTCTTTGATGAGATGGTACTGCCTCAACACTTGTTTGGATCATCGATGAGACCTTAGTTCCAACAATGCTAGGAACTATTCAAAGTTCATTAGTGAACTTCTTGACCCATACTACAACCTTTATTGCTTCTAAAGCAATAGTGTATAAGACTCTCGCTATTGAATCAACGGTGGTTTCCTGTTTGGAACCTTTCCAATACACCGTTTAAGAGTAAATCAATATCCTGATTGAGATTTGCTATCTTTCTAGTCTGACTAGAAGTTAGCATCAGTGTATTCATGAACTCTCAGTTCATTTTCTCCATATAAAATCTTCTCAAGATTTTATTTTTGTAGATTTCGATAAATTAAGCAATCTTCTAGATCTATCTTTATAGATCAAGTTGCTTCTCATATATCTTTATGAAGAAATCTTTTAACAATCACAACTTCAACGATTGAAACGTAGGAATGTCGTTCCTATTAATAATATTAGGAATGCGACAACGCTCCCACTATTTTCTTGTAAACACACAACTCTTCACTTTTGATAAAATCAAACATTTTGATTTTTCTATCAAATCGAAGATTTTAGCTCCAAGAGGCCTGCTTCAATCTATACAAGAATTGATTAAAGCCAACATACTTTGGAAACATATTTGGATTCAAAACTTTCGAGTCGTGTCACGTACACTTTCTCTTGCAAGTTCCTGCTAAGGAATATAGTTTTGACATCCTTTTGCCATAACTCATAGTCATGGTATGTAGCTATCGCAGGTAAAATCCGAATGGACCTTAGCATGGCTATAGACAAGAAAGATTCATCAAAGTCAACTCTTTGTCTTTGTTGTAATATTTTGCTATTAGATTTGCTTTGTATGTATGGACGTTTACATCCATATTGACCCCTTTTACATAAACTCATTTACAACCTATGAGTTTTATCCCATCAGGCGGTCGATCAAGGTTTAAACCTTGTTTACATACATCGAGTCCATCTCGGATTTCATGGCCTTTCGCCATCTCCTTGAGTCAACACTTGACTTTATTTTGTGTAATCAATAGGTTCATCATCCTCGATTAATAATACTTGATTAGTAATCATGGACTTATACCTCTCTAAGAGGTTGAATGATCCTATAAGATTTACATAGAGCTGATCTGTCCTCAGAAGTCTCTACTTCCAAATCAGGAGTATATCCCTCATCAGGTGTGAGATCACACTCAGATTTATCTACTTGGTCAACCATATCTGTGGATTCTTGAACTCCTTCAAGATTCATTCTACTTTCACTATCCTCTCCTAGAATAAACTCTTTCTCTAGGAGTTTAACATATCTTGAGACGAACATCTTCTTCTCAATGAGATTATAGAATTGATATCCAATTTTATCTTTTGGATATCCCACAAATATTTATATATCAAATTTAGCCTTAAACTTATCCGAATCAGTGCGCTTCATAAGCGTCACAGCCCCAAACTTTCATATTTGACAAGTTGGGCATTTTGTTTTTCCATAACTCGTATGAAATTTTGTCGACGGATATAGATGAGACATGACTTAGTGTGTAGAACATTGCAATCAATGCATGACCCCAAAACCTTTTTGGAAGGTTTGCACAACCTATTAATTAATCGCACTATATCTAATAGTTTGCGATTCCTCCTCTCAGACACAACATTATGTTGTAGTGTATGTAAGGAGTTCACTGCAAAAGAATCACATTCTCTCTTAGATAATTTAAACTTTATCTTTAAGATATCTCCACCTCGATCGAATCTTAGTGTGAGAATATCTTTACTAATTGTTTCTCTACTTCTAACTTGACTCCCTTGAACATTTCAAGAGTTTCATGTTTAAGTTTTATCAAACATACATGACCATTTCTGAAATAGTTATTAGTAAGTGTGATAAGAGAAACTCATCTAGCATTAATTGGCATAGATCCACATACATCACTATGTATTAGATCCAGCAATTGTGCAGACTTTTCACCTTTTAAGTAAAATGAGATTTAGTCATTGTGCCTAATAGCCATAATCACATTTGTCAAATGATTCAAAATCAATTGACCCCAAATATACATCTATATGTAATTAGTTGACTGAGTCTACAGTGCTAGATTTAGGCGTTATTCAGATTATGACTTTTATGCCTCTAAATTTCTATACTTACTATAGAATACTCAGTATTTAGAATATAAATGTTATTTTGTAATTCACCATAATCATTAAGATAAGAGGGAACAACAATTGTCCTTAACATTAATATCGTTCATGTCCAAACATGAAATTCAAAAAATGTTCTGGTATTGGTGAGTCCAAACTAACATTTCTCTAATTCAAATACTCAGTTTAAAGGCAACGGTAGGAAGTCTGCTTCTACAAACAATGCAACAACATTTGCTCATTTTCAATGTGTAGGCCAACTTCTTCTTTGTGCAGTGGTCTACTTTCATTTAGTTTCTGCATACTTATACAAATATGAGATCCATATCTGGTATCTAATACCCAAGAGACTAGTGAAGTAGATATAGGCCTTACTCAAGGGATTTGATAATGTCCTTATTCACTTTGACTGTCATAGCCATCTTTTTCCCAAAGCCCCTTTAGACTTCCTCTTAATATCCTTTGAGGAATCAATGGCTTGCCCAATCATAACTTTGATATTGGGCTTAACAGTCTTAAGCATCCTTAGCAACTCAATAAGTGTGCACTTGAGTTTATTAATATCAAAATTCATAATTCGGTATGAATAACTCTTTGACAGAAATTATAGAACTAAGTCAACACTTGGTTCATGGTTCATGAGTGAACCCAATCGAGACAATTTCTCAATTGCAATAATCTTTAGCACTTGAGCACCGACTGAAGATTCCTCTGTCATTTTGCACTGGTATAGTTGTTTGGAAGTCTCATATCCATCCACACATGATTATTACCATACAACCTTTTGAAATAAAGTTCATGTGTTAGCATCTATACTCTTGTGTTGCTTTTGTAACTCAGGTGACATTGCTGCAAGCATCACATATGTTGCGATATTATTCGTTATAACCGTGTTTATCATAGTAGCCTCCTCTTCTTTAGTCGAGTCATCAGCAGATGTCTCTAGAAAGGGCTACTCAAGGACATAACCAACTTTCTCATGCTTGAGAAGAATTCTCAGATTGCGGTGTCAATCAAGAAGACTTGGTTTGGTTGTTGACATACATTATGCCTTTCAAATACACATGTTTACTCATGATTCAATATAAATGACGAAAAGTAAAAGAATAATATATATAAAATGTACCAATTAATTTAATATGGTTTTTTTATCAAATTAATTGTGCTCCCACTATTTAACTCAAATTTATGACCCTCGCATAATTTTATGGAATCCATACTTGACTCCTAGTGGGCTGGGATCTCATTTGTTATATTAAGACCTTGAGTGTACTCAACAAGCCTTAATGAAACATTTGAGTAGATACTGTTATCAATTGTATCTCCATACAACTCCCAGATCATTAAGCTGACAACTACTTGTCTTCACACATCTTATGTGTTAGCTTAACATGCCTCTAAAATTTATCTCCTTGAGTGTACTCAACAAAAGATAATTTTAGTTAAGTCGAACCCATCATTCAGAAATATCGAATATTTCATAGTGTCAAACATATCCCTAATGGACCAGCCTTGAGTGTACTCAACAAGCTGAGACGATTTAGGACTCTCGTTTTTCACTATAATGATGGAAGGCGAATAATAAAATCGACTTAATATTTTAGTGAGGGATTTATTATGCAAAGGTCTCATAATTATTATATATGTATATACAAGCATCAATCATGCAAATAAACATACATATAATAGTGTGGATGATTAAGGACTAATTCTATCTAGTCTTCCCGAGCCAAAAGGAAGACTAGTTGGTCAATTCCTAGGGGGTATTGCATTGAATCACTATCAATGCGCCATCTCCATGGTTTCCCCCTCTTCCTGTGTCTTCAATCAGATCAACTACAACTTGTATCCTATACTAGTTGGCGCGCAGGCCTAAATGAAAATTGGACTCGCAGGCCCACAATAAAAAAGAGCTCGCAGGCCCTATAATAATAATAATAGTAACGGGCTCGCAGACCCAAAACAATTAAGAGCTCGCAGGCCCATAAAATAATATGAATTAAACCATTCATTCAACACATTCACATGGTCGAGTCCATAATCATCCACTAATAAACATTCATCATATAAATGTTTCCTATATAATATCTAATATTATATGCAAGCATGTTTCAAGAATCTAGCAATTAAAAGTCGTCTAAACTATTTAGACAAATCGATCGAAAATAATTAATTAATTAATTAATCATATTAATTAATCAATTTAATTAGTAGGTTTATTTAATTAAAATCAAATTTTAATTAAATATCGAAATAGAGTCCAACTCTAATATCATAATGTAGGGCGGAATTATTTAATTAAAATCAAATCTTAATTAAATAGCAAAATTAGAGTCCAACTCTAATTAAACGATTTAGGGCGAACGCATTTAATTAAAATCAAATTTTAATCAAATACAAAATTAGAGTCCAACTCTAATTTCAAGAAGAAATTTAGGGTGAAACAATTTAATTAAAATCAAATTCTAATTAAATGTCAAATTAGAATCAATTCTAATTTCAAGAACAAATCAGGGCGAATTATTTAATTAAAATCAAATTTTAATTAAATACCAAATTAGAGTCCAACTCTAATTCAAAGAATAAATTTTAAGGACGAGAGAATTTAATTAAAATCAAATTCTAATGAAATGTCAAATTAGAATCAAATTCTAATTTCAAGAGCACATGGGGAGAATTATTTAATTAAAATCAAATTTTAATTAAATACTAAATTAAAGTTAAACTTTAATTTAAATTGAATTAATATTTTAATTTAGGATAAAACTCCTAAATAAAATTAAAATTCAATTTAGGGTCAAAGTTTAATATTTAAGTTAAAATCTAATTTTAACAAAAATGTAAAAGTCGTCAATTTCAAATAAAATTTTAATTGGTCAAAATTGTAATTATAGGTCAAACCCTTTTGCTAAACAAATTTAAAACTATTTTAAAATTCAAAGTCAAAACCAATTTTGAAATTTACATTTTCACCCATTTTAGAATTATACAAAGAGCCCTCCTAATACTTAAATTGCAGAGAAGACCCTTCTATTCCAAAATTACGAGCTGGCGCCCGAATTCAAAACAATTGCAACATGACCCCTTTTCAAATAATTGCAAAATGAGCCCTTCATACATAATTGCACCCAGGGGCTCGAAATTTCATAAATTCCGAAGGAAGCCCCCGTCCCCAATTCGCCCAAAAACCCTAAAATAACAAATTTTTTTTTCTTTGGCGCCGCCCACGCCTGCTGCAGCGGCGTCTTGCGCCGCTGCTGAGCAGCAGGCAAGCCGCTGCCCGGCAGCAGTAGCGGCGCTGCCAGCAGCGGCGCCTACCAGCAGCACGCTGCTGTTGCAGCGTGTTGCCACCTGTTGCTGTCGCCGGCCATTTTCGATCGTGATCCAATTTTTTTTTTCTTAAACAGATTTCAAAAAATTAATTTAATTAATTGCTAGATCCAAGAAAAATATGAATAATCAACTTTTGACTATTCAATCATGTAAAACAATTTCTAACAAACACAAAGTAGGCTCTGATACCACTATTGAGAATTTACTTATTATGCACAGCGGAAAATTAAATAAATTTCAATTCCCATCCAAGGATCTACTTTGCGTTTAGATAGAAATTGTGATAGAAACTATACCTTAATTCAGATCTGCAAACTCCTTTGCTATTCCTGTAGTTCCAGCAATCCTGATCTGCCTCCCACAACTGTCCAATTGTCCAGCCTCCAATGAAATCCACACAGGGAACAAGATTGAGAGAATTAGGATTTTACTTTTCTTGTGCTAGCAAGAATAATGAAAATCCATCTATTAATCTCAAACCCTAGCAGCTTATTTATATGAGCCCAAAAAGGCTTGACCCGTCCTACAATTTAACTCGGTCCAATATTTAATTAATCAAATTAATCAAATCTGGTCCATGAATTAATTAATCCAATTAATTAATTCGGGCACATTAATAAGCGATCCAATTAATTAATTACACAACACTTGTCAATTAATTAATTGGCGGATCTCAATCTTCTAGTTCTCCTTTTGTGTGTGACCCATTAGGTTCTCAATCACGATATCTAACGACGTGAATTATTATTTTGATCTAATCAAAATCAATAAATCAAAACACCCTTTTGATTGATCTCTAATTCACATCCGTCGTCCCAGATTGACATCTAGCAATGTGTCAGGGCAAGACATGTGACGAAAAATGTCACGTGGTATGACAAAACCAAACTCGTTCGTTTATCGTGAAACTATAATCCCTTCGTCAATATGATCCGATCAATTACGAGATATGGATTGTGTCAATCTCGATTATCGATCATATCTTTCATTCCACTTATTAAGTCAATATAAGTCGAAAACTCTTTTTCGACTTATAGGTACACCTTGGCCAATGATTTCGTTATCAACTTAACTGGATGAAATGTAGATCATAAACTCTTACTATCTAAGAGCGACGAATCCTCTATTAATCATTCACAACCTTCATATGATTCTTGACATACTCGAATGATGCCGTATTAGCGGCTCTTGACAGAGCAATTTCCAGCATCACCAAAGCATGACTGTCCCCACATAAGGTACTATGATGATCTCAAGTCGAAGGATCAATTCCACTACCAAATGTTAGAGATTAACCACTGACACTCAGATAGTTATCCATGTTGAATCTCTCAGCGGGTCTCCAATGTTTTGTTCTATAACAAAACATTCACGTGTTCATTTAAGTGTCACTACACTTTAACTTGTGAGATCAGCTACTTACTTCACAAGTAAGGAATGCCACACGTGGTGGTCTATTTATAATAACGATATCCGTATCTCGTTATTACTTACGACCACGGATGATTTAAGATTCAATCATATGTAATTTGTATCTCACAATCACAACTCCTTGTGATTAACAAATTACCGAGACTTGAATCTACGGACTCTTTTATTTAATATAATAGATCTTGCCATAATAAATGCATTAAACATATATCAAAAGTACTTATGCCCAAAGTTGATTGGACCTAGGGCATAATACTTATAAATGGACAAAATTGCAAGTGAATTTCACCTTCCTTCTTAGCTTGCCTAATTGCATGAAACTTGACTTTAATGTGTTTTGTCCTTCAATTATTAACTGAGTTTTTAACCACGGAAATAGTAGACCGATTTTCAACCATAATTGAAGTAGGATTGACTTGAACTTGATGCAAATCATTCAAAATTTTCCTCAGCCAAACCGCTTGATTAACAGCTGATGATGCAGCCACATACTCTGCTTCTGCTATTGATTGAGTTACAATATCTTGCTTCTTTGATGTTCCAACAAAATGTACTTGACCCCAGAGTAGACAAGTACCCAGAGGTTCTCTTCATATCATCCACTGGACCGGCCCAATTACTATCAGAATATCCAACCAATTTTGATCCAACTCCTCCTTCAAAGTAAATCCCATGATTGAGAGTGCATTTGATATATCTGAGGACTCTTTTGGCAGTTGCAAAATGAGTTTGTGAAGGATTGGACATGAATCTGGACAGCAGACTTGCATCATACATTAAATCTGGTCTTGTTGAAGTTAAATACTCACAAGGCTTCTGTAATTTTTCTCATTGGCTGGCTGGTCACCATCATCTTTAGATAGCTTTGTATTCACTGCTATAAGAGTATCAACTGGCTTGCAATCCATCATTTTAAACCTCTTCAAGATATCAGCAGCATACTTGTGTTGTGACACAAAAATTCCATCAGACTTTTGCTCTATTTCGAACTTCATTTCAACCAAGTTTGTCATCTCAAATTCCTTCTCAAGTTCATGAGTGAATGAATGAATTAACTCCAAATTATTTCCAGTGATCAACAAATCATCCACATACAATGAGATGGTTAAAACATTAGCATGAAGATCTGATTTTACATAGAATGTGTGCTCACTCTTACTTCTTTGGAAACCATTTCCACACAAGTATCCATCAATTTTGCTGTACCAAGCTCTTGGGGCTTGCTTCAATCCATACAAAGCCTTCCTTAGTTTGCAAACATGATCAAGAACTGATCTTGAAATAAAACCACCAGGCTGTTCCACAAAAGTGACTTGATGAATAGCTGATGAATTTTCCACTTTATTTGAGCTGCTAAAACAATCAGTAACCTGATTGTATCATGCCTTGCTACTGGAGCAAAGGTTTCAAAGTATTCCACTCCACATTCTTGAGCAAATCCTTTAGCTACAAGTCTGGCTTTGTATTTGTAGATGGACCCATCAGGATTCACTTTTGCTTTGTAAATTCACTTAACTCCAATTACTTTCTTGTCAGTTGGCCTTGGCACCAGCACCCAAGTTTCATTCTTTTGAGTCATTTTCATTTCTTCCTCCATTGCATCAATCCATTCAGGATGCTTGACAACTTTTCATAGTTGTTTGGCTCAACAATGGCCATATAACACCTTTCATAAACTTCATTCAATGGTCTAGTACCTCTAAGAGGTGGATAAAAGCTGGAAGTGGACTCAGATGGTCCATCATTTGAAGTACTGGATTCCATCACAAGTTGCTGAACATTAGGTTCTATCACTAGATCATTCTGCTGTACTATAGACACGAAAGTTGAAGGTTATCGTGGTTCAACCTCTTCCTAATTCCACTTAGCACTTTCATCAATTTTTATGTCTCTTGAGACTGCAATACTTTTAGTATCCAGGTTATGCACTCTATAACCTTTTGCTTGAGAACTATAGCTAAGGAAAATCCCTTTCACAACTTTATTATCCAACTTACTCCTTCTTTGATCTGGAACATGGATGCAGCACAAAGATCCAAACACCTTGAGGTGTTTTGCTGTAGGTTTCACACCACTCCGAGCCTCAATAGAAGTCTTGCCTTTCACAGCTTTAGTTGACAGTCTATTTTGCAAATAGACTGAAGTATACACAGCCTCAGCCCAGAATTTCTTTGGTAAATCCTTCTCAGCCAACATGCTTCTTGCCATCTCCATTACTGATCTGTTTTTTCTTTCAGCCACTCCATTTTGCTGTGGAGTTTAGGGCACTGTAAACTGGTGATGAACACCTTTTTCTTCAAAAAATTGATCAAACATCTTGGAAGTATACTCCTTGCCATTATTTGATCTCAAGACTTGAATCTTGCAGCCTGGCCGACCTTCAACTAAGACTTTGAACTTTTAAAAGATGTGAAACACATCAGATTTGTTTTTCATGAAGTACACCCAGTACATTCTTTTGTAATCATCAATGAAGAGTGCAAAATATCGATTTTGACTCAATGAAGGTGTTCTCATAGGTCCACAGATGTCAGTATACACTAGCTGTAATTTCTGTGTTGCTCTCCATACTCCATTAGATGGAAATGTCTCTCTATGCATCTTTCAATAATTGCAACCTTCACAAACACCTTCTGGTTCTTGAATTGTAGGAAAATCCTCTACCAACCTTTGAGAGTGTAGGATGGCTAAGGATTTAAAATTGTAATGACCATACCTCTTATGCCACAGGTTTGATTCATCAAAGTTGACCTCAGCAGCTTTTGTAATCACATTTTGCCAATAAATACTGAAACTCTTGTTCTTCATAGGCACACAAGCAATCTCAACATTATTTGAATAATGTATCTTGCACAAATGATCTTAAAAATGCAATGAATAACTATTTTGAACCATTTGTCCAACACTTAGCATATTAGAACTCAAATAGGGTACAAGTAAAACATTGTCAATATACCTCATACCTTTCTTGGTTTGAACTTCTATGGTTCCCATTCTTTTGGCAGATACAACTTCACCATTTCCTATCTTGATTGCAGCTTTTCAATCTGGATTCAGGTTGCAAAAGATCTCCTCTTTGCTTGTCATGTGATTTGTGCAAGCACCGTCTATAAACCATAAATCTACAGCTGTGTCAAAAGAATTTTTTTCCAGAATAGTTGCTGTAACCACTACAAAGGAAGTTTGGGATAAACTTGAGGAAGAGTTTAAAGGCTCAGAAAAAGTCAGAGCAGTGAGATTGCAATGTTTGAGTAGAGATTTCGAAAATCTCAGGATGAAGGAGACTGAGAAAGTTAAAGATTACACCTCAAGAGTTGTTGATATTGTGAACCAAATCAAGCTGAATGGAGAGAAGATTTCAGATAAAAGAGTTGTTCAAAAGGTGTTGATCACTCTACCTGAAAAATATGATGTAGTTACAACAGTTATTGAGCACAATAAGGACCTGTAAATTCTCACCTTAACTGAGCTAATATGTGCCTTATTAGCTTATGAACAAAGGTTAGCAGCAATGAATGAAAAATCAATTGAAGGTACCTTTGCTGCCAAACATACCCAACAGTATTCTAGAGGAAATTTTGGAAGAAATTAGTTTGATGCTAGAAGAAGAAAAGAAAGGAGTAGCAGCAAACAGTAGGTAAGTAGAAAAAATCGTGATCCACTACCTCCATGTGGTATTTGTGGTAAATCAAGTCATCCAAATAAATCTTGCTCGAAAACACACAAGTGCAGAGTGTGCAATAAAATTGGTCATCCTAAAAAATATTGTCCTAGTAATCGACCAAATCAAACTCCTATCCATCATCAGCCTAGAAATCAGAATCAGCAAGCTTCATTGGCTCATGAAAAGAATGTTGAGGATCATCTATTCCTGGCATTTCATATGACCAACATGATGGAGGCAAAAGACAAAGCTTTCATGTTCTTCATAGATTGATCTTTCTGTTGCTTCAACTGAGCAGCAGTATAATTTTCCTCAGCATCAGGTTGATCATACCCTTGTTCAATCACATCCCAAAGGTCGTGTGCCATCAAGAAAGCCTTCATTTTAACTGACCAAAAGTCATAATTTTCACCATTGAACACAACAGGAAAATGTTGTGAAGATGAGCTTGAATCAGACATTTTAACTCCCAAAATACCGTATATAACAATACCGGATTCAAGGAACTTATTGGATTTTATAGCAGCTTACTGGATTTGATGAAATGGAACTTATAGGATATAGAAATATGGTACGCAATAGATACCGAATATTGAGATTACCGGATATTGAAATACCGGATTAGAAGATACAGTATTTGGAGATACTGGATATAAGAGGCTTACCGTATATCACAATATCTTATCAGATATGACAATAAAACAGTGGATTTTGATTTGAATACCGGATATCAGCTTACCGATTTCTTTCACTTACCGTATATAGGTTTATTCCTTTTCAGCTACTGGTTTCAAACTCTTCTTCTTCCTCCTTCTTTCTGGTCCCTTTTCCAATGATCCAATGGCTCTAATACCACTTGTTAGCTCTATTCTAAAGATGAGAATAAACTTTGATCAAACACTTGCAATATCATTTGCAAGATTAACAATGGATCAATTCGATCCTTTTGAATTTTTGTTAAAGCTGGAACTAAACCAGCACTGGAAGAGAGAAGAGAAGCTGAGAGAAAACCACTTTGATTGAATTGAACTTTTTTGATTGATCACACACACTTCTTACATCGAGCCATGCACAACTTATATCAAGGTGCAAGAAAGATTACAAGTGATTATAAAATACAATATGACATCATCAACAACAAAACCAAAAGACAGTTGTATAACTCAACTGTAGCAAAATACATAAAATAAAATCTGAAAGATAAACTTGGAAATTTAAATGGGAGACTTCACGTCACCCTTCAGCAACCATACGAATCAATCTTTATGACTTGTTGTCAACCAAGTCTTAATTTTGAAGAGCAAATTTCATTCTTACTTTGAACTGAGCCGATCGTCCCAATCCTATTGCCCTTACTAAGAACAGATCAAATAGTGCCTCCCCTAGAGAATATAGAATTTGTCCAAATTTTCACGAATCAAGTTGCCCTTTGCCTTGAAAAAATTCACACACGAAATAATATTGGGTTCGAATCCCATAGACTTGATGTGGCGAAGAACTCTCCTTTTTTCTTAAGCAAGATACAAATTTTATTAGCTAAAAAAACTGAGAACAAAAATAAAAAGCAGGATGCAATTAGTCAATCTCACTGAACTGTCTACAATAGCAAAAATAAAAAATTGTGATTTACTTTATTTTAATATGTAGAAATAGAATGACAAGAGCCACAGTCAAACCCGCTTGGAAGTTTTTTTGGAAACCAGTTCCTGTTAGTTTTTGGGCCACTGGTGTAGTGTAGTTTGGTTTTGTTGGGTATTTGGATCAAAAGCTCTACATTTAGAGCTCTAAAATATTTGTTGAGTTCATGGTCGATGGAGGAGGTGAAAACAAATTTTTCATATAAAAAATAAGCATATAAACTCTGGTTTTCTATTAAGAAAACCAGAGGAGAAGAAGAACTTTGAAGGCTACATAGAAAATTAGAGGAGAAGAAGAACTTTGAAGGCTACATTTTGATATATTTACTTCATATTTTCTAGTACAACAAAGGCTCCAATATATAGAGCAATACATACTAGACTTTCTACCAACTAATCATCTACTACCTGATATGAGCCAGGATAGGCCCCGGACGATCAAAAGTGCAATGTTCATTGAGAAGAAGTTGAGGACTCGTTCGAAGGTGTTTAGGGCTGATAACGTGGTTAGTGATGTCGCACAAAGTCATACAAATGCATGCTCGGGAAAGGGGACACATGGGGTTGAAGACTACATGCCAATGAACAAGTTTCATGCTTGGGTCGACGCCGGAAACTAATTGGATTAACACGAAAATTATGCAATTGTTTTCAGTTTTATATTGAAACATGTTTTTGACCTGGTAAATGATCGAATTAGAGGATTATGTCTGAATAAAAGTTGTAGCTCTTTGAGTTATCTTTCCAATACACTTTGAATTATTTCAATCGGATATCAATAAAGAAAGTTATGACCAAAATACTTAAAACTGTCCGGGGGGCCAGCCGAAACCCTAAGCGACCGCTTAGAGTAATTAACAAGCTATCGCCCAGCCATTACCGAAACTAATCTGGAGAAAAGTTGGTCTTCCAAACTAGCGCTTGGAACATAACCAAGCAACTGCTTGGTACAAAATTTTTTTTCTATTTTTGGCAAGGTTGTTTATTTTGACTATAATTCTTATTTTTGGTAATTTCTATATTTTAGGACTCTAGAATTTTGTATTTTTCATATTTCCTAGGATTTATTACTTTAGTATAAATAAGATTTTTATTCTCATTGTATTAAGAACTTTGATATTGAATTAAATTGAAAAGCTTTTGCTTTCTACTTTGTTCTTCCATGAACAATTTTATCAAACTTATCAAAGATGAATAATCTTTGTGGCGTTCAAATATCGGTACGAGAGTTCTTCAATTATGTAATCAAGGGGTTCAGCGTATCATCGTTATCGTTGAATTTTTTGGTTCACTTTGTTGGGTTCAAGTCCAACCCGGGTTTTATTGGCGTTTTTGAGTTCCGCATCAATCTCGTTGTGGGTTTCGTAGTCACCGTTGCTACGGGGTTCGCATCACTACTATACTACTCTTACACATTTGACAATACTTTACTTGTAGTAGACTATACTAACTTGTACTAATTATAAAATAGCTTAAACTTTAACATCATTACATAGTTAGCCTAAACTAAAAATATGTAACTCAATACAAAATATATTTTTGAGTGACAACTAAATGTCACAACTTCAACAGGTTTGTATTTCTCAACGCAAAATATTGATGGATTTGGTACTTTTTCAAATTTTCTTCAAATTTCACCATCTCTAAAACAATTATTTTAGAAGAAAAAAAAAGAAATTATATGTAAAAAAATTCTTAGATACAAAAAATACAATTATTGACGAATTTACTTATAAGCAAAAAATTGCTTTATTACTAAAAAAATTACTAAAAAGATAAAAATTCATTTTTATGTAAAAATTTGCTAATAAAGTAAAAACAAATACTAATAAGACAAAAATTTACTTATAAAATATAAAAAGTTATTAGAAAAAAATTCACTTGTGTAAAAATTTAATTATAATATTGACTTATAGCTGTAAAATTTACTTATAACTAAAAAATACTTATAATTTAAAATTTTAATATGAATTAATAGTTTAAGTTAACAATTACCTTAGCTGCAAAAAATTATTTATGCATAAAATATCATTTATGAGTAAAAATAAATGCAAAAAAATAATAAATTGAAAATTTAACTAAGCGAATACACATTTACTCCATATGTTCACATATACCATTTTTTTTTTTTTTTTTTTTTTTTTTTCCAAATGATGTATTCCAAGGCACGAAGACAAGTCCGGCCAAAGATCTGTTAATTGTTAAAGGAGGTTCAAAGACAACATTGCGAGCAAAGCGAGTCAAAGATGCGATGAAATTACTTGCCCGAACCACAATGGACGAAACATTGATCACGACAAACTAATGAGCAAGTTTCATGTTGGGCTCGAGCGCGAAAACAAGTTAGGTCAACACATTTCAAGCATTGGAAGGAGGAGATGAAAATTATGTCTATGTGACTGCATATATATAAGTTCCATGCGATTGCATAGAGGCCAGCAGAAACTTGGAGCTCGAGTTTTGGTTGAACTATTCGATCGCATAGAAATACTATATGCGGCCAAATCGCACAAAAAAATTGAACGAATATTCTTCTTTCCGCGAGTTTTCCTATTTATATTAAAATTCTATTTTTTGGTATTTTTAAGTATCTTTAGGACTTTATTTCCGTTTTGACTAGGTTTCCTATAGGTTCCCTATAAATAGGACTTATTATTTTACATTGTAAACAACTTTGATATTTTATTCAATTGAGAGGCAAATTTGTTTTCTATTCCTTTGATTTTCATCGAGCAAATTACTGAACTCATCAAAATTAATTCTAATAACGTTCAAACAATCGGGTGAGATTCACAAATCTTGTGATCAAGAGGTCGACATATCGTAGACGATTATGTTGATTAGTTGATTCATTATTTTTGGGTCAAATCCAAAATTTTGATTTATTTAGCTTTTTTGGGTCCGATTCAATCTCCTGTGGGTTTCATAGTTACAATTGCTACGTGGGTTCGCATAATTTAATATATGGGCATATATGTAATATTTTTCTTTTTAATTTTTTTTTTAGAACCGTTAGATAATAAGCTCTCAAACATAAGTTCAACTATTTTTTTTAGAACCGTTTATTTTTTAGCCCCTATTTGAGTCCCATTTTGATAAGATAATATATTTTGAAATAATGATATATATTGAGAATGTATGGTTAAAAAAGAAAAACAAGTTTTCGATTTATGCATAAAATTATTTTATGAGAGAATGAGTTTTATTTTTGGGGGGCCAAACATATGCTTAATTAAACATCAACTAACATGTACATATGACAAACCAATTCCTGTTACGATTTTGATATGGGGCCAGGCTCAATGCAAGGCCCCATAGCCATGGCGCCCCCCTAGCCCACCTCCAATAGGGGGGTGCCATTACACTTGGTCTGACATTAAGTTTGGTCAAGTGCCTTTTCTTTTTTTGTTATAATTCTATTTATAAGTGAAACTTTACAACAACCAAAAATGGACATAAAAGTGATTTATCAACAAAATGGAATTTGTGTAGTCAATAAGTGTCTTATTCAAGGCACAAGCCAAAATGGAATCTTCATGCTTAACAAATTTGATGGAACAAAATAGAATTTGTTTAGTCAATAGGTGTCTTATTCAAGGCACAAGCCAAAATAGAATCTTTGTGAATAAGTACCACTAGTAATGTACATATGACAAACCAATTCTAGAACTTTTGAAACCGTAAAAAATGGACATAAAAGTGACTAATCAACAAAATAGAATTTATTTAGTCAATAGGTGTCTTATTAAAGGCACAAGCCAAAATAGAATGTTTGTGAATAAGTACGACGAGTCATGCTTAACAAATTTGACGGGGGAAAAACTTAGTGTTGGCCTTGATTATGGTCAGGGTACATTATTGCCTAAAGCCCCGCCTTGATGAGGACTTCAAAATATTTTATATATATTTATGTGGAATAAATAAAATTTCCTTAAAAAAAGTATTGTATACTTCAAAGCATAATTTTTTTTTAAAAAAAAAAAAATATATTCCTAACTTTCCATTATGCTTTTTATTTTTTCTCATGTAACGACTGACTCTTCATTTTATATATATATTTTTTTTTTTTTTTTTGTTTTTGTTTTCTCTGCTTATTTAGTCATCCTTAATTTCTCATTCTCAAATTTATCCCTATGCAACTTCTCTAACTTATGTTTATAGTCTTTGATAGTGACATTGAAATGATCCTAAAGAATTTAGAGATACTAAAAGTTTGTTTTCTGATAGTACGGATTTTGAGTTCTTGTTTAGCATTGTTATTTGGTACAATATATTGTGTTATTAATAAAGTAAGCAAAATATTGTAAAGTGAGGACATGTCTACTGATGATCACTACACCAAAAATACGCTTTTGTAACACTTTAAAGACAATATTTGTAAATTAAGTGTTGCTAATGGGGTCTATCGCAACATTTTAATAAGTGAATGTTGCAATAGATTAATGTAATTGAGTTTTAGCAACATTTTTAAGTAAATGTTGCCCTTTTGCAACATTATTTAAATGTTGTGAAAGGAAAATTCTTTTGCAGTGTTTTTTAAACGTTGCGAAAGCCAGTTTAAAAACGTTGCAAAAGGCTTCCCTCTCGCAACGTTTAAATAAAAGAAAAGGCTCAACACATGAAATTGGTGGAAAAAGCCAATGGAAAACCCTAGGCAATCGCACTCACAAATCTCCCCAGTCATAGAAGAATGAAAAATCCATTACGCAAATTCTCCAATGTAGCGACCCTTGATGCTGAACTGTCACAACTTCCGAAGCCGGAGGAAAACATCTGAAAGCTTCAAGAACGCATAAAAATACGTACATAAATATAGGTACCCACAGCGAAAAAGGAGGGCTTCAATTAAACGCCCACCGACTCCAGATGCAGAAGACGAGTGTGATTCCAAGCCTACATTCAAGAAATCATCAATATCAGGGTATATAAAACATTTTTGAAAAAAAAAAATCTTTCAAAAGTTTATTTGTCAAAGCTTCAAATACTCCTCTTTCAAAAATTACATGTAGTTTTTTCAATAAAGATAAACATATTGCTTATAATTGTCTAACAAAAAAGAAACTACATTTTGAAAGAAAGAGCAAGTGGATCCGTGAATCCACCAAAACTAACTACCAAGGACCCAAACTTATATTGGGTATCAAAAATAAAAAATTAAACTATTTTTTGTAGATACCAAAGAAGATAAAGAGCAAATGATTCTTAGATAGTGGATGCACACATGATTGGAGATTGTATGTTACTATCAAATTTCAAAAAGAATAATGGAGGTCTTGTGACATTTGGAGACAATGCAAGAGGAAAAATTATAGACTTTGGAAACATTGGTAAACATCCTTCTCCTTCTATTGAAAATGTGCTATTGGTGGAAAACCTTAAACATACTTTTGCTCAATATTAGTCAATTATGTGATAAAAGTTATCATGTTAAATTCAATTATTCTAAATGTCTTATTTAAGATGCTATATCAAAAGAGCTAATGTTTGTAGGAAGTCGAAGCAAAGATGTTTATCATAAATATTGAATTTGAAAATGATGAGAAATGTTTATCAAGCTTAAAAGAGGATACATGACTATGGCATAGGAGATTATGTCATGTTAGCATGAATCTTCTTTCAAAAATGTCCAAAAATCATTTCATCACATGATTGCTAAATTTAAAGTTTGATAAAGATAAAATTTGTGATGCATGTCAATTTGGTAAACAAGTATAAAGCTCATTCAAACCCAATCTATATTCTTCAACTACTCCATATTGATCTTTTTGGACCCTCTAGAATCGCTAGATTGGGTGGAAAACATTATGCCTTTGTCATTGTTGATAACTTCTCTAGATTCAGTTGGGTGGTCCAATTCTTAAATGTTACAGATGGAGCTTTAAATGCATTCAAATATTTTTTTTCAAAAAATTCCAAAATGAAAAGGGATATTTCATGACAACTATTCGGAGTGATTATGAAGGAAAATTTGACAACATTGCTTTTGACAATTTTTTTGCAATGAAAATGGATATCAACATAATTTTTTTGGCTCCTAAACTCTTCAACAAAATGATGTAGTAGAAATGAAGAATTGCATATTGCAAGAAATGGTTAGGACCATGCTTATTGAAAATAGCATGCTAAAATTTTTTTTTGGGTTGAAACACCACTTGCTATATTATAAATAGAGTTTTAGTAAGTCGGAAGAAAGCTAAAACCCCATATGAGCTTTGGAAAAATAGAAAGTTAAATATCGGTTATTTCAAGGTTTTTGGTTACAAATGCTTTATCTTGAACACAAAAGAAATTTGGAAAAATTTGATTCAAAATTTGATATTGGATTTTTTCTAGGATATTTATCGACTAGCAAAGCGTATAGTCTTTAATAAAAGAGCTCATGTCGTTGAAGAATCCATATATGTCACTTTTGATGAAACTAACCCTATTGATCGTGATAAAGGTATTGGCAATGATGCAGGTTTGGAAATTCCTCTCGAACAAATGACTATTGAAGATAAAAAAAATGAGGATCCAAAAGATGAATACAAGGTAGAAACAGATGTTCAACAAAACGAAGAACTTACTGAAGTACTAAGTGATCATTCTCTACAAAAAGAATGGACGTTTGTTTATTCTCACCCAAAAGAACTAATTATCGGCAATCCATCCAAAGGTATTACCCCTAGAGCTTCTACTAGAAATAATATAAATAGTTGTGCTTTCATTTCTCAAATTTAACCAAAGAATTTTGAAAAAACCGAGTTTAATGAATTCTGGATGCTAGCTATGCAAGAACAACTAAATTAATTTGAAAGAAATCATGTTTGAGATTTAGTTGCTAGACCAAATAATCAAATCGTCATTGGTACAAAATGGATTTTTAGAAATAAAAGAGATGAAAATGGGATAATCATACATAACAATGCTAGATTAGTGGCCCAAAGATAAAATCAAGAAGAAGGCATCGATTATGAGGAAACTTTGCATCGATTTCTAGATTAGAATTCATTCGCATGCTTCTTGCTTTTGCTTCACAAAAAGGTTTCACTCTTTATCAAATGAATGTTAAAAGTAAATTCTAAATAGTTTTATTAAAGAAGAAATTTTTGTAGAGCAACCTCCTAGTTTTAAAGATCACAAGTATCCAGACTATGTTTTTAAGTTTAGAAAAGCTCTCTATGATTTAAAACAGGCTCTTATAGCCTGGTATGGAAGAGTAAGCAAATTTCTACTTCCAAATGATTTTTCTATAAGGAAAACGGATACTACCCTCTTTATCAAAACTAGACATGTCAAAACGGGTGGGCCGGGCCAGGCCGCACACTAAAAAGTCCGTACACAGTCCGCTATGAAAAAAGCCCACTTCATGCGGACTCACGTACCATTCCGGTCCGGACAAAAAAAAATTAAGTAACCCGGCCCGGACAGCAAAACCGCATGAGCCGGGTCATGAACGGGTCGGCCTTTTTTTTTTTTTTTTTTTTTTTTTTTTTTTCAAAGATTGTTACTTAAAAAATAAATGGTAAATTTTATTATTATTATTATTATTTTTTTAAAAAGGGCCCGCGGTTAACCGTGGGTCCGTTTTCCAAAACTCGTCCCAGACCGGTTAAATATATATTAGGCTTGTGATTCGACCCATTTGATTAACGGGCCGAATCACGGGCCGGTTCACCTTCCCATCCATCTTGACACCTCTAAATTCAAAACCAAAGAGAGTGATACGATGATTGTTCGAATTTATGTTGATGATATTATTTTTGGTGCAACTAATGTTTCTATTCGTGAAGAATTTTCCAAATGTATGAGTGATAAGTTTGAAACGAGCATGATGAAAGAATTAAAATTCCTTCTTGGACTACAAATTAAACAAACTAATAATGAGATATTTATTAGTCAAAGTAAATATATATATCGAATATGCTCAAAAGATTCGAAATGGAAAACTTGAAGCCCATGAACACTCCAATGATCTCATCCATAAAATTGGACAAAGATGATCAAGACACTCCCGTTGATGTAACAAAATATCGAGGTATGATTGAATCCATTCTTTAATTAATTGCAAGTAGACCTGATATTATGTTCACTGTGTTCTTATGAGCTACATTTCAATTAAATCCTAAAGAATCACACGTTAGTACTATAAAAAGGAATTTTAAGATATCTTAGTAGGACTAAAATGTTAAGGCTTTGGTATGGAAAACTTGAAACCGATGAACACTCCAAGTTTACTTAGTCTTAGCCTTTGTTTCTTGGTAGCCCATTTATCTTCATAAATTGGGGGCTTTGTTTAATTTGGACCACTTGGTCTTACCCCATTGGAAAGGAGTGAATGGCCCATATAAGTGACCTAATGTGTTTAACTATATATGCCTTCTCCATAGCCGTGAGTTGTGTGGGTTTGCTACAATAGAAGAGATAATGTGAGAGAGGCAGGCAGCTGGCATTTTGGTGGGTATTTGGGAGTTTCAACCATGCTTCATCTTTCCTTCTTCCTCCCTTCCCCTTGTGATATTGTAACCACCACTGTCATCCTTTGTGAGTAAGAAAACTTGAGGCAACCGAAGCGAAGGAAGGGTGAGGGTTGAGTCGAGGTTGAGTGGTGT
The DNA here is from genome assembly GCA_019395295.1 of Osmanthus fragrans. Taxonomy (NCBI): domain Eukaryota; kingdom Viridiplantae; phylum Streptophyta; class Magnoliopsida; order Lamiales; family Oleaceae; genus Osmanthus; species Osmanthus fragrans. Next base: position 16,867,141 of record CM033346.1, on the reverse strand, counting down.
TCGTTTGATAGTTTTTCTACGCCTGGATTCAAGACCTCTTGATGCTTCCACCCAACAATCTATATCAAATCTTGCTTTTAAAACTAAATTTACCATGACAATGTAATAAATATCATAGAGACATGGTCATTGATTAGTTTTTGTGATGACCTCGTAACCATAATAGAATAACAAAATTGGGGCCTTGGTCACTAGCTTATCAATATAAAATTTCAAACTTGAATCATGCTAAACTCAAACTTTTGTTGACATCTTTATTGACAATGTAAGATTTGGCCAACAATCTGGTCATTTCATTGAATGACAATTATTCAAATCAATGGTAAGATTTTTTACACATCACACAACATCAAGGACAATGTGCAATTTGAATATACAAATAGCATTATCCTCCAAACTCAGCCCGTCAAAATGGAATGCGAAAGTTGAAATTACTAAGACTGGGACAATTAGAATAATTCCCTGTGTCACATCTGTTCGAAAAATCACAGTACATTTTTTTGGAAAGACAATATTCGCCCAATAAATTTTAAAAAACTGAAACATAGATGGATAATCAAGCAAAAAAATAAATAAAATACGGCAGATGCTCATAACAGTCAAATTTGTCTACTAAATAATACAATAATAACAATCAAATTTTGGTGATGAACTCTTAACCATAATATAATAATAAAATTAGTGCCTTGGTCACCAGTTTATCAATATAAAATTTCAAACTCAAATCATGCATGCACTTAAACTTTTGTTGACATCTTCCTTGACACTGTGTGATGTGGCCAATAATCTGGTAATTTATCTGAATGGCAATTATTCAAATCAATGATTAGATCCTGTACACATCACACAACATCAAGGACAATGTACAATTTGAATATACAAATAACATTATCCTCCAAATCCAGCCCGTCAAAATTGAATGCAAGTTCAAATTACTAAAGATTGGGACGATTAGATTAATTAATTCCCGCCACATTTGTTAGAAAAATCACAGCACACTTTTTTAGAAAGACAATATTCGCCCAATAAATTTTAAAAAACTGAAACATAGAAGGATAATCAAGCAAAAAATAAATAAAGTACGGCAGATGACAGTCAAATTTGGCTACTAAATAAAAACCGCAAAAGTCCTAGAAGCCGAAATAGGACCTCGTATCTACCTCGTAATGCATGTCAACATCTCATAAAAATTTCCAATTTAATAGAATAAAATAAATACAAATGTTGTTTCCACTATAAATAGGTGACATTGGGTCTGCATTAAGTACAACAAAGAAAACACACAGCTAAACTCGAAGGAGAAAAGATAGTACCAAAAATAATGGAAATCCATCTTCTTCCCTTCAGCTTCATTGCTTTCTTGCTTTTCACATCCTTCCTCTTTTTGTTAGTTAAGGGATGGAAGAAATCAAAGTCTCTTAACAAGAACAAAAAGTTTCCTCCGAGTCCGGCATGGAAGTTGCCTTTGATCGGACACCTACACCTCATAATGGGTGCACCACCACACCGCGCCCTAAGTAAATTATCCAAACAATATGGACCCATCCTACATTTGAAGCTCGGCGAAGTTTCCTCAATTGTCATATCGTCACGTGAAATTGCCAAAAAAGTACTCACGGTAAATGATCTTGCTATTGCAGACAGACCGGAAAGTATAGGGATGGAGACTTTATGGTATGATTATAGGGATCTTGCCTTTAGTCCATATAATGAGCACTGGAAGCAAATGCGCAAACTATGCATTATGGAGATCTTGAGCAACAAAAATGTTCGGTCATACGGTCATATAAGGCTAGACGAGATTTCTAATTTTATTAGATCTATTCGATCACACGGTGGAGAACCATTCAATATAACCGACAAGATATTATCATATACAAGTTTAGTCACAGCTAGAGCAGCTTTCGGTGGGATCTTGAAAGAGCAAGAGACTTTGATAAAGTTCATGAAGAAAGGAGTAGCCTTGGCAGGGGGATTCGAATTGGCCGATTTGTACCCTTCATTAAAGTTCCTTCAAATTTTCAGTTGGAATAAACTTCAATTGTTGAAGATGCGTCGTAAACTTGACTCAATTCTTGATGTCATGCTCAATGAGCATAAAGATAAGTTATCTAGAAGGAAAGGAGACAATGAGGAGTTGAGTAGTGAAAACATAGTAGATGTTCTCCTCCGAAAGCAGCAAAGTGAGGATCTTGATGTTCCAATAACTGATGAAAACATCAAAGCAATCATCTTCGTAAGTCCTTTATCCATAAAACATTTCGTACGTTCTCTTAAGCATTATATTGTTGATTTGTTTAAGCATCAATAAGTATGTTGGTGTAATTGCAGGATATGTTTACGGCCGGAAGTGAAACTTCATCCACAACATTCAATTGGCTGATGACAGAATTGATGAGAAATCCACAAGTGACGGCAAAGGCACAAGCTGAAATAAGAGAAGCCTTTAAAGGAAAGAAGACAATCGAGGAAAGTGATATTCAAAAACTAAAATATCTGAAGTTGGTAATCAAGGAAAATCTTAGGGTACACCCTGCTGTCACTGTACTCCCAAGAGCATGCAGGGAAGAATGTGAAGTCGATGGGTATACCATACCCTACAAAGCAAAGGTTGCGGTGAACATCTGGGCTTTGGGAAGAGATCCAGAATATTGGGAAGAGCCAGAAACCTTTAAACCCGAGAGATTCGAGAATAGTTCTCTTGATTTCTTGGGAAATAACTATGAATATATTCCATTTGGAGCAGGAAGCAGGTTTTGTCCTGGCATGAACTTTGGCCTTGCAAATATTGAGGTGCCTTTGGCTCAACTTCTTTATCACTTTGACTGGAAACTTCCTCATGGAATGAACCATGATGATCTAGACATGAGTGAGATGCCTGGAGTAAGTGTGCAGAGAAAAAATAAACTTTATGTGATCGCTACACCCTACAACCCTCCAATTGAAGGTTAATTTATCCGAGGCTAGAGGGCAGTTCTTATTGCAAATAAGCTACACTGCCTGAATCATTTGCTATTATAATATTTACAGTCTTTATATATATTTGTCATTTTCATATCAATGAAGATTTACTACACTGCCTATGTAATAAATTTAAACTTTTCATCGTGTCTCTTCTCCTCGGCATATGTTGTATTAATAAAGCTATCATCATGTTTAACAATCTCTTTAGGGTTTAAAGGTCACTAAAGTTTCTTAAAATTTTCAAAATGAAAATTGAAGTAATTTTCTTACAATAGCAATCACTCAAGTTTCTAAAAGTTACAGTAATTATCAAGTCAATTGGAAAAATTAACCCAAAATTTTACGTGTCACTGGAAAATTTATACATTGGCACAAAAGGTGTCATCTAGCATGCAATTCGAGACAATAATGGGGATGCCATCAACAAATTCAAAAATTCACAAAATTGAACGCTTTATTAAAATGGAACAAATATGAAGAAAACCTGTTTGATAATTATGCCTTTATAGATCTACTGAACACAATTTTGTCTTATATAGCGAGGTAGTTAATGCAATCCATACCGAGCATAGAATTTAATGGTGACATGTATGATTTTAGATTAATGACTACAGTCGCCATAGCGTAACCATTAATGCATAAAAAATTTATTTTAGTGACCATTTTGAAATTTTTAACAAACTTGTAAGATAGTTGATAAAATTAACTTGGTCTCCTTTAAACTTTACAGTTACATTAATCTCTTATGGAGAAATGACTTAATTAACATTGCTTAGTTTATGCCAACCAACATGTTACATCAACTCACCTAATCTAATTTAACTTTTGCGACCTAGTATAAACTTATCTAACAATTATTTGATGTGCCATATTACATTTTTTTTAGCATGAGCTTAGCAACGATGCTTGATAAATTATTTCTCATCTCTTTTTTGATCACATAAACGTGAAGAGTAAATTCTCCTTTTAGCAATCACCTAGACTCCTTTTGCTTCATTGATAAAATAATACACTAGGTATAGCAACGAGACAATGACACAAATAATAAGAAAAATAATCTGGTGTCCAATTTTTTTTCAGTACTGTGTACCAAACATAAATACATATATATGTACGTGTGTAAAACATGGACTTGTATGCTCAATACAAATAGTAGAGTAGATAATTGATATTTTATTTTGATAGTGTGAAATGTCAGTTGAAATAATTATGATAAAAGGAAAAATATATACTAGTAAATAGTGTGATATTGATCTGTGAACTTGTGTGCTTTTTTTCCCTTTTTTTAGCAAACAACAACCATTATGCACTATCCTGCGTAACAGCTGGGCTCAAACAATAAGGCATACAATTATTCCATGAGTGAAACGATAAATTAAAACTAGCAAATGAGGTGACGGTGTGGATTTACTACACTAATTGGATGAATTTCAACTTTTCATCGTGTCTCTTCTACTCGACACATGTATTAATAAAGCAATCAACATGTTTAATAATCACTTTAGGGTTGAAGGTCACTAAAGTTTCTTAAAATTTTCAAAATGAAAATTGAAGTAATTTTCTTACAATAGCAATCACTCAAGTTTCTAAAAGTTACACTAACTATCGAGTTAGCTGGAAACATTAACCCAAAATTTTATGTGTCACTGGAAAATTTAAACATTGGAAAAAAAAGGTGTTAACTAGTATGCAATTGGAGACAATAACGCTTATGCCTTTAAAAAAAAAAAAAACAAAAAAAAAAAAAAAAAAACAAAAAATCGTAAATTCATAAATTGAATTGAATGCTTTATTAAAATGGAACAAGAAGAAAACATATTTGATAATTATGTCTTTATAGATGTACTGAACACAAATTTGTCGTACATGGCGAGGTATTTAATGCAATCTATGCCAATCTTAGAATTTAATGGTGACATGGAGGGTTTTAGACTAATGACTACATTCGATTGGCCATAGTGTAACCATTGCATACAAAAATTATTTTAGTGACCATTTTGAAAATTTTAACAAAATTGAACGATAGTTGCTAAATTTAACTCGATCAACTTTACACTTTACAATTACATTAAATCTCTTATGGAGAAATGACCTAATCAACATTGCTCAGTTTATGCCAAGCAACATGTTACATCAACTCACCAAATCTAATCTAACTTTTGGGACCTAGTATAAACTTATCTAACAATTAGTTGATTTGCCATATTAATGTTTTTAGCATGAGCGACGCTTAATAAATTATTTACATGTACATAATAATTTACATAAACGTGATGTGATAAAATATGATTGAGTCATAATTAATTCAACCAAATAATAAAATAAGAAAAACTTACCCATTCACTTTTTGACACATCATCTGCATATAAACTATTATTTAACTCCATTATTTATAAGTAGAATAATGCTATCGGTGATAGAGCACTAGTCTAGGTTGTCACACTTGATATTTTCAATTAAATGAATAATGTGACATTGTATTTAAGTGAACATATTATTTAATGTCAAACAATTGCCACATAGTCCAGTTTGAATATATTTTAATTGAGTTCATAGTCTCGATGCCTTTTAGATCATTTTTAACATATTATACACAAATAAAGCACGCATCATGTACTCCAACTTGCTACACTACACGTAAAGCTCGTCACTGTGATCTTCCACCTTATGAGGTAGGCCCTCCATTGGGATGACTTCATTAAAACCTACAACATAACACTCGGGACTCCGAGAGGGCATCGAAGTTCCATATTTTCCTCTACCAAGCTGAGTGATAAGTGTAGTTTCTACACTTATTCGAGGTCCTAAAAGATTATATTTTACTATTTTTTGGATAAAATACTACATAACTTGTGTTATATTACATTTTGCAGGTAAAACTCGATATTTTATGAGGATTTGGAGAAAAGAATGTAAAAATAGTGAAAAGGGGGGAAATCCAAAATTTGGGGACTACATTATAAACAATCCATAGATGAGATGGGCGACAAAATGAAGATCGAAGATGCCAAGGATTTAAGTGGATACAACTGAAAGATAAAGGAACATGATTACAAGAGAAAGAAGGCTGAAATGAAGCAAATTCAAGCTTTGAAATTAAAGTGCAAATACTCAAAAGTTGTGTCGAATCTCACAATGAAGATTCGAGAGTGTTAGGGGTCAATTGGTTGAGGAAATAATTTTTTAGATTTTCAATCTTAGTTTGAGACCAATTTTTGGTATAGCAAACGTTCAAATTGAAAAAATAACATCTCTTGAAGAATTGTAACCATTTGAGTTAGCTTTTCTATACACTTTGAATCACTTCAATCGGATATTAGTAGAGAAATATATGACCAAAATACTAAATATTTTCCAACGAAAAAAATATACATATGCGGTCACATAGGTTTAATTAGATGCAACCGTATCTATGCTTCCAGAGCTCTTGAAACCAGCTATGATTTCTTCTATGGCCGCTTCCATTTGTACTATGCGACCGCATAGTACTTTTTCGAGGCGAAATTTTATTTCCTTTTTCAATTAAAACTCTACTTTGGTAACAATATTTTGAGCATCCTTTAAATACCATAATCCTCCAAAATCTCGGAGACGGCCCTAAACCTATCTTTATCATATTGAGAGTCAAATTTTGGGAGAAAATATAGAGAACTTACATCAAAGAATGAAGAATTCATCCTTATGCATGGACTCCTCATGGACATCATCATCAACCTTGCGCCTAGTTGAAGACTCCTCATGCATGGCCAATCTATTGAAAATTGGGGCATTTTGTGAGCACAAGGCAAAGGTAATGATTTTGCAAACATTTTAGAATATAATATCAAAAACAATATGTAAAGCTAAGCTGAATGAAGAAGCATGCTATAGAAAACAAAGATTCCAATGCATTCAAGCTGGCGCAAGCTTGAGGTACAAAGAGACAACTGACTTTGTCAGGTTGACACCCATTTGAATGTCACATTGCATCAAACAAATCCAATATATCTCAAGTTTGCCTATTGCGGATGAAGCAAGAAATTAACACATTCCAAGCAGCAGTATCTCTATGAGATAATTCATCAAACACTTTATGAGCTTTACTACCTTTCTCCATAGATGAATAAAAAAAATGCTAATTTCATATGTTAAGAAAAAAAAACCATGAATTATTATAATTTACAAATCAAAATAACCAAAAATAAGAAGAAAAAAATATTAGCAACATTTGTGGGAGTCCCATAAATGTTGCTAATAAAAAAACATTGAAAATCGAAATCGTGGTCGCGGGATTCGGGGGAAATGGGGAATCGAACTATTGGAGCTAAGTAAGGAGCTTTACCTTCTTCTTTTGCTGCTGAAGAATCGCCATCCGGCAGCTTGAACCGAAAAATCGTGGCGGAGTCACGTCCTCAGTCATAGGAGGAGGAGGTGGTGCGGTTGTTGAGAGTTGAGACCTTCACCAAGTTAAGAAGAACAACTCCAGTTAAGAAGGGCTCGTATTGGCGTTGAGACGAGAGTGATGAAAGGGATGAAGTGAGATAGATTAGGTTTAGGGCTCGTTTTTCATTTTACTTTCGTTTTTTCCCTTTTTTTTTTTTTTTTTTTTTTTTTAATATTATCGGGTTGGAAAAGCCCAGTCCTAATTTTTAACATTTGATATTTTTAAAAATTTCACTTTTCGCAACGTTCATTTGCACGTTGCAAAAAGTGTAACTTTTCTCAACGTGCAATGAATGTTGCGAAAAGTGACCTTTCGCAACGTTCATTGCATATTGCAAAAAGTGGGATTTTTCGCAACGTGCAAAAGTGGGACTTTAGCACGTTGCGAAACCTGACCTTTCGCAACGTTCACTTGAACGTTGCAAAAGGGGAACTTTTCGCAACGTTCATTGCACGTTGCGAAAAGTTTCACTTTTTGCAACGTGCAAATGAACGTTGCGAAAAGTGAAACTTTTTGCAACATGCAATGAACGTTGCTAAAAGTAGTATTTGCAACATTTTTTTGAAGAATATTGCTAAAACTCAATAAATTTAACCAATTGCAACATTCACTTATTTGAATGTTGCCATAGACTCCTTTAGCAACATTCAATCAATGAATGTTGCCTTTTGAGTGTTGCAAAATGACTTTTTTGTTGTAGTGCTTGGATCAGGATTTGAAGATTTTAATCGAAGAATTCCTGATTTTCTTCATAGTTTAATGATTCAAGTGATGACTTTCTTTAATTTTCCTTTATAATTTTTAGATTAATATGTTAGGCTAAATTTCTTTGTATTAGATGGATTACAAAACTCTTTGATTCTTAGATTCTGATTCGAAACTTTGTGTTTTTAGCTTAATTCTTGCGTTATGATTTCATAGATACACATAATTACATTATTTTAATGATTGCGCACCATTAAGGTAATAAGTTGCTTATTTGTAGTGTTGAAAAACTCATGGTAGACAGAACACTGTTTATGGAATTCACAAAAAATAAATATTAGAAATAGTATTTATAGTGTGTGTAAAATATTTAATAGTGATATAAAATATTTATGGAATTCACATACGATGTAAAATATTTAATAGTGATATAATGAGAAAATGTAATAGTTTAAAATTTAACATTTAGAAGAATTGCTTCTTTTTACAAAAAAAAAAAACTTAATTATGAAAATCATGTTTTCTTAATCGTTCATTGAAATAAATAACTTTTATAGCTTATATGATTTATTATAAGAAAGATAATAATCAATTATTTCATATAAATTTAAGAACTAATATAATTTAAATAAGTGCTTATTTTTTAAAAGTAGATATCCACTCACTCGATACAAGTTATCGGCTAGGATGATTGATAGGCTTTTCTAATCTATTATTCACCACTTGAAATACGATGTAAAATAATCAATTTAACCACTATCATGCTTAGTAGCTCTGAATATTAATAATCGAATATTAAAACTTAATTTCTCGGTACTCGAATAATTTCTTCAATCTCCAATAATCACTTGAAGCTAATTTTACTTTCTAGTCTCTTTACTAATAGTTAATTCATCAAAATAATCTTCACCTAGTGGTAACAAAAAGGCTTGCAGGCTCGGCTTGCGGTTCGGTGGAACCGAGCCTAAGCTCGGGCCGAGCCCCTTAGGGAAATGGGCCGGCTCGGATCAGCTCGAAAAAAGACCCAACCGAAAGCTCGGACCGAGCCTTTTTAGCGAGTAAAAGCTCGGCTCGGATCGACTCGCAAAAAACCCCGCACCTCGGGCCCAAGCCTAACACGAGCATCAAATTTCGGCCTGCGAACCGGCTCGACTTGATTCGGCTCATTGACACTCCTACCTTCACCCAGGCATAAGAATAATTTTCTCATCTTCCATCTAGTGAAAACTTGAAATTACACTTGTACCAATTTATGTCACATCTTGTTCCATAAAATCATTCTTTCAAGTGAGTATTTCATAAACACTATCATTTCTCTAAACTATATTTACTCAAGAATCAAATGAAAAACTCTACGATGTGCTCAAAAATGGTATTTCTTACCTTAATGTAAATGGAAAGTAAACAATCAAAGAACTTCAACTAACAATGGTACTCATTTTTCTTAATCTGGCATTTACATCAACAAATCAAAACCTTAAAAATTAAGCATAAATTATACTATATCTCTTCAAGAAATTAGGCAAATTGAAAAATGAAATTTGAATATTCTTCTTTTCTTTCTCCTTTTTCCTCCTTTCTTCCCACCGTTTTCCGCCCTCTGTATCGGTTCCTCAGCTTTCAGCGTGTATGTAAATGAAAAATGGGTTTAAAATAGCCAAGTTAGTGGAGCTTTTGCAAAGGAAATCCCTTATCTTCCATTTGACATAAAATATAGTCACTTAACTTCCATTAATAGATGAGTACATCCCCAACTTTAAATTGTATCCATTTAAACCCTCACATATTGTAAATTGTAAAATAAACCACGATAAAATAATTTGTTCAATTCAGGTCCTTATTAGACTTTGACTTTGACAAGTCAACATTTGATTTTTGACTAAATGAAATGGGTTATAAACTTATAACAAGCCACCTCTTTTTGACTCTTCCAAACTCAATGTTGACGCTTTTTGACTCTTCCAAACTCAATTTTGATGCTTCAGTTGATGGCGGGGAGAGTTTCTTTACAATGGGGCAATAATTTTGGGTGCACATGGGACATGGCTTTGTGATTGACTCTCAATCCATGAAAATCAATGGAGATTCAAGGTAGAAGATGCTGAGGATGGAGTTTGCACGGAGTCTACGACTCTGAATTATTGAATCAGAAAGTGACCAGGAGTACGTGCCTAAGGCTTCCCTTCTAGAGGAGATTACTTCACTTTGGGTGAGAACTAGGAGCGACACGTGTAGCTTCACTCGTCGAGATGGAAATATGGCTACTCACACCATCGCCTCATTTGCTAGTTCTAATCTATCATTTCACTCATGGACTAATTGTATGCCATATTGTTTGAGCTCGGCTGTTACGCGGGATAGTGCATAATGGTTACTGTTTGCTAAAAAAAATGGAAAAAAGAAAACAAGTTCACAGATCAATATCACACTATTTACTATTATATGTTTTTCCTTTTGTTCATAATTATTTCAACTGACATTCACACTATCAAAATAAAATATTGATTCTCAACTCTATTATTTGTATTGAGCATACAAGTCCATATTTTACACACACACACACACACACACACACACACACACACATATATATATATATATGTATGTATGTATTTGTATTTATGTTTGGTACACAGAACTGAAAAAAATTGGACACCAGTTTATTTTTCTTATTATGTGTGTCATTGTCCCATTGCTATACCTAGTGTATTATTTTATCAATGAAGCAAAATGAGTCTAGGTGATTGCTAAAATGATAATTTACTCTTCACGTTTATGTCAAAAAAGAGATGAGAGATGATTTATTAAGTATCGTTGCTTAGCTCATGCTAAAAAATAGTAATATGGCACATCAACTAATTGTTAGATAAATTTATACTAGGTCCTAAAAGTTAAATTAGATTTGGTGAGTTGATGTAACCTGTTGCTTGGCATGATAGATTAAGTAATTGTAAAGTTTAAAGGAGATTGAGTTATTTTTAGCAACTATCCTTCAAGTTTGTTAAAAATTTCAAAATGGTCACTAAAATAATTTTTTTTGCAATTGTTACACTATGGCCAATCGACTGTAGACATTAATCTAAAACCCTACATGTCACCATTAAATTCTATGATCGGCATAGTTTGCATTAACTACCTCACCATATAAGAAAACTTGAGTTCAGTGCATCTATAAAGGCATAATTATCAAACACGTTTTCTTCATACTTGTTCCATTTTAATAAAGCATTCTGTTAGGTTTTATATAATTGACAATTCTGTGAACAAAAGGACTGAAATAAATATGTTGTAAAAAGTCAATGAGTTGGTTGCAATAATATATAGTTGAGTTAGGTAGGTTATGATTTTAGTTTAGAATAAGGAAAGAAGATACGCCGCAATTTTGCTAGCTTATCGTCTGGACGTTGCTTGAGCGACAAAAACAAAAATCTCATCGCTCGACTGTCGCCCATCTCTCGCTCGAGTGACAGTGTTACGCATAAAATCCTACTTCGCATTTTTGTAGGGTTTTACATGGCCCAAAGTATCTAATTGTCTTCAACTATGAATACCCAATGTCTTGCACGAAAATTAGAGTTGTTGTTCATTGTGTTGCCTCTCCACATTATTCCTTGAAGATTTAAGAACAAATTCCATTGGTGAGATCATTCAATTCATTTTTGAATTTATACAACCACAATGGGGAAAAACATCAAATCCATTAAATCCAAAACACCTACTTCCTAAACACCTTAGGAAAGCACTTTCTCAATTGAATTTTAGAAGCTGCTGAAAATTGAGAGAGGTTAGACGAAGTGTGTAGGACGATTACATGAATTGGTTATTCTTGGTGATCCACTTGGAATAGACAATTGTTGAAGATCAGAAGCTAGTGGTTTCAACATGATATTGGAGGTTACATGAAATAGATCGGGAAGTCTAGTGAAGCTGGCTAGACAACATCTAACTGTAAATTCATATTGTCTATAGTAGAGGTAACTGACTGGGTCTTGGAGATTTTACCCAGTTGGGTTTTTTTGTCAACATATCTGATGTTATTTACTGTTTTCTTATTACAAAGTACAAACTGTAGCAATTCAACTTAAGACAATAGAACTATTTGATTTACCATCTAAAGACAATTCAAAAGTGACTTATTCCTTGTCTTGTTCCTTTTAATTGTGTTAATTTTGCACGCAAGGTCAAAATTGATAATCTAGATCCTTCCAAAAACTCTCAAGTGGTATAAGGAGCATTTCAAGTGGTATCAGAGCCTAAATTCGATTCCTGACCTTAGATTTCTATATGAGTAGTTTATTATCTGTCCCGTCATATTTTGATTGATGACAATAATTATGCCTACTGGAAGGTTAAAATGAGAGCCTTTTTAAAATCTATGGATGAATGCATTTGGTTGAGGGTTGTTAATAGTTGGGTTTTCCCTAGTTCTACGGTTGATAATATAGTAATCCCCACTCCCATTGTTAATTGGACTAAAATAAACTTAGATGAATGTAATTAGAACAGCAAAACTTCACATGCCTTGTTTATGGTTGTGTCCCCTGAAAAGCTTTGGCGAGTGTCCATACGTGAGGTAGTTAAAGAAGTTTGAGATACTTTACAGACCACACATGAGAGAACTCAGGCAGTTAAGAACTCTAACTTGTAGATGTTGACCACTAGGTTTGAAGAGATTATGATGAACAATGATGATGAAACTTTTGATGATTTCTACACTAGCCTAAATGACATTGTTAAATCTAGTTTCAACCTAGGTGAGAGAATCCCAGAGTCTAAGATAGTTAAACAAATTCTTAGATTCTTACCTAAGCGATTTAGGCTTGAAATCACGGCTACTGAAGAGAGTAAGGATATAGACTCTATTAAGGTGGAAGAGTTGGATGGATTTCTCCAAACTTATGAACTGACATTAGCTAAACCCTCAAACAATAAGTCTTTGGCCTTATTTTATACTATGAGGAATAGTCATAGAAAGTTGTCAAATTCAGATTCTCCTAATGAATAAGAGTTAGCATGCTTTGCTAAAAAAATTTGAAAAATACTTAGGAATAAAAAGATACCTCAAGAGAAGCATAAAAGTGGTCCTAGTGAGTCTAGGAAGAGTTCTAATTCTATGAGATGTCATAATTGTTGAGGTTTTGGCCATATTAGAAGTGAGTACCCTAGAAGTAGGAGAAATCTGGATGAGGTTATGATTGTTACTCTCACTGATGGAGAGTCCAGGTCGGACAATCATAGTGAGAAATCCACACGTGAGGAAAATGGGAAATATATTGCCTTCGCTGCTATAATTATAAGTGGATTTGATAAGGAGAACGATAGGGCTGATGACGTAGATAGTGATGAGAAAAACAGAGGAATATTCTGATAGTAAGAGAGATATTCATGATGCTTGTGATAGAATCTATGAAGAGAACATTAAGATTCTGACTAAGAATAAAGCCCTAGGTACGTAGGTTAAGGAACTCGAGTTGGAGAAAGAGAAATTGTTAGCTTACCTTCAGGAATCCACCTCAATCCTATGTGAGTTGAAATTCATGAATGAATCCTTGGATACTTGGGTTATTAATTTATAAGTGAGTTTGAGAAGACCTCTAGGAGAACTAGTGAGCTAACCATTGAAAATGAAGTTTAGAAATCCAGGTTAAGAATCTTCTAAGCGAACTAGAGTATTTCAAGTCTCAAATTCTTGCATTTTCTAGTGGCTCTATGAAGTTAGATAACATCCTAGAAGTGGACAAGCCTGTTGGTAATAAATGAGATCTAGGATATAAGGAGAAAGTTCATAATATTGCTAGTACGTCCAAGATCACGTTTGTTCTTGCTATCGACCAGTTAACATATGTGCCTAACCTTGAACCTAAGAATAATGGACTTGTAGGACAGATGCCTACTAAATAATGTAGGACCCGCCAACCTAAGAATAGAAATCAACGATCTCATAACTTTGGTTCTAGGGTTATCCTACATGCTTTCATTGTGGTGAGTTAGGACACATAAGGTCTATGTGTCGTCAATTTTTGAATAGAAATAGATATCAAAACTTCAATAGGAATAAGAATCAGGATTATATTGGTCAGACTGGCTTCCTTATCATCACGTGAGTTAATTGACCAAGTTAATGACACGAATAACTGGAAAAATTCCTATCACTAGGCAGCTTTAGATGAAGAAATGTGATCTGAAAAATCTTGAGATAGACCACAATGCTCTTAAAGGTAAGAGTGTCTATATACCTAGCTAATTAGATGTTTTTTGTGCATGCTTGTCTTAATCGCTATGAGGTATTAGTTATACATGCATCATATTTGTTTATTTACTTTCTAGGTGGTTTCATGCATGTGCATCTTCATTATATTTGCATTGGCACATGCATATTTTTGTTTTGTATGTGATTTATTTCTTTTTGTGTACTTGGTGCATTCACGTCTTAAAAATAAAAAATAAAAAAAAAATTGAAAAATTGAAAAATGGAGAAAGACCTAAATCTTAGTTGAATTGGGTTAGCTGACCTAAATCTTGCTACAGATGTCATCTTAGTTGTTTAATGGAGAAAGACATGCACTTAAGATGTAAAAATAATTACAAGCTTAAAAAATATTTAAAGATATGAAAAATTTATGTATGTTCACAGTCAGGGAGATAAAAAAAAATTCATACAAAATGAGCTTTAATTTGAAGGTCTTAATGTGATTTAAATGGTCCGACTTTCATAAGTAGATGAATAAACTTATTGATAGTGATGTTTAGCATGTCCCTTCTCAAAAAAATTAAGGTTTGGAATCTTACTTACAAAGGATTAGTGACACTTTACACACATAGGTCACTTATAAAATTTACTCCATGTTAACTTGGATTGAGTATGTGGGAATATTTACTGAACATTGATTACGCTTGTGCATACTATCAACTGTATATTTTGAGTTATTATATATTCATATTAAAAATGTTTTTTTTTTTATATTGATTCATTCGTCATTTCTGACAAAAAGGGTAATAATGATTATTTTGATAGGGGGATAGGATATAAGAGAAGAAACTATATCATTATAGCCTTATACTTTGAGAGATAATTTCATGTTAGGGGAGTGAAATGACGAATTGATTAGAGTTTGCAGTAAAAGGAGATTGATTAGTTTCATTGCATTCCATATCATAATGCATGGTTGTTTAAGTTTTTTTGAAGTTTTGTATTATTAATGTTCTGGTTGGTGTTTTGATTAACAATAGTATTACTTCTCATTCTAGCATGCTTATTTATGATCATGTGTTTATATTTCTATATTTCCTATATCATGTACTTTTACACTTGGTATTTGAGTTGTTGATTTCAGGAAATAAGTTCAACAAGAAATGTAAGAAACAAAGCTTGGGTAGATTAGATTTTTATGTTTTGACTACCATGACTTTAATTGTATAGTTTTGTCACAAGATGTCAAATGGGGAGTTTGCTAGATATTATGTAATTGAAAATTCTATGAACAAAATGACTAAAATAAATATGTAGTAAAAAGTCAATGAGTTAGTTGCAATATTGTATAGTTGAGTTAGGTAGGTTAGAGTTTGAGTTTTGAATAAGGGATGAAGAGACATAGCAATTTCGCTAGCCTATCGCCTGGATATTGCTCGAGTGACAAAAATAGAAATCCCGTCGCTCGCCTATTGCCCTTCTCTAACTCGAGCGACAATGGTACGCGTAAAACCCTACTTCACGTTTTTGCAGAGTTTTACAAGATCCAAACAATCTAATTGCCTTCAACTATAAATACCCAATGCCTTGCACGAAAATTGGCGTGGTTGTTCATTGTGTTGCCTTTCTACATTATTCCTTAAAGATTCAAGAACACAATCCATTAGTAAGATCATTCAATTCATTCTTGAATTCATACAACCATGTTAGGAAAAAACATCTAATTCATTGAATCCAAAACGCCTACTTCCTAAATACCCTTAGGAAGCTACTTTTCAATTGAACTTCAAAGGCTGCTGAAGATTGAGAAAAGTTGGACTACAAGCGCAGAAGAGTATAAGAATTGGTCATTCTTTGTGAACCACTTGGAAAAAACAATTGTTGGAGATTGTGAGCTGGTGGTTTCACCGAGATCTTGTAGGTTGTAGAAAGTAGATTGAGAAGTTTAGTGGAGTTGGTTAGGCAGTACCTAACTGTAAATCCATATTGTTTATAGTGGAGTTAAGTGACTCGGTCTCGGAGTTTTTATCCATTTGAGTTTCTCCGTCAACATATATGGTGTCATTTACTGTTTTCTTATTACAAATTGTGACAATTCAACTTAGGGCAATTGGACTATTTGATTAATCATCTAGAAACAATTAAAAAGTTACTTATTGCTTTTAATTATGTTAATTCCGCACGACAAGTCAAACTAATTGATAATCTAAATCCTTCTAGGAAACTCTGAAGTGGTATCAAGAGCATTTCAAGTGGTATTAGAGCTTTTCACATTCGATATGTGATTTTTTAAAGGTATCCCTATTATTGTCTTGAATTGCATATAGATAACACCTTTTGTGCCAATGTTTAAATTTTCCAGTGACACGTAAAATTTTGGGTTAACGTTTCCAACCGACTTGATAATTAGTGTAACTTTTAGAAACTTGAGTGATTGCTATTGTAAGAATTACTTCAATTTTTCTCAACCTAATGTAGGAATTTTTTGGATTGGCCTAATGAGATGAGTGGAGAATCAAAGTCCAAGTTTCTGCTCCATCCTTTAATTTTTTTTTCAAACTCATTTTTTAACAACACATTCTCTCAATAAAATAAAATCAACTTATATAAAATGTATTCTTAAAAAAAAAAGCTCAAACATGGACAAAATAAAAATGAAGTGCTCTTTCTTTTTGTTGCCAAGATTACAAGTTCACAATTATTTCTTTTTGTTCATTATATTTGTTTTTTTGTTCATAATTATTTCAACCATATTTCTTGATATCATTATAAAATAAAAGATGACGAGAAATCAATAAATGTTTCTTTAAAAAAATGAAAAGTCGAAATAGAGAACATTATTGGAATATAGAAAAAATATTACTCTATAAATTTAAATATACTCTCTATAATATATAAAATGTTCTTTATAAATAAAGAGTATATATATATATATATATATATATTTTGTTCACACGTTGACATAACTTTCTATTTGGCTGAGAAACACGGTTCAATTTTCTTATTTAGCACCATTTTTCTAAAAGTTTATTATTATTATTATTTTTAATTTTTTTAAGAATGTGTGATTAAAATGTAGGAACTTGAGTTTATGTACATTATTTTTAAAAAATGTGTTACTGAAAATGAATTTAAAGAAAAATAATTTATAAATAAGGCTCAAACAAGAGCTTAATATTGTGCACTATTGTGCCATTGGGTTACTTGAGTTTTATTTTGTCAATGAAGCAAAAGGTGTCTATGCGATTGCGAAAATAATTTACTTTTCACGTTTATGTGATCACTTTATTAACATATAAAGTGATCGTTAAACATGATTATACCTTTATTAGCCAACTATAATTAACTCTTGAGTAGACGTAACAAAAAGGTGAAGGATATGAAAAGCAAGAAAGTAGTGAAGTTGAAGGGAAGAAGCTGGATTTCAATTATTTCGGGTGCCATCTGGAATTCAATTTCTATTGTGTTTGCTGTATTAAATGAACGCACAATGTGACCTACATATAGTGACAACAAAATTAGTATTTCTGATAATTATTTGGAGTTTGTATCCGCACATATTGACTTGCATTGACAGATATTTCGTTTTAGCTTACCTTGTGAATACTATTTCATTTTTTTCCTGATTATTATTCGCATTTTGTGTTTTCAGCTTTGTAGGGACGATGCCCTACTTGATATCCATTTTTTCTCCATAAAAATGAAAAATATTATCGTTATCCATCACATCCAACCACCATTTTTGACTTTCCATAATTTGTGTGGGACCCATAACAACTATATTTTCATTCTAAAATGGCGCGCTACAATTTAAAATGCAGTGGTTCATTCTTAATAATTTGTCTTCCGAAATATTTTAAAATACCTCTACTCAAGATAGAATATATTAAATTCAGCCAATCATTTATTTGGAAGCCCGAAGCTATATAGCTAAAAGTATTTATTAGTCCATGCACAATAACTTCTGGATATATGTTTTTAGAATGTGAATTTTCAAGTAATTGTCGTCTGTTCATAACAAATAAAAGTAAGCCTTGGTTAATTTCAACAATATATTTCAATGGATCCATAAGTAAAATTCATCATACTATCCATTTATGAATTAAAATGTTCATAAATTCTTCCGAATGGAAGCTAAATCAGCAAATTTTATTATTATTATTTATTTTTAATAATTGGTTAAGATACTAACACAACTAGTGTTCCTGAATTATGTAAATAAGTGCACGACATATGTAAAATACCTTTTTATGCAAATCTTGTGCGCAGTGTGCTGGCAAATTACCAAAGAATTTGATGTGTTGTCACATACTATAATTCATATAGAAATATAGTGGATTAGTATATTGAAGTAGCTTACATAACAAATGAGAGAATATGTTGTCGATTTTGATAATACGATAACACGAATTGGAATGGATTCGTTATATTGAAATCAGATGCGCTAGTATTTAAAGGCTCAAGAAATTAGCATTTTATTGGTTGTTTTAAATAAATGATAGAAACGTTGAATTCATTAATTTCTATATGTTCTTGTTGCATTTTTACAGAACCAATACGATCATTGACTTTGTTGTTGATCGAATATGAACTCAAAAAGAAAAAGATAAATATGATCTTTTCATAGATAATGGAAGTGAAAACAGCTACACCATACTTATACAAAATAACCATACTTCAAGACATCACTTCTACCTACTACCACTTACTAACATAGACAACATGTCTATTACAACTTGGACCATACTATAGACATCATATAGATATAAATAATGCACTTAATTTAAAGACAACAAAAGTATCAAACTTAACATTAATACTCCCCCTCGACACTTTTGTTGGAAACACCAAGATGTCCTCTCAATGTTTCAAATCTTCCATTAGACAAAGTGTAACGACCCGGGTCTTGCACCCAAGCCGCCAGCTTACGTACTATCCCCTTTGGGTGAGCTTGTGCCCACTTATCCCTCACGACTTTCTATCGCATTCCCCAATATTTGAACTAAAGATTTCTTATGAGAAACTTAAGTTGAATCCTGGTGCCAAGAATAGTATTTTTGTGAGGTCATATATTAGAGCTCCCTTTTTTAGGTTTCTCGTTGGTCTTTCTTATCTCACGGCTTTCTATCGCGTTCCCCAGAATTCGAACTCAAGACCTCTATCATATGAGAGATTTAAGTTGAATCCGGGTGCTAAATTATATTAGAACTCAATATGATAGAGATCTTGAGTTCAAATTCCGGGGAACGCGATAGAAAGTTGTGAGATAAGAAAGACCAAGGAAATACCTAAAAAAGGCAGCTCTAATATATGACCTCACAAAAACGCTATTCTTTAGAAATGTCAGACATAAAGCATAAGATGAAACAGAGAAGACAAAAGAAAGCAAAGATCCATTTTCACTCAAACTAGTTAGTTTTGATTAAAACTTCGTTGAGAAGATTTTGTTAAGCAATGAACCATCACCTCCTTTATCTGGTAACACTTGTCACCTTAAGACGCTTCTCCTTCCCCATCCGTTATCCATTCCAACCCGAATTTAAAACATTTTTTTTTTTTTTTATGATTCCTTAAAGGTCTTCGCGGGGTAACTGTTGTGTCTGATCTTACAGGGGTCCAATCTAAAGTTTTGTTTAAAGAAAATTGGAAAACCTAAATCAACATACTGACACATCAGACTAGATTACCAAGGTCTCCATAATTTGAAGGAACATCATGATCGTAAATCATTGATATACTACTCTCCATTGAACTATCTACCACTCCCAAGATGACACGTGGCCACCATGGCATCATCAACTCCTTGTCAGCGATGACACGTGGACTACAACTGGGACCTAGGCATCATAGGGCAACGATCGGGACAAAATTCTAGGCCCCTTGTCAGCTCGATGGAATTTTTGGGGCGAATTTTTCTATTTTTTTAATTTTTTTTTTTTAAAAATTCAGTATTATTCTATTTTTTTTATTGCGAGCCAAAAAAACACATGATACGAGCCGGCCCGCGTAGCTCGCGGGCCGGCCCGGCTCGGACCGAACCTAAAAAATGAGGCTCGGCTCGAGCCTTGGCTCGGTACCCCCCGAGAGGCCGGGCTTTTCACGGGCCGAGCCCATGCCATCGAGCCTATTCACCCCTAGGCATCATGATGATCTATTCGGCGGACCTCAGCAAACCAATCAACAACCTTGAAATCGGGAGGTGATACTTACTTTTAGGTCAATACTGTAACTGATATGACGTCAAACAACCAACTTGTTTGATTTAAGAGTAAAGCAGAACTAAGGAGATTAGGCAACAAACACTCCCAAAAGGCATCTTTAATGTAATTACCTTTTAAAAATTTTTTCCAATTCCAGCAATACTCAATGAATGTTACCCTTAAGTTGATCTAATCTTACCACACCATTTTTAATCATCATCAAAGACAATTTCTTTAGTTAAATATTTCCATTAGTTAGAAGGATAGAAATCAAATGGGGAAATAGAGAAAGAGAAACCTTCGAAACCATAAGAATCAATCTTCATGACTTCTTGTCAACCAAGTCTTAATTTTCAAGAGCAAATTTCATTCTTACTTTGAACTGAGCCGATCGTCCCAATCCTATTGCCCTTACTAAGAACAGTTCAAAGACTGCCTCCCCTAGAGTATATAGAATTTGTCCAAATTTTCCCGAATCAAGCCGTCCTTTGCCTTGAAAAAATTCACACACGGAATAATATTGGGTTTGAATCCCATAGCCCTGATGTGGCGAAGAGCTCTCCTTTTTTTAGAGCAAGATACAAATTTTATTAGCTAAAAAAATTGAGAACAAAAGTAAAAAGCAGGATGCAATTAGTCAATCTCACTGAACTATCTACAGTAGCAAAAATGCAAAATCGTGATTTACTTTATTTTAATATGTAGGAATAGAATGACAAGAGCCACACTCAAACCAGCTTGGAAGTTTTTTTGGAAACCAGTTTTTGGGCCACTGGTGTAGTGTAGTTTGGTTTGTATTTCTCAACGCACAATATTGATGGATTTGGTAATTTTTCAATTTTTCTTCAAATTTCACCATCTCTAAAACAATTATTTTATAAGGAAAAAAATTCAATTATATGTAAAAAAATTCTTATATACAAAGAATACAATTATTAAAGAATTTACTTATAAGCAAAAAATTGCTTTATTACTAAAAAATTTACTAATAAGATAAAAATTCATTTTTATGTAAAAATTTGCTAATAAAGTAAAAACAAATACTAATAAGACAAAAATTTACTTATAAAATATAAAAAATTATTTGTAAAAAATTCACTTTTGTAAAAGTTTAATTATAAGAATATTGACTTATAGCTGTAAAATTTACTTATAACTAAAAAATACTTATAGTTTAAAATTTTAATATGAATTAATAGTTTAAGTTAAAAATTACCTCAGCTGCAAAAAATTATTTATGCATAAAATATCACTTATGAGTAAAAATAAATGCAAAAAAAAAATAATAAATTCAAAATTTCACTAAGCGAATGCACATTTACTCCATATGTTCAGATATAAATGATGTATTCCAAGGAACGAAGACAAGTCCGGCTAAAGATTCGTTAATTGTCGAAGGAGGTCCAATGACATTGTCGTGAGCAAAGCGAGTCAAAGTGGCGATGAAATTACATGCTCGAGCCACAATGGGCGAAACATTGATCACGACAAACCAATGAGCAAGTTTCATATTAGGCTCGAGAGCGGAAACAAAGTTGGGTCAACGCAATTCAAGCAATGGAAGGAGGAGATGAAAATTATATCTACGCGACCACATATATATGAGTTCTATGCGATCGCATAGAGGCCAGAAGAAACTTGGAGCTCGAGTTTTGGTTGAACTATTTGATCGCATAGAAATACTCTATGCGGCCGAATCGCACAAAAAAAGTGGACAAATATTCTTCTTTCCGCGAGTTTTCCTATTTATGTTAAAATTCTATTTTTTTTTTTTTTGTATTTTTTAGTATCTTTAGGACTTTGTTTCCATTTTGACTATGTTTTCTATAGGTTCCCTATAAATAGGACTTATTATTTTACATTGTAAACAACTTTGATGTTATATTCAATTGGGAGGCAAATTTGTTTTCTATTCCTTTGTTCTTCATTGAGCAAATTATTGAACTCATCAAAATTAATTCTAATAACGTTCAAACAATCGGGTGTGATTCACAAATCTTGTGATCAAGAGGTCGACATATCGTAGATGATTGTGTTGGTTGTTTGATTCATTATTTTTGGGTTAAATCCAAAATTTTGATTTATTTAGCTTTTTTGGGTTCGATTCAATCTCATGTGGGTTTCATAGTTACAATTGCTACGTGGGTCGCATAATTTAATATATGGGCATATATGTAATATTTTTCTTTTTAAATTTTTTTTAGAACCGTTAGATAATTAACTCTCAAACATAAGTTCAACTAATTTTTTAGAACCGTTTATTTTTTAACCCCTATTTGAGCCCCATTTTGATAAGATAATATATATATATATATATATATATATATATATTTTTTTTTTTTTATTTATTGAGAATGTATGGTTAAAAAAGAAAAACAAGTTTTCGATTTATGTATAAAATTATTTTATGAGAGAATGAGTAGTTGAAAATGAATTTTAAAAAAATGAGCTTTTTTTTTTTTTTTTTTTTTTTTTTTTTTTTTTTTTAGTGGGAGCTTAATTAAACAACAACTAACATATACATATGACAAATCAATTCCTGTTACGATTTTGCTATGGGCCAGGCTCAATGCCAGGCCCCATAGCCATGGCGCTCCACTAGCCCACCTTCAATAGGGGGTGCCATTACACTTGGTCTAGCATTGAGTTTGGCCATGTGTCTTTTTCCTTCTTGTTATAATTCTATTTATAAGTGAAACTTTACAACAACCAAAAATGGACATAAATGTGATTAATCAACAAAATGGAATTTGTTTAGTCAATAAGTGTCTTATTCAAGGCACAAGCCAAAATGGAATCTTCATGCTTAACAAATTTGACGGAACAAAATAGAATTTGTTTAGTCAATAGGTGTCTTATTCAAGACACAAGCCAAAATAGAATCTTTGTGAATAACTACCACTAGTAATGTACTTATGACAAACCAATTCTAGAACTTTTGAAACCGTCAAAAATGGACATAAAAGTGACTAATCAACAAAATAGAATTTATTTAGTCAATTGGTGTCTTATTCAAGGCACAAGCCAAAATAGAATGTTTGTGTATAAGTACGACGAGTCATGCTTAGCAAAAACTTGTGTTGGCCTTGATTATGGGCAGGGTACATTATTGCCTAAAGCCCCGCCTTGATGAGGACTTCAAGCATAATTTTTTTTTTTTTTTCTTTTTTATAAAAATATATTCCTAACTTTCCATTATGCTTCTTTTTTTTTTTCTCATGGAACGACTGACTTTGTTTTATCTTTTTTTTTTTTTTTTTTTTTTTCTCATTGTCATTTCTTTTGTTTGTTACGTATTCTTTCAACTTTTATTTTCTCTGCTTATTTAGTCGTCCTTAATTTCTCATTCTCAAATTTATCCCTATGCAAATTCTCTAACAGTCTAACTTATGTTTATAGTCTTTGATAGTGACATTGAAATGATCCTAAAGCATTTAGAGATGCTAAAAGTTTGTTTTCTGATAGTACGAATTTTGATTTTTTGTTTAACATTGTTATTTGGTACAATATATTTTGTTATCAATAAAGTAAGCAAAATATTGTAAAGCGAGGACATGTCTACTAATTATCACTACACAAAAAAGAGATTTTGTAACACTTTAAAGACAACATACATTTGTGAATTAAGTGTTGCTAATGGGGTTTATCACAACATTTTAATAAGTGAATGTTGCAATTGATTAATGTAATTGAGCTTTAGCAACATTTCAACAATGTAATGATAATTTACTCTTCACGTTTATGTCAAAAAAGAGATGAGAGATGATTTATTAAGCATTGTTGCTTAGCTCATGCTAAAAAATAGTAATATGGCACATCAACTAATTGTTAGATAAGTTTATACTAGGTCCTAAAAATTAAATTAGATTTGGTGAGTTGATGTAAAATGTTGCTTGGCATGATAGATTAAGTAATTGTAAAGTTTAAAGGAGATTGAGTTATTTTTAGCAACTATTCTTCAAGTTTGTTAAAAATTTCAAAATGGTCACTAAAATAATTTTTTATGCAATTGTTACACTATGGCCAATCGACCGTAGACATTAATCTAAAACCCTACATGTCGCCATTAAATTCTATGATGAGCATAGTTTGCATTGACTACCTCACCATATAAGCAAAATTGAGTTCAGTGCATCTATAAAGGCATAATTATCAAACACGTTTTCTTCATACTTGTTCCATTTTAATAAAGCATTATGTTAGGTTTTATGTAATTGACAATTCTGTGAACAAAAGGACTGAAATAAATATGTTGTAAAAATTCAATGAGTTGGTTGCAATAATATATAGTTGAGTTAGGTAGGTTATGGTTTTAGTTTAGAATAGGGAAAGAAGAGACGCCGCAATTTTGCTAGCTTATCGTCTGGACGTTGCTTGAGCGACAAAAACAAAAACCCCATCGCTCGCCTGTCGCCCATCTCTCCCTCGAGTGACAGACCGTTGCTCAACTGTTGGTCTATTGCTAGCTTCTCGCTCGAGTGACACTGTTACGCGTAAAATCCTACTTCACATTTTTGTAGAGTTTTACATGGCCCAAACTATCTAATTGTCTTCAACTATAAATACCCAATGCATTGCACGAAAATTGAAGTTGTTGTTCATTATGTTGCCTCTCCACATTATTCCTTGAAGATTCAAGAACAAAATTCATTGGTGAGATCATTCAATTCATTTTTGAATTTATACAACCACAATGGGGAAAAACATCAAATCCATTAAATCTAAAACACCTACTTCCTAGACAACCTTAGGAAAGTACTTTCTCAATTGAACTTCAGAGGCTGCTGAAGATTGAGAGAGGTTAGACGAAGAGCGCAGGAAGATTATGTGAATTGGTTATTCTCGATGATCTACTTGGAAGAGACAATTGTTGAAGATCGGAAGCTAGTGGTTTCAGCATGATATTGGAGGTTACATTAAGTAGATCGAGAAGTCTAGTGGAGTTAGCTAGACAATATCTAACTGTAAATCCATATTGTCTATAGTAGAGGTAACTGGCTTGGTCTTGGAGTTTTTACCCAGTTGAGTTTCTTCGTCAACATATTGTTATTTACTATTTTCTTATTACAAAGTACAAATTGCAGCAATTCAACTTAAGACAATTGGACTGTTTGATTTACCATCTAAAGACAATTAAAAAGTGACTTATTCCTTAACTTGTTCCTTTTAATTGTGTTAATTTTGTACGTAAGGTCAAAATTGATAATCTAGATCCTTCTAAAAACTCTCAAATGGTATAAGGAGCATTTCAAGTGGTATCAGAGCCTAATTTCGATTCCTGACCATAGATTTCTAGATGAGTAGTTTATTATCTATCCCGTCTTATTTTGATGGCAATAATTTGCCTACTGAAAGGTTAAAATGAGAGCCATTTTAAAATCTATGGATGAATGCATTTGGTTGAGGGTTGTTAATAGTTGGGTTGTCCCTAGTTCTACGGTTGAAATATAGTAATCCCCACTCCAATTGTTAATTGGACTAAAATAAACTTAGATGAATGTAATTGGAACAGCAAAACTTCACATGCCTTGTTTATGGCTGTGTCCCCTGAAGAGTTTTGGCGAGTGTCCATGTGTGAAGTAGCTAAAGATTTTACAGACCACACATGAGAGAACTCAAGCGGTTAAGAACTCTAACTTGTAGATGCTGACCACTAGGTTTGAAGAGATTATGATGAATGAAGAGATTATGATGAATGATGATGATAATGAAACTTTTGATGATTTCTACACTAGCCTAAATGACATTGTTAAATCTAGTTTCAACCTAGGTGAGAGAATCCCGAAGCCTAAGATAGTTAGAAAAATTCTTAGATTCTTACTTAAGCGATTTAGGCCTAAAATCACGGCTATTGAAGAGAGTAAGGATATAGAATCTATTAAGGTGGAAGAGTTGTTCGAATTTCTCCAAACTTATGAACTGACATTAGCTAAACCCTCAAACAATAAGTCTTTGGCCTTAAATACTATGAGGAATAGTCATAGAAAGTCTTCAGATTCAGATTCTCCTAATGAATAAGAGTTAGCATACTTTGCTAAAAAAATTTGAAAAATACTTAGGAATAAAAAGATACCTCAAGAGAAGCATAAAAGTGGCCCTAGTGAGTCTAGGAAGAGTTCTGATTATATGAGATGTCATAATTGTCGAGGTTTTGGCCATATTAGAAGTGAGTACCCTAGAAGTAGGAGAAATCTGGATAAGGCTATGGCTGTTACTCTCACTGATGGAGAGTCCGGGTTGGACAATCAGAGTGAGAAATCCACATGTGAGGAAAATGGGAAATATATTTCTTTCACTGCTATAATTATAAGTGGATTTGATAAAGAGAACGATAGGGCTGATGACGTAGATAATGATGAGAAAAATAGAGGAATATTCTGATAGTAAGAGAGATATTCATGAGGCTTGTGATGGAATCTATGAAGAGAGCATTAAGATTCTGAATAAGAATAAAGCCCTAGGTACGCAGGTTAAGGAACTCGAGTTGTAGAAAGAGAAATTGTTAGCTTACCTTCAGGAATCCACCTCAATCCTGTGTGAGTTGAAATCCATGAATGAATCCTTGGATACTCGGGTTATTAATCTTATAAGTGAGCTTAAGAAGGCCTCTAGGAGAATTAGTGAGCTAACCATTGAAAATGAAGTTTAGAAATCAAGGCTAAGAATCTTCCAAGTGAACTAGAGTATTTGAAGTCTCAAATTCTTGCATTTTCTAGTGGTTCTATGAAGTTAGATAACATCCTAGGAGTAAACAAGCCTGTTGGTAATAAATGAAATGTAGGATATAAGGAGAAAGTTCATAATATTGCTAGTACGTCCAAGACCATGTTTGTCCTTGCTATCGACCAGTTAAAATATGTGTCTAACCTTGAACCTAAGAATAAGGGACTTATAGGACAGATGCCTACTAAACAGTGTAGGACCCGCCAAACTAAGAATAGAAATCAACGATCTCATAGCTTTGGTCCTAGGGTTATCCCTACATGCTTTCATTGTGGTGAGTTAGGACACATAAGGCCTATGTGTCGTCAATTTCTGAATAGAAATAGATATCAAAACTTCAATAAGAATAAAAATCAGGATTATGTTGGTGAGACTGGCTTCCTTATCATCAGGTGAGTTAATTGACCACGGATAATTGGAAAAATTCCTATCACTAGGCAACTTTAGATGAAGAAATATGATCTGAAAAATCTTGAGATAGATCACAGTGCTCTTAAAGGTAAGAGTGTCTATATACCTAGCTAATTAGATATTTTTTGTTCATGCATGTTCTTAATCGCTATGAGGTATTAGTTGTACATGCATCATATTTGTTTATTTACTATCTAGGTAGTTTCATGCATGCACATCTTCATTATGTTTGCGTTTGCATTGGCACATGCATATTTTTGTTTTGTGTGTGATTTATTTCGTTTTGTGTACTTGGTGCATTCACATCTTAAAAATAAAAACAACAAAAAAAAAAAAATTGAAAAAGCCAAAAAATAAAAATAAAAAATGGAAGGGAAATTGTTTTTGCAGCATGATATATAATATACTTGAATTTATTTGTTGTGATTAAGTATAGGTTTAATTGATGAGATGTAGCATAGTTTCCATTGCTTCCTTAGGTTATTATGTAGTACTTAATATAGGTGTCTTCAGTACCATCTGCATTGCACACACTATTATATTATTAGTGAGACTCAATTGCACGTGTGAAATTTGGGATGATGGTCACATGTTAATAATGTGACTTTGAACATGAATTGACCTTATTTATGAGACTCAAGCTCAAGTTTATTCCCTGTAATAAAAAGCTCAATATCTTATGTTCTTCTTCAGAGTCTTTTGACTTGAGCAAGTAAGCATGTGAGATTTCTCATAACCTGATGCATATGGTCAACTGAATTGGATTAACTGGCCTCAATCTCGCTACAGATGTCATCTTAGTTGTTTAATGGAGAAAGACATGCATTTAAGATGTAAAAAAATATTACGAGCTTAAAAAATATTGAAAGATATGAAAAATTTATGTATGTTCACAGTCAGGGAGATAAAAAAAATTTCCATACAGAATGAGTTTTTATTTGAAGGTCTTAATGTGATTTAAATGGTCTAACTTTCATAAGTAGATGAATAAACTTATTGGTAGTGATGTTTAGCATGTTCCTTCTCACAAAATTAAGGTTTGGAATGTTACTTACAAAGGATTAGTGACACTTTACACACATAGGTCACTTATAAAATTTACTCCATGTTAACTTGGACTTTTACTGAACATTGTTTATGCTTGTGCATGCTATCAACTGTATATTTTGAGTTATTATATATTGATGTTAAAAATATTTTTTTATATTGATTCATTCGTCATTTGTGACAAAAAGGGTAATAGTGATTATTTTGATAGGGGGATACGATATAGGTGAAGAGACTATGTCATTATACCCTTATACTTTGAGAGAGAATTTCATGTTAGGGGAGTGAAATGACGGATTGATTAGAGTTTGTTAGATTTTATGTAATTGAAAATTCTGTGAACGAAATGACTAAAATAAATATGTAGTAAAAAATCAATGAGTTAGTTGCAATATTGTATAGTTGAGTTAGGTAGGTTAGAGTTCGAGTTTTGAATAAGGAAAGAAGAGACATCGCAATTTCGCTAGCCTATCGTCTGGATGTTGCTCGAGTGACAAAAATAGAAATCCCGTTGCTCGCCTATTGTCCTTTTTCTAACTCGAGCGACAATGCTATGCATAAAACCCTGCTTCACGTTTTTGCAGAGTTTTACAAGATCCAAAAATCTAATTGCCTTCAACTATAAATACCCAATGCCTTGCACGAAAATTGGCGCGGTTGTTCATTGTGTTGCCTTTCTATATTATTCCTTGAAGATTCAAGAACACAATCCATTAGTGAGATCATTCAATTCATTATTGAATTCATACAATCACGTTGGGAAAAACACATCAAATTCATTGAATCCAAAACACCTACTTCCTAAATACCCTTAAGAAGCTACTTTTTCAATTGAACTTCAAAGACTACTAAAGATTGATAGAAGTTGGACTACAAGCGCAGAAGAGTACAAGAATTGGTCATTCTTTGTGATCCACTTGGAAAAGACAATGTTGGAGAATATGAGTTGGTGGTTTCACCGGGATCTTGTAGGTTACAAAAAGTAGATTGAGAAATTTAGTGGAGTTGGCTAGGCAGTACCTAACTGTAAATCCATATTGTTTATAGTAGAGTTAAGTGGTTCGGTCTCGGAGTTTTTATCCAGTTGAGTTTCTCCGTCAACATATATGGTGTTATTTACTGTTTTCTTATTACAAATTGTGACAATTCAACTTAGAACAATTGGACTATTTGATTAACCATCTAGAAACAATTAAAAAGTTACTTATTGCATTTAATTATGTTAATTCCGTACGACAAGTCAAACTAATTGATAATCTAAATCCTTCTAGGAAACTCTGAAGTGGTATCAAGAGCATTTCAAGTGGTATTAGAGCTTTTCACATTCAATATGTGATTTTTTTAAGGTATCCCTTTTATTGTCTTGAATTGCATATAGATAACACCTTTTGTGCCAATATTTAAATTTTCCAGTGACAAGTAAAATTTTGGGTTAATGTTTCCAACCGACTTGATAATTAGTGTAACTTTTAGAAACTTGAGTGATTGCTATTGTAAGAATTACATCAATTTTTCTCTACCTAATGTAGGAATTTTTTGGATTGGCCATATGAGATGAGTGGAGAATCAAAGTCCAAGTTTCGGATCCATCCTTTAAATTTTTTTTTTTCAAACTCATTTTTTAACAACACATTCTCTCAATAAAATAAAATTAATTTATATAAAATGTATTCTTAAAAAAAAAAAAAAAAAAGGCTCAAACATGGACAAAATAAAAATGAAGTGCTCTTTCTTTTTGTTGCCAAGATTACAAGTTCACAATTATTTCTTTTTGTTCATTATATTTGGTTTTTTTTTTTCATAATTATTTCAACCATATTTCTTGATATCATTATAAAATATGAATATTCTCTAGTATTTTGTTATAGGAGCATTTTCAATAAACTTTCTAGGCACTAGATAGTCTTTATTATAGCGATGATTAAAAATAAACTCTAAGAGACTCTCTATTTTAAGTTTTTAAAGTAGACTCTTAATAAGTTACATATTTAAATATTTGTTTATTAAATTATTTAATCATAATTGAATTAATTGATCAATGACAAATAAAGAAAATAAGTGAAATAAAAGATGACGAGAAATCAATAACTGTTTCTTTTAAAAAATGAACAGTCGAAATAGAGAACATTATTGGAATATAGAAAAAATATTACTCTATAAACTTAAATATACTCTCTATAATATATAAAATATTTTTTTTTATAAATAAAGAGTATATATATATATATATATTTTTTTTTTTTTTTTTTTTTTTTTTTTTTTTTTGTTCGCGCCTTGACATAACTTTCTATTTGGCTGAGAAACACGGTTCAATTTTCTTATTTTGCCCCATTTTCCTAAAATATATATTTTTAAGAATGTGAGATTAAAATGTAGGAACTTAAGTTTATGTACATTATTTTTAAAAAATGTGTTACTGAAATTGAATTTAAAGAAAAATAATTTTAAAATAAGGCTCAAACAAGAGCTTAATATTGTGCACTATTGTGCCATTGGGTTACTTGAGTTTTATTTTGTCAATGAAGCAAAAGATGTCTATGCGATTGCGAAATAATTTACTTTTCACATTTATGTGATCACTTTATAAACATATAAAGTGATCGTTAAACGTGATTATACCTTTATTAGCCACCTATAATTAACTCTTGAGTACACGTAACAAAAAGGTGAAGGATATGAAAAGCAAGAAAGTAGTGAAGTTGAAGGGAAGAAGCTGGATTTCAATTATTTCGGGTGCCATCTGGAATTCAATTTCTATTGTGTTTGCTGCATTAAATGAATGCACAATGTGACCTATAATAGTGACAACAAAATTAGTATTTCTGATAATTATATTGGAGTTTGTATCCGCACATATTCACTTGCATTGACAGATATTTCGTTTTACCTTAGCTTGTGAATACTATTTCATTTTTCCTGATTATTATTCGCATTTTGTGTTTTCAGCTTTGCAGGGCGAATATAATAGATATTTTCATTCTAAAATGCAGTGGATCATCACATTCTTAATAATTTGTCTTCCGAAATATTTTAAAATACCTCTACTCAAGATAGAATATATTAACTTCAGCCGTCCTCGGGGCATAGCTCAGTGCTGCAAAGGAAAGGAGTGAGGTAGCCTCAGCTGAGCTGGCAGCCACAGTGTGAGAGTTCGATTCCTACCTCTTACATTGTATGAAATTGGACTTTTTGTGGGCAGCAGTATGATAGTTTTTGTATCCTGGCCTGTTGAGGTACATCCCTCGATTTACCTCATCCACAATGCTCTAGAGGCGGGGTGGTGGGGAACTCTCAAAGTTGGGGTTCAACTTTTTTTTTTTTGGTTAACTTCAGCCAATCATTTATTTGGAAGTCTGAAGCTATATAGCTAAAAGTATTTATTAGTACATACACAATAGTTACTGGATATATGTTTTTATAACGTGAATTTTCGAGTAATTGTCATCAGTTCATAACAAATAAAAGTAAGCCTCACTGGTTAATTTAAACAATATATTTCAAAGGATCCATAAGTAAAATCCATCATTATTTTTATCCATTTATGAATTACAATGTTTATTAATTCTCCCAAATGGAAGCAAAATCAGCAATTTTTTTGTTTTTATAATTAGTTGAGATACTAATACAACTAGTGTTCTTGCATTATGTAAACAAGTGCATGACATATGTAAAATACAATATTTTCATTTAAATCTTCTGTGCAGCTTTAGCGAATTCTTGTTGTGAGCTTTAATTGAAATTTGATTGGTTTTTCTTAATTCTATAAGATGCATAGAATCAAGATTCTTGTTGTAAAATGTGTGAAATTTACTGAAATCTAAAGATTGCAGAACACAAGGGTAAAGTATATGAAAAATAATTGAAGCACTGGAACAATTGAAGAGTCAATAGCACGGTATTTAATGAAATTAGATTTTCGAAATAAATTATTAAATAGAGGTGATGTTAGTGTGAAATTTCGATTGCTTGAGGAAAATTAAGAATATGACATCATGATAATTTGGGATGTATTGATATATATATATATATATATATATATATATATATATATTATTTATTTATTTTTTATTTATTTATTTATTTTTTTTTGTGGTGAGAGCGTACAAGTCCATGTTTTGCACACGTTCACATATATATGCATTTATGTTTGGTACACAGAACTGAAAAAAATTGGACACCAGTTTATTTTTCTTATTATGTGTGTCATTGTCCCATTGCTATAGACTACACTAACTACCTTGCCATATACGACAAAATTGTGTTCAGTACATCTATAAAGGCATAATTATCAAATACGTTTTCTTCATATTTGTTCCATTTTAATAAAGCATTCAATTTGTGAATTTTTGCATTTGTTGATGGCATCCTTATTATTGTCTCGAATTGCATACCATATATCACCTTTTGTGTCAATGTATGAATTTTCCAGTGACACGTAAAATTTTGGGTTAATGTTTCCAATTGACTTGATAATTAGTGTAATTATTAGAAACATGAGTGATTTCTATTGTAGGAATTACTTCAATTTTCATTTTGAAAATTTTAAGAAACTTTAGTGACCTTAAACCCTAAAGAGATTATTAAACATGATAATAGCTTTATTAATACAACATATGCCGAGTAGAAGAGACACGATGAAAAGTTGAAATTTATCAGGGCAGTGTAGTAAATCTTTATTGATATGAAAATGACACACACATATATATAAAGACTGTAAATATTATAATAGCAAATGAGAACTGCCCTCTAGCCTCGGATAAACTAACCTAAAATTGGAGGGTTGTAGGGTGTAGCGATCACATAAAGTTTATTTTTTCTCTGCACACTTACTCCAGGCATCTCACTCATGTCTAGATCATCATGGTTCATTCCAGGAGGAAGTTTCCAGTCAAAGTGATAAAGAAGTTGAGCCAAAGGCACCTCAATATTTGCAAGGCCAAAGTTCATGCCAGGACAAAACCTGCTTCCTGCTCCAAATGGAATATATTCATAGTTATTTCCCAAGAAATCAAGAGAACTATTCTCGAATCTCTCGGGTTTAAAGGTTTCTGGCTCTTCCCAATATTCTGGATCTCTTCCCAAAGCCCAGATGTTCACCGCAACCTTTGCTTTGTAGGGTATGGTATACCCATCGACTTCACATTCTTCCCTGCATGCTCTTGGGAGTACAGTGACAGCAGGGTGTACCCTAAGATTTTCCTTGATTACCAACTTCAGATATTTTAGTTTTTGAATATCACTTTCCTCGATTGTCTTCTTTCCTTTAAAGGCTTCTCTTATTTCAGCTTGTGCCTTTGCCGTCACTTGTGGATTTCTCATCAATTCTGTCATCAGCCAATTGAATGTTGTGGATGAAGTTTCACTTCCGGCCGTAAACATATCCTGCAATTACACCAACATACTTATTGATGCTTAAACAAATCAACAATATAATGCTTAAGAGAACGTACGAAATGTTTTATGGATAAAGGACTTACGAAGATGATTGCTTTGATGTTTTCATCAGTTATTGGAACATCAAGATCCTCACTTTGCTGCTTTCGGAGGAGAACATCTACTATATTTTCACTACCCAACTCCTCATTGTCTCCTTTCCTTCTAGCTAACTTATCTTTATGCTCATTGAGCATGACATCAAGAATTGAGTCAAGTTTACGACGCATCTTCAACAATTGAAGTTTATTCCAACTGAAAATTTGAAGGAACTTTAATGAAGGGTACAAATCGGCCAATTCGAATCCCCCTGCCAAGGCTACTCCTTTCTTCATGAACTTTATCAAAGTCTCTTGCTCTTTCAAGATCCCACCGAAAGCTGCTCTAGCTGTGACTAAACTTGTATATGATAATATCTTGTCGGTTATATTGAATGGTTCTCCACCGTGTGATCGAATAGATCTAATAAAATTAGAAATCTCGTCTAGCCTTATATGACCGTATGACCGAACATTTTTGTTGCTCAAGATCTCCATAATGCATAGTTTGCGCATTTGCTTCCAGTGCTCATTATATGGACTAAAGGCAAGATCCCTATAATCATACCATAAAGTCTCCATCCCTATACTTTCCGGTCTGTCTGCAATAGCAAGATCATTTACCGTGAGTACTTTTTTGGCAATTTCACGTGACGATATGACAATTGAGGAAACTTCGCCGAGCTTCAAATGTAGGATGGGTCCATATTGTTTGGATAATTTACTTAGGGCGCGGTGTGGTGGTGCACCCATTATGAGGTGTAGGTGTCCGATCAAAGGCAACTTCCATGCCGGACTCGGAGGAAACTTTTTGTTCTTGTTAAGAGACTTTGATTTCTTCCATCCCTTAACTAACAAAAAGAGGAAGGATGTGAAAAGCAAGAAAGCAATGAAGCTGAAGGGAAGAAGATGGATTTCCATTATTTTTGGTACTATCTTTTCTCCTTCGAGTTTAGCTGTGTGTTTTCTTTGTTGTACTTAATGCAGACCCAATGTCACCTATTTATAGTGGAAACAACATTTGTATTTATTTTATTCTATTAAATTGGAAATTTTTATGAGATGTTGACATGCATTACGAGGTATCTACGAGGTCCTATTTCGGCTTCTAGGACTTTTGCGGTTTTTATTTAGTAGCCAAATTTGACTGTCATCTGCCGTATTTTATTTATTTTTTGCTTGATTATCCTTCTATGTTTCAGTTTTTTAAAATTTATTGGGCGAATATTGTCTTTCTAAAAAAGTGTGCTGTGATTTTTCTAACAAATGTGGCGGGAATTAATTAATCTAATCGTCCCAATCTTTAGTAATTTGAACTTGCATTCAATTTTGACGGGCTGGATTTGGAGGATAATGTTATTTGTATATTCAAATTGTACATTGTCCTTGATGTTGTGTGATGTGTAAAAGATCTGATCATTGATTTGCATAATTGTCATTCAAATAAATTACCAGATTGTCGGCCACATCACACAGTGTCAAGGAAGATGTCAACAAAAGTTTAAGTGCATGCATGATTCGAGTTCGAAATTTTATATTGATAAGCTGGTGACCAAGGCACTAATTTTATTGTTATATTATGGTTAAGAGTTCATCACAAAAATTTGATTGTTATTATTGTATTATTTAGTAGCCAAATTTGACTGTTATGAGCATCTGCCGTATTTTATTTATTTTTTTGCTTGATTATCCTTCTATGTTTCAGTTTTTTAAAATTTATTGGGCGAATATTGTCTTTCCAAAAAATTGTACTGTGATTTTTCGAACAGATGTGACACAGGGAATTATTCTAATTGTCCCAGTCTTAGTAATTTCAAATTTCGCATTCCATTTTAACGGGCTAAGTTTGGAGGATAATGCTATTTGTATATTCAAATTGCACATTGTCCTTGATGTTGTGTGATGTGTAAAAAATCTTACCATTGATTTGAATAATTGTCATTCAATTAAATGACCAGATTGTTGGCCACGTCACACATTGTCAATAAAGATGTCAACAAAAGTTTGAGTTTAGCACGATTCAAGTTTGAAATTTTATATTGATAAGCTAGTGACCAAGGCCCCAATTTTGTTATTCTATTATGGTTACGAGATCATCACAAAAACTAATCAATGACTACGTCTCTATGATATTTATTACATTGCCATGGTAAATTTAGTTTTAAAAGCAAGATTTGATATAGATTGTTGGGTGGAAGCATCAAGAGGTCTTGAATCCAGGCTTAGAAAAACCATCAAACGAACACCACTCAACCTCGACTCAACCCTCACCCTTCCTTCACTTCGGTTGCCTCAAGTTTTCTCACTCACAAAGGATGACCATGGTGGTTACAATATCACAAAGGGAAGGGAAGAAGAAGAAAGGATGAAGAAATGGTTGAAACTCCCAAATACCCACCAAAATGGCGGCTGCCTCTCTCTCTCACTCTTTGCTACACACTCTTTTCTATTGTAGCAAACCCATACAACTCACGGCTATGGAAAATGCATACATAGTTAAACACAATAGGTCACTTTTATGGGCCATGCACTCCTTTCCAATGGGAGAAGACCAAGTGGTCCAAATTAAACAAAGCCCCCAACTTACAAAGATAAATGGGCTACCAATAAACAAAGGGTAAGTAAACTTGGACCATCCACAAGTGTTGTTTGTTTTCAGGTCGAGATAAGTCTATGGTGTCGATAAATTATCCGACATCCATTTTAAATCATCGCCCAGATTTATTAAGTATAAAAAATCGAACAAATCTCCACCTTATACCTAATCAACCTACAAGCAAACAAAACACGAAGTTTATACTTACATAATCAAGGTAACCAAATAAAATTAGAATCACAAACCTTACCTCGTGTTTTCGACCTGAAACACATCCATACATTCTCCATGTACTTACCAGGGGTAAGATCAAAAAATACCCAAACAGGAACAAATAATAACAGAATCAATCAAGAGCATATAAAATATGCGATGAAGATATAACATAGGATAACACACGATCTTTTCAACACATGTTTACACAGAACAACAAACTAGCACCAAGTTAATCAATCAAATGTCAACACGTATGCAAAAAATGTATAAATAACTCCATGAAAAAATCTCACCACATTTATCTCGCACCAAAAGAACATATATCTCCTCTCATCACCCAGCATGCTCATTAGTCTAATCACTAACTCATGTCTAATTTGTAAACCACTATGGATCCTAAGTCCAAAGGATAATCATCTATCTCTACCTTACTTCTCTCAATCTAAGTGGATAATTGGTCTCTACCTAACAGAAGTGATAGAAATATCTCTTTCACGATCTACCTCATCAAGGTCTTAACAGATAGAGGATTCTAACATTTAATCACCTCTTCACTCGTAATCAAAATGTCACATTTCATATCTCCGGTACGTACCACCAATGCACCCTCAGTCATCTATACTTTACAATACCAAATGACATACTTATTACTAATGCATCCCGAACCCACTATGGCAAATAAACAACTTTGCAAAGGTTATGACTTAATTTAAATAGACCCATGCACCACAAGGTTACTTCAATACCAAAGCTGAAGAAATCCACAAAGGTTTATCCAACAATGGAAAGGGTGAAGCTAGAACTCACAAAGAGAATAAAAGAAAGAGTCGGTTATTTCACTACACTCACAAAAGAGGCACATAAATAGGAAGAAGATAACCCACACAACTGCCCATATAATCTCATAAACTACACAGGCTTACAAAGATCTATCAGATACAATGGGCACGGAAACACCATGCAATCTTACAATCTCTCTAATGTACAACTGTGCTAGCTGATCTAGACTGAATGTCATTTTTACCGGAAGAAAATGAGCTGACTTTGTTAGCCGATCCATTATTATCCATTTAACATTGTGTCATTTTGCTGACTTCGAAAATCCTACCACAAAGTCCATTACGATATTCTCTCACTTCCATTCAGGTATGTCCAATGGATTTAACACCCTTTTCGATCTTTGATGTTCTGCTTTAACTTATTGACAAACTATGCATTTTTCCACAAATAGTCCTATACTTCTCTTCATATTCCTCCACCAAAATGTATCTCGAAGGTCTCGATACATTTTCATACCACCAGAATGTACGGTGTATGGGGTGAAATGAGCCTCCTGCAATATCTCATTTCTCAAAATTTCATCCCTAGGTATACAAATTCTTTCTTTAAACATCAGTGCTTGATCCGAAGCTATTCAAAAATCCTTTCTCTTATCAGTACCAATCTCGTTCTTGATCTACAAGAATGGGTCTTTACCCTGTGCTTCTATGATTCGGTCGAACCACCAAAGTTGCTAAACGAGTGGTGACTTGTTCTGGTGTGGTAATCACTTCGATTCGCAAAGTTTCCAAGTCTTTGATCAACTCCATCTGAAAAGTAGGTAATGATGCCCACTGTTCCATCGATTTTCTACTTACAGCATCGGCAACAACATTAGCCTTACCAGGATGGCAATGAATAGTGCAATCATAATCATTTACTAGCTCCAACCACCATCTTTATCTCATATTAAATTATTTCTGTGTGAAGAAATATTTGAGACTCTTATAATCCGTGTAAATATCGCACTTCCCTCCATATAAGTAATGACGCCATATCTTTAATGAATGTACTATCGCCGCAAGTTCTAGATCGTATGCCGGGTAGTTCTACTCATATTTCTTCAATTGCCTTGACGCATAGGCAATCACTTTTTCCATGCTGCATTAGTGCACATCCCAAACCTTGTTTAGATGTATCACTATATATAACAAACCTTTCCGAACCTTCAGGTACGGTTAACACAGGTATCGTTGTTTTAGCTCCTGAAAGCTTTGCTCGCACTTATCTGTCCATTGGAACTTTACTCCTTTCATTGTCAATTGCGTCATGGTCCAACTATTTTGAGAATCCTTCTATAAATCTCCAATAGTACTCGGCCAATCCCATAAAACTTCGAACTTCACTAGCGTTAGTCGGTGTCTTCCAATTAGTTATCGCTTCCACTTTTATTGGATCTACTTCAATTTTTTGGGCAGTAACTATATGACTGAGGAAGCCAACTCACTCAAGCCAAAATTCACACTTTTTAAATTTGGAGTGTAACTTTTCCTTGCGCGGTATTTCTAACGCTATTTTAAGATGTTCCTCATGTTGATCTTTACTCTTTGAGTATATCAAAATGTCATCAATGAAAACTATAAAAAATTTGTCCAAATACTGATGAAATACACGATTCATTAAATTCATGAACACTGTCGGAGCATTGGTCAACCAGAGCGGCATAACTGTAAACTCATAATGTCCATAACGAGTTCTGAAAGCTGTTTTGGGTATATCACTTGTCTTAACCTTCAATTGATGATATCCAGATCGTAAGTCAATCTTGGAAAATACCTTAGCCCCTTTCAATTGGTCAAACAAATCCTCAATTCTCGGGAGAAGATACATATTCTTGATGATCAAACGGTTCAACTCTCAATAGTCGATACACATCCTCATACTTCTATCTTTCTTCTTTACGAACAACACTGGTGCGCCTCATGGAGATACAATTGGTCATATAAAGCTACTATCTAACAATTCTTGTAACTAGATTTTCAACTCTTGAAGTTCCTTTGGAGTCATTCTGTATGGGACTTTAGATACTGGTGCCGTTCGGGGAACCAGGTCTATTATGAATTCTACTTGTCTATCTGGTGGAACACTAAGTAAATCTTCTGGAAACACATCTATAAATTCTTGTACCACTGTTACATCCTCAATATTTATCGTCGCCTGTTTTTCTCCTGAGAAGTTAATTAGAAACCCTTGATATGTTTCTTTTCTCAACATTTTCTTCGTTTGTAAGGCCGATACTAGTTGGAGATGGGATTTTGTCTTCATTCCAGGGAAAGAAAATTGTTCTTCTCCTGGTTTCTGAAAAGACACTTCCCCTTCCCTACAACGAATGATTGCATAATTACATCCCAACCAATTCATGTCTGAAATCGCATCAAAGTCTTTCATCTCTATCGTATACAAATTAGCTTCTAATATTTTTCCCTCAATTTCAAGATTCACCGACTTAGCTAATTTATCAGTGTTCAATGTTTTGCCTGAGGGAATGCTAACTTCTAGCGTACTCTCTGACTTATCACAAGTAATACTAGCTTTAGCAATGAAAGACGTTGATACAAAGGAGTGAGTAACTCCTGAATCAAATAGTACATAAGCAGGTATATTGGATATCAGTAAAATACCTGCTGTTATGTTTGAGTTATCCATTGCATCCTTCTGAGTCAGTGTAAAGACTCGTGCTTTTTCCTTCTTGTTCTGATCATTGTTATCATCTTTCTTCTGGGTAAATGTGGGACAATCCTTAGAAATATCTCCCAACTTGCCGCACTGAAAACATGCATTCTTCCCGTACAAGCATTCACCACGATAGGACTTACCACACTTAGGGGACGGCGCTAAGAAAGCTACCGTGGCCTTACTGTCACTAGATCCGATATTAATTTTCATGTTTTGCCATTTGCCTTTTTCTTTGTCTTGACTATTCCACTTTCTCTTACCAATTTGCCCCTTATCTTGCTGGCTTCACAACTGACTGTGTTGCTCTGCATTACCCTTCTGATACCAAATAGCGTGAGCTCATTCCAGCATCTCAGGTATGATGTGAAACAATGTGACATAAGAATTATACTTAGGTCTGGGTTTAACCCTTGCTTGAACCTTCGAGTCTTCTTAATTTCCATGTCTACCAGGTGACATAAGTTTATTTTAATAATAAAGTATCCAGTTCAATTTTCACTGTAATTAAAGTTTTTTGTTTGCTTTCATTAAATTATAAGGTATTAAAGAATAAGTTGGGACCAGTTGGAAATGTGCATATTTGGATCACATTATATGTAATTTTCATGACACACATTTATACTTGATATATGTCATTTGATTGTATTGATGTATGTGGTCATTGATGGGTTTAGTTATATTATTTGTAACGAAGACCGCTTTGATTCTATATCGACATAATCAATGGACGAGATTGTTCGAAGATACATTTGGTTATGATAGTAAACATTTTGAGCTCATAAGATTATACACATTTATAATATAACATATGTGGCCAAGTGGAAGATTGTTGAAAAATTGTTAATGTTTCATAAAGGCCTACATATGTAATTAATTGTATATAAAGACTATCTTAAAGTTAAGCTTGTTTAAATTGATCTAGTAAAGAATTAAAGTTATTGGGCTTTGGGAATCTAAATAAAACGTGAGTCTAAATATGTTTACAGACCATATTCCAATCAAGAATCAAGATTAATAATCAAGAAGAAGAAGCATTGAACCAAGTAAATTGAAGAACAATGCACAATTGAAAGCAAGAACCCAAACAATAGGGGATTGAAAGTTGATCTTCGGGATTGAAAGTTGATCTTCAAGATTAAAAAAATTAAGATAAAAAGTCATGATCAAGGTATGGTCCATATTAATTAATTCTGTTGGTGATTTGACATGGAAATCTTGACAATTCATGACGTTTCATAAATATTCAACACTTTACTCACCCTCTTGAAGCCATCAAGATTGTTTTTAGACCCCTAATACTCAGGTAGCTATCTAAAATCTAATTTTTCAATTATACAAGTCAACACAAAGAAAGTAACTTATAGAAAATAGGAGTTCAGGAACTAATCAAACATACGAGCATCACGTTGAAGAACAATTCACAAATATATGACGTAGTAAATTCAGGCAGCAGTCTATAACTTCAATTAAAAATGACATGTGGGAATAGTTACCCTTAATTATCAGAAAATCACATTTATAACAATAAATTCAACAACATTACAAGATATGGTGCTATTGACATTAGATTGACACTTTTGTTGATTAATGTCTAAGCATTTTTGTTGTACTTATTTCTAACTAAGTTAAGGTCCTTATGAGATTGAGGTCTATCAAAGTATGGTCTTGCATATTGCTAGGAATGCTATCAACAAGTAAAGTGGTAGTAGGTAAAGAATTGTTGACTAGAAGTGTGCTAGAAACCTTTTTGTATTGCATATATATGTTGCTATATAATTCCAGCCGTGTGCACTGGAAAACATATCTATAAAAAGTTTAGCTTTCTTTCTCTTTGTGTATATATTCGATTGGTGGTATCAGGGCCCTCTGATCTTAGAAGAAGTTACAAGTGTGAGAGAAGTTTTTGAGAGAAAACCAATTAGCAACCCTTCACCAAAATAGCCGAGTGATTTGTGAGTGTGTGTGATGGTTTCAAGTGGTTTTTCAGTACCATTACTTTCTGTGTTCACAAGAGAAAATTATGATTTTTGGGCAGCAAAAATTAAGGCCTAATTGAAAGCTTATGACTTGTGGGAAATGACAAAAACTAGAAGTGAACCTCAACCTCTCAAAACAAATCCCACTATTGCTTAACTAAAACAAGCATAGTGAGGAAGTTGTAAAGACGTTCAAAGCCCTTTCTTGCATACAGTCTACTGTCTCAGATGCAATCTTCACAGAATCATAGCCTGTGAGACTGCAAAGGAGGCATGGGATAGATTAAAAGAGGAGTTCCAAGGCAATGAAAGGACAAGGCAGATGTAAGTTTTAAATCTTGGAATGGAATTTGAAAATGAAGGAATCAGAAACTGTGAAGGAATTTTCTGATAGGCTAATCAAAGTGGTAAATCAAATAAGGTTGTTGGGGGATGATCTACCTGACAAAAGGGTTGTAGAAAAGGTTTTGATAAGCTTGCCTGAAAAATTTGAAGCAAAGATCTCCTCTCTTAAAGAGTCAAGAGACCTATCCATCATAACTTTGTTTGAGCTTGTTAATGTACTTCATGCTACTCAACAAATAAGGGGGAGACACACTTCTCCAAAATAGTGTTAGTTTAGGCCTGGTGTTCAATGTAGGGCTTGTAAACAATTTGGACATGTCGAGAAAGTGTACAAAAATTAAAAGAAGAAAGATCAGCAGTGAGCTCAAGTTGAAGAAAATCGACAAGAAGAACATCTCTTCACTGCAATCAATTTTAATGCATGTAGCAGAGGTGAAACTTGGTCGTTGGACAGTGGATGCACTCATCATATGACTTCAAACTCTAGTATTTTTGTTGAACTAAATGGTGTATATAGATCAAGAGTCAAGGTTGGCAATAGAGAATATGTGGAAGTGAAAGAAACTGGTGTGATTGTTGTGCAAACTCCATCAGGTACCAAACATATATCAGATGTACTATATGTGTCTGATATAGACCAAAATCTAGTTAGTGTAGGCCAATTAATTGAGAAAAATTAAACCTTAATATTTAAAGACACTGGCTGCACTATTCTAGATGTAAACAATAATGAATTGATGTCTGTTAAGATGAAGCACAGAAGTTTTCCTTTAAAATGGAAAAATATAACCACCCATGCACTTTCCAGTCAAGTGGTTGAGTCATCTCTTTGGCACGTCCTGCAAATTTCACTTCACTCAAGCATTTGCACAAACTAGAGCTTGTAGAAAATATGCTAGACATAAATGATGATGCATGTGTATGTGATGTCTGTCAACTTGGAAAGCAAATAAGATTTCCATTTCCTAAAAATTAGTCAATAAGAGCTTC
Source organism: Osmanthus fragrans (assembly GCA_019395295.1). Lineage (NCBI taxonomy): Eukaryota > Viridiplantae > Streptophyta > Magnoliopsida > Lamiales > Oleaceae > Osmanthus > Osmanthus fragrans. The sequence goes on along the minus strand of CM033346.1, from coordinate 16,823,389 downwards.
AAAAATCTGGAATTAATCAATTCAGATGTGTGTGGTCCAATGAGAACATCCACTTTAAATGGCAGAAGATACGTTGTTCTGTTTATAGATGATATAACAAGGATGCATTGGGTTTACTTTCTGGAAATGAAATCTAAATTTGGTGTTGTGTTTCAATAGTTTAAAAATCTTGTGGAGAATGAAAGTGATTGCAGGATCAAAGCCATAAGAACGGACAATAGCACTGAGTATAGCTGTGATCAATTTAATAAATTTTGTGATGTTGTTGGAATCAAACACCAGCTGACTGTTCCATATTCACCTCAGCAAAATGGAGTGTGTAAAAGGAAGAACAGGATAGTGATGGAGATGGCTAGGTGTTTGATGAATGAGAAGAAAGTTCCAAAAGAATTTTGCGCTCAAGCTGTGAATACAGCAATATATCTCCTCAACAGATTACCTACAAAAGCCTTGGACAAGAAAGCACCCTTTGAAGCCTGGTATGGATTCAAGACTAATGTTGCACATCTGAAAGTATTTTATAGCATTTGTTATACTCACGTTCCTGATGCAAAAAGGGATAAGTTAAGCCAAAAGGCAGAACTTGGTGTTTTTGTTGGATATTGTAGCAATGCTGAGGGGTATAGAGTTTACAATCCACAAACCAAAAAATGATATCTAGCAGAGATATGAAAGTTGATGAAGAATCGTCATGGAATTGGGAAACAAACACCTTGAATAAGCTGCAAATTCAGAGGTTGATTCTACAAGAAAATGATGCCATTGTCAATGAAAATGAAGATGAAACAAAATCTGATATTGGTTCAGATTAAGAAAATGTTGTGTTGAAAACGAGTTCACTTGCAGATGTGTATGCTAGATGCAATTCAGCAGTGTTAGAACCTTCAAACTTTGTTGAGACAGTAAACTCACAAAACTGGATGGCCGCAATGAAGAAGAAGCTGAATATGATTGAAAAGAATGAAACTTGGGTGCTGGTTGATAGACCAAAAAATAAGAATGTGATTGGAGTTAAATGGGTGTAAAAAAACTAAGCTGAATCCTGATGGTTCTATCAACAAACTCAAAGCCAGGTTGGTTGTAAAAGCGTATACACAGCAGTATGGTATTGATTTCACAGATACATTTGCTCCAATGGCCAGTTATGAAACAATAAGGCGGTTGATTGCCATAGCTGCTCAAAAGGCTGGAAAATACATCAATTAGATGTCAAGTCAGCTTTTTTAAATGGATATTTAAATGAAGAAATCTTCATTGAGCAACCAGAAGGTTTCCATGTGGCAGGAAATGAAGACAAAGTTTATTTACTAAGGAAAGCATTGTATGGCTTGAAGCAGGTTCCAAGGGCCTGATATAGCAGGATGATCATTTGAGCTGCCTTGGTTTTATCAAAAGCATGAATGAGCAGACACTTTATGTGAAGCAAGTGGAGGAATAAATTATCATTATTTCCTTGTATGTTGGTGATCTCTTCGTCGCCGACAACAATTGTGCATTAATTGATAATGTGAAAGAAGAATTGAAGAAGGCATGTGAAATAACATATTTGGGGAAAATGCAATATTTTCTTGGAATGGAGATAGATCAAACACAAAAAGGAATTTTTGTTTGCCAAAGAAGGTATGCTAAAGAAGTATTGAAGAAGTTCAATATGGAAAATTGTAAACCAGTGAGCACTCCTTTGGTTCAGAATTCAAAGCTGATGAAAGAAGATGGAACTAAGAGGATTAATTAAAAAATCTATAGAAGTCTGGTTGGATGCTTGCTGTATTTAACTACAACAAGGCCTGATTTTACATTTGTTGCAAACATTGAAATTCATTATCAAGATGCTAAAAGAGTTCTGAGATACATAAAGGGAACTAAGGAGCTGGGAATCTAGTTCAGAAAGACAGAAAATTTGTTTTTAACTGGATTTACTTATAGTGATTGGACTGGATCTCCTGAAGACATGAAAAGCACCTCTGGTTATGTGTTTTATGTTGTCTCAAGTGTTGTTTGCTGGAATTCTATGAAGCAAAAAACTGTGGCTCAATCAACAGTAGAAGCAGAATATATAGCTGCATCAGAAGCTACAAATCAAGCAATTTGGTTGAGGAAAGTGTTAAAGGATCTTAATCACAAGCAAGTTGAATCAACAATTATCCATTGTGAAAAACCAATCTACTGTTGCCATGGCGAAGAACCTGGTGTTTCATGGAAGAACAAAGTATATCAAGATCAATTATCATTAAATCAAGGAAACTCAAGAAAGAAAGGAAGTGAAGCTTATACAGTGTAATTCTGAGGATCAATATGTTGAATTATAACAAAATCCTTGTCTAAAGGAAGGTTTGAAACATTAAAGAGATGCCTTGGTGTTTCCAGCAAAAGTGTCAAGGAGGAGTATTGACATTAGATTAACACTTTTGTTGATTAATGTCTAAGTATTTTTGCTATACTTAATTTCTAGCTAAGTTAAGGTCGTTATGTGATTGAGGTCTATCAAAGTATGGTCTTGCATAATGTTAGGAATGCTGTCAACAAGTAAAGTGGTAGTAGGTAAAGAATTGTTGACTAGAAGTGTGCTAGAAACCTTTTTGTATTGCATATATATGTTGCCATATAATTCCAGCCGTGTGCACTGGAAAACATATCTATAAAAAGTTTAGCTTCTTCCTCTTTGTGTATGTATTCGATCAGGAGCAGTCAAAATCGCTGGCTCTATCAGTATCCAATGGACCATGAATGGACAACACAGGACCCCATGAGAATAAGTGACAAATTTTATTAATGAATTATTTCACAAGCATTTATGTGGACAACTGTTGCAGGACTTTTCAAGTGTCTTTTTTTATTTAATTTATTTGATAATTTCATATTTGAACATCAGTTTTAAAATCATTCTCAAAAAACAGATTTTGATGCACTAATAAGCAAGCAATTAACAATATTTGTGGCTCTGACACCACACAAATATTCATAAGTATGCCACAAGGAGACTATAATGTGAAATCCATAATTCTTCACTCAAATCTAGAACATAAAGTGAATGTGGTTCAAAATCTCAAGTCCCAAACGCTTATTGTCCAAAAAATCTGTTAAAACATCATGTAGTTCAATTGAGCAAATATGGTATCTTACGCCAGATGAACCTAACATTTCATAAAGGAATAGAATTACATATTTAAGCTTACCTTCCAACTAATCTAGATTTCAATTATCAGTTAATCTCACCAGTAACACACACACACACACACACACACACACACACACAAAGAAAGATAAATAAATAATTATCAACAAATCCCAAGTTTCAGTTAATTTTCTCATATATTATCGATACATCCCAAATTATCATGATGCCATATTCTTAATTTTCGTCAAGAAATGCACATTTCACAAAAACATCACCTCTATTTAATAATTTATTTCAAAAATTCATTTTCATTAAATACCGTGCTATTAACTCCTCAATTGTTCCAATGCTTCAATAATTTTTTCATATACTTTACCCTTGTGTTCTGCAATCTTTAAATTTCAGTAAATTTCACACATTTTACAACAAGAATCTTGATTCTATGACATCTTATAGAATTAAGAAAAACCAATCAAATTTCAATTGTAAAATCAATAATTACAGACTATAAATGTGTTTATAATTAGTATCACGGAATTAAGTGGACAAGTAAAAACATTCACAATGACTTTACCTATTAAAGCTCGCAACAAGAATTCGCTAACGCTGCACAGAAGATTTTCATGAAAAAGGTATTTTACATATATCATGCACTTGTTTACATAATGCAAGAACAGTAGCTGTATTAGTATCTTAACTAATTATATAAATTTGCTGATTTAGTTTCCATTTGGAAGAATTAATAAACATATTAATTCATAAACGGATAAAAATAATGATGGATTTTACTTATGGATCCTTTGAAATATATTGTTGAAATTAACCAACTGAGGCTTACTTTTATTTGTTATGAACTGATGACAATTACTCAAAAATTCATATTCTAAAAACATATATCCAGTAATTATTGACTTTTCATTTTTCTAAAGAAACGTTTATTGATTTCTCTTCATCTTTTATTTAACTTATTTTCTTCATACATCAATGATCGATTAAAAAATTAAAATAGAGTGTGTCTTGGGAGTTTATTTTTTTATCATCGCTATAATAAAGAGTCTTGTTATTTACTTAAATGAATTTTATTTAATTATTTAATACTAACTGTTCTCTAATACATAGGAAATGCTCCTATAACAAAAGATTAGAGAATATTAATATTTTAGAATGATATCAAGAAATATGGTTGAAATAATTATGAGCCAAAATATATATATATATATATATATATATATATATATATATATATATATATATATATATATATATATAAACAAAAAGAAATAATTGTGAACTTCTAATCTTGGCAACAAAAAGAAAGAGCACTTCATTTTTATTTTGTCCCTGTTTGAGCTAAGATTAAATATTATATAAATTGATTTATTTTATTGAGAGAACGTGTTGTTAAAAAATGAGTTAGAAAAAAGAAATGAATTTTATATAATGGAGCTGAAACATGGACTTTGATTCGCCACTCATCTCATTAGGCCAATTGAGAAAATTCCTACATTAGGTAGAGAAAAATTGTTTAGATCTTGTTGAACAAGCTATTCAACATGCAAATAAACTTATTCCGTCAGTCAAATTTGTTCAACGCGACTCATGCCATGGCGTGGAAGAAAATGAGCCCGTGTTTGACAATCAACGCGACTCATGCCATGGGGTGAACATAATTTTGCATAGAAACATGCACCGGCAGTGTGATTCCAAACCATATCTATTACACACTGCATGCACCTGATGCAAAAATTGAGACGAATTAAAGAGTAATAGAATGAACGGTATCAATTGTCATGGTCCTCAAATGTGCACATACACTAAATTAACTTCACCCTCGAGTTGGATTACCACTTAATCAGAACAATTTAATTTCTACTTTTTGCTTCTACTTCCTTTATTAACTATGAATTGATTGAACTAAATAGATGAACTATCCATTGACTCATCCCGAAAAGGCAATTCCATGAAGAAGAAGAAGAAGAAGAAGAAGAAACATCTATAAGATCTCTTCAATGAAATGCTCAATTAGGAATATAAGGATACAAAGTGCTCACATGATAACATATCCGATAAGAAATTCCAAGATTAAATTTCGATCGCACTTTTGATTAATTTCACAAGGGATGCAAATAGAATAGAGAAAGCTCTTGAATTTCAAGTAATCCTCTTTACACTCCTTCTTCAATTAATGAAAATTGGAAGTACTTTCAGAAGAAATTCTGAAAATGATAGAAATGGGAGTTGTTCTTTTATTCATTGAGAAATCATTTATATATAGTACAACTTAATAAACTAAATATGTAAAGATAAATAACAATTCTTAAAATTAAGCACATCGTCATCAATCATCTTGATCAATTTGTTTCAATGATTCCTTGCTTTCCTCCATCATATATTTTTGTGCAAATCTTCATAATGTACGTTATCTATGATCATCCCTTGATTTATTCTCTTAACACTCCCCTTCCTTATTTTATCCACTGATATTGAATGTCAAGATTTGTTGCTGCTAATACTTTCAACATACAGTAGGAATAAGCATTCTGCTAAATTCAGATCATACTTCAAACTAATTTCAAAATACCCAAATAGATAGATTTAAATTATATAAAGCTAACAGGATAGAGAAAAGTAAAAATAGGAGTACTGAAAATTGAGGTGAAAAGATTTTCAACGCACCCCACTATGGAAAATTGGAAGCATAATAGTATAACCTATTATAATTGTCAAAATCGCCACTTTTACAAGTCATTGGGTGAAGCAACAACTCAAGATTAGAGGATGAATTTTCTCCTACTCGACGTGAATGGGCTTCCTTTTTCGTAGTTTATTTATTTAATTACAATATTTTATTTAATTAGAGTCTAAATGAATTTTTGCGTGATTGAAGGTCTAGTTTAAGTTATGTTAATAGTTAGGGGACTAAGTGAGTAATTTCAAATAAATTAGCAATTAGATTATTTTGGCTTCTGTTTTATGGAAAAATAATATAATTGTGTGGGAATTTTCCTAATTTTGATCCATTTGTATTCATGTGCGAATCAATGATTTTTCGTTCATGCGTTATCGTTTTATATCTCTTTTGTCTGCATCAGTTATGATTACTACTTCATCAACTCACAATAGGAAACCTGTAGTTCTGAAATAGTTTATGACATAATAATGAAAAACATAGAGACATACATGAAAATCTGTGTAAATAAGAGTGCATACATTAATATAGGAAATGAAACTTTGATGCTATTTTTAGGCGTAATTACTTCAAGTAGTGAAGCTTATTTGCATCAAGAACTGCTCTCAAGCTTATTAACCTTCCACAGGAGGGTTGTAGGGTGTGGCAATCAAGTAAAGATTATCTTTTCTCGTTCCACTTATTCCTGGTGCCTCAATCATGTTCATATCATTAGGGTTCATTCCATTGGGAAGTTTCCAGTTGAAGTGATAGAGAAGTTGTGCTAAGGGGTACTCAATATTTGCCAAGGCAAAACTCATGCCGGGACAAAACCTTCTTCCTGATCCAAATGGAATATATTCGAAGTTATTTCCAAGGAAATCGAGAGAACTATTCTCGAATCTCTCTGGTTTAAAACTTTCCGGTTCATCCCAATATTCTGGATCTCTTCCCAATGCCCAGATATTAACGGTAACTTTTGCTTTGACGGGTATAGTATACCCCCCATCAACTTCACATTCTTCTCTGCATGCTCTTGGAAGTAATGGAACGACAGGGTGTATCCTAAAGTTTTCCTTGATAATCAATTTCAGATATTTTAGATTTTGGCAATCACTTTCTTCGATTGTCTTCTTTCCTTCAAAAGCTTGTCTTATTTCAGCTTGTGCCTTTGCAATCACATGTGGATTTCTCACTAACTCTGCCATGAGCCAATCAAGTGCTGTGGTGGTTGTTTCAGTTCCTCCTGTAAACATGTCCTGGAAAAACAAAACCATTCTTATTGTTGTTGAAACAAAAAGTGCTAAGAATAAGTAATTATTTTACTGTTACATAAGTACTTACGAAAATGACTGCTTTGATGTTGTCATTAGTAATAGGGACATCAAGCTCTCCACTTTGTTGTAACCTGAGTAGAACATCTATTATGTCCTCGCTGCCCAACTCCCCATTGCTTCCTTTTCCACTAGCTCGGTTGTCTTTGTGCTCGTCAATGATGCGGTCAAGAATTAAATCTTGTTCATGCCTCATCTTCAACAATTTAAATTTATTCCAAGAGACGTACTGCAAGAAATTTCTTGTAGGGTAGAAATCAGCCAAATCAAATCCTGCAGCCAAGGCGATTCCCTTTTTCATGAACTTTATCAAAGTGTCTTGATCCCTCAATAGTTCGCCGAATGCTGCTCTAGATGTGATTGAACTTGTGAATGTGAAGATATTGTCAGTTAGATTGATGACTTGCCCAGAAGATGACCGGATAGATTTAAGAAGACGTGAAGTCTCGTCTATCCTTATAGAGCTATATGATCGGACATTTTTGCTACTTAAGAGCTCTACAATGCATACTTTACGCATTTGCCTCCAATAGTCATTATACGGACTAAAGGCAATATTGGTATAGTTGTACCACAAAATCTTCATTCCTATACTTTCCGGTCTATCTGCACAAGCAAGATCATGCGCTGTCAAAATATTTCTAGCCATTTCACGAGACGATATGACAATTGTAGAAACTTCACCAAGCTTCAGATGCATGATCGGCCCATATTTTTTGGCTAAATCTCTTAGACCACGGTGTGGGAGTGCACCCATTAAGTGGTGTAGGTGTCCGATCAGAGGCAACTCCGACGGACCTGGGGGCAATTTTTTATGCTTACCAGGGGAGTTTGATTTCTTCCATCCCTTAACCAACAAGGTGATGAAGGATATAAAAAGCAAGAAAGTAATGAAGTTAAAAGAAAGAAGCTGGGTCTCCATTGTGATTGCTTTTGGCTGCGTTATTTGGTTGTACAAAATGTTCCCAAAACATCTCCTATATATAGTGGCAACAAAATTACTATCTGTACCATTAAGTTCGAACTTGTATAAGTATGTATTGACTGTATTGCCATATAGATCCCGTGTTTGATTTTGGCTTCTTAGCCGCCCCTGCTGAATTTCTATCTTATTTTAATCGACACTTGAAGTATCATCTCATGTTTTTTTATTGCCTGCATCTGACAGTTATAAGGACGTAGCATTTATTTATTTATTTTTTTTTTTTTGGTTGAATATTTTCACTTAGAATAATGCTCTGCGGCATTATTCTACGTATATAGGCCTTAGAGGCCCAACAGTGTATTTTTAAAAAGGAAAATTTTTATAAGTAAGAGTATAAATGTGACCCATTTCAATAATAAGAAAATAAGTTTCAACTTTTAAAAATCAGATTTTTATTAAATTTTATTTATAATTTAATTAATTAAATATATTAAGGTCACAAATTTATATAATTTGATCACAGATTCATAATTTAATTAATTACATATTATTTTCGATCACAAATCAAAATTTTTAAATGTCTAAATTATTTTACAGTTACAATTCAAAAATTTTATAGGTCACAATTTGTTCATCGGTCACAAATTTATAATTTAATTAGTCACATATTTTTTTTGGGTCACAAATTAAAAAAATTAAATGTCACAAATTTAATTTCCACATTAAAAAAATGTGGGGATGGACCCCACCTTTGTTTCTTCCCAGGCAGGGACCTACGTGAAGCAACTCCCTTTCTTTAGGTTATCTTTGTTTCAAATTCGCAAGGCCAATATTGACCAGAAGAATTTATTTTCTAAACATGTGAGCTTTGAAGTCACATTTGTCTTCAAAAATTGAATTAATATCAAGTTACGGTTCAATCCCAATTTTTAAAATATGACAGGTTTTAGTCATAAATAAATAAATAAATAAATATATATATATATATATATATAAAGACCATTCTTTGGCAGTCATTTCGGAATGATTTGTTATGGTATAGTGCTAACTTCAATTTTTAAAATAAAATGCATCCCAACCAAATCAATTTTACGACAATTAGATAGGAGTCTTTATGGAATAATATAGAATATGGAGGCTAAAGGATCAGCCATTACGTAAATTTATTAAATAATTGGGACTTTTTTGCCTGTCATAAAATATATTATTCTATCAAGCTGGTCTAGTTTTATTTTAAATAGTTTCATAGTGGCGTGAAGAAATTAAGCAAAGGTTTTTGTCTGGTTGTATTGAAGTAAGCTGTGTCTACAATTGAGATTAATGACAAATTGTTGAAAATATGAAGTAGAGAAAGTGAACCATTCAGTCTTTTGACGTAATTTCAAAGGAATGAAAATTCCACTTTGATAGGCCATCGTGTTAATAAAAAAGAAAGAATTGGGCTAGCCTAGTGTGGTTAATCTGATTGGCGCATGGTTTGCAAGTTATTGCGTCATTCCGAGAGTTTTCCCAGTGTGCACCCGACGGGTAGCGGCTGCGGATAAAAAAAAAGAAGAATTAATTAATTAAAAGCCAAATTATACCATGGTATTACAATTTTTTTTCTTTGTATTTTATTTACTGTTTGATAGTATGCCTTTTTTTTAATTCTAATTGGAATTCTTAATTTCGTAATAAATTTGAAACAAGTATTTAGGTAGGAAATGTGAGTTGAAAATTAGTTGCACTAAAACAGTCGTGTAATATGCAATGTTCTAAATAGCGCGTCAAGGCGCGCCCCTAGCGCCAAGCAAAGTCGCTTGGCGTGTAATATGACAGTCAACGCGAGGCGTTGACCGATAAGGCGTGATATAAGTGCACCTAGGCGCGCATTATTTATTTATTTTTATTTTTTTTATTACAATTATTTTTTTTATTATTTATTTTTTTTATTATTATTTTTTATTAAATAATTTTTTTATTGATTAAAAATTAAAATAAGAAAACAGTTTTTTTACGCGTTAGCCTCGCCTAAACTCACCTAGCCTTTAACATGGCCTCCACGCATTACGCTATTTAGAACCCTGGTAATATGTATGAATCGTGTCTTAAGAGAAAACAACGGGAAAAGAGGTTTGAGGTATGCGAAAAAAATCATTTTTGAAATATTAGGTTGCATAGTATCGCAAGGATAAATGTTAGCATTTATCTTTTGGACACATTTTTGAAAATCTCCTCGAAAACTCTATATAAATTTTTGAAACTCAAAAAAAAAAAAAAAAAAAAGTTATCTTCCTTTTCTTTTTCTATAAAATTCAGAATTTTTAAGGAAGATTGACCGAAAATTTTAGGAAACCGAATATGTGAAATCTTTGATTGAAATCGTAAATCTTGAGATTTATTGTGAGTGTCAACTAACTATGAAATGAACTGTGGGTTTCAATTGAAAAATAACTTAATTAACACTTACACTACAAAAATTAAATAAATAAATAACACTAAAACTAACAACTAATTAGGATGTGTCTGGCGAAGTGCGTTTGGACTTAAATGGATGAGTCATGTTATAGTGCTCGCTTGTTTGACCACTTGGATGATCACACTCACACACATTGGGAGGAAAAATATTATTTTATTTCCGCAAGACCCACACACCCATATGAGGGTGTCGTCAAACAAGTGGTCATCCAAGTGAGTTGTTTAACATTTTTCTTAAATGGATAGTGTTGCAGAGTAATTAGAAGATACTGTTTCTGCACTAATTTTAAAAGAGAAGAAATAAAGATCTGCAAAAATATGCATAACTTTTTACTCGAGCGTCAGATTTTCGCGAGAGGGAGCAACCCATAAGCATTTTTCAGTTTTGCACATATTTGTTGGCTAATATCGTCAAACTTTCTGGTAAAATTCTATGGTTTAGAGGTTTGTTTTAAGAATTTTCAATTTTGAATTAGTTCGAGTGTATTTTCATTATTTTTGCAGCGTTTTAGTTTTATTCAGACTTATCATCAAAATTAGAATTTCGTTTTGACTAGGATTCGTTTTAGACTCTTTAAATATGTCTTAAGGGTTTGAAAATCATATATTTGATTTTTATTGATAGTATTATAGTTTTTCCTTTATTTGGTGGAGTTCAATAATTCTTACATATATTCAACAATTCAAACAACATCCATTTGTGTGTTACAAATAAGACCATTTTAATTATTATTCACGTTTTCACCTGTGTCACATTGGATTAGGAAGGGTAGGTGTAACGTAGCCTATTGCTAATTTCATTTATTTAAACCAATAAACTAATTTATTTAGTAGTGATTTTATCAATTGTATATTAAATATCATAAATTTTAAGATATTTAATTTATTACGACATTTTTAGTTAGTTTAATTATCCTATCGAAAATTAAAATGTAAATTGTGTTGGGGGAAAATGAGTGATTAGTGTTTAGATTATCAATTAACATAACAAAATAAAATAACACAAACATAATAACAGAGTTACACATCAAGCTTTAAATGAGTCGTGTCAACGACGCTGTCCTAAAGTCATGTAGTCTCCCCTTCGTTCGAGTACTTTTGGCACTACAAAGCTCTAAGATAAAATTCATATAGTTCACAACTGATTCAACTTCTATGTACACGATCATATGGAGATAAATAATGAGTCTTTATCGAGTTAAAGTAGTTCATATATATATATATAATCTAATGAGTTCGGTGCTTAGCTTATATTAAGCATCAGATGACATACCAATTAATTGGTAAATCAATGATTAAAATAAGTTAAGCACCAGTGATCATTATATATATATAATAGTGGTAACGTAATATTTGTAATAGGTGTTGGTGTTTTTTGGACTTGAACTTTACTTAGTAATAACAATTTTCATTTGAAGGAGCTATAACGAACAACCCTTGAATTAGACCCGTTAGCTAAATTTAAATTGTGACACACATGATATCGATTTAGGCTTAATTTATAGTAGGTAACGGTGTTAATGGCCATTTCCTCTTATCTTGATTATAGTAAGAGTTTATAAGGAATAGTCCAATCTCATAGCTACGGCATCATGACAACTTTGACATAGATAAGTCTTCCAATTATGCATGTGATCCACACCTTGTGATAATTCTCTTTTCCATACTCATTCATAATTAAATCCTTCATGACATTAAATCATTAGCACAATCACCATATGGATGAGCACAAATAATATAGTGTTATTCCTGACGTTAGATCATTAGCACTATCACCATATGGATGAGCACAAATAATATAATGATATTACGAGCCACGCAAACCTTCATGTGATCTCCAATTACAAAGATTGTGTTATTCCCGGAGATGACTCCCTTATGAATTTAAGTCCACCCCCTAGATGATTTATTTACGTCCATCATGTTCTTTTGGAAAATAATTTGGTACAATATATTTGCAAAGTTTTTATTCTCCGCATGCACATTTGTAAAGCCTTCTAAGAAATTTTCAAAATATCATTGTCACATATTTGAGGATAATATGATGACTACATGAGATTTTTAATATTGAATTTTAATAACATGTATTGAGCAATTGCATCCATTCAACTCCTATATTTCACTTGCAATCTTCAGACTTAATGTGAACACTTTGCTCAAAACATCAATTTCATGATATTATGAACAATTTCATAATATCAATTTCATGATATTATGAAATTATGAACAAAAACACGTGTGTGTGTGTGTGTGTGTGTGTGATCCTTTACTCAGCCTCATGAAACCATCAAGATTGTTTTTAGACCCCTAATACTCAAGTTGTCATCTAAAATCTAATTTTTCAATTATACAAGTCAGGAAAAGGAAAGTAACTTGTAGGAAATACTTCAGGAACCAACCAAACATGCCAACGTCATGTCGAAGACCAATTGACAAATATATGATACAGTAAATTTCTGGTAGCAGTCGACAACTTCAATTAAAATGAGATGTGGGAATAGTTATCCTTACTTATTAGAAAATCACATTTATAACAATAAGTCCATTCGACACGGTCACAAGATTGTTGGGAATTTACTTAAACATGTACAGCGAAAATATAACAATTTTCAATTCCCACCAAGGATTTACTTTGCATTTAGATAGAAATTGTGATATAGATTTTACCTTTTGTGAAATCTGCAAACTCTTTTGTTATTTTTTCTGCTCCAGCAATCCTGATCTTCCTCTTACAGTTGTCCAATTGTCCAGCCTCCAATAATATCCACACAGAGAACAATGTAGAGAGAAAACCAGGGTTTTATTTCTTGTGCTAGCAAGAATAATGAATGAATAATAATACAAACTCAAAACCCTAGCAACTTATATATAAGCCCAAATGGGTTTGGCCCGTCCCTTAAAGTTAACTCAGTCCAATATTTAATTAATCTAATTAATTAAATCCGGTCCATGAATTAATTAATCTTATTAATTAATTCGGGCCTATTAATAAGTAACCCAATTAATTAATTATCCAACGATTGTCAATTAATTAATTGGTAACTCTCAATCTTCCAATTCTCATTTTGTGTGTGACCCATTAAGTTCCCAATCACGATGCCTAACGACGTGAATTATTATTTTGATCTAATCAAAATGATAAACCAAAACACTCTTTTGATTTAATACTAGTTCACATCCGTCGTCCCAGATTGACATCTAGCAATGTGTCAGGGCAATACATGCGATGGGAAATATCACGTGGTATGACAAAACCAAACTCGTTCGTTTATTGTGAAACTATAATCCCTTCGTCAATATGATCCGATCAATTACGAAATATAGATTGTGTCAATCTCGATTATCAATCATATCTTTCATTTCACTTATTAAGTCAATGTAAGTCGAAAACTCCTTTTCGACTTATAGGTACACCTTGGCCAAGGATTTCGTTATCAACTTAACTGGATGAAATGTAGATCATAAACTCTTACTATCTAAGAGCGACGAATCCTCTATTGATCATTCACAACCTTCATATGATTCTTGACATACCCGAACGATGCCATATTAGCGGCCCTTGACAGGGCAACTTCCAACATCACCAAAGCATGACTGTCCCCACATAAGGTACTATGATAATCTCAAGTCGAAGGATCAATTCCACTATCGAACGTTAGAGATTAACCACTGACACTCAGATAGTTATCCATGTGGAATCTCTTAACGGGTCTCCAATGTTTTGTTCTATAACAAAACATTCACGTGTTCATTTAAGTGTCACTACACTTTAGCTTGTGAGATCAGCTACTTACTTCATAAGTAAGAAAGGCCACACGTGATGGTCTATCCGTAATAACGATATCCGTATCTCGTTCTTACTTACGAATATGGATTGTTTAAGATTCAATCAAACGTAATTTGTATCTCACAATCACAACTCCTTGTGATTAACAAACTACTGAAACTTGAATCTACGGACTCTATTATTTAATATCATTCATCGGAATATCAATTTAAATAAACAATAGATCTTGCCAGAATAAATACATTAAATATATTAAAAGTGTTTACAACCTAAATTGATTGGATTTAGGGCATAACACTTACAAAGATATGGTGCACTCAAAACTATCAGTGACCAATGGACAATGAATGTACAACACAGGATCCACCCCATGGGAATAAGTAACAAATTTTATCAATGAATTATTTCACACTATGACATATATTAGGCATTTATGTGGACAACTGTTGCATGACTTTTCAAGTGTATTTTTCTATTTATTTATTTGATATTGTCATAGCTGAACATCAGTTTTAAAATCATTTTTGTTCTCAAAAAACAAATTTTGATGCAGTAATAAGCGAATTAACAATATTTTCACATTTCACATTAACATCGCCTCTATTTAATTTTCAAAAATTTATTTTCACTAAATACCATGCTATTAACTCAATTCTTCCAACGCTTCAATAATTTTTTCATGTGCTTTACCCTTGTGTTCTGCAATCTTAACTTTCGTAAATTTCACACATTTTAAAACGAGAATCTTGATTCTATGACACTTATAGAATTAAGAAAAAAAATCAAATTTCAATTATAATAAAATAATTACAAATTATAAATGTGTTTATAATTAATATATATCACTGAATTAAGTGGACAAGTAAAAACTTACACATTGACTTTACCTACAAAAGACCACAACAAGAATTGTAATACATACAAACCAATGCACACGACTTTAGATTGATGGGGGAGAACATAACTAATTAAAATAACATAAACATAAGAAGAGAGCTAGAAAACAAGTCTTAAGAAGGTATGTCAAGGACGTTGTTCTAAAGTCATGTAGCCTTCCCTTCAAATAGATATTTTCGGCATTACAAAACTTCAAGATAAAACTCATATAACTCATAACCGATTTTCTTTCTATGAGCACGATCACAAAGAATTAAAGAAGGAGTCTTTATCTAGTTGTCAAAATAATATAACATGAAATGTATAGGGAGGTTTTTTTTTTAACTCAAGTTGCATCTAAAACAAAGGAAAACACTCCCTTTTATAGGAAAAAATTCCACAATTACCAAATTTTAATTCATAGAACTATAAGCTATTACATTTAAATTTATGAATGTTTAATTTAGTAATTAAAGTGAAAATTAAAATAAGAAAAAGTTAAAAGTTGAAAAGGTTTTAATTTTGAAATTTTAAAACTATATGTTTAAGTTACAACAAAATGTTGGTGCACTAGATTGGGACCAAAGTTACACATCGTAAGCCACTGTAGCTGGCCAGGTTTATTATTCATAGAATTTAAACATAAAACCTACTTATCATTTAAACATAATAAAAAAAAATTAAAATAAAACCTATTTATTTGAGATGGAGAGTACAATCACAAGTTAAATATATATATATATATATATATATATCAAGTGCCCTAGCTTTCCTTGTCGTCGAGTGAAGTGTCTCTTCTGGTTACGTTCAGATCTGCTCCCTCAGAGGCTATGATGTGTGTGATGCCAATAAGACCACTATCCATGCATTATTCCGGTGCCCAAATGCTGTGGCAATGATATTGAATATTGAAAAAAAATCACTAACTTGTCGGCAATGATATTGAATTTTGGAATAAGTATGGACTAGGAATAGTGAAAATAGTGCATGATTAGATTAGTTAATACTTTTTTTATATAAAATCTGACATTATATGTGCACGACACTCATGTTTTACACGTTAAGTTAGTGATTTGGTTCATTACTTCGAGAAGAGTTGAACATAGTAAATTAAACCCAAAAAATCTCTATTGTTCTTATTCATGATCCATTTTTAGAGTAACTTGGAGATGTTAAGCTATTACAAGGGAACATTGAGATGAGTAGGGGTTTTGTGCATGAAATTATCTTTTGTGGATTGTCTAAAATCAATGAGACGAAGATGAGATAAAAGTCTTAAGTTAGGAGTTGATTTTTGAAAATAAATGTCTAAAAGAAAATGGGCATAGCATTAATCTATGTGCGAATAACACATCTCTCGCAGCATTTATGACTCGAACATGTAAACCTATAAGGATATTTGAAAATATGGTGCCCTAAAGCCAACTGACTTGTGAGTTATCAACATAAAACTCGATACAGAGATCATATAGAAAGCAAGTGGGGGAGAAGTTAATAAAAATTATCTTTTCAAGTCTTTATAACTCGAGTGAATAAGACTACAATGGTTTAAAACCTGGTACTCTTAGGTCAACTGATCTGGGAGTCACTGGCCTAAAAGTCGATACATTGGTTATATAGAAAGAAAAAGAGAATATGCCAAAGAAAAAGAAAGAGAAAACAAGAATAAGTGAAGAAAGACACAATTGCATTGATTAAGCCCCAAGACATTTGGTTGATAAAACTATACCTTTATTGTGAGGCAAAAAGTTTAGTTTAGTCTTAAATGTTGAAATAATAAAAAATGGGGGAATCTCCACTTGTTGAAGTGTAAACTTGTTATAGTAGGATACATTCAAACTAAGAGATTGTAAGGATTAGAATTAACCAAACTTCAACATTAGAACACACCTTGAGAAAATTGAGTGAAAATAATAAGTTTAAGGTGTGTATCTCTTGAATAAAGAAATGAAATGTTTGACTACTATGAGTCGGGAGTTGAATCATCTTAAACTCTTCAATCCATTTTATTACTTGAATGCGACCCGTGCACTTGCAGTTTGTAATTTTAGCAAATGAAGTGTACCCATTGAGTTTAGTTTTTATACGCTAAGGTTGAAGCAAAACATTTTCACAGTCAGCCAAGTTGACGACACAATCTTCCTGACAGCTCCAAGTAAAGAATCGCACCAGTGAATTTGATTGAAGGTTTTGATGTTTTCAATTCGAAGGGCACATATAATGAAGTGACTGAACTGAATGAATGTTTAGCTTTTGAGAGAATAATTGTTTTCTCTTGAATGTATAATGTTCAATCTATCTTTCCCGAATGCGCAACACCCATTTTTATATGTTGGGCGAATATGGAAACATAGGCCAAAAAAATCTCGCGAAATAGCGAATTAGGTCAAACTGTAAAACGGTCGCTCGAGCAACAGGGGGCGAAGGTTGAGCGAGGAATGTTCTACTTCACATGCTCGAGCATGACTCCCGCGAACGTCTAGCAAAAATGCGGCGAGAAACCTTTGTGTTCCAAACTTGGACCCGAACCCTAAGCTAACCTACCAACTATGAAACTTTGCAAATAAGCCCCAAAACTTCTAAAATGTTCAATTTGGTCCTTTTGTTCACAGAATCGCCAATTACAATAATCTAACACTAACATATAGTATAAATAAAGTCTGATGCTTCCAAAATATAACCAGCAATGAAAAACTATTGTCTGGAAATAGATTAAAAGAAATCCATTGATCATCAGAGTATTGGCTGAAGCATAATTAAACTAAAACGGATGCAGAATTTTGAGTTTTGATTATTCATATAGTAATTAAGCAACTTCAATTTTTCATGCTTGTGAAGGGAATTTGGTTTCTTCCATCCCTTAACCAACAAGGTGGTGAAGGATATAAAAAGCAAGAAAGTAATGAAGTTAAAAGAAAGAAGCTGGGTCTCCATTGTGATGGCTTTTGGTTGTACAAAGTGTTCCCAAAATATCCATACAGAGTGGCAACAAAATTACTGATTTTTTAGCAGATTGTGATAGAAATTTTTGAAATATGTAATTAAAAAGTTGTGGGCCCAAAAAATATGTGGTTAATATTGATTGTTTGACTTTGATTTAAATTAAAATTAGATTTTAATCTGAAATAAATGGGTCCTAAGTTGGAATTTGCATCAGTATATATTGACTTGTATTGCCATATAGATATTGTGTTTGATTTTGGCTTCTTAGCCCACTCTTGCTGAAAAATTATATCTTATTTTATTGGAATCTTGAAGTATCATTTAATGTTATTTTATTGCCTGAATCTGATGGCTACACGGAGGTGTCAATTTTTCTTTGTTTTTTTTTTTTTTCCTGAATATTGTCTCCCAGATTATCTATGTTTCAAAGTTGCAAGGCGAATATTTTCTAAACATGCGAGCCGTAAAGTAACATTTGTCTTCCAAAATTGTATTATATTATGTTACGGTACTTCAAATTCAAGTTCACGAGCTAATGTCAACATTCAATTTTTATTGTGCGACAGTTTACAGTCATAAAGAAATGTTAACACAGCCATATATGACTATCATGGACACGAACTTCACAAAAATTTATCACAACAGTTGGTGACATAATGGGAGATTATAGGAAAAATAAATGAAATCTCACAAAGGTGAAAATAATTCACGAAAATTTTATTCCAATCAAGCAATGCGGCCTCAAAAGGGCTTACAACACTTTATATAACAAAAACCTAGGAAAATTTGGAAGGAATAAATAAATAATTATATATATTTTTTCAAAAATGAAAAAATTCGAGATAACTACTAAAATTGATTATCCTAATCTTTTAGGATCGTCCTCCAACAAAAGAAATTCAAATCGAAAATTTACTTATTTTGCTTGCGCCGATCTCATTTTACCATAAACTCTAATCATTTCTGCACTTCATTAGTTAGGCAAAAAATGCAATGAAAAAGCAATGATTTTTAAAGACGGTTTCTTTGGCAGTCATTCTGTGATATTTTTTATACTATCGATAAATTTAGTTTTGGAAATAAAAACCATCGTGCTAACTTCAATTTTTAAAATAACACCCGAAACAAATCAATTTTACGACAACTAGATAAGAATCATCATGGAATAATATAGTATATGGAGGCTAAAGGATCAACTGCTACGTAAATTTATTAAATAAATGGAAATTTTCTGTCTGATCTAATTTACTGTAAATAGTTGAGAAGGTGAAGCAAAGGGTTAGGGAAGAAATTGAGCAAAGGTTTCTGTGAGGTTGGTATTGGAGTAAGCAGTGAAATTAACCAACAATGGTCAGATTTAATTTACTCTACAATTGAGATCGATGTCAAATTGTTGAAAATATCAAGTAGAGATGTCAAACTGTGAAAGTGAACCACTCAGCCTTTTGATGTAATTTCAAGGAAGAACAAAAATGGAAAATTCCACTTTGATAGGCCTTCAAATAAATAAAAAGATTAATTAACTAAAAGCCAAATCACAACATGGTATTACCATTTTTTTTTTCTTTTTATTTTATACATTGTTTGATATATTTTTTTTTTTTCCTAAATAGGATTCCTCATTTCGCAATAAATTTGAAACGTTTTTAAGTAACACGAAACGTTCTAGGAAACTTGAAGCAGAATATTTGAAAACTTTGATTGGAAATGTAACTATTTAGATTTATTGTGAGTTTCAACTAATAATGAACTTAATTGTGGGTTTCAATCAAAAGTAACTTAATTGACACACTACAAAAAAAACCTAACTAAGTAGGGTGTGTTCGGTACAACATATTGAATAGGATTAGGAAGGTGATGAGTATGTTTTACTTACGAGTTTTATACTATTTTAACTTGATTAGTGGCTAGATCTTAGGTCCTGTTTGATTGCACAAATTTGTCATGGAACTATGAAATTTTTTTTCCTATCTTTTTACTATTTACTTGTTAGATTGCACAAATTTTTTAGGACAAATTTTTTCCAAATTTTTCAACGTACAAGTTGTTGATTGAAAAATATTTTTCCACCAAAATGGTAGAAAAAGATTTTCCAACTTTTTGACCGAAATTTTTTTTTTTAGCAATTGGAACACATTCCAAAGTCAATGGTAAAAAAATTTATCTATTTAATTGACAATTTGCATAAAAAAAACAAAGCCAAACGAAAAATCTGCCAGGTGAAAAATTATATCAATCAAACACATTTACCTCTCAAACAAATTCCAGGCAAATCACTTCCCTGTCAAACATTTTATTTGTCATTTATTTTCCATCTTTCTATCAAACGGACCTTAATATTTTTAATGTTTTTATTAGTGTTGTGTTACAGGTTTGGTAAGGTGGTGCTAATTAATGCATAATGAGAATAAAAAAAGGGCAAGGTCCAAAGTTTGGGGAGTAAAGTGTAAATACTCAAAAGTTGTTTTGAATCTTATGATGAAGATTTGAGAATGCTATGGATCAATTGGATATAATTAGAAATCAAAAGGAGTTAAATATGACCAAAACTAATTCACAAAATCAATTTTCAACTGCATAAGAATGTTCCAATTTTTTAGCCGGAGATTGAGACATGTTTTTGGGCTAATAAATGTTCGAATTGGAAAAGATCTCTAGTAAAATTGTAGCCCTTTAAGTTATCTTTACAGCCTAATTTGAATCACATCAATCGGATATTGAAAGAGAATGTTATAATAAAAATATTGAAAGATGCGTAGTGCTTATTTTTACCCAAAAGGTGGCGCCTCATGGCGCTCAAGGTTTCGAGGAAAACATGGTAACAACTATAAATACAAAACGGAGGCCATCAAGAGGAGTTCTAGACATTGAGATATGAAGAACACAACTTGAGATTGAGGAGACCGAGTCAAAGGAGAAAAAAAAATGCAATCAAGGGTTTAAGGCATTGATTAGAAGAAGAAGAAGACGATGATCTTGGTGCAAGAATCATCCATTTTTCTATATCTTTCTTTAAAATCCAGTGATGTATTCAATAAAAATCTTTTATTTTTCTTCTTATATTATGAGTAGTTGAACCATCTATTAGGGCGAACAATATAATTTATTTGAGAATCTTTATTTCTTTTATTCAAGATTATAGTTCTTTAAAAATTTATGTGTTGATTTTAATTATGTATTTAATACTTTGAGTTATTTGATCACTAATTCAATTATTTTTTGAATTTATTATGAGTCGAGAGATGAGTTTTAGATTTAGACCACATCAAAATCGAAAATTTAGTAGAACGTGTAGAGACGCCTATACTAACTATTGCGGTCGTTATATTCTTAGAATAAAAGTGTGTTTGACTAAGATTGATTCACATAGAAATATATGATTGAATTGTTAAATATGCTCAATGAGAATTCAAAAGGAGTAAATTGAACACAATAGAAGAATTTGATCGAACATTACGTTAAATTTGTGAATCTTGAATTAAGATGTAAAGGTGATCAATAAATGAATTTTTTATGTCCTAATATCCATTTCGTATTTGAAACATCACTTCGATCTTCGCGTGCAATTTTGATACTTTCGAGTAGTTAGATAAAAAAAATTACCAAATCACAATTCTTTCTTTGCTTTTATCAAGTAGGAGTTAGAAATATAAAATTAATTATTAAAATACAATCCTTGTGTGAATGATGATCCGGAATCAAATGTCCACTATATTACTTGTTATGAAATCGTACACTTACGATATAAAAATGTAACAATTTTTTGACGTCGTTGCTGAGAACTATTTACATTTATTCTTAGTTTATTTTATTTTTTTATTGCTATTTGATTAGTTTATTTTGCTTATTTACAGATAAAAAGTGTTCGTTGTATGCTCTGTTCTCAAGGCGACGATTTAGAGCTATTTGTTTAGAAAATAGAACGTACCTTCTAACACAGAATTAAAGAACACAAACAAAAATAGAAACATCAGATTGCTGAAGATCAAAACATTTCGATACAGCCAATTAGACATGTAGCCGCAAGAGCAGCTATACCACGAGGTCCACAAAATGAGCAAGTGCAAATAAATGAATGAGACTTGCCATTCTCAGTATTTTTACTCTCATAGTAGCGTATGCACACACCAGTATAGTATATCTAGAAGTTAGGGTGAATAACCTATCAGATAAAGGTGGATTTGATCAACTTGACTAGCAACACTCTCTAATTCTACAAGTTAACTCATGAAAATTCGAACATACATATCCATAGATTCCTTAAAAAATTGTCAGAATTTTCAAGCTCGAGGATTTAATGAAGATGCTATCAAGCTAAAATTATTTCCTTATACATTGAGGGTAGCGACTATGGAGTAGTTAGATGTTGAACCTAATGGAAGCATTACTACATGGGTGTAATTGACTAGAAAATTCTATGACAAATTCTTACCACCGGCAAAAATAGCAAAAATCTGATTAGAAATTCAAAGAGCTAATAAGAAAGTGTCTAAATCATTGATTCACCATAGGTAATCAAATGCAATACTTCTACACCAAAGTTTCATCACTAACAAAATGGATTTCTGCTGGTGGATTAATCGTAGGTAAATCAGTTCAACAATGCCTAGACTTTTTGAGTTAATTGTCACTACACATTCAATGTTCTCAAAAGAAAGAGTGGTACCAAAGAAGGAAGCTGAAATTTATGAACTACACAACACATCATCTACCAATGTGCAGATTGCTGCTTTAGCAAAAAATGAGGCGTTACTTGTAAAATTGCAAACACATGGAGCATATGCAATGACAGTCAATTCAGCATGTGAAATTGTGGGAGAAATCACGCTACAGAAAATTGCTCGATGCTTACTTCTTTAAAGAAACAAGTAAACTTTATTTAAAATGGTTCTCGAAATTTCAACACATATGAAAATAATTTTCAGCAAGAGAGAAGACCAAGTTTTGGAAGATGTTTCATCAATATGTGCTGAAAATAGACAAAGTATTCCAACAAATTGATACTAATTTTCAAAATTAGGATTCATTTATGAAGAAGTTGGAAACAGAAATTGTTCAGATAGCTCGACAACTTGTAGAATGTCCACAGGGATCATTGCCAAGCAATATAATGACAAATCCTAAGAAACGGATGATGGCAATAAGAGTAGTGAAATACGATCCACCAAGGATTCCTGTAAAAGTTATAGCATATGTACATCCACTTCCATTGACTTCAAAAAAAATTCGGTGGAGGAAAATATTCATGCTATAACTACAAGGAGTGAGGTTAATTACCAGATATTACTGCCAAAAGACTAGAAAAAAAAGATGAGCAAAAAGAGATTGATGGAGTTACAATGGAAGAAAAATCTACACCAACCTCAATTGAGAATGAAGAAAATATAGAAACATCTACTTCCAAGGTACCAAGTCCTGTCAACCATTTTCTTGAAAGGCTCAAGAAAAACAAACAAGACACAAAATTTGAAAATTTTCTAAATGTTCTCAAAAAGCTCCATATCAATATTCCGTTCATTAATGAGATATTACAAATTTCAGGCTACACAAAAATTTCAAAAGAGATATTGACAAAGAAAAGAAAGATAGTAGAGTCTAAAACTGTGGCATTAACAGAAGAAAGCAGTGCAAGAATACAGAACAAATTGCTTTACAAGTTAAAAAATCTAGGGAGTTTTACTTTACCAATTTCTATTGGAAATTCTTGTTCTATTAATGCTTTGTGTAATATGGGTGCTAGCATAAATCTGATGCCATATTCTGTTAATAGGAAATAGGAATTGGTGAAGTCAAATCAATATCAATAAAGCTACAACTACCTGATAAAATAATTTCACATCCATGAGGCAAAGTTAAGGATGTTCTCATAAAATTAGGAAATTTAATATTTCATGTGAACTTTATTGTATTGGATATAGAAAAAGATCAAGATAATCCAGTTATATTGGGTCGACCATTCTTAGCAACTGATCGAACCCTTATTGACATGGAGAATGATGAGCTAATATTGAGGGTGGAGTACAAGCAAGATATATTTAATATTTACATCTCATTTGAGCAACCTTCCAACAATAATGATTGTTGTAGAATTGACGAAGAAGAGCCACCTGATCAACGAAACTGTCAAAATAAAAAAAAAAAAAATTGGTAGACTTCTTGGTAGAGATGAAAATGGAAATATCAATGTATGGAGAGCAAAGAAACGGTGCATAAATGAAAATTGTGCAAAGTACAAGGATGATATAACTTGGTTCAAGCCACCATAATCAATCATGGCAAAAAGTCAAGCTAATGACATTAAAAAAACGCTTCTTAGAAGGCAACCCAAGCTCTATCCCTTTCTTATTACTTAATTTTTTAGTTTTATGATTGTTTGTTTTATTGTTGTAACATTCTCATTGTACTGTTTGCAGGAAAATTCTCAAGTTTGTGGGCAACAACGTGTTTAGAAAGCCAACCTATATCCACCTCACCAGGACGATTGAGATGACTACTCTGGAAAGTCCTAACCATCCTTTGTATTTATTTTAACATTGGAGACAATGTATGTTTTAAGTTTGGGAAGTGATTCATCAGTTGTTAATTGCTATTGTCATTTTGTTTAGAATTTTGTGTTTGTATACTTGTGTAATATGATTTGATTTCATGTGAATTGTGCGAAGAAAAATAAAATAAAAATTATTTTTATGCATGCTTGTATGAATTAGATAGCCTTGTCGGCTATGATGAATATACTTGAGAGCATGTATTATTTTATGGATTGTGGATGAATTATGTGCTTTAGTTGAATTTTCTACTTATCCATGTAAAGCATGACAATATTTATACACGATAATTAAGTTTAGCATCGTACTGGAACATGAAGATTCATATTTATAAGCTGAATAGATGACTTAAGTGCTTAATCTTTTAACCCATGATTCACAACTTCTTTTAACCATATGTATAATAATTTGAGGTGTTCTAGACGATAAGAAAAATTATTTAAGATTGTGGTAATTTCGTGCATGTGAAAAAAATTGTGTGGAATATTTTTGACTTT
Source organism: Osmanthus fragrans (assembly GCA_019395295.1). NCBI lineage: Eukaryota > Viridiplantae > Streptophyta > Magnoliopsida > Lamiales > Oleaceae > Osmanthus > Osmanthus fragrans. The sequence continues at coordinate 16,798,239 of CM033346.1, read as the reverse complement.
TTAGTATGAGTTAGGTGATGACCAAATGCTAGAGATGTAACCCCTAGATATTTTTCTTTTTTTTAATAGAAAATAAGCATTGTACTTATTAAATTTACACTTGATGCCTACACCTTTTTTACTCGAGTTAGTAAGTCCTTATGGGTATCTTGAAACCTAGTACCCTTTAGTATTCAAAAATGGAGGAGTTACTGACTCAAAGCTCGTTATCGGGGTCAAGAAGAGGAAAAGAGGGTAAAGTCAAAATTTAGCTAAAAAAATATTTAAAAAAAACTAATATAAGTGCGCAAGTAAGAGCTGGTTGTTGGGAACTCAGATAACTAGTGAGTTTGAATCATTTGGTATAAACTTGATTGTTGAAACACTCATAATTTGGAAAAATTATCACATGAATAAATTGTTGATGTTATCGGCTAGACTTAACCAAATTAGAGTGGTGTAAGGAACTAATTAATAAAACTAAACTTTAGAATTACACTTGGGGGAGAGAGAGAGAGAGAGAGAGAGAGAGAGAGAGAGAGAGAGAGAAGGAAAATAAGTTTGGGTGTGTGTGAATCTCATGAGCGAAGAAATGAAATAATTTACCATTAAAGGTTGAAAATTGAACCAACTTGTGAATGTACAACATTACACTTGATTTTAACACACACACATACCTATTTTGCATTGGATAAGTGGAAATTTGGCTCTTGCATTCTAATTTTGAAGTTGTTCATATATGTGATATAATTTTTCAATACTGAGCCAAAATACTAGCTATCTGACTAAGTTTTAGTTTGTGTATTCCTTAGTTTCTTTTTCTTTATGTTTGGCCGAGAACTAGCAAACTGTTAAGTTTTGGGGTATTTGGTGAGTATGTTTTACTAACGAATTTTATACTATTTTAACTTGATTAGGGTCAAGATCTTACGAGTATTGAACAAATTTAATGTATTTATCAGTGTTGTGTTATCAGTTTGGAAAGGTGGTGTTAATTAATGCTAAAGAAGAAGAAAAAAGGCAATATCCAAAGTTAAGGGACTAAAGTGTAAATATTTAAAAGTTGTGTAGAACCCCATGATGAACATTCAAGAAATTTAAAGGTCAACTGTATGCAATTAGAAGTCAAAATGAGTGAAATATGACCAAAATATAATCACAAATCAATGAGAAAAAAGGTGGTGTTAATTAATGCTAAAGAAGAAGAAAAAAGGGAAGATCCAAAGTTAAGGGACTAAAGTGTAAATATTTAAAAGTTGTGTAGAACCCCATGATGAACATTCAAGAAATTTAAAGGTCAATTGTATGCAATTAGAAGTCAAAATGAGTGAAATATAACCAAAATATAATCACAAATCAATTTTCAACCGCACAAGAATGTTCCAAATTTTTAGCAGAAAATTGAGACCAATTTTTGGCCTACTAAACATTTGAATTGGAAAATAAATATTACTACTAAATTTATAGCCCATTGGGTTATTTTTATAACCCAATTTGAATCGCTTCAATCGAACATCGGGAGAGAAAGTTATGATAAAAATACTGAAAGATGAGCAATGTTGATTTTTACCCGAAAAGTGGCACCGCGACACCCCCAAATTGCACAATACATAGTTACGGCACGCGTTGCCACTCTCATGGCACTGATGAGCCACTACTTACCTAGGGCACGAAATTTGGCCTTTTTAAAGTCTAAAAAAACTCTAAATTCGAAGAAAATTTGGAAGCAACCATAAATACAAGAAATAAGACACTTAAGAGGAGTTCCACGCATTTAGATACGAAGAACACAACTTGAGATTGCGGAGAGCGAATCAAAGGAGAAAAAAAATCAAGAAAACAAGAGTTTAAGACATTGATTAGAAGAAGAAGGCGATCGTGGTGCAAAAATCATCCATTTTTCTACATCTTTTTTTAAAATCCGATAATGTACTCAATACAAATATTTTGTTTTTCTTCTTATATTATGAGTAGCTTAACCATCTTTTAAGGCGATCAATATAATCAATTTGGGACCCTTCATTTCTTTTATTCAAGATTCTAGTTTTAATAAAAAGTTTATGTGTTGATTTTAATTATATATTTAGTACTTTGAGTTATTTGATCACAAATTCATTGATTTTGTGAATGTATTACAATCCAAGAGGTGAGTTTTAGATTTAAACCACATATTAAAATTCGGTAATTTAATATAACGCGTAGAAATACATATAATAACTATTGCGGTCATTATATGAATTCCTAGAACAATAGAGTGTTTGACTAAAATTGATTCACATAAAGATATGTGGTTGAATTAGTTAGGTAGGCTTAATGAGAACTCGAGGGGGGAAATTGAATACAATAGAAGAATTTGATTGAATACTACATTAGATTTGTGAACCTTGAATTAAGACTTAAATGTGGCTAATAGATGAAATTGTTATGGCTTAATATCCATTCCGTAATTGAAACATCAATTCAATCTTTACATGCAATATTAATGCTTTCAAGTAGTTAGATAAAAGATCCCCAAATCACAATTCTTTGTTTGTTTTCATCAAGTAGGAGTTACAAATATAAAATTATGTATTAAAGTATAGGACTCGTGGGAATGATAATCCAAACTTAAAGGTCCACTATATTACTTGTTACGATATCGCACACTTGCGATATAAAAAATGCAACAAATTTTTGGCGCCTTTGTCGGGGACTATTTACATTTAGTCTTAATTTATTTTATTTTTTACTATTACTTGATTAGTTCATTTTTCTTATTTGCAGATAAAAAGTGGACGTTGTATGCTCCGTTTCCAATGCTACAATCTAGAGTTGTTTGATCCGGTAATAAAACATACCTTCAAACTCAGACTCAAAGAACACAAACAAAAATAGAAACAGTAGATTGCTGACGATCAAAACATTCTGATACAGCCAATTGAACAAGTGGCCTAGATAGCAATACCACTAGATCAGCAAAATAATCGAGTAGGGATAAATGAAGGAGATTTGCCTATCTCAATATTCTTCTCGTCTATAGCAATACCCACGCACTCTAGTATAGTATATCCAAATTTTGGGGTGAATAACTTTCAGATAAGGGCGGATTGGGGGCACTTGACTATCAACACTCTCCAATTCTACGAGTTAGCTCAAGAAAACCAAAACTCGTGTATCTCCAAATTCCTTAGAAATTGTCAGAATTTTCATGCACTAAGAGTTAATGAAGATGCTATCAAGCTACATTTATTACCTTATACATTGAGATACATTTTTTCAATGGTTAGATGTTGAACATCATGGAAGCATTACTGCATGGGAGGAATTGACTAGAAAATTCTGCGACAATTTTTCCCCACCGGCAAAAGTAGTAAAATTTTGATTGGAAATTCAAACATTCCAACAAAGAGAATGGGAAAGCTTTAATGGGGCGTGGAACATACTCATTTCTGCTGGTGGATCGATCGTAGGTAAATCAGTTCAACAATGCCTAGACATTTCGAGTTAATTGTCACTACACGTTCAATGTTCTCAACAGAAAGAGTGGTACCAAATAAGACAGTTGAAATTTATGAACTAGACAGCATAGCATCTACCAGTGCATATATTGTTGCTTTAACAAAGCAGGTAGAGTTACTTTTAAAATTGAAAACACATAGAGCAAATGCAATGATAGTCAGTTCAGCATGTGAAAATTGTGGGAGAAATTACACTACAGAAAATTGCTTGATGCTTACTTCTTCAGAGAAAGAAGTAAACTTTATTCAAAATGGTTCCTGTAATTTCAAAACATATGGAAATAATTTTTAGCAATAGAGAATACCAAGTTTGGGAAGATTTTTCATTAATATGTGCAGAAAATAGACAAAGTATTCCAACAAATGATACCAATTTTTAAAATTAGGAAGCATCTATTAAGAAGTTGAAAATACAAATTGGTTAGATAGCTCAACAACTTGCAAAATGCTCACATTGATCATTGTCAAGTAATACATTGACAAATCCTAAGGACCAGGTAATGGCAATAAGAATAGTGAAATACGATACACCAAGGACTCTTGTAAAAGTTAAAGCATATGTACCTCCACTTACATTCCTCCAAAGATTTCGAAAGAAGTCGGTGGAGGAAAATATTCATGCTATAACTATAGGGAGTGGGATTCAATTATCAAAGATTACTACTAAAATATTAGAAAGAAAAGATTAACAAAAAGAGGTTGATGAAGCTACGATGGAAAAAAAATTTGTACCAACCTCAATTGAGAATGAAGAAAGTACAGAAAGATCTATTTCCAAGGCACCAAGTCTCGTCAAGACTTACGTGTCTCTCATTCATTTTCCTCAAAGGCTCAAGAAGAACAAACAAGACACAAATTTTGAAATTTTTCTTAATGTTCGCAAAATGCTCCAGATCAATATTTTGTTCATTGATACTTTATATGACATGGGCGCTAGTATAAATTTTATGACAATTGTATTAGATGAAGTCAAATCAATATCAATAAAGCTACAACTAGCTGATAAAAGAATTTCACATCCACGAGGCAAAGTTGAGGATATGCTCATAAAAGTAGAAAATTTAATATTTCCTATGGACTTCATTATGTTAGACATAGAAGAAGATCAAAACATTCCAATTATACTGGATCGATCATTCTTAGCAATAGGCCGAACCCTGATTGACATGGAGAATGGTGAGCCAATATCGAAAGTGGAGGACAAGCAAGAGATATTTAATATTTACATCCCATTTGAGTAATTTTCCAACAAAAATGATTGCTTTAGAATTAACGCAGAAAAGCCACCTGATCAACGAAGTTGATAGAATATAAAATCATAATTTGGTAGACTTCATGATAGAGATGAAATGGAAATATCAAATTATGGTGACCAAAGAAATGGTGCATAAATGAAAATTGGGCAAAGTGCAATGACGACATAACTTGGTTCGAGCTACCATAATCAATCATGGTAAAAGGTCAAGCTAATGATTTTTAAAAAGTGCTTCTTGGGAGGCAACATAAGCTCCTTTCTCATTACTTAGTTTTTTTAGTTTTAGGATTGTTTATTTTATTGTTGTAACATTCTCATTGTATTGTTTGTAGGAAAATTCTTAGGTTTGTGGGCAACAATGTGGTTAGAAAGCCAATCTATATCCACCTCACCACGGCCATTACGATGACACCAACTGTTGCATTCAAGGAAGTCCTAACCCCTCCTTTGTATTTATTTTAACATTGGGGAAAATTTATGTTTTAAGTTTGGGGAGTGAATCATCATTTGTTAATTGCTATTGTCATTTGTTTAGTATTTTGTGTTTGTATACTTGTACAATATGATTTGATGCGAATTATGTGAAAAATATTCTTTTTATGTATGCTTGTGTGAATTAGATAGTCTTGTCGACTAGTATGAATATACTTCAGAGCATGTATTAGTTTATGGATTGTGGATGATTCATGTGTTTTAGTTGAATTTTCTACTTTTATATGCGAAGTGCAATAATATTTATGCACAATAATTAAGTTAGCGTAGTACAGGAACAAGAAGAATCAAACATAGGTATTTAGAGCATCTCCAAGAGGCTCTCTATTTTTAAAAAGCATATTCTACAATTTAAAAAGTATTTATATATTTAAAGAGCAAAAATTTTAAAATGTTCCAATAGCCTCTTTATTTTTAACAGTTAATTTTACCATTTCCAATACGTATTTATTGTTTTTTTTCATTCTTTTTTTTTTACTATCTTCCCTCCAATAATTATATCATTCTTCAAGTATATTTATTTAATTAAGTCAATAAACTATGCATTGGAAGTTGGAATATTTGAAACATTAAATTATAAAGAGGTGGATTTGGCTCTCCAAATTTGAAGAGTCAAACCCACTCTCTATTTTAAAATGTTAAATTGAAGAGTCTCTTGGAGTAAAATTTTAAAGATTGACTCTTTAAAATAGAAAGCATTTCACTTTTAAAGAGTCTATTGGAGATACTCTTAATCCCTTAACCCATGATTCACAACATCTTTTAACCGTATATTTAATAATTTGGGGTTCTAGCTGGTAAAAGAAATTATTTAAGATTGTGGTAATCTTGTGCATGTGAAAAAGATTGTGTGGGATGTCTTTAACTTTCTAGTATGTGTTTGGTGATGACCAAATGCAAATGATCTAACCTTGTAAATTTTTTTCTTTAATAAAAAATACACATTGTACTTATTCAGCTTATGCTTCATACTTGTACCGTCACACGTGGATTTCTGTTCAATTCCATCATGGCCCAATTAAGTGACGTAGGTAAAGGTTTAGTTCCACTGAAAAACATGTCCTAAGATAACAACACCATTATTATTTACAGTCAATTAAAGTACTTACAAATATGATTGCTTTGATGTTATCATTTGTTATTAGAACATCAAGTTCTCCACTTTGTTGCAATCTTAGTAGAACATTTACTATGTCTTCACCGTTACCTCTTTCCCCTGTGGCGTGCTTCAAGAATTGAATCAAGTTTACAGTGCATCTTCAACAATTCATATTTATTCCAGTTGACATACTGTAAGAACTTTAATGAGAGATAAAAAAATCAGCTAAATCAAATCCCTCACCAAGGCTAATTCTTCTTTATAAACATTACTATAGTGTCTTTGTCTCTTATGACTTCACCAAACGTTAGAGATTAACCACTGACACTGAAATAGTTATTCATGTAGAATCTTTCTAACGAGTCTCTATTTTTTTGTTCTATAACAAAACAGTCACGTGTTCATTTAAGTGTCACCACACTTTAACTTGTGAGATTAGCTATTCACTTCAAATGTGTGAAATTTTACACGTGTCGATCTAACTGCAAAAACGATATTCGTATCTCGTTATTACTTACGATCATAGATGATTTAAGATTCATTAATATGTAATTTGTATCTCATAATCACAACTCTTTATGATTAACATGTTACCATGACTTGAATCTACGAATTCTATTATTTAATTTATTAGAATAATAATTCAATTGAATAATAGATCTGTCATAATTAGAATGCATCAATTATATTTAAAATGTTTATATCCAAAATTGATTGGTCCTACGGCATAATACTTACAAACTCTCACATGTACTAGATACTTATGTATCTAGTATCATAAGAGTCTACATGATTATCATGTTTATACTACAACAACTATTTGTCAATGGATCTGCAATATAATAACTTGTGGGAATTCGTTCATTTTTATGTCATTTTTGTATTATCTCTTCGATGAGATGATACCGCCTCAACACATGTTTGGATCATTGATAAGACTTTAGTTCCTTCACTTACGGGATGACTCCATTGTTATCAGAATACATATGTATGGGATCGACAATGTAGGAAGTATTCCAAGTTCATTAATGAACTTCCGGATCATAATTTTTGTTGCTTCTAAAACAATGGTGTATAATGTATTTGCTATTGAATCAACGGTTGTTTCTTGTTTAGAACCTTTCCAACACACCGCTTAAGAGTAAACCAATATTTTGACTGAGATTTGCTATCATTCTAGCCTTGACAGAAGTTAGTATCAGTGTATCCATGAACTCTTAGTTCATCTTCTCCATATCAAATTTTCTCAAGATTTTATCTTTGTAGATTGGGATGAGTCAAGCAATCTTCATGATCCATCTCTATAGATCAAGTTGCTTCTACCATATTTTCATGGAGAAATTAATTGATAACCATAATTCACCTATCGAAGCATTGAGATTTTTTTTTTCATTAATAATATGTCATTTACATATATCAAGATTATAGCAACGCTCCCACTATCTTCTATAAATACACAGTTCATCTTCAATTTTGATAAATCAAACCTTTTGATTATCTAATCAAAGCGAAGATTCTAGCTCTCAAAGTTGTGTCATGTGCACTTTCACTTGCAAGTTTTTGTTAAGGAATGCAGTTTTGACATCTATTTACCAAAACTTATACTCATGTTATGCACTTAATACAAGCAAAATCCAAATGAACTTAAGTATGGCCATAAGTGAAAAGGTTTCATCAAAGTCAACTATATGACTTTTTTTGTAATCCTTTTGCTACTAGCCTTATTTTGTATGTATGGATGTTTACATCCATATCGACATTTTTTTTACCTATGGGTTTTATTCCATCTGGCGAGTCGACTGAGGTCCAAACCTTGTTTACATACATTGAATTCACTTCAGATTCCATAGCTTTCTACCATCTCTTTGAGTCAACACTTGACTTTACTTGTACGTAATAAGTAGGTTCATCATCCCCGATTAGAATGCATGATTAGTAATCATGGATTCATACTTTCTAGGATGTCGAATAATCCTACAAGATTATATGGAGTTGATGTGTTGTCACGAGTCTTTGTTTCCTGATCAAGAGTTTGTCCCGCAGTTGGTGTAGGATCATACTTAAGTTCATCTAGTTAGTCAACTATATATGTTGATTCTTGAACTCTTTCAAGATCTACTCTGCTCTCACAACCCTCTCCTAGAATAAACTATTTCTCTAGGAATATGACATGTCTTGAGACAAACACTTTCTTCTCAATAGGATTGTAGAATTTGACAACCAATTGTCTCTTTTGGATATTCCACAAATATGCATTATCGGATTTAGCCTCAAGCTTATTTGGTCCAGTGCACTTCACATAAGCATCACAGTGTCAAACTGTAATATGAGACAAGTAAGGCCTTATGACTTTCCATAACTCGTATGAAATTTTGTCAACCTACTTAGATGGGACACGAGTTAGCGCGTAGCACGCGACAATTAGTGCATAACCCCAAAATGATTTTGGGAAGTTTGCATAACTCGTTATTAATCACACTATATCAAATAGTATGTGATTCCTCATTTCACATACACCATTATGTTGCGGAGTACAATGTGAGCGAATCTCATTCTCTTTTAGATAATCTAAAATTCTCCCTTTAGATATTATCCATCTCGATCTGATCTTAGTGTAAGAATACATTTACCTATTTATTTCTATTTTTCTAGCTTGAATCTTTGATTTTTCAAGTGTTTCATGTTTGAATTTCATCAAGTGTACATGATCATTTCTAAAATAGTCATCAGTAGATGTGATGAAATAAAAGAAACCTTATCTAGTAGTAATTGGCATGGGTCCACATACATCACTATGTATTATCCCAGTAATTGTGCAACTCTTTCACCTTTTCAAGTAAAAGGGGATGTGGTCATCCTACCTAATAGGCATGATTCGCATTTGTCAAATAATTCAAAATCAGGAGACCACAAATATACATCTCTATGTAATTTTGAAATTACATTTTCATTTACGTGACCAAGTTTGCAATGCCAGATATAGGTGTTATTAAGATTATCATTTTATGCCTATCGATTTCTATACTCATTATAGAATACATAGTATTTAGAATATAAATGTCATTTTGTAATTTATCAGAACTACAAGATCTTATCGAGATAAAAGAAACAACAATTATCCTTAACGTTAAATAATTTATGTCCAAACATGAAATTCAATTAATGTTCTTGGTAACAGTACGAACATAATAACATTTCTTTAATTCTAATACTAAGTCTAAAGGAAATGTCAAGAAGTATGGTCCTACAGTAATGTAGCAACATTTGCTCATTTTCAACGTGCAGTTCAACTTCTTCCTTTTGCAGTGTTCTACTTCTATTTAGTTTCTACATATTTATACAAATATGAAATTCATATCTAATATCTAATACCCAAGAAGCTAATGAAATAGACATAAGCCTTACATTGTCTCTTCTAACGACCTTCATTCCAAAATGATAACAAGTGTCAATAGATTTGATATTGTCATTTGCTTTGAGTGTCTTTGTCATCTTGAATGCTTTCCTAAAGCCTCCTTTAGATTTTCTCTTTAGCCCTTAGAAGAATAAATGGCCAAGACTCGCCCATTACAAACTTTGATGTTGGGCTTAACAATTTTAACCATGTTCAGCAATTCAATGAGTATATACTCGAGCTTATTCATGTTATTTCATAATAAACTGTGAATAGCTCTCTGGAAAAGATTGTAGAACTAAGTCTATACTTTGTTCATGGTCCATGATTGAACTCAATTGAGACAACTTCTCAATGCAATCAATATCTTCGGTACACGAGTGCTGACTGAAGATCCTTCTACCTTTATGCACTGGTATAATTGCTAGAAAATATCATATTTTTCCACATGTGATTGTTCATCATTCCACTTCATGAGATGAAAAGTCATTGTGTTAACGTTTATACCTTCATGTTGCGTTTGTAACTCAGATGACATAGCTACAAACATCACACATGTTGCAGTACAATTGTCATTACTGTGTTTATTATAGCAGCCACATCTTCCTTAATCGAGTCATCAGCAGGTGTCTCTAGAAAGGGCTACTCAAGGATATAACCAAATTTCTCATAATTAAGAATAATTCTCAAATTGCGGTCTCAATCAAGAAAATTTGGCTTAGTTGTTGACATTCAGTATGTCACTCAACTATATATATATATAAACAAAATGTAAAAGACGAAAAGTAAAAGAATAATATATAAAATGCATCAATTAATTTAAATGGTCTTTTGTTAAATTAATTATATTCTCGCCATTTAACTCAAATTTATGACTTTCTCACATAAATTTATGGAATAAATAATTGAGTCACAGTGAGCTGGGATCTCATTTGTTATATTAACAAGCCTTAATAAAACATTTGGACAGATACTATTATCAATTGTATGGATATCCATACAACTCTCATGATCATTAAACTAATAACTCCTTGTCTTTACACATTTATGTGTTAGCTTAACATGTTTCTAGAATTTATCTCATTAAGTGTACTAAAAAAAAAAATTTAGTTAAGTCGAACCCATCATTCAAAAATATTAAATATTTCATAGTGTCAAAGGTATCCATAATAGAACAGTCTTGAGTATACGCAACAAGTCGAGATTGATTTAAAACTCTCGTTTCTTACTATAATGATGAAAGGTGAATAAGTATGGTGACTTAATATTTTAATGAGAAAATTTTCATGCAAATGTCTGATCGTGATAGTTATATGTATTTTATCATACATCTAGCATGCAAATAAGCATACATATAATAGTGTGGATGACTATGGACTAATTTTATCAAGCCTTCCAGATCCAAAAAGAAAATTAGTTGGTAAGTTCTTATGGGGTATAGCATTGACTCATGCAATAATTTCATATATAATATACAATACTACAAACATGTTTCAAGTTTCTAACAACTAATATCTATTAATTTAAACAAATGGATCAACAATTAATTAATTAATTAAAAAATCAATTAATAAGATTAAATTTTTATTTAATTAAACACCAAATTAGAGTCTAACTCTAATTCCACTATTATAAGGAACATTTATTTAATTAAAATCAAATTTGAATTAAATGTCAAATTAGAGTCCAAATTTAATTCCAAGAACATATTAGGGTGAGAAAATTTAATTAAAATCAAATTCTAATTAAATATTAAATTAGAGTCCAACTCTAATTCTATTTGAATTAACATTTTAATTTAGAATAAGCCTCAGTTTGGTAGCCTTTTGGGGGGGAATGATTTTTTTTATGTGATAGATGGTGAATATGTAGTTAAAAAAGAAAGAAAAGTTATTGATACGATGGAAAATATTATTTTATTAAATAATATGTGGTTAAAAATGAGTAAAAAAGTGAGAATAAAAAAATGTATACCAAACAGGGGTTAAAACTCCTAAATAAAATAAATTCAATTTAAGGCGAACTAATTTAATTAAAATCAAATTTTAATTAGATACCAAATTAAAGTCCAATTTTAAATCTAAGATTATATGGCAAAATAATTTAATTAGAATCAAATTCTAATCAAATATCAAATTAGAGCCTAACTCTAATTTTAATTGAATTAACATTTTAATTTAAGATAAAACTCCTAAATAAAATAATTATAACGATAATATAAAAACTAGTGAATTTTAAATGGGTCAAAATTGATAATATAGTTCAAACCCTTTTAAAAATCAATTTTGAATCCCTATTTATAATTGCCATCAAAACCCTTTCTGAAATTTGCATTATGGCCTAATTTAAAATTATAAATAGGCCATTCAATAACGCAATTTGCAGACAAGCCCTCTTTTTCAAGATTGCAAAATGACCATTAATACTTAATTGTAAATGGAGGTCTCCAATTTCATAAATTATATGACAAGCCCGTGTCTCCAATCACTCCACCATTTCGAAAACCCTAAAGTAAAATCAGGGTTGCCAACGTCTCTTCTAGAACCAATGCATGTGCCGCTGTTGTTTCCTTACCTGGTAGTAGTAGCGTTGTTGCTATCATAGCAGCCGTTGTTGTGGTAGCAACGGGTGACACTCGCAACAATCGCACATCAATGTTGCACCTACACGCGGCACAGCTACTTGTGGCCACCGTCAGTGCTGACGGCAACTATTGGCGCAAACCGTGTCCCTGTCCATCTTTCGATCCAAAATTTAATTTTTCCTTTTAAAATTGATTTTAGAATAGGAAAGTTAATTTTCTTAAAAGCTAGAGATAAGGGGAAAATGTAAACAATCGACTTTTGATTCTTTTAAGGTAAAAAACAAATTCTAAGAAACAAAAATTAGGCCTTAATACTACTGTTGAAAATTTACATAATCATGCACAACGAAAAATAAAAACAATTTCAATTTCTACCAAATATCTATTTTGTATTTAGATAGGAATTATACATTTGTTGAATTCTATTGACTCGTTTGTTTTTCTTGAACCTAAACAATCACGATCTTCAATCCACAACTGTTCAATTGTAAGCCTTCAATGGAAATCCACACAGCGAACAATATTGAGAGAAATAGAGTTTTCATTTCTTGTGCTAGCAATAATACCATTATGTTGTGTTATAATTTTTCAAATTCTAGCAGTCTATTAATAGAAGTCCAAGTGGGCTTAGCCCGTCTATTAAACTTAACCATGTACAATATTTAATTAATCTAATTAATTAATTTTGATACATGAATTAATTATTTCTGACCTATTAACAACTTACTCAATTAATTAATTGTCCAACAATTATCAATTAATTAGTATATCTCATTCTTCTAATTCTCCCTTCGCGTGCGACCCATTATATTCTAGATCATGCTGCCTAACGACATGAATTATTATTTTGATCTAATCAAAATCAAAAAATTAAAAATACCACTTTATAATTTATCACAAATTCACATCCATCACCGCAGATTGACATCTAGCAATTTGTCAGTGCAATATATGTGAAGGTAAATGTCACGTGGTACGACAAAACCAAACGTGTTCGTTTATGGTGAAAGTATGATCTATTCGTTAATATGATCCAGTCAATTACAAGATATGAAGTGTGTCAAACTCTATTATCGATCATATATTTCATCCAACTATTAAGTGGATGTAAATCGAAAACTGTTTTCAACTTATAAGTACATCTTGGTCAATGATTTCATTATTGACTTAAGTGAATGAAATGTAGATCATAATCTCTTATTATCTAAGAGTGAAGAATAATCTACTGATCATTCACAACCTTCACATGATTCTTGAAATACCCGAACAATGTCGTATTAGAAACTCTTGACAGAGCAACATTCAATATCACCAAAGTATGACTATCTCCATATATGGTACTTCGATGACCTCAAGTCAAAAGACTAATTTTATTACCGAAGGATCGAGATTAACCACTGACACTTAGATAGTTATCTATGTGGAATATCTCCAATGAGTCTCCAAAGTTTTGTTCTATAACAAAACATTCACGTGTTCAAAAGTAAGAAATGTCACACGTGATTATCTAATCATAATAACAATATCCATATCCATATCTCGTTATATACGATCGCAAATGATTTAAGATTTAGTCAAATGTAATTTGTATCTCACAATCACAACTCTTTGTTATAGCAAGTTACCAAGACTAGAATCTATAGAATCTATTACTTAATTTATTAGTATATTAATTCAATTGAATAATAGATCTGTCATAAATAGAATGCATCAATTATATATTAAAAGTGTTTATGTCCAAAATTGATTGGACTTAGGGAATAACACTTACAGCTCTTGATGTAACTGATATTGTAAATAAGAATATTTTTTCAATTTCATTGATTGGTTCTCCACAAGGTGATTGAATAGATTTAATGAGATTCGTAGTCTTGTCTAGCCTTATGGAGCTGAGTGGCCATATATTTTTATTGCTTAGGATCTCCATAATTCTTACTTTGGGGATTTTTCCTCCAACAGTCATTATATTGACTAAAAGCAGTATCAATGTAATCATATCACAAAGTCTTCATTCCAAACCTTTTTGGCCCATCTACACAAACAAGATCATGAGCTGACGAGATGATATCATGATCGTCGAAACTTCACCAAGCTTCACATGCATGATTGGTCCATATTTTTTTGATATATTTCTTAGCGTATGGTGTGAGAGTGCAGGGGTCCCATCAATGGGAGCTTCCATGGACTTGGAGGCAATCTTTGATGCTTCAGTTTCCTCTGTCCCCTAGTTAACAAGGAGACAAAGGATTTAAAGAGCAAGAAAGTAATGAAGTTCAAAGAAATAGGTTGGATATCCATTTTGCTTTTGGTTTTGGTTGCTTGATTGGTTTGTTATGCAAAATGAATTCACAATGTCTCCAATATATACTATTGGATTTACTGTGTATCTATATTGACTGTCAAGTGTCTGTTGGAATTGGTTTAAAACTTGAGAAAAATGGTTAAGTGTTGAAAACAAACATTAGACTTTGTGTCAATTTTGGCCAAATATTAAGACCTGATTTATATACAAATGGTTTGCCGCTTCGCTGCTCCGAAACTGGGATCGACCTACCCAGTCAGGTTTCGGGAGAACGAGGGGGCAACACCCCTCGTGGAGACCTCCCGAAAGGGGATTTTGATTTTAGTATATATTTGGCATATTGAAATCAATTTCGGATGAATGAGAAATTGCGATCCAATTTGAAAGAATTTTAGAGGAAACTAGATAACACTATCACTTGAGCGAAGAGTAAACGACCAACTCTCTAAAAGTGTCACTCAAGCGAGATGGCGAGCGAAAATGAATTCTCGCGACTGTTGTGTTTTGGCTTGCAACACTTCGCCCACAACCCTTCATCCTCTATAAAAATGACCCTATGGACGACTATTCTGCACACCATAATCATCCTTTATATTGAGAAGCATCTAAACTCTTGCAATTCTTCTTTCTTCTTCACTTCATTCCATTTCCTTGTAGAGAGGGAAACTCCGTCGAAAGTTCGCTGGAACTTGTGGTTTGGAGTGCTACTATCACAAGTCGAATCCGTTGTATCTTGGAAGACAACCTCCGTCAATCGTATGCATTGTTGCGGAAAAATATTGTCTTAAAGAGAAAGTGTCATCACTTGTCTTGGATTGTCGTTTTCATATTCTTCTTCATCTTTTCTGCTTTTGTGTGGTCACAACACTACACATTTTTTTATTCATATAATTGTGGTTTAATTATGCTCATGTGAGTTAAACTTTAGCCATTTGATTCTATGTATATACAAACAACCTTTTCTGCATATTTTACATCCCGGTACCAACAGTGTCATGGCTTATTTATGATATCAGTTTCATTCTTCCTTTTAATGTTACTTTTGTGACTGAATCTTCCTGTGTTTGGTGCACAACCAGAATTTTCATTCAAAACATGAGAGCTGTAACACGAACTGGAAAACTTTTCTGCATTCAGACTCCGTCTTCTTGCAAGATGAAACTAACGAAAATCTAAATTGGCTAATGTTGAAATTCAGTTTTCATAATGTTAGTGTTAGATTATTGTAATTGGTTATTCTGTGAACAAAATGACCAACTTCAACATTTTAGAAGTTTAGGGACTTAATTGTAAAGTTTCATAGTTGGTTGTATAGCGTAGGGTTCGGGGTCCAAATTTGGAACACGAAGGTTTCTCGCCGTATTTTCACTAGATGCTCGTCGGACTCTCGCTTGAGCGGATGAAACAGGAATATCCCTGTTCGACCTTCGTCCCACTGTCGATCGAGCGACAATGCTCCTCGCTCGAGCGACAGTATTACAACCTGACCTAATTCGCGATTTCGCGAGATTTTAATTGGCCAAAGTTACCATATTCATCCAATATATAAAAAGGAGCGCTGCGCATTCGGGATCTGGAGATTGGACAAATACATTCAAGAGAAAACACTTATTCTCTCAAGAGCTAAACATCCTTCAAAGTTCAATCAATTCATATGCGCCCTTTAGATTGAAAACATCAACATTTTCAATCAAATACACTGGTGCCCATTCTTTACTTGGATCTGTCAGGAAGCTTGTTTCGTCAACTTGGCTGGCTGTGAAAATCAAGGAAAACATTCTAGAAAGAGGAGTTCTTGGTGGATCTACAGGAGATAAACTGTAAGAAGAGCTAGGACTGGTGTTCGTGTGCACATTCCAGGAGAGCTGCTTCGAGCTTCAGACAGGAAATCAGAAAGCTTGTGTCGTCAACTTTGCTGGTGGTCTATAAGTTTATAATACAGTTTATAGTGGATTTGTGACTGGCAAAGCGCCCGGAGTTTTTCCCACGTTGAGTTTCTCCGTGAACAATTTTGTGTTGTTTACTGCTTTTATTATTGCTTTCGGTATTGCGGTAGTTCAAGTTAGGATAAACTGAATTGTTTGACTAATCACCTAGACATAATTAACTTGTGACTTGTTGCATGTTAATTAATTTTTAATTCCTCGTTTATACCTAATCACCCCTCTCTAGGTGTAGTTGGGTCGAATCTCCGGTTTTTCAAGTGGTATCAGAGCCTAAATTCGATTCATGGCCCATAATTGTTAGTCTAGATGAATTAATCACTTTCTATACCGCCTTACTTTGATGGTTCTAATTATGCTTATTTGAAAGTTAGGATGAGAGCCTTCCTTAAGTCTTTAGGTGAGCGTGTTTGGCTTTGTGCGCAAAATGATTGGTCTACACCCTCTAATACTGTGTCAGGAGTTGTTTCTCTTACTGATATTTCCCTTTGGACCAAAAAGGAATTGTTTGATTGTAATTGGAATAGTAAGGGTCTGCATGCTATGTTTATGGCTGTGTCTGCTAAGAAGTTTAGGAGAGTGTCTATGTGTGAGACTGCTAAGGAAGTATGGGATATTTTGGAGACAACCCATGAGGGTACCAAAACTGTGAAAAGCTCCAAATTACAAATGTTGACATCTAGGTTTGAAGAACTTAAGATGAATGATGATGAGAGGTTTGATGAGTTCTATGCTAAGTTGAACGATATTATGAACTCGAGCTTTAATCTAGGTGAAAGGATCCCCAAAGTGAAAATCGTTCGTAAGGTTCTCAGATCCCTACCTGAAAGGTTTAGGCCTAAGGTAACTACTGTTGAAGAAAGCAAGGACCTTGATAATATTAAGATAGAAGAACTCATAGGATCCATTCAAACCTATGAATTGACCTTAGCACAGCCTAAGAAACAAAAGTCTATTACCTTAAACACCCGTAGGGAAGAAGGTTTAGAGTCTAGTGATGGTGAACCCCTTAAAGGTGAGGAAATAGCCTATTTTGTTAAGAAGTTTAATCAAGCCTTGAGAAATAGACAAAAACCACAGCCTAGGAAGAGAAGTCCACCTAGGAAGTTTCAGAGAGAGAGGCATGATAGAAGTAGTGGTAAAATGTCTAGTAGTGAGCTCTAGTCTGTTAGATGTCATAAGTGTCAGGGGATTGGGCACTATAGGAATGAATAACCTAATCTTAAGAGGAGCTCCACGAGAAATAAAAGTAAAGCCTTAGTTGTTGCACTGTCTGATGATGATTCTAGTGAGAGTGATCCTAGTGTGCAGTCAGATGGTGAGAAAGTAAGAAAGTACATGGCCTTCGTGTCTCGGGTAGAGAGTGGACCTGATAAGTCTCATGAGCAGGTTGTGTTTGAGGACTCTAGTGAGAGCTGTACTGATGACTTGGATGTGGAGAGTGACATTCGAGCAGTGTATCAGGAGTTATATAAGGAGAGCCTTAAAATTAAGAAGTCAAACATTGTCCTTCTTAAAAAGCTTGATGTGTTAAAGCGAGAGAAAGAGAAGTTAGCCAGTGAACTTCAAGACTATGGCAAAAACTTGAGTGAGTTGATGTGTAAGAATGAGAGGTTAGAAGAGACTGTTAAAACCCTCACGAGTGATCTAGAAAAATCCAACTCACAACTCGAGGCTTTCTCTAGTGAGACTAAGAAACTTGATAGCTTTTTAAATATGAATAAGTCTGCAAGTCATAGACGAGGTCTAGGTTATGATAAGAACAAATCACATGTTGCTAGTACCTTTATGACTTCTTTCGTTTCGGCTTCCACTTAGCCACATTTTTCTAAAAATCCTGATCTTAAAGGTAAGCGCATCGTAGGACAGAGGACTCGTAGGTCTCGTAGGAATTCTGGTCCTCAAAATCATTATCAATCACCTCACATGTTTGGATCTAGGTTTGTACCCACATGCCATCACTATGGAGCTTTGGGTCACATTAGGCCGAGGTGCTGTCAGTGTGTGCGTAGAGAGAGAAATCAGGATATTCCTAGTCAGGTCAATCATCTTTCCAGTCAGGTTGTTCAATTGACTGAGATGATCTCTATATTAACTAATTGTACATCGAATACTAGGAAGGCGTGGGTCAAGAAATCTGTTCTCGATCGTGGATACGCCACTGGTGCCTATGCACCCCATTGATCCCACTCTTGGGAATCTGCACGCATTGAGCATGTCATATATACATTGTTGCATTCATCTTACATCATGCGTGCTTTAATTGCTTTTGTGTATATTTTTTTTCTTTTGTTTGTGTGTGCTTGACATTTTTTTGCTTTTGTTTTGTGTGTTTTTCTTGCTTTTTGATATATGAAAAATCCAAAAACATTGAAAAAAAATTGAAAGACAAAAATATTTGTGTGGACTACTGCATCATGTGTGTTATACTTGTTAATGCATATTGTGATGAATATGCATTGATTAGATGAATAGTCCAATCTCAATCACATGATTTGATTTTTTTTTGTGGAGTACTTGGTACATGTGCCGTCATGTACATCTTGCATTGCATACACTATGACCATGTAAATAGGTCTAGACCACATGTGTGAGATTTGAGATGGGTGTCACTTGTTGATAGGGTGACTCTGAACATGAATTGACTATTTAGTTAGACCTTAGTTCATATTCATACCTCTTATTTGTAAAATTGTTACTCATATCTTAATATTCTTCTTCGAGTCTATTTGATTCGAGCAATTAAATCTGAAGGGTATCTCTATACCTGGTGCCTATGGTCATCTGACTTGGGATAACCAACCTAACGCTCGCTAAAGGGGTCATCTTAGTTGCTTAATGAATTAGAACATGCGCTTAAGATGAAAAAATTATGAGTTATTGAAAAGAAATAAATTCTGAGCTTGTTCAATATTGAAATATCAAAATATATATATGCTCAAAAGATAAGGGGAGTAAAAATTGACATATAGCAAACAAACTTCATGTATAGGTCCTAATGTGCTTAAAAGTTTGACTTTCATCAGTAGGGAAATAGACCTATTGATAGTGATTTTTTGTCTCTTCTCACAAATTTAAGGTTTGGAGTATGTTTTACTTGGAAATAGTGACACATTACACACTTGAGTCACATGTACAATTTACTCCATTTAAATTTATTGTCTGTGTGTGGGGGGGGCAGCACTTGCGTTCTTAAATTTGTCATATTTGTGATCAACTGTATTTTCTCGTTCACCAACATATTGAAGTGCGTGCCATAGTTTAAAAAAATCGAGTGATGCTTGCTTTGAAAGTCTTGGAAAATGTGTTATATTTGTCAATAATTGAAAATTGTACTTAAAAAAGAATTTTTCAAAATTCTAGGGCTATTTTTGACATTTGGTGTTTCGCTTGATAGTCGCTTGAATATCGCTCGAGCGACAGTTACAGAAATTTTTAGCTCAATCTTCACTCGACCTTCGCTCAAGCGATTGGTCCTATTTTTCCATATTTTTCGCGCCTTTCACTCGATTTTCTCTTAATTTGTCTCGTGTTTTTCCTCAAACACATATTCCCCACTACATTGGCATTTGATTGGGACTTCATTAACATCAATTACCTCAAGCATTACGTCAAATTTCAAAGGTAATTTTCTAAAACCCTCGTTTTCATACTTTTTGGGGATTTTTGGGTTTCGACCGGTTTTTGATTACTTCCTTCACATGAATTCGTGCGTTGAGATGTTCCTATTATGCTTTGATTGTGTTTGCATCATTTGCATCACATTTGAGTTCGATTTTGGCATAATTCTTGGTTTTCGAGTGCATGACTTTTGTAACTTTTTTGCACACACGTGTCACACTTCTTACCATGATCATGTTTTTACACTCATGCTTAGGTTGTGTGTCGATTTTCATTAAATTTTGCCTCGTGACATGTAAGTCACACCGCGTCGCGGTGCCCTGACGTCACTGTTCCATGCCTTGACGTCGCTGTACCACGCCTTGACGCCACTGCACCACGTCACGCTTTGCACATTTTGGTCATTTCATGACATTTTTGACACTTTTGCATTGATTTGGGTGCATTAGTTTTGTCGTACATCATTTTCTGTGCTTGGACGTGCTTATGCCTCGTTTTGCGTGTCATGTGCATTAATGTATCTTTTTTCGTGTCTTGTGCATTTTTGGCATATTTTTGTGTGTAATTGACGTTCTTTTGCATTATTTTGCTTCCCTCGGCTTATTTTTACATAGTTTTGCCTGCATACCTCCATGGTGCATCCTTTCACGTATTTCCTCGCATTTAGGTGTATTGCTGTATCTCGTGGTCTATCTCCTTTTTGTTACATATCATGATGTGTTTGTTCTGCAACCATATCACAGATGCCGCCGAAGAGATCTAGGACCGCAGCGCAGCAGGCCAGTGGTTCATCCTCTTTCAGCCGAGCCTGATTTATATCCTCCACTGCTTTTGAGGTATTCACTTCCCAGTTCTCACGTCGTCCTATCTTTGTGGAGAGTGAGGTGCTTTTTGCTGACCTTTCTCCCGATATTTTCACGATATTTACTTCACGCAGCTGAGATTCTTTGTTGACCAGGTTGGTCCCATCTTCGAGTCTTTTGGTTCATGAGTTCTAAGCAAACATTCACGAGATCCATGATACTTCTTTCCAGGTCTACCTTAGAGGCCGCACCCTTAGGATTACACCCAATGTTGTGGCCGAGTCTTTGCATATCCCTAGGGTTCTACACCCCATTTATTCATATCTTTCAGCTGAGACCGATCCTTTTTAGACTGTCATTTATTCCACCCTTTTTGACATTCCTTATGTAGGGGGTCCACTGCGGTACCTACTGGTTCACTGCCTACTGATCGCCAGGTTCTGTTGCGCATTATGTGCACGAACCTATAGCCGGTAGGACATACTTTTTCTCTACAGTCCGATCGGGCTAGATTTCTCTATGCCCTTGTGCATGGTAATTCTATTGACCTTCCTACCTTCCTTTGCCAGCATATTCTGCGTTCTTTTCGCGTCCCTGGCCGTAGGATAGGTTTGTCTTATGCCTGTCTTTTTCACTATCTTATTCACTGTCTGGTCATGGCCCTTAGTGTCACTTTTTCGGAGGGTCCTTCATCCCACATAAGTCGTCATATTGGTCATATGACCATGTCACAGAGTCGATCACATGCTCCTTTTACTTCGACTCCGGCTGAGCCTGCTCATCCTGCAGAGCCAGTTGACCCTTTCGATGATCTTCTCGGGGGTCCTTCGACCGTACCTCCTTCTAATATCTCATCTTCTTCTTCTACACCTGCTCATTTTGCCTCTTCTTTGGTTGACTCCACGGCCGTCTTGATGGGCCAGATGTCTATTTTGGTGGACCAGATGTCTAGGTTACTAGCCGAGGTGACTCAGACTCGGGTTGATGTCCCTGACTTACGGGGAGCTGTGGCATATCTTCAGCGTCATGGGCGATGGATGCGTGATCATTGGGATGCAGAGAGTGATGATTCAGATGCTACTGCTGAGGACAACGCTCTGGCTTTATAGTTTAGGGCTAGATATCTAGTGGTAGATTCTGTTTCTTTTTTTTTTACTTTCTAGAGTTGTGGTAGGCTCTTGATGTATTCACTCATTTTGTACCAAACTCTAGTTATTTATATATTATTTTGTTTCATTTCTTTGAGCTGCTTTTTACGCTATGTACTTTATTGTTTATGTGTCATTGCGTTGGCTTGGTTCTACTTTCCTTTCAGCATTTGTGACAAAAAGGGGAAGAGATTTTATAGTGAGGGTGAGTTTTGACTTGTGTCTTTGAGCAGCTACATTGTCTTTTGCATGCCTGTCGTTTGGGGTCGTTGGGGAGAGACATAGATAATTGGTTACTTATTCTTATGTATGCTTTTGACATATGTCTGTTTGGGGTCGTTGGGGAGAGACATAGATACTATTTGACATTTGACTTGATTTTTATTGATATGACATTTATACTTATATCTTATGTCGTTTGGGGTCGTTGGGGAGAGCCATAAATACTGTGTGCCTACTGTTTTAACTTCAAGTGAGTTTGCAGTAAGGGGGAGCTTGTGCTTTACATGTGCATTGCATATCATACACTGATATGGAGTATGTTATCATTGCATTTGTATTGCACTTTATGCATAGCTGTTTGTGCTAGAGTCCGATCCAGCCCCAGCCCAAGTCCAGATTTTGGGAGGTAATTTTTTTTTTTTATTTGTAGTAGCCCGGTTAAAATTTTGACACAGCCTGATCCAGCCTTTTTTAGAAAACCTATTTGTCTGTTTCTTACCCAACCCAAAGGCCAAATCCCAAATATCTAATTCCCAAATCACTAGATTCAATCGTCCCTGTTTGCTTCCAAGCTCAAACTCAAAACTTCAAAACTCAAACCCTTCGCCTTTGGTCTTCGAGTTCGGCCCTTCGCCCTTGGTGTTCGTCAGTTCGTGGCCGCTTCGAACGACACTGGACCCACAATTCCACAAAGATTTGTCACTTTGTCTCATTGTATATTTGTATTTGTCTCTATAGTCTGTAAATTTTCTGTTTTTCTTGCTGGTTCAGATTTTTTTTAAAGAATTTATCTTGTTCCTTAACATTATTAATCTCACCTTTTGATTTTGAGTCTTTTTTTAATGAAGGGCGTGAATTAAATTCTGACGAAATCTTACCTGTGTTTTCTCATTTTTGGCTCTGGAGACTGGTAAAGGGGGTATCCCCAAGTTGGACAATGAAAATCATGTTGATTGTTGAAGGCATTTTGTTGAATGAAATTATGAAAATGAGGCGATGAATTGTTGTGATTTGAAGGCCCTTCTATTTGTATTCTTTTGATCCCTTGGTGGCTTAGTTAGTGTGTGATTGTGGGCTAATTTCACCTCCAATATCCAAAGCCAAATGAGAAATATCATCAGACTGATTAGGCAACAGAATTCTGGGATCCCTTTCCTCGAAATTTCCTTGTATAGTATTATAGCACCCAATTACAGCATGGACTCGCATCACTCACACACAGAAATCAAGCCGGCACTTTCCTTATACATTGTTTCCATCACAGCAATTTTCCTTATACATTGTTTCCATTACAGCAACTATTTACCATGTATAGATCTAGGTTTTGTGTATAAATATTGGATTACAAACCACATAAGATATATAAGAGAATTTACCTTCCTTCTCCATCAATGATTTTCCCTCTTATCATGGTATCAGAGCATCTCCCTTCCTACGGCCTCCTCTGAATCCTCCACCTTCTGCAAACGGTGAAAACAAGTCATCACCATGTCTAAACCCACACCTTCACAATTAATTAATGATCTCACATCCCCGTACTTCTTGACGTCCGCTGATAACCCGGGAGCTATACTCGTTCCTGATCTCCTTAATGGAGAAAATTATGCGGCCTGGAAACGTTCGATGCGTATGGCACTCAATGCCAAAAACAAATTTGTTTTTGTTGACGGTACTCTAAAGAAGCCGTCCGACACTGAAATGGCGAACCTTTGGGATCGTTGCAGTAACATGATCCTTTCCTGGCTTCTAAATTCCATCGACAGAAACCTCCGACAGAGTTTAATCTACTGCACCAAGCCATCGGATGTTTGGGCTGATCTTGACAACCGTTTCTCCCAAAGTAATCATCCCCGTCTCTATCGTCTCCAACGTGATCTAGCCAACCTCAAACAGAACACCATGTCTGTCACGACATACTTCAATACAATCAAGGGAATATGGGATGAAATCACTGCCCTAATTGACCCCAATCCTTGCACCTGTGATGCTCGTAAAAAGACCGAAGACACCACCAACACCGAACGGCTTTTTCAATTCCTCATGGGCCTCAATGATACCTTCTCCAATGTTCGCAGTCAAATCCTTGCCATGGATCCACTACCCACAATTTCCAGAGCATACGCCACCATACATCAAGAAGAAACCCAGCGGCTTTTGCAAATTCCTCTGTTGCCCAATCCAGAAAATTCCGCCATGGCCGTCGGACGCACTCGGCCTCCAATCAACAATGGAGCCCGCCCTCGTAGTGGTAGAAAATGCACAAAATGTGGAAGGGATGGCCACCAGGAGTCCTCATGCTTTGAAATAATTGGCTATCCTCCCCACTGGAACACCAACAAACCGAAGCAACCCATACGCACCACCCATGGCTCGATCAATCAGCGACTCCACACAGCAAATTTGGTGTCTAATGACCCAATTCCTTCCTCCTCGAGTGCAATACCAGGCTTGTCTAACGAGCAATACCGCCAATTAATGGAACTTCTGCAACCCAGCACCAAGATCACCGAAATCGCCTCTGCCAATTCCTTCTCTGGTAATCCCCCTTCAATTGATAAATCATCTTTAATTGGGCAAATGGGTTGGGTACTTGATAGTGGGGCTTCGGCCCATGTCTCCTCTTTGCACAACTTAAAATGGGCCACCAATGTTTCGGCCCATTCTCAATTTATTACTCTACCCACGGGTTACAAGGTCCAAGTTACACATATGGGCCACATTCCAATTTTCCCTCACTTGTGTCTCCATAATGTTCTCTTCGTTCCTAATTTTCATTATAATTTAATTTCGATTAGTCAGCTAACTAAATCGTCAAATTGTACTGTCACTTTTTTTCCTTCTTTTTGCTTATTTCAGGACCAACACACGAGGAAGCTGATTGGGATGGGTGAAGAACGTGAAGGCCTCTATCACCTTAAGCATTTTACTCCAACCGTACTTCAAATCATGAGCAATCCCACAACAACTCATGACCTATGGCACCTTCGTTTAGGTCATCCTTCGCACTCTTGCATTCCAAAATTTCTATGTAGTTCAAATAAAATCACTCATTGTGATAGTTGTATTCGGGGCAAACACACACGCCTCCCTTTCAAATTAATAGACAATAAAAGTACTTTTATTTTTAATCGTATTTATTGCGATATTTGGGGAGGATATTCCACACCATCCATAACTGGTGCACACTACTTTCTTACCATTGTAGATGATTTCTCACGTGTTACATGGGTGTACCTCATGCGTTTTAAATCCGATGCATTTACCTGCCTTACCACTTTTATTAAAATGGTTCACACACAATTTAACTGTCACATTAAGCATGTTCGATCTGACAACGGCCAAGAATTTCTTTCTCATCGCATACAACAATTTTTTCTTGACCATGGCATCATCCACGAACGCACTTGTGTTGAGACACCCCAGCAAAATGGTGTAGCTGAACGTAAACATCGTCACCTATTAAATATAGCTCGATGTCTTCGCTTTCATGCACATCTACCCATCTCTTTCTGGGGCGAATGCATCCTCACTGCTACATACTTAATTAATCGTATACCAACCCCATACCTCCATAATACATCTCCATATGAGCTGCTTTTCAACAAAACTCCCAACTATGATCACCTACGTGTTTTTGGATGCCTTTGTTATGCACACACTTTACACGTCCATCGAGATAAATTTTCTCCACGTGGCACTTCATGCGTATTCCTAGGTTACTCTCCAACCTCACATACCTATCGTATTTATGACCTCCAAACCAAAAAGATATTTCTGTCTCGTGATGTCCGCTTTGTGGAATCTGTTTTTCCTTTTGCTAATCTCATGCAGCACAGTAGTATTACACCATCCCCCACCATGAAAAATCCACCTCAATTGCTCGATATACCACACACTACCACCACTCCAAACCATCCTTTGCCCGACAGTACTGCTCTCTCTCCTCCATCATCACCCCTGCCCACTATTGAGCACCACGACCCCTCTCAGTCAACTGATGATAGTTGTGCCACCAATCCGATTCACCCCATCTCGTCAACCAGCTCACCGTCCCAACTACCTCGCCCTCGCCGCACTATCACTCGTCCTACATATCTTCAAGATTACCTTTGCTCCGATCTACCTCCAGAGGGATCACGTTCGTCACCTCCTCCTCAGTCTTTCTCAGGTACGGTTCACTCTCTACCTAATTTTCTTTCTTACCGTTCCTTTAGTCCAAAACACTTTGCTTTCCTATCTTCCATTTCCAAACTTGATCAAGATCCTGTACACTACTCACAGGCCGTTCTTGAGCCTCATTGGCGACAGGCTATGGCTTCTGAAATCCAAGCCTTGGAAGCTAATAACACATGGACTCTCGAACATCTTCCTCTTGGTAAGAAGGCCATTGGTTGCAAATGGGTTTATAAAACAAAATTTAATGCAGATGGTTCCATTGAACGTCATAAAGCTCGTTTGGTTGCTAAGGGTTTCACTCAGGTAGAAGGTCTTGATTATAACGACACCTTTGCTCCTGTGGCTAAGCTTGTTACCGTTCGTTGTCTCCTTGCTATAGCTGCAGCCAAGCATTGGATTCTTCAGCAGTTAGATGTTCATAATGCTTTCCTCCACGGTGATCTTGATGAGGAAGTGTACATGCGACCACCACCAGGCTATTGTGGTCAAGGGGAGACACGCGTATGCCGCCTCCATAAATCCTTATATGGCCTCAAACAAGCCTCACGACAATGGTATTCGAAATTATCTCATACTCTCATCCTTGCAGGTTTCAGTCAATCTGCAGCCGATCACAGCCTCTTTACCAAAATCAAGGGTACAATAATCACTGTTGTTCTTATATATGTTGATGACATTCTGGTTGCTGGTAATGACATTTCTGCCATCAATTCCATCAAGCGGCACCTTGCTCAGACTTTCAAAATCAAAGATCTTGGCGATCTCAAATATTTCCTAGGGATTGAAGCTGCTCGATCCCCTAAAGGCATCTTCATCAATCAGCGGAAATACACTTTGGACATTCTCTCTGATTCTGGCCACCTTGGTTCTCGCCCTGCTTATTTTCCCATGGAACAACATTGCAAACTTAATGACTCCGATGGTGACCTTTTGGACGATCCCAGTTCATATCGTCGATTGGTTGGTCGTTTGATCTATTTGACTATCTCCCGTCCGGATATAACCTTTGCTGTCAACATTCTAAGTCAGTTCATGCATGCTCCTCGCACACCGCATCTTTCTGCTGCTCACCGCTTGCTGCGTTACTTGAAGACCACTCCTGGTTATGGTCTCTTCTTCTCATCCAACTGTAGCTTTCAGGTATCTGCATTCTGTGATTCTGATTGGGCTAGTTGTCCCCTCACACGCCGTTCCACAACTGGTTTCATCATCAAATTGGGTGGTAGCCCCATCTCTTGGCGTACTAAGAAACAAACCACTGTCTCTCGTTCTTCTGCTGAAGCTGAATATCGTGCGATGGCCACTACAACTTGTGAACTTGTTTGGCTTCGCCTCCTCCTACAGGAACTTACTGTGCCCCATCCACAGCCTATTCTACTTCACTGTGACAATCAGGCTGCCCTCCACATTGCTCGCAATCCGGTTTTCCATGAACGCACAAAACATATTGAATTAGACTGTCATCTCGTTCGTGAGAAAATTAAGTCTGGTCTTATTACTGCCTCCTATATTCCTACCTCTCAACAACAGGCTGATATCCTCACTAAGCCCTTGGGGCGTCATTTTTTTATCTTCCTTCGCTCCAAGTTGGGCATTACGGATCTCCACGCTCCAACTTGAAGGGGAGTATTACAGCACCCAATTACAGCATGGACTCGCATCACTCACACACAGAAATCAAGCCGGCACTTTCCTTATACATTGTTTCCATCACAGCAATTTTCCTTATACATTGTTTCCATTACAGCAACTATTTACCATGTATAGATCTAGGTTTTGTGTATAAATATTGGATTACAAACCACATAAGATATATAAGAGAATTTACCTTCCTTCTCCATCAATGATTTTCCCTCTTATCATATAGCAACCCCACTGAGGTCTAGCTGCGGTCAGGAAGAGGAACATTGTTGAAAAGTAACGATAAGTGCATTCTAAAACATTAACGACAAAGTAATTGCAAATGTACATTGTTAAAACATTAACGACAATGTACTTCGCGATCTTTAGCAACGTGCATTATATGTTGTCATATCAGTCTAGTCTATGGGAACATCGAAGATCACAACGTACATGTGTACGTTGTTAAAGACCTATGGAAATTTATTTTGCCAATTGCAAAAGCCTACATTTATGAAAATCATTTTTGTATACAGATTTCTTTAATGCAATTCTAAACTAGAAATTCAGTGTTGATTGGCTAAGGTTGATATTCAATTTTAAACCAAAACATTTTCCCCCATCCTTCTATGAAGTTCTATCCAGAAATCCAAAACCTTTAATTTGTTTTCATATCCTTCTGTATATTGACTAGCTTGATTTTCATTCTAACAGCGTGCAATGGAACAAGCACTGCTAATTGAATTTCTAGATATAAAACATTTTGTACGCTACCAAGTGATAGACACCCTCACTTTATATGTGTGTGTGTGTGTGTCTCCATTATCGATTGCATGCTTTAGTAATAAATTGGAGATAAAAGGGAGGTTACAATTTAGAATCTGCTATTAGTCTTGTCATTTATTCTTGCTTCAAGCTTAGGAAAGCCTGTTTACTTAGACATCTCGTGACAGGGAATTGAGGCAACCATTTTCTCATATTCTATTATCAAGTTGTCTTCCAAATGATCCAAGGCCTGATCTTAGCAAGTGGATATTTTGTTTATATAAATGAGACTTATTTTTTTGTATTATTTGTTTAGCCTGCTCCAAAGTTTTCTTCATTTTTTATTTGTATTTTTTATAAAAAGAATTAATTTGGTGCTTAGTTTCATTTATATTTACATTTAATTTGGTGCTTAGTTTCATTTATATTTACATTAAAGTAGAATTTTAATTAAATTAACATCTAAAAATGAAAATGAAATCGGATTGTTAATCTATTTCTAGTTGTGATATTTGGCTTCTTCTTATTTTTTTTTATTTTTTTTAAAAACTTGATGTTTCCAAAGTTTTCTTCATTTTTTATTTTTATTTTTATAAAAAGAATTAATTTGGTGCTTAGTTTCATTTATATTTACATTTAATTGTGTGAGCGATATAGGTCAAATTAGAATTCTAATTAAATTAACATCTGAAAATGAAAATGAAATCGGATTGTTAATCTATTTCTAGTTCTGATATTTGGCATTTTTTTTTTAAAAACTTGATGTTTAATTTTTTACAATCATTAAGAGGCACTACGAGTTTTGTCATTACTTCATTTTCATAACCTACACGGATGGGTGAAGAATCATAAGTTGAATGTAATGAAATATTTTATTTGTGTTGTTCAGTTGGATTTAACATCAGCTTTAGGGATGGGAATTCGAACTATTAAAATTGAAAATCGCGGTTAATCGAACCAAATGGGACGAAAAAAATCGAACCGATGGTACAATGGGTTAGTTATGATTTTGATTTTAATGACCCGATTTGTGATGGGGCGGGTATGGTATTTAGCGAAGGTGCCCCGAATCGAACCGATTACCCGTTTAAAAAAAAAAAAATTTGGACAATTGAACTTTTTTTAAATATTCTTTGTATAATTATGGTCTATTACCTTACCGACCTGTTAACATGACCGGCACATTAACTCAATTTTTTGGCCTTAGCTTAACCCTACTCATACTCACTTACTCACTGAAAATATACAGAAAATAGGAAATATTTAAGCGACGGGCAATGGTGAGAAAGAAAATTCGAAATTGGAATCAACAACACCGTCTCCGCCTTCTGCTGTGCCGCCGCTCCAGATTTGACACTATAATCATATCTGAATTCGAAAGATATAGGCTGTGTCGTCCATAGTGTGTGACATTCAGATCTTATATTCAAATCTTATTCTGATATCTATATCTTGATTAGTTCACTGTTATTTTATTTTTTATTGTAGCTTTGAAATGACATTTTAAATAGGCTATATTTCCTTCTATTGTATTATGTAATGGAAGTATGTATAGGATGGCTATGATTTAAATTTGAAAATGTCTTATGTGATTGAGATGAAGATATTTTTTGAATTGGTCTTGATAAATCTATTTTATATGAGGTTCTCCTTCCCTGAGTCATCCCGTACATTTTCTTCGTTAGTGAATGCAAACGTAATTTTATTGATTCTGATCTTTCCCTCTTTCTTTTACTGCTTGCGGGAGTTGAGCTCATTAATCTATTTGGTTCCCTAATTCTATTTCTCTTTTTTGTTACTTAATACAATGTTTAATTAGTTGGGTACTTTAATTTTATTGCTAGCAGTTTTGGTATGTCTACTGGTTGTTATTTATCTGTATGGTATTAAATTAGAGATTTTTAATTTGTATATAATTCTCTTATTTTGGGTTGTTTTATCTTAACTTCTCAAAAGCCAAAGAAAGATCCTTTAAATTGTTTGTATTTTCATTTGGGATATTGTTTGCTAAATTGGCTTAATATTGTGTTTTCATTTTTATTGATTTTTATTTATAATTTTTTTTTTCAATTTGACGGTCGGACTTATAAAAAAATAATTTATTTTCGTGATTATTAATCGAACGGAACCGAGTCGAATCGAACCGAACCAACTTTCGTGGTTATGGTGCAATTATGGTATGACAAAAAATTTGGTGGTGTGATTATAATTTTGGCCGAACCGACCAGTTGCCATCCCTAATCAGCTTTAACGAAATTAGTGAACCTTTTTGTAATAGTTACCACCGTTAAGTAACAAAATTTACTAAAGATACGTTCGATTGGGAGTATGAAATTTGCATAAAAAATATAAATTCTAAGCAATTCAAGTGCCTATACTTATTTGTATAAATATTATTAATTAAATGTGTTTGATTAATTTAGTTTTCAACTTGAAAAATATTTTACTTGTTCCTATTTAATTAGCGGGTAGATGAGAAAAAGAGGGGATATGAGAGAGAGAGAGAGAGAGAGAGTGACTGTGTGTGTGTGTTACTTGAAAAATAAAAGTCTCATCTCCACAAAAAAAAAAATTTTTCTTATTTTTGAGAAAATTTTAATCACACAACCAAAAGTATGAATTTGGATAAAAATGATATTTTTCATTAAAAAAAAATAAAGACGACTCTAATTGTGAATTTAAATTTTAGGGTAAATTACAAAAGAGGTCCCCAAACTTTGGGTTCATTTTTACTTCCGTCCCCCCCCCCCCTTAATTTTTGGACTATTTGGTGTAATTTTTCCTTATTATATTGTTATTTTATTTTTGTTTATTTAAAGAAAAGGCAGATTCGTCATTTAATGGTCAAAATGGAGGAAAAGGCGAATTTTGCTACATAATTGAAAGGTATGGGATGAATTATGCTAGAAAAAGGTTGAAAATAGATTTATTATATTTTGCAAAGCTTGATGACGAAAATTGCAAATTTCCCTTGTTTTTTACTTATGGGATTAAAAAGTGATGCTTTTATGTTTGGATCAATTATAATTGTCCAAATACCGTGCAACAAGTCATTTTATATGTTGCACCTCAGTACTTGAAATTCCTATTGCATGAATGATCAAGTTTGTAAGTCTTAATTTGGACCGAGTACTCCTTATTCATTTTCTAGGCATGAACTCTAAATTTACGTCATTTTTCGCATTGACTCTGCTTTTATTGTTCTTGAAAATTTTATCCCCTACTCTGTGTGGATTAAAATCTGTTAAAAAATAAAATTCAAGGTCAACAATTTATTGTAATCGCACATTTAATGGGGCTTACAACTTTACAACAACACATTTAACCAACTTTCATCAAAATTTATTAAAATTTTTATTTTAATCTACACCAAACGGACTTGATTTCCATTTATTTGCAACAGCGCAAGTCTTCACTACTTGCTTAAATTTAAAAAAAAAATAAAAAAGGAACTCCTATTTCATTCCAAGTTGGAGTTGGGAGCTGTGCACATGAGTCTCACCATAAAATTCAGGGAATCTATGTGACACTTCATCTTCATCTTCATAATTACAACTCAATAAATCATCATAAGGCAAAGAGTAAAAAAATTGAACACCCTCTAAACTTTAATTATTGTCATGTTATAGTTATTGGACTTTGTTTTTACCATGACTAGTCTCTCAACTTATTAGAAATCCATTCCATCCATTACTATGCAAAGAACCATTTCATATGCGTCCCATGTGGCTAGATGGACTACAATGTGGCAAGAGACGAAGTGATCATGTTGCCACATGAAGAGTCATTTGCTTGAAAACAACGATTTCACCCGTAAAAAATAAAAAACATACCTTCTAATCAACGAGCCCTAATCTCCCAAAATCATATCCACTCCCACGTAAACCTCATCTGGAACGAACCCTAGAAATAATTTGGGAAAACCGATTCTTTTCAAGTTTCCAAAATTAGCGAATTCACACACACAGATGGAACAGAAAGAGGTAAATTATTCAACACATTCGATTTACATACTTTCTGAAACCATGGATACAATGATGATTAAATATGTGACTTGATTTCAATGATTTTACCTTAAATCATATAGAAAAGATTAAGCTATCTAAATCTTACTACAAAGTACGAGTAAGCCACGAAAAAAGTTCAAAAACTGCAATGTTTATTTCATACCTTACACATTTTTAAATCATTCCATTGTTTTCATTTGTTGACATATTACGAGGAAGACCTTGATTTCTTTCATTCCGAAGTTAACATGGGTTCTGAAGAAGATAATTTGTTGTACAATTGCAAAGTGACAGATGACATCAAAATTGGATTGAACATGAATGAAGTTGGAAATGAAGGAGTAGTGTGCTTGTAGGGCAGGTGGAAGATGATAATTTGGAGTATCCATCCTCTAAGGAGTTATTATTAGATTGTTTGTTGAACAAAGATGTTGGTTATCGCATTCCAGAATTTTTTACTGAGGCGGATATGAGGAATCCATAGTTTTAGATCGGACAACTCTTTTAATCAATGCAAGAGTTATGGAATGCAATGAGAACATATTGTGCTCTAAATAATTATAATGTGAAGTTAAAGTGTAACGATAGAAAGTGAGCTTAATGAGTTTGCAAACTGGGCTGTAACTAGATGATATGGACCTCGAAGTTGAGTACGATAAAGATATTGCAAGTGAAGACTTACATGCCCGAGCATACATGCACATGGAGCCAAAAATTAGACATTGTAATTATATATTCTTGACAAATAGATATATTGAATGGTTCAAGGTAGACCCTGATTAGAAAACAAAATCAATTATGGTGACTATAAAGGATGATTTGAAGACAAAAATTAGTAGAAATGTGGCCAACCAAATGAGACAATATGCTTAGGAATTGTTGTTTGGAACCATTGAGGAACAATTCGAACTTTCGAGGAGATATGCTGTGGAGGTACTTCGAACAAATCCGGGATCAACTATGATGATAGCCCTACACGAGAAAGTTCAAAAGGTATTTACATATGCTTCAGTGCTTGCAAGGCCGATTTTATGCTTGGGTATAGGAAAGTGGTTGGTGTTGATGGGTTCCATTTATGGGATTTTTTGGGAGAATTATGTTAACCGTACTAATTGCATCTATCCCTGACATATGCTGTTGTATAGAAGGAGAACACAAAAGCTTGGAGATGGTACATGAAGTACCTCCAAAGGACATTGAAATGGGCAATGGAAAGGGATGGACATGGATGACTTACAGTTACAGGTAAAACATTCTTCAAATTGTACGTGGGGAGTTATTATCAGAGGCAAAACATCGCTTCCGTGAATGACATATGTATACAAATTTCTTCAACGCTGGAGTTTTATAACATATTAATTCAACTCGATTAAATAAAACAAGTTTACAATCCTTCTCCATTAAATAAACCAACCAAGAGTAAAATGCATCAACATAACTTATCTACAAGATGATGCAATTATAAATGCTAAAAGTCTACAAAGGAAGAAACAAAGTAATTTCAAACCAGTCTAGAAACACCAGTACTTTAACATTTATAGAAACACAAGTCAAACATGATTGTCTCGATTGCAAATAAGTGAGTGGCAGGTTAACTTAAAAATTGAAATACAACAAAAGTCTTACAACAAAGTCTTACGACATACTTAATTTAACTTGATGTCATAGTTCAAAAAAATTCACTCAACTTTTCCCTATCATTTCCCATTATCATCCATAACACACTTTCCTTTGCGCATGGTTATGTTGATGGAGATCTCGACATTTTTATTCTTCAATTATTTGAGAACATGTCTTGAACATACGACGACATGTCTTGACATGGATATTTAGCTTTACAATTACACAAACAAACAGAACTCGATTCCGCATTACACTGTTCATCATTCTTCCACTCGAAATGAGTACAATCTCTAGTACATCAAAAGAACAACTTTCCTATGTTTGGGGTATTTTTCTCTACCTCCATGCATTTCTTAAAGCCTTGGCCACATTTTGAGCAGAGTTTATTTGTTGGACAGTCCCACAAGTAGTGCTCGATCTTCCTACAACTGTGACAGATGCCCTTGTTCTTTCCTACCATAACGCTTCAAAAAGAGAAAAGGTGTACACTGTAATTAGGCTCCAAACATGCAACATATACAATCAGAAGCAATAATCGCACATGAGATGTTTGATAACATATCTTTATTCATCTTAGATTCTACCATAATTAAAAAATTATTTATTTGACAATAATATTGGCTTCCCAATTTCATGTATTGATTTTAAATTTTAATACATGAACATTCAAAATGGAGATACATCTATTTGAACATGATTATTGTATTTTCCATAAAAAGAAATACCAAAATATAAAAAAGAAAAAAAAAACGTTTCTCTCGATTCTATAGAAATTGATAAACATGCAAATCCTTGGACATGATTATTGTATTTTCCGTAAAAAGAAATACCAAAATATAAGAAAAAAGGTTTCTCTCAATTCTACAGAAATTGATAATCATGCAAATCCTTCCCGTACATTACTTATCCTGGCACTAACAATGTTGAAGAGAAATTTATGCGAGAACTTCAAATTTCCATACAATAGTTATGGGATTATCTATAATTTATAATTTTCATCACATATACAAAACACATTACAATGCAAATATACCATCTTCCACACTTATCTAGCCTCTGTTTGATTCTCATTCTGGAAAAAAAAAAAATACACTCTTAAACAATGATTTGACAATATTTCAACCACTCATTCTTCAATAAAATAATATTACACGTAAATTCAAAACTTTTCCTTAATTTTTAGCCACACTTTTCCCATCAATATATTATTCAAAAATGTATTCTTATGAAAAGAATAAGGGTCAAAAGGAGGCCTAATCAAACAAGCAATTCAAACATAAATTAACCTCTTCGATGCTCGAATCTTTAGTTGAGTTTTAGATACTTTAGTCTATGTTTCCTCCTTTGCTAATTTTGCGGACTTGAAGAAACGCAATTTTCCCAAATTGATTTCTAGGGTTTGTTCAAGTTGAGGTTCGAGTAAGAGTGAATCCGATTTTGGGAGATGAGGCCTCGTTGATTTGAATGTGTGTTTTCATTTTTTTTTTTTGGTGAAATCATTGTTTTCAGGCAAACGACTCTTCACGTGGCAACGTTATCACGTCGTCTCTTGCCACATTGGAGTTCGTCTAGTCACATGGGACACATATGAAATAGGTGTATGCATAGTCATGGATGGAGTGGATTTCTAGTAAGTTGAGTTACCATTAACATGACAAAAAGCGAAGTTCAATGAGATTTCAAACTTTTTACTCAAAGGCAAATAGGAACTCGGCTAATGTGTATGGACCTCGTTGTCATGGGTGTAAGGATTTTATGAACCCAATATCCACAATAGCCTTTGTTTCAAAAATGAGATCCTCGTATCATTGTCAAAATCAAAATACCTAGGATTGCCGCCTTTGAATCGTAAGATTTTTTCAATATCTAAAATATTTTAAAAAATAAATAGTGGACACAAGCAATAAAAAATGGTCATGTACATTAAAGTAGGGATGCCAATTTGGCTCATCGGTTTGAATGGTCCGCGGCTAGGTATGAGAAAAGCCCAAATTTGCTAGACTCATGACTCGTTGGAATGAAACAGAGGCTCGGGCTGAGTCTCATTTACGAGTGTTGACCTGAGCTTGATGTTAGCTAAAAGTGTCAATTGCAAGTGTACGGGTCGCATTCAAGTAATAAAATGGATCTTTTAAGTCCAGGGTTATCGATCCCTCGAGGAAATGTATACTTTAGATTACACAACTCTAATTAATTTAATTCTAACAACGAAAAGAAATAAACACACACAATAAATACAATGATTTGAAATACGGTAAATTAACTAAAAATCTACAAAATAAAAGAACATAAAATTAATTGGGAATTTTGGAGGAAAATGTGGTTGAGATTCACAGTTTCGCTTAACCATCGTTTAATTAACATCTCCACAAGTCAATTAACAAATTACTCAATTCCGATGTTAGACCCGATTTTTCAATTTTAGCTAATTACATCTCTCGAGCGAAATTAACCATAATTGATTGGTTTAATCTACTATATCTCTATGTCGATTAAAATCAAACAACCGCTTTGTGAAAATAGCTTAATGGGTCACCTAGGGCTAGAGGTATATCGCTATTCATTACACAAACCTAATGTTTCTATCATTTGGTCTAAAATGCAAAATCTTCTGTCGAATGATGTACAATTCACTAAACACATTCATTAATTGGCTACATAAATAAAAATGCAATAAATATAATAGTAGAAACATATGAGAATAACCAATTTAACATTAATGAGCAAATATCAAAGTCAATTAAATCTAGGTTAAGCTAACACCACAAATTCCAACACAAATAATTAGCTCATTTTATACAAATGATGGAAAGGAGAAACTTTTACACAATCCATTACATACCCTATTTGAAGCTTGGCAATGATTTTCGCAAATAATTCTCCACATCCTTAGTGTATCCTTCATTTGCTCTATGATTTCACTCCCAAAATCACAAGTAAAATGGAAAGAAAAAGAAGAGAAAAAGAAAGAAAGAAAAGAAAAAGAAGCAGAAACCAGCAAAAGAAGAACTGGAGAAGCCCAAGATGTCACAACAGAGAAGCCAAAATGAAAGTTTTAAAACAAAACCTAGTGAATATTGCAGGCTTGGTCCCCAAACTTTCGAAAAAAAGACAAAATGGTCCCTAAAGTTCAAAAAGTGGCTCCTAGGCGCCCGGTCTCTGTCCAAAACCAAGAATAATTGATTTTGTGTAATTTGCAATTAAGTCCCTTAGGTAATTGCATGTCAGTCTCTCAACTTTGATTTTGTACATTTTAATCCTCGAATTTTGACTTCATTTCGATTTTCCCTCCATAAATTGCATTCCAAATCTTCCAATTTTTGCCCTTGTTCACTTTGGTCCTCAACATCACTTTTTTGTACGCTTTTAGTCATTTTTCCTCATTTTGCCTTGTTCTATTTCTTTGGGTGATTTTTGGCCTATGAAAGCAAATATTACGTAATTGTAAATAAAATTTTATTCATTTTATCAATAAAGAAACATATTTAGATATTAAATAAGTGTACAAAAATACATTTATCAGCTGAGCTAGCTCATGTCTTGGAAATAAAGCAAAAGGTAGTTATACAACTACCTTTAAATTCAAAAATAGCTACAATTGCCTTTAAAAAAAAATTATAATTTCAGAAAAAAAGAGCTAGCTCAGCTTGGCTCGGAAAGCCCTGAGCCAAGCCCCATTTTTTCAGCTGAGCTTTGGCTCAACTCGAAAAAGAAAAAGAAAAACAGCGAGATCCGTTTTAACCCGAGTTGTGAGCTCTGGCTCACGAGTCAATTCGTTTATGTCCCAACATTAAAGGAAGAATAAATGACATGGATAACAATATAATAAACATATATCGATGACAAACAAAATGAATCAAAGATTTAAAAAGCTTTATTTGGTGTCCATATTCGCATTTATCTGGTATAGAAAAAGTGGCGAAAGCTTACCCAAATCATAGACTTTTTTCATATTTGTACAACACATTAACAATTTTGGGAAGGACAAATTTAGGATGATTTTAACCATCTAACCATGAATGCTTAGAGGGGATCCTCATATATGGTGAAAATCAAATTTTAACTGAAATGAAAGGGTCTAGAGTGAGTTATCTCCAAAAGCCAGTAATCAACTTGGATTATAGAAGCAATTTTTTGACTTGTGCACGTTAAAACTTTGAATTTTGCTGGTTTGCAAGAATTTTTTTGCTAGAAAGGTTGACACCCTCTCACAATGCGCGTGAGTCCCGTTTGAATAAAAAAAATCCAAAATAAAAGTTGGGCCACCATTGTGAATGTCAATCAACCTGCATGTCAACTATATTTGGTCAATGCAGCATGGTTGAAAACTTTTCTAATGCTACATAATTATTCCATTTGCCAATTAAGCATCTCCATTCGTTGTAACCAATGGAAAAATGCAAGTGAACGTGGGGTGTCAATGAGTTGGGTCGGGTCGACTTGTGAGCCCAAAATCAAGGTTCGGGTTCGACGAAATCGAGCTTTTTGTGAGCCCGAGTCGAGCCGAACTTTTGCTCATCGAGAAGAATTGGGCTCGACCCGAGTTTAGACTCGGACTTTTTTTGAATCGAGCTGAGTTGGCCCCTTTTCCTCTCCACATTCCAAGATTTTTTCATTTTTAAAAATATTTTCGAGCTCACGGGCCGGCTCGAGATCGACCTGTTTCCCTAAAAGAGGCTCGGCTCGAGCTAGGCTCAACTCCAGCGAGCTGCAAGTTGAGCCCGACTCGGGCTTTTTGAGGGCCGAACCCTGGCGGCCCGAGGCCTGAGCCACGAGCTTATTTGCCAGCACTAAGGGCCTGTTTGATTGGCCAAATTTTTCGTGGAAGATGGAAAATGTTTTCCTTCTTTTTACTATTCACCTTTTTGATTGTACTAATTTTTTAGGGAAAACGTTTTCTAAGTTTTCCAAGGTACAAATTGTTGATGCACAAAAATTAGAAAAAGTTTTTCCACCTTTTTTTTATTTTTTATTTTTTATAAGCAATTGGAACTCATTCCAAAGTCGATACTAAAAAAATTTATCCATTTAATTGACAAATTGCGTAAAAAACAAAGCGAAACGAACACAAAAAAATTTCAAAATTTTTTTTAAAATTTTTTGCAATCCAAACAAATTTTAATGCAGAATGTAAAAAAATTTATCCAAAAAAAAAAACTATTTACATGAAAAATAAAGCTAAACGAATTAGATGAAAAATTATACCAATCAAATACTATTAATTACAATTCTCTATAAAATAAATTCTAAACAATTCAATTTTCTGTCATTCATTTTTTTTTACCAATTTTTCAATATTGCAATCAAACAGACGTAAGTGAACGCAATTCTAGATCCATTGTAGGGTCAATTTAGTAATTATAACTACAGTGGCGTAATTCTAGGTTTTTCTCGCTCTCTTCCATATTCACACGCACTCACTAGTTCTCACTTCGTCACATTTCTGTGGAGGAGGAGCTGGTGCAGCACCGTATCCCAGGTACACAAAACCCTAGCCTAGAACTTCAGATACACGCACATACGCACAAAAATGTGTCCCTTCACTTGTAACTCTCCGTGGTTATATTTATTACTTAAATTTTCAATTTTCTGTTTCTTCTACGATTTTTTCGGTTTGGATTTTTGAGTTTTTTTGTTCTCGATAAATCGATTTCTGTGAATATGTTTTTTGGCTGGGGTTTAGGGTTTGGGTATGTGACTTTAATATCTGAAATTTCAGTTTATTATTTTTTGAATAAATCAATTTATCAAACTATAAATGTAAATATAGTTTTTGTTGAGATTTCAGTACAATAATACGTGGTCGATCCTCCGAGATTTGGAGCACAAGGATATCTTGTTGTGGGAAATATCTTTTTTTTTTATATATATAAATTAAGGAATGAATAAAGGTGAATTATTGTATGGGATTTTATGAAGAAATGCTGTTTGAGTTTTGGTCTATGGTTGTTTTTTGGAAAAGCAAAAGGCTCTATTGCATATATATTTCATGATATTGGTTTTGCTCATGAAATTTGGTAAATACTGTTGATGCAGCATCAGTCTGTGAAGTTGAAGTTTGAAGAAAATGGATAAGAAGAAGCCACTAGTGTTTTTCGATGTTTCCATTGATGGGGATCCTATTGAAAGGATGATTTTTGAGGTGCTATGTGGGTGTGTGTGTGTATATCTCTATTTTGTAATTCATGCTTAGAGTGTGTTTGATAGAGATTATAGGGGAAAAATGAATTTTAAAATAGTGATATGATGGAAAATGTGAGGTTGAAAAAGAAAAAAATTATTGATGTGATGGAAAATCTTATTTTATTGAAGAATGTGTGATTGAAAATGAGTAGAAGAATGAAAATGAAAATAAGAATGTGGGTCAAACAGACCTTAATGTCTTTAATATTTAAATCTACTACATTTCCTTTATGATTCTGATACTTATAACTATTAACTTTTGCGATTATGATGCAGCTTTTTACTGATGTTGCTCCAAAGACGGTGGAAAATTTCCGTGCACTTTGTACTGGTAACCTGCAGTTTCTTTAGTTCGCAAAATAGTAGATCTAAACTACCAAGCTTTTCTGGACAGGAAAGGGAACTGAGGAATTGATTTTTTTTGGGATTCTCTCGTTATATGTTACTATGTATAGCTATATCTTTTTGTTCCTCGGTTTTTAAAATTCATATCATTACATTTTTGAGTTTCCAGTGACTCTTTGATGAGTACAAGACATAGACACATCTATTGGGATTGCTTGGTCTATACTATGTGCAAATTTGGATGGTTTATACTATTTGCAAATTTGCACGTTGTTTTGGGAATCCACCACTTTGAACACATTTTGTTGGCTAGTTTGTTCTATAAAGTGTATTTCTCATATACTAATTCTTGAATGGTTCTGTTCTCTATTTCTTCAGGAGAGAGAGGTGTCAGTGCTAAAGCTAAAAGGCCTCTGCACTATAAAGGAACTTTCTTCCATCGTATCATCAAAGGATCTATGGCTCAGGTATGCTATTTACTTTTTATTTGCTTCATCTATTTTTTGATTTGCTTGGCAAATTTATTTTATGTCCTGGTTCTGCATGAATTAGAAGTGGCCTTTGTCTTTATCAGCTATCCATGTTTATGCTGTGACAGGGCTGATGATCACGGCTGCTTATCTAGTGATGTAGTTTTAAGGTCGTATTTACTGAGTTGTCCGTTCCATTCCAAAGACTGACTTTACGTTGGTGTACATAGTCCTGATATGCACAAATAATGGTCTTTTTAATGCCTAGTGAGTAATATCCTTTTAAATATTTTTGCAGGGTGGGGACTTGCTTCGGCGAGATGGTATGTTAATTTAGACAACCTTGTTCTTTTGGTATAGTTTTTTTGTGAAAATATATTTATAATAATTTTAGAATGAGCTTCTTTTTTTTTTTTAATAATTAGAATGTCAGATCTTTATCCTATATCCGTAGAAGGCCTGTCATTTTAGAAAAAATAGGTTGCTTTTGATTGTTGGAGTGAAGTAATATTTGTCTCTTTTAAGTCCGGTGATGCTTTCTCCACAAAGTGATGTACTTCATCTTGATCCCTGTTCCTACTCAACAATATGCAGTCATGCTCTCTACCTGCTATACGTGAAAGAAATAGTCCTTGTTTCATGGTGAAAGCCGACCGCATACATGATACTTCTATGGAGAATCTGCAGTAGTGTTAACTAATTATTAACCTAAACTTTGGCTTATTTTGATTCAAGTGGTTACTGTTTGGCTTGGCCCTATCACTTTATACTAGGAGGGTGTTTGGTGGGGATTAAAATTAGATTTTTTTAGTAGATTGTGATCGAAGATTTTGAAATGTGTGGTTAAAAAGTTGTGGGACCATGAAAAATGTGGTCATTTAACTTTGACTTAGATTAAAATTCGCTTTTAATCCAAACCAAACAGGCACTAGATGGTACTGGTATTACACACTAGTTGATTGTCAAAATGTCTTTTTGTCTGATGAGCGGTGTGGTTCTTGTTGACATTTGGATGTTCAAAACTTCAAATG
The DNA here is from genome assembly GCA_019395295.1 of Osmanthus fragrans. Classification (NCBI taxonomy): domain Eukaryota; kingdom Viridiplantae; phylum Streptophyta; class Magnoliopsida; order Lamiales; family Oleaceae; genus Osmanthus; species Osmanthus fragrans. The sequence goes on along the minus strand of CM033346.1, from coordinate 16,755,680 downwards.
AATAGCCTCTTTCCTTTTCTCATCTAGTTAAGCTTGTGGTTCTGAGTCAATCAGAAGGTATAGCTGATGCAGAACAAAAGGGAGAGAAATAAGAGCAAAGTGAAGATAGCATAGAAGATTGAAGAAATGGGAAAAGAATTGAGAAAAATTATTGGGGAAATTTCAGCATCACTTAATAGTGTATATAATTGATGAATCCTGCTCCCCTTTTTGACCACTCTGTATGTCCATTCTGTATGTCCATTCTAAATACGCAGGAAAGATCCAATGCAATCATACCCTATGCAACTACATCAATTGATATTGTCAATTTAGTCTAACCTCTGTTCATTACGCTTATGAACTTGTGCCTCTTTAGGTTATGCTTAACATGCCTTAATGGCTTAACCACCTAAGTTGTTTCTAAGTTAAGTTATTCGAAGTGTTGCCATCCAAACTTGTTGGAATATGATCTGTATATATTCTCATTTCTTATTTTCTGTATTATAATATGGCCCTGGATCATTTTGATGAGAACATTTTATAAAACTTTGACTGATGATTGCGTAAGATTGGTAAACTGTCAAGTGAGTGACTAAAACTATTGTAAGACACAAGTGTTGGGTTTGGTAGGCATACCTAATTAAAATGCCTTTTTTAGTCTACTGTTATGGAAAAAAGGTCTGCAGGTGATGAAGCTGTTGAAATATGGTAGCTTGCCAGTGCTCATTCTTAATTACTAAATGATTACAATTACTTTTCAGGGAACTACGGGGAAAGTATATATGGTGGAAAGTTTCCAGGTATTAATATACTCTTATTTGTCTGTGTATATGTTGGTCTAGGAATGATGATCATCTGCTGAAATTGTGTCTTCCTTTCAAACTGTAAATCAATCAGTTAACAATAGAATCAAACACAAACAAATTATTTTGTTCCTTTTCTTCTAAAATTGCTTCTCTCCTAAGAGCTAGAGCATTTCTTTTGTCATTGATGTGAAGGTTGGAGCTGACTTTAATCATATTCTTGCTGCATTGGGGCTATAATCCAAATGGTATTGAAATAATTGTTCTCTCTTAAGATGATTAACAATTCAGATATTTTGCCTGACTTGATTTGCTCATTTGGTTTTAGATAATCATTGAGCTTTCTTCACCGTGGCTTTTTGTTTAATGTTTCTCCAGGTGTTCACACTTCACATGTATGATGTATTGATTATCATCTTGTTTGCCTTTTATTGTACTACATTCTTCTTTTCTGGTTTTTATATAAGATAAGATTGCTAGTATTTATCTTATATTTTGAGAATAAGCACAAAAAAGTATGAATGAGAAGCAATTAGGTTTCTTTCCCATTAGAGAGCAGTTTTGGATTTCAAAGCAAATAACTTGTAAATATGTGCTGGTCATGCCTTTAATAAGTTTATGACTTGTATTTTCTGCTTGTTTGATTTATCTTGAAGTGCTTTTTATTAGAATGTTCTATAGTTGGTGCGGAGATTGAATTGCTTTCTGTTTCAGATCAGGGTGTGTTCTGTATATTTTAGAAAATTGGTGGATTATATTTTGTTTCAGTGTTATTTGTTCAATAGTCTTTAATTAGGTGATAGTGCATTGAATATATGCACATACATTTTGCTCGATTCTTTGTGAATTTTTTAGGCTTAAAGTAAACTGATTAATATCTGTCGTAATGCATTGGATCCACGGATTTTTTTTTAATTTTTAATTTTTGCCAGTCATAATTGTTAACACTAGTCAATAAAATGTTTCTGTTTTTTATTGGTGCATGTGACACTAACTAGCCCAAAATGATTTCTGTAATTAACGCCATATCGCTGTGCCTTACGTTGACAGCTTCTTTGAGCTTTCCTTTAATGCCTGGTAGAACTTGATTTTCTGCTGTTTCATCTAGAGAATGCTCAAATTTTGAACTCATTTTATTTCTAGAGTATCTAAGGTATGAGCAATCCATGGATACTGACAATGCTATTACCAAACTGTTTTTAGCTCTGATGCTGCCACTTTATTTTTGATACTGGTAACAATTCTGTCGTCAAACTGTTTTGCATAATAGAATTTCAAATCCAAACCTGGTAGCACTTTCCTGCATGCCTTCCAAGGTCACCATGTTCGTTGATTGCTCGTACAGTCTATTACCCACAGAAGCAAAATTCCTTGTTTAACTAATAAAAATAGAACGTGAACAGAAGCAGCCAAATACTTCTGAATGAGAATATTAAGGGATTCTCACACCTTGGCATCAATGATGTTGTCACATATTCTGCAATTTCCTTCGACCATCCTCAACTGATCAAAGCTGTATTCTCAGCATTGCTTGTAACCCCCACAAATCACGTCTATTTTTCTAAATAATGTGTGGATGCCTTGTCTCTGTTTTATCATTTCCATTGTCTGATTGATAAAACAATGTGCATTGTTTACTGTTCAGAACGTACTGTCAACGTACAAGAATGGATAAATCAACGCATTGTTTGTTGTTTCGTTGTATGCAATGGCTGAACTTCAGGAAATGCATCTTTAATTGAAGTTTAAAATACGGGGAGTCCTGTAGACACGTAACCTGGTTGCATCTGCATTAAGTCTTCACAGTTGTGTTGCTATCTTTGATTTTTTAGAATTGTAAAATGTGACAATTTTCAGATGAATCTCCGAAGCTGAAACATGACTGCCCTGGTCTTCTGTCCATGGCGATTGCCGATCGAGATGAACGTGGGTCTCTGTTCAGTATAACTTTTAAGGCTGATCACCACCTTGATAGGTCTGTTTCAGATTTTATTGTCTAATGGGGCTTCAATCAACATATATTTAGTGTTTGTTAAAACTTTAATTTTGAAAAGCATCTCTTATTTTCATAAAAAAGTTCAATATTATGAATTGATTGTCTTGGTTTTTTGGAATTTATTTTGATTATATCCATTTTTTTAAATATATCCTTTATAAGCAGTTTCTTCCAGCACTGTAATAGATTATATTTACTTTCTATGTTTGGACAGGGGACTAATACATCTAAAAACACTAATTATGGAAGTCAAAATTATTGTCTTAATTTTTGGCTCAAACGTCTCATAGTATATGCATAAGGACAAAACTTAAAAGCAGAAAGATGGAGGACACCGAGATGGAATAGACCCAATACTATACCCAAGTATCCTGTGTTACACAGTGAATTTTGTCCTTGATAACCTATGAATTCAATTTCTTATAACGGATAATGGTATCTATTATCCTTGCGACTTGGAAAATGTTTTGTCGTTGCATCTCTCTTAATAGGTTAGTGGCTTCTGCTCAACAGGAAATCTGTTGTCTTTGGGAAACTTGTGGATGGGTATGAAGTGTTGAAAAAGATTGAAGGTGCTGGTGATGAAGATGGTAGACCGGCTGTGACTCTGAAGATTATCAATTCGGGTGAATTACATGATGGTAAGACTCCGAACTGTTCCAAACCAATATTGACATTCATCCAAAAATTTTTAATTTGTGGTGGTAAAAGTACTAGTAATTTATAGTAAGAGCGATGCTATTGGGCAGTGCTGTTGTATGTTACAATATTTCTTCTTCTGGTCTCTGAATTGTAAAGTTAGTTAATTTATGTATGTTTTGCTTTTTCACTTGTTGGTTTATTCTTTCTCATGTTTCTTGTCTGTTCATACAGTCAAAAAGAAAGGGAGTAAGCTGAAAATGGGGAAAGATTATATTGACGTTGATGGCCATGAAGTACGACGCAAGGGGAAGCGCAAGAAATCTTCCAAGGGGAGAAGGAAAAGGAGAAGATATTACACATCAGAATCAGATAGTTCCTCTTATACTGATTTAGAGTCATCAGAATCTGACAGTGAGTCTGATTCATACGCTTCCTCATTAAGTGACAGTAGCTCTTCAAGTGATGACAGACGTAGGAAGAGGAAGAGATCTAAGAGAGAAAAACATAGTCGGAGAAAAAGAAAAGATAGACGACGTGAGAAACGACGCAAGAGGCGTGATAAGAAATCAAAGCGTCAGTCAAAAAGGTAGCAGTAACCATTAATTGTTATACTCATGCTTTGTAATTCTCTTTACAGTTGTAGATGTTCACTTCCGCTTCTTGTATAATTTCACATGAAATGCTCACCCTTATGGTTCTGGATGTGTTCATGTGCGTGACATGATGTGAACCTTATATCATCGATTTATGAATTTACACCCCAGCAAAGATTTCGTGCTAGTATTCAAGTGTGTGGATAACAATTACATTGATTGCTGGGGTATCATATTAAAGAAATTGTTATCATTCAATAGAGTTCTGTTTTCCCAATTTTTTTGTGCGACTTTGACTATTAATTCATTTCATACTGTATCTATTATATCATATCACCGAGTGCACTGGTAGTGTTTTTTTATTTTTTATTTTATTTTTAGTTTTGTTTTTCTCATTTATATTTGGCACCGAACTTCTGGAATTGTATTGGTCAATACTAAACCACAAAATAACACACGAGATGTTACAGCGTCCTATGTATGATGCTAATTTTGTCTTGTGGAAAAATCCTTTAGGGATAGTCTTTCAGATAGTGAAAGTGAGAATATGAGTGGAAGCAGCTCTGAAGACAATGGTGCGGGGATTCACGAGTCTGATGAGGAGCATAAAAATCCAGGTAAGATGATGGTGGTCTATTTAGTATATCTATCTTAGTGCTTCTATTGATGCAATTCCTTGTTTGGCATTTTACAGTCCACCAATCTTCTCTTCGTGAGGGCCAGGGAATTGCTACTGTTCATCACAGGAAAGGGGAGGTAGCTGATATGTTCGAAAGAGAAGAGGGTGAATTTCCAAGGGAAAATGGAGAGCACCAAATCAATGGTATTCAAGGGGATCTGAGATCCGGCAAAAGTGCAGATAGACAACCTGATGTAGTAGATGACCGCCCAAGCAAATCTAGGTTTATATTTCATATCACTCGCACCTCACAGTTTTCTTTATGCTTGCCAATTCTTCCAGATTTGGTATTTTATTAGAAGTTGATGAGCAGGAGCCGAAGCTTAAGTCCTAAAAGGACCATGAGTCAGAGTATAAGCATTAGTCCGAAGAGGAGTAAGGGCAGAAGTCCAAGTGATAGTGCAAGACATGATATGAGCAGGAGTCCCAGTGTTAGCAGAAGCCCGCAGTGGGTTGCTGAGAAAAGCAGAAGCAACACTCCAGTTAGATGTGGAAGCCGCAGGAGCCCTGTAAGAAGTCCAGTCAGGGGAAGAAGCATCAGCATGAGCCCCCCAGCAAGGTCTCAATCTCGACGAAGACATAGCAGAAGTCCAACAGCATCTCCTCCCAGAAGAAGAGTTACCCGGAGCCCACCAAGAACTTCATCGAGGAGGTCATCCTTGAGGTCAGTTAGTCGTAGTCCTATGAGATCTTCTCGAAGGAGTATAAGCAGGAGCTCTGGTAAACCTCGCCGAAGAAGTGCAAGTAAAAGTCCTGTTCGATTGTCTCGGAGGAGTGTCAGCAGGAGCTCAGGTATGGGCCCTCCTCGGAGAAGCCGTAGCCCAAGTCCAGTTAGGGCACCTAGCAGGAATAATCGTCGTAGCTATTCAAGAAGTCCTGTAGGTGCAGGGCGTAGGGCAAGGTCACCTGTTTCTGATCGTGGTAGGAGCTCGTCAAGAAGTCCTGCTGTGGATGAATCACCAAAACGTATCAGAAGGGGAAGGGGTTTTAGTGATAGATACTCTTATGTACGTCGTTACAGGAGTCGCTCCCCAGACCGTTCTCCTGTAAGGCCATATCGGTACGGTGCTCGAAATGATCGAGACAGGTATTGAACATGCATGTCTATTTTTCCCATCGACCTTCAAAACATCATCATACATCTGCATTACATATTGTTCTGCTTTCCTGTATTGTACTGTTTGTTTTAATTCTCTCTTGTTAAATTTTATAGATATTCAAGTTACAGAAGATCTCCCAGGCGTTACAGGAGCCCTCCTAGAGGAAGAACTCCTCCCAGGTCTGTCGTGTGTGGACAGTGCATTTCAATAAAAAAACATTAGCTGATTTTCTGTAACTTCGTGTTCGAACTTTATAAGCACATTCAATGTTATGTGATACATGTCTGTTTCATTATGTCGTTATGTCCCAGCATGGACAGGTTAGAAGTGAAACATATCTGATGAAGTTTATGGATTTTAGCAGCACATCTACAGACGATGTTTATGGAATAATTTAGCTAGTGATAGGACGCAAGTTCCTTTATGTGCTGTGTATCTTTTGATAAGATCTGAAAAGACGTGCCCGTGTTGGACCATACTGAATTTTAAATGGGAATAATTTCTAGATACATGTAGTTTGCTCGGATTATTATAGGCCCTTAAACCACGATCTCTTGAAAATTTTGGTATTTCTTCTGCCTTCCTATGCATTCAGCTCTCCTATTTTAATGCAAATTCCTGGTTCCTTTCGTTGCAGATACAGAGGCAGGAGGAGCAGGACACGCAGCCCGAGTGTATCTCGCAGTCCAATACGGTATCGCAACCGGCGTTATAGCCGTAGCCGCAGTCGGTCTCCTGTGGAGAGATCGTCCATCACCACCACATGCTGAAATGCGAAGGTCGCCTTCAGCTAGCAGGAGCCCATCTCAATCACGGTCACCACTTGGTTCACAATCTCCTAAACGGGGTAACAAGGATAACTCAGTGTCATACTCTGAGAGTCCCCCTCGAAAGACGGGATTAGTTTCTTATGGAGATGGCTCTCCTGACTCGGATCGGGATTAAAATTTTTTTGTTGGTGGCTTCTAAACTGGCTAGTGTGATTTGATATGACTGAGATAAGCAGATGCCATATGGGAGTTCACTTATCGTTTGTTGGTGTGTTTTTTACATGTATGTCCGAATAATATTATATGCATTTTGGATTTGGATTACGTCTTTCAAATTATTTTGGGCTTAAAGACAATTTATTACTAATAATATATGCAGAGAAGCTGGCTGCAAGGAAAAAAATTAGATCATTTAGCTTTTGACAACCATTATAGAGATTTGTTTTTGTTTTTTTTTTTGAAGAAAATGAGTTGGAATAGTTATTTTTTTGGCGAATGTGGTTAACAAGTAGGAAAACGATTTGAATTTGTGTAAAATATCTTGTTTTAAAAATGTGATGTTGAAAATAAGTTTGATTAAAAAAAAAAGAGGAGTTTCGTTTGAATGGTTGTTTTGATAGGGGCTCAACATGTTTGAAAATCTTCATTATTGTCTACTGGTGTTTTGAAATTTAGGAGCTATTTTGGATGAGAATATGAAAAAGACTTACTTTTTACTGTGTTTTTATTTTTGGTGAATAATTTATTAATAGACTAGTGTTTGTTTACTTGGTATTCCATAATACTGGCATTTTTCATTTATCTTTTGAATTGGCTCTAGATTCGGTATTTGATTGATGTCCAGCAAAAATTTGAATTTTATCATTCTATCATCAAACTGTAGGTATTTTGTCTGAATAGTTATTATACGTAAGCCTGTTCTGTATATTCTCTGGTGATTTGACAGAATTATTATATATAAAAAATAAATCTTAATTCTCTTTTGCTGCATCAGGAAATTGGAAAGTGCCGAAAACTAGGAAATGTACATTAGAATTAGTTAGCATAGGCCGAGGTAACAATGGAATTCTACGCAGCTGTTGTAAACATTGGTACCATTGATGAGCTTGTCCGGCTACTATAATAATCGGTCAGAAAAGATTGAATTATTTCGTCTAAGGAGAAAAAACGAATTTATTTATTAAATTATGTCTGTTACAGCCTTCTTATGTAAAGGTCGAATTAATTTTTTTTCAATAAAAAGCTTGACTCGTACACAACTTTTCTTAAACAAGTGATAGCGAGACTTGAACAAACTTATTTATTAAAAATATGTAAGGCCCAGCTACATTTTTCAAATAGTCATTTGAGTCAAAATAAGTGATTTATTTCCATTTTAAAACAATCAAACACTCAAAATTTTTTCCCTATTATTTAACCATACATTCTCCTAAAAGTCATTATTCAAAATATTGTTTTGGCCATTATAAGTAAACTTTTTGACAAATGTGACATGACATACATACGTATATTCAACTTGATATTAGGGTTGTTAATGGGCCGTTTTGGTCACTTTTTTCTAGCCACTGAAATTTTTGTTTTTAAAATTTTTTTTTCCTAATTTTTTTCTACCTCTATAAATAGATGGTAAAATTTTTATTTTCTTCACCACACCAACATTAACAACTCTCAATCTCTTACTCCTAGTCTCTTCCACAATTATCAACATTATACATAATCTATATTCATTTTTACAATTTCGTCGTCTTCAATTTCAATTATTCAGTTACAATTATTACATACTGCTTTGAAGTGCTTTCTTTAATTTCTTTATTCATAATTTAGTAATAGATCCACAATCATTTGTTGAGGGCTTGTTCGGTATCGGATGCGAATCACATGTGACGCCGCAAAGTCAATTTCTGAATCAATTTTTCGGTCTAAATGAAGTACCGATTCCTGAAGATATTCTAGATATGGTTGTACATGAAAGCAATAATCTATCCAATTGATGTAGATGACGTTGATGTTCCCGAAGCGAAACATGAGGAAAAACCTGAATTAGATATTCCTGATGCTAAAGGGAAGCGAAATGCGAAAAACAGACAAAACGTTGGAAACATTTTAAATTGATTTCAACTGGTCGTGTGGTTGCTGGAACCCCAGAGTCGAAATAAGTATGTAAATGCTGCTAACAACGATTGACATGGCAAAAGGGCTTTGTACCACCTACCTTAATCGTCACTACAAAACGTGTGCGGTCAAACATGGACTTCTTCCAACTGGTCAAATGCAATTGCAATTTTGTAGTCCTAGCACTGGTTCTACGACTTCGCCCTTCACTACGTGGATGTATTCGGAGGAGAATGCTCGTACGAGAATGATGAAACTTATTGTCGGTGCTGAGTTGCCTCTAGCAATTGCGGACAACCAACATTTCGTCACCTACGTAAAAGAATATCCCCAACTGAGGTACATTGTGGTAAATCGAAACACTCTTCGTTCATATACAATAGAATATTTCTTTCAAACAAAACAACAATTAATTATGGATTTGCAAAAATATGGGGGTGTTATATCTTTAACTTTGGATATATAGGAGATGATTAATAAAAGAGCTTATATAGCTGCAACTGCACACTACATAGACCCACTTTGGTGTATGTATAAAAAAATTATTGCTTTTAAAATTATTAAATTCACTCTTAACGCTAACAATATATATAATGCTATTATGACTATTGTTAGAGAATATCGTTGCGAAAGTAAAATTCGTTCTTTTACGTTCGACAACGCAAGTGTTAATAAAGTAGTTATTGATAAATTGTGTAGGGTCAACTTGATTTCAATGATTATTTGTTTCATATTCGTTGTGTGTGCCATATTTTAAATTTAATTGTGCAAGATGGTTTGAAATATATTAAAGATGAAATATAAAGAATTAGAAATTCACTAATATATATCACGATCTCTCCTCGTAGAAAACAAGCATTTGAGAAATTTTGTGCCGAATTTGGGGTGAACACTGCTAAAACATTTGTTAGTGATATAGAGCATAGATGAAATTCTACTTACTTATTATTAAAGTTATGTGAAGGTTTTGAACATTTAATAAAAGAGTTTTATAACAATAGACATATTAGAAATGATGACGACACTATTTTGAATGAATCTGATTAGCTTTTAACTTTAAAAGTTAGGAATTTTTTTGACAAGTTTTTATGACTCTTCAAATACTTTATCTGGAGTTTGCTATCCTACTAGCTGTATAGAGCTTGAACGCTTTTATATAACTGCAAGGACATTTCATAAATATAAAAATGACCCTAATTTTAGTGCAATTATATATTTTATGGAATTAAAGTTTAAAAAATATTGGGAAGACTTGCCTATGTTGTTTTCCTTGGCATGCATCATGGACCCCCCAATATAATATATCATGAACTAAATATGTAATTGATTAGATTTCAAGAGTTTAACCTTCGGTACACCTATCATGTATAGAATTTAGAACAAAATTTATCTGAAATATATGAATTATATGCAGAACGAATGGGTACACATATTAATCTAGTACCCCTCTGCACCTACTTCTTCCACTGATATTGAAGAAGATGACACTGGAATAGTAACTTTATTCGAAGGTATTAATGCATATGGAGATGATGCAAATGTAATAGGGACATCTAGTAATACTTTATCTTCTGCATATAATCAAACACCAGACTCAAGTTCAAATACATTGCCTGTTGAATTAAATGATTACTTTAATCATAATATGCCAACCAACAAAACAATTAAAAAAAGTTCAAAAAAGTTATTGAATTCTGGCGAAAGTACAAACGATGATGACCAATGATTTTTGCAATTGCAAAAGGCCTACTGACACCTTCGGTCAGCACTGTAGTTTCGGAGTCTACTTTTATTGCAAGTAAAAGATTTCTGTTCGAGATCAGAAGCCGACTAAAAGAAGATATTTTGGAAGCATTAATGTGCGTGAAAGATTGACAGGACCCTAATTTTCGACTACAAAGATAAGTATGCCGAAATTGCATGTCGTCAAATAAGTGATATTTAATTTAACCATATTATATTAATCAAAATTTTTTATTTTATAGTATCTTTTTTCATTTAAAAAATTGTACATGTAAAAAGTTGTTCGTATACAATTTTTAACTCCACCTACTTAAAATTTAAGTAGTAGGTCCCAAGTCCGGATAAAAGAGGGGGGTTTATATTTTATCTATTTTCATTAAAAAAAAAAAATGAGCTCGTGAGCTGGAGCTCGACTCGGCCCACAAGCTCGAGGGTCGAGCCAAGCTCGACGTTCATGTAATGAGCCACTAGCTCAGCTTGTGACGAGCTCGAGCCGAGCTCATGTGTCTAAGGATTAAGCCGGCTTGGCCCATTGCCATCCCTACTTGATATCACCAGTCTCTCCAATCCCCAGCAATTGAAGCTGGACAAATATGTACAATTCAACTTTGTGAAACCATTCTTGTATGACTTGTAGAAGCTCAATCCGATGAAGAAAATAAAAAATCCCTGCAAACCTTAGCCACACTCACAAAGGTTAGCCCACAAAATAAGAATTTGCTGGCTCAAACAAATGGTGTAATCCCTGCACTTCTCCAACTATCCAAGTCATCCTTCACGAATATCCAGATACTTTCACTATTTATACTCTTCAACATGTCCCTTAACCCGAATCTTAAACCATCTCTAGTAGACATGGAGATTATTTTCTATCTCAACTCTATAATTATGTCCCTCGGCTCAATGGAAATCAGCAAACTAGCAGCCTCTTTGCTTTGCAGTCTGGCAATGTTGGACAAGAACAATGCGAAATTTGGCGTGTCTGGTAATGTTAAAGATATGGAAATATTTCAATAATTTTACGTTAAGTTTGAAATTGTTCTTTAATGAGTAATGTTATTCCTAGTCAAAGAGTGAAGTAGTCATCTTGTGTGTTAGTTTGTTATTGAGCCATTTGCTATTATTTTAGGCAACAAAATTACAAAAAAATTCATGTCTCAAGTAACAAGCTGCCACATAGGGCAACTACGGTGGTCGCCGACTACAAATAACAATTCTTCTTTAATAGTTTGATCGTGTTTGGCTAAAGTTAGAAAGTTTACTTATATGTAAATATTTTTTAATAAATAATTGTTTTCAGAAGTTGAAAATAAGTTAGTTATTTTGAAATTGAGCTAATAATTACTTGAGTAACCTTTTTTAAGGTTTGGAAGAACGTGTATTTTTTTAACGCTTTAGCCAAAATACTCGTCATTATGAAAATCTTTCCATATTTTTAGTAGGCACCGTTCAAGCTTTGGTGAAAGCACATCAAAATAGCCCTGCAGCTCATCACCTGCTCAGCACATTGGCCGAGCTCGTGTAGTTCTTGTTGTAATGTTGTTCAACAATCAATAAAATATAAGAATGGAATGAAAAAAAAGGGAATTGGTGGCCAAGAGTTTGGCCGATAAGACCACATAGGCCAAATACCCATGCGGTCGCATGGTGTCACTCAGGGACTAAATGCCATGCATGATTTTGTTCTATACGATCGCATAGGTACCTATGTAGTCGCATAGATCAAAGAATGTTACCATTTGTGACCGTTTTGGTTCAAATCTTTGGAGGCATTTCACCACATTTTGGCACCATTTCGTGTGTTCTAATCAATGCCTATAAATAGGAGAGCATGTTCAAGGCATTAAATATTTAAAAATACGTATGATCCATATATCATTCCACAAACAAAGATCAAAACTCTATTGCATATTCAAAGTTATTTCTTTGTGTTCTTAAAGTTTTGGGAGATTTCACTTGTCTTGGTGTTAATCTTCTACCAGGCTTGTTAAAATCCTGCAAACCATTTGCTAAGATCTCTTGAAACATCTCATTCAATCGGAGAGGAGAGGGGGCAACGTTTGATAACAACGATAACATGTTCGAGCTTTCGAATCCTTCTTCTTTTTGTCGTTCTGAAATTTTTGTTTCTTCTTCATAGTCCTTTTTTAAAATATTTCTAACAATCTCAAATGATATTCCTACAATGGAGAGTAAAACAACTATGATGACAATCAAGTTGATGAACCAAGATCTCGTGCACCTGGATCGTTTTGATGGCCCCAACTTTACAAGATGACAAGACAAGTTGAAGTTTCTTCTTACATCTTTGAAAATTTTCTATATATTTGATCCGGATTTGACGTATCACCGAAACCAACAAATGGAGAAATGGAGGCCATTAAAGTCAAAAGATAAAAGAGCCAAAAAGATGAATTGATTTTGCCGTGGTTATATACTCCATGTGTTGTTGGACCATTTGTACGACTTATACACAAACACATCTTTAGCAAAAGAAATATGGAACGCCTTGGAGAGTAAGTACAAAGAGGAAGAAGAAGGCACCAAGAAAATTTTAATTTCTAAGTACTTTAATTTTAAATTTCTTGAAAATATTCCCCTACTTCCCCAAAATACATGAAATGCAAGTGGTTGTGAACAAGTCGAAGATGGTAAATATTGAAATCCCGGAGACCTTTCAAGTGGGGACGATTATTGTAAAGCTTTCCTGGGACTTGGAAAGGATACTAAAAGAAGATAATTCATAGTTCAGGAAATTATTCTTTGGAACAATTGCAGAAACATCTTCTCATTGAGGAAGAATCGAGAATGCGAGATAAGACTGAAAATTCTTATGAAGGCACTTCTAAAGCCAATGCAATGGAGAAAACTACAATAAAATCCAACAAGAAAAAAGCCTTCTAGGATCTTCAATAAGTCCTAGAAGAAGAGCAAATGAGGATGTTTCGTGTGTGGAAAATTTTTATACTAGCAAAGAACTGTAGACACCGAAAACGAAACAACTCCGAGGGTAAGGTGAACTCCATCCAAGAAGACAATATTGTGGCCCCCGTAAGCGAGATAAATGCAATCAAAGGAAAGGTTCCCGGATGGTGGTATGATGCTTGTGCAACAATACATGTATCATATGAAAACTCTTTATTCAAGACATATCATGAGGTGGATAGACCCAAGAGATCCAAATGGGTAACGAAGTCCGATCTAAGGTGATTGGAAAAGGAAACGTGGATATCATCTTCACTTCCTACAAAATCGTTACTTTAACCAATGTTTTACATGTTCCAAATATGAATAAGAATTTGGTTAGTGAAAATCTCTTAGGAAAATTGGGCTTTAAAAAGTGTTTATGAGTCCGGTAAATTTGGACTATCCCTAAATGAGAAATTTGTTGGAAAATGCTATTCTTGTGAATGAATGACCAAGCTATGTACTGTTGACAAATTAAATGATAATCAAGTTGATTTAGCTTATATTGTTGACTCATTTTCATTATGGTATGTTAGATTAGGTCATATTAAAAAAAATGATGAAATGTGACTTGATTTCATATGATGAAAATGAAGTATATAAATGCAAGACATGTGTAGAATCTAAGATGATTCAAAAGACATATCCAAGTGTTAAAAGAACCTCTAGCATTTTGGAATTAATTCATACAGATATTTGTAAATTAAACATCATGTTAACTAGAGGTGGAAATAGATATTTCATTACCTTTATTGATGATCACTCTAGGTATACATATGTTTACTTGTTGAAGCATAAACATGAGGCCTTTGACATGTTTAAAGTATATAAGAGTAAAGTTGAAAATCACTTAGGTAAAAAAATAAAGATCTTAAGAAGTGATAGAGATAGTGAATACTCTAGTGACTTTAACATGTTTTGTGAACAATATGGTATTATTTACCAATTTCTGTACCTAGGACACCCGAATAAAATGGTTTGACTGAAAGGAAAAATGGAACTTTAGTAGAAATGATTAATGCCATGTTGACCTATGCTCAATTGCCATTTAATTTGTGGGGTGAAACTTTATTAAGTGCATGTATGATACTAAATATGATTCCTTCAAAGTTTACAAAGGTTTTTTCTTATGAATTTGGAAATGAATAAAATCTAACATTGGATACTTCAAAGTGTGGGGGTGTCTTACTTATTGTAAGAACATGAACCCCAATAGGACCAAGTTGGATTTGAGAGGTATTAAATGTACTTTTGTTAGATATGCTAGTAATAGCAAATCATATAGATTATTAAATTTGGAGACCAATGTGATAATTGAATCCAGTAACGTAGAGTTCTTTGAAGATTCATTACCTTCGGATAATAAATTAAAGAAAATTCATAAGGAAATTCCAAGTTCTACTGGAACACAAGATGAAACATCTTCTAAAGGTGTTGATGAATCTAGTGAACCTTGAAGAAGAAGAAGAACTCGAATTGAGAAGTCTTTTGGACTGGATTAAATTAACTTTCAACTTATTTTCTTTTACTTAGTAAAGGGAAGTGAGAAGAATGTTGTAAGGACAATCCCTTTTGTTCTACAAGTGAAAACCGATCCCAAGATTTATAGAGAGGCCATGGCTTCTCGTGATAATAACTTTTGGAAAGAAACAATTAAAGATGAAATCGATTCAATTATTTCAAACAATACATGAGAACTTGTTGATTTACCACTCGGATCCAAACATATTGGATGTAAATGGGTGTTTAGGAGAAAATATAATGTTGATGGTTCTCTTAATACATTTAAGGCTAGATTAGTAGCCAAATGTTATCGACAAAAAGAAGGAATGGACTATTTTGATATTTATGCACTGGTGGCTAGAATAACATCAATCTAGATATTATTCACATTAGCTTCCATACATGGCTTGCATGTTCATCAAATGGATATAAAGATAACATTCTTAAATAAGGATCTCAATGAGGATGTTTATATGGAACAACTCAAAGGGTTTGCTAGAAGAAACGAAGAGGTTTCTTTCTTCCACATTTAAGATGAAGGATCTTGGACGAGTGGATACTATTTTGGGTATCAAAGTCACTAAAACTAGTGAGAGTTACATCCAAGTGAATCATATTATATCGAGAATGTAATAAACAAGTTCAAACATTTAAATGTAAAGGAATATAGTACCCCAATTGATCCAAGTTCAAAACTTATGAAAAATGATGGAAGGACAATTACTCAATTTGAGCAAGTGTTATAGGGAGTCTAATGTATGCAGTTCAATGCACAAAATCAGATATAGCATTTGCAATTAGTAAACTTAGTAGGTTTACTATTAATTTGAGGAATGATCATGGAAGAGCTCTTGGATATTTGAAGAAAACCAAGAACTTAGGTCTACAATACACTAAATTCCCGACAACATTAGAAGGATTTACTAATACTAGTTGGATATCTAGCACGGGAGAAAGTAAATCTACTTCGGGTTAGGTGTTTACGTTTGGATGAAGTGTTGTTTCTTGGAAATCAAAAGAAACAGACATGTATAACACACTTGACTATGGAATCTAAATTTGTAGCACTATCGAAAATCGAGAAAGAAGTTGAATGGCTTAAGATTTCCTTTATGAGTTACTTTTGGGACCGAGAATACATCTTCAATACCTATCATGTGTGATAGTCAAGCCACGTTAGCAAAAATATATAACGAAGTATACAATAAAAAGTCTAGATATATAAGTTTTAGACATGACTACATAAGAAAATTAATCAAGGATGGAATAATTTTCCTAAATTATGTAAAGTCAATCGATAACTTAACGGATTCTTTAACTGAACCTCTAAATAGATATTTAGTAGGGTTTATTTCGACTAGGATTTGGTTGAAACTCCTAAATTAAAAGGTTCACCAATGACGGCAAACCTACGTGTCATTACTCAAAAGGTAATCTACAAGTTCAAAAGGTAACAACAAATCATTCGATTTGTGAATAATTTCAACATTAATAAAATTTGCGATAACCTTATCCTAATAAGTAATGTTGGTTGTTACTGAAGTGAGGGTTGAACTTTAAGCTCTTAATGAATTTCAGTACTAAGTACAAGTATCTCTAAAAGTAACAAAGATACTGGAAGAACTTCACCGAGATAAACTTCGAGGTGGTGCTGCTTCAATAAAGAGTTGGAGTTTCTCTTTTAAAAATTTGCTGAAAAGAATAAACGCAAGACAATATTAGCGCTAAGTGAGTTGAGGGACTTGAAAACAAGTGATACTTGTGCGCGTGTGTGTGTGTGTTCTTACCAGTATTGTCACATGGAGTACATGGTTCAAGCTTTCATCATTTCATGCTACATTTGATTCCGACTTTACCTTGTTAGAATTATACTATGGTTAGATTCAAATTGAAAGATATCTAATCCTTATGCATATGTATTGTACTTCGAATATGAGATTTTATTGAATATTGAACAAGTGATGAATCGTTGTAATGTTGTTCAACAATCAATAAAATATAATAATGGGATGGAAGAAAAAAAAGAATTGGTGGTCGAGAATTTGGCCTATTCGGTAATACCCATGCGATCACATGGTGTCATGCACGGACTAAACGCCCTGCATGATTTTGTTCTATGCGACCGTATAAAACAAAGAATGTTATCGTTAGTGACCTTTTTGATCGTTTTGGTTCAAATATTTGGATGCTTTTTGCCACATTTTAGCACCATTTTGCATGGCCTGATCCATGCCTATAAATAGGCGAGTATGTTCAAGGCATTAAGTTTTGAAAAACACTTATGATCCATATATCATTCCAAAAACAAAGATCAAAACTCTATTCCATATTCAAAGTTATTTCTTTGTGTTCTTGAAGTTTTGAGAGATTTCACTTGTACTTGGTGTTAATCTTCTACAAGGCTTGTTAAAATCCTGAAACCATTTGCTAAGATCCCTTGAAGCATCTCATTCAATCTGAGAGAGGGCAAATATCGTTTAAAAGGACAATGATATCATGTTCGATCCTTCAATCCTTCTTCTACTTTTTATCATTCTGAAATTTTTGTTTCTTCTTCATAGTCCATTGTTGAAATATTTCCAACAGTTCCATCGGAATTGCATAGTGGCAGTATGGCCGGGAGTATTTCCAGTGCTGATCCAAGCAGTAGAAAGCATTGAAGGTGAGGATCTTGAGGGAACTTCCTTGTCAATCCTAGGATTACTCGCCAGGTTCGATGAAGGATTAACTTCTTTAAGGGAAACAGATGAAATTGTAAGAAGAATGCTGGAAGTTTTAAAAGGGAAGTGCATGTTCAGTAAGGGGGGTTGCAGAAATTCTTCTGATGTTGTTTGATGACAGTGAAGGGTGCCTGAGAGAAGCTTTAATGCTGCCAGGATTTTCGTCTGTGCTTGCTGATTTTTTAGTGAGAGGTTCGGGAAAAGCTTGAGAAAAGGCCTATGTACTATGAAAAATATCATGGAAGGTAGCTATAATTCATCTATAGAAAGAGATTCTATGCTTCTCTAATTTCTTCCATGGATGGAGACTCCATGTTTTTTCGACTTCAACTTAAATTTTTTAATTTTTATTTTTAGCAATATTTTTTTGCCATGTAGACTGCCACAACAACATTTCCGATGTCTAAATGATTGTTTCTAAATGTTAACTTATCTAGAGAAAAGAATTCATGCGAAATGGTTGGCATTAATAAAAATGTTATAAACATTGAATATTACACAGTTAATTTTAATATCAGAACTTTTGGATGTAGTTCTTTCTCAACTTTAATATAATCTTGAATGAAATTTTAGTTTTTACTTTCTAGTAGAGTTACTTCTTCCGATCTCTATTTCCTTGCTATAATTCGACAATTCCACCATTGATTTTATAGCAATAGAGCAATCTTAATTCCATTGGAGGATCAATCCAATTACAACCGTTATAAGTTTTTTTGTTGGAAGGTTATTTGATCCACAAACTACCTTTTTCTTTTTATTGTACAGTTCTTATCTTTTTATTAGTGTTCTTTTTAGCAATACTGCTCATCATACTGTTAAAAAAGCCATTAAAAAAAACCCCTTCCTTTGACTTTTAAGCAAAGCCAATCATGCTCTAGGGTTGTTTTATTAGCTCATAAATTTCAATAACACTCAGGTTGTTATTGATGATTTTCATTCACCTTAACCTTTAAAACGTCAGGTGCAACACACGTAAAATGTTGATTTAGCAGAACTTGTCCTTTTCTCTACCTCTATATAAGTTTCTATTCATTTCTTCACATTTACATGACGACTTGCACAACTTTCAGACCCTATTTCACCTTCCTTTCTTAGACACTAACCTACGTATGTTGGTTTCAAGTGATTCCTAAGTAACAAGAAAGTGCAAAGAAAGCAAAGAGAAGTGAAATTATGTCTAGTTCAGGTTCCCAACAGTTTTGGTGCAGTTTCTTGTAGTTATTAAGGTTTAAATAATTCATTGAACTATTCATAGTGTTTATAAGAGGAGATTGACAAAATCACTCTCCAGTTACCCTAGAATTAGGATAATCTTAAAAAAAAACCAAGGGAATCTTTCCCTAGCACACAAGTAGACCAAGCAAGCCCATTATGGTATGCACAACCTAAATATTTTTGTATACATATGTGAAAGTAGCATAATATGATATTTATTTCCTTCATTTGCCTCTTATTAGTTAATAATTTGTTCCTACAAACATTTTGAAGATCATTGTCTTCATTTGAATGTTGACGAGGCAGCGAAACTTGCTTCTTGTTTTGAGAAACGTATCCAAGAAAAGCTGTTGATATTAGGTTGCGACATTTTATGGCAAATGAATATTTTTGACCTAGCAATTCTTTTTTTTTGGAAGCCCAATCATCCAGCCTACTTAACTGGTTTTATGACCCAATTGTTGGATGATTCTGGAAGGTGTTAAAACGTGTCTTAATTCAATACATATATGTGCCTTTGTAGATGTGTGACACTGGACTGTTGAGGACCATTGGATCTGACTTTTGGTATTAGCTCATATAAATTTGAGATACATTCACTAAGGTTTTAGTTTTTATGTGTGACTTCCTCTCTTCTTTCATCTTCTTTGATCTCTCTCTGTTCTCCTATTCAATCGTAATGTTCAGGATGACTGATGAGTGAGATTACTGGTTTTGTAGAGAGGAAATGTTTGGCAACACATAATTTTTGTGAGTATTGACCGAAAAGAAAGTTCGAGTATTCTAGGGTTTCCTATTGAAACTCTTTGATTCTGTATTGTACATCCTTTGCCCATTTTTTAGGGCTATATAGTGGATTCGAACGATATCCTTAGGGATACTCAACGAGGGACTAAGCATTTGAAGTAGTCGCTGAACCTCCGGAGCCTTTGATTGAAAAATTCTTGTTTTTTTTTTTTTATTTTTAAGCACTTTACTTTGAGTTTTACAAACAAATTCCTTTTAAAGTGAAATTTGTGCTTAACTGGGACTATCAGTGGTATCAGAGCAGCTATTATTATTTTTTTTTTTACAAAATCTTTTGGTGTACCTTTTGTTTTGTAAAAACCTTTTTTCAAAAGATTTGTTTCAAAAAACTGTAGATCTGTAAAGATCTACTACAGTTTTGGTCAAGAAACTCTCGATTTTTTTAAGAGAAATCGGTCCCCAGTATTTTTCTTTTTTGACATTGTTCTCTCTTTCACTGGATTCGTGAAAGTCCCCTTATGGCCTAAGGAAACCCATAGGAAATATTCAATTCGATTATTTCTTTTTGAGAAATAATATCTTAGTCCTGTGATATTTGTTCCCATCTTGAATTACATAGATTTGTTTTGTATCTGTATAAACTGCAATACAACTTGCATGGTTTGAATCCTTCTTGTTTATTGAGTATAAACATATCTGAATGCATACATCTACTGTGCCAATTTTGCTTTGCCCCTGTCCTAATCCCTTGGATAAATTTGTTTGATCCGAGTGGTATATTATAATCTCTGTTTTTAAAATTCTTGAATCTTACAATCTCAATTTTTTAAAATTCTTGAGAACTATTGCCACACTTCTGCAAACAATGACCACAAAGATTGATATACGAGTGTAGAACGGCAAATGAGACTTTAGTCTCTGGCGCAAGAAAATGAAAGCACCCATGTCACAATTGAAGTGTGATAGGGCCTTATATGAATCTTGGGTAGAAACCACTCAAACTAATAGAAAAACTGAACAATATGAACTTGCTTGGAGTACACCGTTCATTTACCGTTCTGATTCTATAATCAGAAAGGTAGGAGAAACTAAGATTGCAGCAGAGTTGTGGGATGCCTTAGAGAAACAGTATCTAACTAAAACCCTACCAAATAAATGTTTTCTGTGGAAAAAAAATTTCTTTAGCCAGAAGTTTGATCCTAGTGTTGATTTAGAAGAGAACATGGACATGTTTAATAAGATCACAACAGATCTTATAAACTGTGGTGAGAAAATTTCAAGTGATCAAAAGGTAGTTGGTCTACTTAATGCACTTCGTGATAAGTATAAGGATATTAGGAATACCTTAGAATATGGTAAGGATGACCTGACTGTTGATATAATTCACAATTCTCTAAAGAATAGAGAACTTGAATTAAGATTAGAACATAGAGAAGCTATTCATGTAGAAACTTCTGTACCTAATCCGAAGTCCAAACCAAAAGAGGTTAGCGATTTTAGTCACGTCAATCATTAACAAGAACTTTACTAAAAAGAAATGGAGAATTAATAAAGTGAAGGGAAAGAAAAACATCAAGGAAAATGATAAGAATAGCAAGTGTTATTACTGTGTTAAGACATGTCATCTTATCAAAGATTGTTTCAAAAAGGCTAATGACCAAAGAAATGAGTTTTGCCATGGTGATGGCTTTCTGCCATTACTGCTTCTTATAAATAAGCAGAATCCAAGATAGGTGTTGTCTATGTGTCTTCTTATGAAAGAACAAATCAAGATTGAGTTCTTGACTCAGGTTGTTCTTTTCATATGAGTCCCACTCTTAAATGGTTCTCTGATTTTTCAAAATTGAGTGGAGGTTCTGTGAAGCTGGGAAATAATGAGTCTTGTGAAGTGAAAGGCATTGGGAATATTGCTTTAAAATTTGAAAATAATCAAACACTTGTTTTGAAACATATAAGATATGTGCATGCCTTGAAGATGAATCTTATTTCTTTAGGAGTCTTAGATGATGAAAGTTATGAGATTGAAATTAGAAAATGATTCACAGCCATAATGAAAATTCAAAACCTTATTATCAATGTAATAAAGGTTAATGGAATTTATGTGATAAATGCTGAGTGTGTCTCCCCTAACACTGCTGTGAGCATAGTGACTCTATCTGATAAGTCAAAGTTATGGCATAGTAGACTTGGTCACCTTCGTGAAAAAAGACTAAAACTTCTTTAAAAAGAAGGTGCTTTTGGAAGCGACAATGTTCACAAGCTAACTTTTTTGGGAACATTGCATTTTAGGGAAATCAAAACAGACTACCTTTAAATACTGGCATACATAAATCCCTAAATGTTCTTGATTACATACACAATGACCTGTGGGGGCTTGCACCTATATCTACAGCCTCTAGATATAAATATTATCTTCTTATCATAGATGATTTCTCTAGAAAGGTCTAGATTCTTTTACTAAGAAATAAATCAGATACATTTATGACCTTTAGAAACTGGAAAATAATGATTGAAAACCAAACTGATAGAAAGATAAAAACATTAAGAACTGACAATGGTTTAGAGTACTTTAATGTTGAGTTTGACCAATTCTGTAGCAATTATGGAATACAGAGGCAGAGAACTATTATATATACCTCCAAAAAAATGAAATTACAGAAAGAAAGAATAGAACCATCCTTGAAAGAACTTGGTGCATGCTTATTAGTTCCTAGTCTGCCAAAGATATTTTGGGAGGAAGCAGTTAAAACTGCCTGTTATCTTATAAACAAAAGCCCCTTAAGTTCCATAGACTATCAAATACCTGAGAAGCTTTGGAATGGAAATATGCCTAATTTCACTCATCTTAGAATGTTTGGTTGTGCAGCTTATTCACACCAAACTGGTACTAAGATTGATCCTAGATCTAGTAAGTCTATTTTTCTTTGGTATGGAGAAGGGACCAAAGGCTACTGATTATGGTAGAAAGAGATTGGAGGCTATAAGGTCATAAAAAAAAACAGATCAGTTATTTTTAATGAAGAATTTTCCCTTATCTTCGTGACAAAAAGAGAGAGGTGTTGACTGAAAAAGACTTTGTGTCTATTGAGAATGTACAAAATGATCAAAATCGAACTCAAATTGAGGTAGAGCAGCCTCAAGAAGAACCTCAAATAATAACTAACGAAAACTTGAATGAAAATCAAGTTTTGGATCCTGCTCCAAATCTACAGGATTATCAAATTTTTAAAGAGAGAGAGAGAGAAGATAGATAAGACCCCCTTCTAGGTATTTGTATGCTGACTATATGTCTAAACAAGTTGAAAATGAGACCTTAAATTTAGAATCCACCTCTTTTGAAGAGGCCATATCTTGTAAGGATTCTGAGAGATAGCTTGCAACAATGTAAGAAGAAATGGATTCTTTACATAAGAATCAAACTTGGAATCTTGTGGAAAAACCTTCTAACTACAAATTAGTTAATTGCAAATGGGTGCATAAAATTAAAGAAGGTGATATAAAATGTGGTGATAGAAGGTACAAGGCAAAACTAGTAGCCAATGGCTTCACACAAAGAGAAGGAATAAATTACAATGACAATTTTTTCACCTGTTGTTAATTACACTTCAATCAGAATCTTGTTTGCTTTAGTATCACAATTTAATATAGAATTAGAACAACTTGATGTAAAAACAGCTCTTCTTTATGCTACATTGAATGAAAAAATAAATAAATATATATATATAACTCAACCAAAAGGATTTGAAAGTAAGAAAGAAAAAATTTTAGTGTGCCACCTGAAAAAAAATCCTTATATGGTTTGAAATAGGCTCTTAGGCAATTGTATAAAAGATTTGATTCTTTTATGCAAAGTCTTGGTTTTAATAAATCTGATTATGATCACTATTTCTACTTTAAATGTGTCAGAAATTTTGAATTTTCTTATTTTCTTCTATATGTTGACGATATGCTTTTAGCTGGTTATGATAAAGTTACTATTAATTATTTGAAAAAAAAGGCTTAAATCTGAATTTGAAGTGAAGGATCTAGGACCTGCTAAAAGAATATTAGGTATGGAAATAGAGAGAGATAGAATAAATGGAGAATTATTTCTAACACAAGATTCCTACATTGAAAAGGTTATCAAAAGATTTTTACTTCATGAATCTAAACCTGTCAATCTTCCTTTATTTGCATGTGTGAAATTTTTTGTTGAACACTCACCTAAAACTGAAAATGAATTTAACAGGATGACAACTGTGTCTTATGCTAATGTAGTAGGCTTTATTATGTATGTTATGTTATGCTCCAGACTTGATATTGTTTTTACTGTAAGTGTCTTGAGTAGGTTCATGAGTAATTCAGGTGAACTTCAATGGGAAGCTATGAAACATCTAATCAAATACTTAAAAGGAACCCAAAATTTAGGACTTATGTTTAAATTTGATAGAAATGGTCTTAAATTGAAATGATATGTTGATTCTGATATTACTAGAAACCCTGACAATAGAAAATCCAATCTGCATACTTTTATGTGATAAATAATACTTGAATTAGTTGGAAGTCTCAGTTACAAAAGTTAGTTCCTTATCATCTACTAAAATTGAATATATTGCAATTACTGAAGTTGTAAAAGAAGGTTTATGGTTGAAAGGATTGCTAAATGAAATAGGATTTATTGAAAATAAGGTGGAGCTCTGTTCAAATAATCAGAGAGCTATTTTCTTGAGTAAAAATTCTATGTTTCATAATAGAAAAAAATCATGTAGATGTTAAGTTTTACTTTATTAGAGATATAATTGAAATTTGTGACATAAAACTTGTTAAAATTCCCACAAAAGTGAACCCAGCATATGCAGGCACAAAGGTAATACCATTGATTAAATTCCAGGATTCTCTGAAGTTATTGAATCTTGAAACTAACTAGTTTTATTTTTGTAACAAGTTAATAAAAGCACGTGATCTGAGATAAAGTTTGAATCCATTACTGTAAAGTCCCAAAATGTAGCAAAGGTGGAGATTGTTGATATTGAATTGCTACATTTTTATGGAAAATGAATATTTTTGACCTAGGAAGTTTTTTTTTTTTTGTATGGAAGCCCAATCATCCGGCCTACTTAACCTATTATATGACCCAATTGTTGGATGATTCTGGAAGGTGTTAAAATGTGTTTTAATTCAATACATATATGTGCCTTTGTAGATGTGTGACATCGGACTGCTGAGGATCGTTGAATCTGACTTTTGGTAATATCTCATATAAATATGAGATACATTCATTAGGGTTTTAGTTTTTGTGTGTGGCTTTCTCTCTTCTTTCGCGTTCTTTGAACTCTCTCTGTTCTTGTGTTCAATGGTCATAGTCAGGATGATTGATGAGTGAGATTACTAGTTTTGTAGAGAGGAAAGCTTTAGCAACACATAATCTTTATGAGTGTTGGCCAGAAAGAGAGTTTGAGTATTATAGGGTTTCCTGTTGAAACTCCGTGATTTTGTATTGTATATCATTTGCCCATTTTTTAGGGCTATATAGTGGATTCGAGCAATATCCTTAGGGATGCTTAACGGAGGACTAAGCGTTAAAAGTAGTCGCTGACGAACAAAAGCTCTTGGCATACCTCATTCGGAGACATAATAGTGCGACAATCATCAAAACCAAGCTCTTGACGAACCTCATTCTTACTTTATCGAGCCACATCGTTGTAACCATAATCCAAGACAAGCTCTTAGCGAAACTCATTCCCAGTAAATGAACCCATACCCATCATCCAAGTCAAGCTCTTGGCGAACCCATACGTACTAAATTGAGTCATAGAGGTGTTTGGAGAGCTACACAAATGAAGAAATCTTCGTGAACAGTTTCCTAGCCAAACATTAATCTGAAATCAAAATCAAATTATCAACACACACACCATATCAATTCACAAATAAAGAAAAGTTCTTAAATTACCAAATTATAATTATTCATATTGAAATTAAACTTATATTTATATATACCCATTACAAAGCTCACATAAATTGCCATATAATCACTTCATTAATCAAGAGATAAATCTATAAATGCATCTATAAGCATTGAAAAATGATCACTAAGCACCACCAATGACATGACACACTAATTAATTAATAGATTGTTCAATTTTTGAACCTACCATTAACTAATTAACCATTTAATTAGTTTTTTTTATGTCACTCATGCTTAGCATAAGCTAAACATCAATGCTTAAGAGATCAATTTTCCTATATGCATATAAGGAGAGAACGGAGTGGCAGTGGCGGTAGTAGCAAGGGTTCTTGAAGATTTCTTGAGTCTGTTTTCAGAAACTCTAAGTTCTACTCTACTCCCTCTACGAAGTTTTCATTTTCATTTTCTTGGATTTGGGAATTTGAAAAAGGTGATGGTGAATTGTCAAGAACGTTTTTCTATTTCAAGAAAATGAAAAAATAGAAAAAATTGTGTGGGTCGAAAACAAGGGAAATAGCATGGTTTTTAATTGAGCGGGAAAATATGTAACTAGGATTGGGCGACATAGTTAGTTGGTATAGAATAAAATTTCTAAAGAAAATTATACCTAACCCTGGTTTTTAATTTACAAATTCAAAAATCAAATTTTAACTTTAGTCTTTCAGAAATTAATGCCAGAAGTGCTTGTTACCGAACTAATCCATTTTGTAGATGTTTAGAATATACCTGATGATCACGAGTATCTTTTCCCGATCTCCAATTATGTGGCCCGATCTTGGCCTCCGACAGCTACCCCATAGTTGAGGTCGGGCTTCCATGTCAAGGTCAGGTCTATTTAGGTCAGGTCATGTGTCCTCTAACGTCATACATCTCTCCCACCTTCTAGAAAACGTTAATCATACTGTGATTATGATTCTCTATGACCTTTATCCTCATTATTTACTTATCATGGTTCGATTAAAACTGAAATGAATCACTTTTAATATAACATAAACACCTTGCATGAATCCTTTTACAACTCTACCACAAATGTCTATAAATACATGACCAAAGCTCATCATTCAGGTCATTTTTCATTATATCCAGTTCACAGCACACGCATAAATTCCTCTCTGACTTAAGCATTGGAGGGGTGATGATGACACACCTCGAGCCTTTGTTTTCTGTACCGAAAGACCTCACTCGTGGTTAGCCCTAGTCATCAAGCTCGGAGATCAACAAATACAATTTTTGGCAGCATCATTGGCGCTGACAAAGAGCTCCGTCAACAAGTTGATACACTGACCCAACTGCTAAGCCAAATGAATTCACATCCATCAGTGACCATAGAATTAAGTAAACTAGCCAGGATCATTCAGGAAGGGATTACGGCAGGTCCGCTTCGGAATACCAAGGGGTCAACAGGTTTTACCCCTAACACTCCATTCACTTTCGAGATATTGTCATACCCACTACCGGACCAATTCAAGTATCATCGGAAAAAGGAATATGATGGACAACTGACCCGATCAACCATCTCAATGCGTAGAATATGATACTTAGTATATTAGAAAACTTTTGATTGAGATTTGTATGCAAATAGATGAATAATTTTGAGTTCATGTGTAATATATTGTTGGGATTATAAGATAATGATTTGCATGCACATATAAAGTATGTCAAAAAGGTTGAGATTGACTCACTCACATGAGCAATCGCCTTAGATAATTTTGGGATATACTGAGATAAGACAGTGATCGTGTTATGTACATGATCCAATCGCCTTGATTTAAATATGAAGATGAGATTGTTGTAAGTAATCAAAATAGATTTTTTTATCTATTATACCTGTTTAGTAGCCAGATCAAGTTCTAAGTTTGAGATTGTTTGTGAAAATGAACATAAGGAGAACATAAGTTAGGTTTCAGGGAATGCTTGAATTAGGATTTGTACGATGTTATTATTGTAACGCCTCAACCTGTATGGATCGGATTGCTACTTATCTATAGTCGTCACCTTAGTGCATATATGTACTATGTATGTACTATTAAGAGAAAACTTAATATGAAATTCATGAATTTAAAACATCCCAAATTATTTCAAGAAGACATAGGTCCTAATTTCGACTATCTTTAACATAAAATTTTTGTAGAAATAATTCCATACACATTGAAAAAACTAAACCTTAATTTAAGAAATTCAATTGAACTTTATTTAAAGAAATTCATAAAACATGTAAAATCACTGGCTTCGCATAGCATTTAGCATCTTCCTCAACCGTCATCCACGTCCCACACATCATCACATTAACCTATAGAAGGGATTAAACCCATAAGTTTGAAACTCAATAAATATCATAGGTGCATCGTTATCAAAATATGTATTTTCAAACTATAGCATTTGCATTTAAAAATCGTCGCGTAGAAGGATTTTCGGCAAAATCCAATAACTGTTGAGTCATGACTTAACATGACGCCTCAAGCCGGAGAATGACCAATCAACTATAGCGAGAATGATCATTCAACTGTAGAGAGGTGCCGAAACACCGTACCCGAAGGTACCATAGCATTCATTTGAAAAATATGTGAAAACTATACTTTGAACACGATAATAGCACTTTTACACCTTCACCTACCTTGATTTGATGCTTTGAAAAGAACTTGATGTTTTGAAAAAATTTCGAAAAGAAACTTTGATGACTTTGATGAAACTTGGACATTGGAAAATGTATTTCTTGGATATTTGAAAATCCTTGAGGATTGATGCTAGAAAACACCTCTTGATAGCAACAAAAACTTTAAGGAAAAACACTAACTTTTCTCCCCCTTCTTTTCTCTCTTGAAAACTCTCTCTTTTGTATATAAAAGCTTTTGTTTTTGGTGTGAGGAAAATGAGAGTGAAATGAGGTCTATTTATAGGTGAAGTTTGGGGGAGGATGAAAGGTTTTGAAATAAATTTTTGAAATAAATAGGGTGGCCATTTACTTCTCAAAACTCGTGGGTTTCAAGCAGTTTCGGTAAAATTGGTCGACCGGTAGTCGTTCCGGTTGACACTTCATCACAGTTTTCGATATTTTTATCATAACTTCTTCTTCTGATATCCGATTGAGGAAATTCAAGGTGCGTTGGAAAGATAATTTAAAGAGTTACAACTTTTATTTAGATATCATTTTCCAAATCAAGTGTTTCCTATGTCGAAAATGGGTCTCAAATGAGACTAAAAAATCTGAAGTATACTTTAGCCATCCAATATTCATGTCTTAGTGTCACTAAGGTGTCTAGAATTATTTGGGGTTCTACAATTATTATTATTATTTTTAAATATGACATATACCTTTAGTGAACGAGAAAATGTCATAGCATGTGTTTCATATCACGTGCAATTTTACGACTAATACTAGGTAAATGAGTTAATGTATCACTACTTTCTAATTATGTGAGATCTTGAGGTTTATATAATCTTATATATCCCTTATAACTTTTGACTATTTATCAAGATTTTATTTCGATGTTGCTACTTTAGCGTGTTACTAATAAGCATGATTGACATGTCTAGGAAAGCAACTGATTTGAACTTGAAAGATTCGAGTAGAAAAGAAAAACTATTTGAACCAACATTTATATTTGTATTCACTGATCGGACAATTGTGTTTAACCTGTAGAACACAATTGTGAATACAAGGATATATTGTGGAGTTCAAGTATGTTCTGTAAATATTCAAAACATCGAAATACCTGAATTAATGTTGAAAAATGAATTTGGGGTATAGCAAGATGTGATGTTCTTATAATAGAGCTACTATATATATTCTAAACAAGTTTATAGTACCTGAGCTCTAATATTACTCACTGGTTGCACTGTCTATTTGTTGTATGGATTTTTTTTTAAATAGACCTTGTGAAGGATCTAGCGGGTAATATTCATTGTCTTTTGTGGTACGAGTCAAGCCCATCATGTGCAAGAGGAAGATGTTGAAAAATACGGACCTCGGCTCGGGTCGCCCATATGGGGTGACCCGACCCACAAGGCATCAAAATGATTGGGGGATGTGGTTTGATTTTGGATTTCAAACATAAAACTCCCTATAACCACCCTTAACTCCCATACAACTTTCAATGATTGTTGGATAGAAAGAAGAGAGAAAAAGTGCAAGAAATTATGTGAAGTTCGTATGAAAAAACTAACATAATAAAAAAATAAAAATAAAAAAAAGGTACCTTGAACCATATATTTGGCATGAAAACTTACAAAATTAGGCACTTATATTGTGAATAATAATTTCATTTCATTGTGATCGGGATTAAGACCATTGGAGTGATAAAATATGGAGAATACGGTGCTTGGAAGCAAGATGATTCAACCACATAAAACGATCTTGAAATTATTATTTCAAGTATTTTTGACTCGTAATTCATGTTAAAGAATGCTATGTATTCTTTCAGTTCGTATGTGTGTTGATTATTTTCACACATTGCGTGATACCATGTTAAATTATTTTATTAAAACGTAGAACAATGCTAACCTAAGGAGAAATCAAAGGATTGATCAAAGAAAATAGCATGTACACCTTAGCCTTGGGGGGGGGGGGTGAATTGTGTAGTGGTCATAATGGAGCCACATCCCAAAGGGAGAGAACATCGAATCATTTCTCCCTTTCTTTATGCTTTTTCTCAGTTTGCTACAGCTCTCTTTACCACTCCCCAAGAAAATGATAGGTAATACTTGTTAGGGTTTTTTCGCTCATTTCTGGGAGAAGATACGGTGTCCTGGTGCTTTTCTTTAAACCTAGAGAGAAAGAAAGAGTCATTCAACAAGTTAATGTGCTAGCATTTTCGTATCAGACATGTTCCGTAAACCGAATATTCAAAATTTTAAAATATATGATTATATTAAAGTTATTCAACGTTTCAATCGTGTTTCATGTCCAATTCATTATAGAAATACATTCCATACATACCGTGTTGACATACTTCGTTTATCGTTTTAATTTCCTTTTTATTTTATCCACGTTTAAGTTTTGGTGCTAATGAGTATTAGAGCAAAAGCCAAATAAGGGAAAAAGGAAATGTGACAACAAAAAAAGGGCAAACAGAGTAGAGGAAAAAGAGGAGATATAAAAAGAAAAGATGGTCAAATTGAATCTCGAAGGTATCATCAGCTTCGACTTTCTTTATCGAAATTCTGCCATTTTCACTTTCTTCCATTTTTGAACACTTCCAATGATTCTCTTAATTATCCTTTTTTTCTTTTTTTATTTTCTAAAGAATGGCCACTCTCTTTAATTTATTAATATCTTGGCATTTGTTAATATAATATACTTCGAGGAATAAAGAAGAAAATAAACATCCTCCGAAGTTCCAGCCATGCAATATTAATTAAGATGGAAGATTCATTTATTTTTTATTTTTATTTTTTTCAAAATGCAGTATAAATTACATTTTAATGGCAGATTCAGAGCCCCACGATTTAGATGAAAAATTGTCTACATGGGATGCTTTAAATTGATGAAAAAAATATGAGACATTTATAAAGAGACACGTCGATGACAATTTACGTATCTATTTTTTCTCCCACTTAATTTCATTCATGTTTACGTAAATCTATACAGAACTCATGTTTCAAGTATACGTACAACTCATGAATATTCAAAAAAAATAGAAAAGCAATGAGATTTTTTCCTCAGTAGCTTGACTATAGCTCTCTTAGTAATTCTAAGATAAGAATGAGGCAATGAGCTAACTTGGGGTCATTTTAGAAGGATTAGAAATGCATGGAACATTCAAAGTCAAATTTTTGTTCTTACTTATCCAATAGTCCAATATGGAAAATTGCAGTGGGGTCACAATTATTTTAGTTTTGGGATGACTAAACTATGTGGTCGAAGTACCTTTGAACGGTAGCATCCAAAAATTTGTTAAATTGGCATGTGTTGTGCACATGTCCAATTCTTCAAACGGTAATTGAGAACTTTGTTTAATTTTAGTTAGAATAAATAAAAAAAGATAAAAAAATTAAAAGGAAAAAGGAAAATAATTGGGAAAAAAAGAAAAAGATAAGCCCTTTTTGATTGAGAAATTATTTTTTGTAATTGTGCTGATTAAAAATTAGAGAAATATTATAGGTTTTTCATGTAAAATTATTTTACTGAATGATTATATACTTGAAAATGAGTTTAAAGAAAATATTTAAAAAAAAAAAAAATTAAAATCAAACAAGTGTTAGGGGATATATATATATATATATATTTTTTTTTCAAAAAGAATTTCCCAACTCCAACCCAACTCAACCCACCCCACCGATCACTATCGCTGTCACTACCACTACCACTACCACTGGGTTGAAATCCTTCCTCTTGGAGGTGACGAAAACCAAGGGAATTCTCACCCTTGGTGGCGGTGGTGGGTTGGATACTGTGGTGGATAAGAGGGGTTTTTTTTTTTTTTTTTTTTTTAATTCTTTTTAATCTTTATTCTCCCTCCCTTTTTATCTTATTTTCCTTCTATTTTATTTTTAGTTGTTTTACTATAAATAATGTATATATCCATTTACCTTTCCAAAAAGCGGTGAACTACAATTCAGGTGCTGAACTAACAGATTTTGGGATGATTGCCGTCTAAAAGGGTCTCTGATCGCATATTTGATTACACTTTTGGATTAACATTGCAAAGATAAAAGGTTAGGGACTTATTTGTATCTCAATTTTTCCTAGTCCAATACTGAGTCCCGTCTGCATTATGTGGAGTGTGGACCATTTTATGTTTGCTTTTTTCTTACATTGCTAATGTTGGGCTCGTACTACACTATGGTCCCAAGATGCTACAGCTCCAAGGTTAATCATAGATTCATCACCCCAACATCAAACACACACATATATACATAGCTAAGGTACATATATGAGGTACACAAATAATTTAATGAACATCCGTATTCATCTTATGTTAAGTATTTGTAACGTGTCATATAAATATATTGGTGTATTTAAATTTAATTCAAATGTTAAAGTCCTCCATAATTTAAATCCACTAATATATTTATACGACACGTTATCAGTATTTAATATAAAATGAGCACGCCACATATTAATCATTTCCACAATTATTACTTGTTGCACTTGCAATTAAGATCGTCAACCTTCGATCATTGTACATTCAGTCCCTAATTTTTTTCTTCGAATTCTTATTTTCAACCTTCCATTAAATATCAAATTTCATCCTTGATGATAGTTTCCGTTTATTATAGATGAGATGCAATAATTAATGAAAGATTGAAAATTATAATGGATCAAAAAATTTAGGAACATAAGTGCTATAATGAATAAAGATTGGTAACCTTAATTAAAAATTATTTTTATCCGAAATATTATTTATGTTCATGACAAAGAAACATCATACCCTATGTTCTTCATTGTTGAAATTAGGGTGGCCATTTATTATTTGAAATAAAAATTCCAATCGGCACCACAAACTTAAATTGAAAAAAGAAAAACTCAAACTTAAAAGTATTTGATCTCCACTCTTTTGTTTGCAATGTAAGATTATCAATCAAATAGCGTGTTGGAAATTTACTTAAATATGCACAATGAAAAATATAACAAGTTCAATTTCCACCAAAAATCTGTTTTTTATTTAAATAGAAACTGTGATAAAAATTGTACATTTATTTAGATTTGCAAACTCTTTTGCTATTTTTGTAGTTCCAGCAATCTAGATTTGCCTCCCACAACTGTCCAATTGTTTAGCATTTAATTGGTAACTCTCATTCTTCTAGTTCACCTTTTGTGTGTGACTCATTAGGTTCTCAATTACGATACCTAACGACGTGAATTATTATTTTGATTTAATCAAAATCAATAAATCAAAAAATCATTTTGATTTATCACTAATTCACATTCGTCGTCTCAGATTGACATCTAACAATGTATCAGGGCAATACATGTAACAAGAAATGTCATGTGGTATGACAAAATCAAATTTGTTCGTTTACCTTGAAACTATAATATTTTCGTCAATATGATCCGATCAATCATGAGATATGAATATGCCAATCTCAATTATCAATCATAACTTTCATTTCACTATTAAGTCAATGGTTAAGGATTTCGTTATCAACTTAATTGAATGAAATGCAGATCATAATAGATTACTATCTAAGAGTGACAAATCCTCTATTGATCACTCACAACCTTTAGATAATTCTTGACATACTCGAACGATGTCATATTAGTCGGCCCTTGACAGAGTAACATCCAATATCACCAAAGTATGACTGTCCTCATATAAGACACTATGATGACATCAAGTCGAAAAACCAATTCCACTACCGAACGTTAGAGATTAACCACTGACACTCAGATAGTTATCCATATGAAATCTCTCAGCGGGTCTCCGATGTTTTGTTCTATAACAAAACATTCACGTGTTCATTTAACTGTCACTACACTTTAACTTGTGAGATCAGTTACTTACTTCACAAGTAAGTTACTTCACAAGTAAGGAATGGTACACGTGATGGTCTATCCGTAATAACGATATCCGTATATTGTTATTACTTTGTATCTCACAATCACAACTCTTTGTGATTAACAAATTATCGAGACTTGAATCTACACACTCTATTATTTAATATCGTAATAGATTTTACCAAAATAAATATATTAAATATATATATATCAAAAGTGCTTATACACAAAGTTGATTGGGACATAACACTTACATAGCTAGTGTTAACAAACAATGTTTTCACTTGTTCAAATTACCATTGTCATTATTGTCGTCGTTGTTGTTGCCATTGTTGTTTGTTATTGATATTGTTTCATCTTTTTTCTTCAACAACTTACACTTTGAATAAAATAAAATGTAAGTTCTTATTCTGATATTTATGTATTTATTCTGGCAGATGGTTTGATTAATAATTCGAGTTTGTAATTTAAACTAGTAGATTTTCTGAATCAATGGACATAAAAATGACCGAGTCTAGTTTGTTATACTAATCAAAATGGCACTTCCTCTTTTGTATAGTTGTGCCAAATAACTGTCCGCTAAAGGCGTTTCTTTGATATAGTTATCCAAATGGTGTTTTGCCTTTTTGAATTAATACTGTTTGAGACTTTTATAAATTGAAGCCTTTTAAAATTCGATAAAAAAAAAAAAAACACTTTGTTGTCTAATTGATAAATACACAGTTGATTGGAGTTGTAGTTCATAATCTTCTTCAAATAAATTTGAAAATATAAATGATATCTAACAAGTTACATGTACACATTAAAATCTTGTGTTCAACACATTTCCTCTCTATACGTTAGATTTATTAAGTGTATAATAAAATAGAATAGATGGCACATAAATTCAAAATCTTTATCTACATGACAGAGGTACTGTCCCCACACTCAATTTCGAAACCCCGTACCTAGGTAGCAGACCCACCTTTTGCCTCCACAATTCTACTATCCTAGCTCCACCCTGCTACTATCTTAGACAACATCATTTAAAAACTCACATCGTCTAAATTTTTAAAAACCTAATTAGAGACAAACACATAAAATGTAGTAACTATCGAAATGTTGGACTAGAATTTGTCAAGTCGTCTTCGTGAATCCTTAAAAGCAGCTGCAACTTGTGCTTTATCAAACTTCACAATATATTTTATCTTTGGAATCTCATTTTAATTTTTTTCTCATTTTTTTTTCAAGATTAATTTTATTGATTTCAAGAAGTCAAGTGAAGAATACGAAAAAGAACTTCCTTATTCTTACAACCTGCCTCGATAATCGACGCCTTTAACTTGTATATAAACCATTGCAGTCTTTACAAAAAAATTCACAGGTTTTCCTTTGAAAATCCTCTTACTCCTCAACTGCATCATCAGTTCAAAATTACTGAAATTCTTTGTCTTTTTTAAGGTTAGTGTTCATCCATATTCTGTAACTAAATCTTATTTGTAGCCATGCAAAGAAGATGGTTGAGTGAACATTGTGTCAGAGCAGATAAATGTTCAACATTCATATCAAGATTTGTTTTTCTAATTATTTGAACTTTTACTTTAGGTGGTTCAACAAGTATCACGGCTCCTGTTTGATCAACATTCTTATTTTTCTACTCATTTTCAACCACACATTCTTCAATAAAATAATATTTTTCATCACATCAGTAACTTTTTTTTTTCAACCATATATCCATCATCACATCACCAAAAATAAAAATAAAAAATACATTGTTTCCATTTTAATGTGCATCAAACAGGGGTGTAAATAAGATGCATGCACGAAATACTAGATTCATTTAATGCTAGGAATCTGAGAAAATTGTTTTTCTTGGCGTACGAGAGAAAAGGATTGAGAAGAGTCACATTTCCATCTTAAACACCTTCTCAATTTTAGTAAAAACCTACAGGAGCAAGTCAGCATAACTCCTACATTCACAACAAACAGTTATAAATTTGTGCATTTCTAGGAATTCGGATTGGGGCTTAACCATTTACGATATTTTTGGGAATCAGGAACAATGAGCAGGCCCGGAGATTGGAACTGCAGATCATGCCAACACCTTAACTTCCAGAGAAGAGACTCATGCCAACGATGTGGTGAACCAAGAGCCGGTGACTATGGACTTAGTTTCGCCGGTAGAGGTGGCAATTCTTCATTTGGATTTACAGGCCCCGATGTACGGCCCGGTGACTGGTACTGCGCAATGGGGAACTGTGGAGCACACAACTTCGCCAGCCGCTCGAGCTGCTTCAAGTGTGGTGCACTTAAGGATCATGAATCCTCCGGTGGTGGTGGCGGCTTTGAGACTGAGACATCGCGGCCTAGAGGATTTGGCGGCGGCAGTAGTGGCGGCCGTTCTGGATGGAAATCTGGTGACTGGATTTGCACCAGGTAAGTTTTATTCACACTCAAACCTATGCAAGATCAATTTTTAAAAAATAATCTTAATTATTTAACAACACGTGTTTTCCTAGGCTTATTAGTTACTTTCAAATAAATAATTTATTTCAAACCACGTCATGTTATAGTTATACTCATAAAATTAAATAATAAATTTCAGTATATTGTAATGGATTAAACTTTTAAACTAAGCTTTTTTATTATAAAAATTAAACTAAATAATATTCTCAATTTACATATTGTTGAATCCTTTCAAAGAGCATAAAGAATAGTCATTTTGAAATATGAAATTGCGATTAAACAGGCCAGGATGCAAAGAACACAACTTCGCCAGCAGGATGGAATGCTTCAGGTGCAATGCACCAAGGGAGAAGTAGAAAGAATTCATATTAAGAGAGAATCAAGATACAAGGATCCAAAATGATATTCAAGCCAACGAATTCACTCTTTTTCATTTTTTCTTTTTTCTTCCCCCCCCCCCCCCCCCCCCCCCCCCCCCCCCCCCCCCTTCTTTGACTTCCCTCCTCTAGTTAATTACCTAGTTTACCTTCAGCTTTTTTCTTTTGTAATATTTTTATGTGAGTTTTTGATGAATTAAGCATAGCTCAATCTTTATTTTGTGAACTTTTTCATTAATATTAATGAAATATATATAACCATTGTGTTTGTGGTTGTTTTCAATTTGAATATTTTCGACATATGCCAAGAGATATGTAGCAAGGCTTTTTGTTTAATTGAACGTGTAAATACTATTAGGAGTTTGTTGATGTTGATCGAGGGCTTGATTAGTCCCCAAATATAGAAGCCCTTTCTATGGGGAACAATATCCGTGATAGAATTTATAATCACGTTTTAATACTGTCGAAATACTTTTTGGCTAGAAAATATTTTATCGAGGGACTGATGAGTCTTGAAAGGTTCCCTTCTATAAGGGAACAATATATCTTTTGAGAAAGGCAACATTTGTATGACCATGGGACCTTCAAGGCTCAAGCCATGAGGTAGAAAGAATCTTCATCGTGGTCGGTGTGTAAATAAATAGCTAATCATGCTAATTGTCATATAAAATAAATTAACGTCGGTAATTGAGGCCAATTTCTTTAATTTGCCTACAGTATTCTTGTTCAGAGAAAAAAAACGAAAAGATTAATATATATATATATATATATATATATATATATAGAGAGAGAGAGAGAGAGAGAGAGAGAGAGATTATGAACTGTCAAATATTTCAACAAGATGTTAAGCCTACAATTTTATTTTTTTTTTTTTTTTCTCTTGTAACCCTCGAGTCACTTAGACAAAAGAGGATAAAACATGTCAATTTATAGTAACCATTGTAGCGGCCCGAGCCCTAGTGACCTGTGACACTGTTAAAACGTTGAACTAGCATAATCATGCCTAAATTGCTCATAAAAGTGTGAAAATTAACTTGCACCAAAAGCTTTAAGACTTTAGGGACCGGATAAACCAAAAGAAAGTGTCATCTCCTCATTGAACAATTTTTATCAAACAAATCTGTCAATAAACATTCAAAAATTGCTAAATTGAATCATCCAGAAATTTAAATATTTGTTCAAACATAACATGACATAATAACTTTGAGGTTCACATCAAGTCACCACTGCTCTCCTCCACATCGTCATCGACCGTATTATTATAAAATTGTTAGGTAGGGGGTTGAGTATTACATAGAAACGCTCAATAAACTCATACGCGCACCATATCAAGGCATATCGTTAATCAGTTGACATTCCAACATTTGATGTACTACTACATCGCCAATTTCACATATCCGCTGCACTACTACACAACTAGTTCACAATTTAATCCCATAAAGATGTACACATTAGTCACAATGTAACAAAAGTGCTTGCTGCCAGCATTTAGTAGGCCCTGTACAAGGCACTCACACATTGTGTGTTGTTTAAAAAAATACCCCCATGGACCCCACCCCAAAATATGAGTCTGGCCTGTACAGGCCCTGTGAAATAGGGCCTGTACAGCCAGCATTTTTCAAACAATACGGGGGTGTGTGCGTCTACCTCTTTTGAAATGAGTCTTAGAGTTTAAACACCGTGTGTAGACTTCAAAAGCATCAACTCTAGAATTTTTTTATAAGGCCTTTTATTTTCCTTTCCTCCTCTCCTCTTCCCAAATATATTTCCCCCTCCAATTTCTTTCACTTGTAACCGAGCCTATGCTTGTGTTTGGTTCCAATTGAATCCTAAATGGTTGAAATTCCCTCTTCATTTGGATGAATTTCAATTCAACAAGAAGTTTTAGAATTTGGAATTTAATCAATCACTAACCTTTCTAAATGTATGGTATTTAGAACTCTATCACGTATGATATCTCTTGAAAATGAGATTAATGCTTATAAAATGAGATAAGCTTAAAATTTCTGACAGCCTCATCTTGATCTTTATATATCCAAACGAACTTTTTCCTGAGGCCTTTATCCACGAAATAATTTGAATTTCGATTAAAGCCCACGTTAAATTCATCAATGACCATCCAATTTAATATTTGGTATCACAATGGTCATTCAATTTGATTTTGATTCAATATAGCCACACTACTTTATACTTAGTATCATCATGACCGTCCAATTTAATATTATTTCACAATGGTCATCCAATTTCATATAATGTTTTATTATGACCACCCAACTTCATTCACCATTTTCACTAATTTTAAAAAGGGTAAAACGATAACTTTGCATTATATATAAAAAAATAAATTAAAAAATAAAAATAAAATAAAATAAAAACTTATTTTAAAAAACATTACTAAAAAAAACTAAAAAGTTATTTTAAAAAACCATTATTTTGAAAAATATAAAATAAAAAGTTATTTTAAAAAAACAAATGTTCCTCAAAAAAAAAAATTAAAAACTTAATTAAAAAATGTTTTTAAATTAAAATAAAAACTTATTTTAACATATAAAAACTTATTTTAAAAGAGATACTTAAAAAAATAAAATTAAAAATTATTTTTAAAAATGTTTTTATTATAGAAATTAAAATAAAAACTTATTTTAAAAATGTTTTTAAAATAAAATATTTTTTCTTGAAAAAAAAAAACCTTACTTAGTAAACTAAAATAAAATAAAATTATTTTTTTAAAAAAAATTGTTCATCAAAAAAATAAAATAAAATAAAAATTTAATAAGAAAAATATTTTTAAAACAAAATAAAAACTTATTTTAAAAATACGTTACTTAGAAAAATAAAATAAAATAAAAACTAATTGAAAACAACATTTTTAAATAAAAAAAAAAAAAAAAATATATATATATATATATATATTGCAAAGTTTTCATTTTACCCCTTTTAAAATTAGTGAAAATTGTGAAAAGAATATGGGTGACTATGATGAAACGTCATATGAAATTGTGTGAACAATGTGAAAAAAAATCAAATTTGGTGGTCATGATGACACTAAATATAAAGTTGGGTGGTCATGATGAAATAAAATCAAATTCTTTGGCCATGATGACATTAAATATAAAGTTGAGTGGTCATTGGTGAATTTAACCCTTAATGCCCAATATTGGGATACTAATTCTCACAATTACAACATATAAATAATAAATCATGCGATGTTAGGTATTCGATAGAAACTAGAAATATTAACTCAATCACGACTTATGTAACTACTAACTCTAATACAATTTAACTACAAATTATAACTTAATTTTTTACTATAATATATTGCAAAATCAATTTTCAAAGGCTAGACTAAGTGAGCGTACTTAATTATATGACCAACTTAAAGCACATAAATTAGAGAAAACTTGCAATGAAGCAAATTTTATCTTCCCTAAAAGAATCTAAGAAAAATTATTGTCTTAAAATTTGAAATTTATCAGTGGCTATAGCTGTACACCCAAAATTTGCATTAATTTTCTCCGAGAAATGCTACAAGTACATATTTTTTAATGAATTTTATACAAGAAACACAACTATTTCATAGAGATTGACTACTGCTAAAAATAGTTTTTGGTAACAACAAATCACAGTCTCCCTATATAAAATCTGGTAAAAAAATCTGTAAATGGAGAATAATTCATTTTCTCCAAGGCTCGGCAGCCGTGATTTGAATCCAAAATATCATTCCAATTTGATGCTTATATAATGAGAGGAATCACCAAATTCAAAAAGGGAAAATTTTCATCTTTTTTAAATTTATTTCCTTTAATATTGATATTTTTCTTCTGTGTTTAAATTGTCTAACCCTAATTTCAGTTCGCACTTCTGCATGCAGTACATAAGTAGTAGCAAATGCCAACACTACAAGAAAATAACGCCGGAATTTCATTGTTGCTATTGTTGGCACATTTTCTAGTAGTGTGCCCTATTTAGTTTTAGGGTAATTGGCGCAAAACGTCCCTACCTTTGCATGTTTCTGTGCAAAACGTCCCTATCTTTCATTTTTTTTTTGCAAAACGTCCCTACCTTTCACTTTCTTGACGTAAAACGCCATTTTGACCAATTTTTAACTTAAAATGACCAATATACCCTTCCTTTTAAATATAACAAAAAAGAAAAGAAAAGAAAAATCAAGAATAAATTGCAATCTTACTCCTAAACTTTTTAAAAAAATGCAAATCAATCCAAAACTTATAAAAATATGAAGAAAAAAAAAAAAAATCTCTTGCCCCTTTTCAGCCGA
Source organism: Osmanthus fragrans (assembly GCA_019395295.1). Taxonomy (NCBI): domain Eukaryota; kingdom Viridiplantae; phylum Streptophyta; class Magnoliopsida; order Lamiales; family Oleaceae; genus Osmanthus; species Osmanthus fragrans. The sequence goes on along the minus strand of CM033346.1, from coordinate 16,714,626 downwards.
ATGCATGAGCTCATTTTCCGACGACTTTCGGCCACCCAAACTTTTAACAATTGGTCCTAACATGTTCTCCTCATTACCCTCTACAACTACATACCAAGAAATCCCCATAACTCATTGTAATTTAGCCTGAAATCAAATTCAAAAATTGCATACTGAAAATCGGTCAAACACCCACAACTCGTCGTCTGGCCACCCAACCGACCGAAATCCACCACTGGTGGACTCCTTTCATCAAGTCGAAGCTACCTATGTAAACAATTTCCTCCAATAACACCAATTTCAAAGCAAAAAAATCCAGTCGCATGCGCTCGTGAAAATGCCACAGAAACGACCAGATTCCGGTGCCCTCCAGACGACCCATAGTGGCGGACGACCTGGGCTGGGTTCGCCTTCACCTGGCGCACCTAGCCCAACCATGGGTTAGGGTCAAATGCACCTGGAACCCGTTCAATTTATGGAAGCCTTGAAGAACTGGTGCGAATGATACGGGTTCAGCAATTTTGATGTTTCAGGCTGTTGAGTTGTTGTTTGGGGTAGATTGGTTCCATGGTTGAGGTCGCCTGGTTGTGGGCTGTCGACCGATGGTGAGTTCCGATCGTGGGGGGCGACCGGAGATGATGTTTCCGACGATTTTCAAAATTTTTGGCAGTGAATTTGAGCATTAATTCCGACCAAAATACTTGATGAAGTTGGGAGAGGTTGGATGGGAGTTGAAAAAGGAAGTTAAGGGCTATCGACCGGTGTCCAAGTCTGGCGGCTTTGACGGCTATAGGTGGGTCGGCAGGCGACGGTGGGGTGGGGGTAAGGTGGGGGAAGAATTTGAAGTTTGAAGGGTTGTTTGCACTTTTTAAAACGTTTGGACCTATATTTGAAATTTATTCTTTATTTTTCTTTTCTTATTTTTTTTTTGTTCTATTTAAAAGGAAGGGTATATTGGTCATTTTAAGTTAAAAATTGGTCAAAAGGGCGTTTTGCGCCAAGAAAGTGAAAGGTAGGGACGTTTTGCATCAAAAAACGAAAAGTAGGGACGTTTTGCACAGAAACATGCAAATGTAGGAACGTTTTGCGCCAATTACCCTTAGTTTTATGATGTAAATTAATGAACAACTGATTAATGTTCGAATCAAATATAATAGGTAAATACATTATACTCATTCTCATAAGATCTTTAGTGTTAGTGTTACTAGATCAAAACTGACCCGAGATGACAACTAATAAATTAATTTAGAAAAATATTTTTCTTCAATATATTGATGCTTCACGTAAAATCTTGACATCTTTTTATTAAAAAACGTACTTGAAATGCCTCTCATGGGGTGGTCGAGTTGGTGGAGTAGGTGAGCACGAAAATCTTTGGTCACGAGTTCGATTCCCCCTATCAACACTTTCTCGGTCAAACCTGTCGTACCGGACTTGTCTACTGTGGTTAACCTGGTTGGCGTAATTTGCAAACTATTGTGTTAACCAGAAGGTTTACCCAGTGCGCACTCGAAAAATAGCGACTACGAATTTCTCCGTCAACAATGAGAGCAAAAATAAATAAATAAATAAAACGTAAAACTTTGGATTGGCTGAGGAATTATATGCTTGATTATTTTAATGAAGTTTCAATGAGAAAGAACTCATACAATTATTAGCAAATTGTATTAGACATTGGATTCCCTTGCTTTTTGACATAAAATCTTTTGAGTCCCTTTCAATGACCTAATGGGGCAGGCATAAAATTCGACCCCACAAATTATATCCTTGATTATTGCAATGAAGTTTCAATGAGAAAGATCTCGTACAATTATTAGCAAATTCAATTAGACATTGGATTCCCCTGCTTTTCGACATAAAATCTTTTGAGTCCCTTTCATTGGGATGATTAAGTGTAGTCAAAAAGAAACCACACATTCATTAGTGTAACCTACTAAGCTCCATTATTTAGCTTTTAAAGGAGATTCCTGTCTCCCCATGAGCAGCCTTTGCTTTCTGTCATGTAATTTGTTGATACAAGTCTAAATACCATAATGTTATTTCAATTGGGTCCAACAAGCATGAATTATTTGTTGTACTTTTCAACCATATTATTTAAAAGTTTTAATTGTCTATCATAGAGATTTGTCTATTTAAATATTATCTTCAACATATTCACGTCATAAAGCTATTTTTCATTTCTACATAACTTTATAAATAAGGCCATTTTGATTGCTGAGTTTTTCCATGGAAATTGGAAAATAAATTTCACCTAACCCCATTTTGCTTGTTTGACAGCCAAATCATTTCAGCCAAAAACAATTTGACTTTTCTACACACGTGCACATTTTCATGGGTTTTGAGGAAATATTTTTACCACCACTTTGATAGGAAAAACAATTATATTTTTATTTATTTTTTATTTTTTTAAGGCAATTAGAAAAAAATCTAGACCCAATAGTGAGAAAATTTATCACTTTTACTGACAATTTTAATGCAAAACAAAGTCAAACAAATGATATTCGGTATGGTAAATTTTTTTTTTTTTTTTTTTAGGAATTGGAACAAATTCTAGACCTAATTGTAAAAAAATTTATCATTTTTTTTGATAATTTTCATGCAAAACAAATCTAAACGGATACCAAACTTTCAACATTTTTCAGGTGAAAAATTATATCAATAAAACACAATTAAATACAATTCCTAGTAAAACAAATTTTAGGCAATTCAATTCCTTACAAATCATTTTTTTCCACCCAAATTTCACATTCACAATCAAACGAACCCTAAGTAAAAATTAGAGATTTGATATCATGACCTATGTCCCCTCCTATGCTGAAATCAGAATCACTTCATTTTTATATGGAAAAATTGCAACAACGGTTCCTAATCTTTTCATTTTTTGTATACTTTATCTTAACTTTTATTTTGTATCAGAGAAAGTCCTTAACATTTCATAAATATACAGCTGAAGTTCAAATGGTGTATTTGACCTTTAGTTGACCAAGAAAGTCAAAATTTGATTAATATTAACCAAATTAAAGGGGGTAAAATGATAAATTTGAAATTATCACACTAAATAAATAAACCAAAGGAATAAAAATTGTTTTTTCTTCAACCCCAACCCACTCCTAGCATATCTCCTATAATAGAAAGTCAACCACGAACACCGCCCGACACCATCACCGATTATATTCTCCCCCAATACCCATTCACATCCACCCCAAACCTCACTCAAAACCAAATCGTTGCCACCAAATCCACAGCCACCACTACGTCTGCTACCATCTTGTCCATTGTCAAATGGAACCCCAAAAAAAAAAAAAAATCAAAATCAATGAATCTACATAAATCAGCCTCCCAGCTGCTGGCACCTACCCAAATCGTTGAATCCACACATAACTAGAAAGCTGTCATTCCCCTCTATACATCCAACCCAATCATCAGCCCTAACTCCATCAAATGTTGCCAAAATAACCACCCAAAACCCCAAAATCGTGAACTCAAAAATTTTTGACAACCTATCTTCCGATCACACCCACCGTCACAAACTATCACTGGTGAATCCCACAATCTAGGCATCCAATTTGATTATGGTATTTCAACAAAAAGGAGAACAAACAATCAATGTAGCTTTTGGGATTTCAAATCCCGATCTTTGGGTGGGATAGGATTTGATTTCTGGGTTTGATAGAGATGAATTTGATTTCTTGTTTCATATTAATAGTAGTGGGCATGGGTTGCAAATGGATCCATTTGGACTTAAGCTGCATATTTATGAAAGGTAAGGGACTTTTGATGGTACAAACTAAAGGTTAAAGTAAAAATCTACAAAAATTGGAAAGGTCAGGGACCACTGCTGCAATTTACCCTTATTGATTTTGTCTTTTAACAGTTATACGAGATGAACAATTTTTCACTACCACATCAAAGAAGAAAATACTACATGTTCATCATTTATAAGGAAATTATGCTACGTAATGAGTTAACGATTAATCTTGAGGCTTGACCATTAAAAGGGGTGTATTCATTTGAAACTTTTAAAAATTTTCAAGGATTTAAAAAGTTTAGATGTATTCAATTTAAAACTCTTAAAAACTCTCTAAAAATTTAGGTGTATGCAATAGAGATTTCTATAGACTTTTAAAAAGTTTCTAAAAGTCAAAGTCACATTAGAAACTTTTTAAAAGTCTCTATAAGTCATGAGGTTAGATAGTAACTTTTAGATAATTTTCTATTTATTGGAATTTTGGAGACTTTCTGGTGAAAAATATAAATAACAAATTTTAAAGAAAATCTCTCATATAATCTGAGATTTTTGAAGATTTCAAAGCTTAAAAAAGAAAATTTTCTTTTCTTTCAATTCTAGAATCTTCTCATATTTCTTCAATTCATTCACTGTAATTAATTTATGATTATTCTATATTTACATAATTACTTTTGAATTGAAATTATATGTAATTGTTTCAAAACGTAGAATTTCATGTAATAGATCTATTTTTTTTTTTTTTTTTTTGTTAAAGAACCATTTGTGTTCTTAGAAATCATGTTAATTACATAAAAAAAAAAATTGGTAATATTCTTAGAAATTGATGTAAAAGTTTTTTATTATTTTGTTTGCGTCAAAATTGAATGGCTTGGCCGTGACTAGTGACTTTATCCAAGAAAATTTTGTTTGTTCTTGAAAATGTTAATTAGGTAGTAAGAAAGATTGTAATTTTTCAGATATTTAATGAATTTCTAAGATGAAAAGTATTTAAAATCTTTAACCAAATTCTAAAGAAATCCATAAAAAAAAAAACTTATATTAATTCTTAACAAATTCATAGAAATCACTTAAAAGTTCATAAAATTCCCAAAAGTCACCTACTTAAAAAAAATCTAGAGAAATCTTTAAAATTCTCAATTAAATACACCACTAAAATTGCATGGGTTGGACTTAAGGGTTTTATTTGTTTACTGTTCTAATCATTCCATTGCCAAACTCTCCACTATTTCAGTGATTTTCAACTAAAAAAACTTTGTGAGTCAAAAACCAACAAACATTTTAAATCATATTATTCATGTTTATCATTATCACATTATTGATAATTGTTGGAATTTATTAGCTCTCGAAAGCTTTAAGATCAAAGCTCTAATTTGAATATTAAAGGAGGAGGAGAAAGATCGGATTTGAACTAGCCAGATTTTATACAAAAACTCTGCTATCAAAACAGAGGAGAAGAAAACTGATTTCATTCTACAATTTTGGTCTACTTTTTCTTCTACAAATAATGGAAATAAATGGCTCTATATATAGCCAAACTTACAAGATAATTCTAATAACTATTCTATCACCCATACTACCAACTATCACTAACCCATACTTAGACAACACAATAGTTTGTACTATACTATACTTGTCTAACTTTTACACATCAATGCAAGTTAGACCATAATCAAAACATGTAACTAAATAGAAACTAAAATATTTGTTAAGTGTAACAACAAAACGTTATACTAACTTCAACACTCCCCCTCGACATTTTTGTTGGAACCATCAAGTCATTCTCTTTAATGTTTCAAACCGTTTCTTTTAGTAACTGCAAGCTTGAAGTTTTTTTGTTTTCTATTTAATCGAAACACCGTTGGCCGCAACTCTATATCATAATTGACAACTCTCTGCATTCGGATCAACCATAGACAAAAAAACTCTTGACTTGCATCTTTATTTATCAGAAATTTTTACTAGTTTGAGCTTACCGGATTTCATTTAAGCTTATCAGATTTCATTAGACTTACCGAATTTACTCTTTTCTTTACATACCGAATTTACACTTTGCCTACTAGATTTCACAACTTACCGGATTTGGCACTGACTTACCGTATTTGCAAGAATATGAGCTTATCGGGTTTCCTTTTTCCTAACCAAATTTACACTGTTTACCATATTTGCTTGATTCTATGCATACCGGATTTACACTTTACCTATCGAATTTTCACTTACCGGATTTGACATTGACTTATTGAGTTTTTTGCATGAATCTTGAGCTTACCAGATTTGCACCTCTTCAACTTACCGAATTACACTTTGATCACCGTATTTGCTCTACACATACCGGGTTGCACTCAACTTACTGTATATGCACTGAGCTTACTGGTTTCACTCTGCTTACTAGATTTTTTCACTTCTTTAGCCCTTTACTGCTTTTTCTAAGATCATGAGAGCTCTGATACCACTGTTGAAATTTATTGGTTTGAAAGTTTTATGATTAAAGCTCTAATTTGAATATCAAAGGAAGAGGAGAAAGACCGAATTTGAACTTGCCGATTTTTATACAAAAACTCTACTATCAAAACAGAGGAGAAGAAAACTGATTTCATTCTACAATTTTGATCTACATTTTCTTCTACAAATAATGGAGATAAATGACTCTAATTATAGCCAAACTTACAAGATATTTCTAATAACTATTCTATCACCATACTACCAACTATCACAAACACATACTTAGACAATACGATAATTTGTATTACATCATACTTGTCTAACTTTTATACATCAATACAAGTTAGACCATAACCAAAACATGTAACTAAATAGAAACTAAAATATTTATTAAGTGACAACAAAATGTCATACTAACTTCAACAATAATTATTCAAAGCTCTAAATGTCATGAAAAATAAATGGAGCTTCTTTTTTCTTTTTTAACGAAGAACTTAAAAACCTTTAATCATATGGAGAGATGGTCCCTAACCCCATCGAATCAGTCAACTTAATTTAAGAACCACTGTGTTAGTCAATGATGGCAAAAGTATTAAAGATTTTTGTCCAATGTCCCTCAGTGCAAAAAAAAAAAAGAGAAAAAATATTATTGCTTTTAATCCCTTTATATATAGTTCATGCTCTCACTCCTTTTAAGGTTGACATTGGCTATTAGCAGGCAAGTTAGCAACAAAATTGGGCCACAACTCAGTACAAAAGCTATAAAAATTCAATTTAAAGCCCTCAAATTTCGTGACCATCTATTATTTAGAATACTCTCGAGGCAAGATATTGAAAAGGAAAACCAAAAAGAAAAAAATAAAATAAAATAACAAGAGACAGACCAATGATGTGAGTAGGTGAACTTGCCATTATTGAAAGTTTATTGTTGGTACACATTTGTTACTTAAGGTCAGGGAGGATTTAGGTATCGACGAGTTACAGGGATCGTTTTAGTTGGATCTGTTTGGAAGAATTTTTTATTTTTTTTGTTAAGAATAGATAAATTTTTTTTATTATATATTCAATAATTCATTTTTTTAAATATTCATCCTTGATAGCTCAGTTGGTTTGTGCTTCCTCTATTAAACTAGAGGTTTTGGATTCAAAATTTTCCAATGGCAATATGTTATATATTTTTTGTAAACAATTTTTACCAAAAACAAGTGAGTGGATTTGAACCGATGACTTTAGCTAAAGAATATTGATAACTTTACCATTATGACAAGTATTGATTTGTGACACTCAATGAAATAAAATAATATATGTTTATTTTACCGATTTTAATGCAAATAAGAACTTTTTAACTGGTTACTTGTTCATCTTCTTGATTTTTTTTTCTCTAATCAATTTATATTGAGAAGTTGGTTCAATTAATGACGAATGAATTTGTAAAAAAAAAAAAAAAAATTCCTTAGTGTCATAAGGAGTCTTTCAAGAAAATTTATTTAATTAATAGAATGTTCCACTTTTCTTTCACAAAAAATTGATCGCAAAAAAGTGAAATCATACAAGAACATAAAATTGATATAAGCACATAAATAATTTCAAATTTGTTAATATAATAATGCTTGTTTAATTAACTTTAATTGTAAATTAAATATTGACATTTTATTAATATATATTGCATATTTGATTGAAAAATAAATTAAAATATTTTACAGAACGATTTTTTCATCCAAAATGAAAGTTGGTACCTAGTTCTAGTTCTAGTGGTGTATTTAGTTCTTCTAATTCTTGTCCGTACGATTTTTTGAATATTATTTAATTAAATATTACTAAACAACACCGCTATCACTGACGTTGACAGTAAGCGTTCAATGTTCGCGATCTGTCCTAATTGGACTCAAATTCTGGATTCGCCCCTGCTTAAAGTCGAACTAATCACAATGTAGTGTAGAAGAAACTTGATATGATGATATTTATATATATTTTTTCGATTGTACTTTAATTGGTTAGATGTCATGTACATTCATTAAATCTTTCGAAAATATTTCACGTCTTAGGATCTTGCTTGATGTACATAATATTGGGTACATAATGGTGTTCACACCCTTATATGGGTGCGGGGCCATTCATGAACCTCACACCCGAGCCCCACATCCATATGAAAGTATAGACACCATTATGTACCAAATATTATGTATAAGTAGCTTTATCCCGTGTCTTAACTGGGCTTTGACTAAAAATGATTATCAATGTTTGCATTTACGAAATAACTTTCTGTCACCATTTTCTAACTTGGCAAACAGCCCCTTATCCAATCCCAGTTGAACAACATAAAATAAACCAGTTCTCAGAGAGGGCAATGCGTTAGGCTAGTTTCACAGACCGGCAAAAACTTCCCGCTCTCGGCAGGGAAAGATGACGGGCCGTCGGGGCCGACGCACTCCAAGCTCACTATTACCTTAACGGCCAGCTATAATTGGACCAACACCTTTGTAATTTGTCTCTTTTCTATTTGGATTAGAGATGACAAAATACGCCGTTCCAAAGACATCTCATATTTTATTTCCCACCTCCCAAAAGTCCTCGACAGAAGGACTGCCCCATTAACATTCTTAATTTGGGCAACCGATCTTGGGCCAAAATCTTTTATAATTTTTATAACTATGTGACGATGAATGATACATAGACGAGTGAGAGGCTGCAAAAGTATGATAGGTTTTAATTTATTACTTATTTTTTTTAATAATCACAAATTAAAATCGAATCAGTAAAATCTAATCTCACATTGTATCATCGGGTTGCATTTAGTAATTGAAAAATGGGGACTCATCAATATAAGAAACAATATACACACTTCCTGAAGTAATTGCATGATAGGAAGGCATCCTCTGAATTTTTTACAATTACAAAGACTCCTAAATTTTATTATCGAGTGTAAATTACTAGAAAATGGGCGACCCAAGAGAATGCTGAATCGATGGCCTTCGAATATCTCACATTTCATTTGTACCATATATTTTGTTGGAAAATATTATGTTGAATGAAAACCTCCATTGATTGAATCCATTTGAATTTCATCCGTTTCAACACCATCCCCACTACACAAACGTCTGTAACTCCTCTCCACTACACAAACGTCTGTAACTCCTCTTTTCAATGTTGCAACTCCTCATTTAATGCATTAAAGAGCTGATTCCTCCTCTATTGGTATAAATAGGATAGTTCTCTTGGCTGAAAAAAGGAGGAAAAAAAAAAAAAAAAAAAAATCATCTTCCTTCCCGCATCAAACTTCCACCAGTTTCAGCCCTTCTTTCTCGATCCCTTTGAGAGATAGACACAGTTAGTTCGTAGGCGGTTAACGTTGTGCAGGGTGAACCGACAATTATTTCCAATGATTGCCTACTTTTCATTTAATGATTGATTTTAATCATTGTTAATGATTTTTTAATTCATGTTTAAATAATTGTTAAGTTATTTGACTAAATGATTTGCTCTCATATTTTAATTCCGTAATTTTGTTTTTTAATTTTGTTCGAATTGATAACATAGATCTTGAATCTGTTGCGAATTTACTTATCATGCACAGCGGAAAAATTAAATAAATTTCAATTCCCATACAAGGATCTGCTTTGTGTTTAAATAGAAACTGTGATAGAAACTGTACCTTAATTCAGATCTGCAAACTCTTTTGCTATTCCTGTAGTTCCAGCAATCCTGATCTGCCTTCCACAGCTGTCCAATTGTCGCCTCCAATGGAATCCACACAGGGAACAAGATTGAGAGAATTAGGGTTTTACTTTTCTTGTGCTAGCAAGAATAATGAAAATCCATCTTTTATCTCAAACCCTAGCAGCTTATTTATATGAGCCCAAAAGGGTTTGGCCCGTCCTACAATTTAACCCGATCCAATATTTAATTAATCAAATTAATTAAATCCGGTCCATGAATTAATTAATCCAATTAATTAATTCGGGCCCATTAATAAGCGATCAAATTAATTAATTACACAACACTTGTCAATTAATTAATTGGCGGATCTCAATCTTCTAGTTCTCCTTTTGTGTGTGACCCATTAGGTTCCAAATCACGATGCCTAACGACGTGAATTATTATTTTGATCTAATCAAAATCGATAAATCAAAATACCCTTTCGATTTATCTCTAATTCACATCCGTCGTCCCAGATTGACATCTAGCAATGTGTCAGGGCAATACATGTGACGGGAAATGGTCACGTGGTATGACAAAATCAAACTCGTTCGTTTATCGTGAAACTATAATCCCTTCGTCAATATGATCCGATCTATTACGAGATATGGACTGTGTCAATCTCGATTATCGATCATATCTTTCATCCCACTTATTAAGTCAATGTAAGTCGAAAATGAGTTTTCGACTTATAGGTACACCTTGGCCAAGAATTTCATTATCAACTTAATTGGATGAAATGTAGATCATAAACTCTTACTATCTAAGAGCGACGAATCCTCTATTGATCATTCACAACCTTTATATGATTCTTGACATACCCGAACGATGCCGTATTAGCTGCCCTTGACAGAGCAACTTCCAGCATCACCAAAGCATGACTGCCCTCAGATAAGGTACTATGATGATTTCAAGTCGAATGATCAATTCCACTACCGAACGTTAGAGATTAACCACTGACACTCAGATAGTTATCCATGTGGAATCTCTCAGCGGGTCTCCAATGTTTTGTTCTATAACAAAACATTCACGTGTTCATTTAAGTGTCACTACACTTCAACTTGTGAGATCAGCTACTTACTTCACAAGTAAGGAATGCCACACGTGGTGGTCTATCCGTAATAACGATATCCGTATCTCGTTATTACTTACGACCACGGATGATTTAAGATTCAATAATATGTAATTTGTATCTCACAATCACAATTCCTTGTGATTAACAAATTACCGAGACTTGAATCTACGGACTCTATTATTTAATATAATAGATCTTGTCATAATAAATGCATTAAACATATATCAAAAGTACTTATGCCCAAAGTTGATTGGACCTAGGGCATAATACTTACAAACTCCCACTTGCACTAGATCCAATCACTTATGTATCTAATATCATAAGAGTTCACATGACGATCATATTTATACTGCGACAACTCCTTGCCAGTGGATCTGCAATATTATCAATTGTGAGAATTTGTTATTTCTTTCACGTCATTTCTTTGCACTATCTCTTTGATGAGATGGCACCGCCTCAACACTTGTTTGGATCATCGATGAGACCTTAGTTCCAACAATGCTAGGAACTATTCCAAATTCATTAATGAACTTCTTAACCCATACTACAACATTTGTTGCTTCTAAAGCAATAGTGTATAAGACTTTCGCTATTGAATCAACGGTGGTTTCCTGTTTGGAACCTTTCCAATATACCGCTTAAGAGTAAATCAATATCCTGATTGAGATTTGCTATCTTTCTAGTCTGACTAGAAGTTAGCATCTGTGTATTCATGAACTCTCAGTTCATTTTCTCCATATAAAATCTTCTTCAGATTTTATTTTTGTAGATTGCAATGAATTAAACAATCTTCTAGATCTATCTCTATAGATCAAGTTGTTTCTCATATATCTTTATGAAGAAATCTTTTAACAGCCACAACTTCAACGATTGAAATGTAGGAATGTCGTTCCTATTAATAATATTAAGAATGCGACAATGCTCCCACTATTTTCTTGTAAACACACAACTCTTCACTTTTGATAAAATCAAACATTTTAATTTTTCTATCAAATCGAAGATTTCAACTCCAAGAGGCCTGCTTCAATCTATACAAGAATTGATTAAGCTAACATATTTTGTTAGCATATTTGGATTCAAAACTTTCGAGTCGTGTCATGCACACTTTCTCTTGCAAGTTTCTGTTAAGGAATATAGTTTTGACATCCTTTTTCCATAACTCATAGTCATGGTATGTAGCTATCGCAGGTAAAATCCGAATGGACCTTAGCATGGCTATAGACAAGAAAAATTCATCAAAGTCAACTCTTTGTCTTTGTTGTGATATTTTGCTATTAGCTTCGCTTTGTATGTATGGACGTTTACATCCATGTTGACCCATTTTACATAAACTCATTTACAACCTATGGGTTTTATCCCATCAGGCGGTCGATCAAGGTTTAAATCTTGTTTACATACATCGAGTCCATCTCGAATTTCATGGCCTTTCGCCATCTCCTTGAGTCAACACTTGACTTTATTTTGTGTAACCAATAGGTTCATCATCCTCGATTAATAATACTTGATTAGTAATCATGGACTCATACCTTCTAAGAGGTTGAATGATCCTATAAGATTTACATAAAGCTGATCTGTTCTCAGAAGTCTCCATTTCCAAATCAGGAGTATGTCCCTCATCAGGTGTAGATCACACTCAGATTTATCTACTTGGTCAACCATATCTGTGGATTCTTGAACTCCTTCAAGATTCATTCTACTCTCATTGTCCTCTCCTAGAATAAACACTTCCTCTAGGAGTTTAACATGTCTTGAGAAGAACATCTTCTTCTCAATGAGATTATTGATATCCAATTTTATCTTTTGGATATCCCACAAATATTTGTTTATCGAATTTAGCCTCAAGCTTATCCGTCACAGCCCCAGACTCTCATATTTGACAAGTTGGGCATTTTACTTTTCCATAACTCGTATGGAGTTTTGTCGACTGACATAGATGAGACATGATTTAGTGTGTATAACATTGCAATCAATGCATGGCCCCAAAACCTTTTGGAAGGTTTGCACGACCTATTAATTAATCGCACTATATGTAATAGTTTGCGATTCCTCCTCTCAGACACAACATTATGTTGTAGTGTATGTAAGGAGTTCACTGCAAGAGAATCACATTCTCTTTTAAATAATATAAACTTTATCTTTAAGATATCTCCACCTCGATCGGATCTTAGTGTGAGAATATCTTTACTAATTGTTTCTCTACTTCTAACTTGAATCCCTTGAACATTTCAAGAGTTTCATGTTTAAGTTTTATCAAACATACATGACCATTTCTGAAATAGTTATTAGTAAGTGTGATAACAGAAACCCATCTAGCATTAATCGGCATGGATCCACATACATCACTATGTATTAGATCCAGCAATTGTGCAGAATTTTTACCTTTTAAGTAAAAGGAGATTTGGCCATTGTGCCTAATAGCCACAATCACATTTGTCAAATGATTCAAAACCAATTGACCTCAAATATACATCTATATGTAATTAGTTGACCGAGTCTACAATGCTAGATATAGGCGTTATTCAGATTATGACTTTTATGCCTTTAAATTTCTATACTTACTATAGAATACTCAGTATTTAGAATATAAATGTTATTTTGTAATTCACCATAACCATTAAGATAAGAGGGAACAACAATTGTCCTTAACATTAATATCGTTCATGTCCAAACATGAAATTCAAATAATGTTCTGGTATTGGTGAGTTCAAACTAACATTTCTCTAATTCAAATACTCAGTTTAAAGGCAACGGTAGGAAGTATGCTTCTACAGACAATGTAACAACATTTGCTCATTTTCATTGTGTAGGCCAACTTCTCCTTTGTGCAGTGGTCTACTTCCATTTAGTTTCTGCATACTTATACAAATATGAGATCCATATCTGGTATCTAATACCCAAGAGACTAGTGAAGTTGATATAGGCCTTACCCAAGTGGATTTGATAATGTCCTTATTTACTTTGACTTCTTAGCCATCTTAGATGCTTTCCCAAAACCCCTTTAGATTTCCTCTTAATGTCCTTTGAGGAATCAATGGTTTCCCCAATCATAACTTTGATATTGGGTTTAACAGTTTTAAGCATATTTAGCAACTCAATAAGTGTGCACTTGAGTTTATTAATATCAAAATTCATAATTCGGTATAAATAACTCTTTGACAGAAATTATAGAACTAAGTCAACTCTTGGTTCATGGTTCATGAATGAACCCAATCGAGACAATTTCTCAATTGCAATAATCTTCAGCACTTGAGCACCGACTGAAGATTTCTCTGTCATTTTGCACTGATATAGTTGTTTGGAAGTCTCATATCCTTCCACACATGATTATTATCATACAACTCTTTGAAATGAAAAATCATGTGCTAGCATCTATACTCTTATTTTGCTTTTGTAACACAGGTGACATAGTTGCAAGTATCATACATGTTGCAGTACTATCGTTATCTCCGTGTTTATTATAGTAGCCAGATTTCCCTAGTTGAGTCATCAACAGGTGTCTCTGGAAAAAGCTACTTAAGGACATAACCAATTTTCTCATACCTGAGAACAATTCTCATATTGCAGTGTCAATCAAGAAAGCTTGGTTTGGTTGTTTACATCTAGTATGCCACATATGGTTACTCATGATTCAACAAAAATAAACGACGAAAAGTAAAAGAATAATATGTAAAATGCATCAATTAATTTAATATGGTCTTTTATCAAATTGATTGTGCTCCCACTATTTAACTCAAATTTATGACCCTTGCATAAATTTATGGAATCCATACTTGACTCCTAGTGGGCTGGGATCTCATTTGTTATATTAAGACCTTGAGTGTACTCAACAAGCCTTAATAAAATATTTGAGTAGATACTGTTATCAATTGTATCTCCATACAACTCCCAGATCATTAAGCTGACAACTCCTTGTCTTCACACATCTTATATGTTAGCTTAACATGCCTCTAAAATTTATCTCCTTGAGTGTACTCAACAAAAGGTAATTTTAGTTAAGTCGAACCCATCATTCAGAAATATCGAATATTTCATAGTGTCAAACATATCCCTAATAGACCAGTCTTAAGTGTACTCAACAAGTTGAGATGATTTAGGACTCTTATTTTTCACTATAATGATGGAAGGCTAATTATAAAACAACTTAATATTTTAGTGAGGGATTTATCATGCATAGGTCTCATCAATATAATAATTATATATATATATTTATAATCATGTATCAAACATGCAAATAAACATACATATAATAGTGTGGATGATTATGGACTAAATCTATCTAATCTTCCTGAGCCAAAAGGAAGACTAGTTGGTCAATTCCTAGGGGGTATTTCATTGAATCAATATCAATGCTCCATCTCCATGGTTTCCTCCTCTTCTTGCATCTTCAATTAGATCAGCTACAACTTATATTCTATACTAGTTGGCACGCAGGCCTAAATGAGAATTGGACTCGCAGGTCCACAATAATAATAATAACGGACTCGTAGGTCCAAAACAATTGAGAGCTCACAGGCCCTATAATAATAACAATAGTAACGGGCTCGCAGACCCAAAACAATTAAGAACTCGCAGGCCCATAAAACAACAGGAATTAAACCATTCACTCAACACATCCATATGGTCGAGTCCATAATCATCCACTAATAAACATTCATCATATAAATGTTTCCTATATAATATCTAATATTATATACAAGTATGTTTCAAGAATCTAGCAATTAAAGGTCGTCTAAACTATTTAGACAAATGGATCAAAAATAATTAATTAATTAATCATATTAATCAATTAATTTAATTAGCGGGTTCATTTAATTAAAATCAAATTTTAATTAAACACCGAAATAAAGTCCAACTTTAATTTCAAAATATAAGGCGAAATTATTTAATTAAAATCAAATTTTAATTAAACAACAAAATTAGAGTCCAACTCTAATTCAACGATTTAGGGCGAACGCATTTAATTAAAATCAAATTTTAATCAAATACCAAATTAGAGTCCAACTCTAATTCAAAGAATAAATTTTAGGGTGAAACAATTTAATTAAAATCTAATTCTAATTAAATGTCAAATTAGAATCAAATTCTAATTTGAAGAGTACATGGGGAAAATTATTTAATTAAAATCAAACTTCAATTAAATATTAAATTAAAGTCAAACTCTAATTTAAAATGAATTAACATTTTAATTTAGGATAAAACTCCTAAATAAAATAAAATTCAATTAAGGGTCAAAGTTTAATATTTAAGTTAAAATCTAATTTTAACAAAAATATAAAAGTCGTCAATTTTAAATAAAATTTTAATTGGGTCAAAATTATAATATAGGTCAAACCCCATTAAAATAAAATTTAAAACCTTTTTAAAATTTAAATTCAAAACCTTTTGGAAAATTACATTTTGACCCAAGTTTAAATTAAAAGCAAGTCCTCCAATTTCGAAATTGCGTGACAGACCCTTCATTTAAAATTTGCACATTGACCCCGTTCTCAAAATTGCAGGAAGCCCCTTGGAATTTCACAAATTGCAGTGAAGGCCCCCGTCCCCAAAATTCTCTCCCGACTGCAAACCCTAAGAAATTTCCATCTCTTTCTTCCTTCTTGGCGTACCGCCGCCGGCCCATTAACCCTACCCATGGAGAGAGGAACGCGCACCGTCGTCGCCGTCAAAGTAGCGACGATGAGCACGAACTCGATAGGCAGCAGCGTCGCACGCTGCTGCAGAAGCAGTCGGCAGCAGAGCCCGGCTGCGTAACGAGCAGCGGCGCTCGCCAGTGCTCTTGGCAGCGGCGAGCACCGCTGTTTCGACCGGAAGCGGCCTTCGCCGCCGCTGGCGATTTCCAGTCGCCGGTGGTGGAAACACGGTTCGTTTTCCTTTTTTTTTTTTTTTTTTTAATCCAAAAATTTATTTTCGTTTCAAAAAACATTTTTTAAAAAAAAAAAATAATTCTTTATAATTGCTAGATTCAACAACAACATGAATAATTAACTTTTAATTAATCAGGTATGCTAAACAGTTTCTAACAAGCACAAAGTAGGCACTGATACCACTGTTGGGAATTTACTTATCATGCACAGCGGAAAATTAAATAAATTTCAATTCCCATACAAGGATCTGCTTTGTGTTTAGATAGAAACTGTGATAGAAACTGTACCTTAATTCAGATCTGCAAACTCCTTTGCTATTCCTGTAGTTTCAGCAATCCTGATCTGCCTCCCACAGCTGTCCAATTGTCCAGCCTCCAATGGAATCCACACAGGGAACAAGTTTGAGAGAATTAGGGTTTTACTTTTCTTGTGCTAGCAAGAATATTGAAAATCCATCTTTTATCTCAAACCCTAGCAGCTTATTTATATGAGCCCAAAAGGGTTTGGCCCGTCCTACAATTTAACACGATCCAATATTTAATTAATCAAATTAATTAAATCCGGTCCATGAATTAATTAATCCAATTAATTAATTCGGGCCCATTAATAAGGGATCCAATTAATTAATTACACAACACTTGTCAATTAATTAATTGGCGGATCTCAATCTTCTATTTCTTCTTTTGTGTGTGACCCATTAGGTTCCCAATCACGATGCCTAACGACGTGAATTATTTTTTTTGATTTAATCAAAATCGATAAATCAAAACACCCTTTTGATTTATCTCTAATTCACATCCGTCGTCCCAGATTGACATCTAACAATGTGTTAGGGCAATACATGTGACGAAAAATGTCACGTGGTATGACAAAACCAAACTCGTTCGTTTATCGTGAAACTATAATCCCTTCGTCAATATGATCCGATCACTTACGAGATATGGACTGTGTCAATCTCGATTATCGATCATATCTTTCATTCCACTTATTAATTCAATGTAAGTCGAAAATGAGTTTTCGACTTATAGGTACACCTTGACCAAGGATTTCATTATCAACTTAATTGGATGAAATGTAGATCATAAACTCTTACTATCTAAAAGCGACGAATCTTCTATTGATCATTCACAACCTTCATATGATTCTTGACATACCCGAACGATACCGTATTAGCGGCCCTTGACAGCGCAACTTCCAACATCACCAAAGCATGACTGCCCTCACATAAGGTACTATGATGATTTCAAGTCGAAGGATCAATTCCACTACCGAACGTTAGAGATTAACCACTGACACTCAGATAGTTATCCATGTGGAATCTCTCAGCGGGTCTCCAATGTTTTGTTCTATAACAAAACATTCACGTGTTCATTTAAGTGTCACTACACTTCAACTTTTGAGATCAGCTACTTACTTCACAAGTAAGGAATGCCACACGTGGTGGTCTATCCGTAATAACGATATCCGTATCTCGTTATTACTTACGACCACGGATGATTTAAGATTCAATCATATGTAATTTATATCTCACAATCACAACTCCTTGTGATTAACAAATTATCGAGACTTGAATCTACGGACTCTATTATTTCATATAATAGATCTTGCCATAATAAATGCATTAAATATATATCAAAAGTACTTATGCCCAAAGTTGATTGGACCTAGGGCATAATACTTACAGAATCTATATCAGTTTAAAACTTATTATTATTCTAAAAATTTTGTTTTCATTCTTTAAGGATAAATGATGTCACATGGAA
The DNA here is from genome assembly GCA_019395295.1 of Osmanthus fragrans. NCBI lineage: Eukaryota > Viridiplantae > Streptophyta > Magnoliopsida > Lamiales > Oleaceae > Osmanthus > Osmanthus fragrans. The sequence continues at coordinate 16,696,062 of CM033346.1, read as the reverse complement.
CTGACGATGTGAACAATGGAAGCAACACTGTTGGGACCACTGTTAAACCTATGGAGACCACGACTGGCATTCCTCCCATTGACGGGATAATTGGAGACGAGATTACTCATGTTGGAGTAAACTCAACTTTGCCTACGACTGCGGCCTCGGCAATCCAGTTTGGCACAATACCTTTGCCAATGCCTAGGGCTGCGGCCTCAGCACCTTTGCCAACGTTTCCAGCTCCATTTTCGTTGAATCATGCAATTCGACCGGATAAGTTTGCTGGCACTGATTTTTAGACATGGCAGAATAAAATGATTTTTTATCTTACTACTTTGGGCCATGCACGTTTCCTCAGCGAGGATGGCCCGATCGTGGCTGAAAACGACACTGATATGCATAGGCGTGCAGCATGGGATGCATGAAAAAGTGCTGATTTTTTGTGTCGCAACTATGTCTTGGATGGCCTACAGAATTCTCTGTATCACGTGTATGTGGTAAAGAAGTCTGTTAAGGAGCTTTGGGAGTCCTTAGAAAAGAAGTACAAATCCGAGGATGCTGGGTCTAAGAAATTCTTGGCCAGTCGATGCATGGACTTCAAAATGGTTGATTCACGTTCGGTGGTGAGCCAAGTGCAGGAGTATCAAGTGCTCATGCAAGAAATGCATGCTGAGGGTCTGACTATGTCAGAATCTCTACAGGTGGCTACTGCTATTCACAAGCTACCCCCTCAGTGGAAGGCTTTCAAAAGCTATTTGCAGCATAAGAGGAAAAAGATGTCTTTCGAGGATTTAATTATCAAGCTGCGCATTGAGGAGGATAACAAAAAGGCTGAACGTAAGTCAGGGAATTCTTACTCTGAGAAGGCTAATGTATTGGAACACGGCCAAAGTTCTGGAATTAAGAAAGGTCAATCCTTTAAAGCCAAACAGGGTAATGAAAATTGGAAAAACAAAAAGCAGACCACGAAAGGGTCTCAGTTGAAGGCTATCGGTGGGGTAGAAAAGAAGCCTAAGTTCCAGTTCAATGGAAAGTGCTTCAATTGTGACAAAGTTGGGCATCGATCTGCAGACTGTCGTCAGCCTCGGAGGGATAACAAGCATCGCCCTCAAGCTAATATAGTTGGAAATGAGAGAGATCATCTCTCAGATGACATGTCTGACCTAAACCTTACGGCAGTGATTAGTGAGGTTAACCTGGTAGGGTCCAACCCTAAGGAGTGGTGGCTGGACACTGGGGCCACTTGCCATGTCTGCTCCAACAAGAGCATGTTCACTACTTTTGCACCAGTTACAAATGGTGAAAAGTTGTTCATGGGAAACTCTGCAACTTCTGAAGTGCTTGGTAAAGGCAAGGTGATCCTGAAAATGACATCTGGTAGAGAGCTTACTCTGACTAATGTGCTATATGTGCCAGAGATTCGAAAAAATCTAGTCTCTGGGTCTCTTCTGAGCAAGAATGGTTTTCGCATGGTCTTTGAGGCGGATAAGCTGGTGATTACCAAAATAAGAGTTTATGTTGGGAAAGACTATATGACTGATGGCCTGTTTAAATTGAATGTAATTGCTGTAACCCCAACTATTATGAATAATGAGAAAACTCCTTCTGTTTACTTGCTTGAGTCTCCTAATCTGTGGCATGGTAGATTAGGTTACGTAAATTACAATGTTTTACCTAGACTAAGCAAACTAAATTACTTGCCTAGGTTTCAAATTGATTCAAATCATAAATGTGAAACCTGCGTTGAGGCTAAGCTTACTAGGTCTTCGTTTCATAGTATTGAAAGAAGTACCGAGCCATTGGGACTAGTCCACAGTGATGTGTGTGACTTGAAATTTGTCCAAACAAGAGGCGGCAATAAGTACTTTATTACTTTTGTCGACGATAGCACGAGATATTGTTATGTGTACTTGCTTAAAAGCAAAGACGAAGCTATCGATAAATTCATTCTTTATAAGAATGAAGTTGAAAATCAACTCAGCAAGAAAATAAAGGTGCTATGGAGTGATCGTGGTGGTGAATATGAATCACCATTTGGTGAATTTTGTGCTAAACATGGAATAATTCATCAAACTACTGCACCTTATTCATCTCAGCAGAACGAAATTGCTGAGCGTAAGAATCGAACGTTAAAAGAAATGATGAATGCTATGTTGATTAGTTCTGGATTACCACAGAACATGTGGGAAGAAGCTATTCTTTCTGCGAATTACATTTTGAATAAAGTGTTAAGAAAGAATATGGATAAGACTCCGTATGAACTTTGGACAAGTTGGACACCTTCATACAAATACTTACGAATGTGGGGGTGTCTTGCTAAAGTTGTGGTGCCTCCTCCTAAGAAGATCAAGATTGGGCCTAAGACAATTGACTGTGTGTTCATTGGTTATGCACAAAATAGTAGTGCATATAGGTTCCTTGTACATTACTCGAATGTACCTGATATTTATCCGAACATGATTACGGAGTCTAGGAATGCACAATTCTTTGAGAATATATTTCCTTGTAAATCTCCTAAACAGTTAACTACTATTAAATGGACTATGGAATCTTTTGCTTCTGGTAGCAGTAAAGATCCAGTTGAAGAAGGTGAGGATGAGCTTAGACGGAGCAAAAGAACCAAAACTTCTAAGACGTTTGGCCCTGATTTTCTCACATACTTGATGGAGAATGATCCTCAAAGCTATAAAGAAGCTATATCTTCTCCAGATGGTCATCTGTGGAAAGAAGCCATCAAGAGTAAAATCGATTCTATCCTACAGAATCATACCTGGGAATTAGTAGATCTTCCACCGGGCTGTAAGCCTTTGGGCTACAAGTGGATCTTCCAGGAAAAGATGAAAGCGGATGGCTCTATTGATAAATATAAAGCTCGGCTAGTAATCAAAGGTTATAAGCAAAAAGAAGGCTTAGATTACTTTGATACTTATTCTCCTGTGTCGAGAATAACTTCTATCAGGATGATAATTGTTATTGCGGCCTTGCGAAATCTGAAAATACATCAAATGGATGTAAAAATAGCTTTCCTAAATGGAGATTTGAATGAAGAAATCTACATGGAGCAACCAGAGGGGTTTTCGGCTCCAGGTCAAGAAAAGAAAGTCTGTAAACTGGTTAAATCGCTTTATGGTTTAAAGCAAGCACCAAAGCAATGGCATGAAAAGTTTGATAATGCTATGCTTTCTAGTGGTTTTAGAATCAACGAGTGCGAAAAGTGTGTATATGTCAAAGATACTAATGATGGATATGTCATATTGTGTATGTACGTCGATGACATGCTCATTGTCGGCAGCTCTGATAAGATTATCAAAGCCACTAAGAATATGTTTAAACTCAAAGTTTGACATGAAAGATATGGGTCTCGCGGATGTCATTTTGGGAGTAAAAATTACTCGAATACCTAATGGACTTGTGTCATCTCAATCTCATTACATTGATAAGATACTAGACAAGTTCAACAAGTCTGATACCACTGTGGCTAGGACTCCAGTGGATTTGAGTCTCCACTTATCCAAGAACACTGGTGATGGTGTGTCACAGTTAGAATATTCTTGGATAATTGGGAGTTTAATGTATTTAATGACTTGTACGAGACCGGATATAGCATACTCAGTTAGCAGATTGAGTCGCTACACGAGTAACCCAGGTGCTATCCACTGGAAAGCCATTTTCAGGGTGCTACATTATTTAAGGTACACTCGTAATTTTGGACTGCATTACTCTAGATACCCTGCAGTAATCGAAGGGTATGCTGATGCAAATTGGATATCAGATATGTCAGATTCAAAATCTACTAGTGGATATGTCTTCACTCTTGGTGGTGCAGCTGTCTCTTGGAAATCGTCCAAACAAACTTGCATCGCAAGATCTACAATGGAATCAGAGTTTATCGCTTTGGACAAAGCAACTGAAGAAACAGAGTGGCTTCGCCAGTTTGTTGAGGATATTCCAAGATGATCAAAGCCCGTGCCTGCAATTTGTGTTTATTGCGATAATCAATCAGCAATTGGCAGGGCACAGAGCAATATGTATAATGGTAAGTCTCGACATATTCGAAGACGACATAATACCATTCGACAACTACTCTCACAAGGTATTATCACTATGGACTACGTAAAGTCAAAGGATAATATTGCGGATCCGCTAACCAAAGGGCTAACTCGATAGCTAGTTGTAAAAGCATCGAGGGGAATGGGCTTGCAGCCTATAACGTTGAAAGGTATCATGGTGGAAACCCAATCTAGCTGAATGGAGATCCCAGGATCTAGGTTCAAAGGGACAACTAATTCATGTATATCCGTGTAAATCACTGAGAAGGTTCTCCTTCTGCTAATTCATATGGTGCTCATAGTAATTGGAAGATGTAGGTTAAGCTGTGCTTTTAATGACCATTAACCGTTGTTGTGAAAGACTGAGTTAAGAGGTCACCTATGTGAGTGTGAAGTGGGGCAAATTCTATAAGGATTGGGAAGCCTACATCCTTGAACAAACACTTGCAGAACCAGGCGACGTGTTCATGGCCAAATGAACACAACATTGAGAACTACGCTGTGTCTAGAATGGTCCTGTGTGAGATCTATTGTCTTGGTTTACACAAATGGCGAAACAGTTCAAGGCATCAGATCCACTGGTTTGCTAGTAATTCCCGATAGGTTTCACAAGGGAAGGTTCAAAGCTAAATGCTACCTATCCTATGCAGGATTGTGTCGTTCTACTCTTTCTTTCTCTCTTAAGTCTTTGGTTTCTAGATTTTCATTCATGTGGGGGATTGTTGGAAAAATATTATATGTTGAATGAAAACCTCCATTGATTGAATCCATTTGAATTTCATCCGTTTCAACACCATCCCCAATACACAAACGTCTGTAACTCCTCTCCACTACACAAATGTCTGTAACTCCTCTTTTCAATGTTGTAACTCCTCATTTAATGCATTAAAGAGCTGGCTCCTCCTCTATGGGTATAAATAGGAGAGTTCTCTCGGCTAAAAAGAGGAGGAAAAAAAAAAAAAACCATCTTCCTTCCCGCATCAAACTTCCACCAGTTTCAACCCTTCTTTCTCGATCCCTTTGAGAGATAGACACAGTTAGTTCGTAGGTGGTTAACGTTGTGCAGCATGAACCGACAATCGATTGTATCCTGGGAATCGAACACCGATCAAAACCTCTTGCACCCCCCTGGTGAGGCGGCGAATTCGATTTAAGGAAACCGTGTAAACACGGGCCTTCGATTTTGGTTTGATTTACTTTGATTCTCCATTTTTCCCCTACATATTTTTATCAAATATAATATTAACGAATGTCATTCCATAGCGTCAATTCGAGTTGGAATATTTAAATTTGGTGTGTGCAATATTGTTATTTTTTTTTATCAATAAATACATCTAAATAAATTATTTTTCAAACTTGTAGTTCGAATTGTCTTGTGTGAAAATCTAGACAAAAGAAAGATGCATCAAGTTTATTATTTTCACTTGTTTAATTCCTTCCCGACTGCTGAGAAAACCTTCTTATTAAAATCATAGTCGACAAATTGGGTTGTAAAATATCAAGATTAGGGTTTAAGATATTTTGTAACAAAGAGAGTTCACACCAAATATCCTTACCATTCTCTGAGGCCCATCTGTGATGAAATTAGGAAAAATTTTATAAGCAAGAGTATAAGTGTGATTCATTTCAATAATAAAAAAACAAGTTTCAAATTTCAAAAATCAGATTTTTATTAATTTTTATTTATGATTTAATTAATTAAATATATAAAAGTCACGGATATATATAATTTGTTCACAAATTCATTAATTGGTCACATATTGTCAAATTAATTAGTTACAAATCATTTTGAAGTTACAGATAAAAAATTTTATAGGTCACGATTTATTTTTGAGGTCACAAATCAGAATTTTAATATGTCACAAATTATTTTACAATCACAATTTGTTCATCGGTCACAAATCACAATCATTACAAGTCACAACTTGTTATACAGTCACACAATTATCAAATTATTGGCCACAGATTAACAATTTCCTAGATTAAATATTATTTTTAGTCACAAATTATCTTTATCATTGGTCACATATTTTTTATTGGTCACAGATTAACCAATTTAGTGGTCACAACTAACCAAATAATTTGTGACCATCACCCAACCACAGTCTCCACCACACCATGTCACCACAACCAACCAGTAAATTTCCAAACGCACCATCACAATCGTTGCTACCACCACCAACACCGTCACCGCCACCAATCCACAACCGCTACCATCACAATTTATTTATTGGTCATAGATCAAAAATATTAAAAGTTATATTTATTAAATAGTCAGAAATTAATAATTTTTTAGGTCACGTGTTATTTTCACAAATTCCTCTTTCTTATTGGTCACATGTTTACTAGTCACAGGTCACAGATTAAATTATTTGTGATCGAAAACCAACATGTGACCACCACACCACCACTGCTGCCAGCCACATCAATGTCGCAGCTGCCGCTACCAAACCCACCACCACCATCTCCCGGCAGCCCCCTTATCTCAAACACCTCAACTAGCATCACCTTACCACCAACAAACCAGATAGAAAATCGCCAACACTCCTACAAAAGCCACCATCGTACTGTCGTCTCGCCACCCACCACCACCACCACCACCACCACAAAAACCATCACCACACTGCCGTCGTCGTCAACCTACCCTCTCCATCACCACCACAACCACAATTTCCAACCAACACTTATTCATCGTTAACGAAATATGCCAACAATGTCAGATCCAACATTACACCACCTTACCAGCGCCACCGCAAAAATAAAAAAAAAAAAAACCCCCAAAAACTAACAAAATTCGACTGCCTCCGCCAACAACATCTTCAACGCCGCCACCTCCACCACCTGAACCATCGTCTCCATTGTCATCATCACCGTCAATACCTCAGCACAACTTCCTGCGGTACCACCACCACACCCTAAAACCCCAAAACCACCAAAACATGGAAACCAAATCCAATAAAAAAAAATCACCACTGCGATCTAAGCCGTTGTAGATCGTGTCGCTGCAGTCGCGATCTGCACCGCAATCTACGTCACCGCAGTCGCACAATCTGCAACCGCGATCTACAAGCTTCCGACAATGCTCCAGAGGAGTAATGACTTTACCCAAGATTTGTACAGCCCCCGACGACTGGCGGCGCTCTCCGATGGTGGTGGTGGTTGACAGTGTATTGAATTGGGCGATGAAGATGAGCGACAGTGAGGCATGGCGAGAGAAAGGAGAGGAAGGGTGCAGTGAGCGTACAGATTAATTAGGGTATGAGATAAAATTTGTATATATAATATATAATATTTAAATATAAAATATCTGATTTTTGAATAATGGAAGATCCACCCTGATTTTAGAATGTTGATCTTTAAAAGTAGGCTTATATTTAATTTCCACATGAAATTAGTGCAAAAAAAGTTATAAAAATGCTTAGATGAGAAATATTGGGCTCTTGATTATAAGTTGATTATAACGGGTGAACTTCATGTGGCTTGAGGCACATCAATGTTACTGTTTGAAAACTATCATTCTCTAATCAGAACTGGAAAAAATTTGTTCTCAATAATAATACTTAGCAATTAGTTAGAGGTATTTAATAATCAATTGTATTAAATTATTTATCGTCATCCCAAATTATATTTATAAAAAGTTTAGGATGTAGACTCACTAGTATTGACAAGATAAATTGTTTTGATGGTTTATCTGAAAGTTATATTCAAATATAAAATTTGAGCAAGTAATTTTGCAATCGTCAAGTTAAAGATACTTTAAAAAAAATTAAAAAAACAAATACAATGCAACCATCTAATATACATATATATTAAATAAAAATAATATCTAAATGATCAGCATGAAGGATAGTGACCCTATATATGGCTCTAAAATATTTTTTAGAAATACAGGCAATTCAGTGTTGATTTTAGTTAGTGAAGATCTAGTAGTCTATATACCATGAGAACAAGCAACACCAAGGGATTCAATGAAAGAATCTTCTGATACTTTAATTAATATTTACTCGAATTTTCAATATTAATCACAAATCATATGTTTGTGGTGGCAAATGATAAGTGAAATTTATGAGCTTATTCGGACTTTTGCTCTTATTTATTTATAAGTAAATTGAGTAAACATCTATTTAATTTGTGTAAATTATGTTAATTATAGAAAAATTCCAACTTGGATACAATTTATGTGATAAGAGGCTATTTGGAAATTAACTGGAGTTGATTTGAGTAGTTGAAGATTAATCAAATTGAAATACATCAATTGAAAGTATCAATGGAGCATTTGATACAAATTTATAAGTTTCGAGAGTTAAATTCGACAATTGAAAAGTCTAGGGACTAAATTACAACTTTCAAAACTTGTCTCGAATTAACTATAATGATTTTATAATGAAGAGTACTTGATTACAATTATTAGAAGATGAATGGTTAAATCACATGAGAAAATGAGTTCAATTGAAAAAAAAAATGATTTTTTACTTCTCAAACTCTTTGATTCAAATCAATTTGAACAAGAATTTTACCTAAATCTTGTTCTATAAATACATACCATGGTTCAACAATTAAAAGGGAGCTTGTGAAATTTCATTATACACAAATATTCAAGTCGAGGATTGGGCAATTTAATACACATATATTATTCAAATTCAAAAGGAGTGAAAAATCAAGAAATTAATTAAAACGCTAAGGTTTCAAAATCTTACAAGGAGGCGAAATCTTTATGCAAGATCTTCACCTTTTTCCCGTTATTCCTTAAAATCATGTTGCATTTTAATTCATTCTTGTTTAATTCTTCTCCCATGATGTGTAATTAAGTTTATAATTAGGATGAACGATTGTAACATAATTTTGGCCTTTATTTTCAATTGAAAATTTTTAAATCTCTAATTGATTTTATGAGTTATTTTTTACTTACAATCTTAATGCTTGTATTAATTGCTCACTAATTCATTGATTTCATGAGCGATAATTATGATACGGATTATTTGTTTAGACTATGTAGTAAAAATTAGGAACTAATGTAAAAGTGTAGAAATATATTTTTAAGTTAATGTGGTCGTTACAAGGATTTTTAAAGATTTAATGCATTTAACTAAGGTGTATCCAGATTCACATAAAAATATGAAATTGACTTAATCAAATAGAATCACTCTGAACTTTAGAGAGGTAAATTGAATACGCTATAAAAATTCGATAGGGTAAAATTTGCTGATTGATATTAAGGGCATAGTTATGATGAATTTATGAATCCTAACACTTAAACCTTCATTAAAAATCATCTTTTACTGTTTTAAGATATTTAAAATAAAAAATCACTAAATGGAGCACAACAACTTCTATTTGTTTTAGATCAAATTGAATATAGGAATGATTGAATCAACGGTTAGACAATAGTTCTCATGGAAACGATATTCGAACTCATAGATCCACTTTATTATTTATTATAATCCGTATACTTGTGAGATATTAAATTGACAACAAGTTTTACGCAGTTGTCAAGTACTATTTTTATTTAATATTGGCTTAAATTATTTCCTGATTTTGTTTGAAATTTTTCCTTTTTCTTTTTCAATTGTTCTACTTGTTTTTCTTTGCTTCATGTACAGGAAAAAAAATACAAGAGAACAAAAATTCACAATGATTGATCCCAACCTAGATGAAGGTGATATGCTTTGGAGATTTTCTTATCAAGCAACAACTTAAAAGGTGGGGATACAATCTATCTATCGTACTAGATAATGACGGCTCGTCGAAGAGATTAAATATGAAATCTATTGTTTATGAAAAGATTAGACCGACTTGTGAATATTGTGAGGCATTACATTATATTAAAAATTACTTGTTGTTGGCTACCCCATAGGAAGTAGGGAAGCTATATTCCACGATCCATATGATGAGAAGATGATGAAGATGACATGCTTGTGGGTGATTTTTTCATCATGCAAAAATATAAAAGGATTGAAAATCAAATAATTGTGGATGAGCCAAGTAATAAGCTTATAGAGGATCTCTTTATCTTTAAACCCGATGAACCAACAACTAAAGAAGAACACATAATAATCGCGAAATTAATTATGAAAGAGGGATAGAAATTAGTGGAATACAAAGAAGATGGAATTAGCAAATTAGTTAGGTTTGAATCGGGTAATTTAAAAAAATTATACTATATTCAAGTCGGAAAAGTAAGGGTCCATTTAATTTGTGTTTCAATTTTCAGTTCATTTTCAATTTTCTGTTTTAAAAGTTTTCTTTAAGATTTCAAAAAATGCATTTGGTTTGTTATTTTGAAAAATTATTTCTCAAAACAGAAAACTTGAAAATTAATTTTAAAAAAATAGTAAAAAATTATTTTATGACATTTTATTTTATGAAATTTAATTATATAGTAAAAACAGAACAATTTTATGCGCTCTAATCACTGAAGAATGGAATGTCATTTTATAAAATTTGATTATTCAATAAACACTGAGCAATTTTTTGTTAATATATATATATATATATAAAATGATGAATCTTACAATATTTTTTTTTATCGCTATAAAAGTAAAATAAAAATTATTACAAATTGGGTTCAAAATATATTAAATAAAAATTAATGACATAGACTAAGAATATTTTTGTGTTCATTTAATTTATTTTTAAATTTTTTTTATGTAAATAATCATTAAGAATGTAAACTATTTTTTAGAATTTTTTTTAGAGATTTTTTATAGTTCTATTTTTTTAGGATGTTCATTTTTTTTAATTTTTATTTGCTTAGAATTTTAGATTTTATTTTATTTTTTTTATCTTTTTGAGATTACTTTGCAGCTTTTACTTTTTAAAATTTTTAAAGTTTATTTGATAGAATTTTATTTTTAAAATTTTATTTAATTGCTTGTTTTCCATGTTTTGAGTATTCAGAATTTTCAGTAAAAATGCTCAAAACGTCAAAAATGTATTTTGAGTTTTATGTTGTAAGTTTATCCTTATTTTTGAAAATGCATTTTAAGAAGTACATTGTGTCATAAAATGTGGATTCACTGATTCGGTTCCAAAATCATCGAACCGGACCCAAGTTCGATCCAAGTCACATAGATTTATGGTTGGACAAACAACCCTCTTCTAACTCATTGAATCGTCGATTTTTTTTAGGGAACTCGCAGTTCTATTTTCCTTAACTTGATCGGTTCTTAATTAAGACCACGATTTTCCTATGTCTTTCCAGTTTCCCACAATTCATGTTATTAGGGATTCTTGCAAAATCAAAAACCTTTGTTGTCGTCTCCAATCTCCTTGCAATTCAACCACTTCCAAAAATCCAAATCACCAATGTCAAGTTTTAAGAGATGGAAGAAGAACATTTCAGTCTTAGATGTATGCTGAGTTTGATTGAGCCCCCTAACTTGAAATTATTCTTGATAATTTTTAGACAAATTGCAGATTATGCGAATGAAGTTAACAAGCATCAGATGTTTCTAAGAATTTAACTATGTTTCCTGAGTTTAGTATGCTATGTTTGTTGTTCCAGTTTGAGTTTCATTAGTGAATAATCCCAAATGTATATATAACATTAATTAGATGTATTGCTGAGTTTAGTTTGATTATTTATTAAATCATTATGTTTGTTGTTGAGTTTGATTACATGACATTAATTCTTAGATGTATTGTTGAGTTTGATTATATGGAGATCAAACATAAACTGGAAATTAATTATGTTTTCTGAGTTTAGTTTGATTATTCATTAATGACTTCTTAGAAAACTTTTAGATGTATTGCTGGGTTTGATTGAGCACTAACTTGACATTATCCTTGATAGTTCATAGACAAACTGCTGCTTATGTGAAAGAAAGTAAACAAACATCGGATGTTTCTAAGAATTTAATTATGTTTTCTGAGTTTAGTATGCTGTGTTTGTTGTTCTCGTTTATGGTCTGTCAAGTCTTAATTGTCCCCGTAGGATTGTGTCATTGTTTGAGGTTACCAACTCCTTAGCAATGGAGAGATTTAATATGTTATACTAGATTTAATTCAAGAGGTCTTTGTATGCTATTTGCAACACTCAAAAATTTTAGCAAGCAATAACTAACATTTTGTTTGAGTTTTGGTCCCTTAAACTCCTCATTTTCTTTCATTGCTACTACTAAAGTTTTTTTGCTAGTAGATCCTCTATTCTTTAAGATTCTTAATATGAATAGCCTAAACTTAATGTACATTTCCCTGCTGTGAATAATCAGTTGCGCATGCCCCTTAATTTATCAACCTTAATTTATCAATGATAAATACCGAGCATGACATGTATATACGAGGTCACCACTTGATAAGTAATTTACCTTATGAATGCATTAACATTGCAGTGGAATATTATTCACAATCTTTATTATCTGATAGAAGGGCTTGCCAATTGAATATCATTCGCAATCTTTTTTCATTTTGCACTGATGTTTATTCTCTGATGGCTCCTAAATGTTTATAATTGAACTTTTTTTCTCTGTATAGTTCACTAGTGATAATAGTACATTGCATAGTTCTTCTCCACCAAAGAATCATTCTAGAGGAAGAACAAATATAGCATGGGGTGATTGTAGAGATATGTTAGAAGCAACTGCAAGTACTAATGGAAAAAAAGAAAAAAGAAAAAAAAATTGCTTGTATCGTGGAAAGACTTTCGCTGGAGGTGGTATCAATGGAGTCAAACAACACTTAGCAGGATTAAAAGGTGATGTGGATCCATGTTGTGGAGTACCTCCTGGTGTTAGATTCAAAATGGAAGAATACTTGGACATCTTTGCTGCTATGAAGCGTAAAAGTTATGAAGTTCTTGATGAGTGTAAACTACATAATTCTTATTATTAGTAATAAAAAGATCAAATGTATGTAGATTTGGGTAACGATGATGTTCAAGAAATCATCCCTCCTAGTTCTAAAGAAAAGGGTAAAGTTATTGGGCAAAATGAAAGAAAATGAATAGGAACTAATCATGTAAAAGAATAAAAAAGAATTGATTCTTACTTCATGCCAAGAACAGGACCTGGTACCAACCAACTGTCAAAGTTGTTCCTCAGAACAAAGAAGTTAAAAAGAAATGTGACCTTACCATATCAAAATGGATGATTAAATCGTGTATTATCAACAAAGTATAGATGCCACAACTAGAATGGGCCTTAGCTATAAAGGTCCAAACTTTCACAGTCTTCATGATAATTTGTTAGCTAAAAATGTCAAGGTGGTAGAGAATTATATTGAAAGCTATCATTTAAAGTAAAAGACAACTGGTTGTACAACTATAGCAGATGGTAGGACAAATCAATTTTGAAGAACTCTCATTAATTTTTTAGTTTATTGTCTGAAAGGAACGGTATTCATAAAATTCGAAGATGCTTCAGATGGATCAAAAACTACTGACATATTATACAAGTTATTTCAAGATGTGTTATTTGTAGGTCCAGAATATGTGGTCCATATGGTGACGAACAATGCTGTTAATTATGTTGCCAATGGTAGTTTTTGGAGCAAGAGTTTCAAACATGATTTTGGTCTCCATGTGCAGCCCATTGCATTAATCTAATGTCACATGATGTTAGTAAACTTAATGAAGTGGATTAAGGTGCTTTTAAGAGAAAGAGCACTCATATACCTGACTGATTAGGTATTTTTTATGCATGCTTATTTTTAACTGTCATATGATTTTATGCATGCATCCCCTGTATTAGTATGTTTCTTTTCATTTGTTTTTGGTTTCATGCATGTGCATTTTCATTGGTTTGCATTGGTGCATGCATATTTTGCTTTATTTTGTGTGCTTGAATTTTTTTTTTTCTTTTTCCTTTTCTTTGTGTGACACATTCATTTTTTAAAAAGGGAACACTAAAAAATTGAAAAATGATAAAATATCAAAAAATTGGATAAATGGAAACTTCCACTACGGCATGATATATAATTCTTGAACTTGCAAGTTGTGATCATGTATAGGTAAAATTGATAAGTTGTAACATAGTTTTCATTGCTTGTTTAGGTTATTGTGGAGTACTTAGTATAGGCATCTTTATGTATCATCTTCACTGAACACACTATGAAATTGTTAGTGGGACTCTACCGCATGTGTGATAATTTGGGATAGCTGTCACATGTTAATAGGGTGATTCTTAACATGAATTGATCGAATTTATTAGAATTAAGCTCAAAAATATTTCCCCCATCATATAAAAACTCAATATCTTAATATTTTTCTTTGAGACCTATTTGACTCGAGTAATTAAGTCTGCGGGTAATATGATCCAGCATAGGGTTATTTTTGGACGATTATTTTCTATTTAAGAGAGTTTCTATATTTCACTATAATTCTTAATTTTGGCAATTTTTGTTATTTTAGGACTCTTTAAATTCTGTTTTTAATTATTTTCTAGGTTTTCAATATAAATAGTTTATTACTTCATTATATTGAACAAGCTTTAAATTATGAATAAAAATTGAAATTTTTCTCTCCATAATTCTTGATGAACTTTATAGAACCTATCAAATATTCTTCAATATTTGTGACGTTCAAATCTAAAATTTATCAAAGGATTAGGCACCCATTGTGACATCCACAAATCGAGGTTCGTTGGTTTTGTAATCAAGAGGTCATTCAAACTTCCTTTTTATTTGATTGCTTGGTTCAATAATTTGTGGGTCGAAATCCTATCGTCTACAACCTGAATTTGGGTTTTCCCGACGTTTTCAAAATCAATTTCATGAGTTTCATGCGATTCTACCAACCGGGATCTCATCAAATGGTATCAGAGTTCGAGCTCCAGATTCAGGTTCTATCTTTTTTCTTCTTTTGTTTTGTTTTTCATGTTCTTGTGTCCAATAAATTTTTTGAGTCTTTGATCCAAAAATTTCAAAAAAAAAATCATAAATTGTTTTTGGACTATTTAAAAGTCTAAATTAAATTTCGTTTGTTTTGTTGGTTTTCTAGTCGAATTCCCAAGTTATAACAAAAAAATTCCAAAAAAAAAAAAAAAAATTTTATTTCGGGAATTTCCAGTAGTTTTCAATTTTCTGTTTTTGAGTAATAAAAATTGTTAATTTTGGAAATTGTCAATATCATGCTATCTTGTCTAAATCCAAAAATCTGTTTTGTTCATTCCAATCCAAAAATTCAAGAACCACTTTCTTGAATTAAAAGAATTCTCATTCGAAATTTCATCAAATCATTTTTCTTCTTTCTTGAGTCTTCTTGATTATAAAACTGAATCACAACCGGTTTAAATACCACAAGAAATTGAGTGATACACGAGAGGATATAAGTGAGGCAAAAATATTTTAGAAGTCAGGATGTCGAATTTGATAATCTGACGGTTTGAAAGATTGTTTGGGGATGTGACTGAAATGCTTGGTAGATTAGAGACATCGAAGTCAAATAGTCATAAGGGACACTCAAATGCAAGGAGACCTGGTAGGAGAGAGCCTAGAGGGAGTTGCATGATGATTATGAGTATGGTACTGATTTGGATGATGATGTATCAATGGTAGGTGAAATGGGTAGGATGAGGAATATAGGTGGTAGGTTTGAACGAAGGGTTTGGAATAACTTTGGAAATGATGTTGATAGAAGAATGTACAATAGCAAGATGACAATTCCTTCATTCAAAGGCAAAAGTGATCTGGAGGCATACTTGGCATGGGAAGAAAAAGTGGAGCTTATATTTGATTCTCGTGAATACTCTGAGAAGAGAAAGATAAAGTTAGTTGTAACTCAATTTGTAGATTATGCTATAATTTGGTGGAATAGTTGACAACATCTAGGCGGAGAAATTATGATAGACCTATTAAATATTGGGGTGAGTTGAGGAATATTATGAGGAAACTATATGCACCTAATCACTATTATGAGTATAGGATAGATATGCATAAAAGGGGGTTCGAAAGAATCCTAATAAGTATGTTGGAGTTGTGAATTCAATAAGGGATAAAACACCTGTTGTGAAGCATGTTAGTAGTAAGCTGTCGTTTAGATTATAAACTAGAATTTTGAAAGATTCGCGACACGATTAATTCTCAAGCTGATCATACCAATGAATAAGGGAGGAAAAAGAGTGAAAATACTGAGGTGGCTAAGTGTGATGAAAAAAAAGTAAAGCCACAAAATAGTGAAAAGGAAAATAAGAGTATAGAGGTGGCAAATAAAAGAAATGAGGAGTCACAAGAGAGAAAAAATAGAAAGTGAACATGAGAGTGGAGATGTGGCAAAAAGAAAAAAAGAGCCACAAGAGAGAGAGAGAAGAAAAGTCAGAGGTGAGCTTGCAAGAGAACAAAAGTGAAGTTGAAAGGGTTTTATTGAGAACTAACAATTCCCTCCCTAGTTTTGCTATTTCTGTTTTGCAGGTTTCTGAACATATTGGCATCCATAAAAGCGAGTCTATTGGAATACCACATAATCTAGGCATTGAGCATCGACTTGTTGGTGAAATTAACCAGCCCCACCTCTGCTTGGATATCAATTTAATACCAGAGGTTGACTTTGTGATTCCTGAATAGGTAAAGAAGTTGTCATGGATGGAATTCAAAGGCAGTGGGTTGAAGTACCGAGGTGACATGATGGAAAACATGAGTTCATTTGCATTAACGTTCTTACAATCACTAAGGCAACATAAGACATGGAGGAAGCACAGTTACTCAATTTTTGGAGCATCTCAAACTTGCAAAAGGAAGCTATTGGGACGAGCACACTTTGATCTACGTGTTGGTTATTGGAAGTTCTTACAAAAGAGGCAAGTTCGAATTCAAAGGAGGTCCAAATTGCATCCTAGAGGAGATGGGTCGTTCCATGTTTTTGACATGATTTGGAGTAAAGGCTACAACTTGGTTTCAGATTCGAGGTTGAATCCTTTCGAAGAGAGAGTGGATGATATGATCCGGCATAGGGTTATTTTTGGACGATTATTTTATATTTAAGCGAGTTTCCATATTTCACTATAATTCTTAATTTTGGCAACTTTTGCTATTTTAGGACTCTTTAAATTCCCTTTTTAATTATTTTCTAAGTTTTCAATATAAAAAGTTTATTATTTCATTGTATTGAACAAGCTTTTGATTATGAATAAAAATTGAGATTTGTCTGTCCATGGTTCTTGATAAACTTTATAGAACTCATCAAATATTTTTCAATATTTGTGGCATTCAAACCTAAAACTTATCAAAAGATTAGGCACCTTTTGTGGCGTTCGCAAATCGAGGTTCGTTGGTTTTGCATTCAAGAGGTCATTCAAACTCCGTTTATGTTTGATTGTTTAGTTCAATAATTTGTGGGTCGAGATCCTTTTATCTACAACCTGAATTTGAGCTTTCCTGACGTTTTCAAATCAATTCCGTGAGTTCCATCCGATTTTACCAACCGAGATCTCATCACGGAGTTCCTTAAAGCCCGGTGCATATGGACAACTGACTTGGGTTAACATCTTAGTCATTTAATGAAGAAGAACATGCACTTAAGATGAAAAATGAATGAGCTTGAAAAATGTGAAAAATATAATGAGCTAGAAAAATGTGAAAATTTGAAAAACATAATTGCTCAAAGTCAGGGAGAGAAAAATGAAAAGTAATAAGTATATGTCCTAATGCGCTTACATGGTTTGACTTTCATAAATAGAATAATATACTTATTGGCAGTGAAAAACATGTCTCTTCTCATAAAATTAAGGTTTGGAATTTTGCTTGCCTTGGATTAGTGACATTTTATACAAATGAGTCACTTATATTATTTACTACATTCTGACTTAAAATGAGTACATGGGGAGGTCTACTTCTGGTTAATTATACTTTTTCATGCTATCAACTGCATTTTTAAGTGGTTATATGTTATTGCTCTAATTGATTTTGATATCATTCCCTTCGTCATTTGTGACAAAAATGAGGAGAGAGAGTTTATACAAAGGCAAGAGAATCATTTGATAGACATTTTCATTTCATTTATATGTCTAGGGGTCGTTGGGTGAAAAAATATAGATACATTTTGATATACTGCATAAAAATGTTGAGAGTTCGCAGTAAGGGGGAGAATTTGCATTGCAGTGCATTTCATATCATACTGCATTACTATTTGAGTTTTGATGTTTAGTGATGCTAATGTTATGTTGGTGTTTTGATTGACATTAATGTCGCGTCTCAAACTACCATACTTATTTATGATTATGAACTTTAATTGTTACATTTCTTGTATCACATGCTTTTACACTAGGTGTTTAACAAAGAATGTAAAAGACGGAGCTTGTGTAGTTTAGTTTTGTTATTTTGTTACCTTGACTTTATTGTATATTTTTGTCACAAAATGTCAAATGGGAGTTTGTTAGGTTCCAATTGTATTGGCGATTCTTTAGACAAAATGATTAATATAAAAGAGTTGTAAAAAGTCAAGGAATATGCAGAGATGTTGTAATCAAAGTTAAATTACTTAGTTTTAATTATAGGAAAAAGGTTGGAGTTGGTAGCATAGTCCTTGAAGGAGTTCAAGATGTCCAGGAAGATCACATATGATCACTGGAATGCAATTAAAAGTCTAAAGGTTATTAAAGAGCCGCACAAGTTATGTTCTAAATTCTCAGTCGTAACTTGCAACGCATTTTTTGTATAGAAAACATTGGAACTTGTGCAAGGCTAGTTCTTGACGAATTGTATCTCTTTGAGTTAGCTTTTCAACTCATTTTGAATTACCTCAATCGGACATCGGAAACGAAAGTTATAATGAAAATACTGACAACTCTACAACTGTCGTCAGCCTGTCGTTGACTTCTCGCTCGAGCAACGGTGCATAGCGGGAAACCCTAATTTGTGTTCTTGAAGAGTTTTACATGGTCCAAACTACCTAAACATCTTCAATTATAAATACTTTGACACTTTCAATTATAAATACTCAAGACCTAGTACGAATTTTGGGTGGTTGTTTCATTGTATTGTATCTCCATATATTTCTTAAGAGATTTAAGAATACATTCATCCTTTTTGATTCAATTATTTGATTCTTGAATTCATACAACCATCTTTGGGGAAAACATCAAAGATCTAAAATCCAAAACACCTACTTTCTTAATCCATTAAGAAAGACACTTTCTCAATTGGAACTTCAAAGGTTGCTGAAGATTGAGGAAGGTTGAACTATAAGTGCAAGAAAAGCACAATAACAGGAGGTTCTAGAAATTTCATTTATAAGAGACAATCGGTATAAGATCAGGAAGTTGGAAGAAGACAACAGATCTTAGAGGCTCATGAGGTAAATCGAAAAGTCTAGTGGAATGGCTAGATAGTATCTATGGCAGTAGATTGTGAGACTGGAAGATTGACATCGAATCTTATAGATTACATGAATTACAGCAACTAGAACTAGTGGAAGTTGCTAGACTCGAATCGCACCATATCCCTAATTGTCTATAGTGGAGATAACTGGTTTGGTCCCGAATTTTTTCCCATGTTGGGTTTCTCCGTCAACAAATCTTGTGTTTTTACTGCTTTCCATATTATTATTGCGGCATTCAAATTTAGGAAAATTTGACTTGTATGTATAATCATTTAGAAAACTAATTAAAATTGACGGATTTCTTTAATTAGTCAATTCCGCACTTAAGATCGAACTAATCTAGCGTATCTAGAACTTTCAGTACACGATAGATTATGATGTGAAATTTAGGATATATCAGTGATGGCTTGATGTTTAACTATTCAATTATCAACTTTGGTGTTGTGGATAAAATCTAAGCCCCTATTTGATTATCATTTTTTCCAAAATTCATTTTTCTCTCTTCTTTGCAACCACACATTTTTCAATAAAATAATATTACACGCAAATCCAAAACTTTTTTTTAAATTTTTAACCACACATTTTTATCAATCAACTATTCAAAATGCATTTTTTTCCTCCAAAATGAAAATCAAACGGGCCCTAAGTCTATGTTTGGTTATGTTTATAAACTGTTTATAAACATTCACATCATTTTATCTCTACACAATTTGATTATCCACATGTACTAATAGCTAATACATAAATAATTTCTATCTATTTATAATTTGAACATGTTGGGTATTTTGATATCAAATGAACCTTGGGGTGATGATAAATAGTCGGGTCAAAAATAATTCGTAGACCTTTTGTAAGTTGATTAATGAATACACTTTAAGTGTTGGGTCAAAAACCACATTGGTAGCCCAAGCTACAAAGAAGGATCAAAACCATTCTACGAGCTCGATCCATTACCCCTCGACCCATTTAATGACCTATTACTTAACCTATTGTATATTATACTAGTAGAGATTGTGCGTTGCATGATAATTGATATAACTTTACAAGTGAGTTTGTTAGAAGATAAACATCAAAATATTTAACTATGTAAATTGATTAATGTATTTTATATTATTAACTATACAAAATTATATTGTATGAAAACCATCAATAGGCGAACCCAAAAATATATTCATCACAAAACAATCCTTCTACTCAATGAAAGCAAACAGAAAGTTGAAAATGAGAAGTATGACAATCTTAAAGAACTTCACATCTTTAAGAAGAATAATAATTTTATTACAGAATAAGTCACTTGTAATGTTTCAATTACAAGTGCAATATTTCAATGTCTATCATAAGACGTAAAATACAATTGCGATATGATATGACAAAAAAATTAAAGAAAATAAGTGGGATGTAGTGAGAATTAATTTCAGGTTCTGCCTTTCATGAAACGATGTAGTGATATGATTAGCATGATTAAAATGAAGATCCGGCTAACCCTCCGACAGGGTCACATGTGGTAAATTCACTTGAAATCACCAAGAAAAAATTGATACATATCAGTAAAAATAAAATATACTAAAAACTGGTAAAAAAGAAATCACAGGTGAATGGAAAAAGGTTGTAAAGGGAAGTCTCTCAATGTGTCTCTAGAGAGAGAGACATGAGAGATGGGAAGATGATCAATGAAAAATTAATAAAGAATGATGAAATCATAGAAGCCAATGACATCTTTAAAATGTCATACTATTGAAAACTTTTAATGTTAAAGACTGATACTCAATAATATTGTATCACAAAGCAATTATTGTTCATAATATAAAATAACAGCTCTAAGTAAATATTCAATTGACAACTTGATAATGGATAATAAATTAGTTGTATGCTAGTTAGAATAGTAATCTTATTTTGCAAATTGCAGAAATCATGAGGGTTATTTTTATACTCATTCTAGGAAACTAATGGATTTAGATGACTATTCATACATTGAGAAGATTATCAGCCAAAACAGTTTCATCAATGATTGGCATCAGGTCCTGAGAGGACGAAACTAAGATTGATAAATAATACACAGATTCATGATTTGAACAAATCAATTTTAACTGAAATACAAAATATAAATCGACAATGCACTTCATTTGATACCTTTAAGCCAAGTGAGAAACACTTCAGGTACTGAAGAGACCAAAATCCAGGAACTGAAAAGAAATTAGGACACAGGTAGTTAAGTCATGCTTCTATTCTAGCATTTGCTTTTAAAAATTGGCACCTTAATGATTTCATTCCTAACGCTATTATGGTTCACTAAATCTATGTATATGAACCATAGCAGCATTATGAATGATTCAGTGACCCCATACATTGACCTTCAGAATAGCTACGAAGAATATTGTGATTTTATAAATTAATATTCAAATCCTAACTGTGTATTTTTATGAGATGCTTTGAGTCAAATCAACACTTACAAAAACTCTTACATCTCATTCATCAGCCAGAGTCAAGTCAACAAAAGACTTGCAAGCAAAAAAGTTAAAATCTTTTATTTTTAGTGGCTTATATAATAAATGCCTTGCATTTATCTATTATACGATTATTTAGTGATAAAATTCATGTTTTTGTATATATGATGAGAAATATAATGCTAAGTTAATTAAGTGGTTTAATGGTAAACCTGGAAGTCCAATAGTGGTTTCTAAGCAAACACATGAGAGAAATATGTGATCAATATGGAGTACATTTATTAAATTATTCTCTGGTATGATAATTTTGACAATTTGATTTTATGTTCCAAAAATATGCAAAATCAAAATTTTATGAGAAATCCTAGGATGCAATCAAATAGAAACTAACATACAAACTAATTTTAAGAAGCAACATAAAATTGTTATATTAGGATTTGTTGTCACGATTTGTTTTTCAGCGGATAATGATTTGTTTTGCTTCAATTCCATTTTTCCTGAAAGATTTAAAAGGGTCATACCAGGAAAATGGGAAACAAAGTAGCATTCTCTTCCCTACATCTAAATAGGTTTATGAGTAAATCACAATTTCATGCCACACAAAATTATGAATATTGAAACGATTATTTTAATTACTGTTGTATTTGGAAGAAATAATCAGAAACATTTTTAAAGAACAGAACTTAATATTACCCCTTGGAAAGTAAAAGAAAAACTTCACCTGGCCTTTGAGAGAGAACACAACAGGAGTCTTCGACATTTGCAACAAGAAGTTGATTATTTCGGACGATTGCAATGCTAGCTGTGCATCTAGCAAATGGTCTATTGTAAACAAATAGAGCTTCCTATGTTCATAAAGATATTTAGCAGGAAATAATGTGGGATACAAATGCAACCAGAAGAAAATTACAACACATTTAAATAATCATACATCATGTTTAGTTAGATTCAAATAAGGTATACCAGACTGATATATTTTTCAATTTTCAATAATGTAGGGAATGCAATCCTGTTTGTTAATAGTTAAACAGTCCCCAGAGATCTCTCTTTTCAGAAAATGCATAAAAATTCCACATTGAATTAAATTTATGATGTTTATAGAGAATTATAGATGGATAAACTTTTTAATCTTTTTTGTAAGTAGAAATATCATTTTGCTCAGACATCAAAATGCACGTCCTTTATATAAATTGTGTACTGGTTTTAACCACAAAAACACTACAGTATTACACAACTGTCGCTACAATTAAAGTGCTATTTAGTCAAATGCATGTCAATTGAAGACATGTATAAGACTAAGCCAAAATCTCCTTCAAAAATCAGTAATCTATTTTGCCATTAATTTCACCACTCTTAGATGACCGTATTGAACCATCTAAATTACCCCCAGGTTGGTCCATTTTTTCACTTAATAAAGCAAACTCTCTGTACCCTCTTTGTCCAAAACATTATACTAGTGCACATCATTATACAAGTAAAAAGAAAAGAGAAAATGTCATGGATATATTATATCTAAATCCTTAAAATGTATGAATTCGTAGCCTATTTTAGTAATAGGAATAGGTTGAAACCACCACATTAGTCAGTGGACATTGTCTTCTATTTATATGTTTCAACTTATGCTCACGAGTCCTAGCAGATTGCAGAACTATGACATTCAAATGAATGTGCACAATTATGGGTCACAATGATAGCACTTCAAAACGAACCCTACAACATACCACAGAAAACGAATATTAAACAACAAGGTCGCTTAAAAAATTGAAATAGAAGAATAATGTGCATAAAATTAAAAGCAAAGAACAAAAAATCATAGATCTTTGATTGTTTTACACAATGATATCCACTCGAAGATGCTCCAAGTGCAAAGATTTGCTAAAAATTCAAAAAATACCAAAGAAATTCACGATTCAGAGTGAAGATGGGAAGTTTGACTTTAAATGAAAGAAGTCTGGCAAAGCTTGTGTGAGAAAAGTAGAATAAAGAGGCACATGTTATTACGTGAGAAAATGGAGAAAAGAGGCAATAGAGAGAGAATCGGTGCACCACCAAATGTAAGATTAAACTAAACAATAAATATCTCAAATATGTTTGGAAGAAAGGTATGAAAATAGAAGTAATACTTCCTAGCACGTGACAAAGAATACGATCACTTTGTTAGATCACTTTGTTAAAAATAGCACTATTCTAACATAGAGTAGCTTCTAACTTTAAAGAGAGGATGACATTCCTGAATCTATTAAAAACACCTGGTATAATTCTATAGATTAAGTTTTTGGAGCTCATTGTGCTTTTACTATACCCTTATATTGCTAGCATGAATAATTATTGCCTGTTAAATTGTCATTTATTCAGGACTTTAGTTTTTATTTTTATTTTTTATGTTTTGATGTATGACATCTACATTAATTTAGTTCTCGTGTTCAACACTTTCAATGCAAAAAGGGTCTCCTCTTTTATTGTTTTAGGGATTCACATGAGAAAAAAATCAACCACCTCATATAAAATTTAGAAATAATAAAATTAATGTACAAAACCATAATCATCTTTACAAATATCAAGAAATTTGTTTAAACACTGCACACGACATCTAAAAAATAAATGCTCAAGTGAATTAAACTATTGAAGAGATAATTTAATTGATAATTAACTTTCTAAAATTGTAGTCTATAGTTTCTGTATACTTTGACCCTATGAACAAAAAGAAATGATTATGTTCTTTTCAAAAGTTAGAAATCTATATTTGAGGCTGCATAAAAATGTAAGATCATCCATTAGTGGAGGAGAAGATTGTAGAATATTAATCAACATTACATAGAAAGGAAATATTTAATTAACAAAAATTTTTATGGATTTAAATATTCAATAACTTTACAAATACTTTATTATTATTATTATTATTATTATTATTATTATTTGTGGGGATCTCTGAGGGTAACTGGATAACAGGTAAAGGATCCCAGAAAAATGAAATTTGGTAGCTCGATAGATAATGAGAATGAAGATGAGCTTGAGAATGAAAAAATATATATAAAAAAAGACGAATATAATGTTACCATGTGTTTAGTCATCTAAAAACACCCAAAACCTATTTGTCTCCTATTTTTGAAGTACATGTTTCAATCCAACAAGCAGCAAAGAAAGTTTAAGAAAAAATTCAAAAACAAATAATATTATATAATATAAAATTTTAAGAGCTTGTACAGAAAACAAACTACCATACCATAAATTGAAAAAAAAAAATCTATATTCATTTTAAAATTTTATTTAAAAAAAAAAAACTTGCAGATCTAGAACCATACAATAAAATCGAACCACCGTACCTTCGATTCATAGTAAAAATCTATATTCACTTATCAAAAAACATTGTTTCAATAATTCTTTTGATAGATCTATGATGAAAACATTCAAACATTTGCAAAAGAAAACAAAAATAGAGAGTTAGAACTTTTAGATTGGTGAACACCAAAAAGTTTCGACAAAACTACACAGTATATACACAACATCGTGTAAAAAAATAGAAGAGTGAAGAAAAATAAAGGAGAAATCTTGCACAATATGAACAATTGCGTAAAGAATGGAGGAAGGAAGTATGGAACGTTGTATGGAGAAATGAGAAAAGAGTCAAAGAAGTAAAAGAAATGATTAAAAATATGCAATAATATCATGCATGAGATAAAATAAAAGGGATAAAATTGATATTAAAATATGACATTAATATGACATCATTGATGATGCCTTCAGAATAGTAACCAACTCTGCTCTTTTATATATTGTAGTGATATAATATGGTATCTCCTTTAGTGTTGAGACACAACACACGGCTGCTTCCTCTTGACATTGATGGAAAAATGTTGTTCAAACCAATAAACAAGTATGTGGAATAAAAGAGGAAATCAGAGCCAAAATGTTGGCCCATACGGTCGCATGGGCAAACCTGTCATGCAGCCACATGGCTATCACAGAGGCTAAAATTCCCGGATTTGAGTAACCTATGCGGTCGCATAGGTTTACTCTATGCGACTGCATAGAGTTAAAAACTAGTCGTTAGGTAGTTTTCAAGTTCCGATTTTGATGACGTTTGGAGGGAACCTTGCATCTCTTCATGATTTTTTGACACCAATTCGTGGAGTATTGATCAATGCCTATAAATAGGTTATGAGATGATCAATAGAAATATAACAAACAAATGAGATATATTCATTCATTCCACAAAGAAGAAACAAAGTCTTCTTCATCCATATTCAAATTCCTTTTGTGTTATTGAAGTTTTGGAGAATTCCACAAGTGTTTAAGTAGTGAATTCTCTACAAAACTTAATTAATCCTTCGAACCATTTGTCGAAAAACCCTTTAAGCACCATTATTCAACTGAGAGGGGGCAAATATCGTTTGAGGACAATGATATAATATCGTGTTTAAGCCTTCATGTTCGTGACGATCTTCTTCTCAATTTCATCTTCTTGTGATTCTATTTCTATGGTTTCTTCTCCAACCCTTGGTGTTGATATATTCTTAACAATCTCCAACGATAATTCGCGATGGAAAATGGAACTACAATGGAGACAATCAAGTTGATGATTCAATGTCTTGTTTGTTTGGACGTTTGATGGGACAAACATCGCAAAAGGAAATCTGGTACGTTTGAATAGAAATCTATTCTGTTGAAGTTGAGATACGTACATAAAATCTGTGCATAATGTATGTTTGATTCCAAGATAACTTATTTATGAAGCATGGTTTCACAAAGCAGTAACATAAATATGTATTCTTTCCATGAATACTGATGAAATCTGATTGTATTGCGCAACAGTACGTAGTCTACTCAAATCTTGTTTTTGACTTATGTTAATGGAAATGAGTGCATTTTTTAATGGCCATTAGTTTGCATCTCTTGATCAATGGCATGTGTATGCATAATTATAATAATTCCTGTTTGAAATTGGGATTGCATTAAAATGCCTGGATCATTGCCGAACCAGATTGCAAACATAGATGTTTCTAGTTATTTCTTCATCTGGTCTGAAAATCAAATTTAAATTGCCGGATGAAATTATTATTTCTGTTTCATCATCATTTCTTCATGAATGTCTTTTTGTGGCAATTTAAATTGAAAGACATTGATGAATTTATTTGGATGTTTATTTGAGAGAGAAAAGAAAGAGGAAGACAGAAACCATATAAAGTCAAATAACGACCAGAATTTCATTTTAGTTTGAAACTTTTGGTGCCTTTTCATTATCAATTATAGAAAATTGGTTGATGCCAACTATTTGAAAGTATATGAACTTTCATTGGAATATGAAATTGATATGATAAATTAGTTGGTTGATTTCATGTCTTGTGTAATAGCCTCAATTAATTCAATGAAATTAAATGAGATGAATTATGCAAAATTATGTTTGCATTATAGTATGACAAAATGAGATTTTGTAATGAGAATTAAGGCACTTAATTACTTGGAATTGTTGGAAAATTGTGTAGAATATTATGAAATATTTTAGGATCAATTTAGATGAAAAGTTTGTATTTTCATATGAAACATCATGAATTTTAGGATGATTATTTTCCAATGGTTGTGTCTCTTCATAGAGATTAATTTCTAGAAAGGTGTTCTTTCTTAGGGTGCGAGTCTTTTGAGAACACAACTTTTCTACATGCTATTTTGTAAAAATGATAAGTTGTATTGATTGAATTTGATTTCAATCGGGGAATCAATTGAGTTGGTCTATGCTTGGAAAAGCATTGTTGGTCTATGAGATGACCTTGATCAAAATTGTGTGTGATCAAAATTAAAGATAGTTGGATTGAAGTACATTGCGACTTAACGATCACTATCAAAAGTACTTAGACTTTCACGGATATTATCCAAGTGATAAGTGAATTGAACTATGAAAGAGTTGATGAGCTTTAAGTTCCAGTATAACCCTAAATGTGGGGGTTAATATTAATGCTTGTGAACTTTTATGAAAAGTTCAAGACTTGTGGATGCAACATTACTATATTGCATATATATTCCTGATTGAGGAATTGTGGGGGTAACTTAGTTTAAAAGTCACATTTCTTTATACCTTTTAATCATAGAAAGATATCTATGAAGGAGAAAGGATAGAAAATCATTATACAATTATAAGGATGATATACACTAAGTAAAAGGGATTGACTAGTGTAATAGTTTGATGGAAATCCTCCAACCGTGCTTGGACATAAATAAAGCTTTAGATAAAGCTAGTGAGAAGCATATAACTTCATAAAAGGATTTCTTGATGGTGACAAGTAGTATCTATTAAATGAATCGATCATTGGCTAGCCAAATTTAATAAGATACTAAGTCACATGAAATGGAAGTCTAGACATGTGAGTCTTAGATGTGACTTTACAAGAAAATTATCAAAAATGGAATAATTTCCATAAAGACTTAGCGGATTCTATAACTAAACCACTAAATAGAGATTTTATGGTGTCTACTTCGAGTAGGATGGGGTTGAAACTCCTAAACTAAAAGGTCCACCAATGACGGCAACCCTACCTGTCATTACTCAAAAGGTAATCCACAGGTTCAAAGGGTAACAACAAGTCATTCGATATGTGGATAGTTACAGCATTATAAAATCCGCAATAATCCTATCTTAAGTAAATAATGCTGGTTGTTACTGAATTGAGGGTTGAGTTCAAGCTCTTAATGAAGTTCAGTGTTAAACACAAGCATCTCTAAAAGTAACAAAGATACTGGAAAAACTTCACCTAGACGAACCTCGAATTGGTGCCGCCTCAATAGAGAACTGGAGTTTATCTCTTAAAGGTTTGTTGAAAAGGATGAGATGATGTGATCTGGGGTAGGCAATCACTTGTTTGAGCCACGGAGCGCGCAAGGTTGAAGTTGACATGCCAAGGAACAATTTCATGTTTGGGTCGAGGCCGGAAATCAATTGGATCAACACGAAAGTTATGCAATTATTTTCAGTCTCATATTGAAATCTATTTTTTACATGGTAAATGATCTAATTGGAAGATTATATCTGAAGTAAAGTTGTAGATCTTTAAGTAATCTTTCCAATGCACTTTGAATCACATCAATCGGACGTCGATAGAGAAAGTTATGACCAAATTACTGAAGGCTATCCGGAGGGCCACCCGAAACCCTAAGCGACCGCTTAGAGTTATTAACAAGCTATCGCCCAGCCATTACCGAAACCAATCTAGAGAAAAGTTGGTCTTCCAAGCTACCGCTTGGAACATAACCAAGCGACCGCTTGATACAAATTTTAGGCAAATTTTCTATTTTTGGCGAGATTATTTATTTTGACTACAATTCTTATTTTTAGTAATTTCTATATTCTAAGACTCTAGAATTTCGTTATTTCCGTAATTTTAGGTTTTCATATAAATAGGATTTATATTCTCATTGTATTCAGAACCTTTCTGATATGAATTAAATTAAAGTTTTGCTTTTCTCTTTTGTTCTTCGATGATCAATCCTTATCGAACTTATCAAAGATGAGTAATCTTTGTGGCGTTCAAGATATCGGATCGTGGGTTCTTCAATTTGTGAGCAAGGGGTTCATTGCATAGTCGTTATCTTTGGGTTACTTGTTTCATCTTGTTGGGTTCAAAATCCGAAACTATCCTGGTGAGATTTTGAGGCCTTGTGATCAAGAGATCGCTGGTTTAATATACCTTCGGTTTCTTGGTTCAACGTTTAGAGGTTAAATCCTAAACCTTGGTTGTATTTGGGCGTTCTTGGGATTCGGTTCATTCTCCTGTGGGTTCGATAGCGTTCGTGCTAACCGGGTTCGCGTCATGAGCGCAAGGCAATAAAAGCGCTAAGCAAGTTTGAGAAACTTGACAACACATAATACTCGTGTGTGTGTGTGTGTGTGTGTGTGTTCTTACTGGTATTGTCACATGGAATAACTGGTTCAAAGTTTCATGCTACCTTTGATTCCGACTTTACTTTGTTAAAATTACACTATGGTTAGATTCAAATCGAAAGATATCTAATCTTTATGCATGAGTATTGTATACTTTGAATATGAGAGTTTATTGGATTTTGAACAAGTGGGGAATTGATGGAAAAATGTTGTTCAAACCAATAAACAAGAATGTGGAATGAAAGAGGAAATTGGAGCCAAAATGTTGACCCATGAGGTCTCTTGGGCAAACTTGTCATGCGGCCGCATGGCTATCACAGAGGCTAAAATTCCCGGATTCGAGTAACCTATGCGGTCGCATAGGTTTACTCTATGCGACCGCATAGAGTTAAAAACTTGCCATTAGGTAGTTTTCAAGTTCCGATTTTGATAACTTTTGGAGGGAACCTTACATCTCTTCATGATTTTTTGGCACCAATTCGTGGAGTATTGATCAATGCCTATAAATAGGTTATGAGATGATCAATAGAAATATAACAAACAAATGAGATATATTCATTCATTCTACAAAGAAGAAACAAAGTCTTCTTCATCCATATTCAAATTCCTTTTGTGTTCTTGAAGTTTTGGAGAATTCCACAAGTGTTTAAGTGGTGAATTCTCTACAAAGACTTGATTAATCCTTCGAACCATTTGTCGGAAAACCCTTTGAGCACCATTATTCAACCGAGAGGGGGTAAATATCGTTTGAGGAAACGATATAATGTCGTGTTTAAATCTTCATGTTCGTGATGATCTTCTTCTCAATTTCATCTTCTTGTGATTCTATTTCTATGGTTTCTTCTCCAACCCTTGGTGTTGATATTTTCCTAACAGACATTGGCTGCGCCTCTAACTCCCTCTTTGGCTGCTTCTCCTTTGCGATTTTTTGCCTCTGTTACTTGCCCTTTTGTGGGCTGTCTTCTGCTGGTCTATACCTACGACTTGGGCCTTAGTTTTGTGCCTCTGTTGTGTGCAATTTCAGCCCCTGTTTCGGTCCCTTTTCTGCTGCCTTTAGTGCGTAGCTATCATGGCCAGTTTTGGGTATTCTTGTGGTCCATTTGCGTAGGTTACTTTGGTCCAATTTTGTGTGGTGTTACCTTGTGGTTTTCGGCTCTTGATCTGAGCCCCGATGGGCCCGATCCATCTAATTTGGTGCCAAATCTTGGAGCTTTAATAGGGAGTATTTGTTTTCAGTTTTAGTTAGATTAATTGCATTATTTACTTGATAGATTGCTCACTTTGTGTTTGTCAATTATCTATTAGGTGACACTTCTCAAACATGCTTTAAATTTATATGATGAGTATGAAAACGCTATTGTATTATACCCAATTGTTACGATCTTTGTTCTAAAAGGTGCACCAAGGATCAATGCGTGGCAAAAACGTCAAGCCAACTCGCTTGACATCTTATTTAGCGGTCAGCGACTCGTTGATCGCTAATGTACGCCTAGATGTGATTATGCGCGCCTAAGTGCACATTATTATTATTTATTTATTTTTAATATTTTTGAAAAAAAAATTAAAATTCTTTTAAGTTGAAATTTAAAGCTGATTTCTTCACTTCGTCTTGTCTAAATGCAAAACAGTCGCTTGAAACCTTGAATATAGGACTTGGCGATTGTATGGTTAACAAGGAAGCCAGCCTGCTATCAGTGGCAGATCCAGCACCCGGCGAGAGAGCGCGATCGCGCGTGCTGGATCTACCAAAGTTACTATTGCGGGTGGGGAGCGAATGCAAAAAACTTGAAGATGCAAGCGTTGACGGAGGAACTTCCCAAGGTTGAAGATGAAACATTTGGATTGGAGCTTTTTTTAATTGTAAGCCTTTTAATATTTTTTTTGGAATTGGGCCTCTCTCTTTTTTAATAGTCCCAATCTAATCATATAATATGAGATCAATTTGTATTGGATCAGAATTCGCACCCTAAACTTCATTGCATTTCCAAACGAAATTGACAATGCAAACCCTATCTCTATTCTCAACTCCACCCTTCCTCGCATTAGCCCCTGTCCTGTGATGGTGTGACCTGCTACCGGTCGCCGACAAGTCGCCTAGCCTCTCCGATCTCCGCCACTGTCATGCATTGCTGTTGTGGCTATGAGTCTGATGCATCTTTCTTTTCTTTTTTTGTTCTTCTAGACTCTAGTTCTTTTTTTTTTAATTATCATTTATGAATTATGTGTTATGATTTATGTTTTATAAGTTATGGCTTTGACTGTCAATGTGTATATATTTTTTTGGTTTATGAGAATTTACGTTTATTTTTCTGTTTGATTTTTGAGTAAAATTGGCATGATGGGTGGTGGAGGTATTTAGAAAAATTCTATGTCGTTTTCCAAATTGTAAGCTAATTAAATAATGTCTTGGAAATTGAGTAATTTTTACAGAGATGAAATAGAATTTGAATTTTTTTTTAGCCAATAAACAGAGTGCAACAATTTATTTTACTCACGAGTGTATAGCTGAAAATCTTTTTTTATTAACTATGTTTTACATGAGTTTGTAGTCTTTATTTTTTGGGTATGTACAAAGATTTCAAATTGAAGTTAAAAACCCCTTCTTTGGACATTTAATGAAGTCTTTCGGGAACATCATTTTTTCTAAGTAATTTTGAATAGTACTACTAAGATAGTTGTCATCTGTGAGTTATGAATTTTTAATATTATTTTATTAAATATTAAAAAACGATATCGCTATTACAGTCGACTGTCTAAAGCCAACGATCAAACAATTATCCTAGCTGACTTTCAATCCTGAATTCGCCACTACCTGCTATATGCATCGAGCATATCTAGCACAAGGCTTAAAGGGTAACAATCGAAAGTTACCAATTCAAGATAGAGACTACTTTTTTATTTGAGATTTGACTATGATAATATGGTTCAAATGCGTTAAAATGATAACTATGTAATTGAATCTATTGATGACCCTACTAGTTACTTCATGACAGACATGATTATCAAAAGTTGGATATGAAAACATAAAGGTTAAATATATATATATATATATATATATATTATCATTATTTTTTTTTATTTTTTAGGTAAGCCCTAACCCCTCCTACTATTTTAATTTATTTTGTCCTTAATAATACATATCAACTTAAAAAATAAAATAAAATAAAAAATCATAGATTAGTAATAAAAAGCTGTGTTATCTTTAAGTGATATTTAATTGACCATTACCCAAGACTAATTTTCGTGGAGTAACAAACAACAAAATTTCACAAAATGTTTCTATTGGATATGCGACTAAAGTTCAACATCGGTTAAAAATAGGGAGGATCATGGGTTTATAAGAATGAACATATATCTCCAATGGTATGAGATTTTTTGGGTAAGTCCAAAAGAAAATTTAAGAGGACCTAGACCAAAAGTGGACAATATCATACTAATATGGAGATATGTGTGAGTACTTATAACAAATGGAATATGTGATGTTACATATTCCTAATAGTGGTATCAGAGTCATGCCCCATAATTAGCTATGTGGATGAATCCTCGAAATGCTGAACAAAGGTGGTGCCTCGGTTAGTTCGCGATGGGATTCGTGGATGAGCTCTATTGGACAAATGGTGTGCTCCGGATGCTTCACGTACGTGTGCCTGAACGCGGTGAAAAGGAGTTGATCTGGATAGAGCAAGCTCTCGAGGTAAGACAGTGCTCATGTGCTTCACATAAGGCGTGTGCCTCAACGTGATAGAGAAGAGTAGTTGGACCTCGATGGAGCGGGAATTCTTCTCGATGAGGAAGATGGATGGATGGATGGATGATCGTTTGAGGGGAGGTTCGGTGGTCCTTTGTTCGAGGGGAAGATTGTTGGGTATGCGAATAAAGTCTCATATCGCTTAAAAATGGGGAGGATCATGGGTTTATAAGCATGGACATATATCTCCATTGGTATAAGGCATTTTGGATAAGTCCAAAAGCAAATCCATGAGGATCTAGACCAAAAGTGGACAATATCATACTAATGTGAAGATATGTGTGAGTCCATACTTATAACAAGTGGAATAGGTGGTGTTACATATTCTTAACAATTTCACCTAAATTGACCTAGACCTGTAAAAATATTGAAAAATATTGTTTGTACAGTCTTTTGTATACAATTTTGTACACAATTTTGTACATAGTCTCCTCACATGGGGATGGAACCCGAGATGATTTAATATGTTATTTTAAGCTCGGGTCCACTCTATATTGTGAGGGGGCTATATACCAAACTGTATAAAAAATTGTACACACATCTCAATTCAAAAATATTATCTTAACATTATATCTTTCCTTTTTCAGTCCTCTATTTCTTAGTCTTTGAATGTGCATAATGAAGTACAGCTGTACTCTTGGTAATTGCATTAAAACATATATAGAAGACCAAAAACAAAATACAAAAAAATCCAAATAATGGACTGTGGTATCACAATCTTAATTATTATCCTACCTTTGGATTGAATTTCTCATCTTTTTATTGGTTGCAACTTGTTTACAGCCGTAAGAAAAGTTCAGTCTGTTTACTCATCTTTGCTTCACTTTCTAAAATAGTCCCCCACGCTACCCTGGGCGGTTTGTACGTATATATCAGCTGTATATACGTATTGCATGGGACCCACAATTGGACTGGTCCCATCAGGCCATCACCACTCCTCTCAGTAATATCAGAGAGTGACCTTTCACTTTTGGGAGGTTGGGAGGAGAGGGTGAGCGCTTGAAGGACCTGAATTCTTCAGGCAACTCAATGAAAATTCATCAATTTGCCACGTTCTATCTGGCGTTGAGCAGTATTCTTTGAATCCTTTGTATTTGGATCTCTTTATCGACAAAGTTGAGGTACTTTGAATTGTTAGTTAATAGCGAAAAAATAAAGATAGTAGTATATGCATTAATGTATTTCGAAATGTTTGTTGTCTTAAAAAATAGTAGTATAAAATGATTATTCTTGTTGTACATAATAATTTGTATATAAGGGTGTCCACATCATCACATGTGAAGGTGTGGACACCCCTATATATAAAATTTTATGTACATGTAACACATCCCAATATAAAAATAATCGTGCTAAGCACTTAATTTAAATAATATCGAAGAAGATTTACCTTCAATTCAAGTCGTGCATTCACCCACTTAGTCACTAATTTTAATTTTGATAAAAGTTAATGAAAGTGTGGATAAAAATTTCCAGGTCTTGTTAAATGTGTGATGAAAATTATGTATTAAATTTAATTTAAATTAAAATAAAATAAATTTTTATAGTTGAACTAAACATGAAATATATAAATAATGTCATCTTTTTAAGGGACATGGCGCGAGAGCATAATAATAATAATAAATAAATAAATAGAGAACTTCACGAGAAATGGGACATGGTGAAAAGATAAAGCTCTTGTTTGAGTTCTATTTTTTTATCAAAATATATTTTAAATAGTAATTTCATCGTATTTTAATTACATATTTTTTAATAAAATAATATTACAAGTGAATTCAAAATTTTTCCTTATTTTTAACTATATATTTTTTATTATAATACTGTTACAAAATGCATTTTTCGAAGACTAGAAAATCCTACTAATAAATTGTATTTATGGACTTGACTTCTGGAGTTAAGCTTGGGTGCAGGGGATGGACGTGCGTGCGGTGCCTGCATTTTGTCCCTTCAACGCATCCACGTGGCAACACTACTCTGATTGGTCTATCCCACGTGGCATCACTGTCAGCATCACGTTGAGGTACAGCCGTTTGATTATGACCACTCATAGTGGACCCCATAAGTGGGCTCTGTAGATGGTCCCACCGCTTCCTAAAAAAGTTTAGAATATGTATTTCTAAAAAAATATTGAATCTCAATCTTGAGGGTCCCATACCAACTTCTGTTCTGGAAACATCGTGAGGAAGGATAAATCGCAGATTATGCTTTCAAGAGTATAGGGTGAAAGGCTGCTTGTACACTTGTACTTACCCAAAAACTATCAAAATATTTATTTATATTCTCTATTATGGCCAGTCCTATGTGTTTTGTTATGTACACGAATTAAGCTTGCTGACAGACCCTATACAAGACAGAGACAAAGGGATGGGAGTGAGTGATTATTTAATGGGGGGGTGAATGATTATTTTAATCATCTATCTCCCTGTTCATGTATCTGTCTCGTATAGGACCTGGTACAAGCCCTGTACAGCAAGCTTTCTATGTAAACATAGCAAAATTTCACCCGATTTGACATTGTGGTTATGTTAGCAAAAACCCATAATATTTTGCTCTAAACAAATATTGGTAACCAACATGTTTCATTGAACCAATTCAGACGATTATTGACCAGTCTAAGTGGTACTTGAATGAATATTTTATTAATCAAATATTTAATGCATCTGGATCGGACCACTATGCTATTTACCGATTCTTGAGCCCCAATCAATTGGCTCAAATTCAGTCTGATTTTAGTAACTGTGGATTTTAAGTTGTATTTGATTGCGAGCATAAAATTTACGTGAAAAGAATAAATTATAGATAATTTAATTTATTAAAATTTATTTATATAAAAATTATTAATTAAATGTGTTTGATTGATTTAATTTTTAATCTAGAAATGTTATACTTGTTCATTTTTTACTGATGGATAGATAAGATAGAGAAAGAGAGTGAATTTTTTGGAAAATAAAATTCTAATCCCCCAAAAAAAAATATTTTCTTTGATTTTGAAGAAAATATGATCACATAACCGAAAGTAGAAAAATATTTTATATGAAAAAAAAAATGTCAATCAAACGATACAAAAGTATGAATTTGAATAAAAAAAAACACATTTTTCATAGAAGAATATTAGTAATCAAGCACACCCTTAGTGTTTAATATATAGACACTAACAATATAAAATTAATTTCCAATGTATTATATCCATTAATGGTAACTGTCCTTTAAAAAAAATTAAAAATAAAATAACGTCTAGATTTGAATATGAAATATCCATTTTGAAAGGAAATATTAATTTTGCTTAAACACTCAGTCTAATAGAGTTTCTGAATCTAGATTATCTAATTTTTCTCCGACACATCAACTTAATGAAGTCCCTTTCAAAATACATAGAAAAGAATTTTTTTAATGCTGAAGAGTATGTGCAGCAAATATGTCTAATGGAGCAATCAGTACGTACTTAATTCTAGTTATGATAATTAGAAAAAGAAAAAGAAAATTATTATATTCACATGATAAATTTTATTATAGGCACCACATTTTAATTACATAGAAGATTCCTAATTTTGCTCTTTTTTTTTTTTTTACGTGTGTCATTATTTTCTCGTTGTATTCTTATATCTTAATTTTTAATCTTCAATTAAATTAACACATATTGTCACTGAAGACGATTTTTGTCCAAATATTTTGCTAACGTGTATTGAAATGAGAGGTCAAACCTTTGTATTCGATATTTATTTTATTTATTTGAAAATATGAGAGATAATTAATTTTTTTATGCTCCCTTAATATAAACTTTTGACGAAAATCATGATCAGAGACAAGGTGTACAAATTCTTAGAAGGTGAGGCTAAGAATTTGATGTCCCTTGTACGTTTTAATAAGCAAAAAAATGAAACAAGAGCAAAATTAGACTAAAGCATGCTAAAAAAAATTTTGGATGAAAAACATTATTAGAGACCAGATACTAATTAGTTTTCTATTGACAATGGCAAGGGATTGCGAATTTCAATGTTCAGTGATTAACATTGTAATTTTTAAAGTTCAATGATCAAGTAGAAATTTTAAGCAAAGTTCTGATTGAGATATTTAACCTTGGTTGTTAAGGGTCTGTTTGAGCCCTATTTTTTCCTCAAAAATATATTATGTGGTTAAAAAGTATGAAAAATTTTAGAAGTTTGAGTGTAATATTATTTTATTGAAAAATATGTTGTTGAAAATAAGAAAAAAAATATATTTTGAAAATAATGTGGACCAAACAATGACTAAACATGAACAACTTATAAAATTATAAATAGCTGGTGATTTTTCGTTGAATATTTTTTTTTTTTTTTTTTTAACATAATTTTAAAGAAAAATAAGAATGGAGTCAATTTTGTCGACAGCCGGCCAAATAAGTATCAGTTAAGATTTTTTAAACCTTTTTTTCTTGAAAGAGTGTTTCTAAAGAACATCTTTACTAATTATCGCACGTTGACCACCTCTTTTAATAATGTATGATTGCAGGATTATAAGTACAAATATACTTATAATTGTATCTAGTCCGTAAGTATGGAACTTTAATGGCGTGAAACTAGTGTATAATTGTAGGTTTTCACTATCAAGAAGAAAATTACAATGAATCGATCCGTTTGTATTTTTTATTTGATTGACTGATCTTTTATATTTCAATGGATAAATGGTCAAATAGTTTGTCAATTTCTCGTGAGGGGATGAGTCGAGAATTTTGAATCAGAGTTGAGGATTCATTTCAAAGTTCAGTGATTAACATTCGTACAAGGGACAACACATTTTTGTCCTGATTTTTCTAGTTACTTGTGTTATTCGGGTTGGATTTTGACAAAAGATTATAATTTTAGCAATATAACAAACCCCAAAAATATTGCATGATTATATTTGACTCTTGTCGATCAAATTCACCACAAATTGTTCAAAACCTTGGTTTCGATGAGATCTTCAACCACCTCTAATTCATGTCAGTTTATGTAAGCCATGTGAGGTGTTGAGGATATTAGTTTCAAAACATGAAATACTGAAAATGAACTATTTCTTGTTCAAACATGACCTAAGCTGGGGACTGCACAAATTATAATAAATAAATTTTTTCTTAACTTTTTATGGGTAGCCATTAATTAATTTATTAAATGATGAAAATCTTGGTTTTCTACTGTTTTGACAAGTTTATTAGGAAATTCAAGTTGTACATTGTTTCATATGGATTGTACTATGTTGAGGCAACATTACTCCGGAAGGTTAACTACGTCAATCATCACTGAACTTCGTTTAACATTTTCATTGGATCACTGAATTTTAAAAATTACAACTTTAGCCCCTGTTTGGTACACAAATTTTTTTTTTTCATTCTCATTCTTCTACTCATTTTTAACCACACATTTTTCAATAAAATAATATTTTCTATCACATCAATAATTTTTCCTTCTTTTTCAACCACATATTCACCATTCATCACATCAAAAAATTTTTTTTTTCCCCAAAAATGACTATCAAACGGGGGGGCTAGTCACTAAACTTTGGAATCCGCAATATTATCCATCACCATTGTTTCCACGTCAATAGCAACTATATTACTTGGCATCAACCACTTATATAAACGTGCCACGTAAGGTACTACGTTAGTCACGTCGGCAATTTTTTTCATTTTTTCTAACAATCGTTCAGTTGGTGATGGATGGATTTTGCGAATTCCAAAGTTCAGTGATTATCGTTGTAATTTTTAAATTCAGTGACCCGGAGGAAACTTTAAGCAAAGGTTTGAGGTAATTAACCCAAAGTTTTGCTAGTTTATAGAATGTTGAACCATTTCGTCTAAAATAATACTTTTTTGATCAAAAAATACATATATAATCCACACCATGAATGAGCAGGCCTGCAACTCACCAGTGACAGAAAAATCAGTGGATTGAATTCTTACGTTCTACTTGGCTCCCCCAACACTGCAAGTTGATATCAGATAGTAAAAGGATGAAAGAATAAAGACAATTTTCACAACAAGAGGGGTACATATGAACGGAATCCAAACAGGAAATCGAGGAGAGAGTATATATAGAATAATGAGTAATAATGGCATTCGGCTAAATTAGCAATGAGAGAGATGGACAGGCATCTGGGGTTGAAGGGGATTGGTGGAATCAGGTTTCCTCATCTGAAAACAAACCTAATGCGGTCTTGGATGTTTTCCACAGTGCAACAGCAGGCCTGTATCTCTCTTTCACTTCATCTTTGAATGCATCACATTATTTTACTATTTTACATCTAATTCATTTATTCATCTGATGTATCTATATACGGGAATATGTTTATACATTTTTAAAACTCTTTGGGGGTCGTATAGAATGTTTTTGATAAATACATAATAACATATATATATTGTCCCCAAATTACATGAAAATATGATTCAGAATGTATGTTTCTTATTACCTACCCATCCATTCATGCTATACTAATTCTTGATATAAATAAAAGTTGTTGGAAATTGGTTAAGTGTGACTTAATTTCGGTCAAGTATTTGGACCCGATTTGTTTAGGCAAAATAGTTCGTCGCTCCGCCACTTCAGGGCTTCGAAAGGGGGATTTTCATGTATATTTGGCACGTCGAAACCAATTTCGTGTGAACGAGAAATTGCAGTCCAAATTTGGAAGGAAATTTAGAGGAAAACTGGATAACACTGTCGCTCGAGCGAACGTCGAGCGAAGAGCGACGATGAAGTCTCTGCAACCCTCGCTCAAGTGAGAGCTTGGTGTAGAACGAGCGAAAGTACAGTGTCGCGTCATTTTGAAGTATTGTACGATTTGGATCTACACCACTTTATTCTCAACTCTTCATCTTCTATATAAAGGACCCTGTGGACTTCCTATTCCTCACACCAATGATATGTAAACATAAATATCATTCTCTCTTCTTCTCTTTAAACAAATTCTTGCATTCTTGTTGCATAAATTCTGGTTTTCTTTTCATTTCATTTTGGAGTACTAAAACCATTATTCTGGTTTGTTATGCTTGTTTTTGAAGTGCTACAAACACAAGTGATAGTCGTTGTATCTTGGAATTGATTGTCATATACCGTAGATACCGTTGCGGGACAAATTTGATTTAAGGACAAAGTGTTCAACATTTGCCTCGATTTTGCAAATTGATCATTCATCTTCTGATTTTCCTTGTCGTTACTCTGTCCATTTGTCAGTAAGGGTTCTTACAAATATATTCTGGTCCTTTGGTGTCACTATACACAAAATTACCCAACAATTTTAAGTCAAATTTTCTGTATTTTGTTAAAGGTGACATCCTTGTTAGGTTTAACTTCTTCTACTCTTCTATTTGGTTTTGGTTGATCTTCTGTTTTAAGTAAACAGAAATGAATACGGTTGTTAATACCGATGCTACTTCGAATATGGGAAATTCTGAAGGAAGTGTTCCTACCGGTATGATTCCTCCAGTTGTGGCTGCCCCTACTACCTTACATTCAAACTCCGTTCCACATGGAGAAAAATCAGAGAAATTTGTTGGGGTTGAGTTCAAAAGATGGCAACATAAAATGCTATTCTATCTTACGACCCTCAACTTGGCCAAATTCTTGAATGAAGATCCTCCCGCCATACAAGAAGGAGAAAACAATGGGATGTCATTGATTGATTTGGATGCCTGGAAACATTCAGATTTTCTATATAAAAATTACATTCTGAATGGCTTGGACAACACCTTATACACTACTAGAAAAGGAGGCTTCAGTGACGGATTTTTACCAACAAAATCAATTTGTTGCTGTTAGTAACGAATTTTCAACAAATTAGCAACGGATTATTATTTTTTTATTATTGAAAATTCAATACTAAATTAACGACAGAATTACCAACGGAAGACTTTCGTTGGTATAATTTTGTTACTAATTCATTGGTAAAAATTTAAAAATAATAAATAATAAATTAAATAATTTAGTGACAAAATTTCTCAACGGATGATTTCTTTGGAAAAAATATTAAAAATGGTAAAATAAATTACCAATAGAAAAAATCTGTTGATAAAAATTGATGATAAAATTTTTAAAATATTATATAGTTACCAACGAAAAAATTACGTCGGAAAACTCATGAAATTTCAATTTCAACCTAAAATTTGACTTGTCTCTAAAATTTTCATTTCCCTCCATCCAAATAAGGGAAAACACGAAAACAGATCCGGTTGCACTCTGTTTCTTTCCAAAACCCTGCCCCTCTTTCTCTGTAACTGTGCGTAAGAGAACCAGAAGAACCGCCGCTTTCTTCCTCAACAATCGACCACCACCCGCCGCCTAGACCACCAGAACCCACTACCATTCGAACCCCTCACCTCCCTCTTCAACCTCTTGTCATCACCTGGTCATGGAGTTGCCGAAAACAGCCCCAATAACCACCCAAAACCGCGCTACCAATCACGATTTTCGCCATATTTCCACCGTCGTTGGCCACCGTTTCGATCGCAGACCACCACCACTCCACTCCTCTCAACCAGGCGCATCCAGTACCACCATGGATCACCTGCAATTTTCGAAACCCGAAGGTTCTGGCGCAACACTTCAAAGAGTTTCATCTCCCTGTTTGAAAGTTGAACACCAAAAATTTGATATATCTATCTCTGTAGTTTCTATGCTGGCATGTTAGTGTGTACATTTATTCAGTTTCTTGAATTGGATTGCAGTTTACCTCTAACAATTTTTGAAGGCCTTTTTCCATATGCACCTAGCATTAATTTTTTGTGCTCTTTCACATTTTTGTCCTAAATGTCGAGGACTAAGAGGGTTTATGTGTTAAAGACTGCTATTTGAAGTGTTCTGTAATTATAGGCTCCCTGGATTTTGTCTAGTTTTTTGCTTCCTTTCAAGATTTAATTTTTGGAATTATTGCTATTTATCCATTAATTTTAGGTAAATCAATTTATTGGAGTTTTATTTTTCTGTTAGTGCAGTTTTTCATGGTGACTGACCAGTGAAATACATTTCTACTTTTCACCCAGATCAGTATTGACTTCAATCGCAACGGGTTAGATGTATGTTGGTAGATTAGTTCGTATCTGAATCTACAAAAAGGAAAAGATAAGTCATAAGAGGATAGAGTTTTGTGTATAAGATGATAGAGTTTTGTGTACACTAAGGCTAATATAACCTCTGTAACCATTAATCTGTTGCTATTTACCGAAACTCAACACTAAGTAATTTAACGAATTTATCAGGCTAATATAATATATGTAACCATTAAGCTTCTGCTGTAGGGGGTTCGTGTTTGGGAAATGTGATTTGTGTGTTCAGTGTAATATGTTTATGATTTAATGTTTTCTTTTAGAGCTAATTCAAGATTCTGCTTTAATCAAGATATATATATATATATATATATAGTTTTTGGGTTTCGATTTTACTAATATCTTGATGGATTTTTCATTAGACAGTAAATTATTTTATAATTCCATTTATGAAATTTATAGAGCCCAGATTTTTTTTTTTTCAAATATATATATGGTTTGTGTGTGTGTGTGTAGATGGGATTTTCCGAGAAATTTAATGGAAATCCCGGATAGTTTTATTTGTTAATTAATTTATAATTCCATTGGTGGAATGTTTAGAG
The DNA here is from genome assembly GCA_019395295.1 of Osmanthus fragrans. Lineage (NCBI taxonomy): Eukaryota > Viridiplantae > Streptophyta > Magnoliopsida > Lamiales > Oleaceae > Osmanthus > Osmanthus fragrans. The sequence goes on along the minus strand of CM033346.1, from coordinate 16,653,131 downwards.
CCCAGAGGGATTTTTTTCTTGTTAATGTTAATGATATGATAGTGGTTTTTTTTTTTTAAATAAATAATTCAAGAATGTAACTTTCTGCTTTGAGCAGGGATACAGTTGGAAACTTGGAATGGCAAAGAGTTCATTCAAGCAAGAACATGATCTTGGTTTGTACTTTTTTTTTCATGAATTGGATTTTTTTGTATTAGTTTTTCTTCATTCATATCTTATGGGGGAAAATATAAGCTGTTACATTGTATTTATTTCAGAGAAGAGGCGTGCTGAAGCTGCTAGGATTAGGGAGAAGTACCCTGATAGGATTCCCGTGAGAATTCAGCCTTTTGATTTAATTATCTTATTTCATTTCAGGCTATTTTTAAAAAGTTGGAATATTCAGTGGACTGGAAAAAGACGGTCATTACTATAAGCTAACAGTTACCCATCGGTAGCATTACAATGTGGAAATTGGACTGATAATAATTTCAACTGTTAATGCAAGTTCTGAATTGTTGCTACATGTTGAAAGGATTTGGTCGGATTTCTTAGTTTCTCCTTTTACTGCAATTTTCACCATTTGTGGGTTGTCATTACTCGTGTTATGCTTTACTAAATACTATTCGAATTGTTGCTATGTATTAAGTACATATAATTTTACGCAAACTCTATGATAAATAAAGTTCTTATATTTGTTTTGTTGAATGTAGGTGATTGCTGAGAAGGGAGAAAGAAGTGATATTCCCAATATTGACAAAAAAAAGTTAGTGTTGACTCTACTATTGGAGTTCGGTAAATTTATCATAATATTTCTGTGATATTGCATTGTCTACTAAAATTTGTTGGTTCAACATTACTGAATATACTCATCAACATGCTTTATGAAAAGGCATAATTTTTCATGACTATAGTAATAACAATTTTTCCAGTGATCTTGGGGTATTTCTAACTTTGTTATACCTTTGATGTTGCTGTGGCACTTGAAAATCTTGCTCGTAATATGTTGTAAGCTTTGGAACTTTTAGAGAACGTTTTGTCACCTTATCTGTCCTCGATCGGTTGAAATGTCTTGCTGATGTTACCCATCAAAGTTTCTTTCACTGCTCTGTTTTGAGTTCTTTTGTTTTGTGACTACTATATGCAATTTAATGCACAAAATCGAGACAATTTGATCTCCTTTAGAGGATCTGGAAAAGGAGATATATAATATCAATTCCCTTGCCAGAATTCTGGAGCTCCTTTAGAGGATCTGGAAAAGAAGATATATAATATCAATTCTCTTGCCAGAATTATCCGTTTCGTCCAGTGCCAAGTTGACTTGTCCAATATACTTAACTGCCGATCATACGATGCTACAGCTTGTGACTTAGTTATTCTTCATTTCCACTTGTTGTCATATGTATGCATTTTCCAGGTTTTGTAATGATTGTTAATGAACTTACTATGTAATTTTTTTTTCTTTTTTCTCATTTCAGCATGAGACTCATTTGAAAGAGGTTGTTGAACCCATGGAAAGATCTCCTGTGTGAAAAAACTCATTGAATATGGGGCAAGTGTATGTTTTTTTTTTACCAATCTCTTATCCTCTCTCCTGTGTGAAATTTGATATTTGATTTAGATTAGCATTTGGAATTTAGGTTTGGTGAGGCTGTGGTTGGTTTGCCTGGTGGATGTGATATTGGGGCTTGCCTAGTTGATATTTTTGTCCGTGGGCTTCAAGCTCTTGGTGCTGTAGTTGAAGTGAGGTTAGTAATTATCACTGAATATCTGTGAATGGGATATCTTAGTTTATTTGGCAGAATTGAGAATTGTCTAGATATGGGTTCAGAAACATGCTCTAGGCAGTTAGTTTAGATTTTACATTAATTGGAGCATGGAACAATGCTTTTTACATGGTGGGATTTTTATGGGAAGAATAGTTAAAGAACAATGTATGAGGGAATCTGACATTGATCCGGGGATGCTTTAGGTCAGAGAGAATACGAACCTGGTGAGATTGACCTGTGGTTATGCCGCAATTCACTTAACACCCACCTCTTTCATTTGGTAGTGTTGTTGACACTGAGCTACTGGCCTTTTTTCAAGTTTGGAATCAAGTTGATGACAATCCTGTTTACTGCTACGAAGAAGAGAGACACGGCATCATTGTTTGCTTTTGGGGGATGTTTAGTTTTCCATCATTAACTTGTCATAGTTTGCAGTTCTTATCATGATGGAGAGCATTACAATAGTGTTCGATCTAAGAATAACACTTGCGCTGGACCAGCTAGGCCATTTGTTATAAATGTTTTTCTTTTATTATTTTAATTTCATGTTTCCTAATTTAACATGAATGACTTTTCTGATATTCTCAGCATATTCCTCATATGCTGTATCAAATTCTGATTATCTCAAATTATATCAAGGAGATACAACCTTTTCTTCTTCATCGACTTTAACAACCCGTGGTACAGAAGCTTTTGCTGGTTATGGAGAGGTAAGACATTCGTTGGGACAAAATGTTTGTTAACTCTATCATTGCTCAATTTTATCATCCAAACGTTCTCACTCATTCACTTATATGTACATTTGCAGGAGCCTGTTGCCAAATCTACTTCGCTCTCAGCTAAAGGCCCAAAAGTTGATGCTAGAAATGGTGTGGCAAAAAATATCTTAGTCCCTTGATGTTTTCTTAGTAACAAATGTGTAGTTTTTTTACGATCTCGATGACATTTATAAATTTGATTTAGTTTTAGCTGCTTGATTTTAAAGTCTTGTGAATTTTTTTCCATAAATGTAGAAGAAATTCAAAATTCTTGTTTACTTGAGTTTATTATGTTTTTGTGTAACTTTCACGCTAGAATTTAGATTTCAAGAAAAGAATAATTAAAATAATAAGCATATTTTTTTTTTTTTAAATTTTTAATTCAAAATAGCGACGGAATTAACAACGGAAGCTCGTTACTATTTATCGACGGACTTTAATCCGTTGGTAATTTATGATGAAAAATTTGTTGCTAATGTTGTTGTTAATTAGCAACAGAAATAGTTGTCGGTAAATACCAACATATATTTTTGTCACTAATTTACCGACGGATTAAGAATTCGTCGGTAAATTAGCCACGGGGGTATCAGTATCCGATTACCAACGGATTGATTCCGTCGGTAAACATTGTTAGCAACAGAAATCAAGTCATTAGGGATGAAATATTCCGTTACTAAAGCCTCCCTTTCTAGTAGTGATACAACGTGTATTGTTCCAAGAAATCTGCAAAAGATCTATGAGAATCCTTGGAAAAGAAATACAAGACCGAAGGCGCTGGAACAAAGAAGTTCATTGTGGGAAAGTTCTTGGACTACAAGATGGTAGATTCAAAGACGGTCATCAGTTAAGTGCAAGAGTTGCAAGTCATCCTCCATGACATTCATGCGGAGAATATGTCTCTAAGTGAATCATTTCAAGTGGCTGCAATCATCGAAAAACTTCCACCCATGTGAAGGGCTTCAAAAACTATCTCAAGCATAAGCGCAAGGAAATGAACATTGAAGAACATGTAGTCCAACTAAGGATTGAAAAAGATAACCGAAGTTCGGACAAGCGTGTTAGAAGTAGCATACCACAATCAAAGGAAAATATGGTGAAATCCAACAACAAATGTAAGAAGAGGAAACATTCCATTGAACCTATGAAGAAGAATGTAAAGAAGTTCAAAGGCAATTGCTACAATTGTGGAAAGGCAGGACATCGCTCCGTCGATTGTCGTAAACCAAAGAAGCAAGCCCAACCGAACATAGTCGAGTGTAATGCCATATCAAATAGCATATCTAATATGAACTTGTCGGCGGTTGTTTCAGAATGTAACAACGTTGGAAATCCCATGGAATGGTGGGTTGATACGGATGCAACCAGTCACATATGTGCTGATAGAGGAACGTTCACATCCTACACTCCAACCGAAGGAGACAAACTGTTTATGGAGAACTCCTCAACATCCAAAGTGGAAGGACAAAGCAAAGTGATATTTAAGATGACATCGAGAAAGGAAGTTAGCCTCAACAATGTTATGTTCTTCACGTACCGGATATTCGCAAGAACCTTGTGTCGGGTTCTTTGTTAAGCAAGAATGACTTTAAGTTAGTCTTTGATTCGAATAAGTTTGTATTTACACAAGAATAACACGTATGTAGGAAAATGCTATGTAAAAGATGGACTATTCAAAATGAATGTCCTAATTGTTGTACCAAATAATTTGAGGAATAAAACATCATCCTCCGTTTATATTCATGAGACCTAATTTATGGCATCATAGATTAGGACATGCAAACATTAATTCGATACGCAAGTTAATGAATTTAAGTTTACTTCCGAATATGCATTTTAATAATGGAAAATGAAACACATTACCACAACACCTTTAGAACTAATTCACACGGATGTGTGTGATTTAAAGTTCATACAAACAAGAAGTGGTAAAAAGTATTTCATCACGTTCATAGATGATTGTACAAGGTACTGTTACTTATACTTGTTGAAAAGTAAAGATGAAGTTTTGGAAGTGTTCAAACACTACAAAACTGAAGTTGAAAATCAACTTGGAAAACAAATAAAAATGATTTGTAGTGATAGAGATGGAGAATACATTGCACTGTTTGAAGAGTTTGTGTAGAATCTAGAATAATTCATCAAACTACTATACCATATTCACCTCAGTCTAATGGGGTTGTTGAACGCAAGAATCGAACACTAAAGGAAATGATGAATGCAAACAATGAAGATGCTGAGTTATGGTGAGCCAATGAGATATGTATATACACTACAACAAAAATGCCATAGAGTGAAGAGTCATTTTGGTTGTTGATGTAGACTTCATGAATGTTGTGAAATGTCTTGGTCCTACAAGAGTTGTAGATATGTATTGTTTGCTGAAAGCGATAAAAGTATTGGAATTACCGTGGGATGAGAATGTACCAACATGAGTTGTAGTGATTGATATGGAAACTTGTAAGATTTTGGAGAGTGTCAGTATCAGCAATGAAGATATGAAGGTTGGATAGAAACCTACATTTGCTCTTGAGATTTTTGATAACATGGTAGAGAGTGATGATTTTTATGTGGTTGATGAATTTGAAGGGGATAATTTTGCATTACTATGATGGTATGGATAATAGTGGAGTTGGTTTATATGAACATGTAGATGTAGTTGAGGTAGAGCTAAATGCAAATGATAAGCCTGTGGAGCGAACATGTAAGAAGTCAACCTCTGATCTACCATGCTCTTTTCAAAATGCAGCAGGAATAGAAGATGCTCAAGATACAAAGTTTGAGCATCCAACAGTTGAGAATATAGGGGCTGGTTTTGCTAAACCATCAACATTTGAGATACAACCTTTGATGAATCATCTACATTTGACTGTGCAATAGGAATACAAGATGCTTAAGGTACACTGTTTGAGCATCCAACAGTCAATAAACCTGGTGCAACCTATGATGAATCATCCACATTTGAGGGTGCAATAGAAGTGAAAAATCTTAGAAATACACAATTTGAGCGGCCTACAGTTGATAAGCAAAGTACATCCTTTGATGAAACATATATATTTGATTGTGGTACAGGAGTAGAAGATGTTGAAAATGTTGGACCGTCTGATGTGCCTGTTGAACCTTATGGTATAGAAGACAATAATGCTCAGAATATTGGCATTGAGTCTTATGGTGGTTAGTCAGAAGTAGAAGAGGATAATGAGATTGGTTTAGAACATTTTTCATTTATGAATATGAACAAAAGGATGTGGAAATGGATGAGCAAGATGAAGACACATATTTTAGACTGAATGAGGGATTTGATTTAGGAGTGAGGAATGGCGTAATAACCAACCTGAGGAATAGAATGGAAATGCAGAAAATAATGGCACAGACTACTAGGATTCAAATTACCTAAGAATCATGTCAAAAGGTGATGAATAGAGTGTCACAACTAACAACAGTAATAAGCTTTGGTTCAACCTTGCAACTGATATGGAGGACCCTAAATTCAAGATTGGTAAGTGAACTTACATCAACCTTGCAACTGATATGGAGGACCCTAAATTCAAGATTGGTAAGTGAACTTACATCAACTTCTTATAATTGATTGCAACTATTTAAATGGTTTAGGATTCTGCTGCAGACTGTTTAAAATTTTTGGGGCCTATAAACAAAGTTTTGTAATAGTTTGGGCCTCTACTACTTATTCTTATAAGGTTTAGGGCCTATTATGCATTTCATAATAATATGTTTAAAAGGTTCTCATGTGTTTTACAAGCATGAAGTTTGAGAGTACAAAAACTTTAATATTAGCTATTATGCAATACTCTATGAAGAATGCAAGAGAACTCAGATATGTAAAGAATGAACAACATAGGATAAGAATAAGATGTTAAGAAAACTATCCCCGACATTTGTATGCCTACGGACAGACAGACAACAACTTAAGAATCAACACTTTCAGAGATGAACATAGCTACACATTGGTCTCACAAAACAGTAAGGTCCATGCAGGATTCTTGGCCAAGAAATACCTGCATAAGTTCAGGTCGGATCCTAATTTGTCTATGAGTAGTTTCATGGAAATTGTAAAAGCACATTGTATGTATGAACTATCTAAATATCAATTTTATAGAACAAGGGCAAAATGTGCATCAATTGTAAATGGACTTGTCAAGTAGCAGTACAAGATTTTATGGGACTATGGTGAGAAGATGCAAAGAACTAACCTTGAAACTAAAGTGTAGGTTGATGGAACAGGAATTGTGTGTAAAAGAATGTGTGTATGTTTAGGAGCTTGTAAAGAAGGTTTGAAGGCTGGTCATAGGCATATGATGTTGACCTATGGTTGACGTCTTGTTTTGATTATTACAAAAAAGTTACGTTTATTTCTAACAAATTGATTTCTAGCATCTTCAGAGATTATTGCAAATTAATAAAATTGAAGGCACAAAGTTTGAGACCAAGTGATTTATATACAACGATCGACATGAAAACAAAATTGATCAAACGAGGTTGTGGAGATTAAAATTCAAGAGACTCACAAAAAGACGTCTCAATAGAAATCGGGATAAATGTCAAAGTATTATCAAGTATACATGGAGCTTAGACACTTTTGTAATCATGTGTAAAGGTAAAACATATTGATACTTGGTAATGAATCGTGAAAAGCTTAAGTTTCATTTTAACCACGAAAAGTCACAATAAAAAAACGTTTTATACTAAAAAAATAAAAAAAAAAAAAAATCAAAGGTAAAATCCTTAAACTTATATTTTAATAATAACACTTACCTTGAAAGATCATGTAAAAACCGTGCTTCAAATGATTACATTTGTTAAAATAATAAAAGAAGAAAAACAAAACATTTTCTGCCATACCAGACGTCGGTAGGGTAGGTTTAGCCAACTATCAAAAATATGAACATTCTGAAATTTGACTCAAAAAATGGTTACTGATTCATCCGGTAGCCTACCTAACGTCCAGTAGGGGTTGTACGATTCAACAGAGTTTTGGTCATTGCACTGCTATAAATACCACTTCATTTCAGGCATTAAATACACGATCTCTAGAGCATTAAAGAGATTTTCCTTTGTAATAAAAACATTTGGTCTTTACTATTTATTTATCCTTTTGAATCCACTGTTTTTGAAAAACCTTTAACTTATCTCAACTTTGAAAATTATTTCATCAAAGTTTTTCAAATCAAACACTTGAGCTTCATTCATTACTATCTATCAAGGTGTTAGCCTACTTATCTTCTTATACTTAACTTTGAATTTATCATTTATTAAGAAGAGAAGATTTCATTTGTCAAATCTAATTGAATTGTGGGTCGTGTTGAGGTATCGAAAAACTCAACGTTGTAAAATGATCAGTGCTCCTTGATTGTAAGTCACCAGAAGCTTTGTAATGAGTTGGATTGCACCAATCAACATAGTGAAAAAGGTCTTGCTCATGCCGAAGAGCTTGGTAACGGGAGACATAGATCATTACATTGGATCGAACCTCCACAACTATATCGTTTGCATTCTCTTATCCTTTTACTTAACGTCTTTACTTTGTGCAAACTATCTTGTATTACTTGCTTTCATATTTGTACATAGTTATCTTACATTACTTTATTGTTTGATTATATTAAAACTTAAGTTCATTTATGAAAAACTTTTAAAAACCAATTCACCCCCTTTGATTAGCCACTCAATTGAGAAGCAATGTGTCCCAACCCCAAGCACCTAAAGAATTTAATATCTCGACTCCTAGATGGTTGAGATTTTACGTTAGATGTAACATTGCAAACACTTTTCTCCTATCTCCTCGGTAGCTCAGTTCTGCCATTTGAAACCACTTCATCTCCATTGTTTTTATCCCACTTTGTCTTCCAAGAAGAGTTAAGACCCCGAAGAACCCGATGGATACTTAGCTGTCCCATTCCTCTTCAATTGTCTCTCCACTTTCATAGTCACATGTAACATATTCTCCAGATCCACATAATATTGTAATTCCACTATATTAGCTATTTTCCTATTTAACCCATTCAAAATCGGGCCATGATGGCATCCATATGCTTTTTCAACACTAGCTGTAATCATCATCATCTTCATCTCTTTATGATAGTCCTCCACACTCCTAGATCTTTGGTAGAGATTTTGCAATTTTTTATGAAGCTTCTTATTGTAACGATTAGGCACAAACATCTTCCTTATGATAGCCTTCAATTCTTCCCAAGTACTAATAGGCCTCCAACGATTGATTCTCGTAGAAGTCACTACCTGATCCCACCTAGTAATAGCATAATCGATGAATTCAATGACTGCAATTTTTACTTTATTTTCCTTCGAGTAGTTGTGGTAATCAAATATCAACTCGATTTTCTTTTCCCACTCCAAGTAGGCTTCTAGATAACTCATTTCTTTGAATGAAGGAATTGTCATTTTGATGTTGTTCATACTTCCATCAACCCCATCTCCCACAAGATATCTTCCCCTCCTTTCATGTCTAACTCATGTATCTCCTGTTTTTCCTATATCGACATCCACTAATGTTCCCTCACCAATGTCACTGTCTGCTTCATATTCTACACGATTCTCTACCATTGGCTCTCATATACCTTACCTTCTTGCATTACAAACTCCCTAAGTTAATCCCTACATAAATTGGCAAGTAATGGGTCTTACCTTTCCATCCACACTTCTTGCCTATCAAGCTTGTCCCTCACTTCTTCAAACAACCTCTCGATTCGCCATTTCAACTCTTTCAACATGTTCACTTGATTGTTGTTCTTGCTTGAAGTATAATCATCTCTGTCAAACATCCTAGATTTAAAGTATTATATGTCTCACGTGTTTATGCTTGTGTGTCACTCAATTGGCTTTTTCCCTCTAACAGTCTCATCATTCTTACCTTTTTTCACTCAATACTCTCGTCCAAGTGTTTCAAAGAACTAATTCGGACTCAACCAAATCTTATTCTCAAAGAATTTAAATTAGGAATGTGAGTGAGAATTATAATTTAGAAGACTTAATAAAGAAAGAAACGAAATAAACAAAAGCGAATTTGACAACCTTAAATGAGAACTATTTTAATCCAAAAAAGTGGTTCTTGAATTTTAGGTTGGATAAGACATATATATATATATATATATATATATATATATATATATATATATATATATATATAATATATATATTACTTGAAAAGATGAATTATATGTTGCTTGAAATTTTCAAAAATAATAATAATAATAATAATAATAGTTCTAAAATGTGCGATTAGACGGTGTCTTAGAGCGATGCGCGGCGAAAATGCCAAACCAAATGGTTTGACACTTTATTTAACGTGCAACGACAATCATTGACCGCTAATGCGCACCTTATTGTCTTTTTTATTATTTTTAATTTTTTTACAATTCTTTTAAATTAAAACTTAAATGCTGATTTTTTTTCACTTTGTCTTCCCTAGATTCAAAACAGCTGCTTGAAGCATTGAACAAAGAAAAACTCTAAAAAATTTCTATCTATTTACTATTTAGTAGTTACATTTGAAACTTACCATTTTGCTGGAAATTTTGAAAAATTGTATAAAGATCCTATAAATCTATTTTAGATGTTTGGTAGGTATTATTTTTAATTATTAAATAAGTTTTTGATTGATTGAAAATTAAAATAACAAAATACATTTTTTTTTACATTTTTTACGCTTATGCCTTCCCCAAACTTGTCTAACCCATAGCTTGACTTCACGCATTGCCAGACATTACGCCTTTTAAAACACTGATAATAAAAATATATATAAATATATATTTTTTGTAAATTCGATTTTTTTCCAGAAGATAATTTTTGATAAGTTTGGAATTTAGTTCAATGAAGAATAAGATTTGAAAGCAACAAAATTAATCTATCAAATTATATGAATGAATAAAAGTCTTTTACAATGAAACAATGAGTTCTATTTATGATGAACCTATAAAACCCTAGTTGAAACGAAATTAAATTCTAAAAGATTTCAAAAGTTACCAAAAATTAGAGTTCTAACATAAATAAAAGATTTCATGAAAATTTAGAAAATTTGCGTTCGGGGTTGAACTATGCGGTCACATAGTTGTTTTCTATGTAATCGCATAGAAGAATCAAAATCCGCTAGTTTGCTCTCGGTAAGTAGGAATGCGACTGCATTCCCTTTTAAGCTATGTGGTCCAAGCTTTAATGTTGACTCCTCTTTTGTCATGTGTAGAATTTTCGTGATGCTACTTTTTTTTTTTTCATATATCTTCCAAAACTTGAATCCAACGTACCAAACTTTGATCTCGCCTTCATGTCCAACATGAAAGTTGTTATTTGGCTTGTTGCACTTGAGTTCTTGGCCTCTGCATCTCAGACAACTTATTCCATGGCCACCTTGATCCTCCGTAACTCTTGATCTTTTCTTTGATTCATTTTCAAGTTGAGTTGGATCTTTGTGGGTTTTTTGCCTTCTTTGGATCACATTAATTGGATAATTAACCCACTCTTTGACATTTTGGACTCCTTCAATACCTATATTATTAATCCCAAATCTTTTGAATTTACAACTCAATTTTAACTCAACTAATCTAGATTTTGGCTAAAATAAAGCCAAAAAAAATAGGACTCCTAACACCATTGAATCCTCTCATTGATTTTTAGGTGAAATTCCAAGGTATGATTTTAACGAATCATGAAGTAAGCGAGTAGTCCTTCATATAAGTTTTCAATATTCAAGTACCCAAGAATAATAAGTCTCATATTTATGCAACAAAAATATTTTATTCATGGCAACACGCACATCCAAAAACTGGACAGCAAGTAATGGAACATTATAAAAATAATAAAAGACATATGATATATTTTTCGGCATTGTGATGATGGTCTTCCAGGACAATTGCTAAAGTTTCAAAGTGAAGTGTGTAGACAAGTTACTTGGAAAAAATGAACTTTCAACGTTGATTAGAGAACAAAATTGAAATAGGAGATAAAATTAACACAGAAATGTGAAGATTTATACTTGAAAATTTAAAATCTTCAAAAACTATGAAGAAGAAATATATATATCATAATACTTGGGAGATAAAGATGTAGATTTCTGATTTTTTTTTTGGCAAAATTGAAGAAGCAGAGAGAATTTGTTGCATTTATATGGAATAATTCTTTTCGATTCTGAATTTGGACGTGATGGGAAGAAATGTGAACGAATACTGAAAGAGGTTTGCTGAGTTTGGTTTGAGCCCAGTAATAATCTGAACAAAGCCCAGTAGTTGGACAGGCCCAAATTGATGGACAAATGAAAAGAGACATCTAAATTGGAGAAAACGTGAATTGCAAAAGGCGACTTAGCTAAAAATTGGACTTCTCCTGGATGGTGAGCAAGTGGACGGTTGTGATAAAAACATTGGCACCCACTACTAGAAGACTAAGGGGTTGAAAATTCTCATGATTCACTTTCTGTAGTTCTCTCGAGCAGCTCTCTCTTCTCTCTTCTCTCTCTAGTTCCACTTATACTTCTCTGTAAAGAAGAAACTGATGATCTTGTGTGATCTTACATGATCTTGTGTGATCTTGTATGGTAAAGGGTGAATTATAAACTCTTGTGTGAGTTTTTGAAATGTTTGTAAAATCGGTTGAAGAGGAGCAGATCTGACCGTTAGTTGTAACTCGATTGGTTGCCTTGTTTGGGCGGTTTCTAGTGGATTTAGAGTTTAATCCTTTTCGGATGCTCAACGAGGATTAGGCACCGGAAACGTCGCTGAACCTTGGAGCCTTTGGGCCAAAAAATCTTGTGTTCTTGCTTTACTATTTTCTGTTCTTTATTATTTTCTGTTTGTTGGTCGAAAATTGTTGTTGAAACAACACCTGGGTTCCTACAGTGGTATCAGAGCCTGGAGGAGAAATCGTTTCTTGTTGTTGTTGTTTGAAACTGTCCTTCGAAAATCTGTGGAACAAGAGTTTGGTGAAGTTTTCTTTGTTTTTAAAAAAATTTTGTGACAAAGAATTAGTCACAGATCCATTTCTGTCTTCGAGAGTTCTGTGTATTCTTGATCTGTTCTTGGCTTCGGGAAAAATCTGCAGAATTTTTTTTTTCGTTTTAGGGTTTCTTTTGAATCTGTAGTTTTTGTTCACTGAGTCGTGGAAAACGGGTTTGACTCGTACTGAGTTGTGTAAATCGTTTTTAACTCGTAGATCTGAGTCCACACGCCGAGTCACACTGAGTTGACACATTGACTCACGTCGAGTAACACTAAGTTGACATACTGAGTCACGCCGGGTCAACACACTGAGTCACACCGTGTTTTTCAAACTCTGTTTTCACAAGTTTCCTTCCTTGATTTTGAAACAAGTATTTTCTGAAAACGTTAAAGGTTCTTGGTATCAATTCTCTTCTTCAAAAATTTGGGGTTACTGTGAATCTCCCCTAACTCTACCTTTGTCTAGGGGTCCCTGTGAGAACCCTAGAATCTGAGGGGATTAGAGCTTCGATTCAAGAAACCTTTCCTTTTACAAATTTTTGATAAACGTTTTTCTTATATATATATATACTTGCTGGAAATACTGTGAAGTGAACTGACAATTTGAATTGATTGTTCAGGGGCTGAGAATATTGGTTTTGATATTGTTCTTCGCTGGAGGTACATTTTTCAAACCCACTGCAGCTTACTGTGTGTGAGCATAACTGAATATTGTGATCAATTCTGAGAGTAACTTTTTCGATTAATTTTTAAATAATTGCCCTATAAATTGGATCATCTGTTGTTGTGTATTGAGAAATATCTTTGGCTATATCATATCTGTACACTAATCACACTACTGCATACCATGACCTCTAAGGTAGATGTTCAAATCTGGGATGGTAAAGGAGACTTTAGTCTCTGGCGCCAGAAGATAAAGGCCCTCATGTTACAGTTGAAATGTGCCAAGGCCATTGATGAAACTTGGCCAGAAAATTTATCTGAAGATAGAAAAACTAAACAAGTTGAATTGGCTTGGAGCACTCTGTTTCTGCACTTATCTGACTCTGTGATTAGAAAAGTAGGAGAAACTAAAACTGTTGTAGAACTTTGGACTGCTTTAGAGAAACAGTATCTCAACAAGACCCTACCAAATAAATGTTTTCTCTGGAGACAATTTTTCAGTTTTAAGTTTGATCCTAGTCTTGATGCTGAAGAAAATATGGATAGATTTAATAGAATCACCCAAGACTTAACAAACTGTGAAGAAAAGATCTCTGATGAGCAGAAGGTAGTTGGCCTACTTAATGCACTAGGAGATAAATATAAAGAAATAAGAAATGCTCTAGAGTATGGTAGAAGTGATCTTACTGTAGAAATAATTCACAATTCTCTTCTAAACAGAGAACTGCAATTGAAATCTGAACATAAAGGGGTGTTCAATGTTGAGGGTGTAGGAAAAAATCAGCGATCCTCTACTAAAGGTGTCAGTAACTTCAGCCACTCCAATTTTAACAAGGATAAAAGCTTTACCAAAAGAAAATGGAGTAACACCAAAGGAAAGGACAATAAATTTTTTAAAGGAAAGGATAACAATAAGAAATGTTTCTATTGTGGTAGAACTGGGCACTTTATTAATGATTGCTTTAAAAAGGCCAATGACCAAAAGAATGGGTCTAATTCTGAAAATGCTTCTTATGCCACCACCTCTAATAACTGTAAAGAAGCAGGAGTCAATACTGGGGTTGCATATATGTCTTTATCAGGAAATACTGAACATGACTAGGTTTTAGACTCAGGTTGCTCCTTTCATATGACACCCAATATTGATTGCCTAACTGAATATTCTAACCTTAATGAAGGATCAGTAAAACTTGGAAATGATGAAGTGTGTCAAGTTAAAGGTATCGGCAACGTTTTGCTTAAATTCAAAAATGGTCATCACCTTTTATTGAAACACACAAGATATGTTCCAGCCCTAAGAAGAAACCTCATATCCCTAGGAGTTCTTGATGATGAGAGATATAAAATTGAGATAAAGAATGGTTCCACAAATATAATCAAAAATCAAGAACTTATTGTCAGTTCACCCAAGTTCAATGGAATTTATGTTATAGGGGCTGAAATCACTTCACCTAATAATGCTGTGAATTTCATCACACATCTCGATAAATCAGATCTATGGCATAAAAGGCTTGGCCACTTGAGTGAAAAATGCCTAAAAACCTTGTCAAGTCAAGGGGTATTTGGAAAGGACAATGTTCAAAAACTAACTTTCTGTGAACACTGCATTATGAGAAAACAGGTCAGGCTGCCCTTTAAGGCAGGTCTGCACAATTCCCAAGATATCCTTGAATACATACATTCTGATTTATGGGGTCCTTCCCTGTACCTACAGTATCTGGTTTTAGATATTATCTTCTTATTACTGATGATTTTTTCTAGAAAAACATGAATTTTCTTAGTAAAATCTAAATCTGATAGGTTTTCAATTTTCAAAGAATGGAATTTACAGATTGAAAATCAGACCAATAAGAAAATAAAAATTTTAAGAACTGACAATGGGCTTGAATTTTGTAATTCAGAATTTTATGAATATTGCTCTAAACAAGGGATATTGAGACATAAAACAGTTGTCTATACTCCTCAGCAAAATGGAGTTGCTGAGAGATTAAATAGAACCATTCTTGAGAGGACTAGATGCATGTTAATCAGTTTTGGTCTTCCCAAAAAATTTTGGGGAGAGGCTGTAAAAACAGCATGTTATCTTATAAATAGATGCCCATCCAGCGCTCTAAACAGTAAGATTCCTGAACAAATCTGGTATGGTAAAATACCAGATTACGCCTATCTCAGAACTTTTGGATGTGCTAGATATGCACATCATACTGATACAAAATTGGACCCTAGATCGTTGAAGGGTGTGTTCTTAGGTTATAGAGAAGGAGTTAAAGGGTATAGATTGTGGTTAAGGGATGTGAGAGGTTATAAGGTGATAACCAGTAGATCTGTGATTTTTAATGAAGAAATTTGTCCGTGTCTTAGTGACAAATCTGATAAAGAGATAGGTAAAAATGACTTCATAATCACTGAAATAAGTCTGAATAAAGGGGCTGAAACTGATCAGACTTATTTTGAGGTGGAGCCACATGAAGTGGAACCTGAAAATGCCTCGGATGTTGAAATTTTAGAAAATGAACAGCAAATGGAGCTTGCAAATGTCTGCAGGACTACCAGCTTGCTAGGGATAGAGAAATGAGGGAAATAAGGCCTCCTTCCAGGTATCAGTATGCTGATTTTATATTTGAACAATCTGAACCTGACTTGTATGAAATAGAACCTGCTTCTTATGAAGAAGCTATCTCTTGTAAAGAATCCCCCAAGTGGATTGCTGCTATGGAGGATGAAATGAACTCACTATATAAAAATCAGACCTGGAATTTAGTTGAAAACCCCATAGAAAGCAAGGTGATTGAGTGTAAATCAGTAAATGGATATATAAGATCAAAGAGTGAGAGCTTAAGTCTAATGAAAATAGAAGATATAAGGCCAGCCTTGTAGCTAGGGGTTTTACTCAAAGGGAAGGAATTGACTACACTGAAATTTTTTCACCTATAGTCAAATATACCTCTATTAGGATCTTACTTGCTATTGTGACTCAATTTGACTTAGAGTTAGAACAACTTGATGTAAAGACTGCTTTCTTGTATGGTTCTTTAGATGATACCATTTACATGACTCAACCAAGAGGATTTGAGGTAAAACAAAATGGGGACTGTGTGTGTCTTTTGAAAAAATCTCTATATGGTTTAAAACAGGCCCCTAGACAGTAGTATAAAAGATTTGACTCTTTTATACAAGGTTTTGATTTTAAAAAATCTGATTATGATCATTGTTTCTATTATAAGAGAGGTGATGAATCTGAATTTTTCTATCTGCTCTTATATGTTGATGATATGCTCCTTGCTGGTCATAATTCTGAAGCTATTAATTCAATTAAAGAAAAGTTAAAATCAGAGTTTGAAATGAAAGACTTAGGACCTGCTAGGAAAATATTGGGCATGGAAATTAAAGAGATAGGAAGAATGGAAAGCTGTTTTTAACACAACAATCATATGTTGAAAAAGTAGTTAACAGATTTTCTCTTCAAGATGCTAAGCCTGTTAGCCTTCCATTATGTGGTAGTATGAAATTATCTGTTGATCAGTCACCTAAATCTGAAGTTGAACGCAAAAAAATGATGAATGTGCCTTACTCTAATGCTGTAGGATCTGTAATGTATATGATGGTATGCACTAGACCTGACATTGCTTATGCTGTGAGTGTGTTAAGCAGATTTATGAGTAATCCAGGTGAATTACATTGGCAATGCATGAAAAACCTGATCAAATATCTGAAAGGAACAAGTCATTTAGGTTTAATGTTCAAAATTGATAAAAATGGACTTAAACTTAAGGGTTATGTAGATTCTGATTATGCTAGAAATCCAGACAATAGGAAATCTACTACTGCATATTTTTATGTTATAAATGATACATGCATTAGTTGGAAATCTCAATTACAAAAGGTGGTTGCCTTGTCTTCAACCGAGGCTGAATACATTGCTGCCACAGAAGCTGTAAAAGAGGGGTTATGGCTGAAAGGTTTGTTAGGTGAATTAGGACTTGTGGAAAATCAGGTGGAGCTATGTTCTGATAACCAAAGTGCTATTTTCTTAAGTAAAAACCCGATTTTTTATGATAGGTCCAAACACATAGATGTTAAGTTTCATTTCATTAGGGATATAATTGATAGGGGTGATATTAAGCTGATCAAAATTTCTACTAAGGTAAATCCTGCAGATGCAGGAACAAAGGTAATACCCATAAATAAATTTCTAGATTCTTTAAGATTATTGAACTTTGAAGAATTCTAACTTTCTTTTTTTCTTTTTACAGGTATAAAGAGCAAGTGAAGTTCTGGACTGAGTTTTAAATCCACAATAGAACCGTCACGAAACGCAGCAAAAGGTGGAGATTGTAAGAGGTTTGCTGAGTTTGGTTTGAGCCCAGTAATATTCTGAACAAAGCCCAGTAGCTGGACAGGCCCAAATTGATGAACAAATGAAAAGAGACATCTAGAATGGAGAAAACATGAATTGCAAAAGGCGACTTAGCTAAAAAATTGGACTTCTCCTGGATGGTGAGCAAGTGGACGGTTGTGATAAAAACATTGGCACTCACTACTAGAAGACTAAGGGGTTGAAAATTCTCATGATTCACTTTCTGTAGTTCTCTCGAGCAGCTCTCTCTTCTCTCTCTAGTTCCACTTATACTTCTCTGTAAAGAAGAAGCTGATGATCTTGTGTGATCTTACATGATCTTGTGTGATCTTGTATGGTAAATGGTGAATTATAAACTCTTGTGTGAGTTTTTGAGATGTTTGTAAAATTGGTTGAAGAGGAGCAGATCTGACCGTTAGTTGTAACTCGATTGGTTGCCATGTTGGGCGGTTTCTAGTGGATTTAGAGCTTAATCCTTTACGGATGCTCAACGGGGATTAGGTGCCAGAAACGTCGCTGAACCTCGGGGCCTTTGGGCCGAAAAATCTTGTGTTCTTGCTTCACTGTTTTCTGTTCTTTATTATTTTCTGTTTGTTGGTCAAAAATTGTTGTTAAAACAACACCTGGGTTCCTACAAATACTAATTAATTTGGATTGTGGTGGTTAGGTTTATGAGTTTTGGGATTTTTTAATCGTATTTATGTCCTATTTTAATTGAAGGTTTTGAATAATACGGTTCTTAATTTGTAATTAACCGTAGGTTTAACTTAAATAACTTTTATACTGATTTTTCAAAACATTTTTAATTTTAAGTGTATTTGTTTAGTTATCCCTTGTTTTAAAATAATAAAAAGTTCAATTTAATTTTGGAACAACACCAGAAAATTTCAACATGAAATTGAGCCAATGGCAAGATAGGAATGAACGAAGGAAAAGGAATTTGTGTTTAAAAAATAAATTTTGCATATTAATTATTCCACCAGAAAACACTTTTGAAAACTTTAGTGACCATTCAGAACACGATTGATCTTAACTGGACAACGTCGACATGCCACATAGGATTTTCGTTGGTCGTGTCAAAGCTATTTTAACTAATTTTTTGTTTGGTAAGGATTAAAATCAATTTTGAGTATATTTTAGTAAAAGTTAATAAATTGTTTAGTTGAAAGTTGTGGATTTCATGAAATATGTGATTAAAATTAGTTATTAAATTTGATTTAAATTTAAATTTTGATTTTAATCTCCTCCAAACATGAACTAAATCTATTTGAACAATGGGTGAGAATCACATTGGGAAGTTGAGTGCTTATGGAGAAAAATTTTGAAGTTCGGTGACCAAGTAGTAACACTGAAAAATTTAATGACCAATTAACTTGCAATAACACAATCTAGTAATTTACCAAACAAGGAAAAATTCCAAAATAATTAAAAACCATAGACTGTCGACAACTATTTATAACACCCACGAGCCCTTTAGGACCTCCATCCTCTGCATTTTGTACTTTGTCCCAGAAAGTTGAAAACCGTGATTTTCCAAACCGACTCTCTCTCAACATGCCACCTCTTCATCTCCCTATAACTTTATAAAAGAAAAAGGAAAAAACTGCCAAATTCTATACTGAAAAATGGTTACAAGAAATGAGAGGAATTGCCAAAAATGATGGAATAGTAATAGAAAAAGTTGATGAAATAAATCAAGAACACCATCTCTCAGGAGCTTGTATTCGTAGCCTTGTCAAACAATTGACCTCTTCAAAATTAACCAAAGATTCTGCAAACCCTAAAGTGCACGAAAATTTTAGAGGGAGAAGGGATTACAAGCACAAAAATGGCAGATCATGAATTTAGTGAAAGAGTACAAGATTCTCCTCAACAGCATAAAAAACAAGCTAGGAGGAGACTCCACACTAGCAGGCCTTATCAAGAAAGGCTTCTAAATATGGCTGAGGCCAGGAGAGAGATTGTCACTGCTCTTAAGTTTCATAGGGCTGCTATGAAGCAAGCCAGCGAGAAGCAGCAACAGCAAAATTCCCAACTTTCTTTAAAACAAGAATCATTACAGAAAAACGCGGCATTAGTGACGGATTTTTCCAGCTTTGAGGACAAATTCTCCGATTCATCAGAGTTTTGTCCTCCCTATAATCCCTACACTTGGGGTTTGTCTCCAATTGCACCACCGGTACCTGTCCAAGAAAATATGAATTTTCTACTTCCAAACCAAACATTAGGCCTGAATCTTACTTTCCATGATTTCAGAAACTTGGATACCATTCCCTATCATGAAACCAACCCCCCATCGATTTATTCATACTCATCTTCATCTTCTTCTTTGCCGCCTCTTTTGACCCCGAAAGTAATTCCTTCCATGGCTGCAACATCACAGGAGGGTCCTTCTATGCTGGCTACTGATGTTGCAGAAGTCTTATGCCTGCATCCAGCAATGAATGATAATGAAATGGCGAAGATAAAATCAATTGGAGAACAGCATCAAATGGAGTTCAATGATTCACTGAATTTTGTCAATTCAGCCTGGTGGTTCAAGTTCTTGAATGCCAAGGAAATTGGTCCTGAAGAAAAATCAGAAGAATATGGGGCCTCTCCATTTGATGTGGTCATGGAGTTTCCAGCCTGGTTGAATGCAAATCAAAGCTGCCTGCAAAATCTGAATGATTATTATTCTGATGAATACCTGCAAGATCCTGCTTTACCGTGGTAAGAATCAACAGAGTTATATATATGTTATTCTATATTTTAATTTTTTTTCCCCCTTTTTGTAATGGAAATGTTTTAACATGACAGAACATATAAATATCATTATGAAATCATATAGCATTTTTTTGTTGTTATGCCTTAACAAAATAAAATATAAACATTTATATTGTAAAATAAAATTTTTCTTTGCTAGTTTAGTCTCAGTTTGATTTAGCTAAAAAAAATTGATAAAAATCTAAATTAAAGTCAACAATTAATATTACTAAGAAAAAACCACTAAGAAAACAATCACTCTACGTTTATATACTTCGTAGAATTTTGCTAGCTGTACAACCGGTGTTGACAACCCCGGTTGACAATCATCTTACAAGAAGGGGAGCTTAAGATTTTTTTATTCATCGTGAGCCCTCTCCTATGTGAGTAATTGTCAATCGACGTTATCAACCACGGTTGTACAACTAGCATGGTTCATACTTTGTAACTTCGATATTTTCACATCGTTAATAATTCTAAATTTTTGACACACTCTTGTCATTTTAATTTCTTTTTATTATTGTTTAAATTATCTGTTATTAACATCGTTACTTTGGTTTAAAATATGCAGCATGGACATCGAGGAAATTGACGGAATGTATGGGGACTGGTTAGCCTGAGAAAGATTGATTGGTTTTTGATGATCAAGTTTCTACAAATATTAATTTATTTCCAATTTTCTCTCCCAAAAATTAAGTTTTTCTACAAAAAATTTAATGAACAATAAATAAAAGAAAAGTAGGGGAAATATTATAGGATTAATCTGCACGTACAGGGCCGTACGTGGCGCCCCCCTATTGGGGGGTGCCTGCGTGGGGCGCCACATATGGGCCCTATACGTGAAGCACTACCCAATATTATATTCCTCTGTTTTTTGTTCATTAAAATTTTGATATTCTTAAATTTGTAGTATTTCCTTTGTTTTTTAGTTACACAATTATATTTTCTATGCCCTTCAGAAATAGGGGGGCGCCTGCGTGGGGCGCCACGTACGGGCCCTATACGTGAAGCACTGCCCAATATTATATTCCTCTGTTTTTTGTTCATTAAAATTTTGATATTCTTAAATTTGTAGTATTTCCTTTGTTTTTTAGTTACACAATTATATTTCCTATGCCCTTCAGAGTCCTCAACACTTTGAAATTGAACAAATAAGAAAACATAATTCTGACTCACCCCTTTCATGACATAGAGATATGCAGCACCTATATGGGTGATTCCCCCAACCCCCAACCCCCAAGTATCCATTCAACAAAGTCACGTGTATTCTGTAAAAAAATCTGTGAAACTTTCTATACATGTGATATTATTTTTTTTTATATAAAGGATAACTCTTGTTGTACGGGGGGATTGACAGGAGGGGTTGACAGGTTTCTCATTGTAGCGCGGGCCTCTCATGTATTAAAAAAAAAAAAAAAAAATCCAGTGGCTTGACAGGGGTCTGTCAAGCAGGCCCTTGTACACTAAGGGTGTGTTTGATAGAAAGATGGAAAATGAATGGCAAATAAAATGTTTGGCAGGGAAGTGATTTGTCTAGAATTTATTTTAGAGGGAATTATAATTAATGGTGTTTGATTGATATAATTTTTCACCTAATCCGTTTCACTTTGTTCTTCATGCATATGGTTACTTTTTGGGATAATTTTTTTACAATTTGTATTAAAATTTATTTGGATTGTCAAAAAGTAAAAAAAAAATTAAAAAAAATTATTTTCATAAAATTTTTATGTTCGTTTGACTTCGTTTTTCATGCAAATTGTCAATTAAATGGATAAAAAATTTTACCATTGAATTTAGAATATGTTTTCATTACCAAAAAGTTAAAAAAAAAGAAAAAAAAACACCCAACAAGGTGGAAAATAATTTCTCACTAAAATCATAAGAAAATATTTTCCTACTTTTGTGTTTCAAGGGATTGTACATTAAAAATTGGTGACAAACATTTTCCATGGCAAATTTGGCAAATCAAACAGCCAAAAGTAGGAACTAGGAAAATATTTTCCTAGTTCCAGAACAAATTCGGCGTATCAAACGCGCCCTAAATATCGCCCTTATATAAATTGGAATAGTACATCTTTTAAAATATCACTTGCCAACATTATTGGATATAATCCTACATTTCTTTCAATTGCATCAACATAATTATGTTCATGACATGACCATTAATTAATGGGTTAGGCTACGTGTACACCTTATATTGTACAGAATGTATTACACCCCCTCATATGGAGAGAGGTCCACGATTATTTTATGAAAAATATTACATGTACACAATGCCTTACATAATGTTCTACACCCCCCTCATATGAAGGGGGGCCCACACATAATAAAATATTCGTGGGCCCCCTTTCATGTGAGGAGGGTGTAAGGCATTATGTAGGGCATGAGGTGTACATGTAGCATAGTCCTTATTTTATTATATATTAGTTTTTTTCATGTAAGGGGGTGTAAAGTATTGTGTACACATAACTTTATCTTTAATTATAATATTAAAGGAATTGCAATTTTATGTACAACGTAATATTACATTTACACATGTAAGAATGATACATATAAATGACGATTGAGAAAGTTGAATATATTTACTTGAAATCGTTATCAATTGGCTTTAGAACAGTAGATGAAGATGATCTTAGTCAACGTGTCAAAAATCCTAGTTCATTACCCTTAACTAAAAATAATATTAATAATTTCTTCAAACTCATCATTTATCATTATTTTTATTATTTTTATCTATCGATCATATATACACCATCCTGAGCTTCATTTATTATTATTCCCTATGAAAAAATCACAAAGTATTCCCACATATGAATAAGATTATTTCAAAATAATAGTACATATATATATCGATTAACAGTATGCTAACTTCAATATTTATAATTAAAAAAGAAATTACATTTCTCCATATATAGGTATATATATTGGTTATAGGCTGATAAATAAATCTAAGACTTCTTATCTATTTAATATTCATTTATTATTAAAGGGAATAAATTACTGCCTAGAAATTAATCATGTAACAAATCATATAAAAAAAATATATATATATATATATATTTTAATATTGGACTGATACATTGTAAAACAAAAATCACTATAGAAAATAGAATTTTCGTTAAAAATAAAAATTTCCCCTTAGCACAGGCATGTTACCTCCATTCCCCCCTAGATTCAACTGACTTAAACGAATAAGGGACCATATATATGGACTGTGTTGTGTCCATATATATGGATGGATTGTGCTATGTGTACAGTAGAAAAGCCCACAAAATTTCTTCAAAATACACACAAATAGGTAGGATCCGATATTTTAGTAAGATTTAATTCACATGGGCCTACCTCCCATGTGACTGTTTGTAGCATTTCTGTGAAATTCATTTTTTGTACAAATGTCTTTTTTCCCATATATATATATATATATATATATATATATATATATATATAGACACACACACAGACATATTCATATTTATATATTTGTACGTAGGGGTTTCACGTAAATATGAATTAAAATCAATAACCATTATTCTTATGCTTCCAAGAGAATGTTTTGGGCAGCCTCATCATGACAAGAAATTTGAATTCAATCCTAAAAATAAGAGTAAAATAATATAAAATCTAATGCCTTGTCAAGGAGATGTACAAATAAGCAAATTCTTGACTTTTAACCTAATGACGGCTAATTAGGTATATCTGTCTGGTGAGATCTCTTATTTATCCTTATAAGTTAGGTCCTGTTTGATTGGCACATTTATCATGTAAAATATCACATTCGAGAAAAATATTTTCTACTTTTGTCGTTTGATTGCAACGTGAAAATGGAAAATATTTTCCAAAATACAACCACTTTAAGTTTGTTTTCAACAAATATCATGAAAAATATTTTCCTATGGTTTAAGTGATTTTTTTATTTTTTAACTTACATGGAAAGTGTTTGTCTTTCCACCTTTGCTATCAAACGGATCCTTATTGAATTAAATTGGTCCTACTAGCCTACTAAATTTCCATCACTTGTTATTTAGATTAAATTACTTAATAAGTAGAGGAAACATTCCAACTCGATGTTTAGGTTTAATTCAAAAGTGAGCATAGTTATAAGCACATTATTAATAAATTAAGATGCTCATCAACTATAATTTGTTGGGATAATCTCTGAGCTCAATAATTTTCTTTCTCCAACCTCGTCCAATGGATGTTGTTCAAATTTTCCTTCTACACATTGCCTCATAAGATGTCATACAAAAAGTGTAGGTCTCGTTTGATTCTCATTTTTTTCTATAAAAATAAAAAATATGATCGTTATCAATCACATCCAACCATTATTTTTTTATTTTCCATATCTTATGTGAGATCTATAATAACTATATTTTTTATTTTCATTCTACAAATAATATTGGATCAAATGGCGCCTAAAAGTTGTAAATGTAAACAAATTCAACTAATAGAAGGCACTCATCCCAAGTACTTTGAAAGTCAATAATACAAGCTGGCAACATGTTGTCATTATCCATCTGTTTGTGGGGTGAAAAGTCATACTAAACGTTAATTGCGTGCCCATGGCCCTATGTAGGCTTTTCCTAAATGAAGAAGTGAATTTAAAATCGTAGTCGAATAAGATGGATAATGGGACTCCATGAAGTCTGACAATCTTTGCCACATATAGTTCAACATATCACTGTATATTCTAAGTAGTCTTGATGGGTAAGAATTGTGTTCACTTAATAAGACGATAAAAAATTACCCTAGTAGCATTATAACCCTTCCTGGTCTTGGGTAACAAACAACAAAATTCATACAAATTAATTCCTATTTCCATTTTGGAATCATAAGGGGTTGCAAGAAGCTTGTAGGTCGTTGATGCTCACCCTTAGCCCCTGTTTGGCTCCCATTCTCTTTCATTTTTTTTCTCTTTTATTTTCAACCTCGTAATCTTTCATAAAATAATATTATACGTAAATCGAAAATTTTTCCTTCTTTTTCAATCACACATTTTTAAAAAAAAAAACACTATTCCAAACATTTAAAAAAAAATAAAAAAAAAAAAAAAGGGGGGGTGGGGGGGAGGGGGGGGGGGGGTGGCAAACGCAAACGAGGGCTTAATTTGTTAACAAGTGAGGCAATGATGAACATTATGTTCCATGTGTAATCAAGTGAATAGATGGTTCGTAAGCATATAAAACTGTCCTACCAAAACTTTTGTTGTTAAATAGAATGCTATGTGGGTTCCAACTTCCAATAAACAAAAGTCAAATGAAAATAAAAAATGAATGACAAAAAATATTCTTGATAGCTTATTTTTATCAGGAAAAGGCATTCCTGGGTCGTTTTAAATAGAGCAAAGGTGAAATGTCATGGATAATAATCAGGTCCAAACTCACTAGCGAAAAGGATAAATCTTAGTTGTAGCTTAATTAAGACCAAGTTGCACCTTATGCTTCATATCGAGTGGATATGTTTTGACCCAACTCAAAATTTACATTTTTCGGTTTATTAGGCCAGTATTTCACATGAGTCTCGACCAAATAAATTCCAGTATTTCACGTGAGTCTCGACCAAATAAATTAAAAAGAAATAACTTTAAGCTAGCTAAAGATTCTACAGTGTGTTTTAATTTGGTAAATTTTCCCAAAATTGTACACTATAATTCTATTTATGCTTGATTTGATTCATGAAATTGGGCTGCTGATTTATAAAATTGCTATTATTATGTTTTTGTAGGAAACTTTTTTTTAAATGGCCCTAATAGAAAGATGAAATTTGTCACGACGAAATGAATTGACCCTACTTTTTTTACAGAATAGCGACTCGATCAGGTCAAATAAAGGTATTGATTCCTTGTTACTATAAAGAAAAATATAAAAATATTTCACTCTATAATCCATTCCAAATGAAGATGAGCTACTTAAGTCGCGTATACAGTCATTGATATTTGTTAAGTCCTAATTAAAATTGTCAATTTCCTAAGTCAAAATCTAGTCCTAGTTGAAGTGTATTAGGAGTTTATTGAGTTATAATCAAAGTCAAAATAACTAAGGAGTGATAGTATAGGTCTTAAAGGAATCCAAGATGTCAAAAATGTCCAAGAAGATCAAATATAATCAAGAGAATGCAATTAGAAGTTTAAAGGGTGATCAAAGAATCGCACAAGTTCTACTCCAAAATCTCAGTCACAACTTAAAACACATTTTTCACATTGAAAACGTTGGAATTTGGACAATCCTACTACTAGACGAATTGTAGCACATTCCATTAACTTTCCAATGCATTTTAAATCACCTCAATACTTCTACCTAATACCTACGACGATAAGAAAAAAAAAAAATATGTTCTAATAATTTATCTGTCCTTCGTATGCACCTAGTCATATTTGGGGCAGTCTTTACATGTACAATAAAATTTTTTATTTTATTTTTTTTTTAAAGTTTATGAAATAAAACAAGGCATGTTAGTTTTTATTTGTTCCACAGATTTTCTTCCATGAGATTTTTTTTTTCTTTGTCAAATAAAACCACTTAAGCTGTGGAGATCTTGGCTCGAATTGCTACCTACTGTTTATTTTAAAAATAAATAATAATAATAATAACTTTTAAAGTTAAAATTCGAATAAGGGCAGGTATTTTATGCACTTGTAACTTACATTTTACTTACATTCCGAAGGCTAAGAGCAGATATATATATATATATATATATATATATATATATATATATATATATATATATCTATTTTGGCTCGAATTCCTACCTACCTGTTTATAAAAATAGAAAAAAAGAAAAAAAGAAAGAGAAAAAGAAATTAAAGTTAAAATTCAAAAAAGGGTGCGTATTTTATGCACTTGTAACTTAATTAGGCCCCCGTTTGGCCCCCCATTCTCTTTCATTTTCTCTCTCTATTATTTTCAACTACACAATTTTTCATAAAATAATATTACACGTAAATCGAAAAAATTTCTTTCTTTTTTCAATCACATATTCTTAAAAAAAAAATACTATTCTAAACATTAAAATTTGAAAAGAAAAAAAAAATGGGAGCTAACCGGGACGAGATTAAGTTACATGACATTTTACTTACATTCCGAAGGTTAAGAGCTGATATATAAAGTTTTTGTTCACTTTTGTTTTGTAGGAAGAAATTTCCTACCACAAGTTAAATTGGTTAAAATGACAAGAAAATCGAGTAGAATCACATTACTTTGGACTGACATTGAAGATTAGAATAAGAAACCTAAACAAGAAGTGAAAAGAGGAGCCATCGCGAGGACCAGGTGGGAAAATTGGAGTATAAGTAAATGTAGGGTTTCAACAAATCGAGTCGAAGCTTGTAGCTTGTGCGTGCCCGATCCAAAAAAAAAACTCAAACTTTTTTAGTACGAGCCGAACCAAAGCTTGGCCAAAATTTGAAAGCTTAACTCGGACTTATCGAGCCTAGTCGACTAACAAAAATTTTTTTTAATTTTTTTTTTAATTCATGAAATATTCATATAAAGAAGTCAAACAAATTCTTTTTTCTCAATTAAAATACAATAAAAAATATTCATATAGATATAAGAATATACGAATTAGAGTAGAATTTTTAGGTATATAAATAACCTGATATTTACTCGTAGAATTAAAAGTATTGAAATAGAAAATATCTTTTAAATTTCAACACCACAAAATAACAAATAATATTATGTTAGCTCCTATACAATAAATTTTAAAATTTATATCAATAAAATATAATGGGAACACTAATAAATTATAAATATGAATAGTTGTAGCATAATTATGAATATTAATTTAATTATGTAAACATATTTATATATAAGTTATACTTTATTAATTTAAATCTTAAATTAAATATTAATCTTAAATTAAAAATTGACAACGAATCAACACGTGTGGCTCGTATTTGGACTTGGCTCGACCCTTGGCTCAATTCGACCGAGCCCCAAGCCAAGCCAACTCGAGCTTTATTTCAGGCCGAGCCGCAAACCGCCCGAGCCTATGGGCTTATTTGCCATTCCTAAGTAAATGGTAGTTGATGATTCGTCTCCCAAACAAATTTATTTATTTACGTCATATGAACAACCAAGTCATTTTGCATTGACCAGAGCTAACAGAGTTAGAAACTGCGCATGAAAGAAAAATGAAGGCTAAGTAGTGACAACATGAAGTTCAGTAACCACTTGAAAATTGAAGGATAAGTTTTTTAGCAACCATTGTGCAAATACATTCCATACTAATTGCAAAGAAATATCTAGCAAGTACTTTTATCCACCCAAGCATCAAAATCCAGGTGGGATATAATTCCAACCTTAATGAGGTATAAGGAGAGGAGAGACGGCCACAGCAAAATAAATATTTACCATTTACACATACATGTATTCACCCCCACGAACGGCATTTGCTGCACCTTTTCTCTCTTCCTCGGCCTCTTTCTCCCTCTCCTTCCAACTTTCATAGGCATGATCATCAGTTAGCAGTTCATGCCGACAGATTGGACAAGAATTGTGTACATCCTGTTCAGTTAAACAAAAAGAACAATCCAAGTTAGCGTCTGTACAGCATACAGTGGAATTTATTGCACGGAAATAAACATACATCCAAATAAAAAAAAAAGGCACACATCTGCTACTTTCAAATCAACGCGTTAAAATTTTTTACCAGCCATGGTTTAAGGCAAGGAGGATGAAACATATGCTTGCAGGGTAACTCTTGCATCTTATCATTTACAACCAAACTCTCCTGGCAAATGGAACAAACAGCATCTTCCCCCAGCTTTGCCAACACTGCTTCAGTAACAGTAGTAACTGGAAGCTTAGCAACCACTTCTTTACTCGCAGGTGGTACTCTAGGGACTCCAGCATCATTGTCCAGAATCTTAAACCAATCAACAATGACGTCAGATTCATATCAAATTCTGTGACACAACTTAAATTAAGCAAAAAAAAAAAAAAAAAAGTATCTTCCTCAGAAAACAAAAGTTGACTGGTCGTATCCTACTAATATGAGTGTGTTCAAGTGCATGCAAAAAGCACATTTGAGAATGTAAGAGAACGTTGAAGAAGCAGGAAGCAGCCATATCACGATAGAAAACAGAAAAATGACGGCAATTGAAAATAAAAATATTCTAATTGTCCTACAAAATACCACTATATCAATTCAGGCTAATGTCATATGAGCATTAAAAATGACAGTAAAAGAAACAAGTATCATTATCTCGTAATAAATACGGTCAACAGTAGTATTAATCAATGTATAGAACACTCAATTGGGAACAGGGACATTTTGGTGAAGCAAAGCTCAAGCTATATAATAATACAAAAATATATTCATAATAAACCATAAACCGTCTTGAAAATCCATTTGGAAAAAAAAAAAGTCTAACTTGCAAACAAGCATAAAAAAGATCTATAAAGTAGCAAATAACAAGTTAGATATTGCTTGACAAAATTGAAATTCATTACTATAACTTAACAGCCTAAAGATATCCCATATCATCACAACGAATCGGATTTTAGAACTATCAGCATATTTAATTCTCCTACCATCCTTCACATTACTCTCATTTTCTTCCCATTTTTCCCTTATCCTATACTTGCAATCATGCATTCCCCCTTCCCTTCCATATATAAGGCAGAAGAAAAGAAAACAACAGGACAACCAGAACAAAAGTATAAAAGAAAGAAGAGAATTTAGTTACATTTTGTAGGTCTCTCATCACCGGCCATCTGGAACTAAAAAGTTGCAACTTCACTTAGGAGAGGGTTTATCACACTGTAGCAGTAGGAGGCTGGGACGCTTACTTCTCTCTCTTCCCTAATTCTCTTTTTCTAGGTTTTACACTTCCATTGTGTTTAAAATAGCCTAAAAACATAAAATCAGTTTAAAAAGCTAAGGCCAGTAACAGCAGCTAAAAGGAAAGACCAACAAGCGCACAACTTAGTGACCCTTAGGCTTAGCCTTGAGGTATAAGCCTCAGTAAATCAAGGAGTAAGCCTCCGACGCTATTCAAAACAATGGTAGAGAATATGGTTAAAGACATTTTAAATCCAGTAGAAGTATGAAAATATCAGGGAAGAAAAAAAAAGACACGGGGGAAATTACCTCTAGCAAAATATTACAAACTCTATTTATACTTTTATATGAAAAGAAATAAAGCATGTGAGGCTAAATCGTTGGGGCACAAAAATGACAGTAAAAGAAATAAGTTTCTTCATTGGGATAAATACTGCTAACACTAGTAATCTAGAATAATATTTGTAAAAGACATTTTAGAGGCATTTGAAGAGGAAAAATGTATAATCATGTCAGGGTAGAAAAAGGGACGCTGAAAGTTACCTCCGGCACAATATCATCAAGTCTGTTGACCAGCTCTTCAATTAGGTTGACAGCACCTTCTAATGTGTTACCAGGACCTGTTTCACCTCCAGAAGATTCTCCATGTAATAAGGTAGCGGTAGCTGTCAGCAAGTTTGCTTGCACTAACCAATCAGGCTGCGGAGGCTCAGGATCTACAGTAAGATGCCCTTCAAAGAGGTATCCTGAATTTTGCTAATATTTGTTAATTCCAATCTTCAAAAGTAATTAAGCAGTAGATATATAGTTAATATATTCATGCACCTCTCCTATTCTGTGAGGGTCTCAAATCTTCCGAAAGATTTTGTACTTCACCCAACTGCTCCCGGGCCTGAGTCATGCAACTTTGCAAGTGTTTTCGCTCAGAAGCATTGGAGACCAGCTGCTCAGCCACCTGGAAAAGTGTTAACCCAGCGTTCCAGAATCCAGGAGAGGTGTACCTCGTCTTTAAAATAGTTGCAACTCGACATATAACTGAATAGAACTGCAAACATGCAAGTAATTCTTTTTAAAAAAGTGCATTTCCTCCTGCAATATGCATACAACTTCATAGAGGGAACCACTCTGTTAAATCATTAGATATTCTGTTTTAATACTATGGTACAAGAAGAAGAAGCTAAATTTTACCCCATGATTTTGGCACATTGAGATAGTTTTAATATACTCTATTCGTCGAATGCACTTCTACTCCAATGGAATTAAATTTAATTCAGCCATGTTAATTTTGATCTATCCCCACCTCTTTTAGCATGTCTTTGCAAGACAAGGTTGTTTTATTTCTATATATATAATTAAAATAAGATAGGAAATGTTCTTTTTCTTCAGTGATGAATCGAAAATATAAAACTTGGATTAACAGAACAACTTTCTAATCAATCGACACCGAGTTAATATTGCAAATCAAAGAAAAAGAGGTTTTCAAATATTCAACACGTGAAGCTATTCTGCTTGTTTTTTTCTGGAAAGAAATATAATTCTCTGTACCAAAAAAGAAAGCAAATTGATTCTTACCGGAATTCACATTACAATTCTCCATTTCAACAACCCAAAAGGACCAAAATAACTAAATTAGATGCGTGGATAATTCATCCCATCCAAACATTAGTCCATCGTTTCAAATTTCATCAAATGGGTCCAATAAATTCTACTCCAGGAAGCATCTCCATTAACACATAAAACTAATAACATTAAATCAATTATCCAACTAAATTGAAAAAAAAAAATGGTTAGAGAAACATGAGGAAAAAAAGAAAAACTGACGGTTCAAGAAAACCATACCAATTGTTGAAGAGAAGGTGAGGCGGAGGAATAGTGTTGTTGAAGAAGAGATCTAATGGTGGAAACCGATCCCTCAAACATTTGTTTCTTCGCAAGCTGTTTTTGTAATTCCTGGAGCCTCTTCGTTAATTCATTTTCACTTGTTGCCATTGATTCGTTTTTTGATTTAATTTTCCCTTTGTATAGAAATTTTCAATCTTTTATTTGCCTGCTCGAAATGAAATTTGAAGGTTATTATAGGTTTAGGGCTTTAATCGGTTGTCTTGCAAAGGGGGAAACCTTTAAACTTTGACCGACTAATACAAACAAATTTGAATAAAGCTATTTGTACACAATCCCCCACACAATCTCTTACACCCCCCTCACATGGAGAGGGGCCCACACATAATAAAATATTTGTGGGCTCCCCTCCATGTGAGGGGGGTGTAAGAGATTGTGTAGGGAATTGTGTGTACATGTAGCATAGTCCAACAAATTTTCATTTTTATTCTTTTTTAAACCAATCAATGTTTTAAAAACAATTGCTATCTTTTAGAAAATAAAATAAAATTGCTATCTTTTACCCCAAAATAAAAAAAAAAAAAAAAAAAAAAAAAATGTTTTCCTGTAAAAGCTCAGTTCAAAACACTACTTTTTATTCTCTTCCAAATCCAAATTATAACAATAGCTTTTACTTTAGTTCTTCACATTCGTTTTTGCTCATATATTTAAATTTATTACACATTTAGATAGTCGCTAGTCCCTAAATTATTTCATTTTTCTAGAATAGGGATCGCAAAATTATCATGTCCATACCATTTAGTAATCGGAGCAAGGACGGTAAAGATAGTCAATTCCCCAACTATATTTTCGTTAATCTATTTCATTTTATGTTTTATAATTAAAATCTAAAAAATATTGAAAATTGAAAAAAGAAGTAAACCCATTAAATGAGGATCTTTTTATGTCGGACTTGTATTTTGCGGGGCTTAAGACGAACTTTAGATTTTGGGCCCATAAATCATAACAAACAATCAATTTTTTTCGTTTACAAGAGATTTAAGAAACTAAATTTATTAACTTGAATAAAAAATAAAATAAAACAAAGAAAATGAAATATTTAATAAGAGTATAGCTAACATGCTCCGTGTTTATTACCAAGCACCTAAAAAATATAACTATTCATCTTCATGAATTAGACATGTAGTTGATTCTCACCAAAATTTTCAACCTACTAGATTATGAAATTTCAAAATAAAAGAACAGCAGGAAAGAATAAAAGGATCACAGCACGCACTGACATACATAGCTTTACAATTAATTAATTAATAAAAACACAAGTATAATATAGCCAAGTTATTTTTTGTTTTTACCTTCATTCACAATGATGTTCAAGAGGTAGAAAACTTTTTACGGAATCCAGCCATACTTAAGTATTCTCAATTTAATTCTTATTAGTTGAATCTGCATACAGTAAATGTCATAATCAGCTTAAGGCTGATCATATGATATAGTTTTCATAACTAAACAATGTCAAGATACTAAAATAAATAATCAAGAAAGATTTTAAGCTGAAGCAAAATAAATACAAAATCACAAAACTAAAAAAGAAAAAGTTACGATTTTCAGTGTATGACAGATAAACTCTAGTAAATTCTAAATTGTTGAACCAATGAAAAATAACAACTTTCACTAATTATAGATACAAAGCTCAACTCCCTTTCCCATGATTATATACGCAAAATCATTGAAGGGTGAACATCGACTTGTTTCTTGACCCGGAACATTTTTATTCATTCACGACAAATGAATTGACTGAAAAATGGAAACTGAGATAATGGAAACTTTTGAGCAAACAAAACCAAAATATTTTGGAATAACACAAGTAATACATAATCAAATCAGCAAATACCACTGACAAAACACTCCATATTAAAATTTTACCAAATCAGCAAATACCATATTGGAGAAAATAAACGACTTACCAAATACCAACGATTCCGAAAATAGACCACCATCGAAGGATGCCTTGACTGTTGACTCTGCCTTCGTCGGTCGAATTTCGAAGAATTTGTCACTGTCGTGCCGTCTACAGTACCATCACTGCCGTTGAGGAACCCGAATGCTGAAGGAATGAAGCCGAAATTGAAAAGTGGGCTTCTAGGGAAAAAAAAAAAAAGGGGGGGGGGGATATACCATTTTATTGAACCCTCCAATATGCTAGGCCTGAGGCAGAAGCCTCTTGGACCTCTTCTCAGATCCGACTCTACTTTTTAATTTCTGCCCCCAACTCTTGGAAATCCCCGACAAGGTATGATGCCCATCGTGTTGTCATCCTTATTTATTGTGTCATTATTTTTTAAATTATAAATTCACATTATTATTTAAAAATGAAAAAGCAAAATCAGATTGACAAATGAGTTTTTACACATTAGTTTAAGGGAGGGAATGTTAGAAATTTATTATTGATTATTTGTATGAATAAAGCTTTTACCTAGTCATTAGGGAGTTAGCTATTTTCTACCTAGTTTTTAGGATAGTCCTACTCTATTGGGTTGTTAGCAGATTTTTGGTAAATTTAGTTGGGCCCTATGGCTATAAATAGTCCACCCTGTAAATAATTTTAATGTATTCAGTTTTCTCATTCTTTCATTGGCTTTTGTTCTTTTCATTAACCTATTTGAAGAACGCAATAGTTTTCTTTGTTCGTAAAAATCATAAAATCAATATAATATACAAAATTATAAAATCAAAATTTAACCATTATCACTAATAAATGAGTTCAAAAAATCATTAAATGCATAAAAAAATTAGTGACAAAGAACTTGAAAGTTTAATTGTCTCAAGCAAAAAAATTAAAAATTAAACTTTATTAAATTATTTCTAAGTAATGACCCACCAACCCGACCAGTTACCCGATGACCCAGTCCCTTGATCGGGTCAATGTTTGAGTCGAGTCTGATAACTATGTTTGTAATAGTCTTTCTTTGTTGAGTGTCCATTGTCCATTTATTATGATTTGAACATTTTCCATTTTTGGTGGAGGTTCTTGAGCATTTTTTTTCATTTTTTTTCTTCGTCTCTAACTTTTCGAACTTCTTCTTCCTCGTTAGAATGAGAATCACTCCCCATACTTCTAATAAACACCCTTTCTTTAATACCGATTCGTGAATGTTTGAATAGTAGAAATTGTGATCGAATCGAAGTTTTCAAGATTGATGAAAATGCTGGATAAGGAGCGATTTTCAATGGATGTTTCAGTTTTGAAAAGATATGAATTGATTTTCTCTCTAACGTGATTTGAAATGGAGAAGATATGGATAAATAAGGTTTAGATATTAAAAAACCTATTTAATTTGTATTAATGTAAAATTAATAATATTATATCATATATTAATAATATTAGAATGATATTTATCACTGAATTATGAAATTAAAAGTTTTAACACCTAATGTTGAATTGTCTAGTTAAAATGTATGGTTTTACTTGATTTTCCCTTCATAGATGGGGAAATTCTTTTTAACTTACAGATAGGTGCAGATTGAACACTTTAATTTTCATTCCACCAACTCACAACCCACGAACTACTTAAAAAATATATTTACAAAAATGTGGCAAAACTTAATTAATTATGCTCTTATTCATCTTTTTTAAGAGTTTGTTGGCACGATAGTTACAAACTTATTTTAATTTTGTGTCTTTTCTAATACAATGAGGATAATGTATCACATCTTAGATACATTGTCTACTCCTTTCAACTTCCTTCAGTTGAAAAAAAAAATAAAAGTATATACATTTATATATATATTGTAAAAACTCGTGATTTCGTCTTAAAAGATCAACCTTGTTAAGAGGAATAGTCGAAGACCTTATAAATTGATATATGTTTTCATCTTTATTCGATGTGAGATTATATCTTTTAACATGCCCCGTAAGATTGTGGCTCGTTTGAGTAGACCAATTTTGAAATTTGTATGCTCATTTTTTTTTGAGTTTTTATCGGATCGAATCGCTCGTTGGAGTTTGATGGACTCTGATATCATGTTAAGACTTAGAGTTCCATCTTAAAAGGTTAACATTGTTAAGAGAAATAGTCAAAACCTTATAATTTGGTCTATATTTTCATTTTTATTCGATGTGAAATTATATATATATATATATATATATATATATCCCTCACATATAAAAAGAGTGGGAGGGATAGTTACTGTAGAAACTACCACACAATTAAAAAGCAGGCAACTAATTTTATTTTATTAAAAAAAAAGGCAGGCAACTACCACCAAACAATTAAAAAGACAGGCAATCACGTATATTTTCTACTGTAGATGCTACTGTAGAAAGTACCAGAGGCAATCTCTTTAATGCCTTCTAGAATATTCATTTCTTCCCATTTTCTACCTTCTCTCTCTTGTTTTCTAGATCTAGATCTGAACGAAACCGGCGTCTTCCTTGGTCTTTCTCTCTCTTGTTTCTAGATCTGAAATAGAAATCGGCGTCTTCATGCATAGCCTTCTCCGACTTCTCTGCCTTACGTTATCTCGTATCTATTTCCGGCCTTGTTCTTTCCCGTAATCGAGCGATGAACATTTACTCTCTGTGACTATACCTTTAGCCCAAAATTGTTTCTTCGTCTCGCAATTTCTGTTAGTTTCTCTGAAAGTTGTCGAGAATTTCATTTTTTTTCCTTCATGTATTTGATTTGAAGATTTAGAATTTGAATTTTTTGCAGAATTTGACATACCTATCTTCCGTTTCAGATTACAGTCGATGATTTAAGGTTTCTTTTGTTACCTGATTCCAGTCCATGAGTTTATTATTTCAATTTTTTAAGTATGATATGGTTGCATTGTATACTTTTTGTCTTAATAAATAAAGCTTCTAATGAGATGCAAATTATTGAATATCGAGTAAGTCTGTTTTTTTATTGAGCCATGATGATTGGAGGAGCTGGCCGTCTGATGTTTTTTTTTCTCTGATCTATGATTGGTTATGATTTCTCTTCATTTCTCTTCACTTATGGTGTCTGCGCAGATGTTCATGTTAACGAATAATAGTCTTGTATTCACGTCTTGAACAAAGTTAGTAGTTATGTGCCTTCTAAAAGTATCTTTTTGCAATTTGATGAAATTAATGATAATTATTATATCTTGTTTTAGTAACTCTACTTCTAGGTTACGGATGTCAAGTGAAAAGGTACCGTATGTAATCTATAATGACTTAAAATAATTGGATATGAATCCATTATGTTGATTTTTCTATAGACAGTGATGACCTTTGAGAGTAATGGTGAGAAAAAATCAGGTAGTATCATCAAGGAGCAGTTGAATATAAGATAAAGAATGAGATTCAAGTCAAACTTTGTGAAGCTAAAAAAGGGAGAAAAAGGGTAATGTAAGCACAAAGCTGACTTCTATTTATCTCCAATCATTTGGATCCTGGCTTGTCGCTAATCACCCCACATGGTGATTGTTTACAAAGAATATTCCTCACTTTCCAAGTAAGCATAAAGCTTTCCTTCATTCAAAAACCAATTAGTAGTATCTCATCCAAAACTTGTTTCTAAAATTGAACAAAGTTTATAACTGATGATTGGGTTCTCCATATCTTAGAATTTATACTTCTCTCAATCTTAGTGATCTAGAAGAGATGAACCTGGCATCATTGAATAATTCTCTTGCACTTTTAAACATTAGTTTTTATGTATCTTCGACTCTGAACTTTAATAAGCCTGGTTTGTTGACCTATATCTATTATTCTTTCAAATCTCTACATCTATCCACTGAGTCTTTTAGGAGTGTTATCTTCCTTGGTACCATACGGCTTTTGGTTGATTTTCTAATCCGTAAGAGCAAAAAGCTGCCAGATCTTTTAGGTATTTAGCTCTTTAAAATGCACAGCATGGATTGTGATCATTATTTAATTTTAGTATAAGAAATTAAATAAGAAGGTACTTATTACTTCTTTTGATAGCTGGAAACTGGCATTAACATTTTACTGGTTTCGTTTAAGAAAATACATTCCTTTAACTCTCTGATTTGGTATTTCCCTTCTACTTTACTTCTTATGACCATAAATTTTGATCATTTGTAGGTATCTCCTTTCTGACCAACATGTTTGCAGAAGTTTCAGAAAAAACTAGGAAACCAGGTGATTAACATGGTTTTACTTTTGTTCCTATCTTCTGCAGCGTTAATGATTCATTTCCTCCTGTCACTTTTCATTTTGAAAAGTTGCTTCATCTAAATGTTTGTGCTTACAAATATCTATTCCCTTTTGTAAGTATATTCTGTCATTTCCTTTAGTTAGCTTTGTTTTCCAATTAATTATATAATATAAACATGGGGTTTTGTTCGGTTGTCAAGAGCACTGAGAAAGCTGCTATGAAGAGTGCTAAAAGTTGTGTTTTGTGTGTATTTTTTTCATTATTGTATTAAAAGAGTGAGTTTGCTCTTGCACTGTTCATAGGGTTGCGTGTCACCTCTCTTTTTTTTTCCTTCTTTACAAAACGTCGTGTTATTATGTATTGTCATTTTTTTCCACACGCAACCTTCTTCATTTTGAGCCTTTTCAACGTCTTTTTTTTAGACTTTGCTCTCCACTTTCGAGGAGACTTTCACTCCCCAATATTATTGAGTTCTTTCACATATCAGATCTGGTTTTCGATCAATTTCTCCTTCTTTTTCAAGTATTCACTTTTCCTTTCTCATCTTTTCTATCTTCATTAATTTCCAGAAACAAAATATCAGTTTCAGTTTTCCAATCTTAAGCCTCACAGGAACCTTGGGTCGAAGCTTCAAAGGAATGTTTCCAATTTGCTGTTGTGCCAGCAACGATTGAAATAATCAGCTGCCGCAAAGAAATCGATAATGGTTGGGATGATGGGATAGAGGGTTCAGTTAGAAGAGACAAACGGCTTCGGTTTCGAGTTTGGAGCAGAGATTGGCCATTGGAGCCTACTGTGTATCTGGTGTGAGTAGTCAGATACAGAGAATTTGGCTCCAAAGCAACGACGCAACTTCATCCACAATGGTATTAACCTCCTCTTTACTAATCTTTGTATGAATTTAGAATAATTAGCGTGTAACTATCCAGTTATGGCATTGAATATTTTTAGGCCAGAAGGTGTTCAAGTTGGATCAAACGTTAGAAGAGATGAATGTGCATAACCCTTCCACCAAATGTTCCTAAGAAACTCTCAGTCTACTATGTTTTACCTGGATATTTGGAATCAAGTACATGAACTGTCTATTCTTTTCCAGGCTATAGCTAAGAAATTGGCAGAGCTTAGTGGCAAGAGAATGACAACCATTGGAGGCAGTGACTACATTGCTGTTGTTGAAAAGGTTGGCTCGCTAACAATATGAGCCATATCTCAACTGGAGGTGGGGTGAGCTTCGAGCTTCTTGAGGGAAAACCCTTATATGGTGTTTTTGCCCTTGATGAGGCTTAATTAGTGTTTTTCGTTGTCATGACTAGCTTCCAACCAGACCAGCTGAAAAAGCTAGACCTATGGAATGTTCTTGTACATAGAGAGAAGATAAGCCGTGAACATGGTTCACTTATAATAACAATAGAATAATTCATATAATAATTTAGGTACAAGAAAATAGAAATACAAAATTTGGTTTTCGGAGGGTCGAATGGAATGCTTTCCTTTAATGTTATGTGTAATCTAGAAGTAATCTATATTCAAAATTCATTTTGGTGGTGTTTTAATTTTAAGATGATGTAAATATTGAAAATATTATTCTTTCCTCATGAGTTGCATGCGAGATTAACTTATTATTCTTCTAATTAAAATGAATCTCAATAGGCTGTACTTACAATGAGAAAAAACATCAATGGAAAAGAGCTTGAAGCTTTCTTAGCTAGGGAGCATGATACTTCTTCTTCCATCATAGAGGTAAGCTCTATTAATGGTCACTTTTTAGGTGCACTTAAATATCAATAGGTATTTGCTTCTGAATTTTGTCCTTGTAAAAATGTGTAATTGTTTCATTATTTCTTGGTGGACTCAATAATTTTGTTTTAGTGGTATTATTGAATCAATTTGGTGAAAATAAATATTTTTTTTTACAAATTATAGGTTCAAGTCGGAGCTCATGGTACTGATAGCATGGACTTGGGTTCAATGGTCATACAGATGTACAAGAAGTAGGCTAAAAATCGAGGCTTTGGAATTACCATTGTGGATGAAATGACTGGCGAGATAGCAGGAATTAAGGTTAATGTTCTTACCACCTTTTATGTTTATAATGTTTAATATTTTGTGATGTTCAATGGATCCTGTGTGTTCAATATCGTTTCTTGGACAACAGTTAATTATCGTTTCTAATCTCTTTGTATGATAAATTTTGTTAATAGGAAGTAGTGTGAATATCGAACCAATACTTTATGCCTCTCTTCCAAACTTTTTAGACGACGTCATATGTTAATAAGTTTAAACATAAGGCATATAATTTTTTGGAATAATATCTTGTATGATTTTATTGTCAATTGCTATTTGTTTCCTTGCTTATATAATGTGTGCTCTTGTCATGAACTATGAAAATCAAAATCCACTATTGTATGTAAACAATAACTTCCATTCCTTCACTATAATGCAATGCCTCAATTTTTATTAACTGTCATTTCTACATTTGTTTTGTTGAGCGTTTTCTTTAATTGCTTTAGTTTCTTTGTGTTGTGCTGCCATTAAAATGGGTGCAAGTTACCCCAAATGTTTATTCTGCTGGTGGGATTCTAACCTTTAGCCCTCTGTTATTTAATTCTCTGATCTAGGTAGGTATGTTTAATTATCATGTTGTCTTTGGATGGGTTTTGTATCTTTAATTTAAACTTTTGGGTTTTGTGTAAAATGGTTACAGAAAATGGGGAGAGAAATGAAATGCCTAGCTTTAGATAGTTCAGCTGGGAGGAGCTGAAATCTGCTACAAATGGCTTTTCTTCTGAAAGCATTATTTTAGAGCATGGAAAGAAGGCTTCCAATGTAGTGAACAAAGGATTTCCTGAAAATTATTAGTGGATTGCTGTCAAGCGCTTCAAAAAGTGATTGACATGATTTTCACTAATTCCATGTTAGTATTTACTGTTTTCTATTTTCTCATTAATCAGAAGATCATAATTAGTTTCATGTTACTGTTTTTTGGTGGGTTATTATAGGATGAGGCCAAGGCAGTGGGGAACCTGAGAATTGAGCGATTGTCAAATTTGATAGGTTGTTGCTATGAGAAAAGAGGTGACATTGCTTGTGGCAGATTTTATGTCTAACGAAACTCTAGCAAAACATTTATTTCATTTAGAGTTTTGTATAAATTATTACTATTATTATAGTATTATTGTAATTTACATTACATCTTGATAATGGATATTTTCCAAATAAATAATATACTGAATATAGGGAGTGGAAATTTATGTCTTCGTTTATTTTCTGATTGCATTCTTTTTCAGAAGGCTTAGTCTCTAAAATAAAATAATGGCAAATTTTATCATGTATGCATATGCAATCAATTCTCATATACACATTGATTTTGAGATCTGATTTGTGTTAGTGAAGTGTTATTGGAGATATTTTATGCTTTTTAGGCCAAATTGGTTTGCTATGAATAGTGTTCTAATATATTTTAATGGTTATATTTGTATAGATAAGCAGCACATGAAATGAAAAATGAAGTTGAGGGTGACTCTGTATTTGGCACAAGCTCTCCTCCAGAGTA
Organism: Osmanthus fragrans; assembly: GCA_019395295.1. Taxonomy (NCBI): domain Eukaryota; kingdom Viridiplantae; phylum Streptophyta; class Magnoliopsida; order Lamiales; family Oleaceae; genus Osmanthus; species Osmanthus fragrans. The sequence goes on along the minus strand of CM033346.1, from coordinate 16,611,586 downwards.
CTTGAAAACTGGTGTATAATTGTTATTTTCTCTATGGATAAAACTAAATATGGATGCAGATATTTTTTAGAAGTAGAAAATTCTATTTTGATTGTACAAATGGATATGGCGGAACAACAAGACAAATAAGAAGCTCTAGATTTGGTTTTGAAAAGTTCAATATAATTCCATTTCAATTTTTGGTGTATTCAGGTGCTAAAAGTTTGGTGTAACTAAACACAAATAAATTTTTCTTTATGTATACGCTATTATGTAGCCAACTACATTATAGCACGTGCATTGCACGTGTGTCTCACTAGTATTAATTAAAGACTTGATTATTGGTATATCTATTTGTTCAATACAGATCGAGGTTCGAAACAGGTCAACATAAAACTTTTGAAAGGCAACTCCCTGACCACACGTGATCGTGAGTGTACTTGTATGTTCAAAGCAATATAATTATATTTTTCTAAATTAATTCTTGTTTTCGTTTTGTCTTCAAACTGTTTTGAAGTTATTAAAGAATCAAATGAATTCCATTTGGCACATCTTTAACCAGACAATGAAGCAGTTTCAATGGTTTCTGCTAAACATAATTTATTTATTTATTAATTAGCTAAATTCTCAACTGCGAAATTGGCTTGGCTTTCATTTGAATGCTTAAAAGTGATAATCAAATCGCCTAATCGGTCAAACTGTACAGTTAATAAAATCTGTCCCACAAGTTATGCTAAGCATCGTCATCACCCACATGTTCATCTACATATTACGGAAAAATAAAAATAATTAGTTTTTTTTTTTTTTTTTTGGGAGAAATATCATTTTTTTTTTCCCATTCAATTCATGAGAATTTATATATCTTTTGTACATTTAGGAAGAGGATAGAATTAATAGATAATCCAAGAAATATCCTTTTGTTTCATTTAATTAAAGAAAAAGTATTTTTTTCTTGTCCATGTTTGGAAAGTTAAATAAAGTATAAACAAAATGTCTATGGGTTTATTCACAAAATTTTGTAGTCCATATCAAGTCATCGAGAAAATTTTTACTTTTGTTTAATTTGCTGTTTTTAAGCTGTCTTTAGTTTTCAGTTTTGTAAATTATTGAAAAATAGATTGGTTTGGAATTTTTAAAAATTCATGTTCAAAAATAAAGTTAAACTTATAACATAAAACTTAAAACGTATTTTTGACGTTTTGAGTAAAATTCTGAAAATACAAAAAATATAGTAAATAAATGCTTAAATAAAAATTTATTCAAATAAAATTCTAAAAATTAAAACATTATAAATATAAAATAGATTTTAACGAATAAAATTATAAAATTATAAAAAATTTTAGAAAAACAAAAGTTATGAAAAAATAAAATTCAAGCTTTCAATGATTAGTTACATAAAAATTCTAAAAAAATAAAAATAAATGAACACATATAAAAACATCTCATTTCACGTCATATAAAAATATCTCATTTCACGTCATAATTTTTACTTTTTTATTTTTATATATTGAATTCAAGTTATTATTTATTTTAATTTTAATTTTGTAGCAAGAAAAGAATATTGTAAGATTCAAATTTTTTTAAAATGTACATGTTACTTGATAGTATACATAAAGTTGTTCTATTTTTAGTAAATAATCAAATTTTATGAGATAAAATGTTATAAAATACTTTTTCAGAATCTCAAACCGAAAATATTTTTTAATTTTATGTTTTGAGAAATAATTTTTCAAAATGACAAATCAAACACATTTTTAACAATTTTAAAATAGACAATCAAAACAAAACAAAAAATGAAAATAATAAACTCAAAAATGAAAATTGAAACACAAAATAAACATCCCTTAATTGTTTACTGTGGATTTGAGTCATTTGTAACTATAGACAAAGAAGTTGTCCATTGTCAAAAATTACAGGTGGACAATTAAACCGAGTTTTGAAAATGTATTATGTATCTTATCTAACATTATTTACCTTAAACCCTTTTTAAGTAGGGATTAAAATTTAGATTTTAGTTCAAATATGAAGAACGCAAGATTCGACCCAACTACACCTATAGGAGGGTGATTAGGTATAAATGCAAAAATTAAAAATTAATTAACAAGGAACAAATCATTAGTTAATTATATTTAGATGATTAACCAATCAAGTTAATTTATCCTATATTTGAATACCACATCAATATAAAAATAATAAATAAAGCAGTAAGCAATACGAGAATTGTTCATGGAGAAACGAAACGTGAGAAAAACTCCGGGCACTTTGCCAGTCAAAGATCCACTATAAATTGTATTATAAACATACAAACCATCAGTAAAGTTGACGACACAAGCTGTCTGATCTCCTGTCTGAAGTTTGAAGCAACTCTCTTGGAATGTGCACACGAACACCAATCCTAACTCTTCTTTGTAAATCAATCCTCCTGGAATGAGGATACCAACTCCACCCCTTACTCTTCACGCAGTTTATCTCTTGTAGATCCACCAAGAACTTCTTGTTTTTCAGTTTCTTCCTTGATCTTCGCAGCCAACCAAGTTTAAGACACAATCTTCCTGACAGATCCAAGTGAAGAATAACACCAGTGTTTTGATTGAAAGATTTTGATGTTTTCAATCTAATGAGCGCATATATAAAGTGGTTGAACTAAATGAATGTTTAGCTCTTGATAGAATAATATAGTTCTCTTGAATGTATAATGTTTAATCCTTAATTTCTGAATGCGCAGCGCCCCTTTTTATATGTTGGACGAATAGGGAAACATTGACCAATAAAAATCTCGCGAAATTACGAATTAGGTATGACCGTAAATTGGTCGCTCGAGCGACAGGGGGGCGAAGGTCGAGCGATGAATGTTCTGCTTCACACGCTCGAGCATGACTCTCGCGAACATCTAGAATTAATGCGGCGAGAAATTTTCGTGTTCCAAACTTGGACCCCGAACCCTAAGCTAACTTATCAACTATGAAACTTTACAATTAAGTCCCTAAAATTTTAAAATGTTCAAGTTGGTCATTTTGTTCACAGAAATGGTTAATTACAATAATCTAACACTAATAAAGTCAATAATTAATTTTAATTATATATTTAATGAGATCCACAATTTTTCAATTACACATTTTATTAATTTTTATTAAAATATAATAAAATCTAACTTTAATTCTTATCAAACAGTGGCTAAATATAATTCACCCGTTTGTTTCCCATTGATTATCCATATAAATGAAAAATATGATCGTTATCAATTACATCAAGCCACCATTTTTGACTTTTCATATTTTGTGTGGGGCCCATAACGACTATATTTTTCATTCTTATTCTACAAATAATGAGAATAAAACGAGACCCTAATCTATAACCTCGACATTGTTGGAGAATGTGGAGTAGTGTACGGACTTGACTATGCCCAATCTTCACTCACAGGAGTGATTTATTTTTTTTTTAAATTTTTATTTCCTTATTTTAAAAGCTAAGAATGAGGCCTTAATCCTTTTATGGGGATAAACGATAGAAAATTAAATATAATTAATAATTTTAAATGAGGTTAATGAAGTTTGGATAATTTTGAATCCCACTATTTTATTTTTAGAAATTATGATCTCTTCTACTCTACATTTCTTTTCATCTCAAAAGAGACCTATGTAGAAAAGCTGCGCTACACGTCATGTTATCCAAAACTAATGAACAAAAATAATACTTGCAACCTAATATCAGCATCATTTCACATACAAATATTTTTTGTTGACAATTTTTAAATACAAAAATATTGCAATTAAAGATGTTTGACAACATTTTCTCAATTGACTTTTTCCTACAAAATGCATGACGAGAGGGATTGATTTGTGTGTGGGACGGGAGACAATGTCAAGATCACTACAAAAAAAATGAATTAAGCTATTCAAATACTTTGGATGATCACTTGGTTGACACTCCCCTCACATGAGTATGTGGGTCCCGCGTGAATAAAATAATATTTCTTTCCCCCCTCAATGTGTGTGGAGGTGTCAACCAAATGATCAACCAAGCGGGCTATGTAGCATGATTGACCAAAAATACACTAAAAATGCATATTGGTGAAATGCATTATTGATGATTTTTTTGCATCTTCGAAAAATTCATCGTTCATATCTGCATCACTGATTATCAGCATGTAAATTTGTCACAATGGAATTTTGGAATTTAGTGCGACAGCAATCGATTTAAAGTGTTTACTATAGATAATTGATAAATAACTATTGCAAAAGTTTTGCTGTCTATTAAATAATTAATTTATGCATATCAATTTCAAATTAAAATTTAACTGAAATTATATTTGATCCAAAACATGATCATCCCTAAATTAAAATTAAAATTAAAAAAAAAAAAAAAAAAAAAAAAACCTCCTAGCCATGTACTGTTCCCAATGGAGGAAATGAAACCTAATTAGTGATCTCCATGTTTGTCTCATTATGTAAAAAAATTGTGAAAATTGCTAATTCAGAAACCATATTTTCGCATCATTTGATTTAGACAACCTTATATGCTGAGTCACTAGACCCCACAAAATCAGATAAAAAAAATAAAAATGGCAATACCCTATGACTTTGAAGTTTTATATATTCCTACCACTCCACAGATTCTTTGCACAGGCAACAACTTTAGAACATAGCCAGAAGTGGGAAGAGAATTAAAGTTTTAAGGTTGTCTCTCTCTCTCTCTCTCTGTTTATGTTATTTTCTTAGCAGATTTTCAGGAAGTTCAAGAAACTCTATTACTAAATAATGGAAGGGAAAAAAATATTGTTTGATAAATATGAGACGGGGAGGCTATTAGGCAAAGGTACCTTCGCAAAAGTTTACTATGGAAAACAATTAATTACAGGTGAATGTGTCGCAATTAAGGTTATCAAGAAAGATCAGGTAAAAACTGAATGGATGATGGAGCAAATCAAGAGAGAGATCTCTGTAATGCGCCTTGTTCGACATCCAAATATCGTCGAGCTCAAAGAAGTCATGGCGACCAAAACCAAGATTTACTTCGTAATGGAATACGTACGAGGTGGTGAGCTTTTTGCCAGAGTGGCGAAAGGGAGGCTGAAGGAAGACGTTGCCCGTAAGTACTTCCAGCAGTTGATAAGCGCGGTGGATTTTTGCCATAGCCGCGGTGTTTATCACCGAGATCTCAAGCCGGAAAACCTCCTAGTGGATGAGAATGGAGACTTAAAGATTTCGGATTTTGGCCTATCGACCTTGCCTGAACATCTACGTAACGATGGACTTCTGCACACGCAGTGTGGAACTCCGGCCTATATAGCGCCGGAGGTGATGAGGAAGAAAGGATATGATGGAGCAAAGGCTGATATTTGGTCATGTGGAGTCATATTGTATGTTCTTCTGGCAGGGTTTCTTCCTTTTCAGGATGATAACCTAATGAATATGTATAGAAGAATTATAAAGTCGGATTACGAGTGTCCTTCATGGTTTTCGACAGAATCAAGGCGATTAATGTCGAAATTATTGGTGTCTGATCCTGAAAGAAGGATCAAGATTCCTGCTATAATGCGAGTTCCTTGGTTTAGGAAACGCTTAAAGAGGCCTAATGCATTTTCAATGCAAGAATCGATATTCGAAAAATTTGATGAAGAGGAAAAGTTTATGCACGAAACCATTAAGAAGTCTCCATCTTCACCAGCCCTTTTGAATGCCTTCCAAATCATTTCATCCATGTCGACGGGATTTGACTTGTCGACCATGTTTGAGGATAAGAAGAAGGCCGGATCAATGTTCACATCGAGGTGTTCATCCAAGGTCATGATAGCAAAGATTGAAATGGTGGCAAAAAGATTCAATTTCAAGGTTGCAAGAAGGGACTCTAAGTTAAGGTTATTAGGATCAAATGAGGGTCGGAAAGGGCGGTTGTCAGTGACGGCCGAGATTTTCAAGGTGGCGCCAGAGGTCACGATGGTCGAGTTCTCGAAGTTCTCCGGTGACACATTGGAATATATCAAGTTTTGTGAAGAGGACATTAGGCCTGCATTGAAAGACATCGTTTGGACATGGCAAGGTGACAATATTTTTAATTGCAATGTCACAAATAGTGGTGGTGAAGAATGCACAAAAGAATTACGATGAGTTGATCATTTTTGTTTTACCTTAATCAGGTCCCCCCCCCCCCCCCCCCCCCCCCCCCCCCCCCTTCAAATTTATATTCATGGATGATTTGTATCGGCCCGTCTAAGATTATTGTGGATTGTTTGGCTTGATTTACTGCTTGCTTTTGAAAATGGTTTATATAATGATCTGTAAATAATTCCGTTTTATATGTATTTCATTGATGAATTTTTTACAGATATTTTAAAAAGAGATAACAATAATATTGAAATTCGTTGATGGATTACAATTTTTTTGTCCTACCACCTGGAAATTAAACAATTCATTTTGGGAGAATATGATTAACACTTATGTTCCGATCAAGAGAAAAATCTTCCAGGCTAAAATATTTTCTTCGTTTAATGTATATCTTGGTTGATTGACATATTACAATGCTTTTGATTGTAGAAATGATAGAAATGCAAAAAATGAATAATTATTAAAATTGTGATATAGCTATTGAAAGGGACCCTATATAGCTATGTACAAATAGACATGTCATCATTATGTACGGATACATTAGCATTACTCATACAAATAAGAATTAAACTAGTCAAACAGGGTCAGTGACAGACACTCATTTCAAAAGTCAGGGCCAATGACAGACACCCCCTCCAATAGGTTGTGCCCTATTTACAGGGCTGTCATTGGCCCTGTTTGACTGGTAGGGTCCTACAAATAACACTAAAAATTGGATTAATCTTCTTATCCTTGGAAATCAAAATAAAATCAAAATAGAAACAAATATGGAAAAGTTTAAATCTCTTTCTAAATCACCACTCCCCTGTTCATGTCTTCTTCTCATCTCTTCACTTCATCTTCTCTTCTCCTCCCTATCTTACCGGAATTACTGAATCGATTCGGGGTGCTGGTGCCTGCCTATCGAAATTTATTTATTTATTATAAAAATAGATAAATTGTTAATTTTTTATTCCAGAACTTGGTTGAGACTTGAGAGTTTGATCTAATTTGGCATCTTGTCTTTAGTTTAAATCAAATTTCTTCACCCTATCAGACTTAGAGTCTAAATTGGACTAATTTAGACAATTTAGTTGACTTAAAAAATGGATAGTATTACTAAAGCTAACTGCATTAAATATATATATGTATATATATATATATATATACGAGATCATTCCTCATACTCATAAATTTGACAAATAATCGTGATATTTAATTTAAGTCCAGTTATAAAAGCATCAACTCTAAGAGTTAATCTCACTTTTGCAATTTCAAAAGGATAGAAAATTAGACAAGTTGATATCAATAATGCCTTCTTAAATGTGAACTTGAAGAGATAGTGCATATGAACCAACCCACGGGATTCATAGATAGATCAAAACCATCTGCACACATATGGGCTAAATCAGGCACTTAGAGCTTGATATGACAAGTTAAGGGCTACATTAGTAAGTTGGAAGTTCAACCAATCAAGAGCTAACACATTACTATGTGGATGATATAGTGATAATAGGGAATGTCGCAGAATTGTTGCAAAAGTTTATCGATGAATTGAACAGGAAGTTTGCATTGAAAGATATGGGTCAACTTCATCATTCCTTAGGGATTGAATTGTGTTGGCATGACTCAGGACATTATCTTACACAACCAAGGTATATTGCTGAGCTACTTAAGAAATTTGAGCTTCAAAATCTAAAGCCTTGTCCCATCCCATTATTGCCGGTAAAACTATGTCAAAGGTTGGAAAAGTGACGAAGGATTCTTCAATCTACAGAAATGCAGTAGGAGGGCTGTAATATTTCACACACACTAGACCTGACATCACCTTTTCCGTTAATAAATTGAGCTAATTTTGCAATCACCATTATTAACACATTGGCAGGCATTGATCAGTGTTAAGGTATCTAAAAGGAACAATGGATAAGGGTTGTAGATACAAAGAAGTGATAGATTAACATTGAATGGATATTCAGATACCGATTTGGCTTCATGTCCAGATGATAGGAGATCAACAGCTAGCTACTGCATTTATTTGCGAGATAATTTTATAGCTTGGTAAAAAAAAAGCAACATGTAGTTGCTATAGATCAAGCACAGAGTCAGAATATAGAGCCCTCACATCTGCAGCCTCAGAAATTGCCTCAATTCAATCTTTATTAAAAAAGCTTAAACTGTCACAAGTGTCAATTCCAACCTTATGGTGTGATAATATGAGTGCTAATGCCTTAGTAGCAAATCCTGTGTACCATGCCAGCACAAAGCACATAGAATTGGACATTTACTTTGTCAGAGATAAACTCCTTGGAAAAGAATTAGAAGTAAGATATGTGACTTCTGATAAAATTGCAAATTTTTTAACAAAAGGTCTCTCTCATTCAAGATTCACTTGTTTAAAGGACAAGCTTGGAGTTACAGTGGTACCATCCAATTTGAAAGGGGGTGTTAAGATTTAATCTACTCTTTAACACTTAACACAACCATCGGCTAATCATCATTGCTGTATATTTCTGTTGCACCAGTCCTCACCAAACTTGCCATTACTGGAATTTAGATAACAGTAGATTCAAATGATCATCCATGATTAAAGGGAATGGCTCCGACCGTACATTCTATAATACTCTTCGTATTTTATCTTTCTCAATTATTCTCATTAAGCTGCAATCACATTCCATATCTATTACATTTCCAGCTGCACCATACTACAAAACATCCTCTACTTGAATATGTCGAGACTACTTGTGTTTCTCAAACCATCAAAGATCCTAACTAGAACTAGGTAATGTGTGATGAGTTCAATGCTTTTGTTTGTAATGGGACTTGGGATATGGTCCCTCCCGCACCGGGTCACAATGTGGTTGGTTGCAAGTAGGTTTTATATTTAAGGATATGTTGATGACACCATAGAATGCTACAAAGCCCATCTTGTAGTCAAGAGCTTTCATGAATGTCCCTTTGAAGACAATCATGAAACTTTTGATCCCGTCATCAAGCCAACATCTATTCACATTATTGTTCATTGCTAAGCTCTTCTCAGGGTTGGCCAGTTTGTCAACTTGATGTAAACAATGCCTTTCATTGAGGCTCAATTTCTTAAAGAGGTATTCATGATCAACCCTCTAGTTTTATTGATTCTACTAATTGATCTCATGTTTGGGCTGGAAATCGTGAGTCGTAACAATAGAACATATACCATATCATGCATTCTTTATCTTGAGAATGCTAGTTCTTGGTCTTTTCGTAACCCAAAGTATATTGTCTGTTCTTCCACAGAAGCCGAATACCTCGTTGTTGCCACGACTGCTTCTGAACTATGATGGATGCAATCACTACTCACTAAACTTGGTTGCTTGCTTCCAGTGGCGGAGTCAACTTATTGGAAATGGGGGGTCCAGATTCGAAAATATATAGGTGAAGGGGTGGGGTCGACGCTGCCCCCTGAATTTTTTTTTTTTTTTGAAGGAAACTACAAAAATAAGAGGAAACAAAAATTCACTAATTGAATCATTTGCCTTCTCTGCGAATAGTACATCAGTGTAAATATTACTAATAAGTTGAGAATTAACCTAAAATAAGTGAAAGAAATAAGATTAACTTTTTTCGCAAGTTTATTTGTAATAAAATAGAAGTTACTATTCTTCAATCCATCCAATTTAAAAAAAAAAAAAAAACCCAAAAGAAAAAAAAAAAATTCTCAAAAAAATGGGGGGTCCAAGACTCCCCCAGAACCCTCCTGCCTCCGCCCCTGCTTGCTTCCATAGCCATCAATTATTCGCCGTGATAGTGTGGACGCGTGCAAACTAAGTTTTTGATTTTCACATGAAGTATATTTTCATTGATCATCGTTTTTGAAAATGTTTATCTTTCACTTACATACATAAGCATTACTAATGAGTTAGTCGTTGCACTCACAAAAGCACTGCCTTGTTCTCATGTAGAATTTCTATATATCAAGTGTTATAATTTGGGTATGATTCGAATTCTTTGTTGAAGATAACTGAAAGTTCTAAATAAAGTGCATATTAAGAAGAATTTTATTTGGAATGCTTTTGGTATCTTATTCGAAGTCTATTTGACAAATTCTAGTTGAAATTTTATTTAAAAGCTCTATTGTGAGTTAAATTTGTGTTGGACTTAAAGATATCAAGATAGAGAAATTTTTGGGCATTTTATTTCATTTAAAATTCTACTTCTAGGGTTTGAATTGTTCTCAATATATAGGTGGCTCTTCTCTACAATTTACTTAAGTTGTTTAACCCCATTATAACTTAGACAAATTATAAACACAAAATCATTATATACTTTCTCCATATTATAATAAAATTTCAATTCTTATTCTTGTATTCTTGTGATCAATTACTTCATATTGTGAATCTTTTATTTTCTTCAACAAAGTGGTATTGAATTAATCCGGTATCACCTTTTACTTTTCGCAACAAACTAGTTTCAGATCTGATCTGAATTATAACAACAAAATTGGCCCGGGCGTGTTACTGGAGATAAGATCTCTACATGATTTTTCAAATTCTTTAAATATAATTGTCCAGTTTGTTAAGAATTGTAAGATAGCTATGCCATCCCTATATTGTATTGTAGAGTTTAAAAACTCTACATCTTGCTGATGATGTACTTGAGAAAATCAAGATTGATTTAGATTTTGTGATTCGTTGTATAATAAATCAATTTTAATTGTTGATAATGTGGGGAACCTTCATTGTAATGATAAATTTCGTAATCTAATTATGATTTCAGTGTTGGCATCATGATTCATGACAACCATTTTACAATAGGTGTACAACCTGTCCTCATGATTGATTTTTATTCAAATATTTTTGTTAAATCCACAACTTTACGTTGAAAAGACAATCCATCCCATATACAGAATAATTCTGTACAGAAAGCCTACATAATACTCTAAAGAATAAAGCTATTTGTACACAATCCCCCACACAATCTCTTACACCCCCCTCACATGGAGAGGGGTCCACACATAATAAAATATTTGTGGGCCCCCTCCATGTGAGGGGGGTGTAAGAGATTGTGTGGGGGATTGTGTGTACATGTAGCATAGTCCTACTCTAAAAGCGTGGGGTCGATCTTAAATAAAATATTTCCAAAAAATAACTCACGCCCCATGTTTGTGAGGTATCGGTAGGAGTTTACAGGTAGGAGTTCTGTAAACTCCTACCTGTACACCACGAAGGGTTGATATTTCAATAACAAGAAAGGACAAACAGCCTCTAATCTCAACGTCATAGTTACTAAATATGGACTCGATGGGATGATCCAATCGAAAAATCTGTGAACTAAACAGACAACCGATCCTTAAATCCTTGATAGCCTTCATAGAAAATACTGGCACAGTGGCAGTGAACATATTCATAGAAATTTATTTACAATGTAAAGAAACAAATTAAAATAATCTAAATTGGTATTTATCATCTCATCTTGAAAATACAAGAATCTTGAAACATGCAATGTACCATGTGAGGCACGAACAAGCAAGAACGGTTTACTATTTTTTTGTTGAGTCGTTCTATACAAAAAATTTATGCAACAAATTACATTCATGGATTAGAAAGAAATATTGAGAATTTAGAATGTCTTACTTATACAACTAATTAGAAACCTACTGCAAAACTTAACTAGAATCACGATAAATCCCTAACTTAACGAAAATAATTTAAATAAACTCTGAATATTCAATAAAATAAAAGACGTGCTTGATCTCTAGAGAGGAAAATCTTCCAAATCACAAAAAACGAGAGACTTTAAGCCCTGAGCTTGCTTAGAATCTCAATTTTGTTTAGGAAATGGGATTAAATCCAAATCGAAGTAGTTGTTGATGGCTAGAATTTCAGCACGGCCTGCATAGTGTAATATTAGATATACACGACTAATAACTCGATATCAATATATAAACATGGTCATCAAAATATTTTCTATATCAAAAATAGGTTGTCCATCTAAAAATCAAGTCGCCCCACCATCGCCTCCACCACCCTCTACGCCTTTCCTCACCCCTACCACACCGTTCACCACCATTTTGTGTTTTTCTCCCCCCGACTCTACCTCCCTCTTCTCTTGCATTTGTCCCCAAATTCTCCTTAATGCTAATATAAGGTCCATTTGATTGTAAATGTGGAATTTTGGGTGAAAAAAAAATAAATTACAGGGAATTGAATTGCATATTATTTGTTTTATTGAGAATTGTAATTAATTGTATCTAATTGATATAATTTTTCACTTGAAAAATGTTGAAAGTTTGGTGTCTGTTTGATTTTATTTTGCATGAAAATTATCTATTAAAGTGATAAATTTTTTTACCATTGTGTCTAGAATTTGTTCTAATTGACAAATATATATATATATATATATATATATATATATATATATCATACCGAATATCATTAGTTTGACTTTGTTTTCCATAATAATTATCAATAAAAGTGATAAATTTTTTTTTTTTTTTTTTTTTATCATTAAGTCTAGAATTTATTCTAATTGCAAAAAAAAAAAAAAAAAAAAAAAAAAAAGAAGGTGGAATTGGTTTTCCCACCAAAGTGAGTGGAAAAATATTTTCAAGGTTTTCCAAGAAATGGGACGCGTGGTCGGGTTGGTGCGTGGGTGGGAAGGAAAACAAATTTTAGGGAAATTTTTGGCAATCAAAAAAGCAAATTTTGGGGAAATGAAAATAACTTTCCATTTTGCAAACGTTTCCAAATCAAACACTGCCTAAATGTGATTGGTCATCTTCGTGTTTTTTTTTTAAATTTTTTAATTTAGTTTTCTAGAACGCCATAACGTCTTCACAATTTGACCACAATTTCAACTTTCCATTAATTGACTTCCAACCACATTTGACCAGTTGCGGGAACCATGTGACTACACCAGGTCAAATTGACTTTTTTTATTTATGTTTTAAATGTTTCTGTTGTTGAGATATTTCCCTGAATTGATATTAATTATTTGAATAAACTTTTCTTTTCTTGCTCTAAAATATTAGTAGAAAAATATATTTTGTTATTCCTTGATTTGGCACAACTTCCCATTATAAAAAAAAATTAATTTACAAAAGCCCTTTCTAGTAAGAACATCTAAAAAAGATTTTTCTTCAAAATATAGTTTGTAACAAGTGTAAATTCGTAAAATTTACATTAAAGGTACTTTTTTTTGATGGGGAACTCACAATCGTTATCTTTCGGGTGTGCATTGAATATATCATCGGACTGACGCAATAGTATACAAACCACGATAATCAAATTAATCACATTAGGTAAGTCCAGTACAACAGACTCGATCGATAAAATGTTAATAGGGAGAATCGAACTATTGATCAAAAACCTCTACACTCACCTACCCCACCAATGACACTAAATGCCATACCTACATGATCAAATAAAATAATTTTCAATTTTATTTTTATCACATATTGTTTCCTTAATTATTTTTATTTCCTCTTAATTTATCGTATCAAACATGATACATACATATATTTAAAAAATTATTTGGATGCAGAGACCATTCTAAAATATTATTAGCTTTAAATTATATATATTATTATTATTATTATTATTTGGAACCTTCCAAATCGCTGGCATATGGGAATATGAAATTCTGAATTCAACACAGGAAGCTTGGAATTTTTTTTGGTTTATAGTTTGAACGTGGCAAAGTATGCAAGTTGAATAATATTTTGACAGTCAACCGAATTTTATATATGCACTCTAGATTCTTTGTAGATAAGTTTTTTCAAATATATTAATTTATTGATTAATCGTTTGAGTTTTTAAATGAAGATTTTTTTTTTAATCTTATATTTGGATTAAATTTGAGATTGTTTAGGGATTTTTGTTAGTTAAATTGGCCTATCAAGTTCTATTTAACAAGAATTTATGTTAATAAACTTAATTCTAATTTTAAGTGACATTAAATATTATTATGTTACAATTAAGCAATTAGCTCAATTTTTTCAGCTAAATTTAAATTTAAATTTATGTTAAAATCAATAATTAATTATAATCACTCTTTTCATAAAATTCACAACTTATCAACTATAAATTTCATAAACTTTATCAAAATTTACAAAAAATTCTGATTTTTATCTAAATCAAATGGGGCTTAAATTTATTTCAATCAAAGCTTAATTAACACGTGAATCTAAGATTATGGTTAGCCCTTGTTTGACTCCCATTTTTTGGAAATGAAAATGAGAAGAATAGTATTTTTTATTTTTTTGAAAAATGAGTGATTGAAAAAGAAGGAAATTTTTTTCGATTTTATGCATAATATTGTTTTATGAAAAATTGTATGGTTGAAAATAAGAGATAGAAAAATGAAATGTAATCTAATGAGAATCAAATGGGGCTAAATAAATTTAAAACGTACAACCTAGTAGCTTTTGCCAGGGTCATCGGGTCAAAATAAATTATGATTAGTAATAACTAACTTATAAGTTATAATTTTATCCTCTAGCGAATGACTAAAAAATAATTACACTATGTCGCCTCGTGCCATAAATCAAATAAATATTTTATTACAATAATAATACCTTCCATACGGCAAGTTGGCATGAGAAAATTGAAAAGTCAGAATATTATTTTTTGATTAATTATTGGTCATGATAGGCGGCGTAAATTTATCTGGGAAATTTCTTGGTTGAAACCTCAATGCCGCCTTGCATAATTATAAGTAGTAGTTGTTTCAAGTTTGTGAAACACTTGAACATTTTTTTCATTCATTCTTTCTTCCTCGAATCACAACCGATTTTTCATAAATCAAATTTTGAGTTCAAATTTGTGCTTTTTGACATCCCTTTTGGAAGAAAAGGAGTTACAAATTGAAATAATCTGAATTCTCTTTGCATTTTTTGAGATTATTTTTGACATTAAGCTTCTACATTTTTCATAAATTCAAATCTTGAGTTCAAATTTGTGTTTTTTGACATCCCTTTTGGAAGAAAAGGAGTTACAGATTGAAATAATCTGAATTCTCTTCGCATTTTTTTTTTTGGTGACATTAAGGTGCTTTTTTTACCCAAATTTTAGCAGTTTTCTTGGAATAGACCAGTGGAATTTGTGCTGACGGGGTAAGATGGAACCCGGGGATCTTTATAAAGCTAGTAGTAGCTTAAGAGTAGGAAGTAAACATATGGGAAGTTTAAGAGCAAACAGTTCATCAATATGGAGGAATACTGGAATCGAAGTTTTTTCGCGTTCTTCACGAGACGAAGATGATGAAGAAGCTCTTAAATGGGCTGCACTTGAAAAACTTCCTACCTTTGATCGTTTAAGAAAAGGGCTTCTGTTTGGATCAAAGGGTGCTGCAAATGAAGTTGATGTTCAAAATCTTGGATTTCAAGATAAAAGGAATTTGGTGGATAGGCTGGTTAATGTTGTGGATGAAGATAATGAGAAGTTCTTGTTAAAACTCAGAAATAGAATTGACAGGTTAGTATTATGATTGATCCTGGACACTGTTTCGGGTTTGATTGTGTCGAAGCTCTAAAATGCAGATTAAATTTATTGTTTTCTGATTATTTTCAGAGTTGGAATTGATTTGCCTACAATTGAAGTACGGTTCGAGAATTTGAATATTGAAGCAGAAGCTTATGTGGGAAGCAGGGCTTTGCCTACATTTATTAACTTCAATATTAATGTGATTGAGGTAAAAAATTTACCCAAACAATAGGCTATGAATCCATATTTGATGTTTAGCAGTTATCTCTGGTTTGTAATTAAGGATGTCTCAATCTAACTTTGTGTTTTTTTTTATCTCTTAAAGGGCATTTTGAACTCTCTCCATATAGGAAGTAGCAAAAAGAGAACTCTTCCTATCCTCAAGGATGCCAGTGGTATCATCAAGCCCTGCAGGTAAGAACGCGAAAATCCTATATATATATATATCGTTTTTTTAGTGTTTGGCTTTATATTTACCAGGTTTTCTTCTTCATTCTTTTGTTTGGGGACAGAATGACATTGCTTTTAGGCCCTCCGAGTTCTGGGAAGACAACCCTTATGTTGGCTTTGGCTGGAAAGCTTGATCCTGCATTGAAGGTAACCAAAAAAAAAATGCCATTTCTACATGGATATGAATTTTCATTTAATGAATTCAACTTTTATTAATGAAACAAAATCTATGGGGCAGGTTTCGGGGAGGGTAACCTATAATGGACAAGGAATGGAAGAGTTTGTACCCCAAAGGACTGCTGCATACATTAGCCAACACGATCTTCATATCGGAGAAATGACGGTTAGAGAAACCATGGCTTTCTCTGCAAGATGCCAGGGGGTTGGATCTCGATATGGTTCGTTCAAAGAACAATGGATTATCATTTCTATGTTTATTTTTCATGTCTTTGTTAGTTTCTGGAATCGGAATTCTTATTCTTTATTTATGTTGAAATATTTGCAGAGATGTTAGCAGAGTTGTCAAGAAGAGAGAAAGCAGCAAATATTAAGCCCGATCCTGATATTGATTTATACATGAAGGTAAAAATAAACCCTCGAATTTCTTCTGAAATTTAAAATATTACAGCCATGTTATTGCAGTTCAAACTAAAAACTCTAGAAAATGTTGTTACTTTGGTATTTCACATTGGCTCATCACACAATATGGTAACATTTATATGATGAAACTCACTTTATATGTCATTATTTAGTTCTAAACTCTTACAAGTCATGGAGGAAATGTAAATAAAGAGGAAAACTAGTAAAGAACTTGAATACAGAGTTTTATATTTTTTAGAACGTAAGTTAATTTTAAGTAAGATAGTAATAATTCCTTTGTTCTTTATTGAAAACTTTATCTACTAGAAGGAGTAGACGAGATAATGATAATATATAAACTTGAGATCACAATGATAATGTTATTGACAAAATTTTTGAACATATTTATCATAATAATGAAAGAAGAGTGTATAAATTGTAGAGGTTCTTCCTTGTTTATTTCCGGTTTAAGATTTGTACCACTCGAATCTATTTTGGACATCGTTCTGCACATTAAATTTTATCCCATTAAGCAATTTTTGAGGCAAACAGTATGATGCTTCCGATTATGCAGGCTGAAGCTACAGAAGGGGATGAAGCTAATGTGGTCACAGACTATTATCTTAAGGTACAATAGACTCAAAATATTCTGTTATTGAAATATCACATTACATTTGGAGCAAATTTCAAAAATTATCTTCAATTTTCTTTCCAGGTTTTGGGGCTCGACGTCTGTGCAGATATTTTGGTTGGAGATGAAATGATAAGAGGAATTTCTGGAGGACAAAAGAAGCGTGTCACAACTGGTAAAATAACCGAAAAACAGAACAACAAATTTTCTTAGTTGTCTCAATCACGATATTAAATTGTTTTGATCAAACTCTATAGGGGAGATGCTTGTTGGACCAGCAAAGGCACTTTTCATGGATGAGATATCCACAGGATTGGACAGTTCCACAACTTTCCAAATTGTGAAAATGCTTAGACAATATGTGCACATTATGAAAGGAACCGCTTTTATCTCCCTCCTGCAGCCAGCACCAGAGACTTATGATCTTTTTGATGACATCATTCTCTTGTCAGACGGCCAGATTGTTTATCAGGGTCCCCGAGAACAAGTGCTCGACTTTTTCGAATCCATGGGCTTTAGATGCCCTGACAGAAAGGGTGTGGCTGATTTTCTACAAGAAGTAAGATAAAAAAGAATTGAATAGCCTTGTAAACATGTGGTCATTTTTCCCTTTCATTGCTAATAAAAAATAACTCTGTGGATAGGTGACATCAAAGAAAGATCAGCAGCAATACTGGGCTAAGGATGAGCATTATAGGTTTGTCTCCGCCAGTGAATTTGCTGAGGCGTACCAGTCCTTCCATGTAGGCCGAAAAGTTGGGGACGAGCTTTCAGTCCCATTTGATAAAAGTAAAGGCCATCCTGCTGCTTTAACTACCCAAAAGTACGGTCTTGGAAAGAAAGAATTCCTGAAGGCTTGTGCTGACAGAGAACTCTTACTGATGAAGAGAAACTCATTTGTCTATTTCTTCAAACTCTTCCAGGCATGTATTAGAAGTTGTATACTATTCATGTATGTGTTCATATGTTTTAAGTGGGATGCTGTTATTAACAGTGACTTTTACATCTCTTTTCAGATTACTGTAATGTCATTGATTGCAATGACTGTCTTCTTCCGAACTAAGATGCACAAAAATGACGCAGCTGATGGAGGAATATATACCGGTGCCCTATTTTTCAGTGTTGTTATGGTTATGTTCAATGGAATGTCAGAGCTTGCCATGACAATTTACAAACTTCCTGTCTTTTACAAACAAAGAGACTATCTCTTTTTTCCTGCGTGGGCATATGGACTTCCCTCGTGGATATTGAAAATCCCAATTACTTTTCTTGAAGTTGCCATTTGGACATTTCTCACGTACTACGTTATTGGATTTGATCCAAATGTAGGAAGGTAAAACTCAAAATTATTAATATGCCTCACCTCATTTTGTTCTTCAAATGATTATTGACTGATAATCTATTACACAGACTATTCAAGCAGTATATGCTGCTCTTACTTCTCCACCAAGCAGCATCAGCATTGTTCAGATTCATTGGGGCAGCGGGTAGGACCATGATTGTTGCAAACACATTTGGATTATTTGCACTTCTCCTGCTCTTCGCATTAGGTGGCTTTGTTCTTTCACGAGGTATAAAACGAGGATCAAATATTCAAATCATTTTTCTTCTATTTAAGTAACTTTTGGTTTTCTTATCATAATATTTGGTCATCTTTACAGAGGATGTTAAAGGTTGGTGGATATGGGGTTACTGGGCCTCTCCTATGATGTATGCACAAAACGCAATTCTTGTAAATGAATTCACAGGACACAGTTGGAGCCAAGTAAGAGAATGCATCAACTTATTGCTTTTTGGCTTTTAAGCTGTTTTTACATCTGTGAATTTATTAGTTGGTTCTTAATTTTTTTTCTTATTTAAAGCTTGTAAACGGAACCGAAACATTGGGAGCTGTAGTGACAAAATCTCGAGGGTTCTTTCCCCAAGCATACTGGTATTGGATTGGAGCAGGAGCATTACTCGGATTCGTATTTCTGTTCAACTTATTCTTTGTTCTTTCTCTAACATATCTCAATCGTGAGTGCCTCTACTTCCCGGGCTTGAAATAACTTCCATAAATATAATTATCTTTGCATAAAATTAATTCCCTTCGAAATTTTGCAGCTTTCGAGAAGCCTCAAGCTACTATACTAGAAGAAAGTGAAGATGATGCCTCATCTGAGAGGGCAGATGCCAATGAGGCCAATCAGAATAAGAAAAGAGGAATGATTCTACCATTTGAACCACATTCTATTACATTTGACGACGTTCAATACTCAGTTGACATGCCACCAGTAAGTAAATCCTCAAGATAATCTCTTGCCACACAAATTTTGGCATCTATCGAGGAATCCAACATAATCTCTTAACTGGCTTGCAGGAAATGAAAGCTCAAGGTGATGTTGATGATAAATTGGTGCTCCTGAAGGGTGTAAGTGGAGCTTTCCGGCCTGGTGTCCTTACAGCTTTGATGGGTGTTAGTGGGGCTGGTAAAACAACTTTGATGGATGTGTTAGCTGGTCGAAAAACGGGTGGGTATATTGAGGGAAATATCACGATTTCAGGGTATCCAAAGAAGCAGGAAACATTTGCTCGGATTTCTGGATACTGTGAACAGAACGACATCCATTCTCCTCATGTTACTGTTTATGAGTCCCTGCTATACTCAGCTTGGTTGCGTTTGCCTAAAGAAGTTGATGCTGAAACTAGAAAGGTAAGTAACTTCTCCATTTCATTTCCACTATTACTACATTATTTTACTTGTAACCATCAATGCAATGATAAAATAACTAAACTTACTGATATATTTTCAGATGTTTATTGAGGAGGTTATGGAACTTGTGGAACTTACTCCATTGAGAGGATCACAAGTTGGGTTGCCAGGTGTCAATGGTCTCTCGACTGAGCAACGCAAGAGGTTAACAATTGCAGTCGAGCTGGTAGCAAACCCTTCGATAATATTCATGGACGAACCAACTTCAGGGCTTGATGCTAGAGCTGCTGCAATTGTGATGCGAACAGTCAGGAATACAGTAAACACAGGAAGAACAGTTGTGTGTACTATCCATCAGCCCAGTATTGATATTTTTGAAGCCTTTGATGAGGTAAAAATGCTGATAAATTATGCAGATCACTGGATTTTCTGTACTTTTACATTGCATGAAATACTAAGATAATTGCGATTTTGTAGCTATTTTTAATGAAACGAGGAGGACAAGAGATATATGTTGGTCCTTTGGGTCATCAATCGTCTCAACTGATCAAGTACTTTGAGGTAAGTTGCAAGATCAAACATCAAGAAATCATTGTTTCTTTAGTTGATGGGTTTCAAATATTGAAGAACATTTACTTTTTGCATTCAGGAGGTTCAAGGAGTACCTAAAATCAAAGATGGTTATAATCCCGCAACTTGGATGTTGGAAGTTACTTCTTCATCACAAGAACTAATGTTGGGGGTCGATTTTACCGAAGTATATAAAAACTCAGACCTCTATATGTAAGTCACATTAAATTGACTGGTCGGAAATTGGAAGATGGCTCTTCAAAGATTTGATGAGATATCTTCTCTTTGACAAAATGTTACATTTATAACCAATTTTGTTGTTGATCTGTATGAATTGCAGGAGGAACAAGGCTCTTATTAAGGAATTAAGTGTGCCTCGACCGAATACAAAAGACTTGTATTTCGCAACTCAATACTCGCAATCTTTCCTCGTCCAATGCATGGCTTGCCTGTGGAAACAACACTGGTCATACTGGCGAAATCCACCTTATACAGCCGTCAGATTTTTGTTCACGACCTTCATAGCCCTCATATTTGGGACAATGTTCTGGGATCTTGGCTCTAAATGGTAACTTGATTGAGAATAAGCTGAATTAGAAGGTTCAGTCTTGTGTGTTCATTTTGTTAAGTTGAATCCTAATTCTTTTGGGATGTCATATGATGCAGGAATACACAACAAGATCTGTTCAACGCTATGGGTTGTATGTACGCTGCTGTCAACTTTTTGGGATTCCAATATGGGTCGACAGTACAACCAGTGGTGGCTGTAGAACGAACTGTCTTCTATAGAGAAAGAGCAGCTGGAATGTATTCAGCCTTACCATATGCATTTTCACAGGTGAGTATTGTTATGATTTATGGTTCCTTCTTAAAATGTCAACCTTATTAAGAGGAGTAGTCCAAACCCTTATAAATTTGCAAGTATTTTCATCTTTATTCAATGTGGGATTATATCCCTTAACATGCTCTCGTAAGATGATGACTCGTTTGAACAAATCAATCTTGAAATCCGTGTGTTCATTAATTTGAGTCTTAATCGGACTAAATTACTCGTTAGAGGTTAATAGACTATAATACAATGTTAAAACTTGGAATTCCATCTTAAAATGTCAAATTTCTTAAGAGGAGTAACCAAAACCTTTATAAATTGGTTTATATTTTCATCTTTATTTGTTGTGGGATTATATCCCTTAATAAGTCTAAGTTTGATATGCGAATCATGTATTGACGGAAATTAGATTTTCTAATACGATTTCACTTCCATTGCAGGTTCTAATTGAAGTTCCATACGTTTTCGTACAAACACTTGTATATGGTCTTATTGTCTATGCTATGATGGGACTGGATTGGACAGCTGAAAAATTCTTCTGGTTCTTATTTTTCTTCTTCTTCTCGTTAATGTACTTCGTCCTCTATGGCATGATGACTGTGGCTGTCACTCCTAATCACAACATTGCTGCCATTATCTCGTCTTTCTTCTACGCAATTTGGAATCTCTTTTCTGGATTTATCATCCCACGACCTGTAAGTATTAGCAATGCAATTTTTCATTAGCACGATCAACGAATGCAAGAAAATTATGAACACTAACAAATTTCATCATTCCTTTTTACTAACAGAGGATCCCTATTTGGTGGAGATGGTATTACTGGGCAACTCCAGTCGCTTATACCTTGTACGGTTTAATAGTATCACAGTTTGGAGAGATTCAGGATGTGATGGAAGACAGTGGTGATACAGTAGAGCAATTCTTGAAAGATTACTTTGGGTTCGAATACAGTTTTCTTGGAGTCGCTGCTGGAATAATTCTTGTTTTCGATGTTCTTTTCGCGTTCATTTTTGCCTATTCCATCAAGGCATTCAACTTCCAAAGGAGATAAATTTCTAAAATTCCGGAAGAGCTGCTTTAGTTTCTCTCATTTCTTTTAATTCATACGATCCTCTGTATTATGTGGTTTACTTATATAAATTTATCTTGTGACAATACATTTATTTTCACATTCAATTAAATTAATGTTACGTTTATTTTTTTCTATTTTCTGTAATAAAAATGGTTATATTATTGCATAGAGAATCAATGAAATATAAGGAATTCCCAAATATTGTTGTGTAGTTACTTTCTGAATGGGTATCAGACCAATTTCTCTAACAAGCATTTATATTCCTTCCCTAGTCGTATATACATCTTTTTGATTTTTATTTTCACGGGACCATGGCCAACGAAAATCTCTAGTCTCCATTGATATAGTTGGTAACAATCAACGAGAATGATTATATTATTGTCAATCACATGTTACCAAATCTTTATAAGAATCGGTTGAAACTCGCAAAGGGTTCTCAAACCTTTCACGAGTTGCTTAGACTAATGTAGTAGTACCTCTTAGCTCACGTTCTGATTGGTCTTGGACTCGATTACTAGTAAAGCTTTGCAGTTCGTGTCTGTAAAAAAGTAAATATTTAGTTCTCATGTCCAAGGTGTCAAAAGGTGAAGGAATTTTTTCAAGTTCGATTGCACCTTTCGAGACAATATCTCTTATTAAGTGAAGCCTAACATTAATATGTTTTGTTACTTCCAAATTTCCAATAGTTGAATTTCAGGATTAGATATATATATCTACTTAAAATACTAATTTAACAAGCAAGATTAAGTCTAGA
Source organism: Osmanthus fragrans (assembly GCA_019395295.1). Taxonomy (NCBI): domain Eukaryota; kingdom Viridiplantae; phylum Streptophyta; class Magnoliopsida; order Lamiales; family Oleaceae; genus Osmanthus; species Osmanthus fragrans. The sequence goes on along the minus strand of CM033346.1, from coordinate 16,588,489 downwards.
AAACATCTTAAGTGTAAGATTAATGAATCTATTACATTACAATAAAGGGACACTCATTTCCATGCAACTAATCTCATCTGCGTTATTGGGACACCAATCTATATTAAGGATAAAATAACTTGCTAAAGGTACACTTGGAGACTTGGCAGTTAACTTGGCAAAATTTAATGAAAACGAGGACTTTGTTTTAGAACTAAAACAGATTTTGTTCTATCTCTAACAATATCCATGCCTAAGATTTTCTTTACCAATAATCTTTCATGTCAAATTTTGAAATTAAAACACTCCTTGTATTACTGATTATTTCAACATATGAACTAATCAGCAATTTATTGTCAACATATAATAACAAATAATAAAGTATTTATTTGGTAATACATACTTAAAATATGGACATATAATAACAAATAATCAAGTATTTATTTGGTAATACATACTTAAAATATGGACAATGATCAAATTCACTTCTTTTGAAAACTAAGGATAACATGAAAGAACAAAATCTTTTATACCACTATCTTGGCTACTTCTTAAGACCATACAAAGGATTTAAGAAGAAACGCACAATCATTAGTTTTCTTCTTATAAAAAAAGAACCGTGCTACTGTACAGGAAGGGTTTGACACCCTCCCTGACAAAGGGGGGAGGGGAGCATTTTTTTTAATCTTTTTTCCCACATGGGTTCCACGTGGGTCTCACGAGGCATGTAAGTATCTGTCAAGAAGGTGATAAACTCTTTTTCTGTACAAATGATTTTTTCCATCAAAAAGGAAATATGTTGATTCATAATATTTTTTCTTCCAACTCCATATGTTAAAAAACTGTTTTAACACAAAATGTTCCATTTCCTAATTGAAATGAGCCATCTATTTTTCACTCTAGAGTGATTGTTTAGGCTTAGGTACCAATTCTAGGTTTTGTTCTTATATAGAAATGTCATTTTTTTTCATATAGAGCTGCCTACAAAAGATCTACTTTTCCATATTGTATAGTCTCATTTAAAATATTTTAATTACCAGTATCACTCATTTTCTCATATGAGTTGGTTGCTAAGGCTGTAAAATCTGAATCATTATATCTAGCTAGAATTCTGCTCTCTTCTCTCCTTATCTCTAGTTAATTGATAATTACCTAAGGGTCTTCTTCTAGGATTGGTTTACTAATATCCTATCCAGATTCATCTTCAACAGGTGGCAAGACTTTTTGTTGCTCCACCTCAATATTTGTCCTTATAATTTTCACTTACGAGTCTATTTGGTACAAGAAAACAACTAAAAGTCTATTAAAGGCAAAAGACTAACAATTAGTAGAATTCAAGTTTATCTAAATTATAGTAGTTTGATTTTGACAATGTTATCTTTTATTTCAAGTTTGTTTAATTTCAAAGTCCTTCTCTGTATAAAGGGACTTAGAGCAATGTTTACAAACACACTTGAATTAAATGAATAAAATTACTTCTCTTTTTCTTAATTCTTCCATTTGATCCCCCCCCCCCCTTTTTTTTTTTTTTTTTTTTTTTTTTTTTTTTCTTATTGTTCTTTATCGATTTGTATGCTCCTGCATCAATCTGGTATCAGAGCAATCGATTTTCCTTTGACCTAACATCCTTCTTCCTCAAATCCAAAAAATAAAAAAAATAAAAAAAATCCACCAATTCTTTCCATTCAATTCATATACATAACGCGGACTTCCATAATCAATCCAAAACCTTAACCAACTAGTTGTTCCATCCAAATACACACATATTCCAAATCATATATCAAAATCTCAGAACATCGCAAAAACAAGAAGAATTGTCTCGACCTTAGCAGTAGTCTTTTTTTTCTATTTAGTCGTTTATTAGTTCAAAAAAAAAAAAAAAACAAAGCCGAACAAAAGTCAATTCATTCATTAGTTGTTGTTTCAGTTTCAAAAAAAAAAAAAACAGAGAGAGAGAGAGGTGCAATTTGTGAAAATTGTTGCTGTTCCTATTGTATTGTATTGTATTGTTGTTCTAAAAACACTCAAACCCGATTAAGAGGAAATATCACCACACACTACAATTTTAATAAAAATTTATTTTTTACATTTCCAATTTTTTTTCACCAAATATACTACAATATTCGTAGTATAAATGAAAATTGTAGAATATATTCATTTCCATATCTAATATAAAAAAGCATAAATGATACCAACAAATATGCCCCCACTAATCACCCCAATTCAAGCCCCAAATTCCTCAAACCTCCCGTTTTTTACCCCCCCCCTTTTTTTTTTTGGTAAAAGTACTACTTATTTTTATAGTCAATGAAACCAGATTTACAATGAAGGAAACGACTAATAAAAGGATTCTGCTCAACACGAGCATCACAAAAGTTACAAACATATATTTGCATAATTTAAACAGCAACAGAAGTTCAAAAACTAGCACAGCACAAACCATAAACATTACAGCTACATCAGTAGAAATTCAAACTCGATTGATCCATCCTCTAATCCCATACCTTTAATAAACCTTTTGGTCACGGTTTTGACAGAGGATCATGGGAAACAAATATAGTCTTTTGGTCTTTGTAAATCACTTTGCAAATGAAACGATCAAACCATGATGAGTTCCTAAATCAAAAAACAAGAAATATTCAATACAATTCACAAAATCTGCGAATCGCATCCCAACCAATTAATTATGTTTATAACCTAAATGTGAATCCTACCCTCTCGGCCAATCAATTAATGAAATTCTTTGTTATGGTATTAGATCAAGTAAAATATTTTGAGTACATATCTTCTTCTACATTGGGCAGATTAGTCAAAAGAATGCTAACATCTAACTTACTAATTGTGGGAACCTTGATTGCTAGAGTGAGCAGAAGATGGCAGATTGCAGGATGACTATTAACACACAGCATCATGACCACCCACCTGGTGATAAGGCAGCACCTAACGCACAGCAGCATGACCATCCACCTGGTGATAAGGCAGCAACAACATCAGAATCTGCAGAGATCCTATAGCAATAATAAAGTCTATATCCCAGCTCAATTGATGATCTGATTTATTACAAGAATATTTCATGAAGATATTAATGGATTGTTTGCATTAATATCTTCCATCAGATCATATGATTGAGATTAAGAATTTCTTGCCTTATTTCCTTACCATTAATATCGCCTACTGTGTAGTATAAATGCACTTCTGTAATTCGGTTTATGATGATCAATAAAACAAGCAGGTTAAATCCTTATACATTTTCTTCTTGGTATCAGAGTAGGTTCCAAGCTTCCGCTTCCGCTTCCGGCGAGCAGCCTAGTGCCGCTCGTCCGGCCAACTTTTTCATTTTTCCTTTTCTTCAGTTTTATTTTACTTTAAAATCTCTCACCAATTTCGCCAGAGGCCCCCGTGAGTTTATGGGAATCAAGGAGCATGATCTTATCCTCATTGGTCTTGTGTACGAGGATGCTGTGCACCACCGATGAGTCCGCCACAACAATTGCAAAAATCTTTGCCCACCAATCCAAAAAATAGATTCCATTTCTTTGTTCCTATTTTTTCACTGTGACTTTTCTTCAGATCTGCTATGGTGTTTTGCCTTTCGTCAAAATTTTCAATCTTTGGGGGTTTTTTGATTCTCACTCCCCTCAAGTTATCTCCCACCATATATATCATTCATGATCCAGACAATACAAATCAATACCTTACCCGCACCAAATTCAAACAACACGGCAGCAACAAAAATTCATACCACAAATCAACGTATGAATCCATTGCCTATCAAAAGTCCTAATCATCGGAACATTCTCTGAACAAACTCTCAAAGACACAACACATACAATATGGGATACACAAGATTCGCAAAAAAAAAAATTGCGAATTCACACCACCACAACATGTGACATATCTTCACAAGGATGAAGATTCGTCAAATTTTCGAGTCAAACTTAGCCTCCATCCTCGGCTATGTTTGCGGGAGGGTATTAACACACAGCATCATGACCACCCACCTGGTGATAAGGCAGCACCTAATGCACAGCAGCATGACCACCCACCTGGTGATAAGCAGCAACAACATCAGAATCTGTAGAGATCCTATAGTAATAAGAAAGTCTATATCCCAGCTCAATTGATGATCTGATTTATTACAAGAATATTTCATGAAGATATTAATGGATTGTTTGCATTAATATCTTCCATCAGATCATATGATTGAGATTAAGAATTTCTTGCCTTATTTCCTTACCATTAATATTGCCTACTGTGTAGTATAAATGCACCTCTGTAATTCAGTTTATGATGATCAATAAAACAAGCAGGTTAACTCCTTATACATTTTCTTCTTCACCATGTTCAAATGATTCAATTTTTATCATCCAATTCAGTTTGAGGTTTTGTCTGCCAATATAATAATGCCATTAATTGTTACATCTAACATTAAATGTATTATTATTGAAGCCACGACTATGGTACTTTTCTAATAATGTGTGCAGAATTCATGATCAACTAGAAGATTCATGATATGCCAGAAAAATTCGCTCCAAATATGACGAATACATACTTGGCTTCTCAACAGTTGAATTTAAGAGAGAAAATGAGACAATACAAAGAGAAGAGAATTGTATTAAATAGTGTGATCTGTTTACAAGAGAGGTATCCTATTTATAGTTTAACTTGAGAGGAATGTTTCCCTTTTCTAACTAATGTGGGACTAATTAACATGTACATTAGTGTGTGTGTGTGTATATATATATATATACACACACACACATTAACAGCCCTCCTCAAACTCAAGGTGGTAAAATGGAGACCAACTTGAGTTTGGAAACTAAATCCTGAAGGCGACCAGGAGGGTGTGTTTTAGTGAAAATATCGACAGTTTGATCGGTTGAAGAAACTGATAATAGTCCAATAGTCCAATAGTCCCACGGGTGAGGTGATGACGTATAAAGTGATAATCAATCTCAATGTATTTTGTGCGTTCATGGAATACATCATTATGAGCAATTTGGATAGCACTTTGATTATCGCAGCTTATAGTAGTGGCAGTAGAATGAGTGACACCCATGTCTTCAAGTAACCAGCGAAGCTAAAGAAGTTCACTGAGTTGTATCAGCAAGGGCTCGATACTCAACCTCTGTACTGGATCGAGCGACTACTATTTATTTCTTACTACGCCAAGAAATAAGAGAATCACCAAGGAAGAAGCAATAACCAGTGATGGATCTACGATCAGTAGAGTTACCTGCTCAATCTACATCTGAGTAGGCATGGAGCTCAAGTGAAGAGTAAGACGAGAAATGGAGACAATGAAATAGGGTCCCTTTGATGTACCTGAGAATGCGAAGCACTGCGGCATAATGGGGTGTGCGAGGAGCAGAGAGAAATTGACTGACAATATGGACAACATAAGAGATGTTAGGGCGAGTAACTGTAAGATAAACAAGACTACCAACCAACTGACGAAACAATGTGGGGTCATCCAAAGGTGTACCATCCATAGGAGCGAATTTAGAGTTGAGATCTAGAAGAGTGGCACATGTCTTACTATCTGTGAGTCCCGCTCGAGTAAGAAGATCAGAAGCATACTTTGCTTGCGAAAGATAATATCCCTCAGAGTTGGAAGTGATCTCAAGTCCCAAAAAGTAACTAAGTTTTCCAAGATCTTTCATCTCGACATGTTGGCTGAGATAAGTCTTGAGATCCAAAATTCTAGATTTGTCATCACCAGTGATGATCATATCATTAACATAGAGGAGAAGAAGGATAATACCCTGGTCTGTTTTGCAAATGAAAAGAGCAGAATCATGTGAGCTAGAAGTGAACCTAAAATCTCCAACAATGGTGTTGAACTTGGCAAACCAAGCCCGAGGAGCTTGTTTGAGACCATAAAGAGTCCGACGAAGTTTGCAGACTTGATGCGGAAGATGATGAGAACCAGAAGGAGGGCACATATAAACTTCTTCGGTGAGTTCACCATAAAGAAAAGTATTTTTCACATCCATCTGGAATAATTCCCAATGACAAATGGAAACAACTGCAATTAGGCTGCGAACTGAAGTGAAGCGGTCAATCGGGGCAAAGGTCTCCTCATAGACAATCCCATACTCCTGGGTAAACCCTTTAGCTACCAAGCGAGCTTTGTACCGATCAATGGACCCATCAGAGTGAGTTTTGATCTTGTAAACCCACTTGCATACCATAGCATGTTTACCTTTTGGTAAGTCCACTAGATCCCAGGTGTGAGTGTTTTCGAGTGCCTGTAGTTCATCATTCATTACTTTCTGCTAAAGAAGATCAGATCTAGCTTCACGATAAGACTGAGGTTCATGGTGAGAAAGAATAGTAGAAAATACAACAAAGTCACGAAGATTAACAGAAGGAGTTTTGAGCCAATCACTTTGTCGAGTGGGGAGATTAGAAGCTATTGGAGTGGATCCATCTGAAGAGACAAGTTCTTCAGAGGAGGGTAAGGTGGATAACTTAGTCGAGGGATCTATAGACATGTTAGTTGGTAATGACATATCTGAGAGAGAGATATGATGTGTTGGTGGAGATGTTGACTCAGAAAAAGAGGTAGTCTCAGGAGTGTCAGGAAAAAGATATGTGGAGAGGTTAGTGAATAGGAGAGCGGTGTTGTCATGTGACAGGTAAAACTTGGATATGGAGGCGAACATCTTGTGTTCCTAGAAAACAACATGAAGAGTTACTCGGAGACGTTTGGAGTAAGGATCCAAACATATGTAACCTTTGTGTTCAACACCGTATCCCAAGAAGCAACATAGTCGAGATCTAGATTCCAATTTGGTGCGCTCATGAGGCTGAAGAAGAACAAAACAAGCACAACCAAATACCTTAAGAGTATTATAGTAAGGAGGGTGACCATAAAGACGCTCAATGGTGATTGATTCCCAATGACGGGAGAAGACACGCGGTTCTTAGTTTAAACAGCTGTAAGAGCAGCTTCACCCCAAAAGTGTTCAGGAAACAAAGCAGATATGAGAAGAGCACGGACGGTATTGAGAATATCTCGGTGTTTGCGTTCGGTACGTCCATTTTGTTGAGAAGTACCTGGACATGAACGATGAGGAAGAGTTCCATGTTGGCGAAGAAAGTGAAGGACTCTAGAGTCTGTGTATTCAGCTGCATTATCTGCACGAAACACTTTGATATTGCAAGAAAATTGAGTTTTGATCATGGTAGCAAAATCGGGTGAAGAAGAAGGCCCGATAAAGGCTCCAATCGATACAGAGAGTTTTTGGAGGAGAGAGAGACTCTAAAATGAGAGTAATGGCCAAGTCTAGTGAAAAACGTGTGAGGCCTCCTTTTTTGAATAGATAGTCAAAGCTTCCACAACAAGCCAACAAAATATCTACCAAGAATAAATCCTAACCCTCCATCCCATCCAATGGTCCCAATTAAATAAGAGTTAAGAGAACCATTTCTCACAAAATATATATGAGTTTATCTCAATTTTGAGTTGATATTTCGGTATCCATGTCAACGAATATAAGGATTAAAATTAATATTCTATATTCGTGTAGAAATCAATCTTAATTGTCAATTCCTCATATTACATGTAAAACATTGGATTTAGTTGTATTCTTCAATCGGTTCTCGATATTAATTGTAATAAAAGAATTTTGATCTTTGCGTGTCAATATTCACGCTTTCGTCTATGTCATTTAGTATCAGAGTATCGTCCCGCTCTTGATAGAATGGGATTTTTATTTGTAACCAAAGTGATTAAAATGTGAAATTTATGTGAGAGGTCAGGGGTTCGAATCATATTACACATAAATATTAAAAAGTCTATGATTAAGCTTCGACGTCTTTTGGGCTTTTTTTTTTATTAAAATAAATATTATTTTATTTTAATTAGTTTCGAATTTATTTATTTATTGGTCAAAATAGGCAATAAAAACTAGCCAGTAAAATATAGCAGTTTATTTTTTATTCAATTCAAACTCATTATTGGTTGAAGCTATATTTTCTTCAACTATATAAATTCCTTCATTTTCTTGAAAGTAAATCACAATTGTAATAAACGAGGTTTGACCCAACAAACACCTAGAGGAGGGTGAATTGGTGTAATATGCGAAATAAAAAAAATTAATTAATAATATTTTACAACAAGTCACAAATTATTAAATCTAGATGAGTTGAAAATACCTTAAACCCTAGCAACCATTCAAGCACAAATATAAAGGCATAAAATAAATAATACCGATAATTATTTATGAAGGTAAAATCCTTAAAGAACTCATCGAGAGAGAGAGAGAGAGAGAGAGAGAGAGAGAGAACCTCGAGGCACACATACTAGTAAATAATCCACTAGAAAATATTGAAGTTACATAATTGGTCCAGACACAAACTTTAGTAGACTTTGACCTCCCAATATGTAATGATCGAAGAACTTCTCGATTGTGCACTCTAGAACCAACTCTAGAAACTATGGACTTTTTCTTCCTCGTGGATTACCAAGATCGAACTCGTTCTTCACTAACTGGAACTTTGGACACCTCTCAGGATTTTCAGAATTTTCAGAATTCTAAATGATATTTGATAGAAAATTTAGCGGTGTTTTGAGTTTTTTGGTATTTTGATCTTGTGGTTGAGACAAGAGAATTATTGTAATCAATGTACGTTCTTCAATTGGATGTTCTCCTGGGTGAATAATGGCTCAACACACTTTTTGGACTGAATTTCATTGGGTATTCATAATATTATAGAGTTATGGATTGTTTGGGATTGTTAAAAGGTTGAAAATTGCGAACTATGTTTTCCTCGAAAAAGATATTTGCTCAAGTGACCCTTAAGCATCCAACAGGGGGTCAAGTTTTGCTAAAACCACTCGAGCAGCCCACTTGGCGGCCTTCTTGCACGTTTTGCCTTGCCTTGGTCTTCTTAAACCAATATTGAGCCCTTCCAAAGACACTCCCAACTCTCGACAACTTAACCATAAATACAACTCAATTAAATGATATTTTGGACTCGAAACTTTGCCAAAACACTCTATACCTAAAAAATTCTCCCTTTGACATTCTATGATCAAATCATTTATTTCATAATAAACAATTTCAATATCTAAATCCTATCAACCTAATGACTCAAAACCATAAGTGTATCTTAATTTCTTTGTTATACTTATTTCTTGAAATACATCAACTCAAACAATACCAAGTGTAAAAGTATGTGGAAAGTGATAAAAAATAAACATGCAACAATTGAGACAGAATCATCAGAATATTATATCAATAAGCTTAACATATCGAGATGTTTGAAAACCTGATGCCCTAAAGTCAATTGATTTGGGAGTCATCGGCTTAAATCTCACTAAAGGGGTCATGGAGAAAGCAAGATGAGGAAGAGTCAAAAGAAGAGAGAAAACACATATTTTCGAGCATTTATAACTCGAGCAAGTAAGCATGTAAGGGTGATTGAAAATCTGGTGCCCTAAAGTCAATTGATTTGGGAGTCATCGGCCTAAAATTCGATACATGTGTTATATAAAAAAAAATGAGAATATGGTAAAAAGGAAAAAAAAAAAAAATAGAGTGAGAAAATAGCCCCAAGATATTTGGTTTATAGAAGTACATCTTTAATGCAAGGCAAGTAACTTAGTTTAGTCTTAGAGGTTGAAACAATCAAAGAAATATGAGAATCTCTGCTTGTTGAAGTGTGACCTTGTGATTGCGAGATCTATCCAAACTAAGAGAGAGTAAGAATTTAAATTAAACTTATCTAAACTCTAGAATACACCTTGAGATAATTGAGCAAAAAAAAAAGTTTGGGGGTGTGTATCTCTCGAGCGAAGTAAGGAAAGACTTGATTACTATGGGTCGGGATTTGAACCCATCATAAGCTTGGTATGTTTGCATGAGTATATACACACGTCGAGTTATGCATATGATAAATGGAGGTTGATTTGATTGTGCACTGTTGATGATGTTCAATATGTTGATTACTGACTTCTAATCCTGAGACACGACAGGTTGTTAAATTATGTTTTGTGTAGAGTTAAGTCACCATCTTGTTTGAGGACAAATAATAGTTCAAGTTTGAAGGTTTGATAAGTACGCTTTGTACACTTATTTATGCCATAAAAAATGGGTAATTGTTAATAAGTATGTTGAAAAATGGCTTAGATCGGTGTAAATTATGTTTGCAAGACAAAATTAATGGATATAACGAAAAGTATGAGCAAACGAGTGAAAAATGACCTAAACGAAAGAAAACTAAAGTTCAGGGATCAAAATCTCGCTATAAAAATTGAAGGACTGAATTGCATTAATTTGGAAGATTAGATGATGTGGAAGATAAATTGCAACTAATTGGGCCTCAAGTTGGACTTCTAATTGGACCAAAACATTGGTGATTTAGGTTACTGGAAATTGCGCCAACCACCCATTTTTACAAAAATAATCAACGATTTTTTACACATTTTTTATCCTGTAATTACTACACAAAAATAAGTGAAAATGAAATGAAAATATATATCTATTAAACACTCCCCTCTCATTATCAAGATCCCCAAAAAAATCACCCACCTCCTATTAGAGGGGGCCTGTACAGAGCCTGTTCAAATGGCTCTTTGTACAAATAACATTGCCCTATATATATATATATAATTGCTGGGGGAATTTTGGCGTCCATTTTTGGGAGTCAACAACTACGGTTGAAGCAATTAAAAAGGTGACCATGCTTCTAGTACAATTGGTGTACTTGTGGCTTAATTCTTAAAAAGGATTGGAGGCTGCTCTGAATTGAATATATATATACATACGTTTAACATCAGAATTGGAGAGGAGAATTGGAGGCTGCTTTTTGGGGTCAAACATTACAGCTGGGAGAATTGGAGGCTGCTCTGAATTGAATATATATACAAGGTGGGCGGTTGTTGGAGAAAAAACAGAGAAACATATACACGCACGCAGTCTTCTGTAGCCTCCCTCTAGAAAGATAACTAATAAAATACAAATTAAAACGTCGACTCATACTACTTGGCTTTCCTTTATATGTGTGTTTCATCCTTACCATTTAAAGCAATCAAAGAAATTTCATGTCAATACAAAGTTGTATCATTGTGCAAGTATTTCATGTCACACCTTCCGTTAGAAAAGTTAATGAAATTTAACTTAGTTACGTAATTGAAATAAAAAGTTGAGATAACTGATCATTTTGAATCGATCACAAATGGGAAATTTCTAGATTGTTGAATCATTTTCTTTTTTTAACATTTAAATGTAAGGCCTAATTTGTACGTTACACGTAGGACGTAGCCCAGAAGACAAAAATATTAGACAGACACCAACACCAAGGCATTACATTCACTTATTGTGTAATGCTCCTTGTCCAGATTAAAGGACAAATTCAAAAATAGGTGGACGAGGTGGCAGCACCTCGATCGTTGATCTGAATTTCAGATCGGACAAGTAGCACGGTTATCACTTATATATTAATTCAGAAATTATTAAGAAAATACTTGGTCAAAACAGACAGCTATAAGTAGTCAAATGACTAATAAAATACAAATTAAAACGTCGACTCATGCTACTTGGCTTTCCTTTATATATGTGTGTTTCAGCCTTACCATTTAAAGCAATCACAAATGGATATCACCTTTCTCTTCAGTTACTCTACTTTTGCTCTCTTTATGGCCCTGATCTTCCTCTTCTTCACCCAATGGAAGAAATCCAAAGCTGATACAACACTCCAAAAACTCCCTCCTGGTCCAAAACAGCTACCCATAATTGGACATTTGCACCTTGTAAGTCAACTTCCGCATCGTGATTTCAAAAGAATTAGCCAAAAAATATGGACCAATAATGCATTTGAAGCTCGGAGAAACTTCATCAATTGTTATATCTTCCCCGGAAATTGCAAAAGAAGTATTGAGAAATCAAGATCCTACTTTTGCAACCAGATCAGGAACTATGTTTACTGAGATTTTATGGTATAATCATACTGGTATTGGATTTAGTCCATATAATGATTACTGGAGACAAATGCGTAAAATTTGCGTTTTGGAACTTCTAAGCTCCAAACAGGTTAGATCGTTTGCTTCCATTAGAAGTGATGAGGTTCTTAAACTCATCAAATCAATTAAATCATCCGCCGGGAAACCCATAAATCTCACAGAGAAGATTTTCTCGTTGACAAGTTCCATTACTGCAAGAGCAGCGTTCGGTAAAATATGCAAGGATAAAGACACGCTGGTAAAACTATTCCAGGAAGGTTTATCCTTAGCGGCAGGCTTTGAACTGGCTGACTTGTTTCCTTCTTCGAAGATACTTAGACTTTTCAGTTCGAGTAAGGTAAAATTATGGGCAATGCGTTCTTGACGAAATACTTGATGAACACAAGGAGAATTTGGCAAGAATGAGCAAGGACAACGAAAGGTCTGGTCAAGCAGTGTCGACAAGAAGGGGAAACGGAGAGTTTGGCAACGAAGATTTAGTTGATGTTTTCCTACGAGTAAAGGAAAGCGGGGAACTTTCCATTCCTATTAACTATGATAACATCAAAGCTGTTATTTTTGTAAGTATTTTGGCTATTATTTAATCTTCTGTATGTAATTTTAATTCCTAGTTATATTTTGATTAACGAGACTGGTGGATATTATGTAGGAAATGTTCTCAGCCGGAACAGATACATCATCATCGACAACTGATTGGGCTATAGTAGAACTTGTAAGGAATCCACGAGTAATGGAGAAGGCACAATCTGAAGTACGAGAAATCTTTAAGGGACGTGAAATCATAGATGACACAGATCTTCAAAAGTTGAAGTACCTAAAGATGGTAATAAAAGAAACCTTGAGGATGCATACAGCAGCTCCCCTTCTCCCAAGAGCTAGTACGAAAGATAGTGAAGTCAATGGATATTTTATACCTGCCAATACCAAAGTCCTTGTAAATGTTTGGGAAATGAGCAGAGATCCTAAGTATTGGACTAACCCCAAAAATTTTGAACCAGAACGATTTGAGAACAACGGTTTAGACTACGCTGGGAATGACTTCGAATATCTTCCATTTGGATCAGGAAGAAGAATATGTCCAGGAATGACTTTCGGTATAGCTGGAGTTGAGCTTCTTTTAGCTCAACTTCTCTATAACTTCGACTGGAAACTCCCAGAAGGAATCAATCCAGACAATTTAGACATGACTGAGAACTCTGGAATAACCGCATCAAGAAAAGAAGACCTTTATGTAATTGCTATCCCTTATGATCCATGACTTTGTCTACTGCTAGATAATTTAAATAGAGTTTAGGTCGTGCTGCACGTACAGGGACCTGCTTCACAGGTTCCTGCTTGGCGAGGCACATGGGTGGGGTCGGCAGCACAGTTTTTTTTTTTATTCATGTGAGGTCCACCTCTACAGTGAGGGGCCTGTAAACCCCCGTGAAGAAAATCCCCTGTACGCAGGACTTTATCCATTTAAATAAGTTTGTTAAGACATACTTTCATCGCAGATCATGTTTTATCTTCCAGTAATCAGATGTAAAATTTATATCAATAAACAGTAAATATACTATTTGTAGGTGTGAAAAATGTTGTAGTTGGAATTGACCGTCACAGCAATTCTTTTCTGTTTTCTTTAATATAAGATCTGTACGTGTCCGCTAAATTTATGTCGCTAACTTAATTAATCTGTTATAAAAATGATAGTACCTCAATTTCTCCACCATCATAGTTTGAGTGATAGAATCATTAGTCCCTTAATTTTTTAATCAATAATGCTCACTATGAATGATTAAAGGATTCAATATATGAAATATATGTTAAGACTTGGGGGTCTATCTTAAAATTTGAAAGGTCGAGAGGACAATTTAGTTACAACACTTCTAGATTGAGAACCTTGGCTACCTACAAATTTATTTATTTATTTTTTTTTTCAAAAAATAATACATACTAATTTTTAAAAATAAGAAAAATGGATAATCTCGAAACTAAAAGCTCATAATCCAAAATTATATGCCTCTACAACTTCACTTGAGCCTTATCAATAATAATGGCCAATTGATACACGATTAATGAATACGTGCATTGCACTACAAGTTTTGTTGCTTCAAAACCAAACGTAGAACACCAAAGGGATTTTTGATAAATTGGACAAAATAACACAATAATATTTTAAATATGTATCTGTAAGTAGATTAGACACGATGACATTCCATAAGTTCGATAACATTTTACAATATATTATTTTTTTTTTTCCTTAAACATTTTATTCGATCATATTCAATATTAATTTTTAATTTACATTCCTTATCCTTAATTTGACAAACTTGAAACTGTCTATCATCATGTGATGTTTACGTTTAATTTTATTTCGAGAAGGAATTAGATACCAAACCCCCCACCCCCCATCCCCCCCCCCCCCCAAAAAAAAAAAAAAAACCTGTTCCACAGTTGTCAATTAAATGAATGAAGACACGAAGTAGATGAAAACACACACTCCGTCTTAGGCAATGATTAAATAAGATATAAATGAGTTTATCTCAATTTACATGATATTCGGTATTCTTCAAATTCAATGAATAATTGATAAGAATTGATAATCGATATTCATGTGTCAATCAACTAATCTTAATTACGAATACCCCGTATTTTATGTGAATCAACGGGTTTAGTTGTGTTCTTATATTGTTTCTCGATATTCAATTGAAATGAATTTATAATTTGGATCTTCGCTTGTCAATATTCACGCTTTCAGTTGATATTAGAGTTCAGTCCTCCTCTGATGGAGACTGGGTTGTTATTAGTGAATTCAATGGTAAGTTGTATTTGCTAATGAATTCCTTTTTGGGCCTTTTACTTTAGATAAGTTGATTGGCGTTTATTTGGGCGAGTATAATGATCTCTCTCTCTCTCTCTCTCTCTCTCTCTCTCTCTCTCTCTCTCTCTCTCTCTCTCTCTCTCTCTCTCTCACACAGAAGACAATGAAGATGTAGAGGATATTAATCGAGCAACGGTTTCTTCTCACAAGGTAGGGTAGATATTCAAAGGTAAAATTGCAGTTTGTTGATTTTGTCGAAAATTATTGCGATGAAATTGCAAGTCTAGAGACTTGGAATATTGGAGAGGTTTACAATCATTAATTTTAATCTTTACCTAGTTTTTAGTTATTGATGAAGATTAAGTCTTCATTATTAATTTTAATTTTTTAATCTTTATCCAGATATTCTTCTTTATCTAATTTTTTAGTCATTGCTTTAACTAAAGGTTGTAATCCTTGATGGTGGAATGAGTTTTTGAATTGAAATAAAAATATTAATTGTTGAGATTTTCTTCAATTTCTTCAATTCTTGGTATTTGATATTTAAAATCAACGAGACCAAATTTACTGTATTCTTTAGCGAATTAAAGAGTTTTTTATGACTAGATTTCTTATATTCTTAGAAATCAAAAGAAAGTGATTGTGTTGCAAAATTTATTTAGAATTAAAGAAACTTCGATAGCATATTCGTTTTATTTATTTCTATTGGCTCCATTTTAGATAGAAACGAGCAAGTGTTTATGGAATTCAATGTCAACTTTTGTTGTGGAACCAAACACTTTTATCGTTTTTAACCCGGGTGTGGAAGAATATTTGGATTTCAGCTCTTCCAATCTTTAACGAATAAATTGAAGAATGTGTAAATTTTGGTAGAGTCGACCGATTTTTGATGAGACAACTGACATAGAGATTCTAAAGGAATCATCCGAGAAATTCCAAGCCAGTTCTCAAGTCATTCAATTACTAGCATATAATGATGAAAACTTCAAGCATCCTCTATTCACTACAAAAAATAACCTATTTTGCGACAAATAAAATGTTGTCGCAAAAATTGATATTTTGTCATAAAAACAATTTAGCGACAAAAAGTTGTTTGTTGCAGGCATTATCGCACTATATGAGTCACGAAATGTGTTTTACGACGACTTTCGCTCGTTCATCGCATTAACAAAATCACAACACTATTTGTTTGACGTAGAAAATATGAAATAGCAACAAGATATTTGTAGCTATAATGTCGTCGCAATGTATATATATCGTGAAAAATTAAAAAGGGTGACAAGTCAGTTTGTCGCAACGATTATTGCAATAAAAGTTTCTACGTAAAATATGTTTGTCACGAATGTTGAGTCACAAAATGTATTCTACAACAACTTTCGATTATTCATCGCATTAACAAAGCCGCAACACTGTTTGTTTGATGCAAAAAATACGAAATAGCAACATGATATTCGTAGCCATAATGTCGTCGAAGTGGATATATGTCACGAAAAATAAAAGGGCAACACGATAGTTTGTTGCAACGATTACTCCAATAAAGTTTTTACGACAAAAATGTTCGTTGCGAATATTCTTTTAAAGGTGCAACTTTTGCTATCTATTTGATTTTGCAACAACACATGCACATAGTAATATATTTTTAATAAGAAGCAATGTTTGTCGTAAAATATGTTTTACACTGTGTTTGATATGTTGTATAATGTATTTTACTATATTCAATATTTGTAGTACAATTTATTATGTAACAAGTTGTGTTTGTATTTAAATTTGTTTCGCAACACAAATAGTCTATCGCGCCATCATTTGTGCAACAAGTATAGTTGTTGCCTAATTTATTTCGTGATTATTTATATACGTCGCATATTTTATTTTATGACAAATAAAATTATTACGCAAAGTATTTGGTGACAATGAACACTTATTTATGTATCAAGTTGTCCTCGTAGTGAAATTTATTCTGCAACACAAAGGGTTTGTCGCTTCAACGATGTACAATTGTCGCCTAATTGATTCTATCTTTATTTACGTATGTCGGAGATTCTATTTTAAACATATAATTTTCAATTTCTTTCGTCGCAATGAAATCGTTACTGTGGTGCACACTTAAATGAAAATGTAACTTACTAAATTAGAAATAACTCGTGACTTTATGAAAATAATGCTTCAACGTGCAATTATTAAAATATAATTGATATCGAAATAGATAAAAAAAAAATCATATTACTATCAACCAAATAAATATAGATCAAAGTATTATCTACAAAATTGGTTACCTCCAAAATCAAAACAAATACAAATAAACTATAGTACTAGTAATTTCAAGGTCGAACTACTTAGAATGGTTCATCAAACTTTAAAAGTAGAAAATAGAACTAGAAATATGGAAGAAATAACAAAGAACTCACAGGACAACCCAAATAACATTATTGACTCCAAGATATGCTTCCAATGAGAATTCCTGTAAGGAAAAAGCTCCACAATTTTAGTCAAACATGTACATATAGAAAGTAATGAAATATTAGCTTAAAGAATATTTTAAATATCTCATACTAACAAGGTAGATGATACCACAAGATCCAAGTAATTCAACTGCCACAAGATGTTGTGACTACAAATTTATGCAAAGTTACATGCAGCAAGATTAATAGTCATCTATATTTGAAAAGGGACAAATTGTGTTTTACTATATACAAGAACATAAAGTTATAATACATATTCAAAAAACTATTTTGCATACTCGAATAAATATTGAACTAAGGTAATGGATTATGCAGCGGCCTACTGCTTCTAATACTCTGATGTACTACTTAAAATAAGATAATGCATCCAATACTTTTCATTACTGTGTGTACATTGAATAATTAATATTTCATCTTCTACAATAATTGATATGCCCCGATTCTATTCACTTATTCTAGAAGCTCTGTACCAGTGCAAAAATATATAAACTAAATGAATGCCAGGTGTAACTCTTTATATTATAATAATTAAATGTTAGGACAAGATCAACAATCATCACAATAAGCAATCAAATATATCTCATTAGTTTGTTACTCTAACCTTAAATGTCTGATAGAAACTCTTATCAACTCTTGATAGATACATCGTCAATACTCGAATCTACATATATAGGAAATGAAAAAAATGTAGATAGTCATTAAAAAAAAAAAAAAAAAAATTATTACACAAATAAATAATATATATAAAGAATATTTTACTTACCAATATCACCATCACCATCATCATCTTGACCATCTAGAGATTTCTCATCTTCACTGTAATATTCATTCAATGTATTATCTTTCTCTTCTGAAGTATCATATATAGCATTATTCATATTTTTATGGGAAAATTGCAGCCGCGGTCTCAAACCTTTACTTTTGTTGTAGATTACACCCAAACCTTTAAAAATTGCAGCCAAAGTCCCAAACCTTTAGGAAAATATGCAGTAGCGATCCCAAACCTTTAATTTTTGCGGCCGAAGTCCAAACCTTTATATGTAATTGCGACCGAAGTCCCAAACCTTTATATGTAATTGCATCGTTGGTCCATTTCAAGAATTCCGTCCATAAAATCGTCAGTCAACGTTGAAACAGTAATTTTGACTCGAAAAAATTGCAGCACCAGTCCCAAACCTTTCATTTTGTTACAGATTACACCCAAACTTTTAATTTTTGTGTCCGAAGTCCCAAACCTTTATATATAATTGTAGCGTTGGTCCATTTCACACATTCCGTCCAGAAAATCGTCAGTCAACGTTGAAACAATAATTTTGACTCAAATGACAACTTAATTGACGGACAAAAAATGTGTCTTCTTCAAATATTTCAATCTTTTCACAGCCACCATGTTCCCATCATTGATAACAATCTGATCCGATTTGTTATAATATTCGAATCGATAAATTATTTTTGTGTTACGATATTTGTCACTAAAATAAATAAATGAGAAAATAAAAATAAATAAACTGCATTTAGTACTATAATTTGTATGTATTATTAAATAATTTTTAGATTGATTAAAAATTAAAAATAAAGGAAGCATTTAATTGTTGCAGGTAAAGGAAAATTTTCTTATTTTAATATTATTTTTAATTTTTTGATCAATCTAAAAATTATTTAATAATACATACAAATTATAGCACTAATTGTAGTTTATTTATTTTTATTTTCTCATTTATTTATTTTAGTGACAAATAACATAACATAAAAATAATTTACCGATTCGATTATTATAACAAAGTAGATCGAATTGTTATTGAATTAGATTGTTATTAATGATGGGAACGTGGTGGCTGTGAAAAGATTGAAGGATTAGAAGAAGACAAACATTTTTTGGATAACTTGTTTTGACAATTTTGTCCGTCAATTATGTTGTCTTTTGAGTCAAAATTACAGTTTCAACGTTGACTGATGATTTTCTGGATGGAATGTGTGAAATGGACCAACGCTACAATTATATATAAAGGTTTGGGACTTCGGCTACAAAAATTAAAAGTCTGGGAGTAATTTGCAACAAAATGAAAGGTTTGGGACTGGTACTGCAATATTTTCGAGTCGAAATTACTGTTTCAACGTTGACTGACGGTATTATGGACAGCATTCTTGAAATGGACCAATGCTGCAATTACATATAAAGGTTTGGGACTTCGACCGCAATTACATATAAAGGTTTGGACTTCGACTGCAAAAATTAAAGGTTTGGATCGAGGCTACATAAAGGTTTGGGTGTAATCTGCAACAAAATGAAAAGTTTGGGACGGCAACTGAAATTTTCCCTATTTTTATTTATCGATTCCACATCTATTTGCAGTGCTTCATTTTCAATAATATCTGAATCAACATCTCCTCTATAGCATACTTGAGTGTCAAGATCTTCCTGTTGTATTGACAAAACAATATTTGATGATTCATTTTCCTGAAATATTACTTGCTCAATACTATCATCATTTTTTTTTTCAGGAATGTCCCATATGCCTCTATGTTGTACCTTTTCCACTACCTTTCATTGTGGACCCAACACTAGATCATCCATATAAAATACTTGTTGTGCTTGGATGCCAAGTATATAGAAATCATCTACGTACCATTTGCGATTCACATTGATCGAAGTAAGATGGTAATCTACGACTGATCTTTTTTGCTTTGGATTATTATCGTACCAATTACACTGGAATAAAATGACGCGGTAGTAAAAAATGTATACCAACTCAATAACATCACACAGTTTACCAAAAAAGTTGATGTTCTCATCTCCCGACACCATTATTCCACTATTTTGTGTTGTATGACAATCATCTCGATTTTTAATAAGGAATCATACCCCATTAGCAATACAACCAGAATATGAAAATACTCTAAAATCCAGTTTACATGCTAATGCATACAATTCTTTGCTTATAACTAAATTTTTTTGACTATATAATCCTGTTATCTATGTTAATGAAAACATATTAATTAATATACATTCAGATATGAATGTTATGTTGCATTAATAAATAAATAAATAAATAAGACATGCATTATAACTTACATGTGAAGCAAACCATCCAAGAAACAATTCTTCTTGTTTTTGTTCCAAATTGTTGTGATTTTGTTGTTGCAACAGTTCCTTGTGCTCACTACAATAGGAACATCCAATTAAATACTACAACACATGGATTTTGATGGTTATATTACACTTTTATCGGATCCAAAAAAAAAAAATACTACAACACATTAGTACTTAATAGCAAAACAATTCAAAAGTTGAATAAAAACTTACTCTAAATATTGCCGAACTTCATCACAATTATTTAGGATGTACCAATGCGCTTTATCAATTTCCTGTTTCGAAAGTAACTTTGGTTATGCATGACCTAATGGTCTAGCATTTTGAGAGAAGACTGACAAACTTGTTGATAAAGTCCCACCATCGTCATTGCGCTCAGGTCGATTAAATCTTGTTTCAATGTCATTGAGATACATCGAGCAAAAATTCAAAGACTCATTAACAATATATGCTTCAGCAATTGATCCTTCACTTCAACAATTGATCCTTCGGGTTGGGCTTTACTCTTAACATAACTCTTATATCGACCCAATATTCTGTTATCGAATATTACATAAAAAGTGTTTGAAAATAATAAGTCAATGAACAAGATAAATGTAAAAGTATATATTTATACAATATAAGCAATTACCTTTCAATTGGAAAATCCATCTTTAATGCAACGGGACCTCCAAGTTTTGCTTCTTCGGGTAGGTGAACAGCTAAATGAACCATTACATCAAAAAATGCTGGTGGGAAAATTCGTTCTAGTTTACATAAAATTATAACAATCCCTTCTTGCAATTTCTCTAAATCATTTATATTCAATGTTCTTGAACATAATTGTTTAAAAAAACAACAGAGTTCTACAATTGCACCACGCACCTCCTTTCGCAAAAATTTCCTAATTACAACCGGAAGAAGTTGTTGTAACAACACATGACAATCACGAGTTTTCAAACATGATATTTTGCTTTCATTTTCTCGAACACATTTAGAAATATTTTATGCATATCCATCAGGAAACTTCACAGATTTCAAGAACTTGCAACAATTTGGAATAAAAACAAGAAGAATTGTTTCCTTCATGGAAAATCGTGTTTAGTATTTAGAATTATGTTTCTATTTCAGTGGTATTTTGCTTCAGCAGTGTATCAGAACATTTTTTTTTTTTTTTTTTTTTTTTTATAACTCAGGTGTCCAAACTTCGGCCAACTAATCCTGAGGAGTGCCGACCTTCCCCCCGGTTCGCCACTCGAGTAAATTCGGATGCGGACACATCTTATACACACTTGGACCGGACATTCGGGATGCGGTTTACCTTCCTATGGACCTCCCTTCACTGCTGCACCATGCCCGTAGGGGCAATGTATCAGAACATTCTTTATTTCTTTCTTCTGTAGTTTATGTTATGAAATGCATTTTCTTTTCCTGTCCTAAAACCATCTGAACAGATCTTTCATAAATTGATTCAGGAATCTCCAATTCCTATCACAAAGCAGTTCAACTGCAGATTTAAAAGGACAAAAGCAATAATACAACAATTCTTCTTGACTACCTTTTTGATTCCCCTACATCGATACATAGAAATAATTTCATAAGAAATGAGAAAGCCATTTTTAACTCTGTACAGATCCTTATCCTAAAGATTGTAGGCTAAAATTTCATCAAACCAAGACTATCAAGATCTGAGTAAAATAAGGATAAAAATAGTTGTACACCTTGTGGTGTACATAATCCCATACACCTCCCTCACATGGAGGGGAGCCCACAATTTTTTTATTATGTCTGGGCCCCCCTCCATGTGAGGGGGGTGTAAAGGATTATGGATATTATTATGAACGTCTAGACTTGTCCGTAAAATAAAAACGAACTAAAAAACAAGAAGCCTGAAATGTGTGTACACCTTGCTTATTTTGGGCACAACAGACTAAGCATATAAAGCCTGTCATTGAGTTTCTTCCTCCGCCGCCTCAGCCATTAAATTTTTGGCCGGCAGATCCTTCTTCTTCCCCTTCTGATCTCCAACTGTAGAACTACTATTCGCATTCAAATTGTTTACACCAATATTCACATTCCCATCAAAACAGAACCAGAACTCGCACTCTGATTAGCGAAGAAATTCGTGTGAAATAGAGCACTCCCGTAACCCTCTAAACCAAAAGCTTCAGAACCAGTGAACCACCACCAATGGTTGTGTTGTAGTCCAAAAACGACTGTAAACGAGTATTGGTCGGAAATTAATATCTCTATTCCGATGGACCAACTCACCCAGCAAAACAGAACCAGAACTCGCACTTGTCTCCGGCAAAATCAATTGAAATGTACAATTTGAATATTTAAAACATGACCTAAACTCATATAATTTGAAATAGAATTATAAAATGAAATATATTAAAAATGGCCCAACTGGTTTCGAACCGGTGATCTGTTGACCTGCAATTAATTTATATATAAATATATTAAAAATGAAGAATTCTTGGAGATTTTTCTTCTTGAGAGATACCGGCGGTTGGGGATAGTAATCTGATTTATTAGTTGAAGTAATTGTATTTGTGATTGGATGGTAGTATTTTTTTGTTCACGAAAAAATTATTATGGAATTTTTATTTAGAATATTAATAAAACATTGGTTATGCATCGTTGTGGTGAATAAGTTTTATTCTTAGTAGATAATGGCTTCTCGAACAAGAATTGGCAAGAAAAATAGAGTTTTTGCTATATCCTATGGGCCACCTTCAGAAGTTTCCTTGTTAAACGCAACATGCAATGGTCCATTATCTGAGACTACTCCTCAAGCTAATTCCTCATTGTCTCAGACTAGTAATGTTCAAGTTCCTACTCCATTAACTCAACCTCTTCAGGTTCCTGTCCCATTATCTCGGTCTCAACCTCAACTTAATTCGTCACAAGCAACCACATTGACACATGAGACTATTCTCAATTCCAACGGTAATAATTTATCTTTATGTTTATGATATAAAATCATCCTAATGTATACATTTAATTGATAGAATCTCATTTTTTGCTTATATATTCTGATCCTTTGAATAATTTATTTCATAGATTCTCATTCTTTAAAGAGGAAGGGACGTGGTCCTACAAGAGGGAAGGGCACCGATGATATTGTCAGTGCAGCTGGAAAAATATCATTGGAGATTTCTAAAAAATTGGGAAGAGCTATTGGAAATCAGCAAGCACGTTTGGCTAGTGAGTGTGGCTACGTTGTTCGATCCTTCGCTCCACTCCATTACAAAAGGTGGATCGACATACCCAGTGAAGAGAAAAATAAATTATATGATCGAGTTTTGGTAAGTCATAAACAAATTCACTTTTTACAACATTTTGTTGAATAGTTATTCGTTTCCCATATTTTTATAAGCCACTTTTTTCTTTTTTGGTAGGCAAAATTCAAGCTTGATTTGATAGTTGAGCATGTTCATAAATGTGTGAAAGATACTTTAGCGAGAAGATATCGTGATTATAGATGTAGACTCAAAGATAAATATTTTAATGGAAAAATATTAGATGATGCAATAAAGAACTGCCCAACTGACATAAAGCAAATTGATTGGGACTGACTGTACCAATATTGGTCTATCCCTGAATTTCAGGTAACTTTTATTGAAAATACTAATACTTGTAAATATTAAGAATAACATAATTTAGATGTTATCTTAAAATAATTAATGTAATTAAAAATAATAAATTATAATAGGGAGTTAATTATAATTATTTACAAATTAATTTCAGGCGCTATCTACACGTAATTTAGCAAGCCACAATTGCATCAAATATAATCATCATGGCGGATCAAAATCATTTGTTGCACGTCTTGAAGAAAAGGTAATATTTTCTTTTGAATTTATAAAGAAAAATATATTTATATAACATGATATATATTATTTCAAACAGAGATCAATTACTAAGGACAACGCACAAGGAGAAATTGACATTTATTATGAGATTCATTATAGTGAGAAGAAAGGGTGGGTAAACGATGAAGCACGAACAAGATATGTAGGTATATTAACAATTTATTCATCTTTATTGACATTTTTTTTTTTATATATTCTATTATTAACATATATTCCCTCTTATTTTCTTTATTTATATATAGGAGAGGATGCTTCAGATTAAAGAGCAACCTGTTCCAGAGGGATCTGAGGCACTGAACTTGAGATTATGCAGAAGCTTTTAGAAAAATCTAGAGGTTACATTCGAGGACTTGGACATGGTCCAAAACCTGCCTCACTCTTCATTTGACGTCGGTTGATACTGAATCAATAGCCATTCGAGAGCAAATACAAAAGCAGGAGCAAGAATTATTGGATATACGTTCCAGACTTTCTCAATTTGAGACACTAATGCATAAGTTCGTATCAAGTCAAGTTAGCATGTCTCCCCAACAATCTGAACCAGCAACAATGTTCAGCACACCATCGCCTGTTGATAATTTATGAATTATGATTTGTTTATTTATTTGCTTTTAGTGTTGAGACATCTATTTTTCTTTATGGATTGGTTCGACCTAGTAGTACTTTTTTTGTAAGTCATTATGTGATTGAAAGTTTAATCGTCTAATGATTTTTATTTTTTTTAAATTTTTTTTGGAAATAACTTTTTTTCTAGAAATTTTATAAAGTTTTTACTATAAAAATTTCCTCTTGATAAAAAGTAATTAAAAATTTTAAAAAATTGTATTACATATTAAAATTTAGGTAGAGCCTAGATTGAAAAACAAACACTGGTTACAAAAAATAGCGTTGCAAAAAGAAGTTAAAACAACAAACAAAAAGTGTTACAAAATATAATAAAAGCAATGAGCGAGGTACGTCGTAAAAACATTACAAAAACGTACATTTGAGGGCTTTTACATCATGCATTGCACGTTGCCGTATCCTTCTACTCTACAATAACATTGGAGCCTACAATATAGGGGAGAGAGTTGTAAAAAAACCTATTGCAATATTTTTTTAGCCTTTTTTTCCTCCAACTATAGAATTTTTAGCAACAAATAATTTTTATCGCAAAAAGTAGACCATATTGCATCACAAAAAATTTGTTGCAAGAAATAAAGGTTTGTCGCCATAAATTTCCCATCAAAAATATTTTGGCGCCTTGCTTCCTCCATATTTTTGGCGACATTCTTTATTATTTGTCGCAACTTCTTACATTTCACGACAACTTTTTGTGTCACTTTATATGTTTTGGTACTTTTTTTTCCATCACAATTTTCGCGACAAATTTTAAAAATGTGTCGCGTTAAGTTACTTATTGCGACAACTTTTTGTGTGTCGCGAAAAATCTTATCGCGAAATCATATTTTTGTTGTAGTGATTCTTCTTTATAGGAAATATTCTTGATATAAGATTGTACAAAGCTGTTTTAGAAACAACGACTCTTGCTGGCCTTTTGCAAAATAATATCATCTCATCAATTTCAAGAAAGCTTCTTATGAGATTTTGGAGCAGCAATATTTGGTGGGTGAACTTGTTTATACTTTTCCCTTGAACTTGTTAAGTGCAATATTTCTACCAAGTCGTATTGGATGAAGAATACAATGCAAAATCGGATAACTAATTTTCTCAATCGGAGGAGTACTAATTTTAGTCATCATCTTTAATTCTAGTCTTTATCTAGTTTTTAGTTATGAAGATTGAGTATTCATTATTAATTTTAATTTATCTTTTATTTTAGTTTTCATCTTGATTTAGTCTTTACCTAGTTTTTAATTAATGTTTTAATGGAGTAAGTCTTAAATAATGGCTGAATCAAATTTTGAATTGAAATAAAAATATCAATTATTGGGATTTTATCCAATTTCTTCGGTATTTAATATTTAAAATTAATGAGTCCAAATTTTATGTATTCATGCGCGAATCAAAGAGTTTTTTATGTCTAAATTTCTCGTAATCCTATGAATCAACAAGCACTAGAAGGCGATTAGTTAAAGTAATAGATTTGATGAGTTAAGAGTATTGTCTCACGAGTAATAAACTTTAAATTGAATTATATCAATCTGTTATCAAATTCGAATGTAAAGTAACAAAAGAGATTATTGTATTTATTCTAAATTAACCTAATGTATTGGAATTTCGAATCCACTTATATTATCCTATTTTCAATTCTTGATCTATTTAATTTAGTATGATTTGTGTATTTGTGACAATTGATAATCTAATTTTATTTAACTATCTCTCTCGATGTAAGTTAAACATATTTTAAGCATGACCCGATCGTACTTCTAGTGTGAATTCATATGCAAATTAATGTATTCAATTACACGATTATATATATATATATATATATATATATATATATATATGATTACATAACATATATGTTATTCTTAACATTTATTGTCTGTATGTTAAATTTCCAAAGTTCTAAACTCATTGTGAGTCTCCTAACACTATAACAAGTAACTAATTACCTAATTGGTGATCAAGTAATTAAATAATTCAACAAAGTATATGTACAAAATCAATCAAAAATACAAATTCACTAACTACTTGGTCTTTGAATTAAAAACAATCAAATAATAAGGTTCATATTTATCCAACATAAAGAAATCTAGCTTAACATATTTCTAAAGATAAAAAAAAAAAAAAAAAAAAAAAAAAAAGAAGAAGAAGAAGAATAGAAAATGTATCACTCAAAATTTAAATGATTACAAGAAATATGTGGAAGCAATTTCTTGTTCTTGATCTTCAATATCAAGAATTGATTCTTCAAGTTCTTAATATTTATTGATCCAATCCACGTTCTAGATTTGTTCCACTCACCAACTTATGATGAATTTGCACATCCTTTCTTGATAGATTTTATGATATGATGTGATTTGAGAGGTGAGAGAAAGATATCATCTAATGTTTAGCCCTTGTCATGAACTTATAGATAGTGAAATTAGTTCAAGAAATGTGTTCGAATTAGTTTCCAGAATAATTTCTATCATAGAAGAAAAGTTGACCAAAATTTTCCAATGCCTTCACATGGTACAACTGGTTGCATGTATGGCTTTACGAAATTGGTCTCGTCTCTCGAGTAATCAAATTTGCCTTCTCACGTTCACACCCCCACACGCATGGTTTACATAATAATTTTTTATTTTTGGTTCCCAAGCTTTAGAAATCATCATTTTTCATTACTTTCTTCCAATTTCACTTAAAATCATTGAGTTGTTCCTAACAAATAATAAATACACAAGATTAGGCTATAATTTATCAAAAGTAATACAAAATATATTAATTTAATGGCATAGTTAAGTGTACAAAATACACTTATCAAACACCCTAAACTTGAACAATTGTTCTCCTTAAACAAAAACATGTGCCATCTCCAAAACGCAAGCATGCAATGCTAGTTAACTACTTGGTGACTAAACAATCAAGTAATGCAACAAATTTGGTCACATAACCTGTCGTTTGTCTCATTATTGAAATCATTGTGTTAAATCTACAAACAATTTCAAAATAACAATACAGAAATCAATTTTTATGTATTCAATGTAAATTGACGTAAGTTTGTGCGAAGAATTAAATAAAACGTCATAAATTCAAAAGTAGCTTCAATTTTCGACCTTAGTGATCAAATGTTTCCTAACTTCACTCATGAGATCACCTCCAAATTTATTCTTTTAACTCTTATTCCCAACATGGAATCTAAAGCTGGGTTTTTTAAATAATACTTAACCCTCTAGTTTGGATAGACTTCATTAATTGCAATTTAATATATCAACAAATAGGAATTCTTTTTTATTTTGATTGCTTCAACCTCTAAGCATCATTTAGGCTAATAATTATCAAAAATCTAATTCTCTCAAATAAGTGTTTGGGGTTTAATTAATGCATGTAGTGCGTCTTATACTACATGCATATGCACTTGTTTTATTCAAGTTTGTTGTGCATATTATGCTTCACGCATTACCTTGATCCCCTTTTTAGTTTTCTTTCTAGGATTTTCAATAGTTGCCCTCATTGAAATCTTTTATATGGTAGCTTCACCATGAATCATAGAAGCTTTTTCCCATTTTTTATGCAATGATTAGTACAATGCTCCTCACTAAATACCAATTCTCAAAAATCGATCTCTAACTTAAGATTTTCATATAATTTTCATATTACTAGCTTTTGACAATCCATACAAGAATTTGCACACATGGAATTCCCATTCATTACAATATATTTCAACAACAGTTTAATCATCCTCAGTAATAATTAGTACTGAATCAACTTATTTTAGTCTAAAGATGTATAATGTAATGTAATGTAATAATTTTTTTGGTTTAAAATCTAAGGTCCACTTTTTCAACCGATCAAGTACGAATCAACTTATTTCCTTTACAATGAAAAACTTAATTAACATGCTCAATTGATATCAAATTTTACATGGACATACGAAAATTAATCTAAATATGCAATTTATTCACAATTCCTAAATTAACACAAAGTTCCACTTATATGCATTATTGTCGGGTTAATTTCACAAACGATCACTGAAGTTACGTAAAAAATACAAAACGGTCACTGAAGTTTCTAGTGGTTTCACAAATGGTCACTGGAGGACCAAACCCATTTTCAGGCCAACCAACCACCATAACTCCACCTTTGGACCACCATAACTCCAATCTCGGGCCACGTTGGCCATCGACCAACATACCTTCTTAAAGCCCTCAATGCTCTCTTCGTAACTCACCTAACCACTGGCCGTAACCCTGTCGGAATTGGCCGAAAAATCGAGTCAAAGTGGGTTGCTTGGGCTGAAAATCCCGAAAAATCAGTCAAAGCAGCCACTTTTGGACCACCATAACTCTAACATTCGGTCACCTTGGCCACCGCCCAACGTACCATCTTGAAGCCCTCAATGTCCTTTTCGTAACCCACCCAACTACTGTCCGTAACCCTGTCTAAATTGGCCGAAAAATTGCTCCAAAGTTGGCCACGCGCGCACAATGATTTTAGAGCGATTTTCCGGCCAACTTTGGAGCGATGTTTCAGCCAATTTCGTCGGGTTTACGGCCAGTGGTTGGGTGGGTTGTAAAGAGGGAATTGAGGGCTTCAAGATGGTATGTTGGGCGGTGGCCGATATTGGAGTTATGGTGGTCCAAAAGTGGCTGCTTGGACTGATTTTTCGGGATTTTCAGCCCAAACAGCCCACTTTGACTCGATTTTTCGGCCAATTCTGACGGGTTTACGGCCAGTGGTTAGGTGGGTTGCGAAGAGGGCATTGAGGGCTTCAAGAAGGTATATTGGTAGATGGCTAACGTGGCCCGAAATTAGAGTTATGGTGGTCCAAAGGTGACTGGTTGCACTGAAAATGAGTTTAATCCTCCAATAACCATTTGTGAAACCACTTGAAACTTCAGTGACCGTTTGTGCAACTTTTGAATTTCAGTGACTGTTTTGTGTTTTTTACGTAACTTCAGTGACCGTTTTTGAAATTAACCCATTATTGTCAACAAGACTAACTAACCCACACAATTAAGCAAATTAAAAATGAAAATTGTTTTGGATTTTTTTAAAAAATTCAATTTTTTATTTTTATTTTTTTCCATATATAATATAAAGCAAAAAAAAAAAAAAAATTCATACAATCACAAAAAAAAATAATAAAAACTCAAAATTTTTTCCACCCTTAAACTTAAATAAGATATTTTTCTCAATGTCTTAAAATATTATCAAACAAGTAAAATAAAAGGACAAATAACGGAATAAGAGACTCTCCAAATTATTGTCTAATAATGGAAGGTAAATTGAAAAAAAAAATGATGTTAGACGATCAACTTGACTGCGTTCTTTCCTTCTTTCATTGTAGCTTTGTGTGTTTAGGTGTCATATTCCTGCAAAATAAATAGAAATTAATCCTTAGTAATATGGAACAATTTATGTTAAACTAGAACACATCACAACCTATAGGACAATTCAGAATGAAAATACCTAAACTACTAAAAAACAATAAAATTTATTAATCCTATCATCTAGAAACCATAGTAAATAAAAGGGAAGAAAACTGAGTTACCCTATAATAAGCACTTGCTTATAATCATTAGCTTGATTTTGGCAATCTGTATCAAGAAATTCTGAAGAAAACTTTTGATGCCTCGCTTAGTTTTCTTCTTTTGACTTTTCTCCACTTTTTGTTGATATTCCAAATCTTTTACCTTTGCTCTTTCAATGTATTAATAAATTGCCTAGTCGATTTGATTCAAACTCAGCTATGTACACTTATACCTCATCTTCGAATTTAATCACAAATTCAGTCAATGGGAATCGATAAATTCGAAAGAATGTGTGTTAATTTTATCTACATTAATTATCACTTCTTTGTTTGGTTTCTTTGTAATTATATTTCATCCTTTTTATGCTCTTCTTCCATACTAGATAGCTTATCGGGTTGAATGGTTGATTCACAATCTAAATTAAAGGGTAATGGCAAGCTTTTCCTTTCAACTTTTTCTAGTGAATTATTTCCCCTTTAAAATTTGCTTCAGTGCATGCTACTTCCCACACACATGTTGCTATCATCCAACTTGACAAGTTCATTATAATATTTTGTAAGTACATTCTCATTCAACAGATGACCATTTTCCACAGCCATGATGTGCTAATCCCAATCGACATGTACATAATCTCTCACAAACATATAACCTTTATCAGATTTGTTATTTGCTTATTTTCGACATTTTAAATATTGTATAAACCACATAAGATTTAACCTACGAGAGTCAGTACATGTATATAACAATGTCCAATATAATGCATCACATAACAAAACCAAGATATATATCTTCTACAAGTATATCATTATCATCCAATTCGGGATTATTAATTGCAAAAGTTTTGCTCCTTTGTTATCGTCGGAATAATGCATATAGTGCTGAATAATACCGAGAAAGAACATCAAACACAAGAGAGATCAAGATCGTGGTGGGTAGCCAAAAAATAATAATCTAAAAAAAAAAAAAAAAATTTCAAATCCAATTACGAATTAATAAATTCAGCTTAAAAACTTTATTCCCTGACAACAGTGCTAAAAACATGCTCGAGTAAAACTTGAAAGCATATGAGATCGTCAACAAGTAATACATTTGATGAGTTAAGAGTATCGTCCCACGAGAAATAATTATAAATTGAATGATATGAATATGTTATCAAATTCAAATGTAAAGTAATAAAAGAGTATTATTATATTTATTGTAAACTAACCTACTAATTAACTAATATGATTATAAATAAAATATGGGATAAATGTGTTGGAACTTCGAATCCACCTATATTATCATATTTCCAATTCTCGATCTATGTAATTTAGTGTGATTTGTTTATTCATAACAATCGAAAATCCAATTTTATTTAACTATTTCTTTCGAGGTAAGTTAAATATATTCTAATCATGATCCAATTGTATTCCTAGTCCAATTTTATGTGAAAAGTAACGCATTTAATTACATGATTATCTATATGATTGCATACACCATATATGTTATTCCTAACATATATTGCGTGTATGTTGAAATTAAAAAATTCTAAACTTATTGTGGACCTCACAGCACTTCAATAGGCAATTAATTACCTAATTGGTAATCAAGCAATTAAGTAATTTAACAAAGCATGCAAGATCAATCAAGAACACAAAATTAACTAACTACTTGGTCTTTGAATTTAAAACAGTCAAATAATAAAGTTCATCTTCATCCAACACAAAGAAATTTAACTTAATATGTTTCTAAAGATAAAACAACAAGAAGAGCGGAAAAATATCACTCAGAATTTAAATGAATACAAGAAATCTGTGGAAGCAATTTCTTGTTCTTGATCTTCAATTTCAAGATTTTATTTTTCCAGTTCTTGATAATTTTTTATTCAATCCATGTGCTAAATTTGTTCTCCTCTCCAACTTATGATGGCGTTGCCCCCTCCTTTCTTGATAGATTTTATAATATGATGTAATTTGATATGTGAGAGAGATCCCCTAATTTTTAGCCATTGTCTTGTATTTATAGATGGCAAAATTAGGTAAAGAAACTAGTTCAAATTGAATTTCAAAAGAGTTTGTATTACAAAAGGAAAATTGGCCCTGTCTGTAAAAATTCGGCCTCGCATGGTACAAGTGCTTGCTCATGCATGTCTGTGCGAAATTGGTCTCGAGTGGTCAAATTTTACTCCTTGCGCGCTCATGGATTATCTAATAAATTTTTCTAGTTCCTAAACTTTGAAAATCATCAGTTTTCACCAGTTTTTAATTCCTTTCTTCTAATTTCATTTCAAATCATTGAGTTGCTCCTAACAAACGATGAATACACGAGATTGGGCTATAATTGATCAAAAGTAATACAAAATATAATACACTAACTCATAAGTGTATTTTATACACTTATCCGGGCTCGTAAATTGGACATTTTGTGGTTCTTTTAATCAAATTATAGCCTAATTTATGATACAATGTGTTATTAGGTGATATTCGATGAATGGAACGGGAATTGAAGGAAAGAAGCAAAAACTAGAGAAAAATGGCAAAATCCAAAGTTTGGGGAGTAAAGTGCAAATACTCAAAAGTTGTGTCAAACCCCACGATGAAAATTTGAGAATGCTCGGGGTCAATTGGATGCAATTGGAAGTCAAAAAGAGTGAAATATGGCCAAAACATTTTCACAAATCAATTTTGAACCGCACAAGGATGTTCTAGATTTTCAGCCAGAAATAGTTCTACTCGTATTGCTTCAACTGTCTCGAGATATAAGTAATCACCTTTTCACGTTGTATCAAAACACAACCCAAACCTTGCTTGGAGGCGTCGCTGTAAATGACAACTCTATCAAACCTTCAGGCACTATCAATATGGGATCTAAGACTATCTCTGCTTGAGTTCCTGAAAATATTTTTTACATCTTTTTTTTGTCCATTGAAACTTCATATCCTTTCTAATCCACTAAGTCATCCGTCATGCTATTTTTGAGAAATCCTCTAAATCTTCTGTAATAGCCAGCCAACTACAGGAAACTGAGAACTTCACCCACACGACCGGCCTAGTACAATTTGTTACTGCTTCCACTTTAATCGGGTCTATTTCATTTCCTTGGGTGTTAACCGCATAACCGAAGAAACCTATGCAATCAAGCCAAAATTAGCACTTCTTGAATTTTTAAATGCAACACGTTGTCATAAATTTTTAAACATCATTGCATGAAAACACAAAATTCATGATAATATGAAAAGACATTTGATCACTTATACTAGTATAATTCATGAACTTTGGATTTTTTTCAACTCAACTCATTTTAAACTTATGTGAAGTACAACGTGTAAGAGACTCGTGTGTGAAATGTGATTCCCTGTGAGTAAGAATCAAAATCTTAATTTTGTGAGAAGAGACATGTAAACTAAAATCACTAGTGAATGAATATTTTCCTCAAATAATGAAAGTCAAAACCAGCGACACTAGGATTTATTAAATAAAGATAGCTCATATTAATTTTTTTTGTATAACTTTTTCTCTTCCTATCTACGAGGACATTTTTTTTCACATCTTATGTGAAGATTTTTCTCTATTAACCTTTCTAAATGACTCTTATAGTGAGCTTCAGCCCAATGACTTTCAAGTCAAATGATTATAGGGCACCATATTTTTGATACCCCTAGCAGACCTAATCACTCAAATCATAAAAGCTACAAAGAGAAGTGTAAGATGTATCATTCCTTTTCTTTTGACATAGGTTTCGGATCATTGGAAGCCTAGGTCAGCTAGTTAAAAGTCAATTCATATTAACTGTCACTCCACTACACCAGTGATCGACATCCCAAATCTCACGATGCGGTCAAAACTCACTCACAAGAACTCAGTGTATGTAGTCCAGACGATACATGAAGCACTTGGTTATATTTTTAATCACATATAAATATGTTCTTATCACTAAGTAGTTGTTATTTTACTTGAGAGAAACTATCGAATAAATTAAGAAAAGCAGATATATAGCCTGATTGTATGTTGTCAGAGTCTAAAAAGTGAAATTGAACAAGATAAACTATGATGAAATCGTGAAGTCTTTAACATCTCATATTTTAATTCCAACCAACAACTTGATTTTATTGCTTTTTTTTTTTTTTCCTTCACGTTTAATTTGATCGTTCACATAATAACAGGACTATTAATTTCGATATTCAGTAACGTGGATCTGACCTATTGAATTATGATTATATCCACTATTCTGATAGTAAAATTCGATAGAGATGAAATTCGAATTGGAACAGTAGACCTCACTGCTTGGACTTGTAAGATGTCCTTCATAACTTGTGAAGGGGAACCATCAGAAGTCGGTCTGGTAAGCACAATACCAATCTTGGTCCTACTGCTTAGGCCGACTTTCGGTGTTCTTTTTCATTCATTATTTTAATTTGTATTTTGTTAAGTTAAACACTTAATTACTACTTATGAGGGAAGTCTAGTCTTCCAATTAAACTACCTTTAAAATCTAATTAAAAGACCTAGTAGACAAATTGTTTTGGGTTTTTTATCATTTATTGTTTTGCGTTTTATTTTATTTATTTTTTTGGTTGCTGCCATTTTAACCTTCTGTGCTTTCTTCCATATGGCCGCCACCACTACCCTAGCTAAATTAGGCACTACAATCAACTAAAAATTTATAAAACAAAGTGGACGAAATTGTGCTAGCTGCGTGGCATAGCTGATCGGGGGCAACGATGACATGAGACATCAACAGAGCCAGCTCCGAGATTGTTGAGGTTCTAGGCGACATAATTATTATGAGACCCTTACATATAATATTATTATTTTTTTTTTAAACAAACAAAGCAATACTTAAATTTTTAAATAAATTAACATATTTATATTTGAACGAAGAGTTTATAGAATTCGATGATTTAGATCTCCTAAAGTTATAAATGGGAAAAAAAACTCAACATGTCCTTCCATAATCTATTTCGACCACCACTCATTTCATCATTCATGAGATCATAGATTAAAGCCACACTCTATGAAAAGAAGTTACCAACCATTTGGCTCTTTTCCTCTTCCTGAACTTCCTTAAAACTTGGAACCAGCATGCCGTTGTAAAATCAGATGTATAATCAAAGTTTACACAAACCAAATACCCAAAACAAAAATGGATTAATAATCTGGAAGCCTTAAATTTTAGAAAAAAAATATTTTTATAATATGTACCATTACTAAACTGTCCAGGCCAAAAATTCTCATTATTTCTCACAGCCATTAAGTAAATTGTTCCACGTTATACTTGTAGGCACGTAGTTCCGCACACAAAATAAATGGATGTCTATGTTTTTGTGGGTGCGTAGTCGAAGGTAGAAGGGCCTGACCGAAACTGGTGGCATGGGAGTGCAAAATGAACATAAATTGTCAAGTGGCTATATCTTATCATATCTACGAGCAGTCAATAGTAAAGCAGTCGCCACAAAACCCCAAATGAAGAAGCCTTACTGGTCCCCTCCATTTCCATCTCGAAATGAAGAAACCTTACTGGTCCCTTCCAAGATAAAGAGTTAGTACTATCCAACATCATCTCTCTCTCTCTCTCTCTCTCTTGCCCCCTACGGTTTTGAGGCCCTAGGCCATTGCTTTGTTGGCTTTGGTCGCAAATTAATTCGACAAATCTAATTTAATTCTTGAAATTCACCAATAAATTTATTCTCCAATTAATTGACGTGTCACGTTATTGGTGTTTAACATAATTATGTAACAATATGATCATTTATACATATAAATATACAGTATTCAACGTAACTCAATTTTAAATCTATTCCCTGTTGAACAAGGCGTTCCCCATGGAATATGATGAAATTGTCCTGAAAATTTATATAAAAATAAGCAATTTTATACCTCCCATCCATTTGTTGTTGATCATTAGTTATCAAATTTGACTTCACTACGAAGTTACAAAATTATTGAGATTTTTTGTATTATATATTAAGCCCTTAACGGGAATTAAAATTTAGATTTTAAGTAAGTTTTGATAAAAATTGATAAAATATGTGGTTGAAAAATTGTGGATCCCTTAAAATATGCGGTTAAAATTAATTGTCGACTTTAAACTTAAATTAAAATTTAGATTTTAACCTCTACTAAAACAGGGCTAAATAAAATTATCTATCAAGTAGACAACGTACTTCAAGGGATACTGCAATTTTCTTGATGGATACCGGTTTGTTTGAAATTCTATATTTAATAACGACGGCTCTAATGGAACACATTATTTTAAAATTGATTTTTTTGCCTATTATTTTCTAACGATTAAGAATGTAATTATATGTAGGGTCTGTTTGGACGGGACAAGTCAAAATTACTTCTAAGAATCTGCTTTCAAATATGTTTGATTGATTTTTTGAAGATGTTTTGTCTTGCTAGAAGAGTTTTTAGGGAAAGTTGGCTAAAGTAACTTCCTCGAGAATCTCTTCTACGAAAAAACTAGGGTAGCATAATATTTATCAAACCTATACCATTGGTGGATAAAATATTATCAAAATGTATATAATCCCCAAGAATTATTAATTGAAAAAACACCCGTTGCAATTTATCGAATTCTAGAAAGTTTAAAAATTAAGTGAAAATCGTCAAAAAGTTGTAATAACACAATTTGAAATTCTGAGAATATTATAAGAATGACTCTTAAGAAGAAGAGTGATTTTCAAACCTTTAACCCAAGACAGGCCCTAAATGCAAAAAGTGTAAAATTTAGTCACTATATTGTGAATAGTGACAAAGATACATTTTTAGATGATAAAGTCACGAGTTAAGATTATTTAGTGACGAGAAAGATCAATAGATTTTAATGATTTTGATTTGTGAACCTTTTGATAATTTTAAGATT
The DNA here is from genome assembly GCA_019395295.1 of Osmanthus fragrans. NCBI lineage: Eukaryota > Viridiplantae > Streptophyta > Magnoliopsida > Lamiales > Oleaceae > Osmanthus > Osmanthus fragrans. The sequence goes on along the minus strand of CM033346.1, from coordinate 16,551,364 downwards.
TCGAGGGACAAAAGTGAAAATAAATTTCAATTTCAATAATATATTTTGGGGCCAAATGTGTATTTATTGGAGGGAACTATATATAAGGTGTTTACTCTACACCATTTCAATTTTTAAAAAACAAGGTTTAAAATGTCCGGTGATAAATAATAAATAATATATTATATATCTACTAAATATCCAACTTTTGACATGTATAGAGTAAACTCCTCTACGAGTTCCCAACTTTTGTTCATGTATAGAGTAAACTCCTCTACGAGTTCCCAACTTTTGACAAGTGTGACAGTTATGTGCCCAACTTTCTATTTGTGATACTCATATCGCCAACTTTTTTACACTATAGTTACATAAGGGAATGAGAGTTTTTAAGGATTTTATATGCATATTAACTTAGTTAAAACAAATATCTTAATTATATATGCAAGTTTTTATGCTAGGCAGGTGATGTTGAGGAAAGTTAATTGAAAAATAAAGTAATGATAGATCCTCTCATTTTACAACTTTTTGGACATCTAAAGAAATAATATGGAAATTGTTTCAATGCACTGACTTTATTATTCGTCGAAGAAATAAATATTTGTTACTCATCAATAAATTTAGGAACGAAAATTAATATGTTAATGAAAAGCTTTGAGTTCCATAAATTAGGTTTTCGCTATACTTTTCAACTCAATTAATGTCGTTTTACCTTCCAACAGATAAGAAGGATTAATTTTCTTGCTCATTCCATCTCTCACCTATTCTTACTTTCAGTCACTTTTCTTTCCTTTGTGCACTAATGAAACCTTCAACGAGGTAGATAAATCGTACTAGGTTTAAAGATGCTAGCTCGAATCAACATGAAAGTCTAAATCACACAACTCAGTTCTTAAAGATAAGGCAAACCGGATATAGGTTTAGCTGTGGAATTGTTGAGAAATGGAATGGTTGTTCAAAACCAACAATATAGGTCGGATTTGTTCTATGCGGCTGCATAGAACAAATCCTATGCGGCCGCATAGAATGGATAGAAACTTAATTTCTGTTCGAGTATAATTATGCGGCCACATGGTTTTGTACTATGCGGTCGCATAGTGCATTTCTAGGTTACCGTTGGAGACATTTTCTACCATTTGTAACTCGAATTTGGTGCCCTTTCAACATATTTTTGGCTTCAATTCGTGTACAATAGTGAGACCTATAAATAGAGGAGCCATGTTCTTAGTGAACACAATTGAAAAACATTGTTTCATACTTATATTCTTTACAATCAAATTCAATATCCATTCTTCTACTCACATTCATATTGTTTCTTTGTGTTATTGAGTTTTGGGTGAAAATACTTGTGCTTTAGTATTTTCACAACAAAGCTTGATTAATCCTTCAAACCATTTGCCGGAAAACCTTTTAGCATCTCAATTTACTGGAGAAGGAACAAATATTGTTTGAGGACAACGATCACGTGTTTGGGCCTTATTCGAAGTTTGATTTCTAGTTTTGTTGATGTTTCCAAGATTGTTTTCTCTCCTCCTTCGGTGAAGTTTTCCAACAATCTCAAACAATATTATACTGCAATGGAGAGTGAAACAACAATGGCTACCATAAAGTTGATGAATCAAAACTTGGTTCGTTTGGATCACTTCGATGGCACGAACTTCACAAGATGGCAAGATAAGTTGAAATTCCTTCTTACGGCGTTGAAGATTTTTTATGTGCTTGATCCGAATTTGGAAGATCTACCCGAACCATCCGACAAAGACACCGATTAGTCAAGGGTGAATAGAAAAAAGCATGAAGAGGACGAATTGATATGCCGCGGTCATATTCTCAACTCGTTGTCGGATCGGTTGTATGATCTATACACCAATACAACGTCGCCAAAAGAAATATGGGATGCATTGGAAAGTAAGTACAAAGCGAAGGAAGAAGGTACCAAATTTTTTTTAATTTCTAAGTACTTCGATTTTAAATTTCTTGAAAACATCCCCTTGCTTCCCCAAATTCATGAATTGCAAATACTAGTCAACAAATTGAAGGCGGTGAAGATTGAAATCCCAGAGACCTTTCAAGTGGGAGCAATTATTGCTAAACTCCCCGGTACTTGGAAAGGATACCGAAAGAAAATTATGCATAGTTCCGAGGATCACTCCTTGGAACAATTGCAAAAATATTTGCTCATTGAAGAAGAGTCAAGAGTGCGTGATAAGAGTGAAAACTCTTATAAAGGCACTTCTAAAGCAAATGCAATTGAGAAAACTGAACCGCCAACAAAATTCAACAAAATGAAGCCTTCAACGAACTTTAACAAGTTCAAGAAGAAGACAAAATGAGGTTGTTTTGTGTGTGGCAAATCTGGTCACTATGCAAAGGATTGTAGACACCAAAAATAAAACAACTTCGAGGGCAAAGTGAACTCCATCAAAGAGGATAGAATTGTGGCCACCATTTGTGAAATCAATGCAATCAAGGGAAAATTTTTCGGATGGTGGTATGATACTTGTGCTACAATACATGTATCATATGACAAATCTTCTTTCAAGATTTATCATAAAGTTGACGGTGACCAAGAGATTCAAATGGGTAATGAGGTTCGATCTAAAGTGATTGGAAAGGGAACTGTGGAAATCATCTTCACTTCCGGCAAGACCATTACCTTAACCAATATACTACATGTTCCCGACATGACTAGAAATTTGGTTAGTGGTAATCTCTTAGGAAAATCGGGTATCAAAAGTGTATTTGAATCCGGAAAACTTGTATTATCCCTAAATGGAAAATTTGTTGGAAAAGACTATTCTAATGAAGGAATGGTCAAATTATGTACTTTTGACAATTTGAATGAGAATAAAAATAACTTTGCTTATGTTGTTGATTTATTTTTCATTATGGCATGCTAGATTAGGACATATTGAAAAAGTACTATGAAACGTATGATGAAATGTGACTTAATTTTATATGATGAAAATGATGTTTTTAAATGCAAAACTTGTGTAGAAAGTCTTATCAAAGTGTAAAAAGGACATCTAGTATCTTAGAATTAATTCATACGGATATTTGTGAATTAAACGACATGTTAACTAGAAGTGGAAATAAGTATTTTATTACCTTTATTGATGATTGCACTAGATACACCTATGTTTATTTAATGAAATATAAAAGTGAAGCTTTTGATATATTTAAAGTGTATAAAAATGAGGTTGAAAATCACTTAAATAAGAAAATAAAAACCTTAATGAGTGATAGATGTGGAGAATATTTTTCTAGTGATTTCAACATATTTTGTGAACAACATGGCATAATTCATCAATGTTCGCACCTAGAACAACGGAACAAAATGGTTTAGCTGAAACAAAAAATAGAACTTTAGTTGAAATGTTAAATGCCATGCTTACCTATGCTAAATTGCTATTTAATTTGTGGGGTGATGCCTTGTTAAGTGCATGTAGGATATTAAACAGAATTCATTCTAAACAAATTAAGGTTTCTCCTTATGAATCTTGGAAAGGAAGAAAACCTAACATTGGATACTTCAAAGTGTGGAGGTGTCTTGCTTATTGTAAGAACATAAACCCTAATAGGACCAAGTTGGGTCCAAAGGCAATAAATGTGCATTTGTTAGATATGCTAGCAATAGCAAATCATACAGATTATTAAACTTAGAGACCAATGTGATTATTGAATCAAGTGATGTAGAGTTCTTTGAGGATTCGTTATCTTCGGATAATGAATTGAGGGAAAATCTCTTAGATATCCCTACTCAAGTGGAACACAAGATGAAACATCTTCTAAAGGTGTTGATGAGTCAAGTGAGTCACGAAGAAGCAAAAGAACTCGAATTGAGAAGTCTTTAGGACCGGATGAAATTGATTCTCAACGCATTTCTTTTTACATAGTAGAAGGAATGAATTGAATGTAGTAAGAACAACTCCATTTGTTCTACATGTTGAAACCGATCCTAAAACTTATAGAGAAGCTATGACTTCTCGTGATAGCATGTTTTGGAAAGATGCAATCAAAGATGAAATGGATTCAATAATGTCAAAGAATACTTGGGAACTTGTCGATCTACCACCCGGATCCAAACCTATTGGATGTAAATGGGTATTCAGGAGGAAATACAATGTTGATGGTTCTCTAAATACCTTTAAAGCTAGATTAGTAGCTAAATGATATCGACAAAGAGAAGGAATAGATTATTTTGATACATATGCACTGGTAGCTAGAATAATATCGATAAGGATATTATTCGCACTAGCTTCGATACATGACTTGCATGTTCACGAAATGGATGTCAACACGGCATTCTTGAATGGGGATCTCGATGAGGAGGTTTATATGGAGCAACCTGAAGGTTTTGCTCTACCCGAAAATGAACATAAAATGTGCAAGTTAGTAAAATCGTTATACGGTTTAAAACAGGCACATAAAAAGTGGCACGAGAAATTTGACTTAGTTATAATTTCGTTTGGTTTTAAATATAATAGCATAGATAAATGTTTATATTCAAAAGTATGTGATGATTATGTGATATTTATATGTCTATATGTTGATAACATGTTGATTATTAGTAATCACATGGATGGAATAAAAGAAAAAAAGAGGTTTCTATCTTCCACATTTAAGATGAAGGATCTTGGACAAATGGATACTATTTTGGGTATCAAAGTCACGAAGACTAGTGGGGGTTACCACCTAAGTCAATCACATTATATTGAGAATGTGATAAATAAGTTCAACCATTTTAACATAAAGGAAGCAAGTACCCCAATTGATCCAAGTTCAAAACTTGTAAAAAATGATGGAAGGACAATTGCTCAATTAGAATACGCAAGTGTTATTGGAAGTCTTATGTATGCAGTTCAATGCACAAGACCAGACGTAGCATTCGCAATTAGTAAACTAAGTAGGTTTACTAGTAATCCAGGCAATGACCATTGGAAGGCTATTGGAAGGGTTCTTGGGTATTTAAAGAAGACCAAGGGCTTAAGCCTACAATATACTAAATTCTCGGCTGTCTTGGAAGGATTTACCGATGCTAGTTGGATATCTAGCACGGGTGAGAATAAATCCACTTCCGGTTGGGTGTTCACTCTTGGAGGAGGAGCTATTTCTTGAAAATCAAAGAAACAGACATGTATAACACACTCGACCATGGAATCCGAATTCATAGCATTATCGAATACCGGGAAAGAAGCTGAGTGGTTTAAGGATCTCTTTTATGAGATACCTTTTGGACCGAAGAATACATCTTCAATATCTATCATGTGTAATAGTCAAGCCACATTAGTAAAAGCATACAACGAGGTATACAACGGAAAGTCTAGACATATGAGTCTTAGACACGACTACATAAGGAAATTAATCAAAGATGGAATAATTTCCCTAAATTATGTTAAGTCTATCGAGAATCTAGCGGATCCTCTAACTAAACCTCTAAATCGAGATTTAGTAACATCTACATCGAGTAGGATGGGGTTGAAACTCTTAAAATAGAAAGATTCACCAATGATAGCAACCCTACCTGTCATTACTCAAAAGGTAATCCACGGGTTCAAAGGGTAACAACAAGTCATTTGATATGTGGATAGTTTCAGCATTATTCAAATCCGCGATAACCCTATCCTAGTTAAATAATGCTGGTTGTTACTGAAGTGAGGGTTGAGCTTCAAGCTCTTAATGAAGTTTAGTGCTAAGAGCACAAGCATCTCTAAAAGTAGCAAAGATGCTGAAAGAATTTCACCTAAACAAACTTCGAGATGGTGCCGCCTCAATAGAGAGCTAGAGTTACTCTCTTAAAAGTTTGTCGAAAAGGATGAGCGCAAGGCCATAAAAGCGCTAAGCGAGTTTGAGAAACTTGAGAACACGTGGTACTTGTGTGTGTGTTCTTACCGATTTTGTCACATGGAATAACTGGTTCAAAACTTCACGCTATCTTTGATTCCGACTTTACCTTGTTAGAATTACACTATGGTTAGATTCAAATCGAAAGATATCTAATCCTTAGGCATGAGTATCGTTTACGATTGAATGTGAGACTTGTTAATTTTGAACAAGTGGGGGATTGTTGAGAAATGGAATGGTTGTTCAAAACCAACAATATAGGTCGGATTTGTTCTATGCGGTCGCATAGAATAGACAGAAACTTAAATTTCTGTCCGAGTATAACTATGCAGCCGCATGGTTTTGTACTATGCGGTCGCATAGTGCATTTCTAGGTTACCGTTGGAGACGGTTTCCTACCGTTTGTAACTTGAATTTGATGTCTTTTCAACATATTTTTGGCACCAATTCATGTACAATAGTGAGACCTATAAATAGAGGAGCCATGTTCTTAGTGAACACAATTGAAAAATATTGTTTCATACTTATATTCTCTACAATCAAATTCAATATCCATTCTTCTACTCGCATTCATATTGTTTCTTTGTGTTTTTGAGTTTTGGGTGAAAATACTTGTGCTTTAGTATTTTCATAACAAGGCTTGATTAATCCTTCAAACCATTTGCCGGAAAACCTTTTAGCATCTCAATTTATCGGAAAAGGGGCAAATATTATTGGAGGACAACGATCACGTGTTTGGGCCTTATTCGAAGTTTGATTTCTAGTTTTGTTGCTGTTTCTAAGATTGTTTTCTCTCCTCGTTCGGTGAAGTTTTCCAACAGGAATGACCCATATGAGGCAAAGTCTATATTGCGCTACCTTACGTAGATGAAAATTGCTCGGAAATGTTCTATCATCGCCAGAGTTCTTTAAAAAAAAAAAAAAAAACCATCCAACTAGCTTGCATAGACATTGATTTTGTTAGTGAAATAACTATTATTTTTGCCGAATGCCATAGGATAGGAAATGTCAAATGATATGATTTCTTCTCGGTTGTTTAATTATGTATTTCAAAAAGGAAATACTTGACGTGTATTGAAAAAAAAATATTATTTCATTTATTCCACGCGTTTTTATTGAAAAAATATATTTTCCTTTATTCCACGTGATTTTTGATATTGTTTCTATCTTTGTGATATTTTTAGGGTTTGTCATACACTCCTATAAATACTAAACTCTTTTCACAAGTTTTGCATTACTGTAATATAGAATAATTGTGTAAGTATAATCATTGTATTTGTTTTCTCCGTATTAGTCAATTGAATAAAATATTCCGTCATCTGCCAATCAATTCTTTACTTTTTATCTTGTTGTTTATTTGCAATCATATACTTCATATTGTGTTATATATGTTACATCGATCCGTTTTATTTTTCAACAAGTGGTATTAGAGCTATTGGTGGTGATTTGTTCGATGTTTTTATTATCGATGACAGTTATGAAGTTAAAATTTCGCTCTTTGATCGCAATACAAGATTTTTATTGTGGCAAGTGAAGATGTGAGCTGTACTTGTACAGGCGGATTTAGATGATGTGTTGTTAGGATTTGACAAAATGCCATCAACTTGGCTGATGGAGGAAAAACAACGAAAGAATCAGAATGCACTTTCACAATTTCATTTTCATCTTTCGAATAACATTTTTTTCAGATGTTTTGAAGGATAAAATATCAGTTACGTTGTGGTTGAAGTTGGAGTAATTGTGCATGACTAAAAGTCTGACAAGCAAATTGCATATGAAGCAGAGGTTGTATTCTAATCTCATTGTAGAAGACGGATATTTGGAAAATCACCTGACTTTGTTCAAGGAGATCGTCGCTGATTTAGAAATATTAGAGGTGAAGTATTATTACCACAACACTTTTTAATTACTACACCATAATTTTCTTATTTACTAAAATATCCTTAAGTAAAATTACATAATTAGAGTTTTTAATATACTTTTTAACTAAATAAATTATAGTTACACCACAAATATAAACCCTAATTTTCTTCTTTCTTTTCCTCAACATCTCATTGTTCAAAATTTTTCCGGCGACTTTTGCCTTTTTCCACGGTGGCAAGATAATTTTATCTTCCTCACGGTAAATAAATTTATTTTTACAATTTATTTGTCAAATTTAAAAATTAAGAATCTGATTTTTTTTTTTTTTAAGTCAAACAGATTTATTATTATGAATTTCAAACAAGTGTGTACGATTATGTTTCGGATTCATGAATTTAAGCATATATAGTCATCATAATTCATGAATTCATCATGAGAGACAAACCCAGGGAGTATTCATATCATATGTATTAACATTGATTACCGTGCATTGAAGTGTCTGTAAATGAAATTGTAAATGCTATAAAGTACACATTGAGTACCGTGTATTTTCGTGTCTGTTAATGAATTTGTGTTTACAGGCTATAACGTTCTGTGAATTTATGTAGGCAGCAGGTATACGAATTTCCAAGTTAGAAATAAAAACTGGGTTTGGCAACAGGGAAACGGCATAGATAGATATTAAAATCAAAATTCCAAGAACTTGATGAAGATCACTTCTAGAAGCAGAAAATGATTTTAGGAAGTCTAAAAAGGCAGATACAAGAATGTAAAAAACTATCTATCTCTTTTTAGTGATCGTCAGGGAATGATCTGATGATATCCGATTCTTGGCGACGACCACTATGGCGGAGAATGAAAATGTGTATGCTTTTAACCATTCTTGGCGGCAACCATTTTTAATAACCACACCCTGTATGTCAGGGGATCCAACTTACGACGAGCCCCCGCGGCCGCTCATACTGGATCCGTCGAGAATTATTTTTTTTGTTTTGAAAATAGAAAAACAATTTATATTATATAACTGATAATTCATTTCATTTACTAACATCCTTGTTAGCCTAATTGGTTAGAGCTTGCACTGTGGAGCTGGACGTTTTGGGTTCGAAACTCCAACAATATATGTTTTGTAGTTTTTTGTATTTCAATAATTTTACCAAAACAAGTGGCAATTATTGGAATTCGAATCTGACACCTCCTTTAAACATATTGTCAACTCCACCATCATGACAATCATTGATTTGTGACAATGATGGAAACAGAATAATATATATTCAATATTACTCGGGTTTAATGCAATTTAATCTGTAATTTGTTTCTCTTCTTGATTTTTTCTCTAATCAATTGATTTAAAAGTTTGGTTAATTAATGGCAAATTTATTATTATTTTTTTAAAAGAAAAATTGGCTTTAGTGTCATATGGAGTCTTTCAACAAAAACTTATTTAATTAATAGAAGATTCCACTTTTCATTCATAAAAATTGATTGCGGAAAAGTGGGATCACACAAACACATAAAATTGATATAAGCACATAAATAATTTCAACTTTGTTAATGTAATAATGCTTGTTTAATTAACTCTAATTGTAAACTAAATATTGACATTTTTGTTAATGGATATTGCATATTTGATTGAAAAATAAATTAGGATATTTTGCAGATTATAGAACGATTTTTTCATCCGAAATAAAAGTTCGTACCTAGTTCTAGTCTAGTTCGTACGATTTTTTGAATATTATTTAACTAAATATTAATAAACAATATCGCTATCACGGACGTTGACCGTTGACAATAAGTGTTCAACGTTCGCGATTAGCTCTAGCTGAATTTGAACTCTAGATTCGTCCCTGCTGTATGTCCATTCATGAGTATGTTTTTAAAAGAATGAAATTGAAGATGAAGAAGAATATTGGTGATAAGTACACTATAATTTTTTGTTTTTTTTTTTTTATTAAATTAGGAGTATAATTGTAAATTCATGATGTGGTTATTAAAAATATATTTTAATTGTTGTGTGAATATAATGTTGTGTAGTAATTAAAAAGTATTATAGTAATATAATTATCTTTTTTTTTTATCACGTGGGACCCATAGCATTTGAGAGGATGTCACCTCAGGGATTTTCTGTTGGTGCAGCATTTTCCTTGGAATTAACAATAAGGTGGGCGGTTGTTGGAGAGAAACAGAGAAACATATACACGCACGCAGTCTTCTATAGCCTCCCTCTAGAAAGATAACTAATAAAATACAAATTAAAACGTCGACTCATGCTACATGGCTTTCCTTTATATATGTGTGTTTCATCCTTACCATTTAAAGCAATCAAAGAAATTTCATGTCAATACAAAGTTGTATCATTGTGCAAGTATTTCATGTCACACCTTCCGTTAGAAAAGTTAATGAAATTTAACCTAGTTACGTAATTGAAATAAAAAGTTGAGATAACTGATCATTTTGAATCGATCACAAATGGGAAATTTCTAGATTGTTGAATCATTTTCTTTTTTTAACATTTAAATGTAAGGTCTAACTTGTACGTTACACGTAGTCAGTGGCGGAGCCAGGAATCCATCATATGGTGGGCTACTGGGTTGGATGGTGGGCTACTAGGTAGGATAATAGAAAAAAATAGGCTTAAAACAGAGAAACATATACACGCAATCTTCTATAGCCTCCCTCTAGAAAGATAACTAATAAAATACAAATTAAAACGTCGACTCATGCTACTTGGCTTTCCTTTATATATGTGTGTTTCATCCTTACCATTTTAAGCAATCAAAGAAATATAGTTTTTTTTTCCCTCCTTTCTTTCACACAAATGGATATCACCTTTCTCTTCAGTTACTCTACTTTTGCTCTCTTTATGTCCCTGATCTTCCTCTTCTTCATCAAATGGAAGAAATCCAAAGCTGATACAAGACTCCGAAAACTCCCACCTGGACCAAAACAGTTGCCCATAATTGGAAATTTCCACCTTCTAAGTCTACTTCCACATCGTGATTTCAAAGAATTAGCCAAAAAATATGGACCAATAATGCATTTGAAGCTCGGTGAAACTTCAGCAATTGTTATATCTTCCCCGGAAATTGCAAAAGAAGTATTGAGAAATCAAAATCCTACTTTTGCAGCCAGATCAGGAAACATGTCTACTGAGATTTTATGGTATAATCATACAGATATGGCATTTAGTCCATATAATGATTACTGGAGACAAATGCGTAAAATCTGCGTTTTGGAACTTCTAAGTTCCAAACAGGTTAGATCGTTTGCTTCCATCAGAAGTGATGAGGTTCTTAAACTCATCAAATCAATTAAATCATCTGCCGGAAAACCCATAAATCTCACAGAGAAGATCTTCTCGACGACAAGTTCCATTACTGCAAGAGCATCGTTCGGTAAAATATGCAAGGATAAAGACACGCTGGTAAAACTATTCCAGGAAGGTAAATCCTTAGCGGCAGGCTTTGAACTGGCTGACTTGTTTCCTTCTTCGAAGATACTTAGACTTTTCAGTTCGAGTAAGGTAAAATTATGGGCAATGTGCCGCAAGGTTGATGCGATTTTTGACGAAATACTTGATGAACACAAGGAGAATTTGGCAAGAATGAGCAAGGACAACGAAGGGTCAGGTCAAGCAGAGTCGACAAGAAGGGGAAACGGAGAGTTTGGGAACGAAGATTTAATTGATGTTTTCCTACGAGTAAAGGAAAGCGGGGAACTTTCCATTCCTATTAACTATGATAACATCAAAGCTGTTATTACCGTAAGTATTTTGGCTATTATTTAATCTTCTGTATGTAATTTTAATTCCTAGTTATCTTTTGATTGACAAGAATGGTGGATATTATGTAGGAACTGTTCTCAGCTGGAACAGATACATCATCATCGACAGTTGATAGGGCTATGGTCCAACTTATATGGAATCCACGAGTAATGGAGAAGGCACAAGCTGAAGTACGAGAAATCTTTAAGGGACGTGAAATCATAGATGACACAGATCTTCAAAAGTTAATGTACCTAAAGATGGTAATAAAAGAAACCTTGAGGATGCATACAACAGCTCCCCTTCTCCCAAGAGCTAGTACGAAAGATAGTGAAGTCAATGGATATTTTATACCTGCCAATGCCAAAGTCTTTGTAAATGCTTGGGAAATGAGCAGAGATCCTAAGTATTGGACTAACCCCGAAAGTTTTGAACCAGAACGATTTGAGAACAACGGTTTAGACTACGCTGGAAATGACTTTGAATATCTTCCATTTGGATCAGGAAGAAGGATGTGTCCGGGAATGACTTTCGGTATAGCTGGAGTTGAGCTTCCTTTAGCTCAACTTCTCTATAACTTCGACTGGAAACTCCCAGAAGGAATCAATCCAGATAATTTAGACATGACTGAGAAATCTGGAATAATTGCATCAAGAAAAGAAGACCTTTATGTAATTGCTACCCCTTACGATCCATGACTTTGTCCACTACTAAATAATTTAAATAAGTCAATATAAGACATACTTTCATCGCAGATCATGTTTTTTCTTCCTGTAATCAGATGTAAAATTTGCATCAATAAACAGTAAATATACTATTTTTAGGTGCGGAGAAGTTATACTTGGAATAGACCAATTTCAATCCACCGTCACAGTAGTTCTTTTCCAAAAGAACTTAATTGATCAGCTGTAGTTTTCTGTTTTGTTTAATATGAGATCTGTACGTGTCCACTAAATTTAGGTTGCTAACTTATTTAATCTGTTACAAATGTGAAACACCAAGGGGATGTTTGATAAATTGGACAAAATAACACAATAATATTTTAAATGTCTCTGTAAGTAGATTAGATTCAATGACATGTTCAATAAGTTCCATAACATTTTACAATTTTTTTAGTTTTTTTTTTTTTTTTTTTGCCTTAGGTATTTTATTCAATAATATTCCATCCACTACAGTGAATACACAGATCATTTGGAATTCTACCATGCCACTAAAAATTTCTATTTTTTTGTTGGCGCCTCTAGCATAGTGTGGTGGATGAAGTGATTTGGCGTTGTGGGGTTCCTATTGGCTCCAAATGTCAATGCTGTTCATAGGGTCATGAAGAAACAATAGATCATGTTTTTGCAACCAGTTCTATTGCTCTTCAAACATGGCAATATTTTAGAAAATTATTTGGGGTTAGAGTTCCTACAAATATTTCGTGGCGGTCTACAATGTTACTTTGGAATGCTCATTTTGGCGGGTCAACACAAGAACATCTTGTAGCTTTACTTATCCCACCACTCCTTTCATGGGAGCTGTGGTTAGCCAGAAATTCTGCTAGATTTAATGATGAGACACTAAACTTGCACAAAATTTGTGCTAAAGTTAAACGTTGGCTACACGAATTGAATGATATGCTAAAACCAAAGAAAATGTCTATTTCCTCCCATTTCTCACATATATCCCTATGGTTTCAATACGAGTAAAAACTCCATTCCTTGTAAAATCGTACCCCCACAACATGGTTGTTATAAACTTAATATTGATGGTGCTAGTGCTGGAAATCCAGGCCCAGCTGGTTGTGGTGGATTGCTACGGGATTGGCAAGGGAAGGTAATTTTTGGGTTCTATCATTATCTAGGGGTTGGCACTAACACTTTAGCAGAGGTATCAACACTGAGAATAGGCTTTTAAATTTGTTATGTCCTTGGCATCGAAAGGATTGCAATAAAAATAGTTTCAATGTGGTGGTTCATTGGTTTCATCATCATGTTAACATACCTTGGTCTGTTCGTCTTATTTGGGAGGATATTTTGGAGTTTGCTCATGTTATATCTATTGATATATCGCATATTTATCGAGGAGCTAACCAGGTGGTAGATTCGTTAGCGCGTCTTGGAGCTCAAGGTAGTTCAAACTTCTTAGAATCAATCTCTAGTTTCCCCGTTTATTCTACTGGTTGCATATTTTCCTTCTTTTCATAATGTTAAAAAGGTATTGTAAGGGAAGTAGTACTTTCTCTTTTACTGATTTATATTTGTTGACCAGCATTCACGTTCACTGTAAGGGAAGTAGCACTTCCTCATTTATTGTTTTCATCGTTTCCACATGTAACCACGGTATTCCTCTGCTACAAGTGAGGACATATTAATAAAACTTCGGAGGTACCGCCCTCCTTCCCCTTGAAAAAAAAAAAAAAAAAAAAAAAAGCTCCCAATCCCATGGATTAATTTCAGAAAACATTAAAAGAATTTGAGAAAAGTGTCCATATTAATTTTTAAGTACTTGTTTGCACGATTTTTTTAGTTCAAAATAATTACAATTAATAAAGACAATTGTATTGACCAGCTAGGTCCCTACAAAATCATAACATGCATATGATGTCAAACCTGTTTCTTTCAATATATTTTTAATATATATTCCTTATCCTTAATTTGATAACTAGAAACCGTCTGTCATCCTGGGATTGTTACGTTTGATATTAGTTCGAGAAGGAATTAGATACGAAAAGATCCACAATTGAAAATTAAATGAATGAAAACACATAATCCGTCTGAGGCGATGATTAAAGAAGATACAAATGAGTTTATCTCAACTTACATGATATTCGGTATTCTTCAAATTCAATGAATTATTGATAAGAATTGATAATCGATATTCTTGTGCAAATCAACTAATATTAATTGCGACTTCCTCATATTTTATGTGAATCAATGGGTTTTAGCTGTGTTCTTATATTGTTTCTTGACATTCAATTGAAATCAATTAATTTGGATCTTTGTTTGTCAATATTCATGCATGCTTTCAGTTGATATTAGAGTTCAGTCATGCTCTGATTGAGACTGGGTTGTTATTTGTTAATGAATTCCTTTAGAAAATGATTTTTGTCCAGACTCAAAGACTCGAAAAATAAAACAGATTGACTTGGTAGCTATTGATTGGGTGTTTTGTTGTTTATATTTTTCAAATAGTTCAATAATGTGTTGACACGTGTGCACCCTATTTTTGAACTTTTTTTAGCCTGTTTGTGTAGCATATCTCAATTCCTTTTTAGGCCTTTTAATTTAGATAAGTTGATTGGCATGTATTTGGGCGAGTAATATGATGATCTCATTTTTATTTTTTTTATTTGTTTTACACAGAGGACGATGAAGATGTAAAGGATATTAATCGAGCAATGGTTTCTTCTCACAATGCGTTGGGTAGTAGATCAAAGTTAAAATTGCAGTTTATTGATTTTTTTTTTGAAAATTATTGTGATGAAACTGCAACACTAAAAGAATTTTATGTTTTCCCTGCAAATATTTTTTTGTAGGGAAAGGTTCTTATTTGTGGGGAAAAAATATTTGCAGACGAAAAATATTTGTAGGCACATTTGTGGGGCAAACATCAAGGGGATAGGTAAAAGACGACAAATTTTTTAAATTTGTGGGCTATAGATTTTTTCCTACGAACCCTTTGGAGATAAATACAATACGTCGCGTAAGATTTCCCCCGACAAAATTATTTGTCTGCTAGAATTAAGTTTGCCCATGAAAAGATATTGTTTTTCCCCACAAATTATGTTGTGGGCTAAATCGTGTTTTTCCCTACAATTTGTGTGTGTGTGTGTGGGGGGGGGGGGGAACATGTGAAAAAAAAAAACATGATAAAAAATTCGTCAATTTAGATCATTCTATTTTATTAATTGATCGAGATGAAAAAGCAACAATAATAAAAATTATTCCTAAAAATGATCGATTTTTTTTTCTATATAAAATTTTTTTCAGATGAAGAAGTAGTATAACAATTTATAACTAATATAAAGTAATAAAAAATTTATTAGGATACGTCTTTTTTTAACACACATGTTTGACGTACGTTTAACTATTTTCAATATTCATTTGGATCATTCGATATATCAATGATATAGTTCTCGAAATGAGTTTCGAAAGGATACAAAAGATTTATGGATTCGATTAGCGTACAATCGTCGGAGAATTTTTAAAATTAGCTTGTTATTGAAATTCTCGAAATATTAGTTTGAAACGGCCTACTTTGATGCTCCATAACATTTGCTACGATTGGCTGTTTCGCGCACTATTAATGATGTGAAATACTAGGCCATGAGTACTTCAAAACGATTAAGAATGTAATATTTCGATTTCGTTTGATATCCCAAATTGAGCCCTGAAAACTAAGACAAAAACATAATTGATTTAATAAATTTATTATGCTATTCTCTGAGCAAACAGTCATTCCCATTTCCTTTCATCGACACGTCACCTCCTTTTTGAATTTCTGTAACACCTCTGTGAGAAGCATTCTGTACGCCTAGCATTATTGGAATATGATGCTCCAATAGATAAATATTGTATTGATTGGAGAACTAAATACAGTCATTTGAAAGAGCTCCCTATGGATATAATGTAGTTTTGTATTGATTGGAGAACTAAATACAGTCATTTGAAAGTGTTCGCTATGGATATGATGTAGTTTCATCAAATTTTCCGAGAGCAATACCATCACTATGAGACAAGGATAAAGACATGCATTGTATAAGATTTGAGGTTGACTACATCATATTTTCCGAGAGCAATACCATCACTATGAGACAAGGATAAAGACATGCATTGTATAAGATTTGAGGTTGAATCTTCTTGAAGTCGTGTTGAAAAGACAAGAGTTTGAGATCCAAAAAAGGTAAGAGTCGAGTCAAGGATAGTTTAATAACTTTAGTAATTTAATTGTTATTTTTATTTTGTTAGGGCCATATTAAAAATTATTATGTCTAGGGTCTAAATTGAATTTTTTTTTTTTTTTTTTTTTAATTTGCAATTAGCTTCAGACTCCTTAATTTACAGCTGGATGGCACTTTCTTCTCATCTTTTGATAATTACTAGTTTGTGCCTCGTGCGATGCACGAGTTTTGTAGTTATTGTGTTTTTATTAGCGTAGAAAGTAAGGTGCTATTGATTTTAGTTGAGAGTATAAGATCAGCAGTAAGGATTAAATATTAATTTTTGTTTAGATAGAAGCATATTGCTGTATATGAATAGTAAT
This sequence comes from Osmanthus fragrans, assembly GCA_019395295.1. NCBI lineage: Eukaryota > Viridiplantae > Streptophyta > Magnoliopsida > Lamiales > Oleaceae > Osmanthus > Osmanthus fragrans. The sequence continues at coordinate 16,534,671 of CM033346.1, read as the reverse complement.
AATCATTTAAGTTTGTGTATTGAAATTTACCATTTATCGTCAAACATTTGTTTCAATACACGACTTCCACTAAATCATGTAATCTAGAATTAATGGAAGAAACACATGTCAAATTTTGCAAAAAAAAAAAAAAAAAAAAAAAACACGTTCTTACACTAAATTTCCAACTCAAATACATGAAGAAAAAAAATGAAATTTTCAACAATTTCGACAGAAAGTAACAGAAATTGTGAGACGAACAAACAACTCTGGGCATAAGGTAAGTCACAGAGAATAAATGTTCATCGCTCGCTTTGGTAAAATACCTAGGGGAAGAAATGAAGAGATTTTCGTGGGCAAAGTAAAAGAATATAGAGTGGTAATGAGACCAAAAGTTGGATATGGTGGTACAGTATTGGCTCTATGAATGGTTGCGTGAGAAATAGTAAAGGCAGAACGGAGTTAGACGTGATGGCAATTGCGTGTAAAAATGAAGAAAAAAGAAAAGTCTTGGAAGTGACATCTCATACTATGCTATCTCGCACAGTGTCTCACAGCACAGTGCGAGAAACTGTGTTGTCTCGCACAGGGCGAGAGACGTCTCGCACTATGCAAGACATGTGTATTGTGCTGTCTCGCACAGTGCGAGAAATGCCTCTCTCACTGTGCGAGACAGCACAATGTCTCACAGCACAGTGCGAAATGTGTCTCATACTATGCGAGACATGTGCTTTAAATTTTTTTTTTTTTATTTAAAAAAAAATTAGGCATGGCAGATGAAAAAAAGAAAAAATAAATAAAATTAGGCACGAAATCCTATGAACAGTGGCAAAACCAAACTCACTCTTTTATTTTATAGTGATGATGATAGTTAGGATTAGGATTAGGATAAGGATAGGATATATATATATATATATATATATAGTAGGTTTGACAGTAATTCTGACAAGGAAAAAAAAAATAAAAAATTACAATGTGAAACGTATATGAGAGTGTCACTCTCATATTTGAGAGTGACAAAAACGGCCTCTTTTAATATAGTAGGATATTAGCGTGAAGATTTTAATTTTTTTAAAAAAAATTTAATTTAGTTTTCGGTGTATGAACATTTAGAGTACAAATGTCCACCAGGTAAAAAAAAAGAAAGAAAGAAAAGATAGGCACAATTCAATCGAATTCATTTGGACCATCCCATTTATTCCAAGCTTTTGTAACAAATCTCAGTGGTAACTCAATTCACTACTTAACACAGTAATAAAAGTAGAATTACATAATAAACCCACAATCTTAACACTGCTTAAAACAAAATAAATTTCAGCTGTAAACTTCTCATAGCCTTCATGGTGAGAAATGACTATAATGACTGGTCAGAACACCGTGCATCTCTCAGATGGATTGCTGATGAGAATTTGTTCATCTAGGAGTCTCAAAGCTTTGAGCCACACCCCAAAACAGACTTTATAATTTCGCAGCACTGTAGGTATAAATCTGCATCCAGAAACAAAGATGTAAAAATATGTTTTAAGTAATCAAAGGTTCATTAATCCACCTACATGAATGTTATCACAAATATAACACCTAGATAAGTCATCACAAATGAAGATACAATGACTTACATGAATTTTGTAAAATGAAATCATAGGGAACTTCATCATTTGGACCCAGAGGATCTGAAAAATAATTGCATTAACACATTAATAGCGAAATTAATAAATCCAACCAAGGTTATGATAAAATAGAGAAGTTCACAGGGGAAAATTCTAAAGCTGATATATAGAACACATCAAGGAACGAAAATATAAGATTTTCTTGTTCAGAATATTAAGTCACAATTTAACTTACCGTTGAAAGATGAGATGAAGACCGTCTCAATCTGCACTTTTTTGTTAACCCAAAATTCCAGAGGCAGTCAGGACGACGTGAAGAAATGAGATGAGAAGAGAAATGGAAAGAGACGATTCCAGAAGAGAGAGACGTGAAGTTTTCCATATCTATATTTGTTTGGATTTTTTTTTATATCAGTTTGGATTTTATTTTCATTAATTAATTGGTTTTTATTTAATTAGTATAATATAACTATTTCCATATTTAATTGACTGCCACTTAAGAACCGTGCTTAGTAGATCGGAACCGTATATATATAGAGTTTTGCTATAATTATACTTTTTTTTACACTAAATTTGACATTTTACTCACAATCAAAGGGTGGAGCCCACAATTAAAATAATGGTGGATCCCATGCATTGTGAATATAATGTCAAAGAAAGTGTCAAAAAAGAATGTACTTAAAGAATAATTCATATATATATATATATATATATATATATATATATATATATATATTAGCGAGGAGATTTTAATTTTTTTTAAAAATTTCTTAATTTAGTTTTCGGTGTTGTTATAATTAAAAATTTAGAAAATATTTGATTTGTTTTTTGCCGAATTGTATATTTATTATATATTAGATATTTTTATTAGCGTGAAGATTTTAAATTTTTTAAAATCATCTTAATTTAGTTTTCGGTGTTGTTATAATTGAATATTTAGGAAATATTTAATATTTTTTTGTCGAATTGTATATTTATTATATATTTGATATTTTTAGGATTAGGATTAGGATATGATATATATATATATAGTAGGTTTGACAGTAATTCTGACACGCAAAAAAAAAAAATTACGACGTGAAATGAGAGTGTCACTCTTAGAGAGAGTTTTTAATTTTAATTTTTTTTTTCACTTTACTTAAGTAAACGACGTCGTGTTGGTTGACGATACAAATTGCCAACACCTGTCCCTTTAGAAACGGCCTCTTTTAATATAGTAGGAAATAAAATATTTTTGAGTTTATCTCTATTTTACATTCATATTTCAGAATTCTTCCGAATTAACAAATATATTGATGAGAATCAATTCTCAGTATTTATGTGCAAATCAATTAATTTTGATTGTCAATTCTCAATATTCTACGTGATTCAATTGATTTTTATTATATTCTTCGATAGTTTCATAGTATTCAATTGAAATCAACCAATTTCGATATTCATAGTAAATATTCACACTTTCATCTCCTTCAAATATTCTCTTGGAAAAATTCGTGTAATAGGAGTAATGTTCTCACTTTTTCTGTATTGTAACTCTCTACAAGTAATGCCTAACGTCCCCCTCCATCCGTAATAGTTCATTTTATTAATAGATAAGGTAGGAATTTATATCAATTCTTTGTCTAAGGATAGGTTATGGAGCAAATTTTGACTATTTATTTTCTTCATTTTATTTATTATTATTTCTTTCACTTTCAGTTACTCAAGGCGATTTTATCTTTTTCAAGTATATGGTTTTTTATTTTTTGACTTTTCTATTTGAGAACTTTACAGCTTGTTTTTAGTTTGGTGATTACTGAATAAAAATTGAGATACTTCAAACTCTGTCAAATTTTCGAATGCTCAATAATAAATAAATGCAATAAATAAAGTAAACACAATTTTATTTCATATGAGAATATTGTTATTTTTACCTCAACAAAATTATACTATATGGGTGCAAGCCCAACACCTCACCGCACAACCACCAACTCACCGCGCCACCATCACACACTTCAACATGAAGTCTGCCACCACCTTTTCTCCTCTCACCTGTGTGCGTGAAGCCGCTGACAAGACAATCCATCCCCAAATCACACCCTACTGTTGTAACAGTGCTATCCTACCATTCCCCCCATACGTACAAAGGGAAAAATTCCTAGTCAAACATCCATATATATACAACATCCATCTACACCCAATCACACATCGCCCTCCTCACCACGTCTTATGTTCGATCGCCATCATCTTCACAGATTTACCAGAAGTCCATTATACATTGATCTCAATCTTCCCATCCCCGCTGCTCGAAGACTTTTTCCCCCGTCCGCCACTCACATATACGTTTCATAGTCTGATTGCCACCGTAACTACTCCTATTGCATTGACAGCTCTTACTATTGTCGTCGTTGTTCCCACACCGTTCCACCACTGTTCTTACCATTTTTTGTCAGAAGCATTTATCCAGTTTATCCATTGTGTTTTGGTAAGGATTTAATTCCGGTTTATTGAAAATTTATCTTCTAGTTAAATGTTTTTGCTTTTTAGTAGTTTATTTTTAGTTCCAAGTTTAAATAAATTTATTTGGAAAAAAAAGGATCTCAAAGACCTTGAACACTCCCATAAAGTCTTATGACAACAAGTTGTCGACCTTTCAACAGACATTGTGTCTATGAAATCTGACTTATTTGAAATTAAGAGTCTTGTCACTGAATTATGTCTAAATCCAGAAAATGTCCCATAGATAATATTTTTTAATCCTCAATAGTAGGTCAAAATATTCATAACACTGCTCGTCAGCTCCCGAAATTTCACTTGGTGGTGAATTACATAACATATGTAATTCTAGGCATCACTCACACACTTCGAAATATTTGGAACCTTGTGTCCAACATATCACTCATCGTGAACCCCCTCCCCCATATTTTAATAAACATAGGGACCCTGCTAATGACATGACTAGACAAATTAAAGTAGATGCCCCTAAATTTGATGGCCGTCTAGACCCTGAAGCCTTTTTAGACTAGTTGGAGTCTATCGATAAGTACATAGATTGGTATCACATGCTTGACCATCAGCGTATTCGTATCGCTAAAATAAAACTCACCAAATTTGTGAAACACTATTGGTAAAATGTGACATGCAGTCTCGAACATTTAGGTTAACTTATCACTCTATTGGCAAAAATGAAAACAAAACTCACTGAGAAGTACATCCCACCTTTCCATTGATCTCAACTTCTAAAGCCTTTGATTAATCATAGATAAAACTCCTCGATTCTGTTTGACTATAGATCTTGTTTTGATGAGTTGATTTATCGTTCCGGTCTTAATGAACCCAAGAACATCCCTATCACTAGGTATATTAATGGCGTGAGACCCAATCTCAAACACCAAGTCAATATGCTCAGTCTTTTCTCCTCAGAAGACGCTTATCACAAAGCTCACGAATATGAGAGGTACTCTCGATCACCCCATACCCGTAGAGGCCCTTCAAACTTTGTGGACCCTCGCTAGTCTCACCTTAATCCATCCACCAACCCTGGTAGTGTCCCAGTATTGTACAATTGTCGGGTCATCATCACCATTACCATCATCTTCACTTTTTTAGAAAATCAATAAGAGTCAACATTTTTACTCGACTTCCTCCAGCGCCCCTAACCCTTCAGTCATGTGTCATCACTGTCAAAATCAAGGTCACATTGCCTCTCAATGTCCTCATAGTACTCTTATTATTAATCAAAAGCCACTATTCCCTACTCTAGAAACTAATAAATGTTTTACGGTCAACCCTATTGACCATTCAAATGAAGACCTCGACTGTGTTAGGAGGAAGGTCTCTCGTCTCGCTCTTGCAAATTAGTAATTGATTGGGGTAGTACCAACAATGTCGGTGCCATGTCAGCTGTGACCACATTTGAATTCAAACCCGAATCATCCTCGACCTTTCAAGGTGGTGTGGGTCGATAAGACTTCTTTGCTTGTCACTCATTCTACTCAGAGGATCTTTACTTTGACATTTTACCTATGGATGTTGCTTACATCCTTTTGGACCGTCCTTGGCTTTATGATCACAACATCAAGCACTTTGGCTGCGACAACATTTATGAGTTTGTCTTTAATGACAAACCTCTTCGGCTTATTCCAGCCTAAAACCTATGACCCTCCAAACAAACCACCTCCTAAAACAACGTCCACTTGTACTACATGTACAAACATTTGGATCCAGCTCTTACAACATCGGGTTGATGTTTGCTTTAGTTACCAAAGCGTGTTCCCAACTTACTTTTGAATTGCACATTGATTGTCCCCTTAATGTCACTTGTTGCTCGAGGAGTTTAGTGATATCACCATTGATGACCTACTCGATGGGCTCCCTCCCATTCGTGATATTCAACATGCTATTAATTTGGTTCCTGGTTCACAATTACCAAATTGTCCTCACTATAGGACGAGCCCCGTAGAACGGATCAAGTTTTACAAACAGATTAAGGCTTTACTATCTAAATGTTTTATTCATCATAGGCTTAGTCCGTGCCCATTCCCCATCCTACTTACTCCAAAAAAGGATAGATCGTGGCATGTGTGTTGATAGTCGTGCCATTAACAAAATTACTATTGAATATTGATTTCCTATTTTGCGCTTCGAGGACATGTTGGATGAGCTCCCACGATCTTTGTGGTTTTTTAAAATAGACTTAAGGAGTGGATATCATCAAATTAGGATTCTACTAGGGGATGAATGAAAAACAACATTTAAGAGTCAAGATACGAGTGGCTAGTTATGCCTTTTGGGATGTCTAATGCACCTAGCAGTTTTATGAGGGTCATGAATCATGTCCTCCGACCTTTCATTGGAAAATTTCTCGTGATCTGTTTTGATGATATATTTATTTATAGTCAATTATGATAGGCATACTTAATTACCTTAGACATGTCTTCCTTACCCTTCGTTCTGCCAAATTATAAACTAATCTTAAGAAGTATTTTTTTCTACTGTCATAGGTCCTACAACTTTGACTGAGGTTCGTAGCTTTCATGGATTAGCCCCATTCTGTAGACGATTCATCCAAGGTTTTAGTTCTATTACCGCACCCATTACTAAGTGTATGAAAAAAAGGATTTTTATTGGACCCCATCTGCAAAGAAAGCCTTCATCGCCATTAAATAAAAATTGATCAAAGCTCTCGTTTACACCATCCTGATCTCTCCAAATTTTTTGAAGTGGACTGCAATGTTTCTGGTGTTGGTATAGGTGTTGTATTAAGTCACGAGAGTCACTCTATCGCTTATTTCAGAGAGAAATTTAATGTGGCACGATAGAAGTATTCTACTTATGACAAAGAATTCTATGTTATTCAATCTCTTCGTCACTGGCATTATTATTTATTGCCTCAGATGTTCATTCTCTACTCTAATTGCCAAGCCCTTCGCTACCTTAAATCTCAACGTAATTGAGTGATCGACACGTTAAGTGGGTAATGTTTTTCAAGAGTATATATACGTTTGTCCTCCACATCGAGCTGAGGTTGACAACAAAGCGGCTAATATTCTTAGCCTTATTACTACTGTACTCCAGACTATAAGCACTACGGTGGTTGGATTTGAGCATTTGAAAAGATGATTATCCTAGTACTCCTGACTTTGGTATTATTTTTAAGAACTCATAACTAATTCTTTTCGAAATCACATTGTTTTTTTGCTTAAAGATAGTTATCTTTTTAAAGGTAACAAATTGTGTATCCCTCGTATCTCACTTCATGAGTTTCTTATTTGGGAACTCCATGTAGGAGGTCTCACAAGTCATTTTGATGGGGATAAAATTGTTACCTTAGTCAATGATAGGTTTTATTGGCCTTCCCTTAAAGATGACGTGACTCGCATTGTGTCTTAGTGTCACACTTGTCAATTAGGTAAAGCCTAACATCAAAATACTGGGATTAAAGATGTCAATGAGTCGGGCCGAAACTCAAGCTGAGGCTCGAGCTTTTTTCGGACCGAGCCGGCGAGCTAAATTGTCTTCCCTAATTGAGATATATATTTCCCTCCCCGTTCTTCATACTCCCTAGCATGATCTTGGCATGGATTTTGTCTTTGGGTTGCATAGAACCGCAAGAGGTCATGATTCCATTTTCGTCTTTCTGGATATATTTTCTAAAATCGCCCATTTCATGTCATGTTCCAAGTCTACTGACGCATCCTATATCCTTAAGTTATTCTTCGAAGAGTTTGTTTGTCTACACTAGCTTCCAAACACTATAGTGTCTGAGCGATTAAGTTTGTTAGTTACTTTTGGAAAACACTATCGAAATTGTTTGGGACAATTTTTAAGTCTTCATCAGCATTCCACCCCAAACAGAAGTAGTAAATCGTAGTCTAGGTAATTTGCTTAAGTATTTAATTGGGAAAAATTCGAGTAATTGGGATTTGGTATTGTCTATCGCCAAATTTGCATACAATAATTCTATCAATAGGTCTACAAGTCATAGCCTGTTTGAAGTCGTTCATGGTTTCTCCCCCACGTCAACCATTAGACCTAGTCCATTTACCTCCTGATTTTTGTCCAGCTGTATCTGCTCAATCTTTTGTTGATCATATCGTGACTTGCATGATGAGATTAAAAGAAAATTTGCTTTAAGCAACGACCCCTATAAATTGACAGTTGATGTACATTTTAGGCACAAAGAGTTCAAGATTGGCGATTTTATTATGGTAAGACATGGACCTGAACGTTTTCCAAAACATGTTGCAAAAAAAACCTTGTGCTAGATCACTTGCATTTTCCTTGTTATTAAAAGTGTGGGAAAAGAGGGGGAGCGCCGCGGCGCCCCATCCACGGCGCCGCGGCGCCCCATCCACGGCGCCGCGGAGCCCGGCACCTATTTAAGGCCCCTCCTTCCCCCCATTCATTATGCCCGGTTATGCCCCTTTTTGAGAGAAAAATAGAGAGAAAAAGGGAGAGAGCTAGGAAAGGTTGTACAAGGTAAGAGGTTTGTTCTTCCTTGGGTATAAACCATAGCTCGGATTCTTTCTTGGGGATTAACTTGAGGATTGTTCAAGTAATCCAAAATCATTTCTTCATTTATATTGAAAATCTCCATTTCACCCAAATATTGAGTTTCTTTGGAATTTTGTCAAAACTTGTGGTTGGTTCAACATTGATTCAAGGTTGTGATTGGACTTCATTTCCTAACAATTGGTATCAGAGCTACATATCAAATCAAGGTGGTCAAATTTCGATTTGAGGAAGGTAGGCTTGAATCAAGTGTGTAGACAAGGTGTTTGATAAAATTCCTGTGAGAACTTGGTTGTCGGATTTCACTAAAACGAGTGGGCAAATGACGTTTACTAGTGGAGCGGTGAAGATTGGGAGGTATGAGATTGAGAAGTTCAATGGGAAGAATGATTTTTCCTATTGGAGAATGCAAATGAAAAATTTGTTGATTTCTCTAAAGTTGCACAAGGCTTTGGGGGGCAAGGAGAAGAAGCACAAAAATATGTCGGACGAGGATTGGGAGGAGCTTGATCTCGAAGCACGAGAGTCTATCATTCTATGCCTTGAAAGGGATGTTGCTTTCTTGGTAGATGGTGAGGTAATGGCGACGGAAGTGTGGTCGAAGTTAGAGGCAAACTTCATGACGAAGGCTCTAACTAATCGGATCTATTTGAAATCCAAATTGTATACTTGCAAGTTGGATGAAGGAACAACAATCCGGGAGTACGTCAACAAGTTCGATAGGTGCATATCGGATTTGAAGGACATTGATGTGAAGGTAGATGATGAGGATCAAGCACTTCTACTGCTTCTTTCTTTGCCAAAGTCGTATGAGAACCTTGTTCAGACATTGATGCTTGTAGGTGATAAACTTGTGATGGAGGACACTAGAACATCACTTCTAGCGGATGATCTTCGAAAGATTGCTACTAGTGGCATGTCTACCATTGGTAACAAGGATCAAGTTCAAGGGTTGTTTGTGAGAGGGAGGAGCAACGAACGGGCAAAGGGCATGCGAGGAAAGTCTATATGGAGTTCTAGACCTCTCGTGGAAAGGTCGTGTTTCAAATGCGGCGAGCTCGGGCACTTCAAGGTTAATTATCAAAATAAAAGAGCGAGAAGGAAGAACAACAACAACAACAACAGAGAGGAGGGGGTTCATGGCAATCAAGAGGTTAGCTATGCCTCGGAAGAAGGGGGCATCGATGAGTGCTACACCATCACTTGTGATGAAGAAATCTCCGGTAAGTGGATTCTTGATTCTGGTTCCTCTTACCATATGTGTCCGAATAGGAAGTGGTTTACTACTTATACTTGCACTGATGGTGGAACCGTGTTGATGGGTAATAACCATGCTTGTAAAACGGTGGGGGTTGGTTCCATTAGAATCAAGATGCATGATGGAGTGGTGAGAACATTGATGGATGTGAGACATGTTCCTGATTTGCGAAAAAACCTTATTTCTGTTGGTGTGTTAGACTACGGTGGTTGCAAGATTGTGACGCGGGATGGAGTCAAGAAGGTTGTTTAGGACTCTTTGGTAGTGATGAAGGGTATTCGTCAAGGCAACTTATATGCACTTCAGGGTACTACAGTTACAGATGATGTAGCAGTTGAGACAAGTAGAAGTGGTGGAGACTTGGGGAAGTTCATTATCAGAAGTAATGTTACTTTTGAGGAGAACTCCAAGGTAGCTTGGTCAAAAGCTACGGTGCCCAGTGGTGTTGAAGCTGTAGGGAGTTCTAAATCTCAGGTTGTTGAGATAGAATCCAGGGATCGACCAGGTCCAAGTCATGTTCGAGAGGTGTATCATGGAGACACTCGAGAGGAGAGTGATGATGTGCTTGAACATGAGGAGGTTCAGCTAAAGAATGTACAAGCTCTACAACAACAACAGCTCAAGGAAAGTTTGGCGTCCTTTGGGCCAAGACGAGCATTCAAGCTAGTTCAGAAGTTGAGGTCAGACCAGCCTCTGAGGCACTACGGGCAATCAAATATGGTTGAGTATGCACTCTCATTGGGGGTTGATGTGCCCAAGTGGGCTTGGGCCCTTCGGGGCGGTGTTGGAGTGAGGTGGAGATGATATGTACATGGGTAAAGTGAGAACTACGATGGCTTGATCCCGGTGAAGGGTACGTAGGCAATCACGGTAAAGTGGTGCAGTCGGGTGCAACCATGGTAGAATGGTGCAGCCGGAATGAACTACGGGATGGCTTGATCCCGGTGAAGGGTACGTAGGAAACCATTGTTTAATGGTGCAGCCGGTTTGGGTGTTGGAGATGGATTTTATGGAGAGGTATGAACTACGGTGTGGCTTGATCCTGGTTCAGGGTACGTAGGCAACCATGGTTGAATGGTGCAGCCAGTTTGCTTCTTCTGGTGATCGTCCAAAATTTGAGGTTTATCAAATGATGGACGAGATGGAGAATTGTAGGAAAAGAGGGGGGGCGCCGCGGCGCCCCATCCACGGCGCCGCGGCGCCGGTGACTGAAGGATCGGGGCCGCGGCACCACTCTTCCGGCGCCGCGGCGCCCGGCACCTATTTAAAGCCCCTCCTTCCCCCCATTCACTATGCCCGTTTTTTAGAGAAAAATAGAGAGAAAAAAGGGAGAGAGCTAGGAAAGGTTGTACAAGGTAAGAGGTTTGTTCTTCCTTGAGTATAAACCATAGCTCGGATTCTTTCTTGGGGATTAACTTGAGGATTGTTCAAGTAATCCAATATCATTTCTTCATTTATATTGAAAATCTCAATTTCACCCAAATATTGAGTTTCTTTGGAATTTTGTCAAAACTTGTGGTTGGTTCAACATTGATTCAAGGTTGTGTTTGGGCTACATTTTCTAACAAAAAGGCTTGTAACTAACGCTTATCTACTTGATTTGTCAACGCACTTAAATATTAGTCCAATTTTCAATGTAGCAAACCTATATCCTTATCGAGGTACATTTGAGCCTACAATTTTGTTTTCTAACATGTTTATAGGGCAAGTTTCTTTGTTGCTCCCTTGAGCCCCTATCACCATATTTTCACATCAAGATGTCGTTGATGATGTGCTCGATGATGAGATCATTGCTTCCCCAGATGGAGATTTTTGTAGGTTTCTTGTGCGTTGGAAATGTTATCCACTTAGTGAGCTACTTGGATTACTGAAGAAGAGTTTTGTCAGTTAGATGCAATGCTTTTTTATGCCTACTTGGACCATACTTCGTTGGAGTCAAGTTCTTTTCAGTCGAGGAGAAATTATGCAACAAGGAAACAACAAAAAGTCTATTCAAGACAAAAGACTAGAATTCGAGTTTATCTTAATTATAGTAGTTAATGATATTTTATCTCAAGTTTATTTAGATAGAAATTTTATTTAATTTCAAAGTCCTTCTCTATGTAAAGGGACTTAGGGCAATGTTTGCAAACACATTTAAATTGTATGAATAAAATTACATTTCTTCCCTTTGATCCCTTTTTTCTTATTGTTTATCAATTTGTATGCTCCTGCATCACTATTACTCAAGTGGTTTTAAGATGACATCTTGCAATGATTTCAAAAAAAATAAAAATAAAATATGGATATGTATACGTGTATATATATATATTATTATTATTATTAATATTAAGGCTTTAGCCCAAATAGTGTAGCCTTTAACACCATTTGGATATTCCAAGAAGACACGCTTTTGGGATCAAGGATCCAATTATCCTCCATTTGATGTGATTAGATGATAATACTTTATACAATTATTTACTGTGCATTTGTTATAAAATTGGTTCATCGTATTTTCATGTTTTATGAACTACCTCCAGTTTCGAGTACACAGTGGTAAAGAAAGTAGAGAAAAAGGAGGTCAACAACAAAACTTGAGAACTTTTGAAAGCACTTTACGGATTGCAATTGGAAGTTTCTAATCAATCGTTATGCGCGGGTGAAAACTGACCACCATGCACAGGACTGGAGGCAACTTTAGGCGTGCGAAAGTTACAATGCATATTTTGCGCGCACGCAAAATTTCACTGCCCCACTTTAAACGCACACAACTAATATGGTTCCCCCTGTTGCTATTTCCAAGAGTATTTTTGGGACTTTTGGACGTTTTTATAGACCAAAACCCTCAAAAAATGAAGTTGGAAAAGGTATCAAGACTCGGACGACAAACACAATCTTCCCCGTAACCTAGATTTTGAAGGAGGAAGAAGAAAAAGAGAGAGAGTAATTATATTTACTCTGTGATTTTATTAATTACACAACATTTTTTTTTTTTTTTGTATTTATATCCTAAATCTTTGTTTCCTGGATCATTTATATCCTTAACCTTTTTCGAAGCTTTCATATCTTTAACCTTCCATTAATTAACATATTTTATATGTTCGGAGGTATGTAAAATGACTTAGTTGCCACATATTCTAAAAGGAAAATAAAATACAAAAGAGCGACATTCTTTATTTATTTTTATTCTCATTCAAAGCACACAACCAAAAATAGTTGTGTCAATATAATAATTCAAAGAGGAAATGCTTGAAAATTCAATGTCAAAATTGAAGACTCAATCTTAATTATTATATATTTTTACATTTCATTCTTATTCTGTTCTTAAACTTTACTTTGTTTTGCTCGATGAACATAGTCGGCTAAATCTTCGTAGTTAGAAGGGACGTTGTAGCCTACTTTTAATGGTTTACTTTCTACCACTTTGATTTTGACTGCAAAATATATCTTCAATGCTCTTGTTTGCCATGGCTAAATATAATGTTATTAAATGTCTGATCACCGTTTGAATTATTTGTGGACCATAATGAGACTGGGAGGAAATTGATGAGATCAGACGGAGACAGCGAGTGTAAAGATTTGGAGGTCCATCTTAAAAGGTCAACCTTATGAAGATTAGTAGTCCAAAATTTTATAAGTTGGTCTATATTTTTATCTTTATTAGATGTGAGATTATATCCCTTAACATTCTCCCGCAAGATGGTGGCTCATTTGAACAGACTAATCTTGAAATTCGTATGCTCATTTTTGTTTTTTAGTCTTAATCTAATCGAATTACTCCTTGGAGCTTAATGAACTCTGATACCATGTAAAGATTTGAGAGTTCATCTTAAAATGTCAACCTTATTAAGAGGAGTAGCACAAGACCTTATAAGTTGGTCTATATTTTCATCTTTATTAAATGTTGGATCATATCCCTTAACAGCGAGAACCATAAATTTGGGTATGAGATAGAGATACGCTCTTATGATTTGTATAATCACGTGAAAATTTTCTAGTTATTTAATGCACTTGGTTATATTTTTAATCACATATAGATATGTTGAGTTCTTTTCACTAAGTAATTGTAATTTTACTTGAGAGAAACTATCGAATAAATTAAGAAAAGCAGATATATAGCATGATTGTACATTGTCAGAGTCTAAAAAGCCAAATTGAGCAAGATAAACTATGATGAAATCTTGAAGTTTTGACATCTTAATTTTTTTTATTCCAACCAACAGCTTGATTTTATTGCTTTTAGTTGAACTTCCCATTTAGTTCGATCGTTCACATAAAAACAGGACCATTGATTACAATATTTAGTAACACTTTAGTTTTTCGCCAGTTCATTTTTTATTATTATATAGTAGCTGTGTTCTATAAGTGGTGTACGAAATATACTATGACATTCAAATATATGTACATTGCTTGGACTTGAAAGATGTCCTTCATAACTTGTAAAGGGGAACCATCAGAAATCGGGCTGGTAAGCACAGCACCAATCTTGGTCCTGCTGCTTAGGCCGACTTTTGCTGTTATTTTTCATTCATTATTTTAATTTGTATTTTATTAAATTAAACACTTACTACTTATGAGGGAAGTTTAGTCTTCCAATTAAACTGTCTTTAACGTCTAATTAAAAGACCTAGTAGACAAATTGTTTTGGGTTTTTTTTTATCATTAACTGTTTTGCGTTTTCGTTTATTTATTTAGTTATTTTTGGCTGCTGCTATTTTAACTTTCTGTGCTTTCTTCCATATTGCCGCCATCACTACCCTAACTAATTAAATTGGGCACTACAATCACCTAAAAAATTATAAAAGAAAGTTGACGAAATAGCACTAGCTGCATGGCATAGCTGATCGGGTGCAACGATGACACGAGACATCAACACGGCCAGCCACGAGATTGTTGAGGTCCTATGTGACATAATTGTTACGAGACCCTTAAATACACACACACACACACACACACACACATAATTGTATGTATGTATGTATATTTTGTAACAAGCAAAGCAATACTTAAATATTTAAATAAATAACATATTTATATTTGAACGAAGATTTTATAGAATCCAAAATAAAATACTAAGTAGTTCACAACTAATATCTATACTATTTAATATTAAAATAAATCTTATATATTCGTGAATGTAGCAAGTGAATAAAGCAAGCATGACTATAGTCATAACTGATAACACACTAGTTCCATCTGCCACATTAAGATGCTTCATTCTTGCAAATGGATTCAAGTTGGATACTAATTTACACAATTTTAATAAAAGAACACAATTCATAAAGAATACATTTTAAATATAATTAATTGTGGCAAGCAATTTTATTCCTCGTATCTACGAGCAGTCAATCGTAAAGCAGTCACCACAAAACCCCAAACGAAGAAGACTTACTAGTCCCTTCCATTTCCATCTCCATATGAAGAAGCCTTACTGGTCCCTTCCCAGATAAAGAGTTAGTACTATCCACCAGTTTTTCTCTCTCTCTCTCTCTCTCTCTCTCTCTCTCTCTCTCTCTCTCTCTCTCTCTCTCTCTCTCGGGCCCTACATTTTGAGGCCCTTGGCCATTGCCTTGTTTGCTTTGGTCGCACATTAATTCGACAAATCTAATTTAATTCTTGAAATTCACCAATAATTTTATTTTCCTATTAATTGACGTGTTATGTCATTATTGTTTAACATAATTATTTAACAATATGAACATTTATACAAATAAATATACAGTATTCAACGTGACGACAATTTTAAACAAATTCCCTGTTGAACAAGGCGTTCCCCATGGAATATAATGAAATTGTCCTGGAAATTTATATAAAATAAGCAATTTTATACCTCCCATCCATTCGTTGCTGATCATTAGTTATCAAAGTTGACTTCACACATGTTTTGGTCTTTCAGTGACCGTTATTGAAAGTTTAGGTAAGTTTAATGATCGTTTCTGTAAGTTTTGAACTTCAGTGACCGTTTTGTGTTTTTGAGGTAAGTTCATTAACCATTTGTGAAAGTAACCCATTTCAATTTCATTTTCACCAAATATACTGCTTTTTTTTTTTGTAGTATATGTGAAATTTGGAAAATATATATATTTACATATAATATACATGGGCCTCAATACACTACTACATCCAAGCCCCAATTTACGCCCAGTTACGCAACCTCCGCACCCCCGCCCCCTCCCCCTCCCCCTCCCCCTCTCCCCCCAATTTACGCCTCAAAAGTCAAAACCCAGAACATCTTCCCAAAAAATAAAGAATAGGCAGGAAATTCATTTGCAGCAAAAAAAAATTCATTTGAAGCTGACTCTCCATTTGTAGCACCTACTTCCCGTCGTTTGTATATGGGATCTGAAAAGACCCATGACCAAGATGCAGCCAACACACTAAACGCTGCACCAAATCCTTCATTTTCTTTGGGTTCAATATGGATTGAACAGTACAAGACTGATGTAACGTTGAAGTTAGGCCCTGTTATGTTTTGTTTGGGTAATTTTTTGGATGACAGTCTTGCATTTTGTCACTAGGTATGGTTGTCTAGCTTGGATGTTTTTGAATGCAGTTATTGATAGATTTCGTATCAGTCAATATTGATGTATCAATGCAGTTATTCTCCCTGCCAATGATGAGCAGTTTAAGAATTCAGAAGCACTATGAATTCAAATTCGTATCCAGGCATGTGATATATACATCCACCGCATTGGTGATAGCATTTTTCGTAAGTTTAAATTTTTTGGGCGGAATGCAACTCCAGGTTGGTTTATATGCTGTGAAAACGAGGGTTTCCATTTCTTGGTATGAATGGTAGACTCAGGGTGCTTCACATTCTTGGACTATCAATTCTGGGACGGACAATGCTACACTTACTTATACTCTCTTACTAACTCATTTACTTAATACTCACAATAAGGACTGGGGATCACATTGTCGGATTATTTTATTCATGTGGGACCAGCATGCAATGTGAGTAGTAAGTCATCCATTTTGTACATATAGATTAATCCGAATAATACCCAATGTCAAATCCACAAGCTGTTAACGGGATAATTAATTTCAACGTGGGTGGAAGTGGCAGTTGGGGAAGTGAGAGAAGTGGTGAGATCACCATTTTTGATTGGTGAGAGATAACTAATTTCAGCAAGTTTCCGTGAGATTGGTCAGAGAAATTTCAGTTACAATTCAAAATATGGAAGGCATAAAGGTGAGTATTTTTTTATAATAATATATCCCAATTTAAGTAAGAAAAGTATATTAATTTTCATTCCAGTATTTTTGGTGAATGATATTTTTTCACATACAAATGTGATTTTTTCCCAATTTAATTCAAATCCACTACATGGGCTATTCCAATTACAAGGCCCACTTAAGTATAATTTCCTTTGCACTTCATTTACAAATAGTGTAATTCAATCCTTGAGTCCAATTAATTGTTCAACCAATGTCTTTCTCAAATTCCAACTTGTGAGCTTTGATCCCAAAATTATAGTTTTCATTCGATTTTAACCTCCTTCATTTCCAATTGCTTCAAACAAGTCACTTGCTGAAAACAAACAACAAAATTAACTAAAGTTAGGTATAAATTAATAATTTGACGACATAAAAGTGTAATAATGTGATCTAAATAAGTGCACAAATTGCACTTATCAACAGTGAATGGAATTGAAATGTTATGCGTGCCACGAATGTAATTCTATGTTCAGTATATATCTTGTACATGTTAAGTTGTTTTAACTCTTGAACAAAGTAGCAACCTGTATTCTGTTAAAAAAGAAATATATCTGTATTGTGTTGCTAAAAAATTCAAAATACTCTCCCGTTGACCTCTAGTATTTTAGGTTGCTATATAAGCTATTGAAATATATTTTACATGCATTTTTTAAATTCTCTTGTGATGATTAGCTGACAACTTGAATCTAGAAAACTTTCGATATTACTTATTAGCATAATCTTCTACATGAAAATCTCATTAGTTTAGAAGTTCATATTCTTTTATCGCTCTTTCTACGACAAGCTCGGTACCAGAATAGAAAGAGACTAGCAGAACAACGACCACGAGTTCGAGGATAATTTTTTTCAACAAATTGTGCCTGATAATTCAAAGAAAGATGCAGATGCCCTAATTTGTTGTGTGCAAGATACCAACTATTTGTGCAGGATTAGTTTTTCTAGCATTTCTGATTAGTTTTTGAATGGTATTGAACATTGGAATAGTTTGAAAGAAATTTGATTTGACATGGCCTCTTACAGAACCTAGCAATGTAGTGTCAAGTAGTTGTTGAATAGTGTCACGCGTTTTATGTAGTTTTCATCAGATTTGTCAATTGTTTCTTTCCGACATCTTAAATACAGTATAAACCGTAGAAGTTTTAACCTACGGGAGTTTGTACATGTATAAAAACAATACCCAGTATAATGCATCCCACAACAAAGCTCACAAAAGACATCTTCTACAAGCATGTAGTCTGTATTCATGTCGAGATTACTTATTACAATTATTTTGTTCTCTTGCCAATGTTAGAATCGTGCATATACTATTGAAAAGTACCTAAAAAAATATCAAGGAATCAAGATGGGTAGCCAAAAAAAATGAAATAAAATAAAAGAAAATCTAAATTAAAATAAAAGCTACTTGGTAATAATATGAGTGAAAATTTAATTAGATAATCTCCGGCAACGGCGCCAGAAACTTGTCACATGTTTTATTCAACATGATTTTATTTCGCAAGTGTACGATTTCAAGTTTTGTAATATAGTAAAAGAGTTAAGAGTGTCGAATCCACAGAGATTGTGATTTAATTTCTACTTAAGCACTATAATTGTGTAACCTTCTATTTTATTTAAACAATGAATGATTGAATGGTTGTTTGAAACGAAATTAACGTGATCGGTTGTGATAAATGTGATGAATGCAAGTATCAAAATGAGACAAATGTGATGAATGATCAAGTTATCAAGTCGAGAAGGCCTAGAGAGTGATTTCACCTTACTCTCAATTATGATTCAATGATTTCCAATTGTTCTATTTAATTTTCTCATATTTAAAGGCAAGAATCCTAATATAATTCTCTCCCCTTTCTCGAGTGCCGGCTAGAATTTAATTCTAAATTTCAATTCCAATATCTCTATTTCGAATTAAACCTAGAATTTATAAAAGTTCCGATTCTTTTATGGAGTAAGTCTCGTAGATTCTATACTTTCTTTCGAAACCCAAAAAACCTACGTCGTGTCAATCCTATAATTGCGCCTAAATTTCCCTTCTTTCGAGTGCTGGAATTGACTAGTATCTTATCATTCAATTAGTGACCAATTAATTGAAAGCATTAAAATGACGACACAATTAAATATAAACGGGAAAATCAAATAAAAATAATCTGGAAATCATCAATTCATAATATTGAGTTCGGCTACATCAAACCCTAGATAGATTGTTTAGTTCATAATAAAATTCATGAAATCAACACAATTTATAATAAAAAAACATAATGTAGAAAAGAAAGAAAAACTCGTTTGACGCTTTAATTTAATTTTCCTCGGCATGTTCTTCACGCTTCCCTTCTTGAATTCTTCAATTTTTAATTGTTTTGCCTTTCAAAGTTATCTCCAGCCGGCTCCTCTTTTTCCACAGTATCTTCTCTGTGTATTCTCCAGAAACCCGGCTGCTCTCCAGAAGAAACCCAGAAAATCGGCTGCCAAAAATACCGTAAGTCGTCTGCCCCCTGAAAGTCGTCCCAGCCTCTTTATTTTTCTGTGAATCTGGATGCGTATTGTCTCTCTATCCACGACGTTCTGTCCCCACAATTAGGTCTTTCTGCTTTTTATATTATGCTGGAATTTTAGAGTCATTTGGTGATTAATTTGGGCCCAAGAGACGATTAAAATCTGGAGCCCAAAGGAAGCGGTGGTGTTGGCGCCATGGCTCCCAAGGTGGCGCCGTGGTGCCAGCGTTTCTGCCTCATTCTGCCTCGCTGGGCACCGTAGCGCCCAGCATTCTGCCTTCTCAAGTGGGTATCTGCTTCCACTTCATTTTCAACTCTACCTTTTTTTTCTTCTTTTGTTCTTTTCACTTGGTTGCCTTTGTTCTTCATTTTCATCTTTTAGTTGGCTCCCTTTATTCTTGTTCTTTTGCACTCATTTTCTACCACTTCAACCACCTAACACATTAACATTAAATCACATGTTAAAACATATAAAACTTCTAGGAATTTACTAAATAACAAGCTTAATGGCATAAATCTAATGAGTGAAATATCACTCATCAAATACCCCCAAACTTAATATTTTGCTAGTCCTCGACCAAACATCAAACCAAAGAAAATAAATAACAAACAAACAAACAAAACTAAAACAAACAAGATCACTTAAACAAAATTCGTTAGATGTCTTACCTTCGTAGTTCAAGATTGGCAACATGCGTTAATTTCATGAATCACTTCAAAATTATAATGCAAGAGCTACTTCTCACATATTCAATGCAAAATGAGTGTGTGTGTGAAGAGTTGAGTGCAACGCTTTACAATAATAAGTTGATCCAATTCCCGACCTTAAAAGTCAAATATTTCCTTACGTCGTTCGTAGGATTCATACACCTCCACCAAATTTGTTTTCTTCACTTCCCAAGATATATTCTAAAGTTGATTTCCAATACTAATTTCTTACACCGCTTAAGTTTGGTTAGATTTCACTAATCGCAGTTCAACGTGTCAACAAATATTGATTCTCTCTTCTTTTTTTTTTACTGTTTCAACCTCCAAGATTCAACCAAGTTACTAACCTCTTATCAAAAGCATAATCCTCTAAAACAAGTGTTCGGGGCTTAATCACGACATATAGTGCGTCTTTTGTTTTATGCATCTGCTTAAACTTATGTGAAGTACAACGTGTAAGAGACTCGTGTGTGAAATGTGATTCCCTGTGAGTAAGAATCAAAATCTTAATTTTGTGAGAAGAAACGTGCAAACTAAAATCACTAGTGAATGAATATTCTCCTCAAATAATGAAAGTCAAAACCAGCGACACTAGGATCTATTAAATAAAGATAGCTCATATTAATTTTTTTTGTATAACTTTTTCTCTTCCTATCTACGAGGACATTTTTTTTTCACATCTTATGTGAAGACTTTTCTCTATTAACCTTTCTAAATGACTCTTATAGTGAGCTTCAACCCAATGACTTTCAAGTCAAATGATTAGAGGGCACCATATTTTTGATACCCCTAGGAGACCTAATCACTCAATTCATAAAAGTTACAAAGAGAAGTGTAAGATGTATCATTCCTTTTCTTTTGACATAGGTTTCGAATCATTTGAAGCCTAGGTGAGCTAGTTAAAAGTCAATTCATATTAACTGTCACTCCACTACACCAGTTATCGACATCCCAAATCTCACGATGCGGTTAAAACTCACTCACAAGAATTCAGTGTATGTAGTCCAAACGATACATGAAGCACTTGGTTATATTTTTAATCACATATAGATATGTTCTTATCACTAAGTAGTTGTTATTTTACTTGAGAGAAACTATCGAATAAATTAAGAAAAGCAGATATATAGCCTGATTGTATGTTGTCAGAGTCTAAAAAGTGAAGTTGAATAAGATAAACTATGATGAAATCGTGAAGTCTTAACATCTCATATTTTAATTCCAACCAACAACTTGATTTTATTGCTTTTTTTTTTTTTTTTTTTTTTGAATTATGACTATATCCATTATTCTGATAGTAAAATTCGATAGAGATGAAATTCGAATTGGAACAGTAGACCCCACTGCTTGGACTTGTAAGATGTCCTTCATAACTTGTAAAGGGGAACCATCAGAAGTCGGTCTGGTAAGCACAGCACCAATCTTGGTCCTACTGCTTAGGCCGACTTTCGGTGTTCTTTTTCATTCATTATTTTAATTTGTATTTTGTTAAGTTAAACACTTAATTACTACTTATGAGGGAAGTCTAGTCTTCCAATTAAACTGCCTTTAACATCTAATTAAAAGACCTAGTAGACAAATTGTTTTGGGTTCTTTATCATTAATTGTTTTGCGTTTTATTTTTTTTTTTTTTTTGGTTGCTGCCATTTTAACCGTCTGTGCTTTCTTCCATATGGCCGCCACCACTACCCTAGCTAAATTAGGCACTACAATCAACTAAAAATTTATAAAAGAAAGTGGACGAAATTGCGCTAGCTGCGTGGCATAGCTGATCGGGGGCAACGATGACATGAGACATCAACAGAGCCAGCTCTGAGATTGTTGAGGTCCTAGGCGACATAATTATTATGAGACCCTTACATATAATATTATTATTGTTTTTTTAAATAAATTAACATATTTATATTTGAACGAAGAGTTTATAGAATTCGATGATTTAGATCTCCAAAAGTTATAAATGGGAAAAAAAAACTCAACATGTCCTTCCATAATCTATTTCGACCACCACTCATTTCATCATTCATGAGATCATAGATTAAAGCCACACTCTATGAAAAGAAGTTACCAACCATTTGGCTCTTTTCCTCTTCCTGAACTTCCTTAAAACTTGGAACCAGCATGCCGTTGTAAAATCAGATGTATAATCAAAATTTACACAAACCAAATACCCAAAACAAAAATGGATTAATAATCTGGAAGCCTTAAATTTTAGACAAAAAATATATTATATATCTACTAAACAGACAATAAATAATATATTATTGGAGGGAACAATATATAAGGTGTTTATTTTATGTAAATTTTCAGGACCATTTCCATATGGGGAGTGCCTTATTCAACAGGGAATTTGTTTAAAAATGCAGTTACGTTGAATAGTGTATATCTATATTTTTAAATTGACGCAGAGGAAAGCGTGAATAATAATAAAAAGTTTTTATTCGTAACATACGAGTTGGTGTTGACAATCAGGAGCATGATTATTCTCTAATACTAACTGACGTAGAGGAAAGCGTAAATAATTAAATATTGATACACGATTATTGAAATTCATTGATTTCAATTGAATATCAAGAAACGATTGAATAACATAGTTAAACCCAATGTTCCACATATAATATGAGGAACTGACGGATTTATTGATTTCTGCAAAAATATCGAATAATATTAATTTTAGTCGTTACACTAAAACCGAATTATCAACTCAAAATTGAGATAAAAAAACTCATACATACATATATATATATATATATATATATATATATATATATATAAGAAACAAAGTGCGATGAAGCTACAAATTAACCTAATTGCGATTTAAATAAAATTTTCACGGATTAAGTTCATTCATTTAACTGTCAATTGTGGAACCAGTTGGTTTATTTTTATTTTTTGCTATATTATGTATCTTCTCGAATAATGACATACGTAAATATTATGTGATAGACAGTTTCAAGTTGACAAACTAATGGATTGGGGAAAAAGGATAAATAGGCATTTAAATTCAAATTAAATTCTAACATAGTGAAAATAACAGATTTTGACATCATATGTATGGCAGTTTTTCGAGTTTATTGGCATCTTTGGATTTCTTCCATTTGGTGAGAAACAGGAAGACAAAGGATAGAAAGAGAAGGTTGCTTAGAAACACACATAAATACACGAATATATATTTTTAATTTTTTGAAACGGCATATATATTGATTTATGGCAATGTCAAATGACACAATTTCTTCTAGATTGTTTAATTATCTATTTCTAAAAGGTATTTCTTGATGTTTTGTGCAATATTTGGAAAAATCAACCTAAAAATAGGGACCATACTCATTATGCATGAGAAAAAATATCATATAAATTAACTTAGAACATAAAGTCTAAGTCTAACGATGACGGAAAAGTCCGATTAGGTAAGGCTTGAATATGTGTGTATTTATATAGGAAGATACTTTCTCTTTCTTTGCTAATATTGAGACATTTTAAGATGCGTTTGGTACGCCATACCAAATTAAGTAGATATGATTAAAGTAAATTTAAGATGGATAGGTTTAAATATTATTACCATTATGTGTTTGGTGCATCATGTTATCCTCTCGTGGAATGTTTGAGACACTATATTAAGGATATGGTTAACGATAGAATTTGACTTAGACATCATAAACTACTCGGATTAATTTAGTTGGGAGTATTATTTAGTATTTACACCAAACTAATATTACATTAAAAATAATTTTTATCCCTATTACCCTTCGAGAAATATTACTTTATTTATTTATTGACAAGAAATGTAGAGCCTCATTCGATGTTTTGTTGCTAAATAATGCATTGGAGGAACACTTTCAACGTTTGGCTCAATAATGCATTGGAGGAAAACTGAGAATTTTTTGTGGTTAAGAAATGCGTTGGCGGAAGATTTTTGTTCATGTATAGAGTAAACTCCTCTACGAGTTCCCAACTTTTGACAAGTGTGACAGTTATGTGCCCAACTTTCTATTTGTGATACTCATATCGCCAACTTTTTTACACTATAGTTACATAAGGGAATGAGAGTTTTTAAGGATTTTATATGCATATTAACTTAGTTAAAATAAATATCTTAATTATATATGCAAGTTTTTATGCTAGGCAGGTGATGTTGAGGAAAGTTAATTGAAAAATAAAGTAATGATAGATCCTCTCCTTTTACAACTTTTTGGACACCTAAAGAAATAATATGGAAATTGTTTCAATGCACTGATTTTATTATTTGTCGAAGAAATAAATATTTGTTACTCATCAATAAAATTAGGAACGAAAATTAATATGTTAATGAAAAGCTTTGAGTTCCATAAATTAGGTTTTCACTATACTTTTCAACTCAATTAATGTCGTTTTACCTTCCAACAGATAAGAAAGATTAATTTTCTTGCTCATTCCATCTCTCACCTATTCTTACTTTCAGTCACTTTTCTTTCCTCTGTGCACTAATGAAACCTTCAACGAGGTAGATAAATCATACTAGGTTTAAAGATCCTAGCTCGAATCAACATGAAAGTCTAAATCACACAACTCAGTTCTTAAAGATAAGGCAAACCGGATATAGGTTTAGCCGTGGAATGACCCATATGAGGCAAAGTCTATATTGCGCTACCTTACGTAGATGAAAATTGCTCGGAAATGTTCTATCATCGCCAGAGTTCTTTTTAAAAAAAAAAAAAAAAAACCATCCAACTAGCTTGCATACACATTGATTTTGTTAGTGAAATAACTATTATTTTGCCGAATGCCATAGGATAGGAAATGTCAAATGATATGATTTCTTCTCGGTTGTTTAATTATGTATTTCAAAAAGGAAATACTTGACGTTTATTGAAAAAAAGATATTATTTCATTTATTCCACGAGTTTTTATTGAAAAAATATATTTTCCTTTATTCCACGTGATTTTTGCTATTGTTTCTATCTTTGTGATATTTTTAGGGTTTGTCATGCACCCCTATAAATACTAAACTCTTTTCACAAGTTTTGCATTACTGTAATGTAGAATAATTGTGTAAGTATAATCATTGTATTTGTTTTCTCCGTATTAGTCAATTGAATAAAATATTCCGTCATTTGCCAATCAATTCTTTACTTTTTATTTTGTTGTTTATTTGCAATCATATACTTCATATTGTGTTATATATATTACCTCGATCCGTTTTATTTTTCAACAAGTGGTATTAGAGCTATTGGTGGTGATTTGTTCGATGTTTTTATTATCAATGACAGTTATGAAGTTAAAATTTCGCTCTTTGATCGCAATACAAGATTTTTATTGTGGCAAGTGAAGATGTGAGCTGTACTTGTATAGGTGGATTTAGATGATGCGTTGTTAGGATTTGACAAAATGCCATCAACTTGGCTGATGGAGGAAAAACAACGTAAGAATCAGAATGCACTTTCACAGTTTCATTTTC
The DNA here is from genome assembly GCA_019395295.1 of Osmanthus fragrans. NCBI lineage: Eukaryota > Viridiplantae > Streptophyta > Magnoliopsida > Lamiales > Oleaceae > Osmanthus > Osmanthus fragrans. The sequence continues at coordinate 16,509,015 of CM033346.1, read as the reverse complement.
ATCTTTCGAATAACATTTTTTTCAGATGTTTTGAAGGATAAAACATCAATAACGTTGTGGTTGAAGTTGGAGCAATTGTGAATGACTAAAAGTCTGACAAGCAAATTGCATATGAAGCAGAGGTTGTATTCTAATCGCATTGTAGAAGACGGATATTTGGAAAATCACCTGACTTTGTTCAAGGAGATCATCGCTGATTTAGAAATATTAGAGGTGAAGTATTATTACCACAACACTTTTTAATTACTACACCATAATTTTCTTATTTACTAAAATATCCTTAAGTAAAACTACATAATTAGAGTTTTTAATATACTTTTTAACTAAATAAATTATAGTTACACCACAAATATAAATCCTAATTTTCTTCTTTCTTTTCCTCAACATCTCATTGTTCAAAAAATTTCCGGCGACTTTTGCCTTCTTTCACGGTGGCAAGATAATTTTATCTTCCTCACGGTAAATGAATTTATTTTTACAATTTATTTGTCAAATTTAAAAATTAAGAATCTGATTTTTTTTGTTAAGTCAAACAGATTTATTATTATGAATTTCAAACAAGTGTGTACGATTATGTTTCGGATTCATGAATTTAAGCATATATAGTCATCATAATTCATGAATTCATCATGAGAGACAAACCCAGGGAGTATTCATATGTATTAACATTGATTACCGTGCATTGAAGTGTCTGTAAATGAAATTGTAAATGCTATAAAGTACACATTGAGTACCGTGTATTTTCGTGTCTGTTAATGAATTTGTGTTTACAGGCTATAACGTTCTGTGAATTTATGTAGGCAGCAGGTATACAAATTTCCATGAATTTATGGCAACCGCCAAGTTAGAAATAAAAACTGGGTTTGGCAACAGGGAAACGGCATAGATAGATATTAAAATCAAAATTCCAAGAACTTGATGAAGATCACTTCTAGAAGCAGAAAATGATTTTAGGAAGTCTAAAAAGGCAGATACAAGAATGTAAAAAACTATCTATCTCTTTTTAGTGATCGTCAGGGAATGATCTGATGATATCCGATTCTTGGCGGCGACCACTATGGCGGAGAATGAAAATGAGTATGCTTTTAACCATTCTTGGCGGCAACCATTTTTAATAACCACACCCTGTATGTCCATTCATGAGTATGTTTTTAAAAGAATGAAAATGAAGATGAAGATGAATATTGGTGATAAGTACACTACAATATTTTATTATGTTTTTTTTTATTGTTTTGTGTTTTTTAAATTAGGAGTATAATTGTAAATGGGTTAATTTCAGAAATGGTCACTAAAATTATATGAAAATTACAAAATGGTAACTGAAGTTCAAAACTTTCATGAACGGTCACTCAAATTTCAGGCGCTTTCAGAAATGGTCACTGAAGTTTAAGACTTTCACCAACGATTACTGAAATTTAGGGGATGTTTCACTAACGGTCACTGAAATTACAAAAAATTTCAGGAACGGTCACTGAAGGGTCATGCATTTTTTCAATTTTTTGGACGACTTTTTCGTCCACTTTTGACCACCAAAACCGTCAAATTTTGATACCGTAGAAAAGCCAACAATCTCCTCTTCAATTACAACCCAAAATCTCCCTCAAACTCCAAACGATTCGACCGAAAAATCGCTGCAAAAGTCGCCCAAAAAATTGGAAAAATCTGCCCAAATTTTTCCAATTTTTTGAGTGACTTTGCGGCAACTTCCCGGCAACTTTCGACCACCAAAATTGTCGAATTTCGATACTGTTGGAAATTTTACAATGTCCTCTTCAATTACCACCCAAAATTTCCCCCAAACTCCAAAAGATTCGACTGAAAAATCGCCGCAAAGTCAGCATGAAAAATATGGACAGATTTTCGACCTTTTTGGGTAGCTGACTTTGCGGCGATTTTCTGGTCGAATTTTTTGGAGTTTGGGGGATATTTTAGCTGGTAATTGAAGAGGACATTGTGGGCTTTCCAACGGTATCAAAATTCAACGATTTTGGTGGTCGAAAGTTGTCGGGAAGTCGCCCAAAAAATTGAAAAATTTTGGACAGATTTTTCTGGTGGTGCAGCATGAAATTGAAGATGAAGAAGAATATTGGTGATAAGTACACTATAATATTTTTTATTTTATTTTATTTTTTTATTAAATTAGGAGTATAATTGTAAATTCATGGTGTGGTTATTAAAAATATATTTTAATTGTGGTGTGAATATGTTGTGTAGTAATTAAAAAGTATTGTGGTAATATAATAATTATTTTTTTTTATCACGTGGGACCCATAGCATATGAGAGGATGTCACCTCAGGGATTTTCTGTTGGTGCAGCATTTTCCTTGGAATTAACAATAAGGTGGGCGGTTGTTGGAGAGAAACAGAGAAACATATACACGCACGCAGTCTTCTATAGCCTCCCTCTAGAAAGATAACTAATAAAATACAAATTAAAAAGTCGACTCATGCTACTTGGCTTTCCTTTATATATGTGTGTTTCATCCTTACCATTTAAAGCAATCAAAGAAATTTCATGTCAATACAAAGTTGTATCATTGTGCAAGTATTTCATGTCACACCTTCCGTTAGAAAAGTTAAAGAAATTTAACCTAGTTACGTAATTGAAATAAAAAGTTGAGATAACTGATCATTTTGAATCGATCACAAATGTGAAATTTCTAGATTGTTGAATCATTTTCTTTTTTTAACTTTTAAATGTAAGGCCTAACTTGTACGTTACACGTAGTCAGTGGCGGAGCCAGGAATCCACCATATGGTGGGCTACTGGGTTGGATGGTGGGCTACTAGGTAGGATAATGGAAAAAAATAGGCTTAAAACAGAGAAACATATACACGCAATCTTCTATAGCCTCCCTCTAGAAAGATAACTAATAAAATACAAATTAAAACGTCGACTCATGCTACTTGGCTTTCCTTTATATATGTGTGTTTCATCCTTACCATTTAAAGCAATCAAAGAAATATAGTTTTTTTTTTCCCTCCTTTCTTTCACACAAATGGATATCACCTTTCTCTTCAGTTACTCTACTTTTGCACTCTTTATGTCCCTGATCTTCCTCTTCTTCATCAAATGGAAGAAATCCAAAGCTGATACAAGACTCCGAAAACTCCCACCTGGACCAAAACAGTTGCCCATAATTGGAAATTTCCACCTTCTAAGTCTACTTCCACATCGTGATTTCAAAGAATTAGCCAAAAAATATGGACCAATAATGCATTTGAAGCTCGGTGAAACTTCAGCAATTGTTATATCTTCCCCGGAAATTGCAAAAGAAGTATTGAGAAATCAAGATCCTACTTTTGCAGCCAGATCAGGAACCATGTCTACTGAGATTTTATGATATAATCATACAGATATGGCATTTAGTCCATATAATGATTACTGGAGACAAATGCGTAAAATCTGCGTTTTGGAACTTCTAAGTTCCAAACAGGTTAGATCGTTTGCTTCCATCAGAAGTGATGAGGTTCTTAAACTCATCAAATCAATTAAATCATCTGCCGGAAAACCCATAAATCTCACAGAGAAGATCTTCTCGACGACAAGTTCCATTACTGCAAGAGCATCGTTCGGTAAAATATGCAAGGATAAAGACACGCTGGTAAAACTATTCCAGGAAGGTAAATCCTTAGCGGCAGGCTTTGAACTGGCTGACTTGTTTCCTTCTTCGAAGATACTTAGACTTTTCAGTTCGAGTAAGGTAAAATTATGGGCAATGCGCCGCAAGGTTGATGCGATTTTTGACGAAATACTTGATGAACACAAGGAGAATTTGGCAAGAATGAGCAAGGACAACGAAGGGTCAGGTCAAGCAGAGTCGACAAGAAGGGGAAACGGAGAGTTTGGAAACGAAGATTTAATTGATGTTTTCCTACGAGTAAAGGAAAGCGGGGAACTTTCCATTCCTATTAACTATGATAACATCAAAGCTGTTATTACCGTAAGTATTTTGGCTATTATTTAATCTTCTGTATGTAATTTTAATTCCTAGTTATCTTTTGATTGACAAGAATGGTGGATATTATGTAGGAACTGTTCTCAGCTGGAACAGATACATCATCATCGACAGTTGATTGGGCTATGGTCCAACTTATAAGGAATCCACGAGTAATGGAGAAGGCACAAGCTGAAGTACGAGAAATCTTTAAGGGACGTGAAATCATAGATGACACAGATCTTCAAAAGTTAATGTACCTAAAGATGGTAATAAAAGAAACCTTGAGGATGCATACAACAGCTCCCCTTCTCCCAAGAGCTAGTACGAAAGATAGTGAAGTCAATGGATATTTTATACCTGCCAATGCCAAAGTCTTTGTAAATGCTTGGGAAATGAGCAGAGATCCTAAGTATTGGACTAACCCCGAAAGTTTTGAACCAGAACGATTTGAGAACAACGGTTTAGACTACGCTGGAAATGACTTTGAATATCTTCTGTGAGAATTATAAATGGTTCTCTTAACCTCTTGTATTAAATGTGAGCCCTTGGATCAAAATGGTTGGTTGAGATTGATTGGTAGATATTTTATCTAACTTGCTTGAGAAGTTTCAAACACATTTGAATCCATAAACCTACCAACTCCATCTCTCTCCCATGTGAGTGAAGCTAGGGCAAGAAAGGTGAGGCCAAACCTTCTCCAAAAGGACTCTCTCTTCTCCTCTCTTTCTCTCTCTCGTTTTATACCTGGTTCACTGAGTGAAGAGGTGGGTTAGAGGTGAGTTTTGGTGATAGAATACCTTGGTATCTTAGGCATGAAATAGGGCTAAGTAGAGGTGGTATTTCTTGAGAGTTTAGGGTCGGTTTTGGAGGGTTCTTTGCCGGTTCTTCTAGCTATCTCTTGGTGGGGTGATTTGCATTGCATGGAAGCTGTTCCTGAGCCTACAAATCGACCATTAACAAAGAGGAAGGAGCTGGCCATTTTCTGCCATTGTTGAAGCTTCCATTTTCAGATTTTCGGTTTATGTTCTTGGTGGTTTTTCCATTGATGTATATGATGTATTTGGTTGTTTAAACACCCATAATCCTAACAAACTGGTATCAGAGCTTGGTTGGGGTGTTTGTGAGGCCAAAAACTGACCAGAAAACCAGAAGAAATCGGCCAGAAACGAACCAGAAAATTGGAGAAGAAGCAGTCCCGAAATCTGTTGAAAAATCAGAACTTCAAACGCGATTTCCCGTCAAACCAGAAGGAATTTGGAAATTTTGAGACCACCAGGGTGCTCTGCAGACCGAGGAGAACATTCCTAGGTGGTGCGTGAAAATCCAGCGACGGACCCGTTTTCCGGCGACGGCGCGTGGGGCGCGTGGGCGGTTTTCCGGCGACGATCCCTTCAGGCAGAATACTTATTTTGATGTCCTGAACGTATTGATGTGTTTAGTTTTGTGTTTCAGGTTATACAGAAAAAGTTGGATGATTTTACCCCTGGCTTAACGTCTTTGGCGATTCGGTTGTGAAACTTTGGTATATTTACTGTTTTTCAACAGTAGTTTGGTAAGATTATTCTAAACTCTCCGTTAGGATAGGTTTGGTATTTTTTTATCGATTTATGCATGATTGCTTGGTTGCTTATTTGTGAATTTCGTTGATTAAATTCTTGTGATTAATTCGTGACCTGAAAGCATATTTAATTGCAGTATACCTGTTTCGTCGTTGTTCTTCATTCCTGAACATTGGTTTTTTAACTCTGCATTTGTATTTTATTTGATCATCTGGAAAAGATTTTTTCAAAACCTTTTCTGTTATGTCCACGAGTACATGCCACTCTTTTACAGAATCTGTAATGGGTTCGAGGGTCGAATTATCGCAATTCGATGGAAAGGGGGATTACTCGATTTGGAAACAGAAAATGAGGACTATTTTGGTCCAACAGAGAGTTGCTAAAGCTCTTGATGATCCTGCTACATTTTCTGATGAGTTAAAGGCTAAACCACATGAAATTGAAGACATTAATGAAATTGCTTACAGTTCTATAATTTTGCATTTATCTGATAACATTGTAAGACAAGTTGATAATGCCAAAACTGCTAGAACTTTGTGGACTGAACTAGATGCCTTATTCTTGACTAAAACTTTACCTAACAAGATATATCTGTTGGAAAAACTGTTTAGTTTTAAGATGGATCCCGGGAAGGATGTCGAGGGGAATTTGAGTGACTTTAGCATAATTGTTAAGAGTCTGGCTCATAATGATAAAAAATTTGCCGATGAGGATTTAGCTGTCATATTGCTAAACGCTTTGCCCGAATCTTATAGAGAAATGAAAAATGCCATAAGATATGGTAGGGACACTCTCACTCAAGCTATTGTCACGGATGCTTTAAAATCAAGAGAATTTGAATTAAAAAGAGACAATAGAACTTATTCTCGTGAAGAAAGCTTATTTGTTAGGGGAAGATTTGAAAAGAAATAATTTAACTTCCATAACAAGAAGGGGAGAGGGAAATCCAAAATGAGATCCAAATCTAAAGATAAGAGCGGTAAGAAATGTTATCACTGTGGAAAGTTGGGACATTTCAAGAAAGACTGCTTTGAGTGGAAAAGGAAACAAAGAGACCCAAACAATACTGATCAAGATACTGCTGCCATTGTGTCTGAATTTGACAGTTTGTATGTCCTTAATGTGTCTGAGGAAGAATTTGATAAAAATTGGATCCTAGACACAGGGTGCACTTTTCATATGTGCCCTGAGAGGTCTTGGTTCTATAACTATAAAGAGACTGAATCTAGGAAGGTCTACATGGGGGACAATAATTCTCAAAATGTGGTTGGAGTTGGTGACATAGCCATCAGGATGTACGATGGGGCCGTCACGCAGCTCAGAAATGTTAGATATGTTCCTAATTTAAAGAGGAACCTCATTTCCTTAGGTTCTCTTGAAGATGAGGGATATACCTTCAAGTCTGGTAACAAAATTTTGAAAATTATGAGGGGTTCTCTCATAGTTATGAAAGGACCTAAAAGGAATGGGTTGTACTATCTGGAGGGTAGAACTGAAATACCATTTGATTCTAGCCTTCTTACTGTGAGTAAAGACAAAACTGAAATTTGGCATAACAGAATGGGTCATATTGGGTTCAAAGGGCTAAAATCTTTAAGTAATCAGAAATTGCTTGGAAAGGATGATATTGAAGCAATGGATTTCTGTGAAACATGTGTTTTGGGTAAGTCCCATAAGGTGAGCTTTGAAGCTAGCACTCATAGGACCAGCAGACCATTGGACTATGTTCATGCTGATCTATGGGGTCCGGAGAAGCACTCCACATTTGGTGGGAGCAAGTACTTCTTGTCCTTAGTGGACGATTACTCGAGAAAGGTTTGGATTTACCCTTTGAAGGCTAAGTCGGAAACCTTTGAAAAATTCAGAATTTGGTTAAAGTCTGTGGAAAATAAGCTAGATAAGAAGCTTAAAACTTTGAGAACTGATAACGGGCTTGAATTCTGTAATTTTGAATTTGACAACTTCTGTAAGCAGAAAGGCATAACAAGACACAGAACTGTTAGATACACACTTGAACAGAATGGGGTCGCTGAGAGAATGAACAGGACCATAATGAACAAAGTTAGGTGTATGTTGATTAGCTCTGGCCTTGCGAAAGGTTTTTGGGCTGAAGCTGCAAGTACTGCAGCTTACTTGATTAATAGGTCTCCGTCCAGTAGTATAGGGTTTAAGACCCCACAGGAGTTATGGACGGGAGAGCCTCCAAATCTAGAACACTTGAGGGTGTTTGGATGTGCTGCATTTGCACACCAATCTGAAGGAAAACTTGAGCCGAGGGCGGTCAAGTGTGTGATGTTAGGGTATCCCGAGGGTGTGAAAGGCTATAGGCTATGGGTTTTAGGGGTTCAAGGTATTAAGATTATTAACAGCAGGAATGTAGTCTTTAATGAATCTGAGATGTCATGCCTAAAACAGAAAACTGATGAAACTAACAAATCTGAAACTGAAAAGAGTATTCAGACTGAGGTGAAGCTTACTAAGCTTGATTCACCTACACCTGGGAATGAAGTTAATGACCCTATACATCAAGAACCTGAAAATGAAGATGAGGCTGAAAATGAAACTGAACTTGAACCTGAAGGGGTGACTGAACTTCAAGAAACCATTGAACCAGTTGAAGTTGAACATTTTAATGATCAGCCACCTAATCAAGATTATCAGCTTACTAGGGATAGGGGGAGGAGGCAGATCAGGCCAAATCCTAGATATGAATCCCTAAACATGACTGATTTTGCCTTAGTTTCAGGTGAAGCCCTTGAACAAATAGAACCTGATAGTTTTGAAGAAGCTGTGAATGGAAAATATTCTGAAAGTTGGTTAAAAGCTATGCAGGAGGAAATGAAATCTTTGAGTGATAACAGAACCTGGAAACTCATTAAAAAACCTAAAGATCAGAAATTGGTTCCTTGTAAGTGGATTTACAAGTTAAAGGAGGGTTTGAGCCCTACTGATCCGGTGAGGTTTAAGGCGAGGTTAGTGGCTAAGGGTTATACTCAAAGGGAGGGTGTGGATTATAATGAAATATTTTCACCCGTGATTAAGTACAAGACAATCAGATTAATGTTAGCTCTTGTGGTTCAATTCAATTGGGAACTTGAACAACTCGATGTAAAAACTGCTTTTCTACATGGGGAGTTGGAAGAGGATATCTTCATGAGCCAACCACAAGGTTTTGTGGCTAAGGGAAAATTTGATTATGTGTGCAAGTTAGAGAAATCTTTGTACGGGCTGAAACAAAGCCCAAGACAATGGTACAAGAGATTTGATGCTTATGTGCTGAAAATAGGGTTTAAAAGAAGTGAATTTGATGCTTGCTTGTATTTTAATGACATAAAGAGCGGTTGTGAGGTTTACTTGCTGCTTTATGTGGATGATATGCTGTTAGCTGGACCTAGCAAGTCTCAAATTAATAAACTGAAAGATCTTTTGAAATCTGAATTTGACATGAAAGATTTAGGGAATGCTAGAAAGATTCTAGGGATGGTGATAACAAGGGATGTGGCGAAGAATAGGTTAACTATTTCACAAGAAGCTTACTTGAACAAAGTTGTGACAAAATTTGGTATGAAAGACAGTAAAATTGTGAATGTGCCTCTTGCCAGTCATATGAATTTATCACATGCTCATTCGCCTAAATCTGAGTCTGAATTAAAGGAGATGGAAAATGTGCCGTATCCTAATGCTATAGGTTCTGTCATGTTTTCTATGATTACTACTAGACCTGATCTTGCTTTTTCCATCAGTTTTCTAAGTAGATTTATGTCCAATCCTGGTAAGCCGCATTGGGCTGGTTTGAAATGGCTATTGAGGTATTTGGTTGGGACTTTAAATCTGGGCTTAGTTTATGAGAAAAGATCTGAGGGGTTAACTTTAAAAGGCTATGTTGATGCTGACTTTGCTGGTGATAAAGACAGTAGGAAATCAACTACAGCATACTTCTTTACCCTAGGTGACAATTGTATAACATGGAAGTCACAGTTGCAGCCTTTAGTTACTTTGTCAAGTACTGAGGCAGAGTATGTTGTCATAACCGAGGCGGTTAAGGAATGTATTTGGTTGAAAGGAATCTTAAAAGAATTGAACTTCATGCATGATACACCTATTATGTTTACTGATAGTCAAAGTGCTTTATTGCTTTGTAAAAATCCTGTTTATCATGAAAGATCTAAACATATTGAGGTGAAGTATCATTTTATTCGTGAGAAATTGTCTCAAAATGAAGTTAAACTTGTTAAGATTCACACTGATAGGAATCCCTCTGATGTGGGAACTAAAATTCTACCTGCAGGTAAATTTAAATTATGCTTATCTTTGTTACATATTGATACGGGTTAATTTTTTCTTGCAGGTAGTGGGTGATGATGGTGAACAGTTCTTCCATGTGCAAATTCGCAACCAAGAGAGTGTGTTATGAGAACCAAGGTGAAGAATGTGAGAATTATAAATGGTTCTCTTAACCTCTTGTATTAAATGTGAGCCCTTGGATCAAAATGGTTGGTTGAGATTGATTGGTAGATATTTTATCTAACTTGCTTGAGAAGCTTCAAACACATTTGAATCCATAAACCTACCAACTCCATCTCTCTCCCATGTGAGTGAAGCTAGGGCAAGAAAGGTGAGGCCAAACCTTCTCCAAAAAGACTCTCTCTTCTCCTCTCTTTCTCTCTCTCGTTTTATACCTGGTTCACTGAGTGAAGATGTGGGTTAGAGGTGAGTTTTGGTGATAGAATACCTTGGTATCTTAGGCATGAAATAGGGCTAAGTAGAGGTGGTATTTCTTGAGAGTTTAGGGTCGGTTTTGGAGGGTTCTTTGCCGGTTCTTCTAGCTATCTCTTGGTGGGGTGATTTGCATTGCATGGAAGCTGTTCCTGAGCCTACAAATCGACCATTAACAAAGAGGAAGGAGCTGGCCATTTTCTGCCATTGTTGAAGCTTCCATTTTCAGATTTTCGGTTTATGTTCTTGGTGGTTTTTCCATTGATGTATATGATGTATTTGGTTGTTTAAACACCCATAATCCTAACATCTTCCATTTGGATCAGGAAGAAGGATGTGTCCGGGAATGACTTTCGGTATAGCTGGAGTTGAGCTTCCTTTAGCTCAACTTCTCTATAACTTCGACTGGAAACTCCCAGAAGGAATCAATCCAGATAATTTAGACATGACTGAGAAATCTGGAATAATTGCATCAAGAAAAGAAGACCTTTATGTAATTGCTACCCCTTACGATCCATGACTTTGTCCACTACTAAATAATTTAAATAAGTCAATATAAGACATACTTTCATCGCAGATCATGTTTTTTCTTCCTGTAATCAGATGTAAAATTTGCATCAATAAACAGTAAATATACTATTTTTAGGTGCGGAGAAGTTATACTTGGAATAGACCAATTTCAATCCACCGTCACAGTAGTTCTTTTCCAAAAGCACTTAATTGATCAGCTGTAGTTTTCTGTTTTGTTTAATATGAGATCTGTAAGTGTCCACTAAATTTAGGTTGCTAACTTATTTAATCTGTTACAAATGTGAAACACCAAGGGGATGTTTGATAAATTGGACAAAATAACACAATAATATTTTAAATGTCTCTGTAAGTAGATTAGATTCAATGACATGTTCAATAAGTTCCATAACATTTTACAATATTTTTAGTTTTTTTTTTTTTTGCCTTAAGTATTTTATTCGATAATATTCCATCCACTACAGTGAATACACTATAAGATCATTTGGAATTCTACCATGCCACTAAAAATTTCTATTTTTTTGTTGGCGCCTCTGGCATAGTGTGGTGGATGAAGTGATTTGGCGTTGTGAGGTTCCAATTGTCTCCAAATGTCAATGCTGTTCATAGGGTCATGAAGAAACAATAGATCATGTTTTTGCAACCAGTTCTATTGCTCTTCAAACATGGCAATATTTTGGAAAATTATTTGGGGTTAGAGTTCCTACAAATATTTCGTGGCGGTCTGCAATGTTACTTTGGAATGCTCATTTTGGCGGGTCAACACAAGAACATCTTGTAGCTTTACTTATCCCACCACTCCTTTCATGGGAGCTGTGGTTAGCCAGAAATTCTGCTAGATTTAAAGATGAGACACTAAACTTGCACAAAATTTGTGCTAAAGTTAAACGTTGGCTACACGAATTGAATGGTATGCTAAAACCAAAGAAAATGTCTATTTCCTCCCATTTCTCACATATATTACACATCCCTATGGTTTCAATACGAGTAAAAACTCCATTCCTTGTAAAATCGTACCCCCACAACATGGTTGTTATAAACTTAATATTGATGGTGCTAGTGCTGGAAATCCAGGCTCGGCTGGTTGTGGTGGATTGCTACGGGATTGGCAAGGGAAGGTAATTTTTGGGTTCTATCATTATCTAGGGGTTGGCACTAACACTTTAGCAGAGGTATCAACACTGAGAATAGGCCTTTAAATTTGTTATGTCCTTGGCATCGAAAGGATTGCAATAGAAATAGTTTCCAATGTGGTGGTTCATTGGTTTCATCATCATGTTAACATACCTTGGTCTGTTCGTCTTATCTGGGAGGATATTTTGGAGTTTGCTCATGTTATATCTATTGATATATCGCATATTTATCGAGGAGCTAACCAGGTGGTAGATTCGTTAGCGCGTCTTGGAGCTCAAGGTAGTTCAAACTTCTTAGAATCAATCTCTAGTTTCCCCGTTTATTCTACTGGTTGCATATTTTTCTTCTTTTCATAATGTTAAAAAAGTATTGTAAGGGAAGTAGTACTTTCTCTTTTACTGATTTATATTTGTTGACTAGCATTCACGTTCACTGTAAGGGAAGTAGCACTTCCTCATTTATTGTTTTCATCGTTTCCACATGTAACCACGGTATTCCTCTACTACAAGTGAGGACATATTAATAAAATTTCGGAGGTACCGCCCTCCTTCCCCTTGAAAAAAAAAAAAAAAAAGCTCCCAATCCCATGGATTAATTTCAGAAAACATTAAAAGAATTTGAGAAAAGTGTCCATATTAATTTTTAAGTACTTGTTTGCACGATTTTCTTAGTTCAAAATAATTACAATTAATAAAGACAGTTGTATTGACCAGCTAGGTCCCTACAAAATCATAACATGCATATGATGTCAAACCTGTTTCTTTCAATATATTTTTAATATATATTCCTTATCCTTAATTTGATAACTAGAAACCGTCTGTCATCCTGGGATTGTTACGTTTGATATTAGTTCGAGAAGGAATTAGATACGAAAAGATCCACAATTGAAAATTAAATGAATGAAAACACATAATCCGTCTGAGGCGATGATTAAAGAAGATACAAATGAGTTTATCTCAACTTACATGATATTCGGTATTCTTCAAATTCAATGAATTATTGATAAGAATTGATAATCGATATTCTTGTGCAAATCAACTAATATTAATTGCGACTTCCTCATATTTTATGTGAATCAATGGGTTTTAGCTGTGTTCTTATATTGTTTCTTGACATTCAATTGAAATCAATTAATTTGGATCTTTGTTTGTCAATATTCATGCATGCTTTCAGTTGATATTAGAGTTCAGTCATGCTCTGATGGAGACTGGGTTGTTATTTGTTAATGAATTCCTTTGGAAAATGATGTTTGTCCAGACTCAAAGACTTGGAAAATAAAACAGATTGACTTGGTAGCTATTGATTGGGTGTTTTGTTGTTTATATTTTCCAAATAGTTCAATAATGTGTTGACACATGTGCACCCTATTTTTGAACATATTTTTTTAGCCTATTTGTGGAGCATATCTCAATTCCTTTTTGGGCCTTTTAATTTAGATAAGTTGATTGGCATGTATTTGGGCGAGTAATATGATGATCTCATTTTTATTTTTTTTATTTGTTTTACACAGAGGACGATGAAGATGTAAAGGATATTAATTGAGCAATGGTTTCTTCTCACAATGCGCTGGGTAGAAGATCAAAGTTAAAATTGCAGTTTATTGATTTTTTTTGAAAATTACTGTGATGAAACTGCAACACTAAAAGAATTTTATGTTTTCCCTGCAAATATTTTTTTGTAGGGAAAGGTTCGTATTTGTGGGAAAAAATATTTGCAGACGAAAAATATTTGTAGGCACATTTGTGGGGCAAACATCGAGGGGATAGGTAAAAGACGACAAATTTTTTAAATTTGTGGGCTATAAATTTTTCCCTACGAACCTTGGAGATAAATACAATACGTCGCATAAGATTTCCCCCGACAAAACTATTTGTCTGCTAGAATTAAGTTTGCCCATGAAAAGATTTTGCTTTTCCCCACAAATTATGTTGTGGGCTAAATCGTGTTTTTCCCTACAATTTGTGTGTGTGTGTTGGGGGGGGACATGTGAAAAAAAAAACATGATAAAAAATTTGTCAATTTAGATCATTCTATTTTATTAATTGATCGAGATGAAAAAAGCAACAATAATAAAAATAATTCCTAAAAATGATCGATTTTTTTTCTATATAAAAATTTTTCAGATGAAGAAATAGTATAACAATTTATAACTAATATAAAGTAATAAAAAATTTATTAGGATACGTCTTTTTTTAACACACATGTTTGACGTACGTTTAACTATTTTCATTATTCATTTGGATCATTCGATATATCAATGATATAGTTCTCGAAATGAGTTTCGAGAGGATACAGAAGATTTATGGATTCGATTAGCGTACAATCGTCGGAGAATTTTTAAAATTAGCTTGTTATCGAAATTCTCGAAATATTAGTTTGAAACGGCCTACTTTGATGCTCCATAACATTTGCTACGATTGGCTGTTTCGCGCACTATTAATGATGTGAAATACTAGGCCGTGAGTACTTCAAAATGATTAAGAATGTAATATTTCGATTTCGTTTGATATCCCAAATTGAGCCCCGAAAACTAAGACAAAAACATAAGAGATTTAATAAATTTATTATGCTATTCTCTGAGCAAACAGTCATTTCCATTTCCTTTCATCGACACGTCACCTCCTTTTTGAATTTCTGTAACACCTCTGTGAGAAGCATTCTGTACGCCTAGCATTATTGGAATATGATGCTCCAATAGATAAATATTGTATTGATTGGAGAACTAAATACAGTCATTTGAAAGAGCTCCCTATGGATATAATGTAGTTTTGTATTGATTGGAGAACTAAATACAGTCATTTGAAAGAGTTCGCTATGGATATGATGTAGTTTCATCAAATTTTCCGAGAGCAATACCATCACTATGAGACAAGGATAAAGACATGCATTGTATAAGATTTGAGGTTGAATCTTCTTGAAGTCGTGTAGAAAAGACAAGAGTTTGAGATCCAAAAAAGCTAAGAGTCGAGTCAAGGATAGTTTAATAACTTTAGTAATTTAATTGTTATTTTTATTTTGTTAGGGCCATATTAAAAATTATTATGTCTAGGGTCTAAATTGAAATTTTTATTTAATTTGCAATTAACTTGAGACTCCTTAATTTACAGCTGGATGGCACTTTCTTCTCGTCTTTTGATAATTACTAGTTTGTGCCTCGTGCGATGCACGAGTTCTGTAGTTATTGTGTTTTTATTAGCGTAGAAAGTAAGGTGCTATTGATTTTAGTTGAGAGTGTAAGATCAGCAGTAAGGATTAAATATTATTTTTTTGTTTAGATAGAAGCATATTGCTGTATATGAATAGTAATAATCATTTAAGGTTGTGTATTGAAATTTACCATTTATCATCAAACATTTGTTTCAATACACGACTTCCACTAAATCATGTAATCTAGAATTAATGGAAGAAACACATGTCAAATTTTGCAAAAAAAAAAAAAAAATACACGTTATTACACTAAATCTCCAACTCAAATACACGAAGAAAAAAATGAAATTTTCAACAATTTCGACAGAAAGTAACAGAAATTGTGAGACGAACAAACAATTCTGGGCATAAGGTAAGTCACAGAGAGTAAATGTTCATCGCTCGCTTTGATAAAATACCTAGGGGAAGAAATGAAGAGATTTTCGTGGGCAAAGTAAAAGAATATAGAGTGGTAATGAGACCAAAAGTTGGGTATGGTGGTACAATATTGGCTCTATGAATGGTTGCGTGAGAAATAGTAAAGGCAGAATGGAGTTAGGCGTGATGGCAATTGCGTGTAAAAATGAAGAAAAAAAAAAGTCTTGGAAGTGACATCTCACACTTTGCTATCTCGCACAGTGTGAGAAACTGTGCTGTCTCGCACAGGGCGAGAGACGTCTCGCACTGTGCAAGACATGTGCATTGTGCTGTCTTGCACAATGCGAGAAATGCCTGTCGCACTGTGCGAGACAGCACAATGTCTCACAGCACAGTGCGAAAGGTGTCTCATACTGTGCGAGACATGTGCTTTAAATTTTTTTTTTTATTTTAAAAAAAAAATTAGGCATGGCAGATGAAAAAAAGAAAAAAAAAAAAAAATTAGGCATGAAATCCTATGAACAGTAATTCTGACACGCAAAAAATAAAAATTACAACGTGAAATGTATATGAGAGTGTCACTCTTACATTTGAGAGTGACAAAAACTGCCTCTTTTAATATAGTAGAATATTAGAGTGAAGATTTTAATTTTTTTAAAATCTTTTTAAATTACTTTTCGGTGTATGAACATTTAGAGTACAAATGTCCACCAGGTAAAAAAAAGAAAGAAAGAAAAGATAGGCACAATTCAATCGAATTCATTTGGACCATTCCATTTATTCCAAGCTTTTGTAACAAATCTCAGTGGTAACTCAATTCACTACTTAACACAGTAATAAAAGTAGAATTACATAATAAACGCACAATCTTAACACTGCTTAAAACAAAATAAATTTCAGCTGTAAACTTCTCATAGCCTTCATGGTGAGAAATGACTATAATGACTGGTCAGAACACCGTGCATCTCTCAGATGGATTGCTGATGAGAACTTGTTCATCTAGGAGTCTCAAAGCTTTGAGGATCTGAAAAATAATTGCATTAACACATTAATAGCGAAATTAATAAATCCAACCAAGGTTATGATAAAATAGAGAAGTTCACAGGGGAAAATTCTAAAGCTGATATATAGAACACATCAAGGAACGAAAATATAAGATTCTCTTGTTCAGAATATTAAGGCACAATTTAACTTACCGTTGAAAGATGAGATGAAGACCGTCTCAATCTGCACTTTTTTGTTAACCCAAAATTCCAGAGGCAGTCAGGAGACGACGTGAAGAAATGAGATGAGAAGAGAAATGGAAAGAGACGATTCCAGAAGAGAGAGACGTGAAGTTTTCCATATCTATATCTGTTTGGATTTTTTTATATCAGTTTAGATTTTATTTTCATTAATTAATTGGTTTTTATTTAATTAGTATAATATAACTATTTCCATATTTAATTGACTGCCACTTAAGCACCGTGCTTAGCATACGCTAAGCACGGTGCTTAGTAGATCGGAAGCATATATATATATATATATATATATTAGCGTGAAGATTTTAATTTTTTTTAAAAATTTTTTAATTTAGTTTTCGCTGTTGTTATAATTGAATATTTAGGAAATATTTGATTTTTTTTTTTGTCGAATTGTATATTTATTATATATTAGATATTTTTATTAGCGTGAGATTTTAAATTTTTTAAAATCATCTTAATTTAATTTTCGGTGTTGTTATAATTGAATATTTAGGAAATATTTAATTTTTTTTGTCGAATTGTATATTTATTATATATTAGATATTTTTAGGATTATGATAGAATATATATATATATAGTAGGTTTGACAGTAATTCTGACACGCAAAAAAAAAAAAAAAAAAACAAAATTTACGACGTGAAATGAGAGTGTCACTCTTAGAGAGAGTTTTTAAATTTTTTTTTTTTTTTTTTCACTTTACTTAAGTAAACGACGTCGTGTTGGTTGACGATACAAATTGCCAACACATTTCCCTTAAAAAACGGCCTCTTTTAATATAGTAGGAAATAAAATATTTTTGAGTTTATCTCTATTTTACATTCGTATTTCAGAATTCTTTCGAATTAACAAATATATTGATGAGAATCAATTCTCGGTATTTATGTGCAAATCAATTAATTTTGATTGTCAATTCTCAATATTCTACGTGATTCAATTGATTTTTACTATATTCTTCGATAGTTTCATAATATTCAATTGAAATCAACCAATTTCGATATTCATAGTAAATATTCACACTTTCATCTCCTTCAAATATTCTCTTGGAAAAATTCGTGTAATAGGAGTAATGTTCTCACTTTTTCTGTATTGTAACTCTATACAAGTAATGCCTAACGTCCCCCTCCATCCGTAATAGTTCATTTTATTAATAGATAAGGTAGGAATTTATATCAATTCTTTGTCTAAGGATAGGTTATGGAGCAAATTTTGAATATTTATTTTCTTCATTTTATTTATTATTATTTCTTTCACTTTAAGTTACTCAAGACGATTTTATCTTTTTCAAGTATATGGTTTTTTATTTTTAGACTTTTCTATTTGAGAACTTTACAGCTTGTTTTTAGTTTGGTGATTACTGAATAAAAATTGAGATACTTCAAACTCTGTCAAATTTTCAGTATTCATCAGAATCAAAGAACTTTTAGCTATTTGAAGAATCAAGTTGTTTTTGGATTTGTCAGTGTCATTCTTGCTTCGCGTTATATCATTTTTTATATCAGAGCACATGCACAAACCTGATGGAGACAAGTTGTGTTTGGTATCATAAACCTACTTTTTCGAAAACACTTCAATTTGCAAGGTGTTTCTTAAAGTATTTTTCAAAGTGTATCTCATTATTTTTGGTATCGAAGCACAGTCACAATTCTGATAGAATCAAGATGTTTTTTTGGATTTGTCGGTGTTTCTCAAATTGTTAACCTACTTTCATTATTATTTATCCATAATTAACAATGTTTTTAAAGATAGACCAGTGTATCGAGCCCAAAAAGGAAAATGGTCAAGAGTCAAATCGGGGTGGAAGGGGTATCGAACCGGATGCTAAAATTGAATAAATAAATATGCATGTAAACTAAAAAATATCATAATAAAAAAAAAAATTAGTTTTAGTTTACTAATTCAATGTAAATATAAATTCATGTTTTTTAATTATATTTATTATCCTAATTTATTTTAAAACTTTATAAACTAAGAATATGATATGTCCAAAATAATTGCTTTATTCAAAATATAATTGATTTTGATTATAGTTTTGCTGAGGCCATGATTTGTTAATGGAGATAACGATGTAAACTATTAAATGTTTAAATTGGCTACAAATTTTATCCCATATTTATAGCTTAATGAAAAAAATAGAAGAGTCGTCTCTGTAAAATGGTTTAACACTAGCAAGAAAATTTGAAATGGGCTTGCTAGTTCAATAAAATGAGTCACACATAGGCACTTTGATTTCGCATGCTCAATAATAAATAAATGCAATAAATGAAGTAAACACAATTTTATTTCATATGAGAATATTGCTATTTTTACCTTAACAAAATTATAATATATCGGTGCAAGCCCAACACCTCGCCACACAACCACCAACTCACCGCACCACCACCACGCACTTCAACATGAAGTCTTCCACCACCTTTTCTCCTCTCACCTGTGTGCGTGAAGCCGCTGACAAGACAATCCATCCCCAAATTACACCCTACAGTTGTAACGGTGCTATCCTACCATTCCCCCCATACGTACAAAGGGAAAATTTCCTAGTCAAACATCCATATATATACAACATCCATCTACACCCAATCACACATCGCCCTCCTCGCCACGTCTTATGTTCGATCGCCATTATACATTCATCTCAATCTTCCCATCCCCGCTGCTCGAAGACTTTTTCCCCCGTCCGCTACTCACATATACGTTTCATAGTCTGATTGCCACCGTAACTACTCCTATTGCATTGACAGCTCTTACCATTGTCGTCGCTGTTCCCACACCGTTCCACCACTGTTCTTACCATTTTTTGTCAGAAGCATTTATCCAGTTTATCCATTGTGTTTTGGTAAGGATTTAATTCCGGTTTATTGAAAATTTATCTTCTAGTTAAATGTTTTTGCTTTTTAGTAGTTTATTTTTAGTTCCAAGTTTAAATAAATTTATTTGGAAAAAAAAGGATCTCAAAGACCTTGAACACTCCCATAAAGTCTTATCACAACAAGTTGTCGACCTTTCAACAGACATTGTGTATATGAAATCTGACTTATTTGAAATTAAGAATCTTGTCACTGAATTATGTCTAAATCCAGAAAATGTCCCATAGATAATATTTTTTAATCCTCAATAGTAGGTCAAAATATTCATAACACTGCTTCACTTGGTGGTGAATTACATAACATATGTAATTCTAGGCATCACTCACACACTTCGAAATATTTGGAACCTTGTGTCCAACATATCACTCATCGTGAACCCCCTCCCCCATATTTTAATAAACATAGGGACCCTGCTAATGACATGACTAGACAAATTAAAGTAGATGCCCCTGAATTTGATGGCCGTCTAGACCCTGAAGCCTTTTTAGACTAGCTGGAGTCTATCAATGAGTACATAGATTGGTATCACATGCTTGACTATCAACGTATTTGTATCGCTAAAATAAAACTCACCAAATTTGTGAAACACTATTGGTAAAACGTGACATGCAGTCTCGAACAGTTAGGTTAACCTATCACTGGAAAAAATGAAAACAAAACTCACTGAGAAGTACGTCCCACCTTTCCATTGATCTCAACTTCTAAAGCCTTTGATTAATCATAGATAAAACTCCTCGATTCTGTTGGACTATAGATCTTGTTTTGATGAGTTGATTTATCGTTCCAGTCTTAATGAACCCAAGAACATCCCTATCACTAGGTATATTAATGGCCTGAGACCCGATCTCAAATACCAAGTCAATATGCTCAGTCTTTTCTCCTCAGAAGACGCTTATCACAAAGCTCACGAATATGAGAGGTACTCTCGATCACCCATACCCGTAGAGGCCCTTTGAACTTTGTGGACCCTCGCTAGTCTCACCTTAATCCATCCACCAACCCTGGTAGTGTCCCAATATTGTACAATTGTTGGGTCATCATCACTATTACCATCATCTTCACTTTTTTAGAAAATCAATAAGAGTCAAAATTTTTACTCGACTTCCTCCAACGTTCCTAACACTTCAGTCATGTGTCATCGCTGTCAAAATCAAGGTCACATTGCCTCTCAATGTTCTCATAGTACTCTTATTATTAATCAAAAGCCACTATTCCCTTTTCTAGAAACTAATAAATGTTTTACGGTCAACCCTATTGACCATTCAGATGAAGACCTCGACTGTGTTAGGAGGAAGGTCTCTCGTCTCACTCTTGCAAATTAGTAATTGATTGGGGTAGTACCAACAATGTCGGTGCCATGTCAGCTGTGACCACATTTGAATTCAAGCTCGAACCATCCGCGACCTTTCAAGGTGGTGTGGGTGGATAAGACATCTTTGCCTGTCACTCATTCTACTCAGAGGATCTTTACTTTGACATTTTACCTATTGTTGCTTACATCCTTTTGGACCGTCCTTGGCTTTATGATCACAACATCAAGCACTTTGGCTGCGACAACATTTATGAGTTTGTCTTTAATGACAAACCTCTTCAGCTTATTCTAGCCAAAACATGTGACCCTCCAAACAAACCACCTCCTAAAACAACGTCCACTTGTACTACATGTACAAACAATTGGATCCAGCTCTTACAACATCGGGTTGATGTTTGCTTTAGTTACCAAAGCGTGTTCCCAACTTACTTTTGAATTGCACATTGATCGTCCCCTAAATGTCACTTGTTGCTCGAGGAGTTTAGTGATATCACCATTGATGACCTACTCGATGGGCTCCCTCCCATTCGTGATATTCAACATGCTATTAATTTGGTTCCTGGTTCACAATTACCAAATTGTCCTCACTATAGGACGAGCCCCGTAGAATGGATCAAGTTTTATAAACAGATTAAGGCTTTACTATCTAAATGTTTTATTCATCATAGGCTTAGTCCGTGCCCATTCCCCATCCTACTTACTCCAAAAAAGGATAGATCTTGGCATGTGTGTTGATAGTCACATTAACAAAATTACTGTTGAATATTGATTTCCTATTTTGCGCTTCGAGGACATGTTGGATGAGCTCCCACGATCTTTGTGGTTTTTTAAAATAGACTTAAGGAGTGGATATCATCAAATTAGGATTCTACTAGGGGATGAATGAAAAACAACATTTAAGAGTCAAGATATGAGTGGCTAGTTATGCCTTTTGGGATGTCTAATGCACCTAACACTTTTATGAGGGTCATGAATCATGTCCTCCAACCTTTCATTGAAAAATTTCTCGTGATCTGTTTTGATGATATATTTATTTATAGTCAATTACGATAGGCATACTTAATTACCTTAGACATGTCTTCCTTACCCTTCGTTCTGCCAAATTATACGCTAATCTTAAGAAGTATTTCTTTCTACTGTCACAGGTCCTACAACTTTGACTGAGGTTCGTAGCTTTCATGGATTAGCCCCATTCTATAGGCGATTCATCCAAGGTTTTAGTTCTATTACTGCACCCATTACTAAGTGTGACAAAAAGGATTTTTATTGGACCCCATCCGCAAAGAAAGCCTTCATCGCCATTAAATAAAAATTGATTAAAGCTCTTGTTTACACTATCCTGATCTCTCCAAATTTTTTGAAGTGGCCTGCAATGCTTTTGGTGTTGGTATAGGTGTTGTATTAAGTCAGTAGAGTCACTCTATCGCTTATTTTAGAGAGAAATTTAATGTGGCACGATAGAAGTATTCTACTTATGACAAAGAATTCTATTTTATCCAATCTGTTCGTCACTGGCATTATTATTTATTGCCTCAGAAGTTCATTCTCTACTCTAATCACCAAGCCCTTCGCTACCTTAAATCTCAACGTAATTGAGTGATCGATACGTTAAGTGGGTAATGGTTTTTCAAGAATATATATATGTTTGTCCTCCACATCGAGCTGAGGTTGACAACAAAGCGGCTAATACTCTTAGCCTTATTACTACCATACTCCAGACTATAAGCACTACGGTGGTTGGATTTGAGCATTTGAAAAGACGATTATCCTAGTACTCGTGACTTTAGTATCATTTTTAAGAACTCATAACTAATTCTTTTCGAAATCACCTTGTTTTTTTGCTTAAAGATAGTTATCTTTTTAAAGGTAACAAATTGTGTATCCCTCATATCTCACTTCATGAGTTTCTTATTTGGGAACTCCATGTAGGAGGTCTCACAAGTCATTTCGACCGGGATAAAATTGTTACCTAAGTCAATGATAGGTTTTATTGGCCTTCCCTTAAAGATGATGTGACTCGCATTGTGTCTTAGTGTCACACTTGTCAATTAGGTAAAGCCTAACATCAAAACACTGGGATTAAGGATGTCAATGAGCCGGGTCGAAACTCAAGGCTCGAGCTCAGCTTGAGTAAAATGGTGCGAGCTTTTTTTGGGGCCTGAGTCAAGCTTTGGTTTTTTAACTCAGCTGATTGCCTCCCTTTTTTTAGCCAGCTTGTGTGGTTCACGAGCCGGCTCGAGCTTTTTTCGGGCCGAGCCGACGAGCTAAATTGCTTTCCCTAATTGAGATATATACTCCCCTCCCCGTTCTTCATACTCCCTAGCATGATCTTGGCATGTATTTTGTCTTTGGGTTGCATAGACCCGCAAGAGGTCATGATTCCATTTTCGTCTTTCTAGATATATTTTCTAAAATCGCCCATTTCATGTCATGTTCCAAGTCTACTGACACATCCTATATCCTTAAGTTATTCTTCAAAGAGGTTGTTTGTCTACACTAGCTTTTAAACACTATAGTGTTTGAGCGATTACGTTTGTTAGTTACTTTTGGAAAACACTATCGAAATTGTTTGGGACAACTTTTAAGTCTTCATCAGCATTCCACCCCAAACAGAAGTAGTAAATCGTAGTCTAGGTAATTTGCTTAAGTATTTAATTGGGAAAAATTCGAGTAATTGGGATTTGTTATTGTCTATCGCCAAATTTGCATACAATAATTCTATCAATAGGTCTACAAGTCATAGCCTGTTTGAGGTCGTTCATGGTTTCTCCCCCACGTCAACCATTAGACCTAGTCCCTTTACCTACTGATTTTTGTCCAGCTATATCTGCTCAATCTTTTGCTGATCATATCATGACTTGCATGATGAGATTAAAAGAAAAATTGCTTTAAGCAACGACCCCTATAAATTGATAGTTGATGTACATTTTAGGCACAAAGAGTTCAAGATTGGCGATTTTATTATGGTAAGACTTGCACCTGAACGTTTTCCAAAACATGTTGCAAAAAAATCCTTGTGATAGATCACTTGCATTTTCCTTGTTATTAAAAGGCTTGTAACTAACGCTTATCTACTTGATTTGTCAACGCACTTAAATATTAGTCCAATTTTCAATGTAGCAAACCTATATCCTTATCGAGGTACATTTGAGCCTCCAATTTTGTTTTCTAACATGTTTATAGGACAAGTTTCTTTGTCACTCCCTTGAGCCCCTATCACCACATTTTCACATCAAGATGTCGTTGATGATGTGCTCGATGATGAGATCATTGCTTCCCCAGATGGAGATTTTTGTAGGTTTCTTATGCGTTGGAAATGTTATCCACTTAGTGAGCTACTTGGATTACTGAAGAAGAGTTTTGTCAGTTAGATGCAAAGCTTTTTGATGCCTACTTGGACCCTACTTCGTTGGAGTCAAGTTCTTTTCAGTCGAGGAGAAATTATGCAACAAGGAAACAACAAAAAGTTTATTCAAGATGAAAGACTAGAATTCGAGTTTATCTTAATTATAGTAGTTAATGATATTTTATTTCAAGTTTATTTAGATAGAAATTTTATTTAATTTCAAAGTCCTTCTCTATGTAAAGGGACTTAGGGCAATGTTTGCAAACACATTTAAATTGTATGAATAAAATTACATTTCTTCCCTTTGATCCCTTTTTTCTTATTGTTTATCAATTTGTATGCTCCTGCATCACTATTACTCAAGTGGTTTTAAGATGACATCTTGCAATGATTTCAAAAAAAATAAAAAATAAATATGGATATGTATATGTGTATATATATTATTATTATTATTAATATTAAGGCTTTAGCCCAAATAGTGTAGCCTTTAACACCATTTGGATATTCCAAGAAGACACGCTTTTGGGATCAAGGATCCAATTATCCTCCATTTGATGTGATTAGGTGATAATACTTTATACAATTATTTACTGTGCATTTGTTATAAAATTGCTTCATCGTATTTTCATGTTTTATGAACTACCTCCAGTTTCGAGTACACAGTGGTAAAGAAAGTAGAGAAAAAGGAGGTCAACAACAAAACTTGAGAACTTTTGAAAGCACTTTACGGATTGCAATTGGAAGTTTCTAATCAATCGTTATGCGCGGGTGAAAACTGACCACCATGCACAGGACTGGAGGCAACTTTAGGCGTGCGAAAATTACAATGCATATTTTGCGCGCACGCAAAATTTCACTGCCCCACTTTAAACGCACACAACTAATATGGTTCCCCCTGTTGCTATTTCCAAGAGTATTTTTGGGTCTTTTGGACGTTTTTATAGACCAAAACCCTCAAAAAATGAAGTTGGAAAAGGTATCAAGTATCAAGACTCGGACGACAAACACATGTAAGGTTTTAATCGATTATGTGGGTTTATATGTGAAATATTGTGTATTGAATTAAATGCTATCAATTTTGGTTAAGCCCGTCTGAGCTTTAATGCATCTAATCAAAGTATGGACTTTTATGTGTAGAGATCAGACATGTTCCTAATTCATGATGGACCGAATTAGGTTAACTAGGAAATATATATATATATATATATAGGGTTATGGTCCCCGGATCACATGTTCTGTATTCATTCTATTATGGATCCCATCGTCAGAGAGAAACAAAGGAACAATGTGTAGATCTGGAAGACTAAAGCCGCAGGAATTATTCATTACAATAACCATGTCTGATTCAGATACGCTTCCGCTTTTGGTCACATATTCTTGATGATCCAATGTGATAGATCTGGCTATATTAACGGTAATTAATCTATTCCATCAAGTGGTATCAGAGCCAATTTCATGTTGAATAATTGAACATTATGTATTTTGAATATTGATTCGGATTCAGATTTGGATTTAAATTAAGCTGTTGAATCCGTTCCATGATTACGGCTATTTTTTTTTTTAGGAGAATATTTATTCTGGTGAATATGCATTCAATACTATCTATTCAGCATAATTATTTTGGGATTTAAGTCAATACTTGCGGTTGGTGAAAATTAAAATCGTTGAGAACAATTTAGATTGCCATGTGAAATTTATTCTGGAATTTAAACTCATATAATACAGCTGCCTATATATGTTTATTCTGGTCTGCCATATGTATTCTGGTCTGTATATGTATTCTGCCATTTATATTTATGGCTGCCATATGAATATGATTTATATATTGGTGCATAATTGGATTTGAGGTCAAATTAATTAGGCTGCCTTTTGAGAGAAATTAGAATATTGACATTTGGGTAGAAAAGTCAATAATTTCGGCTATCAATGTGAGAGATTAGATACGGTTGGATGGATTTTTTGGGGACGGGGGCCTCCTGTGTAAATTTAATGAATTAAGGGACTTGGTTGCAATTTAAAATTAGGGTTAGGTTTCTAATTTTATATATTCAGTCTCTTAAGTTTAAACTTTTGTTATTCAGCCCCCTAAGGTAAATATTAATCCAATTGGACCTTTTAAAGTTTCGGGTTTAATAATTCAGCCCCTAAAGTTTCTAATAATTAATTTTTTGATCCCTAAAATTTCTGATAATCAATTTTTGACTCATAAAGTTTTCAATAATTAATTATTAACCCCTAAAGTTTTGAATAATTAATTTTCAACCCCTAAAGTTCTGAATTATTAACTTTAAGGTCCCTATAGTATAAAACAAATAATCAAATATGCAAAATAAACTAACTTAGAATATTAAAAGGTGTTTGTGTATGTGTTATTCATGGGAATACTTGATCGTACCAAAAGAAGATTAATATTCAGCCGAATTACACGTGCACCTGTGGTGATAAACATGTGACAATTATTTGGTTTAATATGTGATCACTAAATCGATCCAAGGAAATGTTTGTTGGTTGACATATTGTTTTATTGTCAATGTTTGATCACTGCACCAAGAGTACCACTTACAAGTCAATATTTCTGTCCAAAGACTAAATATTGATGTTGTGCTAGGTATCTTGTGATGGGCCCTACTACTATTTGAGATTATTATTATTATTATTTTCATATTAAAGATATTCATGTGAGTTATTAAAATTAATTGTTCTCCAACTCAGTTTCAGGTTCTGCTGCTAATATCTCTGCTAGCATCAATTCAATTCTAATGCTTAATGGCACAAATTTCAAGGAATGGTAAGAGAACGTAATGATTGTTCTCGGAGTCATGGACCTGGATCTTGCTTTACGGGTTGATCAACCTGTTGCACTCACTGATAAGAGTACCTTTGATGACAAGAGGGAGATGGAAAAGTGGGAACGATCAAATCGCATAAGCTTAATGGTCATAAAGCATGCTATTCCAGAAGCATTCCGGGGCACTATGTCCAATAAGGTGACTACGGCTAAGGGTTTCCTTGAGGACCTTGAGAAAAAGTTTGCCAAGAATGAAAAGGCTGAAACTAATACACTTTTGGCAAATCTTATCTCAATGAGGTGTAAAGGAAAAGGAAACATAAAGGAGTACATTATGGAAATGTCTCATACTGCTTCAAAACTAAAGGCACTAAAGTTGGATTTATCTGAAAACTTGTTAGTGCACTTGGTTATGATATCCATTCCGGCATATTTCAGTCAATTTAAGGTGAGCTATAACTGTCAAAAGGAATCATGGTCTCTTAATGAGCTCATCTCACATTGAGTCCAAGAAGAGGAAAGATTGAAGTATGATAAGACAGAAAGTGCTCATCTGGCCAGCACCTCCAAGGACAAAAGGAACAAGAAAAGGAAAAATGATAAGGTAGCTGCGGGTACAGCATCACACAAGAAACAGCATAAGGACCCAACTAAAAGTGGTTGTTTCTTCTGTGGAGCTGTAGGTCATAACAAGAAGAATTGTACCAACTACCACGCGTTGCGTGTCAAAAAGGTATTCTTCTTCATTTGGTTTGTTCTGAGGTTAATTTAAGTTATGTACCTAGACATACATGGTGGATTGATTCTGGTGCAACAACTCACATCAGTATGTCTATGCAGGGTTGCCTGAGTTGCCGAAAACCAAGTGGTGGTGAAAGACACATCTATGTTGGCAATGACAAGACGGTGGAACTAGAGGCAATAGGAAAATTTAGATTATTGTTAAAAACTGGATGTTATTTGGATCTTAATGAGACATTTATTGTACCGTCCTTTAGACGGAATTTGATTTCTATTTCTGCTTTGGACAAATCTGGTTATTCTTGTTCATTTGGGAATGAAAAATTTAGTCTGTTTCATTATTCAAAATTTGTTGTTTCCGGTTCTTTATCAGGTTACGATAATCTTTATTTAATTGAAACAATTGCTTCTTTTAATGAATACTTGCATGTAAGTACTAGAGGTGTAAAACGTAAATTAACCGACGAGAATTTCGCCTCGTTGTGGCACAAAAGATTAGGTCACATTTCCAAAAGAAAAATTGAGAGACTTGTGTTCAATGGGATTCTCGATCCCCTTGACTTTACAGATTATGACATATGTGTTAACTGTATAAAGGAAAAATAAACCAATAAAAGGAGAATTCAAGCCAACAGGACTTTGGACGTCTTAGAACTTATACATACAGACATTTGTGGGCCATTCCCTACGGCTTCTTGGAATGGTCAACAATATTTTATAACGTTCACAGACGACTTTTCAAGATATGGCTATATATATATATATATATATATATATATATATATATATATATATATATATATATATCTCATTCATGAAAAATCACAGTCACTGGATGTGTTTCAAAAACTATAAAACTGAAGTTGAGAACCAACTCGGCAAAATGATTAAAAGCGTCAGATCTGATCGTGGTGGTGAATATTATGGCAGATATGATAGTTCAGGTGAACAACGTCCATGACCATTTGCTAAATTCCTAGAGGAATGCGGTATTGTCCCACAGTACACTATGCCGGGTTCGCCCACTATGAATGGTGTTGCTGAGAGACGAAACAAAACGCTTAAGGACATGGTGAGGAGTATGATTGCTCATGCTACCTTACCAGAATCACTCTAGGGTGAAGTATTAAAGACCGCAGCATATATACTCAACAGAGTTCCAACTAAGGCCACTGATAAAACCCCTTATGAGCTTTGGATGGGCAAAATGCCTATTTTGAAACATCTACACATTTGGGAATGTCCAGCTGAGGCATGGCCTTATAGCCCAAATGAAAAGAAATTGGACGCAAGAACTATCAGTTGCTATTTTATTGGATATTCTGAAAGGTCCAGGGGTTACATGTTTTATGATCCCACAACCAAAGCAATTTTCGAGACAGGAAATGCTCGGTTCTTTGAGGATGTTGAGTTTGCGGGGGGAGAAAGGGTTACAGATTTTGTCTTTGAAGAGGAATATGTTGAAATCCCTCCAATTGCCATTGACAATGATCAGTCTTTTATCCCTGACATTGTTCAAAAAGCAACTCCGGATCAAGACAATGTCATTGTATCCCCCTCTAAAGGTCAACAAATTGTTCCAGAGGAACAAATTCTACAGCCTCAAGAACCAATGCCATTAAGAAGATCCACTAGAGAGAGGAGAAGTGCGGTTTCAGATGATTACATCGTATTTCTCCAAGAACATGAAGTTGACATTGGTGTAATGGAAGATGATCCTATCAACTTCCGTCAAGCCATGGAAAGTTCTAACTCTCAAAAGTGGCTCAATGCCATGAATAAAGAGATAAAGTCTATGAAGGACGATGACGTATGGGACCTCGTTCTAATGCCTAAAAGTGCGAAACCCATTGGTTACAAATGAATATTTAAAACCAAGAGGGATTCGAAAGGTGATGTAGAGAGGTATAAGGCTCGTCTTGTCACAAAGGGCTTTACACAGAAAGAAGGCATTGATTATAAAGAGACTTTCTCTCCAGTTTCTTCAAAAGACTCTTTCAGGTCTATAATGGCATTGGTAGTGCATTTCGACCTTGAGTTACATCAGATGGATGTTAAGACAACATTTTTCAATGGTGACATTGATGAAACAATTTATATGGTGCAACCAGAAAACTTTGTATCGGATGATGCAAAGCAAATGGTTTGCAAATTAAAGAAATCCATCTATGGACTCAAACAAGCGTCTCGTCAATGGTATTACAAGTTTCATCAAGTAATCATCTCATTTGGCTTTGAGTTGAATCTGGTCGATGATTGCATATACCACAAGTTCAGTGGGAGTAAGTATATTTTTCTGGTTTTATATGTCGATGACATATTGCTTGCCAGCAACGATATAGGCGTATTGCACGAAACCAAGAGATTTCTAGCAAAGAAATTTGAGATGAAAGATCTTGGTGACGCCTCCTTTGTATTAGGAATTCAGATACACCGAGATCGTTCTTGGGGTATTTACAAAGAACAAAAGACTACATGCTCACATACAGAAGATCGGATCAGTTGGAGATCATTGGTTATTCTGATTCCGATTTCCCGGGATGCCAAGATAGTAGGAGATCCACTTCAGACTATATTTACCTACTTGATGGAGGTGTTATTTCCTGAAAGAGTGCTAAGCAGACACTCATAGCTACTTCTACCATGGCAGCGGAGTTTATAGCATGTTATGAGGCATCAAACCAAGGAACATGGCTGCGAATTTTGTCACTGGACTGCGCATTGTGGACGATATAGAAAGACCACTCAAGTTATTTTATGACAATAAATCAACAATACTGTATTCAAATAACAATATGAGCTCGACGAAGTCAAAGCATATAGAGATCAAATTCTTGGCTGTTAAAGAAAGAGTTCAGAGTGGATAGGTGTCTAGAGAGCATATCGGGACAAACTCCATGATTGTGGATTCGCTTACTAAGAGATTAATATCCAAGGTCTTTCATGAGCACACTGCTCATATGGGTGTAGTATCTTTTGAGGATATCTAGTTTCAGTGGGAGTTTGTATATTTTTGCTTTTCATATTAGACACATATACTGTCATTTTGGATATGGTTTATAGTTAAGGTTATTTTCAGTTATAAATTTTTTTGGTTTATTATCTTTGAACTTGTTTGAAAATGATCTCACTGAGGTATTAAGGTGGACCAGTTGGAAATAGGCATGATAAGACCACATTACATGCAATTTCCATGCTACACATCCATACTTGATCCATGTCATTCAGTTGTATTGATATATGTGACCATTAATGGGTTTAGCTACAATAGAAGGTAGCGAAAGCCACTTTGATCCTATGTTGATATGATTGATGGATCGGATTGTTTGGGGATGCATTCGTAATGATAGCAAAATTCTGAGTACTCATAAGGTTATATTTAATGCACAATTATAAGGTAACACATTCAGCCCAAGTAGGAGATTGTAAGGTTTTAATCGATTATGTGGGTTTATATGTGAAATATTATATATTGGATTAAAGGCTATCAATTTTGGTTAAGCCCGTTTGGGCTTTAATGCATCTAATTAAAGTATGAGTTTTTATGTGTAGAGACCAAGTATGTTCCTAATTCATGATGGACCGAATTAGGTTAACTAGGAAATCTATATATATATATATATATATATATATATATATATATATATATATATATATAGAGTTATGGTCTTCGGATCACATGTTATGTATTCATTCTATTCTGGATCCCATCGCCAGAGAGAAACAAAGGAACAACGTATCGATCTCTAGACTAAAGCTGCAGAAATTATTCATTACAATAACCATGTCTGATTCAGGCACGCTTCCGCTTTCGGTCACATATTCTTGATGATCCAACGTGATAGATCTGGCTATATTAACGGTAATTAATCAATTCCATCAACACAATCTTCCCCGTAACCTAGATTTTGAAGGAGGAAGAAGAAAAAGAGAAAGAGTAATTATATTTACTCTGTGATTTTTATTAATTACACAACATTTTTATTGTATTTATATCCTAAATCTTTGTTTCCTGGATCATTTATATCCTTAACCTTTTTTGAAGCTTTCATATCTTTAACCTTCTATTAATTAGCATATTTTATATGTTCGGAGGTATGTAAAATGACTTAGTTGCCACATATTCTAAAAGGAAAATAAAATACAAAAGAGCGACATTTTTTATTTATTTTTATTCTCATTCAAAGCACACAACCAAAAATAGTTGTGCCAATATAATAATTCAAAGAGGAAATGCTTGAAAATTCAATTTCAAAATTGAAGACTCACTCTTAATTATTATTTTTACATTTCATTCTTATTCTGTTCTTAAACTTTACTTGTTTTTGCTCGATGAACATAGTCGGCTAAATCTTCGTAGTTAGAAGGGACGTTGTAGCCTACTTTTAATGGTTTACTTTCTACCACTTTGATTTTGACTGCAAAATATATCTACAATGCTCTTGTTTGCGATGATAATGTTATTAAATGTCTGACCGTTTGAATTATTTGTGGACCATAATGAGACTGGGAGGAAATTGATAAGATCAGATGGAGACGGCGAGTGTAAAGATTTGGAGGTCCATCTTAAAAGGTTAACCTTATGAAGAGGAGTAGTCCAAAATTTTATAAGTTGGTCTATGTTTTCATCTTTATTAGATGTGAGATTATATCCCTTAACATGCTCGTGCAAGATGGTGGCTCGTTTGAGCAGACTAATCTTGAAATTCGTATGCTCATTTTTTTTTAGTCTTAATCTGATCGAATTACTCCTTGGAGTTTAATGAACTCTGATACCATGTAAAGATTTGAGAGTTCATTTTAAAATGTCAACCTTATTAAGAGGAGTAACATAAGATCTTATAAGTTGGTCTATATTTTCATTTTTATTAAATGTTGGATCATATCCCTTAACAGCGAGAACCATAAATTTGGGTTTGAGATAGAGATACACTCTTATGATTTGTATAATCACGTGAAAATTTTCTCGTTATTTAATGCACTTGGTTATAATTTCAATCACATATAGATATGTTGAGTTCTTTTCACTAAGTAATTGTAATTTTACTTGAGAGAAACTATCGAATAAATTAAGAAAAGCAGATATATAGCATGATTGTACATTGTCAGAGTCTAAAAAGTGAAATTGAGCAAGATAAACTATGATGAAATCTTGAAGTTTTGACATCTCAATTTTTTTTATTCCAACCAACAGATTGATTTTATTGCTTTTAGTTGAACTTCACATTTAGTTTGATAATCTAAGATTTCGAGGGACAAAAGTGAAAATAAATTTCAATTTCAATAATATATTTTGGGCCAAATTTGGAGGGAACAATACATATATAAGGGGTTTACACTGCACCATTTCAATTTTTGAAAAACAAGGTTTAAAAAGTCAAGTGATAAATAATATATAATATATTATCTAACAAGAAGCATTATTCATATAGAATGTACAAGAAGCATTATTCATATACTATATGTCTAACAAATATCCATCATTATATCTCTACTTATTCCAACCTCTATCTAATATCTCGAACATCTCTCTCCAATCTCTCTCTATAGACTCGTTCGGCCACACCCTTTCACATAACAGTGGTAGTACAGATCTAGATAAAGGCACTCGATTCAAGATCCATGAGTACAGCATCGTAAGAGTAGCAGTTTGTTTAGATTTTTAATTTAGTGAAACATTGACGAGAATTGGCGAACTATCTAATTGAACTTCAATTTGGATAATCGTCTTAGGTCAAAATGATTGAAGGAATGATATTTTTGGTAGTGTGATTTAAACTACCATAGAGAACTTGTCCGTCCACAAAGTGTAATTTTGATTTATCATCAGATGCAGATTGGGTTCTTGAATAATCCTTTAGAATTTTCAAAATTTTAAAAGGATCCGTAGGCAATTGAATTCCCCTCATAGCCCTTAATTGAGCAAGTTTTGTCTTGAGTTATTAGGAAAGAGAAAAGAAAAAGAGAACATATTTGTATTTACTAGTTTCTATTTTTTTCTGTGGCCAGTTTTTTTTTTTTTTGACCAGTAGGCAACAACTTGATAGAAAATTATATATTCAATGCTACGTCATCATTAATTATATAATAAAGAAAAATATTTATATAATACAGAAAATCGTAATAATTTTGTAAATTTGTATATTGAAGTCAACTTTGATATCTAATCCTCAACAACATGAATTGTATGGGATATATAAAATTGTTTATTTTATGTAAATTTCGAGGACCATTTCCATATGGGGAGTGCCTTATTCAACAGGGAATTTGTTTAAAAATGCAATTACGTTGAATAGTGTATATTTATGTGTTTAAATTGACACAGAGGAAAGCGTGAATAATAATAAAAGGTTTTTATTCTCAACATACGTGTTGGTATTGAACGAACCTGATTAAAATAAATTAATATTTATTATAATAAAAAAGCCCAAAAGTCCTTAAGGCTCAATCACATCAGTCTTTTTAATATTCATGTGTAATATGGTTCAAACCGCTAACCTCCCACATAAACTTTACACTTTAATCACTCGAGCATTTTTCTAATTTAATTATTTCTTTCAAATATTTATTTGATATATATCTAACACAACTTGTCACTGGATTTCACAAATAACAACCTGCTCTATCAGGAGCATGACTATTCTCTAATACTAACTGACGTAGAGGAAAGCGTAAATAATTAAATATTGATACACGGTTATTGAAATTCATTGATTTCAATTGAATATCAAGAAAAAATTGAATAACATAGTAAAACCCAATGTTCCACATATAATATGAGGAACTGACGGATTTATTGATTTCTGCAAAAATATCGAATAATATTAATTTTAGTCGTTACACTAAAACCGAACTTTCAACTCAAAATTGAGATAAAAAAACTCATACATACATATACATACATACATACATATATATATATATATATATATATAAAAGAAACAAAGTGCGATGAAGCTACAAATTAACCTAATTGCGATTTAAATAAAATTTTCACAGATTAAGTTCATTCATTTAACTGTCAATTGTGGAACCAGTTGGTTTTTTTTTTTTTTTTTTTTTGCTATATTATGTATCTTCTCGAATAATGACATACGTAAATATTATGTGATAGACAGTTTCAAGGTGACAAACTAATGGATTGGGGAAAAAGGATAAATAGGCATTTAAATTCAAATTAATTAGTATGCATGGATTTAAAGATAAGAAATATAAATTCTAACATAGTGAAAATAACAGATTTTGACATCATATGTATGGCGTTGTAGGGACAGAGATTGCCAATACAAATATCTTTGTTAATTGTAATTATTTTGAAATAAACAG
The DNA here is from genome assembly GCA_019395295.1 of Osmanthus fragrans. Classification (NCBI taxonomy): domain Eukaryota; kingdom Viridiplantae; phylum Streptophyta; class Magnoliopsida; order Lamiales; family Oleaceae; genus Osmanthus; species Osmanthus fragrans. The sequence continues at coordinate 16,473,955 of CM033346.1, read as the reverse complement.
TACTTACAAATTAACATGGAGACTTTTCTCAAATACTTTTTATGTTTTCTCAAATTAATCCATGGGGGAATTAATTTATAGAAAGTTCACTTAAATGGATGGAATAAGATTGATTAAAATATTTAACGAATAAAAAAATTAAAATCTTGTTAAATGTTATCAAATTATCGAATTTCCATTGAGTCTAATCTACTTATAGAGATATGTTATACATATGGGTTTGATGAAACAAAAGTTGCAGTGCAATGCACGTATTTATTTGCAGTATATCATAATGAAAAATTTCATAAGTATGTATTAATTTAATACCACTTTTTGAAAATTACAGTTGTTTTGTTCAAACTCACCATATTATCAATCTTCTTAGATCTGCTAGAGAAAGCTTGAAGTTGGGTAATAATTTTTCCGGATCGCCCATAAGAGATTTAACCTTAACATTTAATGACTCTTTCTTAACCCTTAACTCATTCAAACTTCTAGTGGATTTTTCAAATATGGCTCCAAGGCTCTCATTTTCTAATTCAAGATTATTCAATTTTTTAAAGACAGAGCAATTCGCTTTTTTCATCTTAAGGCATTCCTATTTCTCAACCCTTAACTCGTTCAAACTTCTAGTGGATTTTTCAAGTGTGGCTATAAGGCTCTCCTTTTCTAATTCAAGATTATTCAATTTTTTAAAGGCACATCAATTCGCTTTTTTCAACTTAAGGCATTCCTCAAACAACTGATCATAAGCCTTTTCAATATCCATATCACACTCAGATCCTGAATAAAAAAGTGATTGACTCATTTAGACAAAAAAAATTGGGTCAAGGATCGTTTTTAAGCTTTGATACCACTTATTGAATAAAATTAATCGAATAGTTTAGATCCAAATGCAAAATTAAACCAATTAAAAATAACAAGTCACTTATTAATTATTTCTAGAAGATTAAGGTAATTAATTCAATTAATTCCTATGTTTGAACACTCACAAATATTTAGATCAAGACAGAAAATAAATAAATAACACCAAATTAAATATAATATCACTATGAAAAAAAATGCTAGATCAAAAATTCATATTTCTTAGTAGCCCTAACTCATATCCAATCATCAAATCAACCAAAATTGTTCAAAAATTTCTCCAAATTTCTCCCCCTAACTCATATATTCAGTACAACACAAATGTGATTTAGCAATAAAATATTTTGTGATATACAAAAAGTTTTCACAAAAAGTGATCTAGTGCGACATGTTTTTAAAGTTTGACGCAATGTTTTGATATTAAAAAAAAAAGAGTACCAAAAAAATATATGGCGACATAAATGGGGCAACAATTTGTAAAGATTGTAGCAAATAACATGAAGGAAGCAAGGTGACAAAATATTTTTTGGTGGAAAACTTATGGCAACAAACTCTTATTTCTTGCAACAAATTATTTGTGATGCAATAAGGTCTATTTTTTTACCACAATGAATACTTGTTGCTAAAAATTCTATATATAGAGGAAAAATCACTACAAGAAAGTTACTTTTTGCTACACACAAAAATCATTATTGTAGTCTTTCACAATGTTTACCTTATGTTGCAGGCTTTGATGTTGTTGCAGGATCAAAGGATATGGTAACATGCAATGCATGTTGCAAAAGCCCTCAAATGGACATTGCTATCTAATTTATTGGAGTGAATTAGCCGAAAGGTCACTGAATTTTACATAAGGTTTCCACCAGGTCACTGAACTTTATAAATTACTCAAGTCATCACTGAACTTTGCAAAAGGTTTCTACGAGTCACTGAACTTTAAAAATCACCTCATTCATCACTAAACTTTGCAAAATGTTTCCACCTAGTCACTGAACTTTTCAAAATGTTTCCTAAGAGATTAATGAATTAGTGACCCCTGGGAAACATTTTGGATGAGGTGGGGACTATTCGAATATTTTATTCAAGTGACCCCCATTCCACAATACTTTTTAATTACTACACCACAATTTTCTTATTTACTAAAATATCTTTAAGTAAAATTACATAATTAGAGTTTTTAATATACTTTTTAACTAAATAAATTATAGTTACACCACAAATATAAACCCTAATTTTCTTCTTTCTTTTTCTCAACATCTCATTGTTCATAATTTTTCCGGCGACTTTTGCCTTCTTCCACGGTGGCTAGATAATTTTATCTTCCTCACGGTAAATGAATTTATTTTTACAATTTATATGTCAAATTTAAAAATTAAGAATCTGATTTTTTTTGTTAAGTGAAACAGATTTATTATTATGAATTTCAAACAAGTGTGTACGATTATGTTTCGGATTCATGAATTTAAGCATATGTAGTCATCATAATGCATGAATTCATCATGAGAGACAAACCCAGGGAGTATTAACATTGATTACCGTGCATTGAAGTGTCTGTAAATGAAATTGTAAATGCTATAAAGTACACATTGAGTACCATGTATTTTCGTGTCTGTTACTGAATTTGTGTTTACAGGCTATAACGTTCTGTGAATTTATGGCAACCGCCAAGTTAGAAATAAAAACTGGGTTTGGCAACTTCTAGATCACTTCTAGAAGCAGAAAATGATTTTAGGAAGTCTAAAAAGGCAGATAAAAAAATGTAAAAAACTATCTCTCTTTTTAGTGATCGTCAGGGAATGATCTGATGATGTAGGCAGCGGGTATACAAATTTATGTGAATTTATGGCAACCGCCAAGTTAGAAATAAAAACTGGGTTTGGCAACAGGGAAACGGCATAGATAGATATTAAAATCAAAATTCCAAGAACTTGATGAAGATCACTTCTAGAAGCAGAAAATGATTTTAGGAAGTCTAAAAAGGCAGATACAAGAATGTAAAAAACTATCTATCTCTTTTTAGTGATCGTCAGGGAATGATCTGATGATATCCGATTCTTGGCGACGACCACTATGGCGGAGAATGAAAATGAGTATGCTTTTAACCATTCTTGGCGGCAACCATTTTTAATAACCACACCCTGTATGTCCATTCATGAGTATGTTTTTAAAAGAATGAAAATGAAGATGAAGATGAATATTGGTGATAAGTACACTACAATATTTTATTATGTTTTTTTATTTTTATTAAATTAGGAGTATAATTGTAAATTCATTGTGGTGTGATTATTAAAAATATATTTTAATTGTGGTGTGAATATAATATTCGAATATGTATAACGTAGCACTTCGGTTCCCAACCAGTTTTTTGGCATTTGGATCCCTAACATTTATAAAGAGGAAATTGCATTGGGTGACACAATTTTCATTTGCATTAACAAAAATGTTACTTTTTTATAGTGTTTACAAGAATGACATTTTGGTATATTTTTGTACATATTTGACCATGTTTATAAATTTAAATACCTTACATGTCCTTCATTAAATGTGATTTGACTAGATAAAAAATTGTACAAAAATTGATAAATTTAAATACCTTACATGTCTTTCATTAAATGTGATTTTGACTTGATAAAAAATTATACAAAAATTGTGAAATGTCATGGTAAACCGGACCAACTATCGAGAATAACAGAAACTATCTGTAAGGTATTTTCTGTAGGTGCAGCATTTTCCTTGGAATTAACAATAAAGATGGGCGGTTGTTGGAGAGAAACAGAGAAACATATACACGCAGTCTTCTATAGCCTCCCTCTAGAAAGATAAATAATAAAATACAAATTAAAACGTCGACTCATGCTACTTGGCTTTCCTTTATATATGTGTGTTTCAGCCTTACCATTTAAAGCAATCACAAATGGATATCACCTTTCTCTTCAGTTACTCTACTTTTGCTCTCTTTATGGCCCTGATCTTCCTCTTCTTCACCCAATGGAAGAAATCCAAAGCTGATACAACACTCCGAAAACTCCCTCCTGGTCCAAAACAGCTGCCCATAATTGGAAATTTCCACCTTCTAAGTCTACTTCCACATCGTGATTTCAAAGAATTAGCCAAAAAAATATGGACCAATAATGCATTTGAAGCTCGGTGAAACTTCAGCAATTGTTATATCTTCCCCGGAAATTGCAAAAGAAGTATTAAGAAATCAAGATCCTACTTTTGCGGCCAGATCAGGAACTATGTCTACTGAGATTATATGGTATAATCATACAGATATGGCATTTAGTCCATATAATGATTACTGGAGACAAATGCGTAAAATCTGCATTTTGGAACTTCTAAGTTCCAAGCAGGTTAGATCGTTTGCTTCCATTAGAAGTGATGAGGTTCTTAAACTCATCAAATCAATTAAATCATCTGCCGGAAAACCCATAAATCTCACAGAGAAGATCTTCTCGACGACAAGTTCCATTACTGCAAGAGCATCGTTCGGTAAAATATGCAAGGATAAAGACACGCTGGTAAAACTATTCCAGGAAGGTAAATCCTTAGCGGCAGGCTTTGAACTGGCTGACTTGTTTCCTTCTTCGAAGATACTTAGACTTTTCAGTTCGAGTAAGGTAAAATTATGGGCAATGCGCCGCAAGGTTGATGCGATTTTTGACGAAATACTTGATGAACACAAGGAGAATTTGGCAAGAATAAGCAAGGACAACGAAGGGTCAGGTCAAGCAGAGTTGATAAGAAGGGGAAACGGAGAGTTTGGGAACGAAGATTTAGTTGATGTTTTCCTACGAGTAAAGGAAAGCGGGGAACTTTCCATTCCTATTAACTATGATAACATCAAAGCTGTTATTACCGTAAGTATTTTGGCTATTATTTAATCTTCTGCATGTAATTTTAATTCCTAGTTATCTTTTGATTGACAAGAATGGTGGATATTATGTAGGAACTGTTCTCAGCTGGAACAGATACATCATCATCGACAGTTGATTGGGCTATGGTCCAACTTATAAGGAATCCACGAGTAATGGAGAAGGCACAAGCTGAAGTACGAGAAATCTTTAAGGGACGTGAAATCATAGATGACACAGATCTTCAAAAGTTAATGTACCTAAAGATGGTAATAAAAGAAACCTTGAGGATGCATACAACAGCTCCCCTTCTCCCAAGAGCTAGTACGAAAGATAGTGAAGTCAATGGATATTTTATACCTGCCAATGCCAAAGTCTTTGTAAATGCTTGGGAAATGAGCAGAGATCCCAAGTATTGGACTAAGCCCGAAAGTTTTGAACCAGAACGATTTGAGAACAACGGTTTAGACTACGCTGGAAATGACTTTGAATATCTTCCATTTGGATCAGGAAGAAGGATGTGTCCGGGAATGACTTTCGGTATAGCTGGAGTTGAGCTTCCTTTAGCTCAACTTCTCTATAACTTCGACTGGAAACTCCCAGAAGGAATCAATCCAGATAATTTAGACATGACGGAGAAATCTGGATTAATTGCATCAAGAAAAGAAGACCTTTATGTAATTGCTACCCCTTACGATCCATGACTTTGTCCACTACTAAATAATTTAAATAAGTCAATATAAGACATACTTTCATCGCAGATCATGTTTTTTATTCCTGTAATCAGACCAATTTCAATCCACCGTCACAGCAGTTCTTGTCCAAAAGAATTTAATTGATCAGCTGTAGTTTTCTGTTTTGTTTAATATGAGATCTGTACGTGTCCACTAAATTTAGGTTGCTAACTTATTTAATCCGTTACAAATGTGAAACACCAAGGGGATGTTTGATAAATTGGACAAAATAACACAATAATATTTTAAATGTCTCTGTAAGTAGATTAGATTCAATGACATGTTCAATAAGTTCCATAACATTTTACAATATTTTAGTTTTTTTTTTTTTTTGGCCTTAATATTTTATTCAATAATATTCCATACACTACAGTGAATACACTATAAGATCATTTGGAATTCTACCATGCCACTACAAATTTCTATTTTTTTGTTGGCGCCTCTGGCATAATGTGGTGGATGAAGTGATTTGGCGTTGTGGGGTTCCTATTGTCTCCAAATGTCAATGTTGTTCACAGGGTCATGAAGAAACAATAGATCATGTTTTTGCAACCAGTTCTATTGCTCTTCAAACATGGCAATATTTTGGAAAATTATTTGGGGTTAGAGTTCCTACAAATATTTCGTGGCGGTCTGCAATGTTACTTTGGAATGCTCATTTTGGCTGGTCAACACAAGAACATCTTGTAGCTTTACTTATCCCACCACTCCTTTCATGGGAGCTGTGGTTAGCCAGAAATTCTGCTAGATTTAAAGATGAGACAGTAAACTTGCACAAAATTTGTGCTAAAGTTAAACGTTGGCTACACGAATTGAATGGTATGCTAAAACCAAAGAAAATGTCTATTTCCTCCCATTTCTCACAGATATTACACATCCTTATGGTTTCAATACGAGTAAAAACTCCATTCCTTGTAAAATCGTACCCCCACAACATGGTTGTTATAAACTTAATATTGATGGTGCTAGTGCTGGAAATCCAGGCCCGACTGGTTGTGGTGGATTGCTACGGGATTGGCAAGGGAAGGTAATTTTTGGGTTCTATTATTATCTAGGGGTTGGCACTAACACTTTAGCAGAGGTATCAACACTGAGAATAGGCCTTTAAATTTGTTATGTCCTTGGCATCGAAAGGATTGCAATAGAAATAGTTTCTAATGTGGTGGTTCATTGGTTTCATCATCATGTTAACATACCTTGGTCTGTTCGTCTTATCTGGGAGGATATTTTGGAGTTTGCTCATGTTATATCTATTGATATATCGCATATTTATCGAGGAGCTAACCAGGTGGTAGATTCGTTAGCGCGTCTTGGAGCTCAAGGTAGTTCAAACTTCTTAGAATCAATCTCTAGTTTCCCTGTGTATTCTACTGGTTGCATATTTTCCTTCTTTTCGTAATGTTAAACAAGTATTGTAAGGGAAGTAGTACTTCCTCTTTTACTGATTTATATTTGTTGACTAGCATTCACGTTCACTGTAAGGGAAGTAGCACTTCCTCATTTATTGTTTTCATCGTTTTCACATGTAACCACGGTATTCCTCTGCCACAAGTGAGGACATATTAATAAAACCTCGGGGTACCGCCCTCCTTCCCCCTTAAAAAAAAAAAAAAAAAAAAAAAAAAAAAGCTCCCAATCCCATGGATTAATTTCAGAAAACATTAAAAGAATTTGAGAAAAGTGTCCATATTAATTTTTAAGTACTTGTTTGCACGATTTTTTAGTTCAAAATAATTACAATTAATAAAGACAGTTGTATTGACCAGCTATGTCCCTACAAAATCATAACATGCATAAGTTGTCAAACCTGTTTCTTTCAATATATATTCCTTATCCTTAATTTGATAACTAGAAACCGTCTATCATCCTGGGATTGTTACGTTTGATATTAGTTCGAGAACGAATTAGATACGAAAAGATCCACAATTGAAAATTAAATGAATGAAAACACATAATCCGTCCGAGGCGATGATTAAAGAAGATACAAATGAGTTTATCTCAACTTACATGATATTCGGTATTCTTCAAATTCAATGAATTATTGATAAGAATTGATAATCGATATTCTTGTGCAAATCAACTAATATTAATTGCGACTTCCTCGTATTTTATGTGAATCAATGGGTTTTAGCTGTGTTCTTATATTGTTTCTTGACATTCAATTGAAATCAATTAATTTGGATCTTTGTTTGTCAATATTCATGCATGCTTTCAGTTGATATTAGAGTTCGATGCTCTGATGGAGACTGGGTTGTTATTTGTTAATGAATTCCTTTGAAAAATGATGTTTGTCCAGATTCAAAGACTCGGAAAATAAAACAGATTGACTTGGTAGCTATTGATTGGGTGTTTTGTTGTTTATATTTTTCAAATAGTTCAATAATGTGTTGACACGTGTGCATCCTATTTTTGAACCTATTTTTTTAGCCTGTTTGTGCAGCATATCTCAATTCCTTTTTGGGCCTTTTAATTTAGATAAGTTGATTGGCATGTATTTGGGCGAGTAATATGATGATCTCATTTTTATTTTTTTATTTGTTTTACACAGAGGACGATGAAGATGTAAAGGATATTAATCGAGCAATGGTTTCTTCTCACAATGCGCTGGGTAGAAGATCAAAGTTAAAATTGCAGTTTATTGATTTTTTTTCGAAAATTACTGTGATGAAACTGCAACACTAAAAGAATTTTATGTTTTCCCTGCAAATATTTTTTTGTAGGGAAAGGTTCGTATTTGTGGGTAAAAATATTAGCAGACGAAAAATATTTGTAGGCACATTTGTGGGGCAAACATCGAGGGAATAGGTAAAAGACGACAAATTTTTTAAATTTGTGGGCTATAGTTTTTTCCCTACGAACCCTTTGGAGACAAATACAATACGTCGCGTAAGATTTCCCCCGACAAAATTATTTGTCTGCTAGAGTTAAGTTTGCCTACGAAAAGATTTCGCTTTTCCCCACAAATTTTATTGTGGGCTAAATCGTGTTTTCCCTACAATTTGTGTGTGTGTGTGGGGGGGGGGGGGGGGGGGGGACATGTGAAAAAAAAAAAACATGATAAAAAATTCGTCAATTTAGATCATTCTATTTTATTAATTGATCGAGATGAAAAAGCAACAATAATAAAAATAATTCCTAAAAATGATCGATTTTTTTTTTCTATATAAATTTTTTTCAGATGAAGTAGTATAACAATTTATAACTAATATAAAGTAATAAAAAATTTATTAGGATACGTCTTTTTTTAACACACATGTTTGACGTACGTTTAACTATTTTCAATATTTATTTGGATCATTCAATATATCAATGATATAGTTCTTGAAATGAGTTTCGAGAGGATGCAGAAGATTTATGGATTCGACTAGCGTACAATCGTCGGAGAATTTTTAAAGTTAGCTTGTTATCGAAATTCTCGAAATATTAGTTTGAAACGGCCTACTTTGATGCTTCGTAACATTTGCTACGATTGACTGTTTCGTGCACTATTAATGATGTGAAATATTAGACCGTGAGTACTTCAAAACGATTAAGAATGTAATATTTTGATTTCGTTTGATATCCCAAATTGAGCCCCGAAAACTAAGACAAAAATATAAGTGATTTAATAAATTTATCATGCTATTCTCCAAGCAAACAGTCATTTCCATTTCCTTTCACCGACACGTCACCTCCTTTTTGAATTTCTGTAACACCTCTGTGAGAAGCATTTTGCACGCATAGCATTATTGGAATATGATGCTCCAATAGATAAATATTGTATTGATTGGAGAACTAAATACAGTCATTTGAAAGAGCTCCCTATGGATATAATGTAGTTTTGTATTGATTGGAGAACTAAATACAGTCATTTGAAAGAGTTCGCTATGGATATGATGTAGTTTCATCAAATTTTCCTAGAGCAATACCATCACTATGAGACAAGGATAAAGACATGCATTGTATAAGATTTGAGGTTGAATCTTCTTGAACTCGTGTAGAAAAGATGAGTTTGAGATCCAAAAAAGCTAAGAGTCGAGTCAAGGATAGTTTAATAACTTTAGTAATTTAATTGTTATTTTTATTTTGTTAGGGCCATATTAAAAATTATTATGTCTAGGGTCTAAATTGAATTTTTTTTTTTTTTTTTTTTAATTTGCAATTAGCTTCAGACTCCTTAATTTACAGCTGGATGGCACTTTCTTCTCATCTTTTGATAATTACTAGTTTGTGCCTCGTGCGATGCACGAGTTTTGTAGTTATTGTGTTTTTATTAGCGTAGAAAGTAAGGTGCTATTGATTTTAGTTGAGAGTATAAGATCAGCAGTAAGGATTAAATATTAATTTTTGTTTAGATAGAAGCATATTGCTGTATATGAATAGTAATAATCATTTAAGGTTGTGTATTGAAATTTACCATTTATCGTCAAACATTTGTTTCAATACACGACTTCCACTAAATCATGTAATCTAGAATTAATGGAAGAAACACATGTTAAATTTTGCAAAAAAAAAATAAAAAAAAATACACGTTCTTACACTAAATCTCCAATTCAAATACATGAAGAAAAAAAATGGAATTTTCAACAATTTCGACAGAAAGTAACAGAAATTGTAAGACGAACAAACAATTCTGAGCATAAGGTAAGTCACAGAGAGTAAATGTTCATTGCTCGCTTTGGTAAAATACCTAGGAGAAGAAATGAAGAGATTTTCGTGGCAAAGTAAAAGAATATAGAGTGGTAATGAGATCAAAAGTTGGATATGGTGGTACAGTATTGGCTCTATGAATGGTTGCGTGAGAAATGGTAAAGGCAGAACGGAGTTAGGCGTGATGGCAATTGCGTGTAAAAATGAAGAAAAAAGAAAAGTCTTGGAAGTGATATCTCGCACTATGCTGTCTCGCACAGTGTCTTACAGCACAGTGTGAAAGGTGTCTCGTACTGTGCGAGACTTGTGCTTTAAATTTTTTTTTATTTTAAAAAAAATTAGGCATGACAGATGAAAAAAAAAAAATAGGCACGGAATCCTATGAACAGTGGCAAAATCAAACTCACTCTTTTATTTTATAGTGATGATGATAGTTAGGATTAGGATAGGATATAGGTTTGACAGTAATTCTGACGTGCAAAAAAAAAAAAAAAATTACAACGTGAAACGTATATGAGAGTGTGAGAGTGACAAAAACTGCCTCTTTTAATATAGTAGGATATTGGCGTGAAGATTTTAATTTTTTTAAAATCTTTTTAATTTAGTTTTCGGAGTATGAACATTTAGAGTACAAATGTCCACCAGGTCAAAAAAAAAAAAAAAAAGATAGGCACAATTCAATCGAATTCATTTGGACCATCCCATTTATTCCAAGCTTTTGTAACAAATCTCAGTGGTAACTCAATTCACTACTTAACACGGTAATAAAAGTAGAATTACATAATAAACCCACAATCTTAACACTGCTTAAAACAAAATAAATTTCAGCTGTAAACTTCTCATAGCCTTCATGGTGAGAAATGACTATAATGATTGGTCAGAACACCGTGCATCTCTCAGATGGATTGCTGATGAGAACTTGTTCATCTAGGAGTCTCAAAGCTTTGAGCCACACCCCAAAACAGACTTTATAATTTCGCAGCACTGTAGGTATAAATCTGCATTCCAGAAACAAAGATGTACAAATATGTTTTAAGTAATCAAAGGTTCATTAATCCACCTACATGAATGTTATCACAAATACAACACCTAGATAAGTCATCACAAATGAAGATACAATGACTTACATGAATTTTGTAAAATGAAATCATAGGGAACTTCATCATTTGGACCCATAGGATCTGAAAAATAATTGCATTAACACATTAATAGCGAAATTAATAAATCCAACCAAGGTTATGATAAAATAGAGAAGTTCACAGGGGAAAATTCTTAAGCTGATATATAGAACACATCAAGGAATGAAAATATAAGATTTTCTTGTTCAGAATATTAAGGCACAATTTAACTTACCGTTGAAAGATGAGATGAAGACCGTCTCAATCCGCACTTTTTTGTTAACCCAAAATTCCAGAGGCAGTCGGGAGACGACGTGAAGAAATGAGATGAGAAGAGAAATGGAAAGAGACGATTCCAGAAGAGAGAGACGTGAAGTTTTCCATATCTATATCTGTTTGGATTTTTTTATCAGTTTAGATTTTATTTTCATTAATTAATTGGTTTTTATTTAATTAGTATAATATAACTATTTCCATATTTAATTGACTGCCACTTAAGCACCGTGCTTAGTATTTCGGAACCGGATACATGTAGAGTTTTGCTATAAGTACATTTTTTTTGACACTAAATTTGACACTCTACTCACAATTAAAGGGTGGAGCCCACAATTAAAATAATGGTGGACCTCATGCATTGTGAGTACAATGTCAAATAAAGTGTCAAAAAAGAGTGTACTTAAAGAATAATTCATATATATATATTAGCTTGAAAATTTTAATTTTTTTAAAAATTTTATTAATTTAGTTTTCGGTGTTGTTATAATTGAATATTTAGGAAATATTTGATTTTTTTTTTTGCCGAATTGTATATTTATTATATATTAGATATTTTTATTAGTGTGAAGATTTTAAATTTTTTAAAATCATCTTAATTTAGTTTTCGGTATTGTTATAATTGAATATTTAGGAAATATTTAATATTTTTTTGTCGAATTGTATATTTATTATATATTAGATATTTTTCGGATTATGATAGGATATATATATATATATATATATATATATATATATATATATATATATATATATATATATATATATATATATAGTAGGTTTGACAGTAATTCTGACACGAAAAAAAAAAAAAAAATTACGACGTGAAATGAGAGTGTCACTCTTAGCTTGTGTTTGATTCCCATTAATTTTCATTCCATTACATTTTATTTTTCTCACTCATATTTTTAACCACACAATCTTTTATAAAATAATATTATACGCAAATCGAAAACTTTTTCTTCTATTACAACCACTTATTTTTAAAAAAAATACTATTTCATACATTTTCATTTCACCAAAATGGGGGCCAAACAAAGGCTTAGAGAGAGAGTTTTTAAATTTTTTTTTCACTTTACTTAAGTAAACAATGTCGTGTTGGTTGACGATACAAATTGCCAACACCCGTCCCTTAAAAAACGGCCTCTTTTAATATAGTAGGAAATAAAATATTTTTGAGTTTATCTCTATTTTACATTCATATTTCAGAATTCTTCTGAATTAACAAATATATTGATGAGGATCAATTCTCGGTATTTATGTGCAAATCAATTAATTTTGATTGTCAATTCTCAATATTCTACGTGATTCAATTGATTTTTATTATATTCTTCGATAGTTTCATAGTATTCAATTGCAATCAACCAATTTCAATATTCATAGTAAATATTCACACTTTCATCTCCTTCAAATATTCTCTTGGAAAAATTCGTGTAATAGGAGTAATGTTCTCACTTTTTCTGTATTGTAACTCTATACAAGTAATGCCTAACGTCCCCCTCCATTCGTAATAGTTCATTTTATTAATAGATGAGGTAGGAATTTATATCAATTCTTTGTCTAAGGATAGGTTATGGAGCAAATTTTGACTATTTATTTTCTTCATTTTATTTATTATTATTATTTCTTTCACTTTAAGTTACTCAAGGCGATTTTATCTTTTTCAAGTATATGGTTTTTTATTTTTAGACTTTTCTATTTGAGAACTTTACAGCTTATTTTTAGTTTGGTGATTACTGAATAAAAATTGAGATACTTCAAACTCTGTCAAATTTTCAGTATTCATCAGAATCAAAGAACTTTTAGCTATTTGAAGAATCAAGTTGTTTTTGGATTTATCAGTGTCATTCTTGCTTCGCGTTATATCATTTTTTATATCAGAGCACATGCACAAACCTGATGGAGACAAGTTGTGTTTGGTATCATAAACCTACTTTTTCGAAAACACTTCAATTTGCAAGGTGTTTCTTAAAGTATTTTTCAAAGTGTATCTCATTATTTTTGGTATCGGAGCACAATCACAATTCTGATAGAATCAAGATGTTTTTTTGGATTTGTCGGTGTTTCTCAAATTGTTAACCTACTTTCATTATTATTTATCCGTTATTAACAATGTTTTAAAAATAGACCAGGTTATCGAGCCCAAAAAGGAAAATGGTCAAGAGTCAAATCGGGGTGGAAGGGGTATCGAACCGGATGCTAAAATTGAATAAATAAATACGCATGTAAACTAAAAAATGTCATAATAAAAAAAAAATTAGTTTTAGTTTACTAATTAAATGTAAATATAAATTCATGTTTTTTAATTATATTTATTAGCCTAATTTATTTTAAAACTTTATAAACTAAGAATATGATATGTCCAAAATAATTGCTTTATTCAAAATATAATTGATTTTGATTATAGTTTTGCTGAGGCCATGATTTGTTAATGGAGATAACGATGTAAACTATTAAATGTTTAAATTGGCTACAAATTTTATCCTATATTTATAGCTTAATGAAAACAATAGAAGAGTCGTCTCTGTAAAATGGTTGAACACTTGCAGGAAAATTTGAAATGGGCTTGCTAGTTCAATAAAATGAGTCACACATAGGCACTTTGATTTCGCATGCTCAATAATAAATAAATGCAATAAATAAAGTAAACACAATTTTATTTCATATGAGAATATTGTTATTTTTACCTCAAGAAAATTATACTGTATGGGTGCAAGCCCAACACCTCGCCGCACAACCACCAATTCACCGCGCCACCACCATGCACTTCAACATGAAGTCTGCCACCACCTTTTCTCCTCTCACCTGTGTGCGTGAAGCCGCTGACAAGACAATCCATCCCCAAATTACACCCTACTGTTGTAACGGTGCTATCCTACCATTCCCCCCATACGTACAAAGGGAAAAATTCCTAGTCAAATATCCATATATATACAACATCCATCTACACCCAATCACACATCACCCTCATCGCCACGTCTTATGTTCGATCGCCATTATACATTCATCTCAATCTTCCCATCCCCGCTGCTCGAAGACTTTTTCCCACGTTCGCTACTCACATATACGTTTCATAGTCTGATTGCCACCGTAACTACTCCTATTGCATTGACATCTCTTACTATTGTCGTCGCTGTTCCCACACCGTTCCACCACTGTTCTTACCATTTTGTCAGAAGCATTTATCCAGTTTATCCATTGTGTTTTGGTAAGGATTTAATTCCGGTTTATTGAAAATTTATCTTCTAGTTAAATGTTTTTTCTTTTTAGTAGTTTATTTTTAGTTCCAAGTTTAAATAAATTTATTTGGAAAAAAAGCATCTCAAAGACCTCGAACACTCCCATAAAGTCTTATCACAACAAGTTGTCGACCTTTCAACAGACATTGTGTCTATGAAATCTGACTTATTTGAAATTAAGAATCTTGTCACTGAATTATGTCTAAATCCAGAAAATGTCCCATAGATAATATTTTTTAATCCTCAATAGTAGGTCAAAATATTCATAACACTGCTCGTCAGCTCCCGAAATTTCACTTGGTGGTGAATTACATAACATATGTAATTCTAGGCATCACTCACACACTTCGAAATATTTGGAACCTTGTGTCCAACATATCACTCATCGTGAACCCCCTCCCCCATATTTTAATAAACATAGGGACCCTGCTAATGACATGACTAGACAAATTAAAGTAGATGCCCCTGAATTTGATGGCCGTCTAGACCCTGAAGCCTTTTTAGACTAGCTGGAGTCTATCGATGAGTACATAGATTGGTATCACACGCTTGACTATCAACATATTTGTATCGCTAAAATAAAACTCACCAAATTTGTGAAACACTATTGGTAAAATGTGACATGCAGTCTCGAGCATTTAGGTTAACCTATCACTCTATTGGCAAAAATGAAAACAAAACTCACTGAGAAGTACGTCCCACCTTTCCATTGATCTCAACTTCTAAAGCCTTGATTAATCATAGATAAAACTCCTCAATTCTGTTGGACTATAGATCTTGTTTCGATGAGTTGATTTATCGTTCCAGTCTTAATGAACCCAAGAACATCCCTATCACTAGGTATATTAATGGCCTGAGACCCGATCTCAAACACCAAGTCAATATGCTCAGTCTTTTCTCCTCAGAAGACGCTTATCACAAAGCTCACGAATATGAGAGGTACTCTCGATCACCCCATACCCGTAGAGGCCCTCCGAACTTTGTGGACCCTCGCTAGTCTCACCTTAATCTATCCACCAACCCTGGTAGTGTCCCAGTATTGTATAATTGTTGGGTCATCATCACCATTACCATCATCTTCACTTTTTTAGAAAATCAATAAGAGTCAACATTTTTACTCGACTTCCTCCAACATCCCTAACCCTTCAGTCATGTGTCATCACTGTCAAAATCAAGGTCAAATTGCCTCTCAATGTCCTTATAGTACTCTTATTATTAATCAAAAGCCACTATTCCCTATTCTAGAAACTAATAAATGTTTTACGGTCAACCCTATTGACCATTCAGATGAAGACCTCGACTCTGTTAGGAGGAAGGTCTCTCGTCTCAGTCTTGCAAATTAGTAATTGATTGGGGTAGTACAAACAATGTCGGTGCCATGTCAGCTGTGACCACATTTGAATTCAAACTCGAACCATCCTCGACCTTTCAAGGTGGTGTGGGTCGATAAGACTTCTTTGCCTGTAACTCATTCTACTCAGAGGATCTTTACTTTGACATTTTACCTATGGATGTTGCTTACATCCTTTTGGACCGTCCTTGGCTTTATGATCACAACATCAAGCACTTTGGCTGCGACAACATTTATGAGTTTGTCTTTAATGACAAACCTCTTCAACTTATTCTAGCCAAAACTTGTGACCCTCCAAACAAACCACCCCCTAAAACAACGTCCACTTGTACTACATGTACAAACAATTGGATCCAGCTCTTACAACATCGGGTTGATGTTTGCTTTAGTTACCAAAGCGTGTTCCCAACTTACTTTTGAATTGCACATTGATCGTCCCCTTAATGTCACTTGTTGCTCGAGGAGTTTAGTGATATCACCATTGATGACCTACTCGATGGGCTCCCTCCCATTCGTGATATTCAACATGCTATTAATTTGGTTCCTGGTTCACAATTACCAAATTGTCCTCACTATAGGACGAGCCCCGTAGAATGGATCAAGTTTTATAAACAGATTAAGGCTTTACTAACTAAATGTTTTATTCATCATAGGCTTAGTTCGTGCCCATTCCCCATCCTACTTACTCCAAAAAAGGATAGATCTTGGCATGTGTGTTGATAGTCGTGCCATTAACAAAATTACTGTTGAATATTGATTTCCTATTTTGCGCTTCGAGGACATGTTGGATGAGCTCCCACGATCTTTGTGGTTTTTTAAAATAGACTTAAGGAGTGGATATCATCAAATTAGGATTCTACTAGGGGATGAATGAAAAACAACATTTAAGAGTCAAGATATGAGTGGCTAGTTATGCCTTTTGGGATGTCTAATGCACCTAACACTTTTATGAGGGTCATGAATCATGTCCTCCAACCTTTCATTGGAAAATTTCTCGTGATCTGTTTTGATGATATATTTATTTATAGTCAATTACGATAGGCATACTTAATTACCTTAGACATGTCTTCCTTACCCTTCGTTCTGCCAAATTATACACTAATCTTAAGAAGTATTTCTTTCTACTGTCACAGGTCCTACAACTTTGACTGAGGTTCGTAGCTTTCATGGATTAGCCCCATTCTATAGGCGATTCATCCAAGGTTTTAGTTCTATTACTGCACCCATTACTAAGTGTATGAAAAAAAGGATTTTTATTGGACCCCATCCGCAAAGAAAGCCTTCATCGCCATTAAATAAAAATTGATCAAAGCTCTTGTTTACACCATCCTGATCTCTCCAAATTTTTTGAAGTGGCTTGCAATGCTTCTGGTGTTGGTATAGGTGTTGTATTAAGTCAGGAGAGTCACTCTATCGCTTATTTTAGAGAGAAATTTAATGTGGCACGATAGAAGTATTCTACTTACGACAAAGAATTCTGTTTTATCCAATCTGTTCGTCACTGGCATAATTATTTATTGCCTTAGAAGTTCATTCTCTTATCTAATCACCAAGCCCTTCGCTACCTTAAATCTCAACGTAATTGAGTGATCGATACGATAAGTGGGTAATGGTTTTTCAAGAATATATATACGTTTGTCCTCCACATCGAGCTGAGGTTGACAACAAAGCGGCTAATACTCTTAGCCTTATTACTACTGTACTCCAGACTATAAGCACTACGGTGGTTGGATTTGAGCATTTGAAAAGACGATTATCCTAGTACTCGTGACTTTAGTATCATTTTTAAAAACTCATAACTAATTCTTTTCGAAATCACGTTGTTTTTTTTTTGCTTAAAGATAGTTATCTTTTTAAAGGTAACAAATTGTGTATCCCTCGTATCTCACTTCATGAGTTTCTTATTTGGGAACTCCATGTAGGAGGTCTCACAAGTCATTTCGACCGGGATAAAATTGTTACCTAAGTCAATGATAGGTTTTATTGGCCTTCCCTTAAAGATGATGTGACTCGCATTGTGTCTTAGTGTCACACTTGTCAATTAGGTAAAGCCTAACATCAAAACACTGGGATTAAGGATGTCAATGAGCCGGGTCGAAACTCAAGGCTCGAGCTCAGCTTGAGTAAAATGGTGCGAGCTATTTTTGGGGCCCGAATCAAGCTTTTGTTTTTTTTTAACTCAGCTGATTGCCTCCCATTTTTTAGCCGGCTTGTGTGGTTTACGAGCCGGCTCGAGCTTTTTTCAGGCCGAGCCGACGAGCTAAATTGCTTTCCCTAATTGAGATATATACTCCCCTCCCCGTTCTTCGTACTCCCTAGCATGATCTTGGCATGTATTTTGTCTTTGGGTTGCATAGACCCGCAAGAGGTCATGATTCCATTTTCGTCTTTCTAGATATATTTTCTAAAATCGCCCATTTCATGTCATGTTCCAAGTCTACTGACGCATCCTATATCCTTAAGTTATTCTTCAAAGAGGTTGTTTGTCTACACTAGCTTTTAAACACTATAGTGTCTGAGCGATTAAGTTTGTTAGTTACTTTTGGAAAACACTATCGAAATTGTTTGGGACAACTTTTAAGTCTTCATCAGCATTCCACCCCAAACAGAAGTAGTAAATCGTAGTCTAGGTAATTTGCTTAAGTATTTAATTGGGAAAATTTCGAGTAATTGGGATTTGGTATTGCCTATCGCCAAATTTGCATACAATAATTCTATCAATAGGTCTACAAGTCATAGCCTGTTTGAGGTCGTTCATGGTTTCTCCCCCACGTCAACCATTAGACCTAGTCCCTTTACCTACTGATTTTTGTCCAGCTGTATCTGCTCAATCTTTTGCTGATCATATCATGACTTGCATGATGAGATTAAAAGAAAAATTGCTTTAAGCAACGACCCCTATAAATTGACAGTTGATGTACATTTTAGGCACAAAGAGTTCAAGATTGGCGATTTTATTATGGTAAGACTTGCACCTGAACGTTTTTCCAAAACATGTTGCAAAAAAAATCATTGTGCTAGATCACTTGCATTTTCCTTGTTATTAAAAGGCTTGTAACTAACGCTTATCTACTTGATTTGTCAACGCACTTAAATATTAGTCCAATTTTCAATGTAGCAAACCTATATCCTTATCGAGGTACATTTGAGCCTCCAATTTTGTTTTCTAACATGTTTATAGGACAAGTTTCTTTGTCGCTCCCTTGAGCCCCTATCACCACATTTTCACATCAAGATGTCGTTGATGATGTGCTCGATGATGAGATCATTGCTTCCCCAGATGGAGATTTTTGTAGGTTTCTTGTGCGTTGGAAATGTTATCCACTTAGTGAGCTACTTGGATTACTGAAGAAGAGTTTTGTCAGTTAGATGCAAAGCTTGTTGATGCCTACTTGGACCCTACTTCGTTGGAGTCAAGTTCTTTTCAGTCGAGGAGAAATTATGCAACAAGGAAACAACAAAAAGTCTATTCAAGACGAAAACTAGAATTCGAGTTTATCTTAATCATAGTAGTTAATGATATTTTATTTCAAGTTTATTTAGATAGAAATTTTATTTAATTTCAAAGTCCTTCTCTATGTAAAGGGACTTAGGGCAATGTTTGCAAACACATTTAAATTGTATGAATAAAATTACATTTCTTCCCTTTGATCCCTTTTTTCTTATTGTTTATCAATTTGTATGCTCCTGCATCACTATTACTCAAGTGGTTTTACCGTCTAATTTTGTTAAACATGACATTTCATCTTCCTTTAAGATGACATCTTGCAATGATTTCAAAAAAAATAAAAATAATATGTATATGTATATGTATATGTGATTAGGTGATGAAATTGCTTCATCGTATTTTCATGTTTTATGAACTACCTCCAGTTTCGAGTACACAGTGGTAAAGAAAGTAGAGAAAAAGGAGGTCAACAACAAAACTTGAGAACTTTTGAAAGCACTTTACGGATTGCAATTGGAAGTTTCTAATCAATCGTTATGCGCGGGTGAAAACTGACCACCATGCACAGGACTGGAGGCAACTTTAGGCGTGCGAAAATTACAATGCATATTTTGCGCGCACGCAAAATTTCACTGCCCCACTTTAAACGCACACAACTAATATGGTTCCCCCTGTTGCTATTTCCAAGAGTATTTTTGGGACTATTGGACGTTTTTATAGACCAAAACCCTAAAAATTAAAGTTGGAAAAGGTATCAAGACTCGGACGACAAACACAATCTTCCCCGTAACCTAGATTTTGAAGGAGGAAGAAGAAAAAGAGAAAGAGTAATTATATTTGCTCTGTGATTTTTATTAATTACACAACATTTTTATTGTATTTATATCCTAAATCTTTGTTTCCTGGATCATTTATATCCTTAACCTTTTTCGAAGCTTTCATATCTTTAACCTTCCATTAATTAGCATATTTTATATGTTCGGAGGTATGTAAAATGACTTAGTTGCCACATATTCTAAAAGGAAAATAAAATACAAAAGAGCGACATTTTTTATTTATTTTTATTCTCATTCAAAGCACACAACCAAAAATAGTTGTGTCAATATAATAATTCAAAGAGGAAATGCTTGAAAATTCAATGTCAAAATTGAAGACTCAATCTTAATTATTATTTTTACATTTCATTCTTATTCTGTTCTTAAACTTTACTTGTTTTTGCTCGATGAACATAGTCGGCTAAATCTTCGTAGTTAGAAGTAGGGCTGTAAGCAAAAACCGTCAAACCGGAAAACCAAACCGAAACCGCATTTTGGAAACCGTCGGTTTGGTGCCACGTGGACCCGTCAACGAAATGGTTTTGAACCAAACCAAACCGGTCGAAAACGGTTTGGTTTAGGTTTGAGAAATTTTATGGCGGTTTAAAACCAAACCGGACCGGTGAAAAAATATATAAAAATTAAAAAAAATGAAATTTTCTTAATTATAACTTGTAAGACTTTTGTGTTGGACTTTTTATTTATTTTTAAATGAGGTTCATATATTTCATAGGCTTTTAAACTAAAAGTCTGAAACGATTCATCAAGAAATCCCACGTTATATTCCATATAAATTACTATCATAAATAATCAACAACTTATATAAACTGCATAGTACTCCAATGATTAAATAAACTTCAATCAAAATCCTACATTGAATTGGATATCCTTTTAAAAATTATTGCAACTTCTGGTTCTGTCGATTATAATTTGTAGAAATCTAAATGAAAAGTTTTGATCGGATCAACAACTATGTAATCAAAGTGAAAACAAAATAAAAATTTCGGATCTTAGAAATGAAATTATATATTGTAAATAAAATTATTTAGGTATAGATTTACCCAATATATTCTAATTTGGCTTGAGAATCAATTAATCAAATAATTATAAGAAGGGAGAAGAAAAGAATCAAAGAGAAGAAGGAAAGTGCTAAGGTCTAAAATGAAGAAGGAATCTTATTATTTTTTATGAAAGTGATTGGAGATTGAATATATATTTTACCAAAAAAATAAAAAAAAATCATATGAGAATCATCCGGTTCCCAGCAGTTCTCATACTAGAACCGAGAATTGGACCGAAACTGGTTAGTTCTTAATAATTTGTCCCAAAATTAAATTATTTTTCTAAATGGTTCCGGTCCGGTTCCACCGGTTCTTGAAAAATTGTCCACTCCTAAACTAATGGCATAAAAGTAGACAGACAAAAAAATATACGGCGAAATCGGTGGTTTTAATCGGACGACGGACAAAAAAATATATATACGGCGAAACCGGCGGTTTAAAACCGGACCAAACCGTTAGGTTTAGGTTTGGATTTTTTTTCAAACCGTTCAAAATGGTTTGGTTTAGGTTTGAGTTTTTCTCAAACCGGTGTAAACGGTTTGATTTGAAAATCTGTCAAAAACCGGTAAAACCGGACCGCTTACACCCCTAGTTAGAAGGGACGTTGTAGCCTACTTTTAATGGTTTACTTTCTACCACTTTGATTTTGACTGCAAAATATATCTTCAATGCTCTTGTTTGCGATGGCTAAATATAATATTATTAAATGTCTGATCACGGTTTGAATTATTTGTGGACCATAATGAGACTGGGAGGAAATTGATAAGATCAGACGGAGACAGCGAGTATAAAGATTTGGAGGTCCATCTTAAAAAGTCAACCTTATGAAGAGGAGTAGTTCAAGATTTTATAAGTTGGTCTATGTTTTCATCTTTATTAGATGTGAGATTATATCCCTTAACATGCTCCGACAAGATGGTAGCTCGTTTGAGCAGATTAATCTTGAAATTCGTATGCTCATTTTTTTTTAGTCTTAATCTGATCCAATTACACCTTGGAGTTTAATGAGCTCTGACACCATGTAAAGATTTGAGAGTTCATCTTAAAAGGTTAACCTTATTAAGAGGAGTAGCACAAGACCTTATAAGTTGGTCTATGTTTTATCTTTATTAAATGTTGGATCATATTCCTTAACAGCGAGAACCATAAATTTGGGTATGAGATAGAGATACACTCTTATGATTTGTATAATCACGTGAAAATTTTCTAGTTATTTAATGCACTTGGTTATATTTTTAATCACATATAGATATGTTGAGTTCTTTTCACTAAGGCCTTGTTTGATTGATCAAGATTTTCTAGGAAAAGTGGAATTGGTTTTTCATTTCCAGCTTTTTCATTGTTTGATTGGCATTTTTTTTTAGGGAAAACGTTTTTCACCCTTTTCCAAGGTACAAGTTGTTGATGCACAAAAGTTGGAAAATATTTTTGGAACACATTCTAAAGTCAATGGTAAAAAAAATTATCCATTTAATTGATAATTTGCGTAAAAACAAAGCCAAACGTAAAAATTTGTCAGGTAAAAAATTATACCAATCAAACACCATTAATTACAATTCCCTCTAAAACAAATTCTAGGCAATTCAATTCCCTACAATTCGTTTTCTTTCCAATCAAATTCTATGTTTTTTATCAAACGGACCCTAAGTAATTGTAATTTTACTTGAGAGAAACTATCGAATAAAATTAAGAAAAGCAGATATATAGCATGATTGTACATTGTCAGAGTCTAAAAAGTGAAATTGAGCAAGATAAACTATGATGATAAAAATCTTGAAGTTTTGACATCTCAATTTTTTTTATTCCAACCAACAGCTTGATTTTATTGCTTTTAGTTGAACTTCACATTTAGTTCGATCGTTCACATAAAAAACACAGACCATTGATTACAATATTTAGTAACACAATCCTCTTGGGGTTGATACTAAATCGCAATCCTCCTGGGGTTGATACTAACACAGGACCATAAACTGTACTGGTTCAATAGTTCATTTTTTATTATTATATAGTAGCTGTGTTCTATAAGTGGTGTACGAAATATACTATGACATTCAAATATATGTACAGTGCTGTGGACTTGAAAGATGTCCTTCATAACTTGTAAAGGGGAACCATCAGAAATCGGGCTGGTAAGCACAGCATCAATCTTGGTCCTGCTGCTTAGGCCGACTTTTGCTGTTCTTTTTCATTCATTATTTTAATTTGTATTTTATTAAGTTAAACACTTACTACTTATGAGGGAAGTTTAGTCTTCCAATTAAACTGTCTTTAACGTCTAATTAAAAGACCTAGTAGACAAATTGTTTTGGGTTTTTTTTTATCATTAACTGTTTTGCGTTTTTGTTTATTTATTTAGTTATTTTTGGCTGCTGCTATTTTAACTTTCTGTGCTTTCTTCCATATTGCCGCCATCACTACCCTAACTAAATTGGGCACTACAATCACCTAAAAAATTATAAAAGAAAGTTGACGAAATAGCACTAGCTGCATGGCATAGCTGATCGGGTGCAACGATGACACGAGACATCAACAGGGCCAGCCACGAGATTGTTGAGGTCCTATGTGACATAATTGTTACGAGACCCTTAAATACACACACACACACACACACACACACACACATATATATATATATATATATATATATATATATATATATATATGTATGTATGTATGTATGTATATTTTGTAACAAGCAAAGCAATACTTAAATATTTAAATAAATAACATATTTATATTTGAACGAAGATTTTATAGAATCCAAAATAAAATACTAAGTAGTTCACAACTAATATCTATACTATTTAATATTAAAATAAATCTTATATATTCATGAATGTAGCAAGTGAATAAAGCAAGCATGATTATAGTCATAACTGATAACACACTAGTTCCATCTGCCACATTAAGAATGTGTTTGATAGAGATTATTTGGGAAAAATGAATTTTGAAATAGTGATATGATGAAAAATGTGTGGTTGCAAAAGAAGGAAAAGTTATTGATGTGATGAAAAATATTATTTTATTGAAGAATGTGTGGTTGAAAATGAGTAGAAGAATGAAAATGAAAATGAAAATGTGGGTCAAACGGGGCCTAAGATGCTTCATTCTTGCAAATGGATTCAAGTTGGATACCAATTTACATAATTTTAATAAAAGAACAGAGTTCGAGTCCAGTTAGAGCGGACCGCGAACATTGAATGCTTACTGTCAACGGTGAACGTCTGTGATAGCAGTGTTGTTTAGTAATATTTAATTAACTAATATTCAAAAAAGCGTACGGACAAGAACTAGAAGAACTAAATATATCACTAGAACTAGAATTCGGTACCAACTTTTATTTCGGATGAAAAAATCGTTCTGTAAAATATTTTAATTTATTTTTCAATCAAACATGCAATATATATTAACAAAATGTCAATATTCAGTTTAAAATTAAAGTTAATTAAACAAGCATTATTATATTAAAAAATTTGAAATTATTTATGAGTTTATATCAATTTTATGTGTTTGTATGATTTCACTTTTCCATGATTAATTTTTTGTGAAAGAAAAGTGTAACATTCTATTAATTAAATAAATTTTGTTGAAAAACTCATTATGACACTAAAGCAAATTTTTTTATAAATTCATTCGCCATTAATTGATCAAATTCTCAAATAAATTGATTAGAAAAAAATCAAGAAGAAGAACAAATAACTGATTAAAATGTTTCTATTTGCAATAAAATTGGTAAAATGAACATATATTATTTTATTTCATTGAGTGTCACAAATCAATGCTTGACATAATGGTAAAGTTATCAATATTCTTTAGTTAAGGTCATGGGTTCAAATCCACTTTACACTTGTTTTTGATAAAAAAAAATTGTTTACAAAAAATATATAACATATTGTCATTGGAAGGTTTCGAACTCAAAACCTCTAGTTTAATAGAGGAAGCACCAACCAACTGAGCTACAAATGATGAATGTAAAAACAATGAATTATTGAATATATAATATAAATCTTTTATCTATTCTCAAAAAATTAAAAAAATTAAAAAAAAAAAAATCTTCCAAGCGGATCCAGCTAGAGCCAACTGAGCTACAAATGATGAATGTAAAAACAATGAATTATTGAATATATAATATAAATTTTTTATCTATTCTCAAAAAATTTAAAAAATAAAAAAATAAAAAAATCTTCCAAGCGGATCCAGCTAGAGCGACCGCTCTAGCTTGCCGGTACCTAAATCCACCCCTGCTTACTAGTCCCTTCCATTTCTATCTCCATATGAAGAAGCCTTACTGGTCCCTTCCCAGATAAAGAGTTAGTACTATCCACCAGTTTCTCTCCCTCTCTCTCTCTCGGGCCCTACAGTTTTGAGGCCCTTGGCCATTGTCTTGTTTGCTTTGGTCGCACATTAATTCGACAAATCTAATTTAATTCTTGAAATTCACCAATAATTTTATTTTCCTATTAATTGACGTGTTATGTCATTATTGCTTAACATAATTATTTAACAATATGAACATTTATACAAATAAATATACAGTGACGACAATTTTAAACAAATTCCTTGTTGAACAAGGCGTTCCCCATGGAATATATTGAAATTGTCCCGGAAATTTATATAAAATAAGCAATTTTATACCTCCCATCCATTCGTTGTTGATCATTAGTTATCAAAGTTGACATCACACATGTTTTGGTCTTTCAGTGACCGTTAGTGAAATTTTAGGTAAGTTCGATGACCGTTTCTGCAAGTTTTGAACTTCAGTGACCGTTTTGTGTTTTTGAGGTAAGTTCAGTAACCATTTGTGAAATTAACCCCATTTCAATTTCATTTTCACCAAATATACTACTTTTTTTTTTTTTTTTTTTTTATAGTATATGTGAAATTTGGAAAATATAATATACATGGGCCTCAATACACTGCTACATCCAAGCCCCAATTTACGCCCCAGTTACCCAACCCCCGCACGCCCCCCCCGAATTTACGCCTCAAAAGTCAAAACCCAGAACATCTTCCCAAAAAATAAAGAATAGGCAGGAAATTCATTTGCAGCAAAAAAAAAAAATTGAAGCTGACTCTCCATTTGTAGCACCTACTTCCCGTCGTTTGTATATGGGATCTGAAAAGACCCATGACCAAGATGCAGCCAACACACTAAACGCTGCACCAAATCCTTCATTTTCTTTGGGTTCAATATGGATTGAACAGTACGAGACTGATGTAACGTTGAAGTTAGGCCCTGTTATGTTTTGTTTGGGTAATTTTTTGGATGACAGTCTTGCATTTTGTCACTAGGTATGGTTGTCTAGCTTGGATGTTTTTGAATGCAGTTATTGATAGATCTCGTATCAGTCAATATTGATGTATCAATGGGGCTGCGATCCCTTGCTTGTTATTCTCCCTGCCAATGATGAGCAGTTTAAGAATTCAGAAGCACTATGAATTCAAATTCGTGTCCAGGCATGTGATATATACATCCACCGCATTGGTGATAGCATTTTTCATGAGTTTAAATTTTTTGGGCGGAATGCAACTTCAGGTTGGTTTATATGCTGTGAAAACGAGGGTTTCCATTTCTTGGTATGAATGGTAGACTCAGGGTGCTTCACATTCTTGGACTATCAATTCTGGGACGGACAATGCTACAATTACTTCCATTTACTTAATACTCACAATAAGGGGTGGAGATCACATTGTCAGATTATTTTATTCATGTGGGGCCAGCATGCAATGTGAGTAGTAAGTCATCCATTTAGTCATCCATTTTGTACATATAGATTAATCTGAATAATACCCAATGTCAAATCCACAAGCTGTTAACGGGATAATTAATTTCAACGTGGGTGGAAGTGGCAGTTGGGGAAGTGAGAGAAGTGGTGAGATCACCATTTTTGATTGGTGAGAGATAACTAATTTCAGCAAGTTTCCGTGAGATTGGTGAGAGAAATTTCAGTTACAATTCAAAATATGGAAGGCATAAAGGTGAGTATTTTTTTTATAATAATATATCCCAATTTAAGTAAGAAAAGTATATTAATTTTCATTCCAGTATTTTTGGTGAATGATATTTTTTCACATACAAATGTGAATTTTTCCCAATTTAATTCCAATCCACTACATGGGCTATTCCAATTACAAGGCCCACTTAAGTATAATTTCCTTTGCACTTCATTTACAAATAGTGTAATTCAATCCTTGAGTCCAATTAATTGTGCAACCAATGTCTTTCTCAAATTCCAACTTGTGAGCTTTGATCCCAAAATTATAGTTTTCATTCGATTTTAACCTCCTTCATTTCCAATTGTTTCAAACAAGTCACTTGCTGAAAACAAACAACAAAATTAACTAAAGTTAGGTATAAATTAATAATTTGACGACATAAAAGTGTAATAATGTGGTCTAAATAAGTGCACAAATTGCACTTATCAACAGTGAATGGAATTGAAATGTTATGCGTGCCATGAATGTAATTCTATGTTCAGTATATATCTTGTTGCACATTCACTCTCCAACCTGTATTCTGTTAAAAAAGAAATATATCTGTATTGTGTTGCTAAAAAATTCAAAATACTCTCCCGTTGACCTCTAGTATTTTAGGTTGCTATATAAGCTATTGAAATATATTTTACATGCATTTTCTAAATTCTCTTGTGATGATTAGCTGACAACTTGAATCTAGAAAACTTTCGATATTACTTATTAGCATTATCTTCTACATGAAAATCTCATTAGTTTAGAAGTTCATATTCTTTTATCGCTCTTTCAACGACAAGCTCGGTACCAGAATAGAAAGAGACTAGCAGAACAACAACCACGAGTTCGAGGATAATTTTTTTCAACAAATTGTGCCTGATAATTCAAAGAATGATGCAGATGCCCTAATTTGTTGTGTGCAAGATACCAACTATTTGTGCAGGATTAGTTTTTCTAGCATTTCTGATTAGTTTTTGAATGGTATTGAACATTGGAATAGTTTGAAAGAAATTTGATTTGACATGGCCTTTTACAGAACCTAGCAATGTAGTGTCAAGTAGTTGTTGAATAGTGTCACGCGTTTTATGTAGTTTTCATCAGATTTGTCAATTGCTTCTTTCCGACATCTTAAATACTGTATAAACTGTAGAAGTTTTAATCTATGGGAGTCTGTACATGTATAAAAACAAGGGTTAGTCTACATGTACACCTTATGGTGTACATAATAGACTACACCCCCTCACATGGAGGGGGGTCCACGAATATTTAATTATGTGTGGACCCCCCTTCATGTGAGGGGAGTGTAGTCTATTATGTACATTATTATGTACATATAGACTAATTCTAAAAATAATACCCAGTATAATGCATTCCACAGCAAAGCTGACAAAAGACATCTTCTACAAGCATGTAGTCTATATCCATGTCGAGATTGCTTATTGCAATTATTTTGTTCTCTTGCCAATGTTAGAATCGTGCATATACTATTAAATAGTACCTGAAAAAATATCAAGGAATCAAGATGGGTAGCCAAAAAAAAAAAAAATTTGAAATAAAATAAAAGAATATCTAAATAAAAATAAAAGCTACTTGATAATAATATCAGTAAAAATTTAATTAGATAATCTCCGACAACGGCGCCAAAAACTTGTCACGTGTTTTATGCAACATGATTTTATTCCGCAAGTGTACGGTTTCAAGTTTTTTAATATAGTAAAAGAGTTAGAGTGTCGAATCCACAGAGATTGTGATTTAATTTCTACTTAAGTACTATAATTGTGTAACCTTCTATTTTATTTAAACAATGAATGATTGAATGGTTTTTTGAAACGAAATTAACGTGATCGGTTGTGATAAATGTGATGAATGCAAGTATCAAAATGAGACAAATGTGATGAATGATCAAGTTATCAAGTTGAGAAGGCCTAGGGAGTGATTTCACCTTACTCTCAAATCTCAATTATGATTCAATGATTTTCAATTGTTCTACTCAATTTTTTCATATTTAAAGGCAAGAATCCTAATATAATTCTATCCCATCTCTCGAGTGCCGGCTAGAATTTAATCCTAAATTTCAATTCCAATATCTCTATTTTGAATTAAAACCTAGAATTTACAAAAGTTCCGATTCTTTTATGGAATAAGGCTCGTAGATTCTGTACTTTCTCTCGAAACCAATAAAACCTACGTCGTGTCAATCATATGATCGCGCCTAAATTCTCCTCTCTCGAGTGCTGAAATTGACTAGCATCTAATCATTCAATTAGTGGTCAATTAATTGAAAGCATTAAAATGACAATACAATTAAATATAAGCGGGAAAATTAAATAAAAATAATCTGGAAATCATCAATTCATAATATTAAGTTCGCCTACATCAAACCCTAGATAGATTGTTTAGTTCATAATGGAATTCATAAAATCAACACAATTTATAATAAAAAAAACATAATGGAGAAAAGAAAGAGAAACTCGTTTGAAACTTTAATTTAATTTCCCCGGCATGTTCTTTACTCTTCCCTTCTTGAATTCTTGAATTTCTAATTGTTTTGCCTTTCAAAATTATCTCCAGCCGGCTCCTCTTTTTCCTCAATATCTTCTCTGTGTATTCTCCAGAAACCAGGCTGCTCTCCAGAAGAAACCCAGAAAATCGGCTGCCAAAAATACCGTAAGTCGTCTGCCCCCTGAAAGTCGTCCCAGCCTCTTTATTTTTCTGTGAATCTGGCTGCGTATTGTCTCTCTATCCACTCCGTTCTGTCCCCACAATTAGGCCTTTCTGCTTTTTATATTATGCTGGAATTTTAGAGTCATTGGGCGATTAATTTGGGCCCAAGAGATGATTAAAATCTGAAGCCCAAAGGAACCGATGGAGCTGGCGCCAGCATTTCTGCCTCGCTGGGCGCCGCGGCGCCAAATGCTGGCGCCATGGCGCCCAGCATTCTGCCTTCTCCGGTGGGTATCTGCTTCCACTTCATTTTCAGCTCTTCTTTTGTTCTTTTCACTTGGCTGCCTTTTGTTCTTCATTTTCATCTTTTAGTTGGCTGCCTTTATTCTTCTTCTTTTGCACTCATTTTCTACCACTTCAACCACCTAACACATTAACATCTTTTAGTTGGCTGCCTTTATTTCAATATTTTTTTTGTAGTGATTCAACTCTCTAAAATAAATACTATACTCAACTCTTTGAAATAAATATTAATCTCTCCCCATTGTATCTCGACTGACCAAAAAATATAGTAATATAAACATGAATATCACAGAGAGTCATGAGTTAAAAACACTATGCTAAAAAAAAATATGCAAAAGATTTGGAACATAATTCACTTACCTATTTTACTTACCTTATTTTAGCACATGTAATTTTCTGTTATTAGATTTTATTGTAAATTCTCCGCTGCTGTATTTCATTATGGAAAACATTCCAAAGCCATTTGAAGCCTCAAACCATTAGGGTTGGTGATCGCCACCAAAGGGGCGTCAAAAATAATAATATTTCCTTACTCCACTAAAAATAACGTTCAAGTAGTACAATGCAAGTAAGGGTCATTACCCGCAGATGATTGGTTCAACTATATTAATTGCACAAAATAAAATAAACGGTGAAAGCATATAAATTGGGGAGGGGGGGGGGGGTTTGATTTGGATAAACAAAGAATACAACAAATTAAAAATGGAAATGGCGAAATACTTGAAATACAATAAAAATTAAATAACGAAGGCGAAATGTCAATAAAAGAGAGAGTGTGATCGGGGGATATTTTTTTCACCGCAAGAATGACTTTCCAATATAGTTTCACAAAAGATTTTCGTTCAAACGATTAACAACAATTCGAGAATAATCACAAGCTCGATTACCTCAAACTCTCCTTAGATTATAGTTGAATAAAATAAGCTCTTTACCCAACCCTAATCATCAAACAACCTAGGATAGGATCGCTAGATTAAATTTAACGAAAGCATTAAAACAAGAGAGTCGAATTGAATTAAGTACAAACACACAAGCTCGGTTTGTTAACTTAAGCGATAATCCACCTACATTTAATAGAAAATTCCACATAATCCATCAAATATAGTTGCTACTAGGGTTTGGTCAAATTATCAATTACGGACTAAAAATCCCAAATTAGCAAATATCGAAACAACCCAATCACTAGTAGCGCTCCTAAACAATCAAGAAGAACAATATAAACAATAAACTCAATGGATTCATCGCATTAATCATAAGAACAATGAGGCACAAAACTATTGGAATCTCATTCAAGGGTTAGAAAATACCCCCAATCACATCTAAGTTAGTTATTCATAGTATAACTACAAACAACCATTGAAATCTTACAAAATATGGAAAACATGTAGATTAAAGAGGGTAGAAAGCTTATTGAAAGGAAGAACAAAAGATTGAATCTCCAATAACAAGGGGCCTTCCACTTCTTCTTCTCCAAAGTTCCAAATTCGCAAGTCTTCAAACCAGATTTTTCTACTCCCTCTTTGGTCGACTTTTCCCCAAAAACTTCCCCTAGAAATGGTCTCCAAGGTGT
The DNA here is from genome assembly GCA_019395295.1 of Osmanthus fragrans. Classification (NCBI taxonomy): domain Eukaryota; kingdom Viridiplantae; phylum Streptophyta; class Magnoliopsida; order Lamiales; family Oleaceae; genus Osmanthus; species Osmanthus fragrans. The sequence continues at coordinate 16,442,080 of CM033346.1, read as the reverse complement.
GGTTTATAGTGTAGAGAGGTAATGAGACGGGTCGGGTTGAAGACGGGTCGATAGATTTTAAATTAGGAATTCGCGAGATTTTCCCGGGTTCTGCTCCAGAAATACCCTATGCGTACGCATAGGGTTTTATGTGCGTACGCATAATGGAACCAAAATGTCTTCAGTCGCTGGCTTTGGCGGGTGTGCGTACGCACAACCTGCAGGCCTGTGCGTACGCAGAGGCAAATTCTGGGTTGTCTTCAATTTTTTCTAATTTTTCACTCGACTTCAACCCGCAATCTACATTTCTTCATATGAACACTCCTGGATTCGCTCGCCGAACTTAGGCATTTTTGCATCCTAATTGTTTTGCCTCTTTTCTCGCTCAAATGCTTCACATTAATACTCGACTCGGGTTTTCGCCTAAAAATAAAAATTAACAAAATTAAGCGACGAAATAAATTAGGAAACCGAATAAATATTGAAAGTTAAAAGGTAAAATAAGTGCGAAACCCGCACTTATCACACCCCAAACTTAAATCTTTGTTAGTCCTCGAACAAAGCCAAACAAACACGCATGTAAAAACACGAATTAAGACCAAACGATAATATAATAACAACGAACACACAAGAAAGATAGTTTGCCGATTTACTCCAAACATCGCATCAAACATAATTTATGAAATGTTTACAAAAATGCTACCGCACAACTTTTAAAACTCATTCCAAGCTCGGCTCGTGTGTGTGTTGTCAACCAATTCATCGCCATACACAAGTTGATGGAATCCCGACCCTCAAAATGTCAAATTTTCTTTCTCGCTCGTGGGAAACACACTCCCCCAAACTTGTTATTTTCACTCTCGCCCAAGGTGTCGAAAACATCGGGTTGCTCTCAAATCACTCAATGTTTTGCTCAAAATCATTCCAATGAAAATGTTCTACCATAAGCTTGCAAATTTTCTCGTTCGCCACCACTTAGATCACATGTTTTACACAAATCATAAGGTCTTTTCATGGGTTGTAATGTGGCTTAAGGTTAAGGTGTGGAGAAATTTAGGTAACTGACAAAGAAGCCATAAAAACCAGTGGAGTAAAGATAAACAACTTAGCTTAGCAAAGATAGATCATGAAAGCCCCAATCACTCCAAACAATGACTTCTTGATTTTCATAAATTCAACACAATCAACCTTATCCTTCGAATATCAAGGGAAATCAATAATATAGACATAAAGATCAATCTCCTCCATGAATTTCCTTGTTTTCAATCATCCCTTTTTTTTTTTAAACCACTTCTATGGAATTTTGTGGATATTGACATAGGAACATGTTCCAATTTACCAATCATTGCATCACCATGGATATTGACACCCCCAAACTTGTTTTCTAGCTCGCCCAACATTCTAAGTAACAACCAATACTCCACTAGCTTTGAGGCTTGGGTAAAGATATTGTTTTCTGGATATTGAAGCTTGTAATGCGGGTTTATCAAAGAAAAGGCAAATAGGCACAAAGGGGTTTATCAAAGGAAATATTAAATGCAGGGTAAGCCATTTGGCTAAAGTGGTTAATCAAATGTAACAAAGATGGCCTTAATCATATCCATGCATGCATGTGTCAATGTGATCTTGAAGAGAAGCAAAGCAAGTTCTAGAGACGCAAAGTCATGGAAGAGTGATAAAAGAATTGTTGACAAAATGGTCATCTCATTTAAGTTCCTTAACAACCTCAAGTGCCACCAACAAGTGCGTGTGATGAATCATGTGACACAAGTGTTCAAAAGTGAGACCAACATGGAATGAGTTGATGGAACAAAACAACAAATAGCATTTATGTTCACACTTCATAAATCTGTGTAAGCAACAATTCGAAAGCAAAGCCGGCAAGGCTATCCAACTTCACAAACAAGCATAAAAACACAACTATATATAACCCGAAAATTGAGTATTGGCGAAAAATTTTAGCGAAAAAAATTACTCCAATAAAGCATAAAGCACACAATCATGACAAAAGTCATAACATAAAGCACAAGCACGCAACCACACCCCCAAACTTAAACTGTACATTGTCTTCAATGTAAAAGCAAGAAATATAAAGACCAAGAGTGACAAGTACTCCCCTAAAATTTGTTTTGACGGCGATGGTTGTGCGAATAATTGTGGCTCCTTGGCATTCATTAATGCTCAAAGCTTTTTGGTTCGGTGCTTGAAAACCTGTCACATGGGGCAAACAAAAATAATCAATATCAAAAAGATGTGATTACAAAAGTATGTCAAAAATAATAACAATGGGTTGCCTCCCATCCAACGCTTCTTTATAGTCTTTAGCTAGACTTTTCCTCTTCAAGATTTTTCAATTGGATCTTCTAGTTGCAATTCCTCCATGTCTTGCGGTGTGAATGGTTCAAAATATGGCTTCAACCGATGCCCATTCACCTTAAACTCTTTCTCAGTTTGGGGGCTTTTGATTTCAACTGCGCCATGAGGAAATATATTAGTAACAACAAAGGGACCAACCCATCTAGAACGAAGTTTACCTGGAAAAAACTTAAGGCATGAATGGAAGAGGAGAACTTTTTGCCCAACAACAAAGTTCTTCCTTGAAATCATTTTATCATGGTACGCCTTAGTCTTTTCCTTGTAGATCCTCGAACTCTCATAAGCATCGTTCCGAATCTCCTCGAGTTCATTAAGTTGAAGTTTTCGTTGATCCCCCGCGCCTCCAAGATCCATGTTCACTTGCTTGATTGCCCAAAATGCCTTGTGCTCAAGTTCAACCGGTAGGTGGCAAGGCTTTCCATAAACCAACCAAAAAGGAGACATCCCGATCGGTATTTTGTATGCCGTTCTATAAGCCCAAAGTGCATCGTTGAGGCGGAGACTCCAATCTTTTCTATTCGGATTCACGGTTTTCTCAAGAATGGATTTGATCTCCCTATTTGATACTTCCACTTGCCCACTTGTTTGCGGATGGTAGGGTATGGATACTTTATGTGTAATGTTGTATTTCTTAAGCAAAGCCGAAAAAGAGTGGTTGCAAAAATGAAGTCCCCCATCACTAATAATAGCTCGAGGTGTTCCAAACCTTGCAAAAATGTTAGACTTGACAAAATCTACAACCACTTTAGAATCGTTAGTTCAAGTGGCCTTTGCTTCCACCCATTTTGACACATAATCCACGGCAAGAATGATGAAAAGATTACCATATGATGAAGGGAAGGGTCCCATAAAATCAATGCCCCAAACATAAAAAATTTCAACAATAAGTATAGGAGTTTGTGGCATTTGATTTCGGGCACCCAACGTACCAACCATTTGACATCTATCGCATGTTTTACAAAAATTGAATGCATCCTTAAAAAGGGTGGGCCAATAGAACCCACTCTCAAGCACCTTGAGGGCCATCCTTTTGGCACCAAAATGTCCGCCACATGCATAGGAATGACAAAATGAAAGAATAGAGTGAAACTCATTTTCGGGTACGCACCTTCTTATCAATTGATCCGGGCAATGCTTCCACAAATACGGTTCGTCCCACACAAAGTGTTTGGCATTTTTCTTGAGTTTATGCCTTTGAGCATCGGTCAAATCACTTGGAATCTTCTTGGTGACTAAGTAATTGACGATGTCAGCATACCAAGGATGTGTGTCTAAGACTTGGAGCAATTGTTCATCAGGGAAGCTTTCTTGCAATGGTAGTGTCTCTTTTTCATGGATGAGACGACTGAGATGGTCGGCTACAAAATTTTCACTCCCCTTCTTGTCTTTGATTTCTAGGTCGAACTCTTGCAAGAGGAGTATCCATCGAATGAGCCTCGACTTTGCATCTTTCTTGGTGAGCAAGTATCTAAGAGCTGCATGATCAGAAAAGACAGTTACTTTAGAGCCAATAAGATATGAGGAAAATTTTTCTAAGGCAAAAATAACTGCTAGAAGATCTTTTTCGGTGGTAGAGTAATTGAGTTGGGCGTCATTCAAAGTTCTCGATGCATAATAGACAACATGTGGTGTCCTCCCATCTCGTTGTCCTAAAACCGCCCCCAAAGCAAAATCACTTGCGTCGCACATCAACTCGAATGGTTTACTCCAATTTGGTGGTTGGATGATAGGTGCCGACGTCAAGAGTTCCTTCAAACTTTCAAATGCCGTCTTGCAATCTTCATCAAAGTGAAATGACACCTTTTTTTGCAATAGTCTACATAATGGTCTAGCACACTTTGAGAAATCCTTGATAAACCTTCGATAAAATCCTGCATGACCAAGAAATGATCGAATCTCCCTCACACTAGTTGGAGGGGTTAGAGAACGAATTAAATCAATGTTCGATTTATCTACTTCTATCCCCTTAGATGAAATGACATGACCTAGTACTATCCCTTGATCGACCATAAAATGATATTTTTCCCAATTAAGTACTAGGTTAGCATCCATACATCTCTTAAGCACAAGTGTGAGGTTTTGCAAGCAATTATCAAAGGTATCACCATACACACTAAAATCATCCATAAACACTTCAATAATGCTTTCAATGTAATCAGAAAATATACTTATCATGCATCGTTGAAATGTCGCCGGAGCATTGCAAAGACCAAAAGGCATGCGACGATAGGCAAATGTACCAAATGGGCAAGTGAATGTTGTTTTCTCTTGATCCTCTGGAGCAATTACAATTTGGTTATAACCTGAATAACCATCAAGAAAACAATAGTGAGAATGGCCCGCCAATCTTTCCAACATTTGATCAATAAAGGGTAAGGGGAAATGGTCTTTTCGGGTTGCACAATTAAGCTTCCTATAATCAATACAAACCCTCCAACCCGTTTGGACCCGGGTTGGTACAAGCTCATTCTCCTCATTAGCTACCACCGTGATTCCGGACTTCTTTGGAACCACTTGAACCGGACTTACCCACTTGCTATCGGAGATAGGAAAAATTATACCAACATCTAGCAATTTTAGAATTTCCTTCTTTACCACTTCCATCATAGGGGGATTCAAGCGGCGTTGAGGTTCCCTTGAAGTTTTTGCTCCATCCTCTAGCAATATCCGGTGCATGCACATGGATGGGCTTATCCCTTTGATGTCGGCTATTGTCCAACCAATAGCCAACTTGTGCTCTTTGAGTATCCGGATGAGTTTTTCTTCTTGGAGCCTTGTGAGGTTCTTAGCAATGATTACTGGCAAGGTCTCCCTTTCTCCCAAGTAGACATACTTTAAATGCTCGGGGAGAGGCTTGAGTTCCAAAGCGGGGGCCTACATCACCGAAGGTAGAATTTTTTCTTCAGAAATTGGAAGAGTAATATAAGAAAGATCATACCTCAGTGGGATACTTGGAAGTGTTTCAAGCGATGCCACCATCTCAACAATATTTTCACAAACTTGTAAATTCTTACTCAATTTAGTGAGATCATCTACATCAATGCTTTTAATCAAAGTGGTATTCAATGCATCTTCACTTGATAAGTCAAAAAGTTTTTGCACTAAAGGATCCACCATATCAATGGAGAAGCAAGTATGAATGTCACTAGGATACCTCATCGCTTCAAAGATATTGAAGCGGATAATCTCACCATCAAACTCCATTGTTAAAGTACCGTCATGTACATCAATCTTCGTCCTTGCCGTCCTCATAAATGGCCTCCCCAAGAGTAAAGGTGGCGAAAAAGATGTCGACTCATCTTGCATGTCAAGTACATAAAAATCCGTCGAAAAAATCAATTGATTAACCCGTACCAAAACATCTTCCAAAACACCCTTTGGAAAAGCATTAGATCTATCCGCAAGTTGAATTATAACACCGGTTTCCTTGAGTGTGCCTAGATTTAGTGAAGCATAAATAGAATATGGCATGACATTTATGGATGCTCCTAAATCTAGCATGGCTTTTTCAACTCTAGTGTTACCAATTATGCATGGGATGGTAAAGTTTCCCGGATCTTTACATTTAGGTGGGAGTTTTCTTTGCAAAACAGCCGAGACATTTTCTCCTAAACTTACCACTTCATTTCCTTTTAGCTTGCGTTTATTAGTGCACAATTCTTTGAGAAATTTAGCATAACGTGGCACTTGATAAATAGCATCTAAAAGTGGTATGTTTACTTGCACCTTACGAAAAGTCTCTAGGATTTCTTTCTCATGTTCCTCTTTCTTAGATTTAGAAAATCTATTAGGAAATGGGGGAACGGGAACATAAGTGGAAAGTTTAGGGGTTACCTTGCATTCCGAGGTTGGAGGAGCATTTTCCACTTTCTCACTTGATGAGTCCTCCTCTTCCTTTTGCTTTGGTTCCTCAACATGAATCTTCCTTTCCCTTGGTGCCTCCTCTAAAAATTTTCTACTTCTAAGGGTCACGGCGTTGGCATTTTCTCTCGGGTTGATAGATTGAGAGGGGAGCTTTCCCGTTCCTTGAGCTTCCAACTTACTCATAGAACTAGCCAATTGACTCATTTGTGTCTCCAAGCTTTTTATTGAGGTTTTAGTCTCTTGTTGGAATTGTATAGAGCTTGATGCAAGAGATTTAACCATGTCTTCGAGAGACATACTTGAACTTGGAGGTGGTGCTTGTTGGCGAGGTTGAAATTGTTGTTGTGGCCTTTGTTGGTTGAATCCCGGGGGAGGATTAAATTGAGCTTGTGGAGCTATGAAGTGATTTCCTCCATAGCTAAGATTAGGATGATCTCTCAAACCGGGATTATATGTGTTTGAATAAGGGTCATACCTTTGCCTTTGTTGCATTGGGAATCCCCCAATGGCATTCGCTTGTTCCGCGGTCCCTTCTTGTAGTGTCGGGCATGTATCGGTATGGTGACCTGAACTAGAACAAATCCCACACACATTAACTTGTTGCATTGACCCACGTGCCATTTGTTGCACAAGAGAAGTAAGATCGGATAATTGCCTTTCAATTTGAGAAGTAGCACCCACTTCATTTACTTGTTTAACCGGCACATCCATTCTACTCCCAAATTGTTGAGAGTTAGCGGCCATGTTTGCTATCAACTCTCTAGCAACCGCCGGCGTTTTATCCATTAAAGCCCCACCACTCGCCACATCAATCATACATCTTTCCATCGGAAGCAAGCCTTCATAAAAATATTGCAAAAGAAGTTGCTCACTTATTTGGTGGTTTGGGCAACTAGCACAAAGCCTCTTGAACCTTTCCCAAAATTCATACAAATTTTCCCCTTGTGATTGCCGAATGCTACATATCTCCTTTCTAATATTTGTAGCCTTTGAAGCCGGAAAATACCTCTCCAAGAAGAGCTTTTGCATCTCATTCCATGTGGTGATGACTCCGGAAGGTAGATAATAGAGCCATTCCTTAGCGGTGTCCGCAAGAGAAAAAGGGAATGCTCGCAATTTAACTTCGTCTTCCGATACTCCCGTTGGTTTCATGCTTGAGCAAACCACATGGAATTCTTTCAAGTGTTTGTTGGGATCTTCTCCGGCAAATCCATGGAAAGTGGGGAGAAGATGGATCATCCCGGATTTAAGCTCAAATCCCCTTCTATTGGAGGATATTGGATGCATAAGGGTTGTTGAACAAAAGTTGGAGCGGCAAGTTCCTTTAGTGTTCGGTTTGCATCCGCCATCTCGGGCTCAATATGTTCGGATTCACTAGACGAATCAATACCCAAATTCCTTAGAAGTTCGGTTGGAGAGTCCTCTTCTTCACTTCCCGAAGTGTCGACCTCTTTTCTTGATCTTAGATTGTAATGTGATGCTTGTTTTTTGCTCATTCACAACCTAAAGAACAAGGAAAGAAGAAATAAGAAAGAAACAACAAAAAGAAAAATAAAAGCAATTAACTAGTTGATAAACAATCCCCGGCGATACGGCGCCAAAATTTGATCGCCACCAAAGGGGCGTAAAAAATAATAATATTTCCTTACTCCACTAAAAATATCGTTCAAGTAGTACAATGCAAGTAAGGGTCATTACCCGCAGAGGATTGGTTCAACTATATTAATTGCACAAAATAAAATAAACGGCGAAAGCATATAAATGGGGGGGGGGGTTTGATTTGGATAAACAAAGAATACAACAAATTAAAAATGGAAATGGCGAAATACTTGAAATACAATAAAAATTAAATAACGAAGGCGAAAGGTCAATAAAAGAGAGAGTGTGATCGGGGGATATTTTTTTCACCGCAAGAATGACTTTCCAATATATTTTCACAAAAGATTTTCGTTCAAACGATTAACAACAATTCGAGAATAATCACAAGCTCGATTACCTCAAATTCTCCTTAGATTATAGTTGAATAAAATAAGCTCTTTACCCAACCCTAATAATCAAACAACCTAGGATAGGATCGCTAGATTAAATTTAACGAAAGCATTAAAACAAGAGAGTCGAATTGAATTAAGTACAAACACACAAGCTCGGTTTGTTAACTTAAGCGATAATCCACCTACATTTAATAGAAAATTCCACATAATCCACCAAATATAGTTGCTACTAGGGTTTGGTCAAATTATCAATTACGGACTAAAAGTCTCAAATTAGCAAATATCGAAACAACCCAATCATCTAGTAGCGCTCCTAAACAATCAAGAAGAACAATATAAACAATAAACTCAATGGATTCATCGCATTAATCATAAGAACAATGAGGCACAAAACTATTGGAATCTCATTCAAGGGTTAGAAAATACCCCCAATCACATCTAAGTTAGTTATTCATAGTATAACTACAAACAACCATTGAAATCTTACAAAATATGGAAAACATGTAGATTAAAGAGGGTAGAAAGCTTATTGAGAGGAAGAACAAAAGATTGAATCTCCAATAACAAGGGGCCTTCCACTTCTTCTTCTCCAAAGTTCCAAATTCACAAGTCTTCAAACCAGATTTTTCTACTCCCTCTTTGGTCGACTTTTCCCCAAAAACTTCCCCTAGAAATGGTCTCCAAGGTGTGGTTTATAGTGTAGAGAGGTAATGAGACGGGTCGGGTTGAAGACGGGTCGATAGATTTTAAATTAGGAATTCGCGAGATTTTCCCGGATTCTGCTCCAGAAATACCCTATGCGTACGCATAGGGTTTTATGTGCGTACGCATAATGGAACCAAAATGTCTTCATTCGCTGGCTTTGGCGGGTGTGCGTACGCACGACCTGCAGGCCTGTGCGTACACACAGGCAAATTCTGGGTTGTCTTCAATTTTTTCTGGTTTTTCACTCGACTTCAACCCGCAATCTACATTTCTTCATATGAACACTCCTGGATTCGCTCGCCGAACTTAGGCGTTTTTGCATCCCAATTGTTTTGCCTCTTTTCTCGCTCAAATGCTTCACATTAATACTCGACTCGGGTTTTCGCCTAAAAATAAAAATTAACAAAATTAAGCGACGAAATAAATTAGGAAACCGAACAAATATTGAAAGTTAAAAGGTAAAATAAGTGCGAAACCCGCACTTATCAGTTGGCCGTGTGTATTCCTGTATATATAGGCAATCAATTTTCTCATTAATTTAATTAAAATTTACAGCAAATTATTTTCAACTTCTTTGTGGTATCAGAGCATTACGCTTGACAGCACCGATCATGGCCTCCACAGATTCATCCAACATGGCTCTTACCAACCAAACACTCATCAACACCAACCCGCCACATCCTCCCTCGCCCACAGTTCCAAATCCCCCCATTATCATCAATGCCCTTGCCCAACTACCAATTAAACTTACCCCAACGAATTTTCCCGCTTGGCATATTCAGATTCACAGCCTGTTGGTTGGCTTCGATCTACTGGGTTTCGTTGACAGCATGTTTCTTTGCCCGCAAACCATGAACGCCGAAGACGGAACCACCACCCTCAACCCAGAACATACACGTTGGATAAGACAGGATAAGCTCTTCCTCAACGCCATTGTCAGCTCTCTCTCTCTCTCCGAACTTGGTTTCCTTTATTGCTGCCGCAAACACATCTCATGAGGCGTGGACGACAATAAACAACACCTACGCTCGACCCTTGCGTGGACGCATTATGCACCTCAAAAATGCCCTTGGTAATCTCTAGAAGGGTGATAGAACTATAATAGAGTTTATGCATGGAGTCAAAAGTATTGTTGATAACCTAACCCTCATGAACTCTTCACTTGATCCGGATGAACTGGTCCTTCACATTCTTCACGATCTTGGCTCCGAATACAATAGTTTGGCAGAAGCTGTTCATGCTCGTGATTCATCCATCACTTTTGATGAATTGAACGAAAAATTGGTCACTAGAGAATCCCAACTCCAGCCTCCTTCATCCACCTTGCCTTCTCCTTTCCAACCAATCACAGCCAACCCCACGTCTCGAACTCCCTCCACCCCACGACCAAACCAGCTTCCTTCCAGTGGCTTTCGGACCACCTATCCTCCACAGCAGCGCTCCTTTTCCAATTTTCCCAGAACCCGCAGCAACAATAACTCCAATTTTTCGCCTTGCCCGTACCTTGGTAAGTGCTAACTCTGTGGGGAACCTGGCCACTCTGCAAAGCGCTGCTCTGCCTACCGTTACTCCCCAGTTCAGACCGCTTCCAACAGCAACTCGTAGCCACGCCATTACCAAGCTCATCTAGCAGCTCACTCCTCTACCCCAACGTCTCAGGACTGGCTCCTCGACTCTGGTGCGTCCCACCATATAACCAATGACCTTGGCAATCTCGCCCTCCACTCCAACTACTCTGGCTCCGACAATCTTCAAATTGGTGACGGTAATGGATTACACATCACGCACACCGGTTATTCCCTTTTTACTTCTCATAATTCTAACTTTCACTTATCTAATGTTCTTTGTGTTCCCCGTATTGCTCGAAACTTAATCTCGGTGTCTCAGTTCTGTTCTCAAAATAACACAAGCATTGAGTTCTTACCCTCCTCTTTTATTGTGAAAAACTTGTAGACCGGGGCTCCAATTCTGCGCGGATCAGTTAAGGATGACGTGTACGCCCTCCTGTTCGCTCCATCTACTCCAATGATTGCCTTCACTTCTATCTCCACCAACCTTGATAATTGGCATCTTCGCCTGGGACACCCCAACACCAAAATTTTACACCATTTAATTTCTAGCAAATTTTTGTCTTTATCATTGTTCAAGTCTTCGTTATCTAATTGTAATTCATGCGATTGCAATAAAAGTCACAAATTACCATTTTCCAACTCTACTTTGTCCAGTTCTACTGCTTTGCAAATTATTTTCTCTGACTTATGGACATCTCCTATCGCATCTACCAAAGGACATAAGCACTATGTTGTGTTTATTGACGACTTCACTAAATATGTGTAGCTCTATCCTTTAAAGAAAAAATCTGACGTTCGTGACACATTTATTCACTTTCGTGGCCTTGTCGAAATTTTTTTTAATTCACCCATCGTCACGTTATTTACGGATAATGGTGGTGAATATATTGCTCTCGCTTCCTACCTTTCCGAACATGGCATTAGTCATCTTACCATCCCTCCTCATACTCCTGAACATAATGGTTATGCGAAACGGCGTCATCGCCACGTTGTGGAAACTGGTTTGGTGCTTCTCCAACATGCCTTCATTCCGTTAAGCTTTTGGCCTTATGCCTTCGCCACCGCCACTTATCTCATCAACCGTCTCCCTAAAATCAACCTTAACTATCTCTCATCTTACGAGAAACTCTACTTCTCCCCTCCGAATTTTTCTAAACTCCATGTCTTTGGGTGCCTCTGCTATCCCTGGCTTCGCCCGTATACCTCTCACAAACTTGAGCCCCGCTCCAAACCTTATGTCTTTCTTGGTTAGAGCCTCTCCCAAAGTGCCTACTATTGCCTCCATCTCCCCATGGGTCGTGTTTATACAAGTCGTCATGTGAAGTTCGTCGAGCACGTTTTCCCCTTCACTACATCACTTTCTTCCACTCCTCCCCCAGTCTCGGCCCCCCCTTCCTTTTCCCCCTCCTCCCCAGTCACTGGTTCTGATGGTGCATACTGGAGTGTATCCCTTGCCTTCCGTAGCTGAGCTCGCTGGTATTGCCTCCGCCCCTGCCACCTCTGCTTCCGTATCCTCGCGCCCTCCTACTCCGCCTTCTTCATCATCCGTTCCTCCTTGTTCCTCTCTCCCTTTTAACCCTACGCTACACTCCTCCGCCTCCTCTCCTAGCCCCAGTTCTCCCTCCACTGTCCAGCTAACACCTTTCCCCAGTTCTCTTGACCTTCTGCATCCCATTCAATGCCTTACACAGCTTCTCCTTACTGCTCCGCCATCTGCCCCTGCCCTTCCCAGTCCGCCCAGTTGTGCTTCTCCCTCCCCCGCCATCAGCACCTCCATTCCATCACCTGATCCTCCCACTATACCTGCTGCCCCACCTCCTCCTCCCGCCCCTAGTCCCTCCACCTAATGATTAGAGAGTCCTGAAGAAGTAGATGGAGGAAAGGGTTGAAGAAGATGGAAGAGAGTTCTGAGGAAACGATGGAATGTCATCTGGAATAAGAGCAAGGGGTGGAGCATGAGACCGACTCTGTATAATAGTAAGCTAGCCGATAGGTGGTCCCAACCGCTCAAGAGCCTCAAGAAAACTACATAAGGTAGACCTTTATCTTATGTTTGTGGCTGAAAACCTCCAATATATCATGCACGATGAAAGAAGGGAAATCAATGGAGTCGTCGTGTAGAATGGCATAAAGGAATCATGCCCTATTAGAGGTTGGCCAGACTTATGGGAAATATATCATATTCATGTACTGAATATGCAGAAGGTCCTATCGCTGAGCAGGTAAAGCATTGTTCATGGCCAACTACTATAGGATGGTTAAACAAAGTCGACACTAAAAGGTCGTCGGAAGGAATAACAACAGTAGTTAAAAATGGAATCTGAGGATGAATATTGCGAGGAATATTAATTATGCGATCTATATATAACATTGGGATTGATCCTCACTACTTGACCTCTTAGGAATACTCTAAAAGACGACCCATTAATTTCATGAATATTTGAATAGAACTCATGGACTGAGAACTTAGATAGAGGATTCAACTCACAAAGTACAGGCTCTCAACTATGAGAAGTAAATATAGCAACCATATCGGGAGGAAGTTTCGAGAGTTTCACCTCTTTCTCCAATAGTATCAAACAAAACGAGAACTGGGAATTGAAAACATTCTGAGCAACAAAAGAGATAAATCTCGACCTCTCGAATGAAGTAGAACCCTGGACTTTACCTGTAGTCTTTGTACGAAATGTTCCATGATGTCGTCAGACGTTGTTATGCAAGTGAATGGATGAATTTGATGATAATGCAAATGAAATGTTTCAAATTGATGGAAATGGATGAGAATGCACATGATATAAAATTGGTGCATATATGGTGATTGGAAACATGCTATAAGATAAGAAAAAAGATTTTTTTTAACTGATAGCTTGAATGGACCATGAGCGCAATTCGGGCGCTCATGTCTGTTCAAGGCATCTCCAAGAAATGAGATTTAGCTAGATTTTATAACTATGTGACTGCATAATTTAATAGGTTGCAATCGCAGAGTTCAAAGATTGAACACATTTTTTCATGCACGGTGATATGCGATCGAATGCCAAATGTACTATGCCGGCATAGTACAATTTTTGGCTGCCTTCTTTCATTTTTTCACAGTTTGGTCCCCGAACTTCTACGCATCATCTTTTTCCTCTTTTTAGCCTATATTTTCGCCCTCTTAACTTCCATGTGCATCCAATTGAACCCCTATCATCTTTAATCTTTCATTCATGGTCTAATTCAACTATTGAATTGTTGCAACTTGGTCCCCATCTTCTGGATTTCACATTTTTCAATATTTTCCTTTTATTTCTTCCAATTTCTTGTTCAACCATTGAATTTTACATGTTTAAAACAAATTACAACAATTTAGGATATATTGCATCAAAAGAACAACTAAATATCACTATTTTAGGCCCTTACTAAGTGTATCTAGACTTAACAATAATTTTACATATTCAATCATCATATGTGTTCTACAAGTTTTGGAAGTAAAACACTACGGCTTAACTGTTTTCTACTTTAAGAGTGTCCCAGAGGGAGAAAATATCGTTTGATGACAATGTTATCATGTTTGAGCCTTTCTGCCATATTTTAGTGTTCTTGATTCTTCTTTTTGTTCTTTTCTCTACTTTCCTTGAGGTTTCTAATCCAACTATCTCAAACGATATTTTATGAAGAACGAAACTACCATGGCCATTATCAAACTCTTGAATCAAGACCTTGTTTGCTTGGATCGATTCAACAAAACAAATTTCACTCGATGGCAAGCAAGTTGCGGTTCCTTCTCATGGTGTTGAAGATTTTCTACATCCTTGATCCGAAGTTGGCAACGCTAATTGAACCAACAAATGGAGATACTGATGTCGTAAGTAGTTCTGGGCTTGAGCTGAAAATTAGAAATAAGAAAATCATATTTTAGATTTGAGCTAAATTAATTAATTAACAAATTTATTTAGAAAAAGGTAAAATAATTTGGCTTATTAAAGATAAAAAAACTTAAAGAGATTCGATTATTCTGTGCATGGTCTAGAATCGAGAACCAGATCAAACATTTTGGTTCTTGCTTCAGATACCCATTCAGATATTTGATGGCCTTTGACCAATGTCGTCAAGCTTTCAGGGACAAACTCCAACATTTGTGAGTCCATTTTAGCCTCTTTTTATAGTCAGCTTAAGGATAATTTCAATTTTTTGCAGTTTTTTAGTTTTATTCAAAATTGTCTACCGAATTAAGATTTATATTTTAATAATTGTTTCGTTTTGATTCTTTAAAAATGAGTTTAGGATTCAAACCCTATATTCGTTTTTTTAATTAGATAATAATTTATTTTTTCGTTATTTGGTGGATTCTAATATTTTTCATGTATGTTTGAGCGAAATTCGAGTACCATCAATTCGTATGTTACGAACAAAACCTTTTATTATTATCCACATTTTCTGCATCAATTTATACGTACATACACAACGTAACTGTATTTTCAAACAAATTTCTTGTCGATTAAAACAATCCCCACGTGGAATGATCCTGGAAATTTACATAAAATAAACAATTTTATACATCTCATCCAATTCACGTTGTTGATGATTAATTATCAAGAGAAATGATGCCTGTGAAAATCCCCCTGGTATTCTAGCATTTCTCAATTATCATAGTTGACTTCAATACACAAAGTTACAAAAATATTGAGATTTTCTGTATTATATAATTAATTTTCTGTATCATATAATTAATGATGACGTAGCCTTGAATATAATATTATCTATCAAGAAGACAACATATTCTAGAGATATATCAATTTTCTTGATCGCTACCAGTCTCTTTGAAACGCTATATTTAATAACGACGGATAGGGCAAATATCATTTGAGTACAACAATCATTCTTGAGTCTTTCTATCATATTTTAGTGTTCTTGATTCTTCCTTTTGTTCCCTTCTCTACTCTCCTTGAAGGATTATAATCCAACTATCTCAAACGATAAAACAAAACTACCATGGCCATTATCGAACTCTCAAATCAAAACCTTGGTCCCTTGGATCAATTCAACGTAATAAATTTCACTTGATGACAAAGTTGAGGTTCCTTCTCAAGGTGTAGAAGATTTTCTACATCCTTGATTCGGAGTTGGTACTACTAATAGAACCAACAAATGGAGATACCGGTGCCGTAAGAAGTTGTGGGCTTGGACTGAAAATTAGAAATAAGAACCAACAAATGGAGATATCAATTTGATTAAGTTTGACTTGGACCGAAAATTAGAAATAAGAAGATCATATTTTGGGTTTGGATTAGATTAATTAATTAGCAAATTTATTTAGAAAAAGGTAAAATAATTTGGTTTATTTAAGATAAAAAAAATTAGGGAGATTTGGTTCTTCAATGCTTGGTCTAGAATCTAGAACCGAATCCAATCTTCTAGTTCTTAATTCAGATACCCGTTCGGATATTTGATGGGTGATGATTGGCCTTTGACCAACGTTGTCAATCTTTCGGTGTAAAACTCCATCGTTTGTGAGTCCGTTTTAGCCTTTTTTTTTTAGTCAGCTGAAGGATATTTTCTATGTTTTTGCAGTTTTTAAGTTTTATTCAAAATCGTCTACCGAATTAAGATTTATATTTTAATAATGTTTCTCTTTGATTAATCTTTAAATATAAGTTAAGGATTTGAAAACCCTATATTTGTTTTTTGATTAAATAATAATTTAGTTTTCTGTTATTTGGTGGATTCTAATATTTCTCACGTTCGTTTGAGCGAAATTTGAGTACCACCAATTCGTCGTATGTTACGAATAAAACGTTTAATTATTATTTGCGTTTTCTGCGTCAATTTATACATATAAATATACATACAGTATTCAACATAACTGTATTTTTAAACAAATTCCTTGTTGAATAAGGCACCCCCATATGTAAATGATCCTGGAAATTTACATAAAATAAACAATTTTATACATCCCACCCAATTCAAGTTGTATATGATTAATTATCAAAGTTGACTTCAATACACAAAGTTACAAAAATAATGAGATTTTCTGTATTATATAAATAATTTTCTCTATATATAATTAATGATGACATAGCCTTGAATATAAAATTATTTATAAGTAGACAACATATTCTAAAGATATATCAATTTTCTTGATAGCTACCAGTTTGTTTGAAACACTATATTTAATAACGACGGATATAATGAAACACATTATTTAAAATGGATCTGTTTGCCTATTATTTTCTAACAGCTAAAAAATGTAATTTTATATAGAACTCGTTCAGTAGAGCTTTTAAAAAGTGAATATCTAATTTTAGGATTCAGAATTTATTTTTGAACATATTTGCATAATTTTTTTGAAATTCTTTCTCTAGAACCTTTAGAAATATCTTTTACAAGACACAAAAAAAAAGAAAGATAAAAGATAAAAAATGAGCTCATAAAACATGGATAATCCCATTCCAAAAAAGCTAATTTTAAAGTTGGTTTTAATATAGCCCCTATTTAGGCTCCATCAAAATGTATTTTTGAGGAAAAATGTGTTTTGGAATAGTAATTTTTTTGAGAATGTATGACTAAAAAAGAAAAAAAAAATTTGGGTTTACGTCTAATACTATTTTATTGAAAAATATGTGATTTACAAGAAAAAAGAGAAGCAAAACAAGGGGCATTTCCCTTTGGGTCTGTACAATCTAGAAGAGTCGAAGATCTTCCATTGCGGAAGCTTGATTTAGTATCATTTTCTAAAGCACGAAGAAGATCTGTGTTGTGGATTGAGTGCTGGGGAGGAGCTATTTAAACAACATTTTAACATGACAAAAATGAGTTCAATAACTCAACAAACATGTGGTTTCAAGTGTGGGGAAGATGGTAGTGGAGATCAACATTAAAACATAAACATAAATACATAAAACGTAAAAGTCTCACTCTGCTGGTTTATTCGACAAGCAGAGGAGAGGAGGGAAACCTCCAAAGGACTACATTTTGCTAAGTTTCAAATGTGTATTTTCTATTAATTTCTTGGTTGTGTCTTGTACATCTCAAGCTCCACAAATGTGAGCATATATATAGAAGGATATGACAGCCAACCTAGTACCTAACCACATGCCACTCCCCTTAATTTATGGACAACTTGCCTAATATTTTTATACATTTCATTACATGTCATAGTTGGTTTCTAACCAAACTAGACTTATAACATTGAAACCACAATTTTCAACTTAATTTGTTTGACAACTAAGTGTCAATACCCAACAAACTCTAATTTGACACTTAGCTTGGAAAACAAATTTTTGTTGTGTCAAAGTCTTCAAAATTTCGATCCATTTTTCATTAATTTGTTCTTCATTTTCTTCAAGAGTCGAAGCTCTTCCATTGCGGAAGCTTGATTTAGTATCATTTTCTAAAGCATGAAGAAGATTTGTGTTATGAATCGAGTGCTGGGGAGGAGCTTTTAAACAGCATTTTAACATGACAAAAATGAGTTCAATAACTCAACAAACATGTGGTTTCAAGTGTGGAGAAGATGGCAGTGGAGATCAACATTAAAACATAAACATAAATACATAAAACATAAAAGTCTCACTCTGCTGGTTTATTCGACCAGCAGAGGAGAGGAGGGAAACCTCCAAAGGACTACATTTTGCTAAGTTTCAAATGTGTATTTTCTATTGATTTCTTGGTTGTGTCTTGTACATCTCGATCTCCATAAATGTGAGCATATATATAGAAGGATATGGCAGCCAACCTACTACCTAACCACATGCCACTCCCCTTAATTTATAGACAACTTGTCTAATATTTTTATACATTTCATCACATGTCATAGTTGGTTTCTAACCAAATTAGACTTACAACATTGAAACCATAATTTTCAATTTAATTTGTTTGACAACTAAGTGTCAATACCCAACCGGATCTTTAATTTATGAATTAGTAATAAAAAATCTGGTCAAACCAGACTGCTATTCAAGAAAAGAGACTGAAAACAAAATTCAAACTCAAACCCGGGTGTTTGTGTTGATCTTTCATCCAAAACATTGTATAATAGAAGAAAAATAGAGTTTTTCCTGCAGTAAAGCTCTTTTCTCTTTCACAAAAAATGGATCTCCATATCCCCTTTAATTTCACTACTTTAGCTCTGGTTTTCTTGATGATTACCAGATGGAAGAAATCCCAAACTCCTAGTTAACAACGAAAACTTCCACCAGGTCCCAAACAGTTGCCCATAATTGGACATTTGCATCTTCTAAGTTTACTTCCACATCGTGATTTCAAAGAATTAGCCAAAAAACATGGACCAATAATGCATTTGAAGCTCGGTAAAACTTCAGCAATTGTTATATCTTCGCCCGAAATAGCCCAAGAAGCCTTGAAAACTCGAGATCCTACTTTTGTAGCAAGGTCAGGAACTATGTCTACTGAGATTTTGTGGTATAATCATACCGATATGGCATTTAGTCCATATAATGATTACTGTAGACAAATGCGTAAAATCTGTGTTTTGGAACTTCTAAGTTCCAAACAATTAAGTTAGATCGTTTGCTTCCATAAGAAGTGATGAGATTCTTAAACTCATCAAATCAATTAAATCATCTGCTGGAAACCCCATAAATCTCACAGAAAAGATTTTCTTGTCAACAAGTTCCATTACTACTAGAGCAGCATTCGGTAAAATATGCAAGGACAAAGACACACTAGTAAAACTATTCCAGGAAGATGTATCCTTAGCGGCAGGCTTTGAACTGGCTGACCTGTTTCCTTCTTCGAAGATACTTAGATTTTTTAGTTCGAGTAAGGTAAAATTATGGGCAATGCGCCGCAAACTTGATGCGATTCTTGACGAAATAATTGATGAACACAAGGAGAATTTGTCAAGAATGAGCAAGGACAACAAAAGGTTTGGTCATGCAGAGTCTACAAGAAGGGGAAACGGAGAGTTTGGCAACGAAGATTTAGTTGATGTTTTCCTACGAGTAAAGGAAAGTGGGTGTTGGCTCAAATCAAGGATGAGAATGAGCTTCTAGCAAACACTTGCAATATCCTTTGCAAGATTAACAATGGATCAATTCGATCCTTTTGAATTTTGTTAAAGCTGAAACTAAACACTGGAAGAGAGAAGAGAAGCTGAGAGAAAAGTCCTTTGATTGAGCTGAAAATCTTTCTGTGAGATTTATGGGGTTTCCATCATTTTAAATCTCCTCAAAATGTCAGTAGCATACTTGTGTTGTGATACAAAAATTCCATGAGACCTCTGCTCAATTTCGATCCCAAGGAAATACTTCATTTCACCCAAGTTTGTCATCTCAAATTCCTTCTCAAGTTCATGAGTGAATGAATAAATTAACTCCAAATTATTTCCAGTGATAAAAAAATCATTAACATACAATGAGATGATTAAAACATTTGCATGAAGATCTGATTTTACATAGAGTGTGTGCTCACTCTCACTTCTTTGGAATCCATTTCCACACAAGTATCCATCAATTCTACTGTACCAAGCTCTTGGGGTTTGCTTCAAGCCATATAAAGCCTTTCTTAGCTTGCAAACATGATCAGGAACTGATCTTGAAATAAAGCCATCAGGCTGTTCCATAAAAAAAATCCTCTTCGAGTTCACCATTGAGGAAAGCTGACTTGATGTCTAACTGATGAATCTTCCACTTTCTTTGAGCTGCTAAAGCAATCAGTAACCTGATTGTATCATGTCTTGCCACTAGGGCAAGGTTTCAAAGTAATTCACTCCACATTCTTGAGTAAATCCATTAGCTACAAGTCTGACTTTGTACTTGTAGATCGAACCATCAGGATTCACCTTTGCTTTGTAAATCCATTTTACTCCAAATACCTTCTTATGAGTTGGCCTTGGCACCAGCACCCAAGTTTCATTTTTTTGAATCATTTTCATCTCTTCCTCCATTGCATCAATCCATTCAGGATGCTTGACAGCTTCTTCATAGTTGTTTGGCTTAACAATAGCCATATAACACCTTTCATAAACTTCATTCAATGGTCTAGGACCTCTAGGAGGTGAATTAGAGCTTGAAGTGGACTCAGATGGTCCATCATTTGATGCACTGGATTCCATTACAGGTGGCTGAGCTTCTGGTTCTGCAACTAGATCATTCTATTGCAGAATAGGCACAGAAATTGAAGGTGGCTGTGGTTCAACCTCTTCCCAATTCCACTTTGCACTTTCATCAACTTTTATGTCTCTCAAGACTGCAATATTTCCAGTTTCTAGGTTATACACTCTATAACCTTTTGCTTGAGAACTATAGCCAAGGAAAATCTCTTTCACAGCTTTGTTATCCAACTTACTCTTCCTGTGATCTGGAACATGGATATAGCACAAAGATCCAAACACCTTGAGGTGTTTTGCTGTAGGTTTCACACTACTCCATGCCTCAATTGGAGTCCTGCCCTTCACAGCTTTAGTTGACAATCTATTTTGCAAATAGACTGAAGTATACATAGTCTCAGCTCAGGATTTCTTTGGCAAATCCTTCTCAGCCAACATGCTTCTTTCCATCTCCATCATTTATCTATTTTTCCTTTCAGTCACTCCATTTTGTTGTGGAGTATAGAGCACTATAAGCTGGTGATGAACACCATTCTCTTCACAAAATTGATCAAACATTTTGGAGGTATACTCCTTGCCATTATTTGATGTCAAGACTTGAATCTTGCAGTCTGACTGACCTTCAAGTAAGGCTTTGAACTTTTTAAAGATGTGAAACACATCAGATTTGTTTTTCATGAAGTACACCTAACACATTCTTGTGCAATCATCAATGAAGAGTACAAAATATTGATTTTGACTCAATGAGGGTATTTTCATAGGTCTACAGATGTCAGTATGCACCAGCTGCAATTTCTGTGTTGCTCTCCATACTCCATTAGTTGGAAATGCCTCTCTATGCTTCTTTCCATAATTGCAACCCTCACAAACTCCTCCTGGTTCTCAAATTGTAGGAAAAACCCTCACCAACCTTTAAGAGTGTAGGTTGGCTAAGGATTTAAAATTGTAATGACCATACCTCTTATGCCACAGATTGATTCATCAAAGTTAATCTCAGCAGCATTTGCAATCACATTTTGCCAATAAATACTGAACTTTTATTTTTCATAGCGGCACAAGCAATCTCAACATTATTTGAGTCATGTATCTTGCACAAATGATCTTTAAAATGCAATGAATAACCAATTTGAACCATTTAACGAACACTTAACAGATTTGAACTCAAACTAGGCACAAGTAAAACATTATCGATGTGTCTCATACCTTTCTTCGTTTGGACTGCAATGGTTCCCATTCCTTTGGCATATACAACTTCACCATTTCCCATCTTGATTGTAGCTTTGTAATCTAGATTCAGATTGCAAAAGATCTCCTCTTTGCTTGTCATGTGATTTGTGCAAGCATTGTCAATACACTATGAATCTGCCTCCACCATGTTGGTCATATGAAATGCCAGAAATAGATGATTCTTAGCCTTCTTTTCATGAGCCAATGAAGCTTGCTGATTCTTATGTCTAGCCTTATGATGTACTGGAGTTTGATTTGGGCATTTACCAGGGTAATGCTTCTCTGGATGTCCAACTATATTACATAATCTGCACTTGTATGTTTTCCAGCAAAATTTATCTGAATGACATGATTTACCACAAATACCACATGGAGGATATGAGTCTCAAGTTTCTCTACTCATCCCCTGTTTGCTGCTACTCCCTTCTTTTCTTCTTCTATTATCAAACTGCCTCCTTCCAAAATTTCCTCTGGAATATTGCTATTTATGTTTGGCAGCAAAGACACCTTCAACTGATTTCTCATTCCTTGCTGCTAACCTTTGTTCATAAGCTAATAAGGCACATGTAAGCTCAGTTAAGGTGAGACTTAACAGGTCCTTAGTGTGCTCAATAGCTATTGTAACTGCATCATATTTTTCAGGTAGAGTGATCAACACCTTTTAAACAACTCTCTTATCTGAAACCTTCTCACCATTCAGCTTGATTTGGTTCACAACATCAACAACTCTTGAAGTATAATATCTTATTTTCTTGGTCTCCTTCATCCTGAGATTTTCGAACTCTCTACTCAAAGCTTGTAATCTCACAGCTCTGACTTTTTCTGAGCCTTTAAACTTTTCCTCAAGTTTATCCCAAGCCTTATTTGCTATAGTTGCAGCAACTATTCTGGGAAAAAATTCCTCTAACACAGTTGTAAACAAGAAAGACAAGGCTTTCATGTTCTTCATAGATTGATCTTTCTGTTGCTTCAACTAAGCAGCAGTATAATTTCCCTCAGCATCAGGTTGATCATACCCTTGTTCAATCACATCCCACAAATCGTGACCCATTAAGAATGCCTTCATTTTAACTAACCAAAAGTCATAATTTTCACCATTGAACACAGCAGGTAATGGTAGTGAAGATGAGCTTGATCCAGACATTTTAACACTGAAATACCATATATGGCAATACCGGATTTATGGAACTTACCAGTTTTACAAAGGCTTACCAGATTTGGTAGAATTGAACTTACCAGATATTAAAGGCAGATACCGGATATAGAAATACGGTATGTGGTAAATACTGGATATTGAAGTCACCGGATTTGGAGATACTGGATTTGGGAATGCCGTATTTGGAGATACCGGATATGAGAGGCTTACCGTATATCACAATGTCTTACCAGATATGACAATGCAACAGTGGATTTTGATTTGAATACCGGATATCAGATTACCGGTTTCCTTCACTGACCGTATATAGATTTCTTCCTCTTCAGCTACTGGTTTTGAGTTATTCTTCCTCCTTCTTCCTGATCCCTTTTTTAAATATCCAAGAACTCTGATACCATTTGTTGGCTTAAATCAAGGATGAGAATGAGCTTCTAGCAAACACTTGCAATATCCTTTGCAAGATTAACAATGGATCAATTCGATCCTTTTGAATTTTGTTAAAGCTGAAACTAAACACTGGAAGAGAGAAGAGAAGCTGAGAGAAAACTCCTTTGATTGAGCTGAAAAATCTTTCTCGATTGATCACACAATGCATCGAGCCATGCAACCAATACATATATCAAGATACAAAGACTTACATCAGAATATTATAATACAAAATGACATCATCAACAGTAAACTAAGGATGACAGATTTTACACAACTGTAGCAAAATACATTTAAAATAAAACTGAAATTATGGAGGTTAAATGAAGTCTTCACGTTAGCCTTCAGTGAGAAACTTGACATTCCTATTAACTATGATAACATCAAAGCTATTATTTCTGTAAGTATTTTGGCTATTATTTACTATTCTGTATGTAATATTAATTCCTAATTATATTTTGATTAACAAGACTGGTGGATATTATGTAGGATATGTTCTCAGCTGGAACAGATACATCATCATCGACAACTGATTGGGCTATGGTCGAACTTATAAGGAATCCACGAGTAATGGCAAAGGCTCAAGCTGAAGTTCGAGAAATCCTTAAGGGACGTGAAATCATAGATGACACTGACCTTCAAAAGTTAAAGTACCTAAAGATGGTAATAAGATAAACACTAAGGATGCATATAGCAGTTCCCCTTCTGCCAAGAGCTAGCAGGAAAGATTGTGAAATAAATGGATATTTTATACCTGCCAATGCCAAAGTTTTTGTAAATGCTTGGGAAATGTGCAGGGATCCTAAGTATTGGACTAACCCTGAAAGTTTCGAACCAGAGCGATTTGAGAACAATGGTATAGATTTCACGGGAAATAACTTTGACTATCTCCCATTCGGATCAGGAAGAAGAATGTGTCCTGGTATGACTTTTGGAATAGCTGGAGTTGAGCTTCCTTTAGCTCAACTTCTCTATAACTTCGATTGAAAACTCACCGAAGGAATCAATCCAGATAACTTAGACATGACTGAGAATTCTGGAATAACTGCATCGAGAAAAGAAGATCTTTATGTAATTGCAACCCCTATTCTTTGTTTGTGTTGTCGTTTGACACCGTTCGATATCATAGCTTTATATTTTTGTGTTGATATGACAACAAGCGGATAGAACAATGTTCGTCTTGATATTTAATGGAGGCATTCCTATGTAATGAGAATATAACCTTGAGTTATCAAGTTGGGCCTTGACCATGCAACTTGCGGTGCTACAGTCATGCCGCAGGCATCTCATGCTAGAGCTTGCTTCAATGATTGAAATTGATCCACGTTAGTGTGGCCATGGAGAATTGGGTGACAATAACCTTTTCATCTCTTCTGGTAGTGGCAAAAATGGATCCATGTCAACGTGGCCATGGGGAATTGACTAATGATAACTTGTTCATCCCTTTCAATCCAAAAAAGTGGATGGCTTTGATTTGGGTGACATTACGATGGTTTCCAACATTGATGCAGAATTCATAGGCTATTACGAGTTAAATGATGACTGTTATGATGAGGCACTATTGGGTATTTTGATGCCAAGTAAACCTCCAACGAACAATGATGCTTAACGATTAATTTGATAGGTTTTAGCCGTTGATTGAAAAGTAAAATCAATACCACAATTGTTTGGGTCATTTGAAAAAACATTGTAATTAATGATTGCTTATGGACCACTTACTATTTGGATGGACATTTTAATTGCATTATCCTACTCTACATTCTTAGCCTATTTAGTTACAACCTAATTGTATAAATGTGGCTCATTTTGTCTTGTTGAAGCCCTGTGATTGCAATTGAGAGAAAACATTAGTCGAGATGTCACCTTCAATGAATTAGAGATGCCTTGCATAGAGAGTGAAAGGCAACAAGAAACCATTAATTAGGAAAGAGCCCTCTATTGAGGTAGAGAGTGGGTGTCCACATCCTCACTACCCTAAGGGAAATGGAGAGTGACAAGCAACAAAATTAGGAAAACATAGAAATAGAAGAAGATAAGGATGTTAAAGAATGATTCTATTGACCAAAACTCTTTAGTTGATTACCAATTGGCTAGAGATTGCGAAATAATACTATGTATGGAACCCAAAGACTATTCAACTACGCCATAGCCTACACTAATGATCAAGAACTAGTTGATAAAAAGCTAAAGACCTTGAGAATGCTATAAAAGGGTGAGAAATCTGAGGAATAGCCTAGTTCCATGATAGAAGAGATAAGTTCTCTTGATAAGAATCAAATTTAGGAATTAGTCCTTAAACGTAAGGATAAATCCATAGTGGAATGTAAATAGGTTTATAAGATTGAAGAAGGAACCACTGTGAGTCAAATTTTGTGATACAAAGCTAGATTAGTAGCTAAGGGATATATACAAAAGGAGGGGGTAGATTATAATGAAATATTTTTGCCTGTTGTTAAATATACCACTATTATAGTCATACTTGCTTTTGTTGCTCATTATGATTGAGAACTTGAACAACTTGATGTTAAAACTCCCTTTTTTTCACAATGACCTTAATGAAAAGATTTTCATATACCAATCTAAAGCTTTTGAAGATAAAAACAAATTTGATCATATATGCTTTCTAAAAAATTCTATTCATGGGTTGAAACAATCTCCACGAAACTAGTATAAGAAGTTTGATTCATTTGTTCTTTCTATTGGTTTCAAGAGAAGTGTGTATGAACATTAGTTATACACTAGCACCACAGTATAAATGATTGGGTATATTTGTTACTCTATGTGGATGAATTCTTGTTGATTGGATCAAACATGAGAGTAGCAAACAAGATAAATAATGAATTTGAAATGAAAGACCTTGGACATGTTGGAGGATCCTTCGTAAAGAAATTGATAGAGATGTGTCAAATTGTAGCTTATTTGTGCATCAAACTCCTTATGTACTTAAAATTTTGAAGAGATTTAGCATAACTCATTACAAACATACTTCTATGCCTATTGGAAACCATTTTATCTTGTCAAAAGAATAATCAACTGTTAATGATGAGGAAAAAGAACTTATAAGTAAAATTCCTTACTCAAGTGTTTTTTGCTCCGTTATGTACTTAATGGTTTGCACTAGGCCAGACTTGGCTTTTACTATTAATGTTTTGGACAGGTACATATCTAACTCCGGTCCCAATTATTTGAAAGCTTTAAAGTCGTTGATTAGGTATTTGATAGGTACTTTTGATGATGGGTTATTTTTTTTTCTGAGAGTATGAAACTAAAGGGTTTTATTGATGCTAGTTATAGTGGAGATAAAGATTATAGGAAGTCCATTTTCTCTTATATGTTCCTTTGTGTGATTCTTGTGTGAATTGAAATTCACAATTCCAACCTATTGTTGCTCTATTGTCTACTAAATCTGAGTATATAGGTTCTACTGAAGCTATTAAAGAAGCTTTGTTTTTCAAAGGTTTACTTAAGAACTATATTTCTTAAGTGATATGTGACTGTATACTTTGATAGTTAATCTATCATTCATCTATGCAAAAACACTGTGTTTCATGAGCCGCTAAACATATTGATGCTAGACTACATTTTATTAGAGATGTAACATCTCAAAATTTAAGAAAGTTCATTCATATTACAACCTTGTAGATATGGGCACTAATGTGCTTTCACTAGTAAAGTTTAGAAGTTTTCTGACACTTCTAAACATTGGTAAATGTACGTGATGTTTTTAATTTGTTTGGAATCATATTTTGCAACTACTAAGCTTTTTATTTCCTTTCAGACTTGCATGTGTATTTGGCATGAAGGTGGAGATATATTAGGTATTTTGATACCAAATAAACCTCCAACGGGCAATGATGCTTAAAGATTAATTTCATAGGCTTCGACCAAGGATTGTAATGTGACTTTAACATTACAATTATATGGTTTGAACCGAAAACACACTACACCAGAAACTGCCTTTTACAACGTGCAAAAAATGTTGCCATAAAGTTTTCGCAATGTTCGGGCTTACGTTACGGGCGTTGATGTTGCCATAGAGTTCCAACATTTTCGCAACGTTCATTGAACTTTGCCGTATATTTTTTTCGCAACGTTCAATGAACGTTGGCGTATGTGTTTTCCACAACGTTCAATGAAGGTTTCATTGAACACTGCTGGGATTTTTTTTTTTTTTTTTTTTTTGTACAACAATTTCAAATTAATCAATAAAATTAAATATATTTTTTGGGATTGCATGATATCGATAATAACTTCATTAATCTATACAAAAAAACATAGAACATTTCAATAAATCGAAAAAAAAAATCTCGATTTGCTTTAAATAAACAAATAAATATAGAATACAAAATAATGATAGTTTATTGAAGAGAGTTTTCAGGATATTACAATTCCTTGATAAGAGCTTTTGGAGTGCTTGGTCTACCGATTTCCTAGAATATGAATAACTGTAGGTTACAGTTCAGGGGGTTTTACTTAATCCCCTCTCCTTCAAACATGCTAAAATCTCATCTGAACATAAGTCACTTAGATCAACTCCTGTGCACCTCAAGCCACAATCTGAGAGATCTGTCCAAAAAGCGTGCCAAATACAGATTTTAGTCACAGCATTAGTGAGCTAAAGCAGAAGTCATGCAGTACTAACATACATTTACCTTGTGAAACAATTAGCTAGTAACTAGTACTGATAAGCAATCTAATTTTGCTCTAAACGATAACAAAATTTCTGAATTTACAAAATGAAGAAAAGGTTGGAAAAGGGAAAATAAAAAAAATGTAATTCAAGGGAATAAATCATATGTAAAAGGCCAAAGGAAAAGTAGATTATGTTTGAGTCTAAAAATTATAAAGCTTTCTAAAAGATCATTCCATCTTTTTAAAGTTTTGGGTACTCAAGCTATGTATTAGGCATTCTTATAAATGCTGGTAGCAGTGCTACAAATTGATTCACATTGATGTACCAAGTATACAGAACCATGGGGATTCAAAAATGGTAGAAGATGTGAAGGTTGAAATGTGATTGTGATTGTAGGATACTTGCAAGGGGGAATAAGGGAACAAGTCTAAAAAGTGTGGGCAACGGCCAAGTATATGGAGAAAATGCTTAGGCTGACAAAAACAAGGTTGAGGGTTCAAAGTCTCCTGTGCAAAATGACCAAACACTTTATCTGCTTCCACTTTACCCAAGCAGGCTAGCAGTTCTCACTTCCAAAAAGATAAAACATCTTTTTTCTAAACAATAGGGTAAGGACCTCTGAGATGTACTGTGCTAGACTTGGTTGTTGGAATAAAACGAACCCAAAAGGTTAAGCTTCAATTTTAACATCGAACCTAAGGTTAAAACTAATCAGTCACCCCTTTTTTCTTTCATGTTTGAGTTAAGATCGTTGTTAGATTGAACGTGTAACTTCTCAAAAATTAAAAAATAAAAAGAACCCAATCCTCTCACCTTATCTTCAAGGAAATCTTGGAGGAAGTAGGTTCCCACCTGCAAGAAACGAAGAAAAATGTACCCTGTTAGTGAAAAAGGAAAATGTAGCAAAATATAAAGCTGTTATAAAAGGTAATTAGCAGAACACAGCCAAGAATTATTGCAATCTTTCAAATTATGATGTTATTGCCCTTAAGAATCTACAGGACTAGCATATTACACCCCCTTGGCAACTCTATAAAATTTGATGCTTTCATCTCTAGTACGGCAATGAACGAGGAAGCTTCGTAAAAATCCCCAATGATTTCTGCTCATGCTATAAAAAGGCAACACAACATCTCAGCCACTCCAGCATAGCTTGGGAGGTTAACATATTGTGAACTTATCTCACTGCAAGTCCCTCGTAAAAATGGAAGAGCCTAACCCATTTAACCAACTTATCAAGAAAAGTATTTATACATAATTGACTTCCATTAAAGTAATCGATCTACTAACAATCTCAAGAGACAAGCAACAGACATCAACACTAGACTAAAGTCAACATTCAACTTTATTTCATCTTCCCCCTAAAAAGTATTCTTTTGAACGCTAGTCAAAATAATATAAATAAAAAAGAGGCCTCGCTAACCCATAAAAAAAAACTGCTAATAATCTCACAAACAACTAGAAGCCAAAGTGCAGAGCATCACAGCTCAATCTATTCCATGTCTTTCTGAATTCCAGTCTATGACAGGACAGAGATTCACCTGTCCAACTGAAGATCCTTCCTGGGCAATATCAAAGCAATATGCTATAGAACTGAAAAACACATTATCATTATGCTTGACTACACATGCTGCAACCTCAAATATAGAAAATTGAGGTAAAATTTGACTAGAACAATAATACCACAAATCCTTTCTAAGGCAATTCATCAAATACTTTATCTTATGGAAGACACACACAAGTATATATTCCGAAAAGCTATTTTAGCAGGCTTTTATGTGACAGAAACATAATAACATTAAAATAAGATTTCTAAACGAGATCAAGACCTTTATGTCACGATTCAGACCTCAATACCTCACCGTGACACACAACAGATGAATCAATGAAGCTTCCCAGCTGAAATAGTAACCAAATAAAATAGAAAACTGAAAGGAGAAGGGCAAAATGAAGTAAAATAAGAAGAAAGGAGGGGAGACAAGCTGTTGAACGAGTTCAACCAAAGCTGGAAAATATCCAATTTCATACACTTCACGACTTCTAAATGCTTGCAATACAACCCTATATAGACAAACAAGATAAAGGCTTTGGGCCAGCCCACTAATAATATAAGCCCAACTAGATAAAGTAAAATAAATGGTCCATTAAAGCAAGTAATGGTATAGAGTCCATGACATCCCTTCCCTTTAAATTAACATTGTCTTCAAGGTTCAAGTCGGGATGTCTTCTTTGTATTAGCAGCTTCTTCATTCTCTTCACCATCCTTGGATTAAGCAAGTAATGCAAAGTAGTGCTTCTAAGTCCGATCATATCCACAGATGTCCCATAATGGAATGTCACAGTAGACACATTGGCATGAAGGTCAAGTAGCAGTTGTACACAGTCGAAATATCCATTCAAAGCAACCATGTGAATGTAGTAACCATATGCATTATGCAACTCTCTTTGCTCAACATCATCATGATGTAAAGCATCTCTAGGCATTGAGACCTCTAGACCATTGAAGATAGAAGGTAGGTTCATGTCATTCCAGATGTACAAGGATGGAGTCGAACCAACATAATTCTCATACGAAAACTCTTCAGTCCACCAAGACCTAATCTCTGGATTCAACACATCCAAGTATAATGAGGAACCAGACCAGCACCACCCGTCGAAATCCTTCCCAGTTGCATCCTTTACATAATATCCCTTTTGGGGAGCCTCCTTGTGTATATAGTAAGATTCATCCCTCTTAATGTGAGGGTCTACGATAGTGACCATATGCCTGCCCTTTGCAGCCAACTTCTTCTGCATCTCTTCTGGATTAGGGAACAACCTATCCCACGTAAAATACGTTTTCTCATACGTATGCTCAATATCTGTCACGTCAACATTAGATACATCATTAATATTCTCCACTTCATTTTCTTCATCCTCCACTTTTTCATTATAAGCAACCACGATTCCAGTATTCCCCTCAACACACACTTTTTCCTCTATATTCTCAACAAGCCTTTTACACAACTCCTCAGAGAAATACCCCAATCCGCCCTAGGATGGTTTGCAATGAACACATAAAACCATACATAAGCCCTTCCATCCAAATGTATCTTAGCAATTCCCAACCTAAGTTCATCAGGAGTTTGATGAAGTTGGAAATATTTCATGGCTTTCCCTAGCCATTCCTTAGGCCCTTCTCCTCCAAAGTGAGGAAAATCAACCTTAGGAAGCCTGATAATCCCCTTCAACTCCCCTCTAGCACCAGTACTACTGTCATTGTTAGTAGCTCCTGGTGTAGACATTATACTCTCATCTCTCACCTTAACCACAATTTCTTCCAATCCTTTGTTTTTATGTTCTATTCTAAGCACAACAGATATTTCTATCAACATAGCTATCATTTTATCACAGTTTTGATTCATATCCAATAAGGTATTCTTAATTTTTTCTTGCCTGTGACCAAATACCTGGAGCTTTTGATCTGTTGATTCCAATTTGGCCTCCAACCTGCTGGACACTCCTTTGAACGAGGTACCCAAATCAGCCATCCCCAAATCCAATTTCTACAAATGGTCATCCACTGCCTCCATTGCCTTAGACCTTGTATCCATGACTATCAATTGCCCAGTAGTATACGTCTGCTCTGATACCATTTGTCACGATTCAGACCTCAATACCTCACCGTGACACACAACATATGAATCAATGAAGCTTCCCAGCTGAAATAGTAACCAAATAAAATAGAAAACAGAAAGGAGAAGGGAAAAATGATGTAAAATAAGAAGAAAGGAGGGGAGACAAGCTGTTGAACGAGTTCAACCAAAGCTGGAAAATATCCCATTTCATACACTTCACGACTTCTAAATGCTTGCAATACAACCCTATATAGACAAACAAGATAAAGGCTTTGGGCCAGCCCACTAACAATATAAGCCCAACTAGTTAAGGTAAAGTGGAAATTGCGCCACCTACCCATTTTTGGAAAAATATTCAAAAATTACTTTCACATGTTTTTACCCATTTTTGGAAAAATATTCAAAAATTACTTTCACATGTTTTTTATCCCATAATTACTACACAAATATAAGTAAAAAATGAAATGAAAAACATCAAAATTTATGTTAGTATTAAACATGGCAACCTAATTTATCTCCACCAAACATGCCTTTCACATAAATGCACCATTCTTCAAAATCCCCAAATTCAATACTATCCAACCCAACACCATTCAATTTCAACCCATTCCCTCCACAGCTCCTCCTCCGTCATTTTACTTCTGGGACATA
This sequence comes from Osmanthus fragrans, assembly GCA_019395295.1. NCBI lineage: Eukaryota > Viridiplantae > Streptophyta > Magnoliopsida > Lamiales > Oleaceae > Osmanthus > Osmanthus fragrans. The sequence continues at coordinate 16,409,833 of CM033346.1, read as the reverse complement.
TGACTGAAACAAGTAAAGGCAAATGAAACTGAGAAAGTTGTATTCTTTGCAATTGGATGGATGGAGAGAATAAAGAAAGAGCTTATATTAAACTTACCCTTGGGGGTCTATGTTGTGTTGTTGATAAGAACGGTTCCATGCAGGATTACGGTCATCGTATTAGATTGGCGACTCATTCAAATTTCAAGGAGTTTGTCTTGACTGCTGGGCTGGAATTCTATCCTCTCGGTGGCGATCCCAAAGTTCTTGCTGCTGCTGCATGTATGTTTGATGTTTCTACTATCCACATTTTTCTCGGAACTGATTTTGGGATCTCATGAGAGTCTCGTTATTATTGTTCATCGTGTACTGAGTTGTTTTGTTGAAAATAATATGCTTGCAGTCCATGATTGATGATTGGAAATGATGTTCTTTTCCAATGTCACTGTTTTTATGTTTTTCATTTCTGGAGGAGAAGAGAGGACAAGGGAGGAGCCGGGAGTAGTGCAACAAGATCAAAGGTATTTCATTGTAAATGGATTAGCAGTGATTCCTCTTAAACTTTAACCTTAAATTGAAACAGATTTTGTCATTTTGCTCTTCGCAAAATCCAAATCGATGAGTTTTGTACAAACATTTTGAAGTGGAAGCCAAATATCCTTGTTATGGTCTTGTGAAAAGATATCGACTTTGATTACCGATTTATGTGATGTTGAACATGGGCTGGAAAATGGGAAAACATCTCATATTCTGTGTGATTTTGGTCGAGATTTGGATGTAACAGAAAATGAAATAGAAGATGAGGGTTGTATTTCTGTATATGTGAATGAAATGAAAGAATTGGAAGATGAAAAAGTACTTGTGGTTTTGAAAGTGGAAGAAGAAAAAGTTAATAAGGCCGAAATTCGACTATAACCATTGTAGATAAATATGTTCAAGTTTCAATTGAAGAAAAAAGAAGGATGTTTCTCTTAATTTGACACAAAGAATTAGTCACCATCTATTTACTGTAATACTCGTGAAAAATTTAAATTCTAGATTACATTACACGCATTGTAATTTGAATCAACCCAACAAATTTACATTGGGTAGCACGTTAAATGTTTGAACATGTGGACACGTTAGTAAGAATGACACAATATTTCTTTACACGCGACATAGCATGCATTGCAATTTATTACCTACAACACATGATACTTTTTTCCTTATATGAATAGATTCAAGGCATTGCTTATTCTAGTTTGTGTATTATAGCATGTATTGTAACAAGTGCTTCATGTATGATGTATCGATATATTTATTCATTCAAGTTTTTTCACATCATGTGTCACGATGTACTTTTGTCTATTTTGCCGTTTCACAATATATCTTGCACTATTATTCATTATGTTATGTATTTTTTGCTGGAAATATCGATTCTTTGACACATGTTAGCGTGTAATACAATTATGCACATGAACAAGTATTGCAATGATCACATGATATATAATTTCGCAACATTTTATATAAGAGAGGATCTGGAAGTCTGATTATTCTCATAACTTAAGTAAATATCCAAGAATAATCGGGAGTTGACGTATTCTTTCCATGAGCAAAATCTGGAAAATCCAAGCAAATTCTTCAGCCCAATGTTTCAAATGGTGAAATATTACTTGTTCTTGTTCTGGCCGATCATCAATTTCACAAGCCTTGTTTCCTTGCCTATAATGTTTTTAAAAATTCTATTGGTTTTGAATACAGCATAATTTCACGAATCTTAATTAATTGATTGCTTATTAAAGGCTGGTGTTTTGTTTCCGTTGCAGAATTTTGTGGACTTATGGAGAGTAAGTAAAATTGGTTATATTTTGGTTGAGATGTGAGTAATTCTAGAATTTCAAATGTGAAGTAGTAATTCAAGGATTGTTTTGTTTTAATAGGGTATATGTGATTTTTTCCGTAAAGTAAAATATATGGTCCATTAAAGCAAGTAATGGTATAGAGTCCATGACACTTTGTTTCAAAATCTTGACAATGATAAACTATGGTGACATAAACGAACATTTCGATTATGAAATGGGACAAAAGAAAAAATTGAGGTAAAATCTGAATAAATATAGAAGGAATCCATCGAGAATTTCTCCCATGTTCTCCCCCACCCCCCATACAGACATGCCAGTTTCCACTGAAACAAACAGATTTTAATGGACTGCAAATTTATTCCCAACCCAAAACCATTGGACTCACATCAACAAGCATCAACCAATACCTTTTCTTGAAAGTTCTGTTAAATGTAGATGAAACCCAAAAATCAGACACCTCTGAGGTGTTGTCGGCGAAACTCTTGAGAGTGAGATCCGAGAACTGAGTGACGTCATGGATGGCGGAGGGGTCGAGCTTCTGGTGGCGCTGGCGCGACGCATGTTAGCCTTGAACACAGTGAGCCGGTAATCGTGCTAATGAGAGGATTTTGTTGGGGGAGGGATGAATTGAGGGAGGTGTGAATAGGGTTTGGGTTATTTACTTTTTTTGGGTTTCTATTTTGAGTCCATATATTAATTTTATTTGGGAAAAATGGAACGTTTTGCAAAACACACGAACGTTGCAAAAAATAATTTTTTTGTATGGTTGAACGTTGCAAAAACGCCACTTTTCAGCAACATTCACCCGAACGTTACAAAAGAGTTAGTTTTTGCAACGTTCATCCGAACATTGCAAAAGAATAAGTTTTTGCAACATTCACTCGAACGCTGCAAAAAGTATAAGTTTTTACAACAGACAATGACCGTTGCAAAAAATGTGAAATATGTAAACATTTCGCAATGTTCAATGAACGTTGCAAAAAGCGGCATCAACAACATGCATACAAAAACTGTTGCCAAAATTCAATTATTAACACCAATGACAACATTCACTCATGAAAATGTTGCTATAGACCTTTTTGGCAACATTCAAGCAATAAATGTTGCCTTTTGCATGTTGCAAAAGGCCATTTTTGGTGTAGTGACACATTGGGTCATTTGAAGTAACATTATAATTAATGGTTGCTCATGTCCGGCCCACTATTTGGGTGGCCCTTTAATTACATTAGTCGACTCTACTATCTTGGCATTTTATAAATATAGCCTGTCTTGTTCAAGTCGTGTGATTGTAATTGAGAGAAAACACTAAGGCAGTCATCTTCTTCTTGCTTTCTTTGTGACCGTGAGTTACGTTGAACCTTTCTTCCTTCCATCTCTTCATATATGTGAATTGTAGACACCATATTTCTTTGTGGGTTATTAGTAATTGGGCAACCAATGGTAAGCACTTGTGGGTTTAAGCATTTGGTTACTAGTGGTGTTTGATGGTTTGAAACCTACCTTTTTATTTGTATACAAATCAAAGATCTTGGCGAGCATATTCTTCATGGGCACCTATTTTTGTTAAAGAGTTGATATTTAGAAGAGTGCTGGCGATGATTCTTCAAATTAAAATGTAAAATTTGCATCTAAATCCCTATTGGACAGAATATGGTCAAGCTTGCTTCTAGACAAACCATAGGCTCTATGGCTAACAATGATATATTTTCGCCGAGGTAGATTTCACTAGTATTTCAATAGTCTATTCTTCCAAGTCTTTTGAATCTTTTATTGTCATCACAATAAAATCAAATTCTTCATCTAAAGTTCGAATTTTATTTTTGATCATTTACTTCTTCGCCATATATTCATCTCATTGATAACCACCAATAATCGCAAAGAGTAATTTGAAATTATTCAGATTCCTTCGTGGACATAGTTTTATATTCAATTCTTAAATATTGAAAATGAACATTTTTCACTTTGTTCGCACCTTTGTATATATTTTAAAAAAATTTACATGCATACTTTGAAGTGATAGCATTTGACACCCTTTGAAAAATCATATTATGATGATACGGATGAATCGTATTAAAGAGCTTTTTGATAATTCCTCTTAATTGCTTGTTGTAAGACTCTTTGTCCTTGTGGCATGTCTTCTTCATATTGATGTTCAAAATCTGTCCCTACTAAGTCCCATAAATCTTGACTTTCAAGGTATGCCTTCATATGACAAATATACAACATGTTGTAGTTATGATCAGTTAGTTGAGGAATCTGAATAACCTTGCTTTGATACAACTTTTATTGAAAACTTAGATATATAACAACTTTTAGAAGAAGACGAATAAAATTTTTAGAGAACACTCAATTTTATTTCTTAATACTCCCAAATGACTTGCAAAATTAAATAAAATAACTAGCCTTTTATAGGCTTTACAAACATGTATATAATCTAGTAAAATGCATTAACAATTAAATTCTCATTGTTCCTAACATGATCATGAATACACGAATTAACAAATACATGAATTCATTAAACATGTATTCATTAAATAAACTGCATGTATCACATTTATTAAGTGCATGTATAATACCAAAAACACTTTAATTAACTCGCCATGGCGTGGCTCCTTCACGCCATGGTGTGGCCACCCGGATGAAGCCAGCAGGTTGCTGGCTGAGGGGGTGGCGCCATGGCGTGGCTCATGGGCGCCATGACGCCCATCCAACTGCTATATATACCTGCCCATTTGCTGATTTTAGAGAGCTCCGAAAATTGAGAGAAAACTTGTGAGAGCTTAGGAGTGATTTTACAAGATAGAGGTTGATTTATCTTAGGCTATAAATCAAAGCTTGGTGTTTTTCTCTTGGGATTAACTTGTGGCATGTACAAGTAATCCATTCCTTCATATATTGAATTCTCATTTTCCCAAATTTCTTCTTTAGTTCATTTTTCTTGAATTGTCAAAACTTGTGGGTTGCTTCCGTTATTGATTCAAGGGATTGATCGGGGACGTTTTCTTAACAATTTGGTATCAGAGCTACTTATCAAATTAAGGTGGTCAAGCTTCGATTTGAGGAAGGTAGGCTTGAGTCAATTGTGCACACAAGGTGTTTGTGAAAATTTTTGAGTGAACTTGGTTGTTGAATTTCATCGAAACAAGTAGACAAATGACGTCTACTAGTGGAACGGTGAAGGTTGGGAAGTATGAGATCGAGAAGTTCAATGGTAAAATTGATTTTTCATATTGGAGGATGCAAATGAAAAAATTGCTCATTTCTCAAAAATTGCATAAGACTTTGGGGGGCAAGGAGAAGAAGCACAAAGAGATGTCGGACGAGGATTGGGAGGAGCTAGATCTCGAAGCACGAGCATCGATCATTCTATGTCGTGAAAGGGATGTTGCTTTCTTAGTAGATGGTGAGGTAACGACGGCGAAAGTGTGGTCGAAGTTGGAGGCGAACTTCATGACGAAGACTCTAACAAATCGGATCTACTTGAAGTCCAAATTGTATACTTGCAAGATGGATGAAGGAACACCAATCCGGGAGTACATCAACAAGTTCAATAGGTGCATATCGGATTTGAAAAACATTGATGTGAAGGTAGATGATGAGGATCAAGCACTTCTACTACTTCTTTCATTGTCAAAGTCTTATGAGAACCTAGTACAAACATTGATGCTTGTGGGTGACACTCTTACGATGGAGGAGACTAGAACGTCACTTCTAGCGGATGATCTTCGTAAGATTACAACTAGTGGTGTCAAGGAGCAAGCTCAATGGTTGTTTGTAAGAGGTAGGAGCAATGAGAGAGCAAAGGGCAAGGGAGGAAAGTCTAGATGGAGTTCTAGACCTCTTGCGGAAAGGTCGTGTTTCAAATGCGGTGAGCTCGGGCACTTCAAGGCGAATTGTCACAATAAAAGAACGGGAAGGAAGAACAACAACAACGGAGAGGAGGGGGTTCATGACAATCAAGAGGTTAGCTTTGCCTCGGAAGAAGGGGGCATCGATGATTGTTTCACCATCACTTGTGATGAAGATATCTCCGGTAAGTGGATTCTTGATTCTGGTTGCTCCTACCATATGTGTCCGAATAGGAAGTGGTTTAATACCTATACTTGCACTGATGGTGAAACCGTGTTGATGGGGAATAACCATACTTGTAAAACGATGGGGCGTGGTTCCATTAGAATCAAGATGCATGATGGAGTGGTGAGAACATTGATGGGTGTGAGACATGTTCCTGATTTACGGAAGAACCTTATTTCTGTTGGTGTGTTGGACTCCGGTGGTTGTAAGATTGTGACGTGGGATGGAGTCAAGAAGGTTGTTCAGGGCTCTTTGGTAGTGATGAAGGGTATTCGCCAAGGCAACCTCTATGCTCTTCAGGGTACCACAGTTACAGAAGATGTAGCGGTTGGAACAAGTGAAAGTGGAGGAGACCCATGTGAGTGCACTCGATTATGGCATAGGCATCTTGGGCATATGTCAGAGAAGGGTCTAAATCCGCTGGTCAAGGAGGGTTTGCTGAAGAACTTAAAGAAGCCTTGCATGAATTTTTGCGAGCATTGCATGTATGGTAAAGCACACCGAGTTCAGTTCCAGTCAAGCAAACACCGAAGCAGAGGTATATTAGACTATGTGCACACTGATGTTTGGGGTCCAGCTCCGATTACTTCCAAAGGCGGTTACAGGTACTTTGTAACGTTTGTTGATGATTATTCTAGGTATGCTTGAATTTATTTCTTGAAGCAAAAGAATGAGGTATTCAACACGTTTAAGAAGTGGAAAGCAATGGTTGAAAACAGAACAGGAAAGAAATTGAAGACACTGTGATCTGATAACGGTAAAGAGTATATAGATGGTGCTTTCAAGGAGTTTTATGGTAAGGAAGGTATTGCCCGACACTAGACAGTTAGGAATACACCCCAGCAAAATGGGGTCGCGGAAAGACTGAATCGTACATTTCGAGAGAAATCGATGTGTATGCGATCCTATGCTGGTTTGGACAGAGAATGGTGGGCAAAGTCGATTGCAAATGCATGCTATATAGTAAACCGGTCTCCACATTCAAAGTTAGATGGAGATGTACCTTACAGGGTATTGACAGGAGAACATGCAGATTATGAGAAACTCAGAATATTCAGATGCACAACCTACTATCATGTCAACGAGGGAAAGCTTGACGAGAGGGCCAAGAAGGCAATATTCTTAGGGTGTGCAGCAGGTGGAAAAGGCTATCGCCTTTGGTGTGTAGAGGATTCAAAGTTCATAATTAGCAGGGATGTTACTTTTGAGGAGAACTCCATGGTAGCTTGGTCAAAAGCTACGTTACCCGGTGGTGTTGAAGCTGTAGGGGGTTCAAAGTCTCGAGTTGTTGAGATTGAATCCAGGGACTGATGAGGTCCAAGTCATGTTCGAGAGGTATATCATGGAGACACTCGAGAGGAGAGATGATGTGCTTGAACATGAGGAGGTTCAGCAGGAGAATGTACATGCTCTACAACAACAACAGCTCGAGGAAAGTTTGGCGTCCTCTAGGCCAAGGCGAGCATTCAAGCTAGTTCAGAAGTTGGGGTCAGACCAGCCTCTGAAGCACTATGGGCAATCAAATATGGTTGAGTATGCACTCTCGTTGGGGATTGATGAGTCTTTCACCTTCAAGGAAGCTATGCGGAACAGCATAGAGAGAGTTGATGTGCCCAAGTGGGCTTGGGCCCTTCGAGGCAGTGTTGGAGTGAGGTGGAGATGATATGTACATGGGCAGGAGAACTACGGTGGCTTGATCCCCGTGGAGGGTACGTAGGCAACCATGGTAGAGGTGCAGCCGGTAAGACCTACGGTGGATTGATCCCGGTTTGGGGTTACGTAGGCAATCATGGTTGAATGGTGCAGCCGGAATGAACTACGGGGTGGCTTGATCCCCGTGGAGGGTACGTAGACAACCATTGTTTAATGGTGCAGCCAGTTTGGGCTTTGGAGATATTATATGGAGGAGAACTACGGTGGCTTGATCCCGGTGGAGGGTACGTAGGCAACCATGGAAGAGTGGTGCAGCCGGTAAGACCTACGGTGGCTTGATCCCGATTTGGAGTTACGTAGGCAATCATGGTAGAATGGTGCAGCCGGAATGAACTACGGGGTGGCTTGATCTCGGTGGAGGGTATGTAGGCAACCATTGTTTAAAGGTACAGCCGGTTTGGGTTTTGGAGATATTATATAAAGGAAGTGAACTACGGTGGCTTGATCCCGGTTCAGGGTACGTAGGCAACCATGGTTGAATGGTGCAGCCAGATTGGTGCTTGCAGCTTCTCCTGGTGATCATCCAGAATTTGAGGTCTATCAAATTATGTACGAGGTGGAGAATTGTGGGCAAAAATGGCGGCAGAACCTGCCACGTCATGCCGTGGCTCCTTCACACCATGGCGTAGCCACCCGGATGAAGCCAGCAGGTTGCTGGCTGAGGGGGTGGCGCCATGGCATGGCTCATGGGCGCCATGGTGCCCACTCGGCTGCTATATATACCTACCTATTTGCTGATTTTAGAGAGCTCCGAAAATTGAGAGAAAACTTGTGAGAGCTTAGGAGTGATTTTACAAGATAGAGGTTGATTTATCTTAGGTTATAAATCAAAGCTTGGTGTTTTTCTCTTGGGATTAACTTGTGGGATGTACAAGTAATCCATTCCTTCATATATTGAATTCTCATTTTCCCAAATTTCTTCTTTAGTTCATTTTTCTTGAATCGTCAAAACTTGTGGGTTGCTTCCGTTATTGATTCAAGGGATTGATCGGGGACGTTTTCTTAACATAAAGTTTATATATTCCAACAATAATATTCCCTTTAAACTCTATTAGAATTAATATGTCAGGAGAAACATATTTATTTACGTCTCTTTCTAGTAGGAGAAGTCATGAATAGCTTGGTTGTAACTTCAGGATTTCTTCAAAAAAATTTGGATTGAATAGAGTTCTAAGAGTACCCAAATTCCACGACCCCAAGTTTGGGTCAATTAAGGAGGATACTGGACAATCAAGTTGCTTTCGTTGTAAATCATTCCTTAATTCCTTGCACAGGTCCGTCACCCCTGGGAACCATTTATCACTGAGAATATTTATGGTGTCTCCAATTCCCATGCTCCATCTTCCTCCTTGTATTAATAGATTTTTAGCCTCACAAATTCCACGCCAAGCATAGGATGGGTTAACACCTAAGGATGCTTTCAGGATGTTGCCATCGGAGAAATAGCGGGCCGAGTATATTTTATAGAGCAGGTTATCCCTGTGTTGCAAGAGCCTCCAAGCTTGTTTACCGAGCATGGCCATATTAAAGGTTTCCAACTCCTTAAAACCCATGCCCCCATAGATTTCGATTTACACATTTTTCTCCAAGATAGCCAATGAATCTTCTTTTCCTCCTTTCTTTGGCCCCACCAGAAGTGAGCCATCATCTGTTCAATTTTCGAGCATAATGTGGTGGGGAGTTTGAAGCAACTCATAACATAGGAGGGTATTGCTAGAGCCACAGACTTGAGAAGAATTTCTCTACCTCCCTGCGAGAACATACCGCCTTTCCATCCTTGCAATTTTAACCATACCTTATGTTTTATTTCAGAGGACGCTCGAGTTTTAGATCTACCTACCATAGGTGGCAAACCCAGGTATTTTTCATATTGCTGCACTTGCGGAGCGTTCCATAGGGCCATAATAGCTTGCTGATCATCATGTTTAACATTTGCGCAGAAGACCATTGCTGTTTTTTCCCTATTCAGTTGTTGACCTGATGTGTCCTCATAATTGCTGAGAATAGCCTGTAACCGAGAAGTAGTTGATGGATTGGCTTCACAAAAAAATCAAGCTATCATCCGCAAAGAGAAGGTGGTTCAATCTTGGCGCTTGTCGGCATACTTAAATACCTGTCACAACATCATTTCTCTCGACATCCTTCAGTAGACTAGTTAGACCTTCAGTATATAAAAGGAATAAGTAAGGGAAAATCGGGTCTCCTTGCCTTAAACCCCTAGAGGGGACAATGCCTCCAGTTGGTGAGCCGTTGATGATGATCGAGAAAGATACGGTAGTGACACATTTCATTACCAGATTAATAAACCTGTCCTGGAACCCCAATTTGTGCATAACCGCTTCAAGAAATGGCCACTCCACTCTATCATAAGCTTTGCTCATGTCGAGCTTAAGGGACATGTAGCCCTTCTTGCCGGTCTTCTTTCTTCTCAAGAAGTGAAGTATTTCATCAGAAATATGTCATCCTTTGATGAAGGCAGATTGTGTTTCTGAGATCACCATAGGCAAAACCTTTTTTAACCTGTTAGCCACAACCAGGGGCAGACCCACCAGTGGACCTGGTGGGTCCTAGGACCAACCAGATTTTTTTTTTTTTTTTTTATAGTTTTATTTTTTATTTAAAATACTTTACAATTTTGGTATATAACATGTTAGATGTTAGATATAAGTACAGATTTTGCGATATAACATCTATAAAGTATACTGTAATTTTTTATTATAACATGTTAGATATAAGTACAGATTTAGATGGAAAATTCGGAAATCTGGCTTTGAAAATGAATTTTAGTTAATTAAGTTTTGAATTCAGAGAGTTGTTGAAGGTTGTGATTTGTTTTTATATTAAGGTGTTGTTCTTTTGTTCGTTTTGCTGGTTTAGTTGTATGTTTGGTTCTTCCTGAGGTTGTTAATTGCCAGTAGCAACGAAATACTTTCACCTCTTGTAGTAGATCCGTCTAATTGTTGAAGAAACTGTTTGGTAGCATGGGTTGAGACCTCGAAATTGAATAGAAATTCTTGTCTACATATTTGAATTTGATTTCGAGCAGCCTAACACAATTAAAATGTAGTTCTGATTTCAGTTTGTCAGCCTACTGTTGTAATTGGTCGGATAAGCGTTTCCGAGTTAATAATTTTTTCATTTTTGCAGCAATTTAAGAATGAAAAATAATATGTATTTCAAACTTCTATCATTTTAATTATACAGGTTCTTTAATCATTATGAATGTTTGTGCTACCTTCAACTCCAAAAAAAAATTTACGGGGCACTGCCCCCGAACCCCTGTGCTCCCCCTCCTCTCCTTCATCTCAATATCTTTCATTTTAGGACCCACCAACTCTAACATCCTGGGTCTGCCACTGGCCACAACTTTGGATACCAATTTATAAATCACGTTACAAATGCTAATAGGCCTGTATTCCTTGACATTCTGTGGATTTTTAGTCTTAGGAATAAGTATAATAAATGTGTGATTTACATCTTGCGGGAATTCACAGGTATTTAAAGCATGTAATACTGCATTAGTAATAGAGGGGCCAATATGTGGCCAAAATTTCTGGAAGAAGAGAGGAGGCATACCATCAGGTCCGGGAGTCTTATTGGGTGCATTTCCTGTAGTGCCTGGGAAATTTCAGCTGAAGTAAACGGTTGTGTGAGCTCATTATTCATATCTGTTGTAACTCTATTTGCCATGTTGGTCTGAACAGTAGCTTGATTCCTGGAGCCATTGGAGGTGAACAGGTCTGAAAAATAATTGATGATAAGTCGGTTACATGCTTCCCCCTCTTGCCAGCACCCTTGATCATCCAACAGCCTGATGATAGAGTTTTTCTTTCATCGTTGGGAGGCTTTTGCATGGAAGAACCTTGTGTTTTGATCCCCTTCTTCGAGCCAGATTGCTCTAGATCGTAGTTTCCGCATGATCTCTTCTCTGTCCATTCTTCTCTGTCCATCCAAGTTTGCACCTCTTCTGCAGCTTGACGAAGATCATTGGTGTTGATATTTGTAGGGTCCTGTTGCTGGATTTGATTTAGTTTTGATCTGGTTCCTTTTAGTTTTACGTGCACCTTACCGAAAGTAGATTGGTTCCAGGTTTGAAGTTGGTTAGTACAGCAAGTGATTGTGCTCGTGATGTTTTCCAAGTTCTGTGGGTTAGTTTCGGACCACTGGTGTTGCACAATGTTGGCGCATTCGGTATCTCCCAGCCACATAGACTCAAAGCGGAATGGCTTACCTCCTTTTTGTGTTGGGGTTACACTTTCGAGCTGGAGCCATATTGGGAGGTGATCTGAATATGAAGTTGAGTCATGGGTGATGGAGGCTTGTGTGAAGATGCGGCACCAGGGTTTGTTTGCAATGAAGCGGTCAAGTCTCTCGAAGATTTTTGTGCCGTCATGTCTGCCGTCGTACCATGTATATTTAGGCCCTGTAAAACCAATGTCAAGTAACTCACAGTCAAAGAACATCGGCTGGAAGTTCTCAAGTTGCTGCCTTGGTCTATCTCGACCTCCCCATTTCTCGTCATTAGATAAAATTTCATTGAAGTCCCCAAAGACAAGCCATGCATTGTTCAAATCTCTCTTCAGTTTCCTTAGTAAATCCCAAACTTCCATGCGTTTATTTATCTCAGGGTGGCCGTAGATTCCAGTCATGAACCAGGTACGTTGGGGCGAATCAATTTGTGCATCAATATGATTTTTGGAGTAGCTTAGAACAGTTAAAACAATGTCTGGTTTCCAGAGAAGGGCAATACCACCACTGTGCCCTATTGCATCTACATTAAAACAACCAAAGAATTTTAATTTAACTCTACAAAATTCCATTTTTGTAGCATTAAGTTTTGTCTCTTGCAAGAACAAAACATCAGGATCTTCCTTCCTGATGAGATCAGAAAGAGTTTGACTGACACGAGGGTTCCCAAGCCCCCGTGCATTCCAGCTTAATATTTTCATGTGGATCGGTGGGGCTGTGATTCAGCCGTCACCGCATTCTAAGCATTGGAGTAGGGATCCTCGTTATGGGATATGCTTATACCCTTGAGTCGTTTAGAACCTCGAACAACTTCCCCACTGGCAGGAGAACTTTCCAGGGATCTCTTTTGGCGAGATGAGGAAGTGGATGTGCTAGAGTTGGGCGCCTGATTTTTCCTTGCTCGTTTCCTTCTTCGGGTTTGATTGGCGCCCTTTTCCAAAATTAAAGCCTCACCAGAATTTTGCAAATCAACATCGGATTGTTGTGGGGCAGGATTAGCCTGTGGCTGAGTATTTGGGATTTGATTGCTGTCGATATTATTTTCCTTAAAAACACTGCTGTCAATATCCTTCTCCATATAGTCATTGCTGTCAAGATCGTTTTCCATAGAATCAGCGATTTTTGATTGATCCTGAAATGGCAACTGCTCCAGAAATGTCGCACTAATCAACTCTTTGTTATTTCCTTGTATATTCCTTTCCTGTAATGCTTCCTGATTTTCCGGGATTTTACAGTTGGTTGCCAGCACCGGATTTTTTCCCCCAGCATGCTCGTCGTCTTTCTGTGCAGTGGAGCCAGCCTGAGTCTTCTGTGCGTCCGGGTTTGGGGGCTTCAGTTGTTGGTGGCGGACAGGGCCACCATAGTCTCCAGAGTTTCTGGCTAAAGGCCCCGGAGGTTCAGCCACCGCTCCTAACGCTAAGGCCCCCATTGAGCATCCCTGTGAATATCGCTCGAATCTGCTATAAAGCCCTCAAAAAGGGCAGGAATTGAGTACAGTACAAAACCAATAAGGTTTCAATGAAAAACCAATCTCTCCAGCTCTCTTTTTTTGCATACGCTCACAAAGAATATGTGTTGCTTAATCTTTCTCTCAAACACAGCAATATCACTCGGAAATCACTCAATAGGATCATCCAGTTGATGTTCGATTACACACACATACAGAGTGAACACGAAGACAAAGAAATAAATAAACTCGAGACTCAAACCCTAATGAATATAAAGCCCCTTTTATATGAGATAAGCCCAAAAGTCAGATCCAACGGTGCACAGCATTCCAAGTGTCAATCATCCATAGAAGGCGTGTAAATATATCAAATGAAAACATGCTTTCTCTAATTCTAGAACATCCATTTATTGGATCAGAATCAGTTAATTGGACCGGACAATTGGGCTCAAGAAATAAAAGGCAGCTTACTGGACCAGAAAATTAGTTGGGCCTTCGAAAAATGTAGCAACCCATTTTTAACAAACCCCCAAAGGAATATGGTGGCTGGTGGCTACAATTCACAAAGATGAAGGGATGAAAGTAAACAAGGTTGAACTCAACTCACGGTCAGAAACAAGCAAGAAAGAGATGACTGCCTTAGTGTTTTCTCTCAATTGCAATCACTCGGCTTCAACAAGACAAAGGGGCCAAATTTGGGTTAACTAAATGGGCCAAGAAAATATAGTGTGCTAATGCAATTAAAAGGGACATCCAAATAGTGAGCGGGCCATAAGCAACCATTAAATATCAAATGACCCAATTTGTTTTGGGTCGAGCCAACAATTGTGGTGTTGATTTCACATTTAATCTTTGATTGAAGCTTATGAAATTAATTGTTAAACATCATTGCCATTAGAGGTTTATTTTGTATCAAAATACCCAACAGTACTTCATCGTAACAGTCATCATTTAACTCCAAAAAACCTTTGAATTCTGCATCGATCCAGGGAACGATCATAATGTCATCCATCCATTTCTATGTATTGAAAGGGGTGAAAAGGTTATCATCACCCAATTTCCCATAGAGAAGTCTGACATGGATCCATCTCAGACACTCCTGTAAGGAATGAAAATGTTATTACCACCCAATTCTCCATGGTCACACTAATGTGTATCATTTCAGCTCCCATTGCAAGCTCCACCATGAGATGCCTTCGGTGTGGTTGTAACACCGTAAGTTGCATAGTCAAAGCCTCAAATTGATGACACAAACTTGTATTCTCGTCACTTAGGAATGCCTCCATTGACTATCAAGACGAGCATTGTTCTGTCCACTTGGAGTCATATCGACATAAACATTTAAAGCTATGATATCAAATGGTGTCGAATGACAACACAAATAAAGAATTTAAGTGAAATGGGAAATAGAATGACTGCTTTCAATTTCTCTCACAAATGCACACACTCAAGTCACGATTTTCCAACACAAAAGGGCTGTCCATATATAATTTAATTAGGGCAAGAATTATGGTAGCAACAAATGGGTCAAACAAGGCACAAATGGGCATCATAAGTGAATGGCTTGAGCTAATAATTTTAGGTCCCATCTCGTGGTATTAATCCCTTATTTCAATACTCGGCCGACACCAATGAAACTAAACTTTAAGCTATATGAACATCATAGCTCAAATTTATTGGGCATCAACAAAAAAAAACCCAACAAATCACCACATTGATACCTAATAAACATGCAAGCAAACAACACCAAGTTAATACTTGCCTGATCCAGGTATCTAAAATAAATTGAAAGTCACAAACTTTACCAGCAACTTGGACTTGAAACATATACCATACCTACTACATGTACTCACTAAGGGGCTAAGGTCAAACCAAGTACAACTAGATATACATAGTGATCAATCAAGAATACATAACATATACTTATACATATGTGATGAAAACACACCATAGGATAATATATAGATCTTTCAACACGTTCAGCACACATGAGAACAGCAATTAACACTAAGTTAATCAAAGAAATAGTCAACATGTGCAATTAATGCATACACGACCCAAGAAAAGATTTCACCACAATTACCCTATCCCATTCCGTATATATAGCACATATCTAGAGAATACATCTCTTCTCATCGCCAAAATTCTTAACTAATGCTCACAATAACAATTCCAACCACTGCACATGCAACACGTTTCACATAGTAATGTGACCACTCTTAAGTTCATGCAAGTGTACACACCAAATATAATGAAATGTAACATAGTCAATGTTCCAGAATTAAGTAATCATTCATGCAAATGTAATTTCACACACACATGCAAATGCAGTAATAGTCACAAAAGAGTTTATTACAATAGACCTCATTTGGGTTATAACTAGACCCAATGACAATGTTTCCGTCACTTCTTTCCTTTCTTTCTGCTTGCTTTCTTTTTAGTACAATCGCTCATAAGGTGTCTAGACTTACTGCAACTAGAACATATTTTACCATTCCTTCCCGACTTAGACCTATCCCAACTTCTACCCTTCTTTTTACCGTCCTCATCACTTGAGTCACCACTGTCTTGGTTTCCTCGATTCTCACCATGCCAAGCTTGAGATCTGTCTCTTATCATGTAAACCTCACGTCTTACCATTGAAAACATCCAACTCGAAATTTGTTGTCATTTTTACTTAAAAATGCACAAAAAAAGTGCAAACAAGCAATGATCACAAGCAAAGTAGATGTACGAATAACATAAAATAACCAATCAAACTTTCATAAGGTCACAATATACACTGTTCTAAATTTTCATAAACTTGTGAAATTCGCGATCTCAGATCAATGGAATGGTCAAATAGGTAAAGTCCAAATGATAATTCTAATAGAATAATCAATGCAACAAAATCGACAAAAAAATCTAAAGCACAATCATGAAGAATATAAGGAACGAATTAGCAAATAATAACCTTAGTCTAGGCAATGGTTACCTCACACGGTAACCCAAACCTAATGTCTTGCCAAACGATGATCTCTAACGTGAAAAGTGAATTGCTATCCCATGCGATAGCCTTAATTGTAAAAAAAATAAAATAAATAAATAAATAAAACTTGGTATCAAGCTGAACAATCTGTCCATCTGTAAATTTAATGAGATGGAAACTTTATAGCTTTAGGGCCACCACTATTTGTCGTAAAGCTTTCAGCAACTAAAGCAGAGCAACAAGAAGAATCGGCAACCGCACAACCAAAGGTCAAACAGTCCAGATTCAGCATAGCTATAAACAGAAAATGAACAACACCAGCAAGCCTGCAGAACAGAACAGAACAGAAAGCAAGTTCAAAACCCATTGTCTTCATAGAGAAAAGAAATAGAACGGCCACTTTCAATTGCTCTCACAATTGTACACACTCAAGTCATGGTTTTTTCCACAAAGGAAGCATTCCATATATAGTTTAGGGAAAGAATTAGGCAACAACAAATGGAACAAGGCATAAACTGGCCATCGCAAGTGAATGGGTTGAGCTACTAATTTTGGATCCCATCGCGCGGTATTAATCCCTTAATTCATCCCTCGGCCGAAGTTTATGAAAATAAACTTTAACCGGTATAAAAATCATAATCCGTACTCATTGGATATCAACAAAAAAACCCAACTTATTCCCTTTATCGAAAGCTTTCATTTTCCCTTGTATTTAATACTTGATTTTCTTCCACTAATTTACACATTACTTTTCATTCATTCTCGTGGTTTGAGGGCAGGGCTACACCTTGTTTTATCCGGAATATTGATTTTATGTCCTTTATTTGCACAAGCCTTTTCCTTTATCTTGTAGCTGGAACATAGGACTTTGCCTTATTGAAGCCCCACTTTTTTCTTCTTTTTTTTTCTTTTTCTTTGCCTTTTTTTCCATTCAATTTGAGTCAACCTAACATTACTTAACTGATATTTGGTACTAATCTTATCACTGACATCACTTTCGAGAGTTTGAAATAAAAGGTTTAGATCACCGACCATTTTGAATAGATCACAATTGGGAAATTTCAAGATTGTTGAATCAATTTTTTTTTTCTTTTTCAACATTTAAATGTAAGGTCTAACTTGTTACAACCCAGAAGACCAAAATATTAGGCAGGCACCGAATCATTGCGTTCACATATTAAGTCTTAACTTTAATCGAAGTACGTTGGGGTAAGTCTAAACACTCTTTATTTAGATACAATAGAATATTTCCTTCAAACAAAACAGCAATTAATTATGAATTTGCAAAAATATGGGGGTGTTATATCTTTAATTTCGAATATATGGGAAAGAATTAATAAAAGAGCTTATATAGCTGGAACTGCACACTACATTGACCCATTTTGGTGTATGTATAAAAAAATTATTGATTTTAAAATTATTGAATTTTCTCACAACGCTAACAATATATATAATGATATTATGACTATTGTTAGAGAATATCGTTGCGAAAGTAAAATTTGTTCTTTTACATTCAACAACACTAGTGTTAACAAAGTAGTTATTGATAAATTGTGTAGGGTATTACAACCTGATTTCGGTGGTCATTTGTTTCATATTCGTTGTGTGTACCATGTTTTAAATTTAATTGTATTAGTGTTAGATTATTGTAATTGGCTATTCTGTGAACAAAAGGACCAACCTGAACATTTTAGAAGTTTAGGGACTTAATTGTAAAGTTTCATAGTTGGTTGTACAGAGTAGGGTTCGGGATACAAGTTTGGAACATGAAGAAAATTCGCCGTATTTTCGCTAGCTGCTCGCGGGAGTCATGCTCGAGCGGATGAAGCAAAACATCCAGCGCTCGACCTTCGCCTGCCTGTCGCTCTAGCGATAGGGCCCTCGGTCGAGTGACCATGCTCCTCGCTCAAGCGACCATTTTACGGTCTGACCTAATTCACGATTTCGAGAGATTTTTATTAGCCAAAGTTACCATATTCGTCCAATATATAAAAGGGAGCGCTGTGCATTCTGAAAAGGATCTAAACATTATTCATTATAGAGAAGACAATTATTCTCTCAAAGAGCCAAACATTCAACAGTTCAATCACTTCATTATATGCGCCATTCAGATTGAAAATATCAAATCCTTCAATCAATACACTGGTGCTATTCTTCACTTGGATCTGTCAGGAAGATTATCTCGTCAACTTGGCTGGCTGCGAAGATCAAGGAAGTAACTGAAGAACGAGAAGTTCTTGGTGGATCTACAGGAGATAAACTGAGTGAAGAGTCAGAAGTGGAGTTCGTATGCTCACTTCAGGAGGACTATTTTACTACGAAGAGCTAGAATTGGTGTTCGTGTGCACATTCTAGGAGAGCTGCTTCAAACTTCAGACAGGAGATCAGAAAGCTTGTGTCGTCAACTTTGCTAGCGGTCTATAAGTTTATAATACAGTTTATAGTGGATCTTTGACTGGCAAAGTACCCGGAATTTTTCCCACGTTGGGTTTCTCCGTGAACAATTCTCGTGTTGTTTACTGTTTTATTTATTGTTTTCGTATTACTGCGGTATTCCAAGATATGATAAATTGAATTGGTTGTTTAATCACCTAGACATAATTAACTTGTGACTTGTTACTTGTTAATTAATTTTAATTCCGCATTTATACCTAATCACCCCCCTTTAGATATATTGGGTCGAATCTCCGATTTTTCAAGTGGTATCAAATTTTAAATTCGATTCCTGACCCATATTTGTTAGTCTAGATGAGTCAATCACTTTCTATACCGCCTTACTTTGATGGTTCTAATTATGCTTATTGGAAAGTTAGGATGAGAGCCTTTCTTAAGTCTTTAGATGAGCGCGTTTGGCTTTGTACGCAAAATGGTAGGTCTGCACCCTCTATTACTGTGTCAAGAGTTGTTACTCTTATTGATATTTTCCTTTGGACCAAAGAGGAGCTGTCTAAGTGTAATTGGAATAGTAAGGGTCTGCATGCTTTGTTTATAGCTGTGTCTCCTTAGGAGTTTAGGAGAGTGTCTATGTGTGACACTGCTAAGGAAGTTTGGGATATTTTAGAGACAACCCATGAGGGTACTAAAACTGTGAAAAGCTCCAAATTACAAATGTTGATACCTAGGTTTGAGGAACTTAAGATGAATGATGATGAGAGGTTTGATGAGTTCTACGCTAAATTGAACGATATTGTGAACTCTAGCTTTAATTTAGGCGAACGGATCCCCGAGGTTAAAATCGTTTGAAAGGTTCTTAGATCCCCACCCGAAAGGTTTAGGCCTAAGGTAACTGTTATTGAAGAAAGCAAGGATCTTGATAATATTTAGATAGAAGAACTCGTAGGATCCCTCCAAACCTATGAATTGACCTTAGCACAGTCTAAGAAATAAAAATCTATCGCCTTGTACACCTGTAGGGAAGAAGACTCGGAGTCTTGTGATGGTGAGCCCCTTGAGGGTAAGGAGATAGCCTACTTTGTGAAAAAGTTTAATCAGACCTTTAGAAATAGATAGAAACCACAGCCTAGGAAGAAAAGTCCATCTAGAAAGTTTCAGAGAGAAACATGATAGAAGTGGTGGTAAAGTGTCTAGTAGTGAGATCCAATCAGTTAGATATCATGAGTGCCAGGAGATTAGGCACTATAGGAATGAATGTCCTAATCTTAAGAGGAGCTCAACGAGAGATAAAGGTAAAGCCTTAGTTGCTGCACTATCTGATGATAATTCTAGTGATAGTGATCCTAGTGTGCAGTTAGAAGGTGAGAAAGTAGGAAAGTATATGGCCTTCGTGTCTCAGGTAGAGAGTGGATCTGACAGGGCTAATAAGCAGGATGTGCCTGATGACTCTAGTGAGAGTTGTACTGATGACTCGGATGTAGAGAGTGACATTCGAGCAGTGTACCAAGAGTTATATGAGGAGAGTCTTAAAATTAAGAAGTCAAATATTGTCCTTCTTAAGAAGCTTGATTTGCTAGAGCGAGAGATAGAGAAGTTAGCCAGTGAACTTCAAGATTCTGTCAAAAACTTGAGTGAGTTGAAGTGTAAGAATGAGAAGTTAGAAGAGACAGTTAAGACCCTCACAAGTGATCTAGAAAAATCCAACTTACAACTTGAGGCTTTCTCTAGTGGGACTAAGAAGTTAGATAGCATCTTAGGTATGAACAAACTTGTAGGTGATAGACGAGGTCTAGGTTATGATAAGAACAAATCTCAGGTAGCTAGTACCTCTAGGACTTCTTTCATTCCGGCCTCTACTCAGCCACACTTTGCTAAAAATCATGATCCTAAAAGTAAGCACATCATAGGACAGAGGACTCGTAGGTCTCGTAGGAATTCTGGTTCTCAAAATCATTATCAGCCACCTCATATGTTTGGGCAAAGGTTTGTACCCACATGTCATCATTGTGGAGCTTTGGGTCACATTAGGCCGAGTTGTCATCAGTTTGTGCGTAGGGAGAGAAATCAGGAAATTCCTAGTCAGGTCAATCATCCTTCCAGTCAGGTTGTTCAGTTGACTGAGATGATATCTAAATTGACTAATTCTACCTCGAATACTAGGAAGGCGTGGGTCAAGAAGTCTGTTCTCGATCATGGACACGTCACTGGTGCTTATGCACCCCACTGATCCCGTTCTTGGAAATCTGCACGCATTGAGCATATCATATATGCATTGTTGCATTCATTTTACATCATGCGTGCGTTTACTTGCTATTGTGTGTTTTGTTTTGTTTTGATTTTTATTTTTGTTTTTGTTTTATGTGCTTGATATTTTATTTTTGTTTTGTGTGCTTTTAATACTTTTTGATATATAAAAAATCCAAAAAACATTGAAAAATAGAAAAACAAAAAAAAAAATTGTTTGTGTGGACTACTGCATCAAGTGTGTTATACTTGATAATGCATGCTGAAATCGAATATGCATTGATAGATGAATAGTCAATTCCCATCACATGACTTGAGTTTTTGTGGAGTATTTGGTATATGTCTCGTTATGTACATCTTGCATTGCACACACTATGATCATGTTAATAGGTCTAGGCCGCATGTGTGATATTTGAGATGGGTTTCACTTGTTGATAGAGTGACTCTAAACATGAATTGACTAATCGTGTTAGACCTTAGTTCGTATTTATACCCCCTATTTGTAAAATTATTACACTCATATCTTAATGTTTTTCTTCGAGGCTATTTGACTCGAACAATTAAGTCTGAAGGGTATTTCTATACTTGGTGCCTATGGTCATCTGACTTGGGATAATCGACCTAAAGCTCGCTACAGAGGTCATCTTAGTTGCTCAATGAATTAGAACTTGCACTTAAGATGAAAAATTATGAGTTGTTGAAAAGAAATAAATTTTGAGCTGGTTCAATATTGAAAAATCTGAAAAATTATATATGATCAAAGATAGGGGGAGTAAGAATTGACATATTAGCAAACGAACTTCATGTATAGGTCCTAACGTGCTTAAAAATTTGAGTTTCATAAGTAAGGGAATAGACCTATTGACAGTGATTTTGCTTGTCTCTTCTCACAAATTTAAGATTTGAAATCTGTTTTACTTGGAAATAGTGACACATTACACACTTGAGTCACATATACACTTTACTCCATTTAAATTTGTTTTATGTGTGTGGGACAACACTTATGTTCTTAAATTTGTCATATTTATGATCAACTGTCTTCTCATTGGCCAACATGTTGAAGTGTGTGCCATATTTAAAAAAATAAATTGAGTGGTGCTAGTTTTGAAAGTCTTGAAAAATGTGATATATTTGTCAATAATTGAAAACTGTGCTTAAAAATAAATTTTTCAAAAATTTGGTGCTATTTTTGACATTTGAGAGTTCGCTCGATTCTCGCTTGAATATCGCTCAAGCTACACTAACAGATTGATTTTGCTCGAGTGACGGTCTCCTTTATTATGCGATTGCAGCTTCATTTTTGCCATTTTTCCGCGACCTTTTCTTTCCATTCGATCCCACCATTATCACATTGTTATTATCATACATTTCGAAGGTTGTGAATCCATTTTGAAGTACATTAACATCAAAAACATCATCAATTTCGATGAATTTCAAAGGCAAATCCCAAAACCCTAGTTTTCGAAATTTTTGGGGTTTTCATGTTTTGATTGATCTTTGGCTTAATTTCTTCTGTACATTGATGCATTTGGATTCATATATGATGTTTTGATTAAGTTTGAATCATTTGTAACCAGTATTTTAAAAGACGTAATGCGTTGCGAGGCGCCGATGTTGAGAATCAAGAATCACAAGTTTGGGCGTGTCAATGCGAAGAATAAGCGTCATAATGCGTTTCGTATTTTTAATATTATTTTAATTATTTTTAAGACATTAAATATATTTTTATATAAAAAATAGATTTTTAATTTTTTTAATCAAAAAAATTATTTAATAATTATAAATAATACATACTAAATTTGTTTGGCCCAAAATCCAATTTAAAATTTAAAGCCAACAAAATAAAATTGGCCCAAAATCAAGTTTTTTTTTTTTTTTTTTTTTGGGTAATTTGCTCAAAACGTCCCTACCTTTAAAGGTTTCTGTGGAAAACGTCCCAACCTATCAATTTTTGGTGCATAACGACCTTTACATTTTCTAGCGAAAACATCCATACCATTCATTTTTTGGCACAAAACGTCCCTACCCGGGAAAATCAAATATGAAACAGATTTCTGCTTGAAATGGGCCTAACCCGGGAGCTCCATCAATGGGTTCTTTGGTCTACTTCCGGTGCCCCCTCTGGTAATGCCACAGAAATAGACTACAAAAAGTTTGGGTTTGTAGTCGGTGGGGGTGGGGGTGGGGGTGAGGTGTGGGGAGAAAACGAAGTTCGGTGGGTTATTTGTACTTTTTAAAAAGTTTAGATTTATAGTTGCAATTTATTCTTTCTTTTTCTTTTCTTTTGTTTTATTTAAATATGAGGGTATATTGGTCATTTTACGTTAAAAATTGGTGAAAATGGACGTTTAGTGCAAATAAATGTGGAAGGTATGGACGTTTTGTGCCAAAAATGAAAGGTAGAGATGTTTTGCGCTAGAAAATGTAAAGGTAGGGACGTTATGCACCAAAAATCGATGGGTATGGACGTTTTCCACAGAAACCTTCAAAGGTAGGGATGTTTTGCGCCAATTACCTCTTTTTTATGTTAGACGTGCCCAAAATTTAAGAGGCCTAAATGCATTTCAACCCCAATCCAGACCATAGCTCCATTCCACTTCAGTAACTTCACTTCGACCTCTACTCGAGACTTCAAACTTCTCCACCACCGCCGTCACGATTCACGCCTCCAGATCTTCTCCCGTCTCCAGTTCTCCTCCCGTCTCCCGACTACGCAGTCACGATTCACGCCTGGGCCTGCAGCAATACCTTCGAACGATCGAGCCCTAGACGCAGCAACTTCCGAACTTCACCTCGACGAACCTTCGAGACATTTGACATTTCCATCGGCGATTGGACAGCAGAAGAAGAAGGTAAAGCCATTTCATCATCCCCTGATTCTGATTTCTGTTATTTTTTATGTACTTGTTTTGATTTGGTAAAGAAATATGTATAAAAAAATAAAAATTGCTATTGAGAAGTGATTCGAAGAGAGTTTGCATTAGGAACATTGTTATACCCCAAGCATTTTTAGTCAAAGAACTGGATTAATTCTAATGTTGGCATAATTGGAAGCATGAGTTTTCTTCAATGGAGGTTTTTTATGTGTAGTAATTGAATTTGATGATACAGATTGTTTCAGTGAACCTTTAAATTACTTCGAGATATTGTTTCACCGGCGATTGTGATTGTTTCATTGAACCTTTGGATTTGGATTTTTTTTTGGGCATATTATGTATCCCACATCGGAAGTTCTCCAAAAAATTGAATGAGTGTGCTTCTATAAAAGATCCCTTTTACCAGCAGAGGTTTGATAATTATTGAAAGGGTCTTTCACTTGTTGGGCCTAATAAGTTTTAAAATTTTAAATAATAAATAATAATATTGGCCCGTTTTAGGCCCAAATCTGAGCGCGCCTAGGCGGTCAACATAGGCGTTGAACGCATTTTTACACGCCTAGGTCGAATGCGAAGCATTTCGATCACGCCTCGCGCCTAGGCGCGCCTAAGCAGCACCTTTTGCCGCCTTTTAGAACACTGTTTGTAACATGCCTTGGATGTGAATTTCACATTATCTTGAATTTTCGAGTCCTTGCCTTTGTGCTCGAATTTTGCCCATTTTGGTTTGATTTTTGTGATGATTTGAGTTTGATTTGGGTACTAGGAATGTAGCATTACATTGTGTGATACTTGGTTGGCATGTGTGTATTGAATTATACGTTGAATTTCATGATTTTTCTTTGCACGCCAAGTGTTCGATATATTGGTTCATTTGCCTTTTCATGTTTTTTTTGCCACACTTTTGCACACATAAGCCCTATTTCGTGCTGTGAACATGTTTATACTCTCATTTCTTGATTTGGAGTTTATTTGCATTGAGTTTTGCATCGTGACATGAAACAAACACCGCGTTGCGGTGCTTAACGCCACTGCACCACGTCACGCAGCCACTGCACCACGTCACGTCCTGCACGTTCTTGTCCTTTCATGGCATATTTGACACTTTTGCATCAGTCGATTCTCATCATTTTGCGTGCTTGGACATTTTTATGCATCATTTTGCGTGCCATGTGCATTCGTGCATCATTTTGCGTGCCATGTGCATTCGTGCATCATTTTACGTGCATTGTACATTTTTGCATCATTTTACGTGTTTGCCTCTCATGTGCATCATTTCACGTATCTCCATGCATCTGATTGCATTGTTGTACATTGTGGTCTGTATTTTTCTTCGTAGCATCTCTTGACGTGTTTGTTCTACAACCATGTCTCAGATGCCGTCGAAGAGATCGAGGACCGTAGCGCAGCAGCCCAGTGGCTCATCATCCTTCAGTCGAGCCCGATTTATATCCTCTACTACTTCTGAGGTATTCACTTCCTAGTTCTCACGTTGCCCTATCTTAGTGGAGAGTGAGGTGATCCTTTTTTATCTTTCCCCCGATATTTTCGCCATATTTACTTCACGGGGCTAGGATTCTCTTTTGACCGGGTTGGTTCCTCCATGGAGTCTCTTGGTTTGTGAGTTCTACGCGACCATTCATGAGATCTATGGTACTGCTTTCAGGGTTTACCTTAGAGGTCGCACCCTTCGGATTACACCCGATGTTTTGGCCAGATGTCTACATTGGTCAGCCAGCAGGTTCGGTTGCTAGCCGAGGTAACTCAGATTCGAGCTAACGTCACTAACTTATGGGGAGTTGTGGCATATCTTCAGAGTCATGTGAGTTGGATGCGTGATCATTGGGATGCAGGGAGCGATGATTCAGATGTTACTGATGAGGACGATGCTCCTGCTTCGTAGTTTAGGGCTAGCTATTTAGTAATAGGCTCTCATTCTTTTTTACTTTGCTAGAGTTGTGGTAGGATCTTGATGTATTCACTTCTTTTGTACCACACTCTAGTTATTTATCTAGTGTTTTTGCTTCATTTCACTTGTGATGTTCTTTACGCTATATGCTCTGTTCCTTATCTCCTTTTACATTTTGATTGTGTATTATTTTCCTTCCGCATTTGTGACAAAAAGGGGGAGAGATTTTATAGTGAGGGGGAGAGATTTATTTGTGATTTGAGCAGCTACATTGTCATTTGCATGCTTATCTGTTGGGGTCGTTGGGGTGAGACATAGATAATTGTTACTTATAAATATGCATGCTTTTGATATATGTCTGTTGGGGTCGTTGGGGGAGTGACATAGATACTATTTTTATAAGACACTGAGTTTCATTTGATATATATTTTACTTGTCTTATGGGGTCATTGGGGTGAGACATAGATACGTTTTGATATTTGACTTGATTTACATTACATTGACATCTATACCTATGTCGTATGTCGTTTGTGGTCGTTGGGGAAGGACATAGATACTATGTTTAAGACATCATCACAGTGCTTTCATTAGATATATTTTTTTACATGTCTGTTGGGATCGTTGGAGAGAGACATAGATACATTTACCTACTGTTTTAACTTCAAGTAAGTTGCAGTAAGGGGGAGCTTGTGCATTACTTGTGCATTGCATATCATGCACTGATATGGAACATGTTTTTCATTGCATTTGTGTTGCACTTTATGCATAGCTGTTTGAGTTTTAATGTTTTATGGTATTAACGCGTATATGATGTTTTGATTAGCATTAATATTGTATCTCAAACTAGCATGCCTGTTTGATTGATTATATGTGTAAGCTTCTAAGTGCATTATTGCTTAATTCCTGTATCACGTGCTTTACACTGGGTATATGAGTTTTTGATTTCAGGATACAGGTTGAACTAAATGGAAGCTACATTTAAATGATAGTTGGACATAGTTATTTTGTTCAGGCTTAATTCTTGCCTTGTAATTGATTTTGTCACAAAATGTCAAAGGGGGAGTTTGTTAGTGTTAGATTATTATAATTGGCTATTCTGTAAACAAAAGGACCAACTTGAATATTTTAGAAGTTTAGGGACTTAATTGTAAAGTTTCATAGTTGGTTGTATAGAGCAAGGTTCGGGATCCAAGTTTGGAACATGAAGGAAACTCGTCGCATTTTCGCTAGCTGCTCACGGGAGTCATGCTCGAGCGGATGAAGCAGAACATCCAGCGCTCGACCTTCGCCTACCTGTCGCTCGAGCGACAGGGCCCTCACTCGAGCGACCATGCTCCTCGCTCGAGCGACCATTTTACGGCCTGACCTAATTCGCGATTTTGCGAGATTTTTATTGGCCAAAGTCACCATATTCGTCCAACATATAAAAGGGGATACTGCACATTCTGGATAGGGAGTTGAACATTATTCATTCTAGAGAAGACAATTATTCTCTCAAAGAGCCAAACATTCAACCGTTCAAGTACGTCATTATATGCGTCATTCAGATTGAAAACATCAAATCCTTCAATCAATATATTGGTGCTATTATTCACTTGGATCTGTCAGGAAGATTATGTCGTCAACTTGGCTGGCTGGGAAGATCAAGGAAGAAACTGAAGAACGAGGAGTTCTTGGTGGATTTACAGGAGATAAACTGTGTGAAGAGTCAAGAGTAGAGTTCGTGTGCTCACTTCAGGAAGATTGCTTTACTACGAAGAGTTAGGATTGGTGTTCGTGTGCACATTCCAGGAGAACTACTTCAAACTTCAGACAGGAGATCCGAAAACTTGTGTCGTCAATTTTACTGGTGGTCTGTAAGTTTATAATAAAGTTTATAGTGGATCTTTGGCTGACAAAGTGCCCGAAGTTTTTCCCACGTTGGGTTTCTCCGTGAACAATTCTCGTGTTGTTTACTGCTTTATTTATTGCTTTCGTATTACTGCGATATTCCAAGATAGGATAAATTGAATTGGTTGTTTAATCACCTAGACATAATTAACTTGTGACTTGTTAATTAATTTTAATTCCGCATTTACACCTAATCACTCCCCCTCTAGGTGTATTGGGTCGAATCTCCGGCTTTTCAAATTGTGCAAGATGATTTGAAACATATTAAAGATGAAATACAAAGAATTAGGAATGCACTAATATATATCACAATCTCTCCTAGTAGAAAACAAGCATTGGAGAAATTTTGTGCCAAATTTGTGGTGACCACTGCTAAAACATAACTCTACTTACTTATTATTAAAGTCATGCGAAGGTTTTGAACATTTAATAACTAAGTTTTATAATAATATGCATATTAGAAACGATAACGATACTATTTTAAATGAATCTGATTAGCTTTTAGCTTTAAAAGTTAAAAAATTTGATATATTTTTATGACTCTACAAATATTTTATCTAGAGTTTACTATCACACTAGCTGTATGGTGATTGAACGTCTTTAAATAATTGCAAAGACATTTAATAAATACAAAATGACCCTGATTTTAAAGCAATTATATATTCTATAAAATTAAAGTTCAAAAAATATTGGGAAGACTTACCTATGTTGTTTCCCTTGGCATGCATCATAGACCCCAGATAATATATCAGGAGCCAGATATGTAATTGATCAGATTTCAAGAGCTTTAACCTTTGGTACACCTATCACGTATAGAAATTTAGAACAAATTTTATCTGAAATGTATGAATTATATATAGAACGAATGTGTACTCATATTAATCGAGTACCCTCTGCACCTACTTCGTCTACTGATATTGAAAAAGGGGACGCTGAAATAGTAACTATATTCGAAGGCATTAACACGTATAGATATGATGCAAATGTAATAGGGACATCTAGTAATACTTTATCTTCTGCATGTAATCAAACATTAGACTCAAGTTTAAATATATTGACTGCTGAATTAATTGATTACTTTAATCATAATATGCCTACCAGGAAATTAATTAAAAAAAGTTCAGAAGAAATTATTGAATTCTTGCGAAAGTACGAACAACGATGACCAGTTATTTCTACAATTGCAAAAGACCTACTGACACATTCGATTAGCACTGCAATTTCGGAGTCTGCTTTTAGTGCAGGTAAAAGAGTTATGTCCGAGGTCGAGCCAACTAAAAGAAGATATTTTGGAAGCATTAATGTGCGTGAAGGATTGACAGGACGCTAATTTTTTATTACAAGATAAGCATGCCGAAATTGCATGTCGTCAGATAAATGATATTTAATTTAATCATATTATATTAATCAAAATTTGTTATTTTATAATATCGTTTTTCATTATATTTAACAAATTGTACACGTAACAAGTTGTTCGTGTACAATTTTTAACTCCGCCTACTTAAAATTTAAGTAGCCGGTCCCAAACTCGGATAAATTAAGAAGGTTTATATTTTATCTATTTAAAAAAAAGAGCTCACGAGCTGAGCTCGACCTTCATGTAACGAAACGAGCCATGAGCTCGACTCGTGACGAGCTTGAGCCGAGCTCGTGTGCCTGAGGGCCGAGTTGGCTCGGCTCGGCTCAGCATATTGACATCCTTATGTATAGTCACTTACTAGAGGTATGATTTCAATTACTTATTCAAAAAATAAGAGGCATTGCACTAAGTGTTTTACATAAAAATAAAAATTACCTATATTATTGTGTGAACCTAATCTTAAGTAATCTGACTCTATTCATCACCAGTTTGTGGGAGATAATCTACAGGAAATGAAGAATACATGCAATATAGAGTGAAAACTACCTTCAAAAATTAAAGAAAACATCTCAAAAATAGAAAAGTGGAAATGAAAATAAAAGAAAAGAAAAACAAACCAAAGTGTGTTGATATAGTGACAAAACAACCATAAGCACTATCCGGCAAAGTTTTGGTTAAATTTGAAATTTAGAATTTTGGTGAGGGTTATTAACCTTAGAATAAACACTTGGGTTTGTGATTGTAAAATAAATTTCAGGTGTATATCCTACGATAGAGAAATGAAATATTTCACTATTAATGGTCGGAAAATAACCAATTGAAAAGCTGATGATTATTAGATTGACTATGAACATACACACATCAATCGAGCATTGAATAAGTAATGAATTAGTTTTAGTTGCACTACTCATAATATTTTTGTGAATTATCAAACGATTTCAATACTTGATGTGAATTCGACAAAGTTATATAATACATTTATATTTTTGTTTATTTGCTTGTCTATTTAGTATATAGTCTTGCTCGAGATGAACAATAGTTTAAATTTGGAGGTATCTCTTATTCAGGCTTTTACTCTATTTTAATATGTATAAATTGAGATGTATTATCTACTTAATTTGTGTAATTATATTAATTGTAGGAAAATCCTAGCTTGAATACGATTTATGTGAAAAGATGCTATTTGGAGCTTAATTGAAGTTGATTTGAAGTAATTGAAAATTAACCCAATTGCAAGAGATCAACTAAAAGGATTAATCGAGCATTCAACAAAAATTCATAACTTTTGGTAATTAAATTCAACATTTGAAAAGTTTGAAGACTAAATTGCAAACTTCGAAACTGGCATCAATCAATTCTTAATGATTTTAGAATCAATATGACTTAATAGCAAATATTAGAAGATGAAGGACTAAAATCACTTGAGAAAAGGAGTTCAATTGAAAAAGGAATTTGTGTCCTTTTTCTTAAACTCTTTAATGAAATTCAATTTGAACAAGAATTCTGCCTAAATCTTGTTCTATAAATACATATCATATTTCGACAATTAAGAGGAGGCTTGTAGAATTTCATTAGACACATATATTCAAGCCAAGGTTAGTAGGATTCATTATACATATATTATACAAGTCCAAAAGGACTAAAAAATCAAGACATTTCAAGATTTTACAAGAAGGCGAAATCTTGGTCCAAGATATTCATCTTTTTCTCGTATTTCCCTAATAGACTATGTACTTTAATTCATTCTTGTATTTATCTTTTTCCATGATGTGTAATTAAGTATTTAGCTAAGATGAATTAATGAGACCTAATTTTCAACCTTAATTTTAATTAAAAAGTTTAAAATCTCCAATTAATTTTGTGAATTATTTTTACTTCTATTGTTATTACTTGGGTTGATTGGTCACTAATTCATTGATTTTGTGAACGATGGTTACGTTGAGAGGGCCATTATTTGTTTAGACCACGTAATAAAAGTCGAGAGGTAGTATAAAATCATATAGATACATTTTCTAGTTAATATGATTGTTACATGGATTGTTAGTGATTTAATGCGTTTAACTAAGGCGTCTCTAGATTCACAAAGAGATATGGTGTTGACTTATTTAAATAGGATCGATTTGAACACGAGAGATATAAATTGAATACATTAGAAGAATCCGACCGAATAAAGATAATCAGTTGTATAACATTTGGTTATTGAGATTAAGGGGATAGTTAAGATGAATTCATGAACTCTAACACTTAGCCATCATTAAAAAAAAATACAAATTTTGTTATATATATATGTTAATTAAATTGAAGTCATGAATAATTTAATCAATGGTAATAAATAGTAGTCCTTGTAGGAACGGTATCTAGACTATTGAGTTCAATTTACTACTTGTTACGATTCGAACACTTGTGGAATATGAAATCAACAACTCTGTTTAATGATGTGGTTTTTAATAATTGAATTAGCAACTAATTTAGGAACATTTTGTTATTATTATGTTTAAAATAAAGCATTAAATGAAATAAATGTTACAACCTATTAAACAAGGAACTCCAAGTTGAATATGATGTCACCAACTTGGAAATTCAAAATCAATAGACAACATAAGCCTTCCTCAATCTATTTATTTAGTCAAAAAAGTTGAAACTTTTATGAATGGATGATTTGATCATAACTTGAGTGAAACACTTGATTTCTCAAAACGGCTTCTTTTCAAATATATACATATGCATGTATGCTGAATATATGTATTATGTATGTATATTTGTGTGTACATAAGAATTATTATTGACTTCTTGATTGCTTTAATTAGAGTAATGCTATTAAGCATTATTATTGTTAAAATGTCGGTTTAAGTAACACTAAGTGTTATTAAATGAAATGTATAATTAAATGAATTACATAATTTCACATTTAATTAAACATATCGCATAATACTATATATACTAATGTTCTAGCACTACTGAAAAACAAAGTCTCATTCCTCTCGTTTGGGACGAACTAATAGCATTATTTTTATTTTTAAGAGAATGATTTTAAATATATTTGGAAGGATTTTTGCAAAGCTCAAAAGTCATTCTTTTATCACAAAAGTTGTTTTTGACTAAAATAGTAGATGTATAGTGTACAGAGCTGCTCACTTCCCCGAATAGGGAAGAGAGCAGCTTTTCCCGACACCCTTTTTTGCCTTGGCTTCCAATTTTATTTATTTTTTATTTTTTGAAATTTTTTTTGGCGATCCCATCAAATACTATACTCAATTGTAAAATTTTTTTATCCCTTTTAGTATTTATTTCCATAGAAAATAAAGTCAAACGAACTCTAAAAGTTAACAAAAAATTGATTGAAAAAATTGATAATATATATGGTTAAAAATTATGGATACCACGAAATTTGTGGTAAATTTAATTTTTGACTTTAATTTTGAAATTTTTAAAGCAAACAAGGGCTCAATATGATATGTACTAAAATAATATTCCATTCTAATTTAATTATAATTATTTTAGCAGAATTTGTGGGATGGAATGAATATTATTAAACATTAGAGCATCTATAAGAGATTTTATTTTTAAAGATCATATTTAACAATTTATAGAGCATTTATAAATTTAGAGTAAGAAATTTTAATGCCCTAACAGACTATATATATATATATTTAACACTTAATTTTACTATTCTTACAAAATATTTATTATTTTTCCCTATCTTCTATTTTCAATAGCTTCCCTCCAATTTATAATATTATTTTCTATATTGAAAATTGAAAAAAAAAATAAAAAATTGAATGCATTTAATTATAAAGAGTGCACTTGGCTCTTCAAAATGTTAACTATAGAGAGCGAGTTTAGATCTCCAAATTTGAAGAGCTAAAATCACTCCTTTAATTAAATGCATCCGAAATATTTCAATTTTCGATGGTGAAGAAACTCATTCTCTATTTTAAAATGCTAATTTGAAAAGTTAATTGGAGTATAATTTTAAGTGTTGACTCTTTAAAAAATAGGTGTGTACGACAAAATTTCGTGTATTAAAATACAGAAATTGTTACAAATTGTATTTTAAGAAAATACAGTGAATATTGATCTTCTTGTGTCAGCAAATATTGCTAAATCCTCTGATTAATGATCTGGATTCTTAAAGACGAGGGGTTATGTGACTTGGGTCCCGAACTTCAAAAATTGTTGCAAACTTGATTTATGGAGAACTTGACTTGTTTGATACTTGGATTTGGAGATTTGGGGACTTGAATTTGGATTCGAATTTGAAGACTTGGACCTTCTTGAATTTCTTTGAATTTGAAGAAGACTTTGATCTTCCTAGTGTTTCTGGACTTGGCTTGAGAGAATTTGTTTTTTTCTCCCGGCTTTGGATTTCTTCTGCACTTGAGAAATTTTCTGTAGCTTTTTCACCCCTTCCTTTTCATGGACCTTTGGTCCTATTTATAGAAAAAAATAGTAACCACCCATGATTTATTTTTTTGATTTAATTTAATTTAATTTATTGAATTTTAAAAGTAGGATAGACCTTTTTATGGACTTATTTTATGTGGGCTTTAATAGACATTAGTTTTAATGGACTTAGGTGGGCTAATAATTTGAAATCGACCCAATCCATTAATTAACAATTTTTAGTGTCTACAAATACCCCCTCAAGATTTATTTATTTATTATGAAAATAAATAGATAAATCTTGAATTTGATTTTCAAAATTTAATTTGAAATTTGAACACTCATTAGTAAATACATACTAAATGGAATGTTACAATCTTGATTTAGGATAGAGCTTTATCCTTGAAGTTTGAAA
The DNA here is from genome assembly GCA_019395295.1 of Osmanthus fragrans. Taxonomy (NCBI): domain Eukaryota; kingdom Viridiplantae; phylum Streptophyta; class Magnoliopsida; order Lamiales; family Oleaceae; genus Osmanthus; species Osmanthus fragrans. The sequence goes on along the minus strand of CM033346.1, from coordinate 16,376,092 downwards.
ACAAAAGACTTCATTTGATTTTGAACAACTTAAATTCAAATAAATTGAGCACATTAAATTTGAAATTTATTTGAAGTTTATTTAAAATTGGACTCTTTTTTTTTTTTTTTTAGTTATCCTTGTGAGCCAAGAATTTTTATCCCAATTAAAAGTCTTGAAAGAAGACTCCTAATTGATGTAGACAAACTTGACTCTTTTGCTTAAACAAATAATTATTATAACTTGGATTGACGACAGAGAGAATACGAAATCCATTGAATATTTGAATTGACTTACTTTCATTACTTTTAGGGAGAAATCAAGTGAAGGAAGATTCTTTTCAAGGTGCATCACTATTCTTTAGCCACCAACTACTGTGGTATGTTAACCCCCCTTTCTTTTCTTTTTTTTTTTTTACTATTCTTGCTTTTGATTTGGACATGACTCCCTGGAACTTTTTTTTTTTTGGCCTTCTGTGTAAACAGTAGAAGAAAATAATAAAAAATTAAAACAAAAGTTTCTGCCGGCGGAAATTGTAACCAATTTCAAATTGGTTTCTGCCATTTGGTTTTTAGTATAGGATTTTATTTTATTTTTTGACTTTTAGTTTCAGTAAAATCCAACATGATACTGGGTTTGTGGGAACAAAATGACCAATTTTTTTTTTTTTTTGCCAAAATTATTTTAATAAAATCAAAACTAACATATATATATATATATATATATATATATATATATATATATATAATTTTTTTTTTTTTTTTTTTTTTTAGGAATTTGACTTTTGGAGCAAATCAAGGATTTTGAGGTTCGAGATTTTCTTCATGTAGAGATAAATTTTTTTTTTCTTATATTGTAATTGTTTTATGAATTCAGAAAAATATTTGCTTATGAACAGACTTAAAATTGCAAATCGTTTCGTACACATTGGAGACTGAAGACTGTCACTTTTCACCATCCAAGGCACTTTGTGTTTGGGACCAAGGACCGACTCCTTTAACCGTCCAAGGCACTTTGTGTTTAAGACCAAGGATCGACTCCTTTAACCATCCAAGACACTTTGTGTTTAGGACCAAGGACCGACTCCTTCGACCGTCCAAGGCGCTTTGTATTTGGGACCAAGGACCGACTCATTTAACCGTCCAAGGCACTTTGTGTTTGGGACCAAGGACCGACTCCTTCGACCGTCCAAGGCACTTTGTGTTTGGGACCAAGGACCGGCTCCTTCAACCGTCCAAGGCACTTTGTGTTTGGGACCAAGGACCGGCTCCTTCGACCGTCCAAGGCACTTTGTGTTTGGGACCAAGGACCGGCTCCTTCGACCGTCCAAGGCACTTTGTGTTTGGGACCAAAAACCGACTCCTTTAACCGTCCAAGGCACTTTGTGTTTGGGACCAAGGACCGGCTCCTTCGACCGTCCAAGGCACTTTGTGTTTGGGACCAAAAACCGACTCCTTTAAACGTCCAAGGCACTTTGTGTTTGGGACCAAGGACCGACTCCTTTAACCGTCCAAGACACTTTGTGTTAAAGCCATTTACATGTTTAGAAGACTTGTAACTTCAAGCAGTATATGAATTTAAAATATTTGCTGCCCCCTCTTTTTTTTTTTTTTAGGGATGGCTGGAACAAGTTCTAATGGTAGAGCGTATTATGATATACATGAGCTCATTGAGCTTAAAAATCAAGGCAAAAGTTATCTCCGTTTCAAAGATACTGATGTGAAGTACCGTGCCCAGCCTGGCGTACGAGGTGAACTAAAACTTAGCATCCATAAGCCGATGACAGATCCTTCTCCTGACCCCCTGGAACCTTTGTCAGAGTTGCATATGCCCATCATAAGTGGATGTGACGAGAATTTGGATATTGCTAAGTCAAATAATTCTAGCAGCCATCTTCCTTTTTTGTATCCTCCGCCTCATCATTCCCAAAGCATGGAGTGCATCCCACGGGCTGTAATTTGTGATAGGATCGAAAATAAAGAAATACGATGGGGAGGTGCGCTTGTCAGTCGTGGAGAGGTTTCATTTCTTCCAAAGTTTTGGGAGTGGTCTTCATGGGTCCAAAAACTTCTACTCAAGAGGAATCTTCGCGAGTTGGCTTTTGCAGTCAGCTATGCTTCAAAATATTATCATCGTCCAAACTCTATCTACAGGGCTCTTTGTGAGGTTTGGTGTCCAGAAACCAACACTTTTGTGACCTCCAGTGGTGAAATTGGCATCTCTCTTTGGGACATCAGTGAGATAAGCGGACTTTCAATCATGGGTCATTACTATGAAGAAGTAGTCCCGAGCCTTTCAGAGTTGACGGACCACCTTCCCAAGTCTTGTATGTACATCTTTAATGTTTTCGCATTGATTGCCAATGCAACTGAATCTGATTGCGTCAGCGACGAAGAATGGATTAATTTTTGGTTTCGTGAGAATAGTTGTGCTCAGAATCCTCGACAACACAAAAATTATAAGAACGCTATGAATTTAAATCCATTCAAGAGGCGTCATCAAAAGGCTTCAAAGGAAATCCGGAGGCCCGTGGTAATAGACAAGCCAAGAGACATTTCCCGCAGGGATCGGAGTCATTGGAGCGACCTACCGATATCTTTGTCTATGGAAGAAGAAGAGGAATTAGAAATAGCAGCTTATCTCTCCCTGTGGCTTTGTCGTTTTGTTCTTCCGTCTGGGGATGAATATATAAGAGTTGGGACTTTTAAAGCATCTTCTAGGATGGCGGGCAGGTACACTTACAGCTTAGTTCCTTCTGTATTAGCAAGCATTTATAGAGGACTTACACGAACATCAAACCATCAGTCGAACCCGGACCTTGGCTCAATTTCTCATTCGTTTCCTGGACATTTTCTTTATGCTTGGGCTGCAACTTATTTCGTTCGAGGTATTTATGCTCATGTGGACCAGAGTTACTCTCGTCCTGTAATCCGAAGATACGCTGGCACTTTGAATGCTTTCCAATCTTGGGAGAAAAATGTTTTTGATTGTCGAGACCTTATTCGTGGAATGATGGACGTCAATGACTTTTGCTGGAATCCTTTTCCCTCATCGTCTCATCCCGATAAACGAGTGGATGACCAACCAAGGTCTGTGGAGACTTCAGAATTTATGATGAGTATTCGATCTGGATTTGTTTCTTATCGTCGAGGAAACTCTCCTTTTATTCTTGAGGCATATAACCCTCATTGATTTGCAAGACAACTTGGCTTTAGGCAAAAACTCTCCGGTTCACCAAGAAAGTTGGATATTGCTACCAGTGCAGGTGACATATATCGTGTTTGGTTGTCTTTGACTCAGAGGATAAGCGGGTCTACATTTCATATTCCAAAGTATACGAAGGGTATACGCCAACAGGTAGATGCAGAATACCAAGATTGGTGGAACAATCAAGTATTGCCAAACATGACCAAGATTTCAGTACATGTTTTATCTTCTAGTGAGAGTCGTGACTTTATCCTTGACCTAGTTTCGAAGCAGACTAATAGGGACATAACCAAAAGGTTAAACCCTCAAAATGTCATTTCTAAAGGGACTTCTCAAAAGAGGGAATTAAACCTTCAGAGTGAAGGAACCATTAAAAAGATTAAATTTATAGTTCCATCAATGAAGCTTGCTGAAGCAATCTTGATTCCAGATGACAGTAGTCTTGGAGATCAAACGTCTCATGCTCCTGGAAAGACTCTAACTCTAGAAGATGAAAGCTCCGGAGATCATGTATGAGTTTTATATATATATATTGGCACTACTTGTATTTGATTTGATGTATCTGACTTCAATTTCAGGCCCCTCTTTCTCAACTACATCGAAGGAAGCGGTCAGTAAGACCAAGGCAGCCTCCAACTGTTCCAAGTCTTCCAGAAGGTGACTTTGAAACTTCCAACGTCAATAATATCAGTCTCCTGAATACGCCTTCAGATGATGGACTTTTAGACATGTCACCTAGAACACGAAATGCAGGTATGTTCTTCATTGTTCTTGTCTATCCCCCTTTTTTTTCTTTTTTTCTTTTTTTTTTAAAAGAAGAAATCTCCCTTCAATTTTTTCTTTTATTTATAGGTTTTCCAAATATTCCCGAAGGACTAGATTTCTCATTGAGTCCAAACTTTTTACGAGATCAGTATGACGAGAATGATGGGAGAATTGATGCACTTCAGGGACTAGATGGTGCTTATAATTTTCAGGACCATCTTTGCAAGGACCCGAGAACTATTGATGGAGACAATTTGTTGCTTAATGTAGATGATTGCAATAATGAAGATGAAGTCAATTCTGAGACCGCGAGAGTTAACCTTTCAGAGGTCAATCAAGAAGCTCCAGCTGTTCCACCTTCATTAGCTTTGATTGTTGCTCCCGCTTTAAGGACGATCAATCATAGGGCTGCACCAATTTGTTCTTTCATGTCAGGTCCTCCTCCTGGGATAACTCAAGAGTCTTCTTACTTAAAGGCTGTTATGCAAGAAGCCATGACTAATTACCTTCAAAAATGTTTCAAAGATGTTTTGAAGTATGGCTTTTCCAATATTCGATCTTGGTGGGAGGAGAAGAAAATCAAATTCTCCAAAACGTGATTATCGAGTCGTTTCGCACAGATCCAACTAATTTGATGAAACGTGTGGATGTATTTCTGAAAAAAGTTGACATTTATTTATCTGAACGAAAGCAACACATGGAGTGTTTAACTGCTGAAGAAAAGGTTAAACAATTGAAAGTTTTAAACATCCAGATGGAAGCAGAGGCGTCAACACATTCTTCATTGGAAGATAAAATCAGTCAGCTATCTTCTGAGTTGGACAGACTTCGCGATGAGCTGCAAACTAATCAGGAACGAATGAGTAGAATTGGAACTGAGAAAGTCAGATTAGAAGAATCTCATACTAGAGATGTCGCCAGCATCGTATCTATAGATCAGAAGAGGAAGACCTTGAAGATAGTTTCCTGCAGCTGATCAATGACGATTGATTTTGATAGAGCATAGACTTTTGTGATTTTCTTTTGAACATTCAGCATTCTCTTTTTTTTTTTTTTTTTACTTATTGGATACTGTTCTTTTTATTGCATCAAATGGACAATTAAATTGAATGAATTTATTGATTTTGTTGACTGAACTTGAATTTATAATTTATCCAAGCTGCCTACGTACCCAAACGGGATCAAGTCGAACGTAGTTCATTACAAGGATACAATTTTTTTTTTTATTTTGTGGTGAGCCGTTCACAGTTTATCCTCTTGCGGGCCAGGAGTGTTACATTTTATTACAATGAAAAATTGATAAAATAAAGAACTTCAAGCATAAAAACGCTTTAGGAATTTTCCATTGATAGGCCCGATTTGCAGTCCATCTTTGTCGACGATCTTGTATGCTCCGTTAGTGAATGCATGAGTAACAAGAAATGGACCATCCCATTTAGGTTAAAACTTGCCCCCTGTTTTTCTTGTGATTATGATTGGCCTGCGTACCGAAAGTACCAAATCTCCAACTTGAAATGATATTGGTCGCACCTTTTTGTTGAAGGATTTCGCCATCCGAGCTTGATAACATTCCAGGTGCATCTGCGCCTCTAATCTCTTCTCATCTAAAGCTTCTAGCTCTTCGAGTCGAAGACGGGCATTTTCTTCTGTTGTCAAACCTTCTTGGATGGCAATTCGAAGTGACGAAATTTGACACTCCAAAGGAAGTACAGCTTCCACTCCGTACACCAAAGCGTAAGGAGTAGCTTGCGTTGGAGTTCGATAAGTAGTTCGATAAGCCCACAGGGCTTCGCCAATTCTTTCATGCCAATCTCTTTGTGATTTGGAAACAACCTTTTTTAGTAAGCTGCACAAAATTTTATTGAACGCCTCTGCTAAACCGTTAGCTGTTGCATTGTACATGGACGAGTTGTATTGTTTGAATCCAAACTTTGCACATAAGTTGTTTATGTGGCTATTGCAAAAGGGTTTTCCATTATCAGTGATGATGTGTCGCAGGATCCCATATCGATAAATGATCTGGATACGGATGAAATCTGCAACATTTTCTTTCTTTACTTCCCTCAATGGTATGACTTCAGCCCACTTAGAGAAGTAGTCAGTCCCGGCGAGGATGTATGAATGTCCAGCTGAAGACTTTGGAGTTATAGGTCCAATTACATCAAGGCCCCATGCATCGAATGGCCATGAAGCGACTGTCGGATGTAATGGTTCCGGAGGTTGATGAATGAAATTTGCATGGACTTGGCAAGCTTCACATTTCTTTGCATAATCCATTGAGTCTTGTACCATAGTTGGCCAGTAGTAGCCCATTCTCTTTATTCGAAAATGGAGCTTGGGTTCGGACTGATGAGCACCACAGATTTCAGAGTGGGCTTCTTCCACGACATGTACTGCTTCATCGTTGCTTAAGCATCGAAGGAAAACTCCATCAAATGAACGTTGATAAAGTGTGTCCTTATAAAAGACAAAGCGAGATGCACGTCTCCTTATTTCAGTCTTTCGTCGTGGATTATCCGGTAACTTTTGATGTTGAAGGAAATCGATTATTGGCTGTCTCCAATCATCTTTTTCTACATCAATGACTTCAACATTATTGTTTTCCTCCAGATTCTCGGGCAATAATGACGGGAGTACCCATCTTTGAGAAATTGATATAGGATGAAAAAAGTCTTCGTCTGATCTAACTAAAACAACAGCTAAATTAGCCAAAGCATCAGCTTCTTTGTTTTCACTTCTAGGCACAAATTTGATTTTCATTGAGTCAAACCGCTCAATGAGCATTGATGCGTATTCATGATATGGCTTCAAGTCTAAATTACGGACTTCGTACTCGCCTAAAAGCTGGTTGATAATCAATTTAGAATCTCCAAACACTTCTAGCTAAAGAACATCCATATCTAACGCTGTCTCCAAACCAAGGATAAGAGCTTGGTATTCCGCTACATTGTTTGAACATTTCTCTGTCAAGGTAAAAGAGTAAGGCATGACAAGATCATGAGGAGTGACAAAGATTACTCCTTCTCCGGCACCATAACTTCGGGCTGCCCCATCGAAGTATAGCCTCCATGACGGTATAACTTCAGTGAATAAAACTTCTTCATCCGTAAAGTCTTCCTGAAGTTCCCATTCCGCCGGAATTGGATGATCAGCGAGGAAATCTGCAAGAGCTTGTCCTTTAATGGCCTTTTGTGGAATGAATTTGATATCGAACTCGGACAATAGAAGTGCCCATTTTCCAATCCTGCCAGAAAGAATCGGCCTGGACATTATGTACTTCAATGGACCAATCTTTGAAACAAGACTGATCGTGTGTGATAGCATATAATGCCTCAATTTTTTAGCCGCGAAGATCAACGCAAGGCATATTTTTTCAATAGGCGAATACTTCATTTCTGCACCTACCAATGTCCGACTCAAGTAATAGAGCGCATTTTCTTTTCCTTCATTGTTGTCTTGGACAAGAAGTGCTCCTAGAGAATATTCTTGTGCTGCGACGTAAAGAGTCAGCGGCTTCCCTGGTGTTGGAGCTGTGAGTACTGGTGGATGCGACAAGTATTGTTTAATACCTTGGAAAGCATTTCGGCAAGCATCATCCCACTTGAATGGTACATCTTTCTTTACCAATTTGTTGAATGGGTGACAACGTCCGGAAAGGTTAGAGATAAATCTTCGAATGTATGCGAGTTTTCCTTGAAGGCTCTTCAACTCATGTATATTTCTTGGTTCTGGCATGTCAATTATGGCCTCAATTTTTGATTGATCTATTTCGATGCCCCGATGTCGAACGATGAAGCCAAGGAATTTTCCAAAGGTGACACCAAATGCACACTTCAGCGGATTCATCTTCAGTTGATATCGTCGAAGCCTTTTGAAAACATCCTGCAAGCCTTGTAGATGATTGTCACGTTTCTTTGTTTTAACAACAAGATCATCCACATAACATTCCACATTCTTATGCAGCATGTCATCGAAGATCCTTTGCATTGCCCGCTGGTAGGTTGCTCCTGCATTTTTTAATCCAAAAAGGCATAACTTTATAACAATATATGCCCTTAGGAGTACGAAATGATGTGAGTTCTTCATCTTTTGGATTCATTCGTATTTGGTTGTATCCAGAAGACCCATCCATGAAAGATAAGACTTCATATCCAGTTGTCGCATCCACCATCAACTCCGTTATTGGAAGTGGAAAATCATCTTTTGGGCATGCTTGATTCAGATCCCGAAAGTCAACACAAACTCTTAATTGCCCATTCTTCTTTTTTACAGGAACAATGTTGGCGATCCAAGTTGGGTACTTGACTTCGCGTATAAATCCAGTTTCAATAAGCTTGTTGACTTCTACTTCAATTTGAGGAACGAGTTCTGGTCAAAATCTTCTTTGGGGTTGCTTGATCGGCCGAACTCCATGTTTCACTGCAAGGTGATGCAATGCGACCTTTGGATCTAACCCCGGCATTTCTTTATAAGACCATGCAAACACATCTTTGTATTCCTGAAGCAAATTGATGTACTCGGATTCCTTTTTTTGACTGAGAAGAGTACTTACAAACACTGGTCTCGGGTCTTCTTCGGTCCCCAAGTTCAACTGTTTCAAGTCGTCCATAGTAGCTTGTCCCCCTTCTTCGAATGCAGGTGGGGCTGGTTCCGGTTCATCTGTTGTGGCAGAGTTTTCTGACTCAAATTCTGAGTTGGAAGATTCTTCAAATGCTATGTGATTGACGGAGACTTCTTCCTTATCTTTATTATTCTTTAGGGATGGGTGCACCTTTTGATTTTTTTGTCTTCTTCTTGATTGTTGAGGCTTTAGACTTGGATTAGTAGTTTTAATTCCAAGTCGAGAGAATGCAGATTGTCTTCGAGATGACATCGGAGGAACTTGTACTGTTTTATCAATTTGAGCAGATAGAGAGGAATCTTCGGTTAACCTCAGGAAGGCAGAAGGTCTACCTTTTATGTTAACTACTGTGGAAGGTTCTCCTTTTAATCTTTTAAACACCGAAACTCTAGCATTTTCATTTTCGATTCGATCGAACACTGAAGGTTTTGGTTCTTCTGTAACTTCGTAAATCTGGATCATAATTGGGTTTGAGGAAACCTTCTTAACCTTTATCTTCCTTGGTGGATTTGGATCATATCCTAAACAATACCTAGGCTGCGACATGAAGGATCCATGAGAATTAGAAGGGATACGCCCACCCCGAAAGGACAGTATCATGATCACCCAATTTGCGAGGCTCTCCTTTCCCAAATCCAGCATTTTCAAACAACTTTTTGACTTGGGGATTATAACATCCTTTGAAAGTCTGTTTTGATTCATCAGCTCCTTTAGTACTTGGCTTAACTTGTTCGGACGAGCTAGAAATATAGAGCTTTGATATGTTTGGAATAGATGTTGAAGCTTCCAATGTAGATTTACGTTCTCCTGAGGCTGTCATGAGTTGATGAGGCCAAAACAATTTTGGAATACTAGGTATTGGAAGAGTTAACTCTTTTCTCAATACCTCAATATCAGTTGGTTCCATATGAGGTTTCTTGCCTATAGAGAATCCTTCTGGTGTCAATTTTGCTTTACCTTTGATAAGCTGACGAAGTGGAGTAACACTAGATGTATTATCATCGTCTACATTTCTTTTAATTTGGAATCCGGACATAGTCAATCCTGCAGAATTACATTCTTCGTCTTCCGTGTAAAATTTGACATCTGCAAAATGAGATTCTTCTTCGATGAATGGTTTGGACTCAGCTACCACACATTTGACTTCTCCGTCCCGGCTATATTTGAAGCATTGGTGCCAAGTCGAAGGTACCACTCCAGTTTCATGCAGCCAAACACGTCCGAGAAGTAACTCATAGGATGTTTTAGCGTCAATAACATGGAAGAGGGCTGAAGAAATCAACTCTCCAATTTGCAGTTTCAGGCGAATTATGCCAATGGCTCGTTGGCCTTTCTGGTTGAATCCTTGAATCATGATCTTGCTCTTAGATAAATCACCAACATTGATTCCAATCTTTTTCATCGTCTTGACTGGCATAATATTTACGGCAGATCCACAATCAATCATCATACGACTTATCTTACATTCTTGAATATAACCACTAACATACAGTGGTCTATTATGTAAACGAGAACCAAGTTGTAGATCTTCATCGTCAAATGTGATGGTGGCCATACAGTCTTGTTTAGTTATGGTCCCAATCTGTGTTGAGACCTTACCTTCGTATGCTTCTGGGTCGATCAGCGCTGCAATTAAAGCCATTCGATCGTCGAAAGGAAGACTGAGAGACTCCATCAGACTTGTATTAGAATGAATGTTGTTGAGTCGTAAGATAGTTTTCTTCTTCTCTGAACTTTCTCTCGATGTATTCTTCATCTCATTTTTCTCCTCTACATGGATGGCATTAGAGGTGAAACATTCATTGTCAAAGAAATCTTTAGGAAAATAATCTCCCAGGGTTGGCAGTCTGGAATGAACACATAAAGGAGTTTCTACTTTTGTTGATCTAACAGACGTCATTGACGTGAATTTAGACTTTCTCTTTTGGTTGTTTCTTGGCTTCTTTCTCGGTTTCAACTTTTCGTCATGTGTGATGGAATTTGGAAGTCGTAGAGCCTTTCTTTGACGTATTTTCACAAGAGTCCATGCCTCCTGATTTTCTTCTGATGTTTCTTCTTCACTGGGTTGGACTTCCATATTTAATGCCCCCAATGTTGGTTCTGCAAGAGTTACAAAAGGTAAAATTTTACCTGTTTCGCTTGTTTTATGATATTTCTCCTTTTTGCTTATGAAGGTGGACCAGCCATCACCGATCTCGTCTTCAGACTCAGAATCAGAATCCCAAATATCCAAGTCATCTGTCATAATTTCGTAAAAGGTCGGACGATTGGTTGAACGTGGTCCTCCCATCCCTGGATAGACGTAGTTGATAGTGATTTCTCCATCTACTTCAAATTCCACTGGGATGGCTCCTTCTGGAAGTTGAGGTCCAAACTCTTCAGTCGAGGACTCACTCACATTACATGTGAGAGGGAATACATGTTCTCTCATTGTAATGGGAATTGGATCAAATGATCCAAATGAAACCATTGAGCAAGTAACTGTTGGATTTTCTCCGATTTCAAGTTTAATCTTATTTTCTTTGTCCAAACGAACAATAAGATCTTTCAAGACGAAACACCTCTCCACTGGGTGACCAATAATCCTGTGAAATTTACAGTACTTTGGATGATCAGTTTTACCCACTTCTTCTGGTCTTTTTGACACTGGAAGTTCAATTATCTTTTGCTCAAGGAGTTGATCTAAGATCCCTGAGACTTCAGAGTCTAAGAATGGATACTCCTTCTCTTCGAGTTCTTTCAGAGTCAGCCGATCCCTACTTTGGACTTGTCCTCTGTTAGGTTTGAACTCTGGCTTTGGCCTTGGCTTCAAATTTGAGTTCGACCTTTGGAAGGCTATCTTTACAGGAGCAGTAGAGATCGTCATGGCTTCCTTGGACTTACCTATCTTAGTGCCCTTCTTTATTTCCCTCTTGGGTTCTTTATTTTCTCTCGGATCATTCGACAAGTAACTTCCATGCCTTATAATTTGGAGTTCTAAATCATGAGCACGTGTGGCCAACTCTTCAAAAGAATGGGGCATATTTGCTTGGAGATTATAGAGCAATCCCCAATGCATGCCTTGTACACACATGTCGATGGAAGATGCTTCACTAATCCGTTCTTTGCAGTTAAGCACAAGATTTCTCCAGCGTTCGATATACTCTACGACTGGCTCTTCCTTGCTCTGCTTTGTTCGAGCAAGTTCTGGAAGGCTAACCGTTCGCCTGGTGCTGTAGAAACGTGTCAAAAATTCTCGTTCGAGTTGATCTCAACTATCAATTGTCCCCGCTGGTAAGTCTGTATACCATTCGAATGCAGCACCTTTGAGAGAGCGCACAAACTGTTTCACCATGGTATCGTTGTAAGTGCCAGCATTATTACATGTTTCAATGAAATGAGCGACATGTTGCTTTGAGTTGCCCTTTCCATCAAAACATTGGAACTTTGGAGGTTGGTAACCGAGCGGCATCCTCATTTCGTCAATTCTACGACTATAAGGTTTTGCATAAACCAATGAAGATTGGGGTGAACCACCATATTGTGCACGGATGGTGTCTGCAATCATATGTTGAAGTTGTTGGACGGATAGAGAGCCAATAGAGAGTTGAGTGATGTCGCGCAACACACTCTGCACCACCGTTCGATCATGCATATCTTGTTTCTGTTGGTGTTCTTGGACTTGAGGATCTTTAATTTTTGAAGACCCTGCATTTTCCAAATTACCTTCTACTAACGGGGTTTGCAACTCCAGCTTGTGCATGAGTGCAACAATCTGTGCATCTTTGTCACTTAGTGAATTTGTTAACTTTTCAATAGTTAAAACCATTTGTTGGATTCGGTCATCAGAACCCGACGTCGCTTCGGTGACCATCACTGGTTCGAATGATTCTTCAGATGAAGCATAGTCTCCCCATCTTCGTGGAGGAGTAGCATGAAAAGACCCGGACACGGATCTACCTTCGGGCACAGAATCAGAATGATAGCTTTTCGTTAGACTCTTAGTCTTTTCTGTCAAACGAGAGCCCGACTTCTTGAAAGCAATTTTCATTTTTCCCTTTTTGGAGAAGTTTTTTAATGGTGAGACCAGTTGAGCTTTCCCAATTTTTGTTTGGGCTCTGGTTTGATGGAAGAGTTCAGCAAGTGTTTCTTCAAGACGGTTGACATTGTCCTTTGCCTTTTCACTTGCCATCTTTGATGCAGTTGTTTGAAATTTGAAGATTCTGAGATCGAAAGATGAGAGGACAAGAAGTTCCCACTGGGCGTGCCAAGAAATTTGTACGACAAAATTTCGTGTATTAAAATACAGAAATTGTTACAAATTGTATTTTAAGAAAATACAGTGAATATTGATCTTCTTGTGTTAGCAAATATTGCTAAATCCTCTGATTAATGATCTGGATTCTTAAAGACGAGGGGTTACGTGACTTGGGTCCCGAACTTCAAAAATTGTTGCAAACTTGATTTATGGAGAACTTGACTTGTTTGATACTTGGATTTGGAGATTTGGAGACTTGAATTTGGATTCGAATTTGAAGACTTGGACCTTCTTGAATTTCTTTGAATTTGAAGAAGACTTTGATCTTCCTAGTGTTTCTGGACTTGGTTTGAGAGAATTTGTTTTTTTCTCCCGGTTTTGGATTTCTTCTGCACTTGACAAATTTTCTGTAGCTTTTTCACCCCCTCCTTTTCATGGACCTTTGGTCCTATTTATAGAAAAAAATAGTAACCACCCATGATTTATTTTTTTGATTTAATTTAATTTAATTTATTGAATTTTAAAAGTAGGATGGACCTTTTTATGGACTTATTTTATGTGGGCTTTAATAGACATTAGTTTTAATGAACTTAGGTGGGCTAATAATTTGAAATCGACCCAATCCATTAATTAATAATTTTTAGTGTCTACAAGGTGATTTTATGTTTTAAAGGGTTTCTTGGAGATATTATTAGTTAAATAAATATGCAATATTTGAATTTGTACAAATTATATTGACAAATAATCAATTTAAAATTTATAGCACTTTTTTAATTTGAATTGACAATCAAACAACCAACAATTTTTTATTAAAAACTTTTCTTGAAAAAACTCTAATATAAAAGCTGTAATGATAATGTTTTATTCATAAAAATCATGTCAAACATAACCTTCATTTTAAGTTAGAATCATTTTTTGGATTAGTTTCTCAATAGTGTTCAGGCAGAATCACTTTTTGAACAAACTCTTTATTTAAATGTGAAAAATTGAATTCAAGTTCACCCAAATTGACTGTGGCATCGTGGACTAGGAAATACCAGTTCCAATACGTCGTTTGCATAGGAAAATCATTGGAAATACACGTACAATGAGATCATCCGGAGGAGAGAGTTGAAAGTTTATGTTCATATCGATAGATTTTTTAATTTTTTTCCTTTTAAAGTCGCATTTAAATATCATTTGAATTTCTGTATAGAATAATTAGTTCTTGAATGAGTGGGTCCATTTAATTGGGATTAATTGCTTGAGCGGGTATGCTCAATTTCTCCTCTTTTCATTCCTCCTAGTACTTCATAATTTCATTATTTTCCTTCTTAGATATCAATATATGATTTTCATATATTTGAGATGGAGACAAGAAATTTAGCCTCGGGGTAGTTTAAAATTTTGATAAAAACTTAAATTAAAAGGTAATAAATTTTAATTTCATATTTAGTGGATTCACAATTTGTATCAACTTTTCACCCACATATTTTATTAACTATACCAAATAGGGACTTAATTTAATGGACCAATAGTATTCATTATTTTCATAGCTTTATGAGACATGCAAATTTAAAATTTAATCTGATGTATAGAATATCTCGATTCTTGAATTAATTATCTACAAATTAAGTTGAGTTGCCGTATTTTTATTTTTTCAATAAATAAGAAACAAATAAATTGGTCCATCTTAACAAGGCCACCTTGTTAAGAGGAGTAACCCAAGACCTCATAAATTGGTCTATACTTTCATCTTTATTCGATGTGAGATTATATCCCTTAACATGCTCCCTCAAGATGATGGCTCGTTTTAGCAAATCAATCTTAAATTCGTATGCTCATTTTTTGAGTCTTAATCGGATCGAATCGCTCATTGGAGTTTAATGGGCTCTCATACCATTGGGGGTCCATTTTAGCAAGGTCAACCTTGTTAAGAGGAGTAGCCCAAAACCTTATAAATTGATCTATATTTTCATATTTATTCGATATGGGATTATATCTCTTAACAAATAATAACATAAACATCGTACTACTTGTCAACTAATACATATTTGTTGATTTTTCAATCATACATATTTACGAGGTGCAACTCAACAATAATTGAATTTTCGTTTTAATTTTGCGATTACCGTTCTTCTTTCAAGGATATTACCACTATTGGCCATTGACTTGATACAAGATTTTATTGAACTTTATTTTATGAAAACACACTTATTCATATTGATTAAATATTTAAATAAAGTTCACATGACATATGATGGCAAAAATATGAGATCAATTAGAAAGATAATTACTACCCAATTGATTTTCTCGATTAAACTGCACCAGAAAAAGGTAGTGCAATATTTATGACGTTAGTTGAATATAAGGTTAGAAGATATAATTATATTGAAAATTACTAAAAATTAGGAATATATATTGGGTTTGAATTTCGTTCTATGATAAAATATATATCTTAAATCCTTGATGAGTGATTTTTTTACAGCACTATTGGTTGATCCTCGTCATGCAATTTTCAGTCTTAGAAAAAATTCAGAGGTTTTTTCTTGGAAGAGCTTGAGAACAACTTTTTCGCATCGAGTTGACCTATAGACTTTCTATTTTTTTAGGTGCTAGGTTTATTCTGATTTATGAAATTGAGATTACTTTATGAAAGATTTTCCCCTTTATCCTTCATGAATATGTATTTTAATTGGTTTTTCTTCAATTTTTTGACGCCTTCTAATTTTTATGAGGAATCAACGAGTGTGATCTTATTTTCTCAACTCTTTCACAGCTTACCTAGAATCATTTTCTTTTCGCCAATTTCATTTTTATGCTAAAAAAAGGGATATGATTCTTCACAAAACTCCAACCCATAATTAATACAGTAGTGATGCTCAATCTTTCATTTGTTGGCCTTAAATGTCCATACGACATGCACATGATATTTGATTGAAAAGATAAACTGTAAAAAAAAAAAAAAAAAATTCATTTATTCGAAAAACCAACTAACAATTTTTCAAATTATACTAATTTGCTCTACACAAATTAAACCCTAATTATGGCATTCATTCTATCACATTCTCACCACGAAACACACCGTTCTTTTTCACATCAATGAGTCATCATGTGTATGTTGTGTGCCATATAACAACTAAATAAACATTTTTCGTTAGGTGGAGATATCGTGTGTATAGTGTTAAAAGGTTGGGTATGTGTAGGGACGAATCCAGCATCAACGTTCAGCTAGAGTGGAGGTTGACTTTGACCGTTGACCGTCGAAAATCAACTATCATAATAGCCCGATTGTTTATTAAAATTTGATTAAATAATATTAAAAATTATTCAATACATATGTAAATGCACTAGAATGTATAAAATATTTTTTGACTTTTCAAAATACATGTCAAACATACAAGATCTTCATAATCCATATCTTATTTCAAATGCCACTAATCTGACCAATGAAGGCCTGTGAAACAACAAAGATGACTTTCCCAAAACGATTTAATCTTTATCCATTTTATTTTTATCCACTTCTTTTTTGATAATTTTTTATTTTCCTTTTCTAATAAAAGCTCTCTCTCTCTCTCTCTCTCTCTCTGGGTTCAAGAGAAGCCAACCAAACAAGTAGTATATTTTCAAGGTTTTTGATTGAATCAAATTATTAGATTTAGTTTTGCAACTTTAACCAGCACAGAAGTGGACATTACTATTCGGGATGAATCTCAAGTCTCAAGACTCTCGACGAACAACAAATCAATAATTCAAGTTATTCAACATTCAAGTTTCAACAAAAAGGGTTTGCAAATTGCAACAAAAACAATTCAACAAAAACAAAAACAATTCAATTTCAAGTACTCAAATAAGTGAACTCACCCACCCACGCTACTTGTACCTCAATTAGTTCGCACAGCAATACAGCAACACAGGCCAGGGCTTCACCCCTGATTTCGCAGTTCTACACCGACTTCACAAACTCACAGTTCGTCCCTGCCTAGCCCTGACTTCGCACGGCACTAGAAATGTGGACCCATTAGCTCAATCGGACTTTACTTTGAATGGGAATATGGAAATGGAATGGAAATTAGAAAGAACTAAGAAGGGTTTGCACGGTCTCTCTGCTATCGGTTTCAATTTGGAGCTAGGTCTTGTTGATTTGGGTTTGGGGGATTAATAGACGGCTGGACTCAACTCTTCAATGGCTCAATTTTTTTTAAAAAAAACCCACAGCCCGCCCACACCAGGAGCTTCGTCCCCAGAAGCCAGAACGCCGAAACCAGAGTCTTCCATCTCCTCCGGCTGTTCTTCCTCTGTTCCCCGGCCACCGACGCTCCAGAGAAGCCCAAAATTCCTGTGAATCTAGCTAGAGCGGAGATCCGCCCCTGGGTATGTGAGTGCACAAATAAGAAGTTAACGACAAGACTATCATACTTATCAAAAGTTAGGAACTCATAGAGGAATTTACCCAAAAAGGAAAAAAAAAAAAATCTAACTCCAATCCATTATTTGGCCAATATATATATATATATATATATATATATTGAAAGTCTTCCTCCAATGCATTATTTAACGTCAAAACAAGGAACGAATAGCAATGACAACTCTAAGTTGTATGATATCCTACGTTACTTGCCAAACCACACCAAAAATGATGTGGCAAGACGAGGGTTGCATGGAAAAGGTCAAAATAATGGGCCGTGCTAGATGCGGCATCCAGGGACGCTGTGGCGCCTTTTTCCTTCCCAAAATAATACTTGTGAAAATTACACACTACCCTACATTTCAAAATCCTATTTCCAAATTCAGAAATATAATTTCCAAAATCAGATGTTAATATTAATATAATAAAATATTTTATTTTTAAATAATAATATTATAAAATTTATTTAATATTAAAACCATAATTTACAATCACTCGATTCACTCCTCCCCCGCCCCTTCTCTCTCTCCCTCTCTTTACATTTCATATCCATCACTCTCTCTTTCTCTCCGGTCACCAGTCACCACCTTCCCCACGCCGGCGCCGCACCCATTTTCTCCTCTCCGTTCTTCTCTATCTCAGTCGATCTTCTCCTCCATTGCCGTCGCTGGAGCACACCGGCTGGAAGTGAGTGCTGGTGCTTCGACGTCTCTTCTCCTCTCCCTCTCCTCCATTGCCGCTGCTGCAACACCGAGATGTGAGCGCTGCAGAGAGGTGGTGGTGGTGGTGGGGGTGTTGGTTGGAAATGGTGGTTTTGGCAGTGGGGTGTTAGCGGTTTGTATCTGATTTTGTTGTAGATCTGGCGGTGGAGCGTGCGCAAATCTGGGTGACATGATTTGGTGGTGCGGTGGTCGGTGGTTTGTATCTGATTTGTTGGTAGATCTGGGTTTTGGTTTTTACTCGATCTGCTGTGCAGTGGTGGGTGTTTGCGACGGGTGGTTTGTGTGTATTTGGTTTGGTGAGGTTGTAGTGGTGGTGTTTGGATGACGGCGACTGTGTTGGAGGCGGAGGTTATGTTAGATGTAGCGGAGGCAGTGGGTTTTTTTTGTGGCGGAGGCAGTGGATCTTGGTGATGGTGGTGGTTTTGAGATGTTTGTAGCAACGGGTCTCTCGAGGTGGTGGTGGATCAGTGCGACGACGTGGCGACTGGTGGTGTGGTATGGTGGAGACAGTGGTGGAGCTATGAATCCACTATATGGTGGGCTACTAGGTAGGATAATGAAAAAAAATAGGCTTAAATTTATTTATTTTTGGGGCCAATGGTGGGCTACAGCCAACCATAGCCCACCACTGGCTCCGCGCCTGGGTGGAGACGGATGTGGTGTGGTGTGGTATGGTGGAGACGGATGTCGGGCGGTGGTCATAGATTATTCGGTTAACTATGACCACTAAATTGGTTAATCTGTGATCAATAACAAATCTGCGACCAATTGTGACTTATTAAAATTCACATCTGTGACCTCGAAAAATATTTGTGACCTAATAAATTTTGACATGTGACCTTGAAAATAAATTGTGACTTATTAAAATTTCAATCCGTGACCTCGAAAATAATCTGTGACCTAATAAATTTCGATCCGTGACCTCGAAAAGAATTTGTGACCTAATAAATTTCGATCTGTGATCAAACTGTGAATCTGTGACCAAATTGTGTAAATCTGTAAACTTAATTTGTTTAATTAATAAAATATATAATTAATTGAATAAATTATAAATATTTTTTAAATGAATATCTGATTTTGAAAATTTGAAACTTAATTTCTGATTTTGAAAATACACTATTCTCAAAGTAGGATTTTTGAAATTTTCCCATAATACTTTACTGTCCTAGTTTTTTGGGGCCCATCACAGTAGAATTATTCAAGTTTTTTTGTGTGTTTACATTAGGAGTATTCCGTAAAGATATTTGTATCAACAACGTCATACATATGATGTCAAAATCTGTTGTTTTCAACATGTTAGAATCTACGTCCTGGAAATTTACATAAAATAAACAATTGTATACATCCCATCCGATTCAAATTGTTGATGATTAATTATCAAAGTTGACTTCAATATACAAATTTACAATATTATTAAGATTTTCTAAATGATGACTTAGTCTTGAATATAAATTTTTCTATCAATTAGACAACATACTACTTCCAAAGATACTGCAATTTTCTTGATGACTACCGGATTGTTTGAAACGCTATATTCAGTAACGACGGCTATAATTAAACACATTATTTAAAATTGATTTGTCTGCCCATTAATTTCTAACAGCTAAAGAATGTAATTTTATAGAATAAAACTTCTTGTAAAGAAGAGGTTGACAAATGAGATTGATATCCATTCACATGCGTGTGGGTCCCGCATGAATAAAATAATTCAAAAAAACAAGTGAGGCTCCCCATTGTGAGTGGATGTCAACCTCTTCTGTATGAGTAGTAGGGTTGAATTTTATATGGATCTCTTTAGCGACAGATTTTAGAAAGTCAATAATTAATTCTACAATTAAAAATTCATTTTTGAACATATTTGCGTAATTTTCTTGAATTTCTTTCTCTAGATCTTTTAGAAATATCTCCCACAAGAAACCAAAAAAGAAAAAAGAAGTAAATTTCTTGTCAAACGAGCTCATAAGACATTGGTACTATTCCACAAAAGCTAATTTTAAGCCGTTTTAAATGTTTAGAAAATATAATGATCTATATAATTGTAAAAATCGTTGTAAAATCATTAATACGTCTATCATTGTACCATTTTAGAATAGACGAATGCTAGAAAGGATGGCATGGGTGAAATCTACCTTATTAGTTATTTTTTCATCTTGAAGATACAAAAAGAATTAGGAAAAACTGCAATTTCATTTTCGCCAATTTCATTTTTATGCTAAAAAAAAGGGATATGATTCTCCATAGAACTCCAACCCATAATTAATACAGTAGTGATGCTCAATCTTTCATTTGTTGGCCTTAAATGTCCATACGACATGATATTTGACTGAAAAGATAAAATTGTAAAAAAAAAAAAAAGATTCATTTATTCGAAAAACCAACTAACAATTTTTCAAATTATACTAATAAATGTTGCTATACACAAATTAAACCCTAATTATGATATCACACTTCTCACCTCGAAACACACCATTCTTTTTTCACTTCAATGAGTCATCATGTGCATGTTGTGTGCCATATAACAACTAAATAACCATTTTCCGTTAGGTAGAGATATCGTGTGTATAGTGTTAAAAGGATAGGTATGTGAGTATACAAACAAGAAGTTGACGACAATACTGCCATATTTATGAAAAGTTAGGAACTCATAGAGGAATTTACAAAAAAAAGAAAGAAAGAAAAAAGACGAGAGTTGCATGTGGAAAATGTCAAAATAATGGGCCGTGCTAGATGCGGCATCCAGGGACGATGTGGGACCCAAAATAATACTTTTATGTCCTAGTTTTTTGGGACCTGAGCATTTCGTAACCTTTTTTTTTTTTTTGTCCTTGTTAATAAGGGATACAAATTATTTTTAATGTAATACTTTGTTCATATTTGGTGAAGATCAAAAATAAATTAAAATTTTGAGGGAAAGTTAACAATTAATATTTATCACATATTTTATAATATACACAACTTTTCAATCATATATTTCAACAATTTATCAGAATTTACTGAAAAATTGATTTTAACCTATACCAAACAGGGCTATGTTTGGTGTAAATAGTACTCTAACTAAAAAAATTGAATGTATTTAATTATAAAGAGTGCATTTGACTCTTCAAAATATTAATTACAAAGATTGAGTTTAGATCTTCAAATTTGAAGAGCTAAACTCACTCTCTATAATTAAATGCATCCGAAGTATTTCAATTTTCGATGGTGAAGAGTCAAACTCACTCTCTTTAAAAAAATGCTGATTTGAAAAGTTAATTGGAGTATAATTTTAAGTGTTGACTCTTAAAAAAGAGATGATCTTATGTTTAAATAATTTTTTGGAGATATTCTTAGTTAAATAAATATGCAATAAAATAATTATGTGTACAAATTATGTTGACAAATAATCAATTTAAAATTTATAGCACTTTTTAAATTTGAATTGACAATCAAACAACCAACAATTTTTTATTAAAAACTCTTCTTGAAAAAACTCTAATAAAAAAGTTGTACTGATAAAAGTTTTATTAATAAAAATCATGCCAAACAGAACCTTCATTTTAAGTCGAACAAACTCTTTATTTAAATGTGAAAATTTGAAATCAAGTTCCTCCAAATTAAATGTGGCATCGTGGACTTGGAAATACCAATTCCAATACGTCGTTTGCATGGGAAAATTTGAATTCAATTTCGCCCAAATTAAATGTGGCATCGTGGACCATGAAATATGCCAATTCCAATACGTCGGTTGCACGGGAAAAATCATTGGAAATATCATTTGAAAGTTGAAAGTTTATGTTCATATCGATAAAAAATATATATATATATTTTTTTTTTCCTTTTAAAGTCGCATTTAAATATTATTTGACTTTCAGTTGCCATTGATATTAGGCTGCAAAATTGAAAATTCAATGATAATATCGGTATAATAATTACAAAATTGAAAATTCAATGATAATATCGGTATAATAATTACTTCTTGAATAAGTGGGTCCATTTAATTGGGATTAATTGCTTGAGTGGGTATGCTCAATTTTCATTATTTTCCTTCTTAGATATCAATATATAATTTTCATATGTTTGAGATGGAGACAAGAAATTTAGCCTCGAGGTAGTTTAAAATTTTGATAAAAACTTAAATTAAAATTTCGAATATCCACAACTTATAATTACTTGAGTTATAATTTAGTCACCAACGTAGTGTTTTTCGCACGTATGTTTGTTTGTTTATTTATTTATTTATTAAATTAATTTTCTTTTTGTTGGCTTTTTCTTTTTCTTTTTTTAGGTTAATATATTAGGTGTATTATACGAATATTGACGGGTAGACATGATGTCCCCTCCTGATTAGGAGAGTTTTTTCTTGACAAGTCTCCAGTACCCCAATTCAATTCTATCTATGTCCCTAACACACAACATTCAAATCAAGACGGTAGAAATTAATGAGAAATCTTTGATTCAAACTCAGAAATCAACTAAATGAATATTAATCTACCGGCTTGACCCAACAATCCTCTACACCTTGGTTGCCCTTCTCTTCCTTGGTGGTTGCCCTATTTTCCCCCTCTGATTGCTCTCTATTTAGTACCTACAAAGGACACTAGATGGTAACTACAATGGAGAAGAAACAAGGTAACAACAATGGTGGAATCTCTCCCAATTCCCCCCCTCGCCAAGTCGGCTGCCCCCTTTCTCACATTCTCTCTTCCATTTAGCACACCCAAAATGGTTAGGTTTCTACCATATAAATAGCCTAGGTTTAGGTCACTTATTTGGGCCAAGACTCATTCATAATGGGCCAAGTTAATGGGCTAATGATAACCAAATCCATCCATTAACTAAACTACCAACCCAACTAAATTTAGACAAACATTGTGTATTAATTGTTTTCGAGTCAAGCCGTCACTATTGGTGTCGATAAAATATCCAACATCGATTTTTCATCATCGCCCGGAATATTGGGTATCAAAAAATTCAACAATCTCCACCTTAATTCCCAATAAACCTACAAGCAAACAAAACACACAGTTTATACTTGCATAATCAAGGTAACCAACAAAATTGGTTTCACAGACCTTACCTCATGTTTCCAACCTGAAACACATACCATATCTGCTCCATATACTCACCAAGGCTAAGGTCAAGAACACCCAAGTAGAAGTAGATAATCACAATGATAGTCAAGAGCAAATAAACTCGCGATGAAAATATAACATAGGATAATACACATAAATTTTTTTCATAAACACGTTCACATAGAACCACAGATTAACACCAAGTTAATCAACATGCCAACACATATGCAACAAATGCAAAAATGACCCCACGAAAAAAAGATCTCACCACACTTATCCTATCCCATTTCGTATTACTCTCACCTCGAGAACACATATCTCCTCTCATCGCTCCACCATGCTCACTAGACTAATCACTCAACTCATGTCTAATTGGTAAGTCACAATAGATCTTAAGTTCTTGGGATAATCCTTTATCACCACATCACTTCTCCCAAACTACGTGAATAATGGGGCTCCACCTAACAGAAGTGATAGAAGTGTCATTTCTCACACTCCACCTGATCAAGATCTCTTTCAGATAAAGGATTCCAAACATTTGATCACATCTCCACTCGTGATCCACAATGTACCCCTAGACATCTATACTCTACCTCACCAATAGACATCAAACACACTGCCGATTGCATCACAAACTCACTGTGGCAAAACAATACCTTTCGGCGACCACAAGATTAGGGCTCAATTTAAAAATTGACTCACGCACCACAAGGTTACTCCAATCACCAATGCTCAAAAAATTCACAAAGAAAAGGGGTGAAGGTGGCTCTTATAACGAGAATAAAAGAAAATGGTTGGTTACTTCACTACACTCACAAAGGAGGCTCACAAAGAGGAAGAAGATAACCCTATACGGCTGCCTCACATAATCTCACAAACCACACAAACTCACAAAGATAAAGGAGAAAACGGTTGCCCATCTTTTGTCTCACTACCACCTCTCACACCACTCACAGAGCAAAACAGAGTACGCCACAAATCTCAACCCACTATGCATGCAAACATATTACACAAAATAATAAGAACACTCTAATTCATGCAATTACACACATTAAACATATTGAAAGTGTAACATAAAATATTGCAACATAATTAAGTGATCACACATGTAAAAATGGTTACACAGATGCACGTGCAGTAACTAGGTTTACTCTCAATAAATCTTACACAGGTTATCACTCGACCGATTGATAACATTCGCTTCACCTCTCATCTCATATCTCCTGTTATTATCATTTTTAGGACAATCTATTTCACCATATCCAAATTCACCACAGTTAAAAGCACGCATTATTTTTCGCACTTGCCTTAGACCTACACATGCCATCAATACCAAATAGCGACCACAAGCAAAGTAAAGGCACATTTCACATAGAATAGTCTAACAAACTTTCCTAAGGCCACATGAAATTCTAATAATATAGAAAATAGGCAACAAATTCACAAAAAATTTATGGCAAACAATTAACAAGTAATTCCTAGGTCTAGCAACAGGCAATGGTTACCCCTTCATGGTAACTCCAATCCTAAGGTCACCCCACACGATGACTTCTAATGCGAAAAATAAATTATGCTACATAATAATTTTAACTGCAATAATAACAAAGAAAAAATACGATACTGAGCGGACCACGTTTGAAGATCCGTAAATATCGAGAGATGCGAATTCACCACTTTAGGATCATCGTCATTCGTCCTAAAATTTCCAGCAACCACGGCAACACGAAACGACACCCAGCACTGGACGTCAAAGCGCAAAATCGTCCAACTTTCACTCTATTGCTCGAAACTGAAATCTGACAATACCGTAGGTTCCGTATCACCATTGGGAATATTCTGTCTAAAGAAGTCCTCGCCGGAATCGTCCCCCACGCGCCTCTCGGAGTCTCACGCGTCGACGGCCACGCGCCGCCATCGGCCACCACGCGCGACCCTATCAGGACCGCCTCCGCTTGCGCAGTCCGTCTGTGGTCTCCGTTTCTCAAACCAATGAGCCATTTCACGGAAAATGAACAAAACAGATCCGGCAAAAATCTTTCAAAACTGGATAGATTTATGCTTCAATTTCTAGGTCCAATTTCAGCACTCTCCAACTCGTTTTTCACCCAAAAAATCACAGATTTCTCGACCAACCAAGCTCTAATACCATTTGTAGGAATTAATCTTCGAGAAACCTTTGATTTGGGCTCAGAAATCAACCAAACGAACACCAATCTACCGGCTCGACCCAACAATTCTCTACACCTTAGTTGCCCTTCTCTTCCATGTTGGTTGCCATCTTTCCCCCCTCTGATTGCTCTTTATTTAGTACCCACAAAGGACACTAGATGGTGACTACAATGGAGAAGAAACAAGGTGACAACAATGGTGGAATCTCTCCCAATTCCCAACCGCTAGTCCTTAATCCTATCCATCTAGATTTAAGGATTTAAGACTTATTTATATGAGTTTAATGGCACTTTTCAATAGCTTATACAATTTCGAATTAAAATAAGTCATATTGGAAAAGTTTACTGTTTATGAATTATATATGTATTAGTAAACAAATAACTGTTCATAAATTTATATTTAAAAAATTCATGAAAAAAAGTTGTCTCAATATATATATATTTTTAAATTATCCCACCAAATGATTTGCATATTTTTTTTGTGTATATTGCTTTTAACTCATGACTCTCGGTGATATTTATGTTTATATTACTATTTTTCCTTTGTCATTCGTGATAAAAGGGTGAGAGATTTATATTTATTTCAAAGAGTTGAGTATAGTATTTATTTTAGAGAGTTGAATATATAAAATAGGGGGAGAAATTTGGAGAAATTTTTGAATAACTTTGTTTGATTTGATGATTGAATATGAGTTAGGGCTACTGAGAAATATGAATGTTTGACAATTGATAGTTAAATGAATGAACTTAATCCGTCTTAGGTGAAAATTTTATTTACTTCGCAATTAGGTTAATTTGCAGCTTCATGGCATTTTGTTTCTTGGCTTTTGATAATTAAATTAAATATATATGCGTTTTTTCACAATTTTGAGTTGATAATTAGTTATCAGTGTAACGACTGAAAGTAATATTCGATATTTTTGTAGAAATCAACAAATCCATCAATTCCTCGTATTATATGTGGAATATTGGGTCTAGTTATGTTCTTCAATCGTTTCTTGATATTCAATCGAAATCAATGAATTTCAATAATCGTGCATAAATATTCACGTTTTCATCTATGTCACTTAGTATTAGGATAGAGCAGGTTGTTATTTGTGAAATCCAATGGCAAGTTGTGTTAGATACATATCAAATATGTTATTTGAAAGAAATAATTAAATTAGAAAAAAATGCTTGAGTGGTTAAACTGTGAAGTGATTTGAATCATGGGAAAATTACCTTGAAACCTACATTTAAAATTAATTTTAAAAAATATGGGGATTAAGTTTTATTTTCACAAATCAGGTGTTAATTGGGTTTTAATAATTAAAATTAATAAAGAATGAATTACACCTAGTCTACATATATCACCCCATCCCAGGCAACCCCGCTCCTCACATTTATCCTAATTCCATCTTTACTCTCTCTCTCACACACTCTCTCTCTCCCTTCCTCCACTGGTTGTGGCAGAGCTTCTCACAACGTAACTGCTACAAGCAGCACTTGGCCGCGATGCGGTGACGAAGCTTCTCGTTCCCGGCGACATTCATCCTAAAATCAATTTAACCTATTCCGTTTTCTCTCTCTCTCTCTCTCTATATATATATCTCTCTCCACTGGTTGCGGCGAAGCTCCTCGCCGCGCTGACGACGTCACTGCTGCAAACAGCACTTGGCAGACGACGAAGCTTCTCGTCTTCGACGGCATCGCGAGCGCTACTTGCATCTAATCTATTTTTCTAATCGTTGGAGTTTGGTGGGTGGTTTTTTTGATCCAATTTGTTGTGGGTGTTTTGAGCTATAGGTGCTATGGGTAGGGGCATGCTTGCGGGAGATTTGGGATGAACATTGGTGCAGATCTGTGTTGATTCTGTTGTTAGATTTGGGTGAGATGGCGGTGCGATTTCGGACTTTAGGAGGGTGGTGGTGGTGGTGTGAATATATGTGGTGGTTGGGCAAATCTATAAATTTGTGGTGTGGTGTGTTTTGGTGATTTATATTTGATGTGGATGTGGTGATGGTGATGCTACAGGTGGTGGGGGATCTGGTAGTTGTGGTGGTGCTATGGTATTCGAGATGATGGTTTTGTTGTCGGGAGGTGGTGTTGGTGGTTCTGGCGACGGTGGTTTGGGTTGTTGCAATGGTGTGGTGCATTGGAGTTAAAGGTGTTAGTGGTGGTGGATTGGAGGTGATGGATTACGATACTTGTATGCGGTGTATGTAAATTTGTTTGTGGTGACCCTATGTGACCAAATATGTGTTTGTTGTGACTATTTGTGACCAATTTTGTGTTGGTTGTGACCGGTTGTGACTTGAGATTGATCTGGTCACAGACAGACACATTGAATACAAATTTGGTCACAGCTAGTCACACTGAAGATGAATTTGGTCATAATTAATACAGATCAGTGATGGTAGTATTTATGGTCGTGGATTTGAGTTGAATGTGGTAGTGGCGGTGCATTGGAGGTTATGCTGGTGAATGTAGGACGAGTCTAGCCTCGCGCCATGGGCATTTTGGTCATTTATTGTAACGGCGTCGGAATGGGCTGAAATTTGGTAGGTTGATTGGAAACGGCCCGAAAAATTGGACTCGGGGTGGAGTCCCGAGATCTCGGGATTTTAGCCAAATTCCTTCATTTAAGCCTTTAAATTGTTATTTTTAGTATAATTTGTTTTTATTTTTTGCTATTTTTGGCTCGTTTTTTATATTTTCTATTTTTAGGGTTTCTTGTGATGCCTATATAAAGGTCTTTTAGCAATTTCCGGCTTGCTCAAATATGTGTTAGCGGTGATTGCTTTGTGACCAATTTTGTGCTAATTGTGACCGATTGTGACTTGATCACATACGGTCACAAACAGTCACACTAAATGCAAATTTGGTCACAGTTAATCACACTGAATACAAATATGTGATTATGAATAAATTTGTAATTGTGACATACAATTTGTGTCTCATGACTAATAAATAAGTTGTGATAAATTAACTTGATGATTTATTATCATATAATAACTTGTAATAAGTTAATTTAATAAATTGTCTCATATCATTAATTTTTTTTTGGCACAAATCAATTAATCGATCACGGTCAAATGGGTCATTGGTAGTAAAAAAAAAAAAAAAAAAAAAAAAGTCGCCGGAAAATTGCCGTCGCCGGAGTTTCTGCCGGAGCCGTCGCCGTCGTCGGAGATGCTGTCGGAGCTGTCGCCGTCGCCGGAGCTAATGGAGAGGTGGAGAGAAGGTGGTGTAGTGGGGTGATAAGATGAGGTGGATGAGGTAGCCTAAAGTGGAAATAATTAATGTATATTATATTATATTTTATTATTTAATAAAATTATTTACCACCTGATTTTTGAAATAATTTAACAAGTTTGTTAGTTTTGAAAAGTGATTTTTATATATATGATTTGTGTGGTGTTCCCTTGAATCATATTACACATGAATATTAAAAAGCCTATGACGTGATAGAGCCTTGAGGGCTTTTGGGCTTTTTGATTAAAATAAATTAATATTTATTTTAATCACGTTTGTTCAACACCAATTCATATGTTACGAACAAAAACCTTTTATTATTATTCACGTTGTCTTCTGCGTCAATTTATATATAGATATGCAGGATTATTCCTGTCCAAATAAGGGACGATGTGGTGCCCCTATTGGTTGGGTGTGTGTGGCGGCCATGTCCAGATAGGGGGCGATGTTGAGCCACCTATTGGCTGGGTGTCTGCACGACCCTGTCCATATTGCAGTCCAAATATGCACCAATCAAATGGAACTCATTTTCAAACAAATTCCCCGTTGAATAAGGCACTCCCCATATTGAAATGGTCCTGGAAATTTACATAAAATAAAAAAAAATTATACATCCTATCCGATTCAAATTGTTGATGATTAATTATCAAAGTTGACATATATAGTCTTGAATATAAAACTTTCTATCCGGATTGTTTGAAACGCTATATATATATATATATATATATATATATATATATTCAGTAACGACGGCTATAATTAAACACATTATTTAAAATTGATTTGCCTGCCTATTAATTTCTAACAGCTAAATAACGTAACTTCATATGTAATAAAAATAATATTAAAGACTAGAGAAATTGAATTCGAATTACATGTAGAAAAAAGTATTTTGCATTCACATGCACGATATGTTCATATGTTTAAAACTTATTTTCTCGAAATAAATTTACATTACTTTTTTCACGCACAATAAAGTTATCTCGACAATGAAATCAAAAGTTTAAGACATTGGTACTATTCCACAAAAGCTAATTTTAAGCCGTTTTAAATGTTTAGAAAATATAATGATCTATATAATTGTAAAAATCGTTGTAAATCATTAATACGTCTATCATTTTACCATTTTACAGTAGACGAATGCTAGAAAGGATGGCATGGATAAAAAAGAATTAGGAAAACAGCAAAAATTTCCAGTCGGGTAATTTGAGTCTTTAATTTATCGATTGGTAATAAAATATCAAGTAATGCTATTCATATTTGCTCACTATGACAATCGCCGTATGTGACATACACATGTGATTATTTTATGCATTAATGTGAAAACATTTGGTCAAAACAGGCTCCTATTCAAGAAAAGTGAACCAAAATCAAATGTCAAACCCATGCCACAATTCTCGTCCCTTGCAATGTTTGTGTATATATATCCGTGTTTGGGCGTGTTAATCTTTCATCCAAAACATTTTATAATCAAAGAAAAAGAGATTTTTTTCTTTCTTTTTTTTCTTTTTTTACAGTAAAGCCCTTTTCTCTTTCACAAAAAAATGGATCTCCATATCCCCTTTAACTTCACTACTTCAGCTATATTTCTGTCTCTGGTTTTCTTGTTCATTACCAAATGGAAGAAATCCCAAACTCCTAGAATACTCAGAAAACTCCCACCAGGTCCCAAACAGTTGCCCATAATTGGACATTTGCATCTTTTAAGTTTACTTCCACATCGTGATTTCAAAGAATTGGCCAAAAAACATGGGCCAATAATGCATTTGAAACTCGGTGAAACTTCCGCAATTGTTATATCTTCGCCTGAAATAGCCAAAGAAGCCTTGAAAACTCAAGATCCTACTTTTGCAGCAAGGTCAGGAACTATGTCTTCTGAGATTATGTGGTATAACCACACTGATATCGCATTTAGTCCATATAATGATTACTGGAGACAAATGCGTAAAATCTGCATGTTTGAATTTCTAAGCTCCAAACAGGTTAGGTCTTTTGCTTCCATAAGAAGTGATGAGGTTCTTAAACTCATCAAATCTATTAAATCATCTGCTAGAAAACCCATAAATCTCACAGAGGAGATTTTCTTTACAACAAGTTCCATTTCTGCAAGAGCAGCATTCGGTAAAATATGCAAGGATAAAGACATAATGGTAAAGCTATTCCAGGAAAGTGTATCCTTAGCGGCAGGCTTTGAACTGGCTGATCTGTTTCCTTCATTCAAGTTACTTAGACTTTTCAGTTCCAATAAGGTAAAATTGTGGGCAATGCGCCGCAAGCTTGATCCGATTCTTGACGAAATAATTGATGAACACAAGGAGAATTTGGTAAGAATAAGCAAGGACAATGAAGGATTGGATCGAGCAGAGTCGACAAGAAGGGGAAACGGAGAGTTTGGGAGTGAAGATTTAGTTGATGTTTTCCTACGAGTGAAGGAAAGTGGGGAACTTGACGTCCCAATTAACTACGATAATATGAAGGCTGTTTTTTCTGTAAGTATTTTGGATATTATTTTATCTTTTGCATGCATATAAATTCCTTGTTATGTAATTTTCATTAACAAGATTGGTGGATCTTTTGCAGGACGTGTTCGCAGCTGGAGCCAACTCATCATCATCCACCATTGATTGGGCTATGGTCGAACTTATAAGGAATCCACGAGTAATGGCGAAGGCACAAGCTGAAGTACGAGAAATCTTTAAGGGACGCGAAATCATAGATGACACTGATATACAAAAGTTAAAGTACCTAAAGATGGTAATAAAAGAAACTTTGAGGATGCATACACTAGTTCCTCTTGTCCCAAGAGCTAGTAGAAAAGATAGTGAAATCAATGGATATTTTATACCTGCCAATGCCAAAGTTTTGGTAAATGCTTGGGAAATGTGCAGGGATCCTAAGTATTGGACTAACCCCGAAAGTTTCAAACCAGAGCGATTTGAGAACAATGGTATGGATTTCACCGGAAACGGCCACTTTGAATATCTTCCATTCGGATCAGGAAGTAGAATGTGTCCCGGTTCAACTTTTGCTATAGCTGGAGTTGAGCTTCTTTTAGCTCAACTTCTCTATAACTTCAACTGGAAACTCCCAGAAGGAATCGATGCTGATAATTTAGACATGACTGAGAACTCTGGAATAACTGCATCAAGAATAGAAAACCTTTATGTAATTGCTACCTCTTATGATTCATGACTTTTTCTACTACTAGATAATTTAAAATAAGTGTATTAAGACACACTTTCTTCACAGATCATGTTTTTTCTTCTTGTAATCAGATGTAATTACTTTTAATGATTTGTCATTGACTTGGCTAAACGGTGCATATACTATTTTGGATTTTGGAGAAGTTATAGTCAGAACAGACCAATCTCAATCCACCGTCAATTTAATTCTTTTCCAAAAGTAACTATATTTGATCAACTGTATTTTTCTGTTTTCTTTAATTTAAGATCTGTATGTATCCAGTAAATTTAGGTTGCTAACTTTGTTGATCTGTTACAAAAATGATAGTTACTCAATTTCTCCGCCATCCTAGTTAAGTTATAGAATCAATGGTAATAGCACATAGGCCTGGGCATTTCAGAACCGAATCGAACCAAAAATTTTCGGGTAGTGAGTAAACAGAACCGTCGGGTCTAAATATAATTTTGGAACCGTTCGGTTCGGTTTGGTTGGGTTCAGTTCGGGTCTATTCGGTTTCATACTATAATTAATTTTTTTAACATTTATAACAATACTACTGACATATTTAATCTTAACTTTTACAAATTGACGTATTCCAATTTAAAAACATATAAATAACAAGTTGTCCAATAAAATTAATTTACCAATGTATACAAATAACAAAAAGTGGATAGTAAATTAGTAATGCTAAAATATCGGTGATCCATATAAATTAGAAGTTATAGGCTCGCAGAGATAAAATATTTTAAAATATTGTTAATACAATAGTACTTACCAACTATTTGATTTAACCATCAATTGTTTGACTTGTCATACTAGATACTAAAAAACTCTAAAAAAAAAAATTGAAAAATCACAATTAACTAACATAAATAAACTAAAAATTGTTCAACTAATAAGATTTAATAAGAAAAAAATATAATATATATTTTATTACTTGTCTCAATGCCCTCATAGAACTCAGTGTCTTCAATGCAAACTCTATTAGCACAAGATCAGTTCGTCTTCTATTTTTGGACATTACTTCCTAAAAAGTTTACATATTAGCCCTTGTTTGATTCTCATTTTTTTTCAAAATTTATTTTTCTCTATTTTCTTTTGAACCACACATTCTTCAATAAAATAATATTACATACAAACCCAAAACTTTTTCTTAGTTTTTAATCACACATTATCCATCAAACAACTATTTAAAATGCATTATTTCACAAAGAATGGGAATCAAACGGGAGCATCTACCTTGCAAAACTTCAAATGTCTATTTTTATGAGAAACTTTGCTAACAATTTAATATTGTAATAATTTCCATGTCTCAATACATTGGATTATCGAGGCTTGTTTGTGATTTTGAATGAGTGATTATCGAGGCTTGTTTGTGATTTCATCTTTTACAGATTACACAAGTCAACATTCTAGGGGGATTGTTCAAATTCGAATGGTTGAGGACAAATCTAGATTCATACAACACTTCTAGATTTTTAACCTTGGCTACAAATATTCTTTTTTCTTTCCCCTATGAATAATACACGCTAATTGAAAAAACTCGACAAAATGGACGATCTTGAAACTTGAACCTCGTAATCCAAAAATCTATTCCACTACCACTTCACTTGAGCCTAATCAATAATAATCCTCAAATTTATGATAAACGGAAAATGAACACGTGCATTGCATTGCAACTTTTGTTTCATCAAAACCATATGTAAAAGTGACATCAAGGGGATGTTTGATAAATTGGACAAAATTAATTTTCCAAATCTCTCTCTATAAGTAGATTAGACTTGACATTCAATAACTTGAATAACATTTGACAAGATTTTAAATTTTTTTCTTCATTATTATTTATTCAATCTTATTCCATCCACTTCAGTGAACATGCTATAAATTAATTCTCTCATGGATTAATTGGAGAAAACATGAAAAGTATTTAAGAAAGTCTCCATTTTAATTTGTAATTACTGTAGTAGGATTTTTGTCGAAGTAAATAACAAGGCCTCCAAATGGATACAAAACAAAATGAAAAAAGAGATGAAGAAGACTCGAATTGCAAAGAATGCTATCCTAAAAACTTTATTTGCGTCCTCTCGATAATGAGAATGCTAAAGGACCAATAAAAAAATAGTTTTAGCGGATTTCCAGTCTTGTAACTGGGTTGCAAACAACACTTTTGAAACCCAAAAATAAAGAACAAAATGAGAGATATATAAGCAATTCTAAAAGAATTTAGAGAGAGTTTTGTGGAGAAGATATCAAAACATAATAGAGAATTTGATTGCCTTTAAACCATGAATTCTATCTCTATTTATAGAATTCTTTCATATACTTTCGTATGGGTGTCAACTTTTCTCACCTCGAAACACACCATTCTTTTTTACATCAATGAGTCATCATGTGCATGTTGTGTGCCATATAACAACTAAATAACCATTTTCAGTTAGGTGGAGATATCGTGTGTATAGTGTTAAAAGGATAGGTATGTGAGTGCACAAACAAGAAGTTGACGACAATACTGTCATACTTATGAAAAGTTAGGAATTCATAGAGGAATTTACAAAAAAAAAAAAAAAAAAAAAGACGAGGGTTGCATGTGGAAAATGTCAAAATAATGGGCCGTACTAGATGCGACGTTTTTTTTTTTTTTTTGGTCCTTGTTAGTAAGGGATACAAATTATTTTTAATGTAATACTTTGTTCATATTTGGTGAAGATCAAAATTAAATTAAAATTTTAAGGGAAAGTTAACAATTAATATTTATCACATATTTTATAATATACACAACTTTTCAATCATATATTTCATCAATTTATCAGAATTTACTAAAAAATTGATTTTAACATATACCAAACAGGGCTATGTTTGGTGTAAATAGTACTCTAACTAAAAAAATTGAATGTATTTAATTATAGAGAGTGCATTTGACTCTTCAAAATATTAATTACAAAGATTGAGTTTAGATATTCAAATTTGAAGAGCTAAACTCACTCTCTATAATTAAATGCATCCGAAGTATTTCAATTTTCGATGGTGAAGAGTCAAACTCACTCTCTATAAAAAAAATGCTGATTTGAAAAGTTAATTGAAGTATAATTTTAAGTGTTGACTCTTAAAAAAGAGATGACCTTATTTTTAAATAATTTTTTGGAGATATTCTTAGTTAAATAAATATGCAATAAAATAAGTATGTGTACAAATTTTGTTGACAAATAATCAATTTAAAATTTATAGCACTTTTTAAATTTGAATTGACAATCAAACAACCAACAATTTTTTATTAAAAACTTTTCTTGAAAAAACTCTAATAAAAAAGTTGTACTGATAAAAGTTTTATTAATAAAAATCATGCCAAACAAAACCTTCATTTTAAGTCGAACAAACTCTTTATTTAAATGTGAAAATTTGAAATCAAGTTACTCCAAATTAAATGTGGCATCGTGGACTTGGAAATACTAGTGGTGTCAAAATGGGCGGGCCGCGTCAAGCTCGCTCGACCCGTTCGTAGGTGTATCGGCCCGCGAATCGGCTCGTAAATCGAGCGGGCCGGTTTACGGGTCGAATTTTTTATTCCGCGATCCGAGCCGTGTTTGGGGGAAACCGGCCCGTGGTTAACGCGGGCCTATATTTTTTAAATTTTTTTTTTTTTTTTTTTTTGTTTTTACCAATCATCTTTGGGGAAAAAAAATGGTTGTGATCCGGGCCGGGTCGCTTGATTTTTTTTGACTGTCCAGGCCGATCGTCCCGTAAGCCCGGATGGTGCGGGCTTTTTTCGTTCACGGGCCGATCCGAGTCGAAAGGTTCGCGAGCCGACCCGCCCATTTTGCCACCACTAGAAAATACCAATTCCAATACGTCGTTTGCATGGGAAAATTTGAATTCAAGTTCGCCCAAATTAAATGTGGCATCGTGGACCATGAAATATGCCAATTCCAATACGTCGGTTGCACGGGAAAAATCATTGGAAATATCATTTGAAAGTTGAAAGTTTATGTTCATATCGATAAAAATAAAAAAAAATTAAAAAAAATTTTCCTTTTAAAGTCGCATTTAAATATCATTTGGCTTTCAGTTGCCATTGATATTAGGCTGCAAAATTGAAAATTCAACGATAATATCGGTATAATAATTACAAAATTGAAAATTCAATGATAATATCGGTATAATAATTACTTCTTGAATAAGTGGGTCCATTTAATTGGGATTAATTGCTTGAGTGGGTATGCTCAATTTTCATTATTTTCCTTCTTAGATATCAATATATAATTTTCATATATTTGAGATGGAGACAAGAAATTTAGCCTCGGGGTAGTTTAAAATTTTGATAAAAACTTAAATTAAAATTTCGAATATCCACAACTTATAATTACTTGAGTTATAATTTAGTCACCAACGTAGTGTTTTTCGCATATGCATATGCATTGCATGTTTGTTTATTTATTTATTTATTAAATTATTTTTCTTTTTATTGGTTTTTTTTTTTTTTTTAGGTTAATGTATTAAGTGTATTATACGAATATTGATGGGTAGACATGATGTCCCCTCCTGATTAGGAGAGTTTTTTCTTGACAGGTCTCCCGTAACCCAATTCAATTCTATCTATGTCCCTAACACACAACATCCAAATCAAGACGGTAGGAATTAATGAGAAATCTTTGATTCGGACTCAAAAATTAATCAAACGAACATCAATCTATCGGCTCGATCCAAAAATCTTCTACACCTTGGTTGCCCTTCTCTTCCTTGGTAGTTGCCCTCTTTTCCCCCTCTAATTGCTCTCTATTTAGTACCCACAAAGAACACTAGATGGTGACTACAATGAAGAAGAAACAAGGTGACAACAATGGTGGAATTTCTCCCAATTCCCCTCCCCCCAAGTCGGCAGCCCCCTTTCTCACTTTCTCTCTTCCATTTAGCACACCCAAAATGGCTAGGTTTCTACCATATAAATAGCCTAGGTTTAGGTCACTCATTTGGGTCAAGACTCATTCATAATGAGCCAAGTTAATGGGCTAATGATAACCAAATTCATCCATTAACTAAACTACCAACCCAACTAAATTTAGACAACCATTGTGTATTAATTGTTTCCGAGTCAAGCCGTCACTACTGGTGTCGATAAAATATCCAACATCGATTTTTCATCATCGCCCAGATTATTGGGTATCAAAAAACCCAACAATCTCCACCTTGATTCTCAATAAACCTACAAGCAAACAAACACACAGTTTATACTTTCATAATCAAGGTAACCAATAAAATTGGTTTCACAGATCTTACCTCGTGTTTCCAACCTGAAACACATACCATATCTGCTCCATATATTCACCAAGGCTAAGGTCAAGAACACCCAAGTAGAAGCAGATAATCACAATGACAGTCAAGAGCAAATAAACTCGTGATGAAGATATAACATAGAAATTAACACATAGATCTTTTTCATAAATACGTTCACATAGAACCACAGATTAACACCAAGTTAATCAACAGGCCAACACATATGTAACAAATGCATAAATGACCCCACGAAAAAAAGATCACACCACATTTATCCTTTCTCATTCCGTGTTACTCTCACCTCGAGAACACATATCTCCTCTCATCGCTCCACCACGCTCACTAGACTAATCACTCAACTCATGTCTAACTGGTAAGTCACAATAGATCCTAAGTTCTTGGGATAATCATTTATCACCACATCACTTCTCCCAAACTACGTGGATAATGGGGCTCCACCTAACAGAAGTGATAGAAGTGTCCTCTCTCACACTCTACCTGATCAGGGTCTCTTTCAGATAAAGGATTCCAGACATTTGATCACATCTCTACTCGTGATCCAAATGTCACACTCTACATCCCCCAGTACAAACCACAATGTACCCCTAGGTATCTATACTTCACCTCACCAATAGACACCCAACACACTGCCAATTGCATCATAAACTCACTGTGGCAAAACAATACCTTTCGGCGATCACAAGATTAGGGCTTAATTTAAAAATTGACCCACGCACCACAAGGTTACTCCAATCACCAATGCTCAAAAAATCTACAAAGAAAAGGGGTGAAGGTGGCTCTTATAACGAGAATAAAAGAAAATAGTTGGTTACTTCACTACACTCACAAAGGAGGCTCACAAAGAGGAAGAAGATAACCCTACACGGCTGCCTCACATAATCTCACAAACCACACAAACTCACAAAGATAAAGGAGAAAACAGCTACCCATCTTTCTTCTGACTACCACCCTCTCACACCACTCACAGAGCAAAACAGAGTACGCCACAAATCTCAACCCACTATGCATGCAAACATATTACACAAAATAATAAGACCGCTCTAATTCATGCAATTACACACATTAAACATATTGAAAGTGTAACATATAATATTGCAACATAATTAAGTGATCACACATGTAAAAAGGGTTACACAGATGCACGTGCAGTAACTAGGTTTACTCTCAATAAACCTCACACAGGTCATCATTCGACCGATTGATAACATTCGCTTCACCCCTCATCTCATATCTCCTGTTATTATCATTTTTAGGACAATCTATTTCACCATGTCCAAATTCACCACAGTTAAAAACACGCATTATTTTTCTCACTTGCCTTAGACCTACATATGCCATCAATACCAAATAGTGACCACAAGCAAAGTAAAGACACATTTCACACAGAATAGTCTAACAAACTTTCCTAAGGCCACATGAAATTCTAACATTATAGAAAATAGGCAACAAATTCACAAAGAATTTATGGCAAACAATTAACAAGTAATTCCTAGGTCTAACAACAGGAAATGGTTACCCCTTCACATTAACTTCAATCCTAAGTTTACCCCACCCGATGACTTCTAATGCGAAAAATAAATTATGCTACACAATAATTTTAACTGCAATAATAACAAAGAAAGAATACGATACCGAGCGGACCATGTCTGAAGGTCCGTAAATATCGAGAGATGCGAATTCACCACTTTAGGATCATCGTCATTAGTCCTAAAGTTTCAAGCAACCACGACAATACGAAACGACACCCGGCACTGGACGTCAAAGGGCAAAATCGTCCAACTTTCACCGTATTGCTCGAAACTGAAATCTAACAATACCGTAGGTTCCGTATCGCCACTGGGAATATTTTGTCTAAAGAAGTCCTCGCCGGAATCGT
The DNA here is from genome assembly GCA_019395295.1 of Osmanthus fragrans. Lineage (NCBI taxonomy): Eukaryota > Viridiplantae > Streptophyta > Magnoliopsida > Lamiales > Oleaceae > Osmanthus > Osmanthus fragrans. Next base: position 16,337,373 of record CM033346.1, on the reverse strand, counting down.
CCCCCACATGCCGTACACGTGCCTCCCGGAGTCTCACGCGCCGGCGGCCACACGCCTCCGTCGGCCAACACGCGTGACCCTATCAGGATCGCCTCCGCCTGCATAGTCCATTTGTGGTCTCCGTTTCTCCAAGCAATGAGCCATTTCACAGAAAATGAACAAAACAGATCCGGCAAAAATCTTTCAAAACTGGACAGATTTCTGCTTCAATTTCCAGGTCCAATTTCAGCACTCTCCAACCCGTTTTTCACCCAAAAATCACAGATTTCTCAACCAACCAAGCTCTGATACTATTTGTGTGAATTAATCTTTGAGAAACCTTTAATTCGGGCTCAGAAATCAACCAAACGAACACCAATCTACCGGCTCGACCCAACAATTCTCTACACCTTGGTTGCCCTTCTCTTCCTTGTTTGTTGCCCTCTTTTCCCCCTCTGATTGCTCTCTATTTAGTACCCACAAAGGACACTAGATGGTGACTACAATGAAGAAGAAATAAGGTGACAACAATGGTGGAATCTCTCCCAATTCCCCCCCCCAAGTCGACTGCCCCCTTTCTCACATTCTCTTTTACATTTAGTAAACCCAAAATGACTAGGTTTCTACCATATAAATAGACTAGATTTAGATCACTCATTTGGGCCAAGATTCATTCATAATGGGCCAAGTTAATGGGCTAACGATAACCAAATCCATCCATTAACTAAACTACCAACCCAACTAAATTTAGGCAACCATTGTGTATTAATTATTTCCGAGTCATCACTATTGGTGTCGATAAAATATCCAACATCGATTTTTTATCATCGCTCGAATTATTGGGTATCAAAAAACCCAACAAAGACTTCCAAGAATTTAATGAGCCAAAAAAATGAGTAGCAAACATCATATTTGGTAGGTTCTCAAGGTTTCGCAAAAATGGAACAATGAGACTTTTATTGTGTTGTATATTAATTTAAATGACACTATTTATTGAAAGAATAAGAACTGGACAAATAACTTCCACCCCGAGAAAGTTATATCAACATGTTTTTTGTTTTTTGTTGCTTTTTATCGCCATTTTTGTTATATTTTTATTAAGTAATAAGGTTAGGGATATTTCAGTCATTCCTAGAACCGTAGGCTCTCGTCTTAAAAGACTTCTAGCGTTTCAATTGAAGACTTGGTTCTTTTTAATAAAATTTATACAAATAATTTGTTTTTCTTCAATTTTTTTATACCTTCTAATTTTTATGAGGAATAAACGAGTGTGATCTTATTTTCTCAACTCTTTCACAGTTTACCTAGAATCATTTTCTTTTTTATGCTAAAAAAGGGATATGATTCTTCACAGAACTCCAATCTATCCATACGACATGCACATGATATTTGATTGAAAAGATAAAAAAAAAAAAAAAGATTAATTTATTTAAAAAAACCAACTTATGATTTTTCAAATTATACTAACAAATGTTGCTCTGCACAATTTTTACCCTAATTATGACATTCCTTCTATCATACTTCTCACCTCGAAACTCATCGTTCTTTCTCCCATCAATGAGTCATCATGTGCGTATGGCGTGCCATTTAACAACTAAATAAACATTTTCCATTAGGTGAGGATATCATATGTATAGTGTTAAAAGGTTGGAGATGTGAGTGCACAAATAAGAAGTTGACGACAAAATTGTCACGCTTATCAAAAGTTGGGACTCATAGGGGAATTTACCCAATAAATGAAAAAAAAAAAAAAAACTCTTACTCCAATCCATGATTTGGCCAAAAAAAAAACATTGAAAGTCTTCCTCCAATGCATCATTCAGCGTCGAAACGATGAACGAAGCAATGACAAGTCTAAGTTGAATGATATCCTACATTACTTGCCAAACCACACCAAAAAAGACGTGGCAAGACGAGGGTCGCATGAAAAAGGTTAAAATAATGGGCCGTGCTAGATGCGTCATCCAGGGACGACGTGGCGCCTTTTTCCTTCCCAAAATAATACTTTTCTGTACATTTATGTGTTTACATTAGGAGTATTCCGTAACCTTTTTTTTGTCCTCGTTAATAAGGGATACAAATTATTTTTAATGTAATACTATGTTAATGTTTGGTGTAGATAAAAATTAAATTAAAATTTTAAGTAAAAATTAATAATTAATTTTTATCAAATATTTTATAAAATTCATAACTTTTCAACCATATATTTCATCAATTTCATCGATATTTACTAAAAATTTAATTTTAACCTACACCAAATAGGGCTACGTTATTAATCTCAATAGTTATATTAAATTCACAATTTTTTTCAATTTTCAAATTATATATTTTATCAACTTTAATCGAAACATAATAAATTATGATTTTTAAGAAAATCAAACTGATGCAAAACAGTATGATATGATATAAAACAGAACGTAGCATTATTTATCGTTCATTTAATAGTTCATAATAGTGTCCACTAATCCTTAATCCTATCCATCTTACTACAGTATCAAACGTTCTATGGGAGGATAAAGAGATGCATCAAAACACATAATGGTAATTGTTACGCTTCATCCTATGAGGCTCCTATTATTTGCCACATGACAGCCAAGTAAAAAAACAGCAGGAAATTACATAAGACCCGTACTCCACATCACTTGCTTACATGACCTAATTGAGGTTATCAAATAAAGGAAGCAGAAGTAATGCCTTTATCCCAATTGAAGTGGCGTCTAGAGCCCAAACAACTATAATTGAGATGAGGTAACACGATCTGCTACGGTCCGTTCCTAAAATGCTAAGCATTTGACTCACGAGGCATCTTACGTAGTTTTGCCTCATCCAATAGATCATCTGTACAAGATCTTTCGTTGTTACCCATGACGACACCTTGCATCATCGTTTTATATGTTTCAAAAAAATTCTGATTGGGACACATAATTAACACACAAGTTATATCAAAAATTCACTCCTCATCATCTTTGGATTCCATGTCAATAATCGTCAAAACATCTTCATCACTCAAATAGTTTTCGACTATGTTTGTCTCGTCTAAAGTATTCAATTGCTTCCCATAATTTGCAGTTAAATTACATTTGTTCTGCAATTTGTCGTAATCCCTCTTAATGTGTTGTTTCTTCTTATAATAATAACAAACCTGATTACTGAAATTTGACCTCAACTTATCCCTTCTCTCATCACCATGAACAACAAAGTATTCTCCATCTCTGACCTGGATCCAACCAAATGCTTCATCTTCTCTTTTGAAAACAAGGCAATACGCATTTTTAATGGTGAGAATATCATGACTATAAAAGATTGTGTCTCTAAACAAAGAGGGAAGTGAACACAAAAGGATTAATGACAAATCTTTTTTATCATACTTCACCTCTAATATTTTCAAATCAGCAACGATTTCATTGAACAAAGTCAAGTGATTTTGCAAATATCCATCTTCTACAATGCGATGAGAATACGACCTCTACTTCATATGCAATTTGCTTGTCAGACTTTTAGTCATGCACAATTGCTCCAACTTCAACCACAATGTAGCTGATGTTTTCTTCTTCAAAACATCTGAAAAAATGTTATTCGAAAGATGAAAATGAAATTGTGAAAGTGCATTTTGATTCTTACGTTGTTTTTCCTCCATCGGCCAAGTTGATGGCATTTTGTCAAATCCTAATTAACAACGCATCATCTAAATCCATTTGTACAAGTATAGCTCACATCTTCACTTGCCATAATAAGAATCTTGTATTGCGATCAAAAAGCGAAATTTCAACTTCATAACTGTCATCGATAATAAAAATATTGAACAAATCACCACCAATAGCTCTAATACCACTTGTTGAAAAATAAAACGGATCGAGGTAATAAATATAACACAATATGAAGTATATGATTGCAAATAAACAACAAGATAAAAAGTAAAGAATTGATTGGCAGATGATGGAATATTTTATTCAATTGATTAATACGGAGAAAACAAATACAATGATTATACTTACACAATTATTCTATATTACAGTAATGCAAAACTTGTGAAAATAATTTAGTATTTATAGGAGTGCATGACAAACCCTAGAAATATCACAAAGATATAAACAATATCAAAATCACATGGAATAAAGGAAAATATATTTTTTCAATAAAAACACGTGGAATAAATGAAATAATATTTTTTTTTTCAATAAAAGCGCTTAGAATTAAGGAAACAATATTTTAAAAAAAAAAAAAAAAAACCTAATTTGGGTCATAAAACCCAACAATATTGTTATTTTACACTCTCAACAATAACTGATCTTGGTATTCTATCTCGAACATCATCGTGGCTCACAACATTTGTTTATCCTACACCCAAAATACACATCTACAATTGATTGACTTGATCGTTGAAGTGTTCATGCGTCAACAGTTTGTCTAAGTGTACTAAAGCCCTTACACTTGAACGAGGGGAGCCGAGATTTGTTGGCCCTGCTATCCAACCGAAAATTGAGGTCAATAGTTAAAATACACTTTAGTCCACTTAATCCTATCCACCTTAATTTTATTTGCTCTAATCATATCTACTTGATTTTATATTGTGTACCAAACGTACCTTTAATTTTATTTGCTTTAATCATATCTACTTAATTTTATATAGTGTACCACATGCATCTTAAAATGTCTTAAAATTTCCAAAGTAACAAAAGTATCTCCCTATCTATATAACGACACACATATTCAAGCCCGACACAATTTATTGTGATGTCTGAACTAAGAAAAGTCGGTTCCGTAATTAGACTTATTGTTCCAAGTTCTATAAGATATTTTTCTCAAGCATATTTGAGTGGTCCATATTTATTTGAGATTGATTTTTTTCAATTATAGCACAAAACGTCAAGTATTTCCTTTTTGAAATACATAATAAAACAATCGAGAAGAAATCATATCATTTGACATTTCCTATCGTATGGCATTCGGCAAAATGATAGTTATTTCACTAACAAAATCAATGTGTATGCAAGCTAGTTGGATGGTTTTTTTTTTTTTTTTAAAGAACTCTGGCGGTGATAGAACCTTTCCAAGCAATTTTCATCTACGGCTAAACCTATATCCCGTTTGCCTTATCTTTAAGAACTGAGTTGTGTGATTTAGACTTTCATGTTGATTCGAGCTAGGATCTTTAAACCTAGTACGATTTATCTACCTCGTTGAAGGTTTCATTAGTGCACAGAGGAAGAAAAGTGACTGAAAGTAAGAATAGATGAGAGATGAAATGAGCAAGAAAATTAATCTTTCTTATCTGTTGGAAGGTAAAACGACATTAATTGAGTTGACAAGTATAGTGAAACCCTAATTTATGGAACTCAAACCCTAACTATTTATTGAATGAATAAGAATTGGACAAATAACTTCCACCCCGAGAAAGTGAGGCAGCAAAGGAGACAACATGTTTATGGTTTTTTGTTGCTTTTTATCGCCATTTTTGTTAATTTTTTTATTAAGTAATAAGGTTAGGGATATTCAGTCATTGTTAGAACCGTAGACTTTCGTCTTAAAAGACTTCTAGCATTTCAATTGAAGACTTGGTTCTTTTTAATAAAATTTATACAAATAATTGGTTTTTCTTCAATTTTTTCACGCCTTCTAATTTTTGAGGAATAAACGAGTGTGATCTTATTTTCTCAACTCTTTCACAGTTTACCTAGAATCATTTTCTTTTTTATGCTAAAAAAGGGATATGATTCTTCACAGAACTCCAATCTATCCATGCCACATGCACGTGATATTTGATTGAAAAGATAAAAAAAAAAAGATTCATTTATTCAAAATAACCAACTAACGATTTTTCAAATTATACTAACAAATGTTGCTCTGCACAAATTAAACCTTAATTATGACATTCCTTTTATCACACTTCTCACCTCGAAACACGTCGTTCTTTCTCCCATCAATGAGTCACCATGTGCATGTGGCGTGCCATTTAACAACTAAATAAACATTTTCCGTTAGGTGGGGATACCGTATGTATAGTGTTAAAAGGTTGGGGATGTGAGTGCACAAATAAGAAGTTGATGACAAGACTGTCACACTTATCAAAAGTTGGGACTCATAGAGGAATTTACCCAATAAATGAAAAAAAATATATATATATATATTCTTACTCCAATCCATGATTTGGCCCAAAAAAAACATTGAAAGTCTTCCTCCAATGCATCATTTAGCGTCCAAAACAATGAACGAAGCAATGACAAGTCTAAGTTGAATGATATCCTACGTTACTTGCCAAACCACACCAAAAAAGACGTGGCAAGACGAGGGTCGCATGAAAAAGGTTAAAATAATGGGCCGTGCTAGATACGTCATCCAGGGACGATGTGGCGCCTTTTTCCTTCCCAAAATAATACCAATCGCGCTACACGAACAGGGTAAAAAACAGACTCAAAAAAAGGGCCACGTGTTGTCACATGATTGAAACAAGTGGAAATGCATTGTTTATAAAATGGAAAAATAGACGCACTAATTGACCCATTCAACCACTACAGACTCTCTCTCTCTCCCTCACCACAAGCGTTTCTCTCTCTTTCTCTACAAACTCTGAAATCGCCCAAATTCGAAACCCAAACGCCAAAAATCACCATCTCCGGCCACACTTCCAGCCGAAGTAACGCCACGACGGAGTTTCGTCAAAGCTTTGGCTACCATATCCGATGGCGCGTAGCGCGATTGCTCTCCGAAAAAACTGAACGGGAGCCCAAAATCAAAATCCAAATCAGAAATCACCAACGAAATCAGCAAAAAGACAGGTAACTCAAACATTTTTCAGCTGTGCAACGGGCTGAATTCATTTCTGGTTTTGGTTCAGAATAAACATAAGTCTGTTATTTACCTGCATTATGACAGATACATAAAGGAATGAAAAGGAAGGCAGCTCTGTGAATGTTCTTGGTCTACTGCTAGGAACAATGACGTAGTAATGATCGTTCAGCGTCAGGATGTAATTTCTACCGGATGTCTATGGCAAAAATAGCTGCTTCCGGTCGATGTTGATGGACTAGTCATTGGGGTCCCTGAAAGGGCTGATCCCTTGACCCTCACAAACTCTACACCCTGCCAAGAATAGTGATTAGGGTGTGACTTTAGTCATTAATGTTGTTAAGATTCATTCTGCCTCATTTGCAAAGTAATATGTGGTGGAAAAAAATTGTTTTGTGGCAAACCAAATCCTGTAATGTATAATGAAAGTCTAGTTGTAATTGAAATTCAACTTCTTGAAGTATTTTCCGCTAGTGAAGTCCACTGGAACCCTTTTTCTTGTTCGATTTCCCTTTGAACATTAAAACTTTTGTTGTAATGCTATATGTTTTCACTTCCTGTAGTTATGATATGGATTCTGTTGTTGCTAATAAATGCCATTTCATCACTATTAGATTTTGAAGAGTGAAAACTCCATATAGATGATTTGTGAGAATGTTGATCCTCAATATATACAACAATAAAGGAATAATTTTCTAACTAACTTACTGCTATAAAACAGAAAAGGAATAAAGCTAACAACCTAACTAATCTCCTTCTAGATAATTCTTCTGTTGATGCCTTGTTAGTGGTCCCTGCTGGTTTTCTTCTTGCTGATTATGTAGAAGATGCTAATTGTGCAGGAGCTGGAGCTGTCTCATATGCTTCAGCTGACTCAATTCTTCAAGCTTCAATAATCACCTAATCAGTATCAGTAAAAAAAGGCTCAAATCATGCCATTTTTAATCACCTGACCAGCACCACAAATTCACAATCGACTACAAAACAACACAACAAATAATCAATCCTGCAAATTATGATAAAACAAACTGGATCCAAAACTCCTTCAAAATCCAATACAAAACATACAAAACAGCACAACAAATAGGTAATCCTGCAAATTACAAACTCCTTCAAACTAACGTCGAATGCACTACATTAATTGGTAATATAAAGTACAATTAATTAAAAAACATAACTGCCATGCATGGAACATCCCATATGAAAATCTACAATTGGAAACGGCAGTGGATATAATTAAGAAGCCCTCGGCGATATTTTATAGAATAATACACACACAAAAATTATAGTGAAAACAGATACAAGACTTCAGTTTATATAGTATAAAATGCATGCTTCAAACAGCATTGCAACTTCCATCATGAATCAGGCACCATCGACACCAAGTCCAATTCTTCATCGGAATCAATTACGTCTTCAAAATCATAATAAGGATTTGCCTGCCATGAATGTTAAACATCATTTTTTTTTATTCAGACACAATTGTTTCCATTGATCTAGAAAGATAAATTTAACTTGAACGGGTAAACTCTTATATTGCTTTCACAACTAAAATACATGAATCCAGTAATTTGTAAATCTTCTACCAGAAGGCAGAAAGATAAGAAGATGTATTTCAGCACATTTCAGCAATATTTCAGACCCAAATTTCAGCACATTTCAGCACAAATGACCCAAAAAAAATAAAATCTTAACTAGTTTACCGTCATGTGGTAGCATATATTCTGTCATAAAGATAAAAATAGAAATCGTGTCTACCTACTTAACCATCATTCATATTTATTTATAATTTCAATAAGACTATATTTCGAAAAATTAGTCCAACAGTTTAAAGGAATGAAAATATTGCTTCATATTAATAAAATCCAAAAAAAAAAAAAAAAAAAAAAAGATGAGAAAAATCAGGATTAAGGAAAGTGTGAGCAAAAAAAAAAACATCGCTCGGCTTGAAAAAGCAGGAGCTTCTCATAATTCGAAGTTATTAACTCCACACACGAACATAAACACTCCTCACAGTAACAATTTATCGTGTAAATTACATAATGAAGGACACATATCTTTATATGTAAATGGGCAAAAATGCCAGCAAGGTGTAGTCACTAACAGAAAATTTCCGGAGGAGTGAGATCGTAACGCCGGAGGAGTGAGGTCGTCGGAGTGAAACCGTTGTCAGTGGGGGAGAAAAATTGGGATACCTCCTTGAAAGTAAAAGGGAGTCTCTGTATTGGTATACGGGATTCCCTCCAAGGCCCAAAAATGGGTGTAGCAAACAGACTTGACATTTTCCCTCCAAAACCAATCGACACGTATCTTTTTTAAAAGAAAATTTGAATGCCTGTTTTTTAGTCTGTTCCCAAGTCTCTCCGAGTAGCATTATTCAAATAATACAGTAGAATTATTCAAGTTGTTGTGTGTGTTTACATTAGGAGTATTCCGTAACCCATATTTTTTTTTAATGTAATACTATGTTCATATTTGATGAAGATCAAAATTAAATTAAAATTTTAAGTGAAAGTTAACAATTATTTTTATCACATATTTTATAACATTTACAACTTTTCAATCATAAATTTCATCAATTTATCAGAATTTACTAAAAATTTGATTTTAACCTACACCAAACAGGGACTATGTTTGGTGTAAATAGTACTCCAACTAAATTAATCTGAGTAGTTATAATGTTAACAATTAATTTTAATCAAGCATTTTATTAAATTCACAATTTTATTTTATTTTCAATTTTCAAATTACATATTTTATCAACTTTAATCGAAACGTACTTAAATTATGATTTTTAAGAAAATCAAACCGATGCAAAAATAGTATGATATCATATAAAACAAAACATAGCATTATTTATCAGTTCATTTTATAGCTCATAATATTGTCCACTAGTCCTTAATCCTATCCATCTAGATTTAAGGATTTAAGACTTATTTATATGAGTTTAATGGCACTTTTCAATAGCTTATACAATTTCGAATTAAAATAAGTTATATTGGAAAAGTTTACCGTTTATGAATTATATATGTATTAGTAAGCAAATAATTGTTCATAAATTTATATTTAAAAAATTCATGAAAAAAAGTTGTCTCAACATGTATATATTTTTAAATTATCCCCAAATGATTTGCATATTTTTTGTGTATATTGCTTTTAACTCATGACTCTCGGTGATATTTATGTTTATATTACTATTTTTCCTTTGTCATTCGTGATAAAAGGGTGAGAGATTTATATTTATTTCAAAGAGTTGAGTATAGTATTTATTTTAGAGAGTTGAATATATAAAATAGGGGGAGAAATTTGGAGAAATTTTTGAATAACTTTGTTTGATCTAGCATTTTTCTTTCATATTGGTATTATTTTTAATTTGGTGTTATTTATTTATGTATTGCTTTGATCAGTTTTTGAGTGTTTAAATATAGGAATTAATTACCTTAATCATCTAGAAATAATTAATATGTGATTTGTTACTTTTAATTGGTTTAATTTCGTATTGGGTTCTAAACTATATGGCTAATTTAATTCAATAAGTGGTATTAGAGCTTAATAGAGATCCTTGACCCAAAATTTTGTTTAAATGAGTCAATCACTTTCTCATTCGGGATTTGAGAGTGTGTTTGATAGGCATTATTTGGGAAAAATGAATTTTGAAATAGTGATATGATGAGAAATGTGTGGTTGAAAAAGAAGGAAAAATTATTGATGTAATGAAAAATATTATTTTATTGAAGAATGTGTGGTTGAAAATGAGTAGAAAAATGAGAATGAAAATTAAAATGGGAATCAAACAGGGCCTGTGTGATATGGATATTCGAAAGACTTATGACCAGTCGTTTGAGGAGTGCCTTAAGTTGAAAAATGCAAATTGCTCTACTTTTAAAAAATTGAATAATCTTGAATTAGAAAAGAAAAGCCTTGTAGCCAAACTTGAAGAATCTATTAGAAGTTTGAATGAGTTGAGGGTTGAAAAAGAGTCCTTAAATGTTAAGATTAAATCTCTTACGAGCGATATGGAAAAATTAATACTCAACTTCATATTTTCTCCGGCAGATCTAAAAAGATTGATAATATGATACGTTTGAATAAGATAACTATAATTTTTAAAAAGTGGTATTAACCTAATACATACTTAAGAAATTTTATGATATACCGCAAATAAATATGTGCGTTACACTGCAACTTTTGTTTCATCAAAACCATATGTAAAATGTATCTCTATAAGTAGATTGACTCAATGGAAATTCGATAACTTGATAACATTTGACAAGATTTTAATTTTTTTTATTCATTAAATATTTTAATCAATCTTATTCCATCCATTTCAGTGAACTTTCTATAAATTAATTCCCCCATTAATTAATTTGAGAAAACATGAAGCATTTGAGAAAAGTCTTCGTGTTAATTTGTAAGTACTGTTTTATTTCAAAATGATTACAATTAATAAAGATATTTGTATCGACAATCTATGTCCCTACAACGGCATACATATGATGTTAAAATCTGTTTTTTTTTTCTTGTCTAATGTGGTTAATCTGATTAGCATGATTTGCAAGCTATTTCGTCAGCCCAAGGGTTTACTTAGTGCGCACCTGAAGGGTAGCGGCTATGGATTCCGCATCATAAAAAATAAAAAAAATTCTGTTATTTTCAAGGGCAATTTTCATAAATGTCACCAAAATGGAAAATGAACTAATTTTTTTCATTTGCACATAATTTGTTCAAAAATATCACTTTTATGTTATGAAAGGTCCTCATTACCCTTGTAAACATATTTTGACAACTTATGACATGATTTGAATGGCATTAATGGGGTTGATATTTTGATTAAATGTCAATATTTTATAGTAATATATATGTATATTATATTCCCATTTAATGTATTTTATATTAGATATATGTATATTATATTGTCTAATTTGAATTTTGTTAATACAAAAAAAAAAAAAAAAAGAGAGATAAAAGAAGTTGAAATGTTAACTCTACTAATTACGTATTTTAATTGTTTATTTATTATTTAATTCACTTGTTTATTTAAATATATCATTAATTATTTTAATTGATTACATATATTATTTATTTACTGTTTAATTATTTTAATTGTTTATGTAATATTTAATTTAATTTTAAATAAATATTTCATTAATTACTTTAATTATTTACGTATATTATTTACTTCACATTTAATTAGTTATTTTTATTTATTTATTTTAATTGTTTAAGTATATTATTTCCTTAATATTTCATTACTTTATTTAATTATTTTTTTAAATTACTTATTTTAATTATTTATCTAATATTTAATTTCGTTTTTATTTAAATATGTCATCAATTATTTTAATTGTTTATGTATACTTAATATTTAATTAGTTATTTTATTTTTTTATTTTAATGACTTATTTCATATTTAATTTAATTGTTTCTTTACTTTTGAAATAATTATTTAAATAAACAATTAAACAAATAATATACATAAACAATTAAAATTATTATTTAACTGTAATGTTGATTGATTTTATGCACCTATCTGGTTGACAAGTCAAATTTTATCTAATTTTATGCACTCATATGTCAAGAATTATTGAGGTGAACTGCCGAGAACGATATTTCATCTGTCGGGAACGACATTCCCCGACAACGCACAGTTTTTTGCCTGATATTACAACAGTCATTTCAGAAGTACCTGTCGAAAATTAAATTTCTCTGCAGGGGCAAAAAAGTAAAGAAGTGATAATCTTGCACATGATTTCAAAATGTGACATTTTGATAATTACAATACCCAAATTGGCTATTGGGTGCAATTTCCTCTATTTTCAATATGTTAGAGTCTACGCCCTTATGATGTCATACATATGATGTCAAAATTTGTTATTTTCAATATGTTAGAATTTATAATTCTTATCTTTAAATTCGTGCATACTAATTAATTTGAATATAAATGCCCATTTATCCTTTTCCCCCAATTCATTAGTTTGTCAACTTGAAATTGTCTATCAAATAATATTTACGTATGTCATTAGTCAAGAGGATACATATAAAAAAAAAAAAAAAAACCCAACTGGTTCCACATTTGACAGTAAAATGAATGAACTTAATCCGTCTTAGGTGAAATTTTTATTTACTTCGCAGTTAGGTTAATTTGCAGCTCCATGTCACTTTGTTTCTTGGCTTTTGATAATTAAATAAAAATATATGAGGTTTATCTCAATTTTGAGTTGATAATTAGGTATCAGTGTAACGACTAAAATTAATATTCAATATTTTTGTAGAAATCAACAAATCCGTCAATTCCTCGTATTATATGTGGAATATTGGGTTTAGCTATGTTCTTCAATCGTTTCTTGATATTCAATCGAAATCAATGAATTTCAATAATCGTGCATCAATATTCACGCTTTCGTCTATGTCACTTATTATTAGAGAACAATCATGCATCTAATAGAGCAGGTTGTTATTTGTGAAATCCAATGACAAGTTGTGTTAGATAAATATCAAAAATATTATTTGAAAGAAATAATTAAATTAGAAAAAATGCTTGAAGTTTATGTGGGAGGTGAACGATTTGAATCATATTACACATGAATATTAAAAAGCCTATGACGTGATAGAGCCTTGAGGGCTTTTGCTCTCATATTTGCTCACTATGACAATCGCCGTATGTGACATACACATGTGATTATTTTATGCATTAATGTGAAAACATTTGGTCAAAACAGGCTCCTATTCAAGAAAAGTGAACCAAAATCAAATGTCAAACCCAGGCCACAATTCTCGTCCCTTGCAATGTTTGTGTATATATATCCAAAACATTTTATAATCAAAGAAAAAGAGATTTTTTTCTTTCTTTTTTTTCTTTTTTTATAGTAAATAAACTAAAAATTGTTCAACTAATAAGATTTAATAAGAAAAAAATAAAATATATATTTTATTACTTGTCTCAATGCCCTCATAGAACTCAGTGTTTTCAATGCAAACTCTATTAGCACAAGATCGGTTCGTCTTCTATTTTTGGACATTACTTCCTAAAAAGTTTACATATTAGCCCTTGTTTGATTCTCATTTTTTTTTCAAAATTATTTTTTCTTTTCTTTTGAACCACACATTATTCAATAAAATAATATTACATACAAACCCAAAACTTTTTCTTAGTTTTTAACCACACATTATCCATCAAACAACTATTTAAAATGCATTATTTCACAAAGAATGGGAATCAAACGGGAGCATCTACCATGCAAAACTTCAAATGTCTATTTTTATGAGAAACTTTGCTAACAATTTAATATTGTAATAATTTCCATGTCTCAATACATTGGATTATCGAGGCTTGTTTGTGATTTTGAATGAGTGATTATCGAGGCTTGTTTGTGATTTCATCTTTTACAGATTACACAAGTCAACATTCTAGGGGATTGTTCAAATTCGAATGGTTGAGGACAAATCTAGATTCATACAACACTTCTAGATTTTTAACCTTGGCTACAAATTTTCTTTTTTCTTTCCCCTATGAATAATACACGCTAATTGAAAAAACTCGACAAAATGGACGATCTTGAAACTAGAACCTCGTCATCCAAAAATCTATTCCACTACCACTTCACTTGAGCCTAATCAATAATAATCCTCAAATTTATGATAAACGGAAAATGAACACGTGCATTGCATTGCAACTTTTGTTTCACCAAAACCATATGTAAAAGTGACATCAAGGGGACGTTTGATAAATTGGACAAAATTAATTTTCCAAATCTCTCTCTATAAGTATATTAGACTTGACATTCAATAACTTGAATAACATTTGACAAGATTTTAAATTTTTTTCTTCATTAAATATTTTATTCAATCTTATTCCATCCACTTCAGTGAACATGCTATAAATTAATTCTCTCATGGATTAATTGGAGAAAACATGAAAAGTATTTAAGAAAGTCTCCATTTTAATTTGTAATTACTGTAGTAGGATTTTTGTCGAAGTAAATAACAAGGCCTTGAAATGGATACAAAACAAAATGAAAAAAAGATGAAGAAGAGTCGAATTGCAAAGAATGCTATCCTAAAAACTTTATTTGCGTCCTCTCGATAATGAGAATGCTAAAGGACCAACACAAAAATAGTTTTAGCGGATTTTCAGTCTTGTAACTGGGTTGCAAACAGCACTTTTGAAATCCAGAAATAAAGAACAAAATGAGAGATATATAAGCAATTCTAAGAGAATTTGGAGAGAGTTTTGGGGAGAAGATATCAAAACATAATAAAAAATTTGATTGCCTTTAAACCATGAATTCTATCTCTATTTATAGAATTCCTTCATATACTTTCGTATGGGTGTCAACTTTTCTCAAAAGATGGAAGTTTGTGGTTGAAAAGGTGTTAGACGAGTTCAGAAAAACTGTCCAACGGTCAATTTTTTGAACCATGCGACCGCATAGACCAAATCTATGCGGCCGCATGGTTATAGCAAGGCTGCCATCAGAGTATTCTGACGAAGCCATGCGGTCGCATGGTTCATTTTCCGCCAGTCCTGTTTTTCTTTTTTCTTTCAACCTCATTTCATCAATTCTCATTTGAAATATTTGAACAACACATTTTATATAACAATTCCTCACTTGTTCAAATATTACAACTCAAACTTAGAATTATAAATGATGTCACGCATAGGATAAGGTATCTTTCGATTTAAACCTTACATTAGTGCTAACTTTGCAAAGTAATATCGAGATTCCAGGTAGCCTTAGCTTTGAACCAATTATCCTTTATGACATTATCGGCAATATTACACACCTGAACATTCTATCTCAATATATTCTACACAATTTTACTTTGGTGCGTTAATGGCCTTGCACCCATCCTTATTCATGAACTTTTCAGAAAGTAACTCCAACTTTCCTTGAAGCGGCACCACTTCTAAGTTCATATAGGAGAAATTCTTACAGTCATGTCTTGGTTATGCTTTAAAGACACTTGTACTATATACTGAATTTCTTTAAGTTTTATTCAACCCTCTATACCATAACCCCAACACTTATATCTTTAGGATAGAGCTTTTAAATTATATATGCTAAGTGTTGTAATCAATTCACTTATCAAATGACTTGTTGTTACCCTTTGAACCCATAAATTACTTATTTAGTAACAATATGTAGGGTTGCCATCATTGATGAATTTATTTAAGGAGTTTAAGCCTCATCCTACTCGATGTTGATCTTATCAACTCTTTGGTAAGTGGTTTTGTAAATGGATCAGCCAAATTCTCACTTGATCTTACATATGTAAGTGAGATTTT
Source organism: Osmanthus fragrans (assembly GCA_019395295.1). Lineage (NCBI taxonomy): Eukaryota > Viridiplantae > Streptophyta > Magnoliopsida > Lamiales > Oleaceae > Osmanthus > Osmanthus fragrans. The sequence continues at coordinate 16,321,322 of CM033346.1, read as the reverse complement.
TCCATCTTTTATCAATTTCCTGATATAATCATGCCTTAGACTCATATTTCTAGACTTTCCGTTGTAAACTGCACTATAAGCCCTTGCTAGAGTAGCTTGACTATCACATAGTATAGATATTGAAAACTCATTCTTCGTATCTAATGGAACTTCATAAAGAAGATCTTTTAGCCACTCTACTTGTTTTCCAGTTTCAGCTAATGCTACAAATTCTGATTCCATTGTAGAATGTGTAATCATTGTTTGCTTCTTTGATCTCCAAGAAACTACACCGCCTACAAGAGTGAACAACCAACCCTATGTTGATTTGTTTTCACTAGCACTTGATATCCATCTAGCATCAAAATATCCTTCAAGTATAGCTGATAAATTAGAATATTGGAGTCCAAAATTTTTGATTCTCTTTAAATAACCAAGTACCCTTCCAATGTTCAACACTTGGATTACTTGTAAACTTACTAAGTTTACTTACAACAAATGCAATATCCGATCTTGTACACAGACTACCGATTGCACTTGCATATTCAGGTTGTCCAATATCTCTTCCAACATTCTTCACAAGTTTGATACTTGAATCAAACGGAGTATTTGCATCTTTAATGTTCAAATGTTTGAACTTCTCAATTACATTCTCAATATAATGTGATTGAGTTAAAACAAATCCCAAATTATTTTTGATCACTTTTATACCCAATATGGCATCTACTTGACCAAGATCCTTCATTTTGAATGTTGAAGATAGAAACCTCTTTGTTTCCATAATATCATCCATGTGATCACTTATAATCAACATGTCGTCCACATATAAACATATGAAGACAATAGAGTCATCACGTTTTTTAACATATAGACATTTATCTACCGTATTATGCAAAAAAACCAAAAGACATGATAGCATTATCAAATTTCTCATGCCATTTTTTAGGAGCTTTTTTAAACCATATAAAGATTTTCCAAGTTTACAAACTTTATTTTCATTTCCCGGAAGAATGAAACCTTCCAGTTGTTCCATGTAAACTTCTTCATCTAATTCTCCATTTAAGAATGCGATTTTAACATCCATTTGATGTACACACAAATCATATATAGAAGATAATGCGAAAAGAATTATAATAGTAGTAATTCTAGCTACGGGTGCATAGGTATCAAAATAATAAATTCCCTCTTTTTGTTGAAAACTTTTGGCAACTAACCTTGCTTTGTAAGTTTGGATTAAACCATCGGTATTGTATTTCCTACGAAATACCCATTTACAACCAATAGCTTTTGATCCATCCGGTAAGTCAACAATCTTCCAAGTATTGTTGGACATTATAGAATTCATTTCATCATTTTAGCATCTTTCCAAAACGTGCTATCTCTAGAAGTCATTGCTTCTTTATAGGTTTTAGGATCACTATTAATCTGAAGAACATAAGGAATAGTTCTTACTACATCTTCTCTACTTGCTTCAACCAAGTGTAGAGAAATCCGTTGAGAATCAATTTCATCATGTCCTAATTCCTTCTCTTTACGAGTTCTCTTGTTTCTTCTAGGTTCACTGGACTCATTTACATATTGAGGAGATGTTTCTAGTGATTTGTTAGAAGTAGAAATTTCCTTTTGAATTTCCAATGGATTTTGAGCAATTTCTTCCATACTTAATAAATTCTCAAAGAAACTCACATCTCGTGATTCTATAATAACATTGGATGTTAGATTAAGTAGCCTATATGCTTTACTATTTATTGCATATCCAACAAAAGCACTCTTGATCCTTCTTGGTCCCAATTTAGTTCTTCTAGGATTGGTGTTTTTATAATAAGCTAAACACCCCCACACTTTGAAATATCCAATGTTTGGTTTTCTTTCTTTCCACAATTCAAAAGGAGAAACTTTTAGTTTCTTTGAAGGAATTCTATTACCTAAATGATATGCAGCAAGTAATGTCTCTCCCCATAAATTATTAGGCAATTTAGACCTTATTAACATAGCATTTATCATCTCAACTAAGGTTCTATATTTCCTTTCTACTAAATTATTTTGTTCCGGTGTTCTAGGTGCACTACATTGATGTATTATGTCATGTTCTTCACAAAAGATGTCAAATTCTTTAGAAAAGTATTCACCACGTCTATCACTTTTAAGAATTTTAATCATTTTATTCTTTTGATTTTCTACTTCATTTTTATATGTTTAAACATATGAAATGTCTCATCTTTATGTTTCATTAAATAAACATAACAAAATCAAGAGTAATCATCAATGAAAGTTATGAAGTATTTATTACCTCCTCTTGTTAACATGCCATTAAGTTCACATATATCGGTATGAACTAAATCAAGTAATTTAGATGATCTCTCTACACTTTGAAAAGGTTTTTTAATCATTTTTTATTCAATACAAATTTCACACTTATCAATTTTAGTTAATTCACATGATTTCATTCCACATTTCCATTCTATGTAAAGTAGAATATCCTATATGCCCTAATCTATCATGCCATAGATTTAAAGTACAAACAAAGTAAGAAGAATTCATTGTATTAATATTTTCAATAGTACACAGCTTGACCATTCCATCAGTAGAATAGCTTTTTCCAACAAAGTAACCATTGCGGGATAGTACAAGTTATCCTGACTCATAAATACTTTTAATACCAAATTTTCCCAACAAATCCCCACTTACAAGGTTCCTATTCATATTCGGTACATGTGAAACATTAGTAAGAGTTACAACTTTTCCGGATGTGAATTTTAATTCCACATTCCCTTCACCTATGTTTTGTTGACCATCATCAATGTCTTGATATGTCTTGCAAAGAGACTTGTCATAGCAAACATGAATGGTGGCGCATGTATCGTTCTACCATCCCGGAATTTTTCCTTTGACAGCATTTACTCCACTTATAGTAGCAACTATTTTATCTTTGTCAATGAAATTCACCTTGCTTTGTTTTCTATGTCGACAATCTTTTGCAAAGTGGCCAATTTTTTCACATACAAAGCATTCTCCATTGAGTTTCTTTTTGAATTTGTTGTTGTCTTTAGTAAACTTTCTTTTGTTTACTTTGATGACTTTGTTGTTCTCGACGGTGTTGGCCTTAGAGGTGCCAACATGAGAATTTTCATTTCCATCTCTTACCTTTGACTCTTCCTCAATTCAGAGATGTTTTTGAACTTGCTCCAATGAAAAGTTTTCGGAGCTATGAAGAATTTTCTTCCTATATCATCTCCAAGTAGAAGGTAATTTAGCAATAATTGCTCCTACTTGAAATGATTTCGGAAGTTCTATCTTCACCGCTTTCAATTTATTCACAATGACTTGCAATTCATGTACTTGGGGGCAATAGAGGAATGTTATCTAAAAATTGGAAATCAAAGTACTTTGAAATTAAGAACTTTTTAGTACTTTCCTCTTCAACCTTGTACTTATTCTCAAATGCATTCCAGATTTCTTTTGTTGAAGTTGTGTTGGTGTATAAGTCATAAAGACGATCCAACAATGCATTTAAGATGTGGCCACGGCATATAAGTTCATCTTTTTCACGCTTCTTTCTATCCACCCTTGATTGTTCGGAGTCTTTGTTGGATGGTTCGGGTAGATCTTCCAATTTTGGATCAAGTATGTAGAAGATTTTGAGCGCCGTTAACAAGAATTTAATCTTGTCTTGCTACCTTGTAAAGTTTGATCCATCAAACAGGTCTAACCTCACCAAGTTTTGATTCATAAGTTTGATTGTAGTCATGGTTGTATCTCCTTCGGTTGCCATTGCACAAAAATAAAGTTTTTAGATTGTTGTAGGATTTTCGTCGAAGTAAATAACAAGGCCTCCAAATGGATGCAAAACAAAATGAAAAAAAAGATGAAGAAGACTCGAATCGTAAAGAATGCTATCCTAAAAACTTTAATTGCGTCCTCTCAATAATGAGAATGCTAAAGGACCAACACACGAATAGTTTTAGCGGATTTCAAGTCTTGAAATCGGGTTGCAAACAACACTTTTGAATCCCAGAAATAAAGAACAAAAGGAGAGATATATCAACAATTCTAAGAGAATTTTGAGAGAGTTTTGGGGAGAAGATATCAAAGGATAATAGAGAATTTGATTGTCTTTAAACCTTGAATTCTATCTCTATTTATAGAATTCCTTTATACGCTTTCGTATGGGTGCCAACTTTTCTCAAAAGATGGAAGTTTGAGGTTGAAAAGGTGTTAGATGAGTTCAGAAAAAACTGTCTAACGATCACTTTTTTGAACCATGCGACCGCATAGGCCAAATCTATGCCGTCGCATGGTTATGACAAGGCAGCCATCAGAGTATTCTGACGAAGTCATGCGGCAGCATGCCTTTAAGGCCCATGCAGTCGCATGGTTCATTTTCCGCCAGTCCTATTTTTCTTTTTTCTTTCTTTTGCTTTCAACCACATTTCATTAATTCTTATTTGAAATATTTGAACAACACATTTTATCTAACAATTACTGTTTTATTTCAAAGTCATACATATGTTGTCAAAATCTGTTATTTTCTATATGTTATAATTTATATTTCTTAGCTTTAAATCCATGCAGACTAAGTTATTTGTATTGACACGCTATGTCCCTACAAAGACATACATATGATGTCAAAATCTGTTATTTTCAATATGTTATAATTTATATTTCTTATCGTTAAATCCATGCAGACTAATATTAATTGTCAATTCCTACAGAAATCAACAAATATTAATTGTCAATTCCTCGTTTTATATAACATTGGATTTAGTTGTGTTCTTCAATCAGTTCTCGATATCAATTGAAATAAATGAATTTCAATCTTTTTGTGTCAATATTCACGCTTTTGTATACGTGAGTTAGTATCAGAGTAACGTTATGCTCCTGATAGGACGGGGTTTTTATTTGTAAAATCCAATGACAAGTTGGGTTAGATATATATTAATTATAATATTTAAAAGAAATAATTAAATTAGATAAAACACTAGAGTGATTAAAGAGTGAAATTTATGTGAGAGGTTACGGATTCGAATCACATTACACATGAATATTAAAAGGTGTATGATTAAGCTTCGAAGTCTTTTGGGCTTCTTTGATTAAAATAAATATTAATTTATTTTAATTAGTTTCGAATTTACTTACTGCTATATTTTACTGGCTAGTTTTTATTGGCTATTTTGGCTAGTTTTTAATTAGTTTTGAATTTACTTATATATATATTGGTCAAAATAGCCAATAAAAACTAGCCAGTAAAATACAGCAGTTGGAGAGTTACAGAATTATTTATTGCAATCATAAAAATCACCGTTATTTTTTTATTCAATTCAGACTCATTATTGGTTGAAGCTATATTTTCTTCAACTACATAAATTCCTTCATTTCTTGAAAATAAATCACACTCATAATAAACGAGGTTTGACCCAACAAACACCTAGAGGAGGGTGAATAGGTGTAATATGAGAACAAGTCACAAATGATTAAATCTAGATGAGTTGAAAATACCTTAAACCTAGCAATCAGTCAAGCACAAATATAAAAGAATAAAATAAGTAACACCGAGAATTATTTATGAAGAAAAAATCCTCAAAGAATTCATCAAGAGGATTAAAAAAAACCTCCCGGAACATGCTAGTAAATAATCCACTAGAAAATATCGAAGTTACAGAATTGGTCTAGACACAACTAAACGTTAGTAGACTTTGACCTTCCAATATGTAATCACCAAAGAACTTCTCGATTGTGCACTCCAAAACCAACTCTAGTAACTCTTGACTTTTTTGTCCTCATGGATCACCAAGAACGAACTCTTTCTTCACTAATTGGAATTGCGGACATCTCTCAAGATTTTCAAAACTCTGAATGATATTTGGTAGAAATTTAGCGGTGTTTTGATTTTTTTGGTATTTTGATCTTGTGGTTGAGACGAGAATTATTGTAATTGATGTATGATCTTCAATTGGATGTTCTCTTGGAACAATAACGGCTCAACACTATTTTTGGACGGAATTTCATTGGCTATTCATAATTTTAGAGAGTTATGTATTGTTTGGGATTATAAAAGGCTAAAAATTGCAAAATAGTTTTTCCTCGAAAAACACATCCGCTAAAGCGACCCTTAAGCATCCAACGGGGGGTCAAATTCTTCTAAAATCGTTTGAGCAGCCCACTTGGCGGTCTTCTTGCACGTTTTGCCTTGACTTGATCTTCTTAAACCAACATTGAGTCCTTCCAAAAACACTCCCAACCCCTGACAACTAAACCATAAATACAACTCGATTAAACGAAATTTTGGACATGACACTTTGCAAACACTCTAGATTTTACGAATTCTCCCTTTGACATTCTATGACCAAATTATTTATTTGATAATAAACAAAATATAATTCCTATCAACCAAATGACTCAAAACCATAACTGTATCTTAATTGCTTTGTTATACTTATTTCTTGAAATACATCAACTCAAACAATACCAAGTGTAAAAGTACGTGGAAACTGATAAAAAATAAACATGCTACAATTGAGATAGAATCATCAAAATATTATATCAATAAGCTTAACATACTGAGCTAGCAACATCAAAATATGATATCAATATTATACAAAAAACCAAATATAATATCAATATTCTTTAAACCGTCAAAATCAAATATTTGCCAGCCAAATACCAAAATAACTATTAGACAGCAAAATACGAATTACTCTCCCTTTTTGTCATGAATAACAAATGGGTAAATAGTAGCCTAATCACTATCAGTGGCCTTTGACCCAGATCCCTCCTCCAAATGTTGTCGAATCAACTGTACATTAGTCTGAAGTGAAGTAACATCCGTGGTGAGTCGGTCAAAAGTGGATCAAAGTGATGTGATATTGGTCATCATATTAGGATTTTAGGAATAACCGACCCATAATTAGGGATAACAATTTAACCCGCCCCACCCTGAATGAGGCCCAAAAAACCCGTCCCAACGGGTTGGCGGGGCGGGGAGTTGGGGGTCGCCCCGTAGTGGATCAAAGTGATGTGATATTGTGGTACTAGTGAGTTAATGTTTCTTTACGGAATGAGGTTCGAGATCTTCATTCATAGTTCGTGCAGATTTTTAGGTCACATTCCTAAAAAGTTTCTTCTTCAACCTACTCAACTTGATGAGTCTCCATCCAATAGTTTAAATGAAGATAATGAATGTATTTTTTACTTTATTTTGGGTGACATGATAATAATTATATATTTTCTTCAATTGAGGCAATATTTGTTAACTATACATCTACTTGTTTTTTATATTGAGAACACCAATGGTTGAACCTAGGTGTAATATTTTGTGTAAGTCGTAATATTTGATATGATTAACATATAGTTATAGTTGATGTTGGGATATTTTAATTGAATGAAGGCCCAAATTTTTTTTTTAATTGTTGTTAATGTTATCCACATTTGTTTTCCTCCACATTTTATAATCGTTTATAATTATGAGTAAGATGTGCTTGTGATATGATATAAATGTGTGAAAGCTATGGAGACTGTTGACAACCAGAATTCTCGTTATTTTAATATTTTGATTGTTAATATAAACTTTTTGCAATCACTTTCTTCGATGTTAAAAAACAAAGGCAACTAAATTTTGGCTGCTTCAATGAATTATTATCAACAAAAATAATGAATACAACGAGAAATCAAGCAGTTGTTGAAATATAATTAATTGGTTATCAATATTAATTTTTAACGACCATTTTTTCGTTGATGAAATGGGAGGCAAATATTAGCTTTTATTTTATTTTAATGACAAAAATAGTTGATATACCAACCAAACAAGTGGTGGTTGAACGATAAGTTATTTAGCTGCTAAAATAATATATTTAACAATCATTCACCAACACCTCTTTACCAACCAAAGAACAACCAACTCATTTTGATCGTTGAATGTGATCGAGAACCAAAAATGTATATTCTATGATTATTTATATGGTTATTGAAGGTAATATTTCAGTAGATAAATGAGATTAAATATATGGTGAAGAAGTGATAAAAAAAAAACCAATAAAAACTTTACATGAAGAATTTGATTTTTTCGTGACGATAATAAAAGAAGCAAAAGACTTGGAAGAATAGAGCATTGCAATACTAGTGAAATTTGCCTCGGCGAAAATAACTCATTGCTAGCCATAGAGCCTATGGTTTGTCTAGAAGCAAGCCTCACCGTATTCTGCCCTACAAGGTTTCATATACAAGTTCTACATTTTCACTTGAAAGATCATCGCCAACACTCTTTGAGAAATCTCGATATCTACTCTCTTTATAAAAAAAAATCGTGCCTCATCATAACATTCATCATTTAACTCCAAAAAATGTGTGAATTCGGCATCGATGCAATTACCATCGTAAATCTCACCCGAATCAACGTCCATCCACTTTTATGGATTGAAAGGGATGAAAAGGTTATCATGACTCCATTCCCCATGGCAATATTGACATGGATCCATCTCAACTACTGCTGCAAGGGATGAAAAGGTTATCATCACCCAATTCTCCATGGCCACACTAACGTGAATCCATTTCACCCATTGCTACAAGCTCCACAATTTGATGCCTTCAGCGTGGCTGTAGCATCTGAAGTTGCATGGTCAAGGCCTCAACTTGACTACACAAGATTGTATTTTCATCATGTAAGAATGTCTCCATTAAATATCAAGATGAGCATTATTCCATCCTTTTGAGGTCATATCGATGGAAACATTTAAAGCTGTGATATCAAATGATGTTGGACGACAACAAAAACAAAGAATTCAAGAGAAATCGAAATAAATTACATGGTCATATATTAATCAAATAAAGTGCTCTCCTATAATGACTGCTGGAATAAGAATTTAATCATACTCACACACCTACAAGTTCAAGGTACAGTCAACAAAAATAAAAAAACACAATTCACAGTAAACAAAAATTAAAGATGGTGTCGTGGTCCAAGTCGCGACTCTTTGTTGATTTGCTGGAATCATAGAACTTGTGCAATGTGGAGCAAGTTTTGTGGATACATGACTATTGGTTGCAAGACCTCCAAAACTTTTGATTTAATGCATGTCCATTCTTGCAATTATGGGAGGTTCTCATAATTTTGTTATTTTTTGAGGTTGTTAAAGTACGTACGGTGACCAGAATTCTATTTGGCCTGACCCGAAAAGCTCGTGGCGCAACATATGTGGTGAAAGAAAAATTATGAAAATCTTTGGGAGTCTCTGATGGTCAGCTCGATCCTATAGACATCATGCATTTTTAGGGTTTCATTATATGATCATTTGAAATTGCCTCCCCTTTTGTACTCATCTTTGATGTAGTCAATTTCTCCCTTTGTACATATTTGTTTCCCGTCTTGGGTTTCACGTAAATCCTATGTTCTTACTATGATTTTATATATTATCTATTCTCATTTTCGTAACAAATTGGTATCGGAGCGAGTTTTAATTTTCAGAGATGTCAACTATGAAATACGATATTTTGCTTTTGGATCATAACACCAGATTCTCGCTATGGCAAGTGAAGATGTTAGTTGTGCTCGTGCAGATGGACTTTGTTGACGCCCCGTTAGAGTTTGATAAATGCCTTCATCTTGGACGTAGGAAGAGATACAATATAAGGATTGAAAGCCCTATCTCAAATTCATCTTCATCTATCAAATCAAATACTACGAGACGTTCAAAAGGTAAAAATCATCGTTGTGTTATGGTAAAATTGAAGCAATTATGTACGACGAAAAGTCTTGCCAGTAAATTGCATCTGAAGCAATGATTGTATTCTCATCGCCTGACATAAGACATATCTATAGAAGATCACTTAACCATCTATATGGAAATTGTCTCTTATCGATAGACAAATAATGGTGAAGTACAATTAATAAGATTTAGGTTAATTTTATTGTATTCACTGCCCTCTTCACATATGAATTTGAGAGATACTATTTTATATAGTCGTGACACCCTGACCATGGATGAAATATATGATGCCCTATTTTCCAATGAAAAGTTGAAGCAGCTTGTGGTGGGAATTAGGTTCAGGCAGAGGGCCTTGTTGTTCATGGGAGGACACATGAGAAGATTTCTAGTGTTGACATGGGATAGATAAAAATCTAAAAATTGAGATAAAATTTGTAATTACCAAAAAATAAATAAATGGGCACATTAAACCAATAGCTATAAGTTGTAGAATAAGAATAAAAAAGCTATTGCAAATCAGAAGGAAAGCAATCAAAAAATTCTAATGAAGCCAGTGTTGCAAAAGATGAACACAATGATAGAGAATTTTTAGTTATTTTTAAGGGCGACTCCTGATTTTATGAGGATTGGATTTTTTATTTAGCTTGCACATTTCATATGGGTCCTAACTAGGACTGGTTTTCGACATATGAAATATTTTTCAAAGGTGTTGTGATAATGGGAAACAATGAACCTTACAAGATAGCTGGTTTTTGAATGGTCAAAATTAAATTGTTTGATGTGTTTGTCAAGAAACTTGGTGAAATGATATATACTCCAGACTTGAAGATAAATCTTATCTCTTTGAGTACTCTTGATTCAAAAGAATACAAGTACACCGATGAAGGTAGAGTCTTGAAAGTTAGTAAAGGTACTCCCATTGTGATGAAATGATGGAGAAAGTCTATTCTATTATATATCTTGTAGAGTTTTATGGTCATAGGTGATGTAGCTATCACCACTCCTTCCTTGTCAGACAGTGATGTTACTAGACTTAAGCATATGCGACTTGGGCATATTAGTGAGAATGAGATATGACTGAACTGAGTAGAAGAGGACTTCTTGGAAGGACAAAATAAGGTAAATTGAAGTTCTTTGAGCATTGCATTTCTGGAAGTAGAAGAGAGTTAGATTCACTAAAGGTATTCATAACATGAAAGGAATACATACATTCTAATCTTTGAGTAACGTTTAGCGTGTCTTCTAAATGAGGTGTTTACTATATGCTGCCTATTATTTATGAGTTTTTCAGAAGGTATTCTTCTTAAAGAAAAATAGTGATGTGTTTACTACATTCAAGGAGTACAAACCATGATTGAGAAATAGACATGGAAACAAGTAAAACGTCTCCACACTATAATGGTTTGGAGTTTGTTCAAATGAATTTAATTTCTACATATGAGAATGAATTTTGAGGTACTTGACAGTTCACGAGGCTTTGTAGTAAAACGGTGCAACAAAATGGATAAATGGGATTTTGATGGAGAAAGTATGTTGTATGCTCTCCAATTCTAATTTACCTAAGTCATTTTGAGCTAAAGCTGTTTCCATTGCTTGTTTTCTTGTTAATACACATCCTCAACTGACATTAATAAAAGGACTCCAGAAGAGGTATGGTCCGGTACTCATGCTAGTTACTCTGATTTGAAGATATTTAGACATCCTACATATGTTCATGTTGATAATGAAAAACTAGAACCCAGATCTAGAAAGTATCTATTTCTTGGTTATATGTCTGATGTTAAGGGAATATAAGCTATAGCGTCCAAAAATCAGTAAAGTCAGAATTAGTAGAGATGTTATCTTTGATGAAAATGCAATGCTTCATGATTTATTTTCTACAGTTTCTATTGATACTAATCAGTAGAAATTAAACACGTGGAGTTTGAGAATGGGTCAAGGTCTATATAAAAGTTTACATTTCAGTCTAGCTCAAAAGGATAGTGTTGCTTTGTCACCACCACCAGTGCCGCTATAGTATTCTACTACTAAAGACATACCTGGAAGAGATATTAGACCTCCACAGAGGTACTGTAAGGTTGATTTGGTTTCCTATGCTTTGAATATGGCTGAAGATATTGATTCCAGTGAAAAACCTTTTACTTACTCAGAGGCAATTAGTTGTGATGATTTTGGTAGGTGGATGATTGCCATGCAGGAGGAGATGAAGTCGCTTTATAATGGCACATGAGACTTAGTAAGATTACCCAAGAATAAGAAAGTTGTTCATTGCAAATATGTGTTCCATAGGAAAGAATGTACATAAGGTGTTGAAGAAGCCATGTCTAAGGCAAGACTAGTTGCAAAGGGCTTCAGTCAGGTTCCGGGTATAGATTTCACTGATATGTTTTCTCCGGTTGTAAAACATTGTTCAATTCGAGCTTCGTTTGGTATTGTGGTCATGCATGATTTTGAGCTTGAGTATTTTGATGTGAATATAACATTCTTACACGGAGAACTTGATGAAGACATCCACCTGCAGCATCTAGAGGATTTTATATTTACAGGAAATGAGAACTGTCTGCTTGCCAAAAAAATCTACTTATGGACTAAACAGTCCCTCAGATAGTAGTATGAAAGCTTTGGCTCATTTATGACTATTCATGACTTCAAAAGAAGTAGTTATGGTAGTTTGTGTGATGATGGATCATTTATATATTTACTCTTATATGTTGATGATATGTTGATAACAGTGAAGGATAAGGGAGAGATAAGAAAGGTGAAAGCCTGGCTTGATAAGGAATTTGAGATGAAAGAATGCTCAAAGAAAATGCTTAAAATGGAGATTCCGAGAGATAGAAAGGCATGCAAATTATAGCTAAGTCAAAAAGGATACAATGAGAAAATTCTATAAAGGTTCAATATGCATAATACCAAACACAATCAGATGATGAGATTGATTATATATTACGATTTCCATATTTAGGAGCAATGGGATCTCTCATGTAAGCTATGGTTTGTTCATGTCTAGATTTATCATATGCATATGCAGTCAGTGCAATCAGTAGATACATGGTAAATTTTGGTAATGAACATCGGAAAGCATTTCAATGGATTTTCAGGTAGTGGCTCAACTAATGTTTGCTTGCATTTTGGAAGAACTACAAATGAAGTTATTAGGTATGTTGATTTTGATTTTAATAGAGATCTTTTGCAGGATTTGTTTTTTAATATAGATGTTTGTACTATCAATTGGAAGGCTATTTTACATACTATAGTTGCGTTATCTACAACCAAGGTTGAGTACATGGCTATTAAAGAGGCTTGTGAGAAAGCTATTTGATAAAAGGAACTATTTGGTAAATTCAATGAAGATCTGCAGATTACTACAATCATTTGTGATATTCAGAGTGCTATTTTCCTCACGATAAATCAGATGTTCCATTTGTGATCATTTGTGCATGATATTATTGCTCATGGTGATTTTGTTGTGAGCAAAGTTGGTACCTAAGATAATGTTGTTGATATGATGACAAAGTCACTCCCTGTAGCCAATTTTGAGCATTGCTTAGACTTGGTTAGTATTTGTTACTAAGTTTGCCCTTAGGGGGCTCTTGTGGAAGAGGTGGAGAATTGTTTGTTGATGAGTGAAGTTTTATTACTTGCATCGAAATTCGTATTAAGATAGAGATTGTTAGAACATGGTGACCAAATTCTGTTTGGCCCAGCCCAAAAAGCTCGTGGTGCGACATGTGTGGTGAAACCAAAATCATGAGAATCTTTAGGGGTCTGTGGTAGTAGCAGAGTCTCAGTATAGCTGCAATTGAACTTCCTTTAGCTCAACTTTTCTATAATTTCGATTGGACACTCCTAGAAGGAATCAATCCAGATAATTTAGACATGACTAAGAACCCTGGAATAACCGCATCAAGAAAAGAAGACTTTTATGTAATTGCTATCCCTTTCAATCCATGACTTTGTCTACAATTAGATAATTTAAATAACTTTATTAATACGCTTTCATCAGAGATCATGTTTTTCTTCTTGTAATCAGATGTAATTACCTTTAACGATTTTTCAATGGCTTGGCATTTCTTATACAATTGATAAAAATGCATATATAATTTTTAGGTGCGGAAAAGTTATAGTTGAAATAGACCAATCTCAATCAACCGTCGAAATAATTCTTTTTCAAAAGTAACTGTATCGATCATCAATATTTTTGTTGGGTATTGACACTTGGTTGTCAAACAAATTAAATTGTAATTGTGGTTTCAAATATTGTAAGTCTAGTTTGGTTGCAAACCAACTATGACATGTGATGAATTGTATTAAAATATTGGGCAACTAGTACATAAGTTAAGGGGAGTTGCTTGTAGAAATGGTAGTAGCTGGCTGCCATATCTGTCCATATATATATGTGTGTGTGTGTGTGTGTGTGTGTGTGTGTGTGCGCGCGCGCGCGTGCTCCATTGTGGAGCTTGTTGTACAAGAAGATATACAAGAAAATCAATACAAAATATATTCAAAATGTAGTCTTCAAGAATTCTTGGACGTCTCCTCTGCTGGTGAATACCTGCAGAGTGAGTTTGTGTATTTTATGTTTTATACTTCTTTTACGTTTATGTATTTGATGTTTACACTGCCAATCTTCTCCCCACATTGAAACACCAGTTTGCTGAGTTATTAACTCCATTTCATTGAGCTTAAGGCAGCTCCAACTCCCTTGATCCGCCTTTTTCTTCACCATGAAGATGGTCATCGTGTAGAAGGATTCATCAAGCATTTCTTCAAATCATTGAGCTTGAACTTCCGCATTCAATGGAGAATCTGTTGAATCTCTCTTCTTTTATATTTTTAACATGGTATCAGAGCAATAAATGATTTTAAGGGTCAAAGAAAAACATTTCCAAAACGCTGCCAAACTCTGTGAAAATCAAATTTCAAAAAACTCCCTTATGTCTTGGTATTTTATCATTTTTGAGTACTCTTATGGAGAGTTGCCAACATGAAAGCAGTAAGGGGAAGATCCTTGGGATCAGGCCCTGTAAAGGCTTGCTATCTTCGAGCTCCTTGAAGCTCTGTTGTTTCAGCTCAAATCCTGGGAAGATCAAGAATCAGACCCAGTTAAAAAGTAGCGAATAACACTAGATTTTCGAGCTCTTTGAAGCTCTATTGTTTGGATAAGTAGCAGCCATTTTTGAAACCTTTTAGAGACAGCCCTCTTAACAATGGCTCAAGAACTCTTGGATAAAACCAGTTTAAAGGTACTGTGTTTCTGGTGGTGCAAATGACCATTGAAACCTTGGAGTGACAGCCTGAAATATGGCTTAAGGACCCTTGGTAAAAAACCAGGTGAAAGCTCTCCCTTGTAGTCTTAAAAAGTAGTCGAAGAACCTGTGTTTCAATGTTACAAAATGCTGGAAAAATCTAAGGCGTACCAGCAGCCTTCATTGGTTAAATGCTTGACCGTTTCTTCAAAAAAGGGATCATTTGATTCATTATTGTTCTTGCAAGTATTGTTCAAAGTTGAGAAACCAGACAACGGGAATTAAATAATGAAGTAGAAGCTGAAATCAGCTCAAAATCGTGTTTAAAATGATTGAATTTCAGTGGAGAAATCTGGATTTTTTAATGGCTGTAAAAAAAAATCGATATTCAGAATGTTGAAATACGGTAAGTGAAGAAATCTGGTAAGCTAATATATGGTAAGTGAAAATATTATCTTCAATATCCAGTAAGCTCATACCGTATCATAACATCCAGTATTTGTCTTCAAAAATCCAGTAAGTGCCAGCCAAAACCAATATCCGGTATGAATACAAAAAATCCGGTATGAGAATATTCCATCTTTGCTGAAATCCGGTAATTGCCAAGAATATGCTGAAATCCGATATATATTGAAAAAATCCAGTAAGTTGCCTAAATCCAAATCCGGTAAGTCTCAAACTATAAATCCGGTATTGTATCAAAATTTGGAAAAATCCGGTATTTCAAATGGCAAAGTTTTAGCACCATTTCAGCTACAGCAAGACCAAGAAAAATGAAGAATTTGAAGAACAAATTGATGAAGAATGGATCGAATTTTTTGAAGGACTTTGACACACAAAAAATTGTTTTCCAATCTAAGTGTCAAAGGGGAGTTTGTTGAATATTGACACTTAGTTGTCAAACAAATTAAATTGTAATTGTGGTTTTAAATATTGTAAGTCTAGTTTGGTTGCAAACCAACTATGACATGTGATGAAATGTATAAAATATTAGGCATGTAGTAGCCTAGAGGAGTGGCAAGTTGATGGTTTGTACAAGTATAGTCTTTCATATCTTTCTATATATATGCTCCATGATGAAGCATGATTATGTACAAGAAAACACACAAGAAAATCAATACAAAATATATTCAAAATGTAGTCTTCAAGAACTCTTGGATGTCTCCTCTGCTGGTGAATACCAGCAAAGTGAGTTTGTGTATTTTATGTTTTATACTTCTTTTATATTTATGTATTTGATGTTTAAACTGCCAATCTTCTCCCTCACATTGAAACCAAAAAGAGCTGAGTTATTAACTCCATTTCATTGAGCTTAAAGGTAGCTCCAACTCCTTCGATCCACCTTGTTCTTCACCATGAAGATGGTCATCCTGTAGAAGGATTCATCAAGCATTTCTTCAAACCACTGAGCTTGAATTTCCGCATTCAATAGAGAATCTGTCGAATCTCTCTTCTTTTATATTTTTAACAATTTTTCTGTTTTCTTTAATTTAAAATCTGTACGTATCCAGTAAATTTATATTGAGAACTTTATTAATCTGTTATAAAAATGATAGTACCTCAATTTCTCCTCCATCATAGTTAAGTTATAGAATCAATGGTAATAGTGTTGGAAAAATTTAAAATAAAATAAGTGGCAATCGTAACAATAAATTCAATTGGTTTCAATATTCTAATTAATTTTTCAACTGAATTGATGGTTAGAAAACCTATTGGCTATTATAACATATTTTATGTTAATGCAAAATTAATAGAAATTGAAATCGCCTCTCATCCTATTAAGATACAAGGAGGTTTCTTCTCCTTATTTCACACACCAAAATTTGAAAGTTCTCTCCTCTCTAATTTTCTTCCTTCTCTCTTTGTTTCAAATCTCTTGTTCTTACTAGCTTAGTTTTTTTGTTATAATT
Organism: Osmanthus fragrans; assembly: GCA_019395295.1. Classification (NCBI taxonomy): domain Eukaryota; kingdom Viridiplantae; phylum Streptophyta; class Magnoliopsida; order Lamiales; family Oleaceae; genus Osmanthus; species Osmanthus fragrans. The sequence continues at coordinate 16,304,486 of CM033346.1, read as the reverse complement.
CAACGATAGAGGTGTGAGCATTCTCAGTTCGCCTAAAGCAGTGACAATGTGACAAAGTCAGCTGCTTTCAACATTTGTATCTTGGAAGATAGACGTCATCCGTCGTCTTTCACTGTAGTGAAAGACGAATCTATTTTAAAAAAATTATGTACAACATAGATCTCAATTTCTTCCAATAATGCTACTATATCAACAACCAGATATCCTCTTTTTTTATTGTTACTCTATTCATTATAACAATTTTTTTCCTTTGTATTTTTCCTAGCAAATAGAATAAGATCGATTCTTCTATTTTCGGACACAATTTCCTAAAAACTTTCTGTACTACCTAAGCATCTACCATGCAATTTTTATTTTTATTTTTTAATTGTGGTTAGTTTTGTTTTGGACTATTATTTTTAATGAAAAATTCAAGTACCTATTTGGGAGTTTTGAGGTACTGGTTATAAACATTTTTTAAGTACCGATTTTGAAAGATTATGAATGGATTGATTTTGAATGATTTTAGTAGCGATTTTTAAAACATTTTAACCTATGTTTGAGAGTTTATGTACACTGGTTCTCAACATATTTCAAAAAAATAAATTTTTAAGTAAGCCCTCAGTTAAATTTTCAATCTATAGTTTCTTGTATGAAATCTTCTTACTCATAAGTGATATTTCACTTATATGTAATTTTTTAACATATAAGTTAATATTGAACTTAAAATGTTTAATAAAGTTAAAAACTTACTTAAAATTTTAAGTTAGTATTTTTTACTTATAAGTAAACTTTACAATTATAAGTTAATTTTGTACTTAAAAAAAATTACACATAAACAATTTTTTAACTATAAGTAAATTTTTATATTTTATAAGTGATTTTTTTTTTGGTCTTATTAGTAGCATTTTTACTTTATAAATGATTTTTTACACAATTTATTTTTTATCTTATAAGTAATATTTATTATAAGTAATTTTTAAAATTAAAATGTGATTTTTTGCTTATATTTTTTTTAGTTATTATATCTTTGTTTACAAGTTAGTTTTGGACATGTATATAACAATTAGAGATTGGCTTTTGCGGAATCGATCAGGGTAACAAATCTAATTCTACTTTATTAGCTTGAATATTGTAATTCTCGTTTGATTTATTTAACACTAATTTAAATTTTGTTATACAGTGCATATTGGGATGATGGAACTGGCAATGTCTATGGAAGAGACTTGTTGAAAACTATAATGGATACAACTAAAGATATGAATATTGCGGTGAGTAAAGTTTAGCAATCATAATCAATTTCATTCCATACTCAATATATCTAATTTACATCTATTTATTTTATTATAATCTTGATCTATAGTTAAAATTATTGAGGCGGCTGATTAATGATGGTTGCACCATTGTCTCTAAAAAATATGCAATTCTGGAATATAGATTTGAAAATAAATATACTGGTTAGTTGATGTGGCAAATAAAGATATAACGAGAAAATCCAAGTAACGATCTAGTGGATCTAACCATCTTAGAAGAATACATAAATGGCAAATTGCTAATGGCTGGTCCTCCATGGATAATGTACAATTATCTGTTCATTTCATGTTCATATCCAGGCAATAGTTGGTAACTTTTTATTGTTAATCGTTGTGAATGGAAATTCCAGATATATGATTGCAGTCACAATACCAAAAGAAATCAGGGTACATGCAAATGCAATATTCAATTTAGTCCAAACATTATTGATGTCTTCAGACATTTTCTCCAACAGACGAGATTTGAGGAAACATAGAAACAAACAAATAAAGTTGGAGATCATACCTTATGTACCTTGTACAAACAATGGGTGAACATTTAAAAAGTTTGTTATTTACTATAATATTTAATTTTCTGTTTAATTTGATTTTACATTTACTAAACTAATTTAGTGTAGCATAAAATTATTTCTTCTGCAGGTCAAATTGTACAATTTTTGTACTCAAATACATAGAATGCTTCTATCATGATTTTAGAGACTTGATGATGAAAGAGTTTGATATGACAGATTTGGGAAAGTTACATCATTTTTTGGGTATTGAAGAACACCAATCGGAAAGAGGAATTTTTATTACTCAAAAGCAGTATGCCAGAGAGATTCTAAAAAGGTTTAAGATTGAATTTGCAAACCTTGTTTCAACTCCATGCATTTTAGGCCAGAAACTCTAAAAAGAATGAAAATGAAAGCTTGTTAATACCACCATGTTCAGGAGTTTAGTGGAAAATCTGAGGTATCTCACACCCACAAGACCTGATATCATGTTTGCTATGACTTTAATAGGTAGGTTCATGGAAGCACCATATTCAAAACATTGGGAAGTTGCTAAAAGAATTTTACGATATGTGAATGGGACAATTGATTATGACATTTTTTTACCAAGCAAATGTTCCAATTACACTCTTTGGATACGCTAACAGTGATCTTACAGGAAGCGTTGATGATAGTAAAAGTACGTCGGGTTATGCTTTTAGCATTGGAAGTGGAGTAATTTGTTGGAGTTCGAATAAACAACCAATTATTGCTCTTTGAACAACAGAAGTTGAATATATTGCGGCATCTTTTGCCGGCTGCCAAATTGTATGGTTACTAGGCATTTTGGAGAATCTAAACCACAAGAAGGATGTTCCTACAACTCTTGTGTGACAATAATACAACAATTTCTATTACAAAGGAACCAGTTCTACATGGGAGGACTAAACACATTCGTATGAGGTATCATTTCTTGAGAGAGCTTGTTCATGATGGAATAATTCAAGTCAAATACAGTAAAACAGAAGATCAAGCAGCAAATGTATTTACAAAACCAGTTGGAGGTCAGAACTTCAAGAAACAACTTGCGAAACTTGGAATGAAAAGCAAATTTGGTTTACGGGAGGCAATGTTAGAAAATAAACCAAATTAGTGATAACTGATAAATTCAATAATCATTTACTGAACTTTATTTTAGTGTCTATTGGTATTCCAATAATTGATTGAGTAAGTTAAAAAGTGTCTTTGGATATGTAACAGACACATTAATTCGGATGCATTTCCTATGTCCTCTATATGTATAAATTAGAATGAAATCTGCAGTATTTTTTTGAAGGCAATAAAATTGAGTGTTTCTGATAATATAATTCCCAACTTTTCTTGCCTTCAATTATTGATCCATATTTTTTTTGGCTAATTCTTTGAAATCACGATGTGGAAGTAGACTTACAAGGTGCAAATGTCCAATTATTGCAACCGTTTAAGACCAGGTGGGAGTTTTCGGAGTTTTTGTATCAACTTTGGATTTCTTCCATTTGGTGAACAAGAGGAAGACCAGGGACATAAAGAGAGCAAAAGTAGAGTAACTAAAGAGAAATGTGATATCCATCTGTGTGAAAGAAAGAAGGGTTTAAATGCAATAGAGATTTAAAAAAAAAAAACTATATTTCTTTGATAGCTTTAAACGGTAAGGATGAAACACACTTCTGAAGGATAACTTGTGGATGATGATTAAGACTATATTTTTCCTCTTATTTTTCTTTTCTTTCGTCAACCGTTCTACACATTCAATTTATTGAGATGTTGAGGGGTGCTTCGGTTTGTTACTAGGAATTGGACTCATACGGGCATGAACATCTTGTTGTATAAAACCTATAATCACTTCCATGTTTAACTCCCTGCCCCATAATTTGTTCAGCACATTCTTATTTTGTTCATCAATATAAGATTTCACTAAACTTAATCTGGTATCCACATAAGATTGCATGTCCTGGTAGTGATTTTCTTGCCATTTTTGTTGCTGTTAGAAGAATTGTTTCTGGTTCTCAAGAATTGTCTGGTGATGAACTTCTTGTATTTTTTATTCCTCAAAATGTGTGCATTAAACAAACTCTCGTACAAACCTGAAACTACCGCATAAGATTGCATACTAGATTGCATGTGATCTTCTTGCCATTTTTGATATTGTTGAAATAGTTGTTTTTGGTTCTCAAGAATTGCATAATAGTAAGCTTATTGTTTTCTCCATTCTTTAGCAATGTGTGCTTTTAAGTTGTCGCACAAACCAGACATATTTGGCACTATATGTTGCCTGTACATACTCAACATTTCTTCTATTTGTTATTTGGTTACGTAGTTGGAGCCATCAGAAGCAGAATTAGACTCAACTCCAACTAAAGTATATGTCTTCGAAGTACCAGGAACATTCTTTTGTTGCACATGGATGTTATCTGAGATATGTTGAGCTTCATTGTCGAATTTTCCATTAACAATGTCATCTAATATACTATGTTGGTTGTCCAGTGGCGGTGAAAGAGTTCTGTATCATAGTGTTTGTAATACTTCTTCTGTGGGTGTAACACTGTAACTAATTGAATATATTAATTGTAATGAAATGTTGAAATGATTTTATTGAATTTCTTTTTTAAAAAATCATACATTTTGAGTAATCAAAAAATTGCTTAAGCATTTTCTTCGTCAATATTTTATATAGCTTCCATTTGTACATTCGTGGACTCTTTAATGTTTTGTATCTACGGCTTCCAATTTTTTGTTTAAATCTAGAAATGCTTAGTATATCCAGTACGGCAATATAATTTATTTTTTAAAAAAAAAAATTAGATGTATACAATTTATTTCTTATACAAATAAATTATACATAATAAATCAATAAAAGAATAGGAGAAAAATACTTGGAATTCAAGTAGATATCCATGTAATGAATACTTACAATCTTTTTGTTCATTTTGTTGCATCCTTTGTACTCTTTCCAGTTGTGATTCTTGCAGCGAGTTTAACAAAATAAAATATGCCTTATGACCCCATGGATACAGAAGAAAGTCATCAAGGTGATCAACCATGTCAAGAGTTTTGTAATCAATGTATCTTCCAGTTGGTTTCAAAACACACTCTACCAACATAACCGATCACAGCATAAATTTATCGTCTTGATCTTCACATATGTGGAATGCTTCAAAAAAACATTCTCATACTAATTATTTTTCTATTATTAAAGTACTGATTTTTAAGCCGATCATTATTAAAATCAAGATTCATAGGTGTTTTATGGCAAGGTAATCTAGCAATAAGACCAAATTCTTGCATCCCAAACCAAGCAAAATGGCTATCTGGCCACACCCAGACTTCATTGTTTTTGCTACAGTTCACAAGCCTCATTATAAATTCATTTATTAATTTACTACTAAATTGTTCTTCTTCTGCTCCATAAACAACTCCATAGATAAATCCATAAAAATTACTACACAATAAAGAAACTTGTTGGTCTGCATTTATATGTTCTATAAAATCTTCAAGGTAATGATGATTTGGAAAATTGAGTGGTAGTAGCAGAAAACCATTGAATTGGAGACATTATGTATTCTAAAGACAGCTGCTAATTATAATCAAAGAAAACATTTTTATTATTATTATGAATATAAGCAGACAACAAAAAATAAAAATTCGAAAAAACAAAATTTCAAGAGTGATCTCCACAATGCGCAGAGCACAAAGATCCGCGCGCAGAGTGATCTCCGCCCAGATCTGAGATGAAATGTCGATTTACCTTTATTCAATGGCTAATTGCATGGGTAGTGGCAGTGACAACGTCTTCTAGGGCTTCGTTGGATTAGGAGATTGCTGGTGAAATAATGAAGTAATCTTTGGATAATTGATTGATGAAAGCTTAAATAGTTTTTTTTTTTTTTTTTTTTTTGAAACACGGTTATGTCACATGTTCACACATATAGATTTAATTTCAATCACTATAGTTTCTTTTAATCAATATAATAACAGTATTTTAAGTTATAAACATCCCTTTAATTTAAAATTTGTTAAAAAGATATCCAAAATAATTTTACATTAGCTATAAAACATCCAAAATTCTCTTGCTTTCTTTTAAATGCTCTTTATATATTTTTATTTATCTGTACTTACATTATATTATATATATCCATTCAATTCAAGTTACTCAATTAACTATATTTTAGTAGTTTATTTTACATACTCAAGCAAAAAAAAAAAAATTGCATTCCTGCCATTACCATACTTCTGCTAATAATAATGATATAAATCGTCTAAGCCCATACCTAAATCCATTTTCAGTACTGCCTGTTAAACAAAGCCATACTCTTCTTTACTAATCAGGAATTTTCAAATATCTCATTGTAATGCAATCCTTCAAAAATCTCAACATACGCACGTATATGTATCTGTCTATATATATTTGTATGTGTATTTTGCAATCTTCTTCTCATCACATCATCAAATAAAATACTTCTACTCTTGCACTTGCACTAGAGCTTCACATAAATCTTGAGTATACATTTTTTTGATTGCATATCTTTTTTCTTAAAATTATTATAACATTTGTCTTCAAAAAAAAAAATTATTTGTTGTATATTTTATTTACTCAACAACTTAAATTTTATGCAAAAAAAGACTGAAAAATCAGGCTAATTCCAACTATCTATCCAGGGCAAAGAGACTGCTAAGGTTATTGTGGTGAAAAAAAAAGTGCCCCAAAACTAGCTCGGAATGGTGCTTCCATGTACTTGAAGATGACACTAATTGACACCTAGGTATATTCTTCATACACATGTTAAACCTTTAAAACACACTTCTATTCCTTTATCTCTCTTTTTTTTTTTTTTTTTTTTTTTAAGTATTACTACACTAGATAAAAAAAAACTTGAATAGATAAAAAAAAATCTTGAATAGATAAAAAAAATCTCGAAGAACCTGCACTCTTCCATTTCCAATTGAAACTCCACATTCTTTACTTTGCACCAATATTTCTTAACTCAGCATGCGCACTTGTTTACATTCTCATTACATAGAATCTAACATTTCTACTAATTTGAAAATTTTACTTTGCTTGCTACATCTATTACATCCCAAGTCTAATTATTCTGTTGTCTCTTACTGAAGAATGGACATAAGGTGCAAGCTACATTTTTTTATTCCAATATAACAGCTCTGGAAAATCGATTAGTTCTATCCAAAACAAACCTAGGCACTGTCTAGTACCGCTTTCTTCCAATTTTCAACAATTAATTGATCGTTTTTACCGCAGAATGGAGCCTACTTTGCTAGCAAAATCTGACATTGTAAAAATGAACTACCGAAGAAACCCAGATGTCATGCAAAATGAAGTACATATTAAGGGCAAAAAAGTCATTCTATCATAAAGTGGTCTACTATTGCAGCTGCCATGTCAAATTTACTTGGAAAATGATGAAAAACAACGGTCTAATTTTTACTTGGCAACGGTTGAAATTACAATTTTTAGTGCTACCAGACAGGGTCTTAATATCTAACGAAGCTGTGAAATGTACACCGCCTCAATTCAGAGAATTTATTGGTCAATTCCAATGGACTATTTTCGGAACAACCAGGATACACGAAAATTGAGAAGACCACGGTGACCATCTGTCTTCTGTATAATTGTTTACTCTTTTCCATGAGATGCATGAATACATGGATTCAAATACAGACATCTGTAATTTTTAATTTCTTTCTTTAACAATTATTCTTTTCTCTCTTTAAACAAATACAACTACTAATCATTTATCTTTTTCCTTTTAGCCATCCTTGGAGCAGCTATTGATGTTCGACCACAAAGACTGATTCAAACACACTTTGGGTCACAATCTTATGTTCATGATGTCATTCTTGTTGACAACAAGTTTGCACTACCATTTCTCACTTTATTTTTTCTAAATTCAGAATTGTATTTACACTATTTCAGTTTTAACAAATTTTCACAATTTTTAGGTTTCAGATAATACTTTTAACTATATGGAATGGTTTCGTTGAAAAGGAATGCACTGTTATTTCAAATAACTTGACCAAGAAACCCATTGTTGTTGGAAAGCAACTGAAAGTAACATCTTTCAATGGTACTTTTTACAGAAATATGTAAATCATATAAAATAAGATTTTGCATATTAATAATTATATATATCATCATTTTAAAAAAAATCTCATTGTATATGTGATAGGTCTTTCGTTGTTGTTGGGTTTCCTAGGCTCAGGAACACCCTTTCAATCGACGCAAATCGCCCCACCAAGAGAGAGAGAAGAAAAACTCGGCAAAGAACCCCTCCAACGCCTCCTTCACCGCCGTTCACCACCACCACTTCTTAGCCTCTCTGTTTAGGCCCAAGTCTCACCAAGAAAATCACAAGAGAAACTTACAGTATAAGGAAGAACCAGTGTCTTCTGTGGAAGGAGAGAAGCCGGCCGAAAATATGGAGAGAATGTGTTCTAAGAGTGAGAGAGACCCTTTAAAATGATCACATATCAGTCAAGTCTACCAACACAAAGGGGAGTGGCCTATATCTCGAAAAACACACAGGAAGCTTCTCAAGTAAACCAAACAAAGTATCTCACATTGACCAAATCTCGACCGTCCAATTAATCCAAGGGGCCACAATCAAACTAGAGTTAAGAGAACCATATATTCTCACATTCTTCACCTTGGTTCTCATAACACTCTCTCTCGGCTGCGAATTTGCACATGGAAGAATTGTTCATCATCATCGCCCACTACCTGCAAGAAAAATTAACCCGTATCAATATGTAATAAAGATAAGCATAATTTAAATTTACCTGCAGGTAGAATTTTAGTTCCCACATCAGAGGGATTCCAATCAGTGTGAATCTTAACAAGTTTAACTTCATTTTGAGACAATTTCTCACGAATAAAATGATACTTTACCTCAATATGTTTAGATCTTTCATGATAAACAGGATTTTTACAAAGCAATAAAGCACTTTGACTATCAGTAAACATAACAGGTATATCATGCATGAAGTTCAATTCTTTTAAGATTCCTTTTAACCAAGTACATTCCTTAACCGCCTCGGTTATGGCAACATACTCTGCCTCAGTACTTGACAAAGTAACTAAAGGCTGCAGCTGTGACTTCCATGTTATACAATTGTCACCTAGGGTAAAGAAGTATGCTGTAGTTGATTTCCTACTGTCTTTATCACCAGCAAAGTCAGCATCAACATAGCCTTTTAAAGTTAACCCCTCAGATCTTTTCTCATACACAAGACCTAGATTTAATGTACCAACAATGTACCTTAACAACCATTTCAAACTTGCCCAATGGGGCTTTCCGGGGTTGGACATAAATCTGCTCAAAAAACTTATAGCATATGCTAAGTCGGGTCTGGTTGTTATCATAGAGAACATAACGGAACCTATAGCATTGGAGTAGGGTATGTTCCTCATTTCTCTAAATTCCTCCTCAGTTTTAGGAGACTGTGCACTAGAAAGATTCATGTGAGCTGCTAGGGGAACGTTCACAGATTTTGATCCATTCATACCAAATTTAGTTATGACTTTGTTCAGATAGGCTTCTTGGGAAACAACAAGTCTATTTTCAGCTCTATCTCTCTTTATAACCATCCCCAAAATCTTCTTAGCACTCCCCAAATCTTTCATATCGAATTCTGATTTTAAAAGGTTCTTCATCTTAGTGATTTCTGTCTTACTTGAACTTGCTAGAAGCATGTCATCTACATACAGCAACAAGTAGACCTCACAGCCCTCCTTACTATCATTATAGTACAGGCATGCATCATATTCACTCCTTTTAAAACCTATCTTAAGTACATAGGTATCGAACCTAATGTACCACTGTCTAGGGCTTTGTTTAAGCCCATACAGAGATCTTTCTAATTTGCACACACAGTTTATTTTACCCTCCACCTCAAAACCTTGAGGCTGACCCATGTAAATATCCTCTTCCAATTTTTCATGTAGGAAGGCAGTCTTAACATCTAGTTGTTCCAGTTCCCAGTTGAAATGAGCAACCAATGCAAGAATCAGTCTAATTGTTTTGTATTTTATCACAGGAGAGAATATCTCATTGTAATCAACCCCCTCTTTTTGAGTAAACCCCTTGGCCACTAGTCTGGCCTTATACCTAGGAGGATCACTAGGATTATTTCCTTCTTTCAATTTGTAAATCCACTTACATTGAACTATCCTATGATCCTTAGGTCTATTAACCAACTTCCAAGTTTTATTCTCCATTAAAGATCTCATCTCTTCCTGCATAGCTTTAAGCCAATTTTCAGAACATTTTCCATTCACGGCTTCTTCAAAACTATCAGGTTCTATCTGGTCAAGGGCTTCACCTGAAACTAAGGCAAAATCAGTCATGTTTAGGGATTCATATCTAGGATTTGGCCTGATCTGCCTCCTCCCCCTATCCCTAGTAAGCTGATAATCTTGATTAGGTGGCTGATCATTAAAATGTTCAACTTCAACAGGTTCAGTGTTTTCTTGAAGTTCAGTCACCCCTTCAGTTTCAGTTTCAATTACATTTTCATTTTCAGGCTCTTGATGTATAGGGTCATTAGCCTCATTCCCAGGTGTAGGTGAATCAAGCTTAGTAAGCTTCACCTCAGTCTGAATACTCTTCTCAGTTTCAGTTTTGTTGGTTTCATCAATTTTCTGTTTTAGACAGGGCATCTCAGATTCATTAAAGACTACATTCCTGCTGTTAATAATCTTAATACCTTGAACCCCTAAAACCCAAAGCCTATAGCCTTTCACACCCTCGGGATACCCTAACATCACACACTTGACCGCTCTCGGCTCAAGTTTTCCTTCAGATTGGTGTGCAAATGCAGCACATCCAAACACCCTCAAGTGTTCCAGATTTGGAGGCTCTCCCGTCCACAACTCCTGTGGGGTCTTAAACCCTATACTGCTGGACGGAGACCTATTAATCAAGTAAGCTGCAGTACTTGCAGCTTCAGCCCAAAAGCCTTTCGCAAGGCCAGAGCTAATCAACATACACCTAACTTTGTTCATTATGGTCCTGTTCATTCTCTCAGCGACCCCATTCTGTTCAGGTGTGTATCTAACAGTTCTGTGTCTTGTTATGCCTTTCTGCTTACAGAAGTTATCAAATTCAAAATTACAGAATTCAAGCCCGTTATCAGTTCTCAAAGTTTTAAGCTTCTTTTCTAGCTTATTTTCCACAGACTTTAACCAAATTCTGAATTTTTCAAAGGTTTCCGACTTAGCCTTCAAAGGGTAAATCCAAACCTTTCTTGAATAATCATCCACCAAGGACAAGAAGTACTTACTCCCACCAAATGTGGAGTGCTTCTCCGGACCCCATAAATCAGCATGGACATAGTCCAATGGTCCGCTGGTCCTATGAGAGCTAGCTTCAAAGCTCACCTTATGGGACTTACCCAAAACACATGTTTCACAGAAATCCATTGATTCAATATCATCCTTTCCAAGCAATTTCTGATTATTTAAAGCTTTTAGCCCTTTAAACCCAATGTGACCCATTCTGTTATGCCAAAGTTCAGTCTTGTCTTTACTCACAGTAAGAATACTAGAATCAAGTGGTATTTCAGTTCTACCCTCCAGATAGTACAACCCATTCCTTTTAGGTCCTTTCATAACTATGAGAGAACCCCTCATAATTTTCAAAATTTTGTTACAAGACTTGAAGGTATATCCCTCATCTTCAAGAGAACCTAAGGAAATGAGGTTCCTCTTTAAATTAGGAACATATCTTACATTTCTAAGCTGCGTGACGGCCCCATCGTACATCCTGATGGCTATGTCACCAACTCCAACCACATTTTGAGAATTATTGTCCCCCATGTAGACCTTCCTAGATTCAGTCTCTTTATAGTTATAGAACCAAGACTTCTCAGGGCACATATGAAAAGTGCACCCTGTGTCTAGGATCCAATTTTTATCAAATTCTTCCTCGGACACATTAAGGACATGCAGACTGTCAAATTCAGAAACCATGGCAGCATTATCTTGATCAGAATTGTTCGGGTCTCTTTGTTTTCTTTTCCATTCAAAGCAGTCTTTCTTGAAATGTCCCAACTTTCCACAGTGATAACATTTCTTACCGCTTTTATCTTTTGATTTGGATCTCATTTTAGATTTTCCTCTCCCCTTCTTGTTATGGAAGTTATATTCTTTCTTTTCAGATCTTCCCCTAACAAATAAGCTTTCTTCACGAGAGTGAGTTCTATTGTCTCTTTTTAATTCAAGTTCCCTTGATTTTAAGGCATCTATGACAATAGCTTGGGTGAGAGTGTCCCTACCATATCTTATGTCATTTTTCATTTCTCTGTAAGATTCGGGCAAAGAATTTAGCAATATGACAGCCAAATCCTCATCGGCAAATTTTTTGTCATTATGAGCCAGACTCTTAACAATTATGCTAAAGTCACTCAAATTCCCCTCAACATCCTTCCCGGGATCCATCTTAAAACTAAACAGTTTCTCCAACAAATATATCTTGTTAGGCAAAGTTTTAGTTAAGAACAAGGCATCTAGTTCAGTCCATATAGTTCTAGCAGTTTTAGCATTATCAACTTGTCTTACAATGTTATCAGATAAATGCAAAAAATAATAGAACTATAAGCAATTTCATTCATGTCTTCAATTTCATGTGGTTTAGCCTTTAACTCATCAGAATAAGTAGAAGGATCATCGAGAGCTTTAGCAACTCTCTGTTGGACCAAAATAGCCCTCATTTTCTGTTTCCAAATCGAGTAATCCCCCTTTCCATCGAATTGCGATAATTCGACCCTCGAACCCATTACAGATTCTGTAAAAGAGTGGCCTGTACTCGTGGACATAACAGAAAAGGTTTTGAAAAAATCTTTTCCAGATGATCAATATATGAATATAAATGCCGAGTTAAAACCAATTTTCAGAAATGAAGTACAACGATGAAATAATCCGTTCACAAAACACAGGTATATAATGCAGGTAAATATGCTTCCAGGTTACAAATTAATCAGGAGAATTCAATCCACAAAATTCACAAACGTGCAACCAAGCAAATGTGCATATACCGGTAAGAGTACCAAACCTAACCTAACGGAGAGTTTGGAATAATCTTACCAAACTACTGTTGAAAAACAATAATAATACCACCAGTTTCAGAATCGAACTGCCGTAGATATCAAGCCAGGGGCAAAATCGTCCAACTTTTTATGTATAACCTGAAATACTAAAATAAACTCATTAATACGTTCAGCAGGTTAAAATAAAAATTCTGCCCGAAAAAACCTCACCGGATCATGTTTTTTCTTCACAGATCATGTTTTTTCTTCTTGTAATCAGATGTAATTACTTTTAATGATTTGTCATTGGCTTGGCTAAACGATGCATATACTATTTTGGATTTTGGAGAAGTTATAGTCAGAACAGACCAATCTCAATCCACCGTCAATTTAATTCTTTTCCAAAAGTAACTATATTTGATCAACTGTATTTTTCTGTTTTCTTTAATTTAAGATCTGTATGTATCCAGTAAATTTAGGTTGCTAACTTTGTTGATCTGTTACAAAAATGATAGTTACTCAATTTCTCCGCCATCCTAGTTAAGTTATAGAATCAATGGTAATAGCACATAGGCCTGGGCATTTCAGAACCGAATCGAACCAAAAATTTTCGGGTAGTGAGTAGACAGAATCGTCGGGTCTAAATATAATTTTGGAACCGTTCGGGTTCGGTTCGGTTCGGGTTTATTCGGTTCCATACTATAATTAATTTTTTTAACATTTATAACAATACTACAGTCTGACATGTTTAATCTTAACTTTTACAAATTGATGTATTCCAATTTAAAAACATATAAATAACAAGTTGTCCAATAAAATTAATTTACCAATGTATACAAATAACAAAAAGTAGACAGTAAATTAGTAATGCTAAAATATCGGTGATCCATATAAATTAGAAGTCATAGGCTCGTAGAGATAAAATATTTTAAAATATTATTAATACAGTAGTACTTACCAACTATTTGATTTAACCATCAATTGTTTGACTTGTCATACTAGATACTAAAAAACTCTAAAAGAAAAATTGAAAAATCAAAATTAACTAACATAAATAAACTAAAAATTGTTCAACTAATAAGATTTAATAAGAAAAAAATATAATATATATTTTATTACTTGTCTCAATATCCTCATAGAACTCAGTGTCTTCAATGCAAACTCTATTAGCACAAGATCAGTTCGTCTTCTATTTTTGGACATTACTTCCTAAAGAGTTTACATATTAGCCCTTGTTTGATTCTCATTTTTTTTTCAAAATTTTTTTTTCTCTCTTTTCTTTTGAACCACACATTCTTCAATAAAATAATATTACATACAAACCCAAAACTTTTTCTTAGTTTTTAATCACACATTATCCATCAAACAACTATTTAAAATGCATTATTTCACAAAGAATGGGAATCAAACGGGAGCATCTACCTTGCAAAACTTCAAATGTCTATTTTTATGAGAAACTTTGCTAACAATTTAATATTGTAATAATTTCCATGTCTCAATACATTGGATTATCGAGGCTTGTTTGTGATTTTGAATGAGTGATTATCGAGGCTTGTTTGTGATTTCATCTTTTACAGATTACACAAGTCAACATTCTAGGGGGATTGTTCAAATTCGAATGGTTGAGGACAAATCTAGATTCATACAACACTTCTAGATTTTTAACCTTGGCTACAAATTTTCTTTTTTCTTTCCCCTATGAATAATACACGCCAATTGAAAAAACTCGACAAAATGGACGATCTTGAAACTAGAACCTCGTAATCCAAAAATCTATTCCACTACCACTTCACTTGAGCCTAATCAATAATAATCCTCAAATTTATGATAAACGGAAAATGAACACGTGCATTGCATTGCAACTTTTGTTTCATCAAAACCATATGTAAAAGTGACATCAAGGGGATGTTTGATAAATTGGACAAAATTAATTTTCCAAATCTCTCTCTATAAGTAGATTAGACTTGACATTCAATAACTTGAATAACATTTGACAAGATTTTAAATTTTTTTCTTCATTAAATATTTTATTCAATCTTATTCCATCAACTTCAGTGAACATGCTATAAATTAATTCTCTCATGGATTAATTGGAGAAAACATGAAAAGTATTTAAGAAAGTCTCCATTTTAATTTGTAATTACTGTAGTAGGATTTTTGTCGAAGTAAATAACAAGGCCTCCAAATAGATACAAAACAAAATGAAAAAAGAGATGAAGAAGACTCGAATAGCAAAGAATGCTATCCTAAAAACTTTATTTGCGTCCTCTCGATAATGAGAATGCTAAAGGACCAACACAAAAATAGTTTTAGCGGATTTCCATTCTTGTAACTGGGTTGTAAACAACACTTTTGAAACCCAGAAATAAAGAACAAAATGAGAGATATATAAGCAATTCTAAGAGAATTTGGAGAGAGTTTTGGGGAGAAGATATCAAAACATAATAGAGAATTTGATTGCCTTTAAACCATGAATTCTATCTCTATTTATAGAATTCCTTTATATACTTTCGTATAGGTGTCAACTTTTCTCAAAAGATGGAAGTTTGAGGTTGAAAAGGTGTTAGATGAGTTCAGAAAAACTGTCTAACGGTCAATTTTTTGAACCATGCGATCGCATAGGCCAAATCTATGCAGCCGCATGGTTATAGCAAGGCTGCCATCAGAGTATTCTGACGAAGCCATGCGGTCGCATGGTTCATTTTCCGCCAGTCCTATTTTTCTTTTTTCTTTCTTTTTCTTTCTTTTTCTTTCAACCTCATTTCATCAATTCTAATTTGAAATATTTGAACAACACATTTTATATAACAATCCCTCACTTGTTCAAATATTACAACTCAAACTTAGAATTATAAATGATGTCACGCATAGGATAAGGTATCTTTCGATTTAAACCTTACATTAGTGCTAACTTTGCAAAGTAATATCGAGATTCTTTTGAACCAATTATCCCTTATGACATTATCGGCAATATTACACACCTGAACATTCTATCTCAATATATTCTACACAATTTTACTTTGGTGCGTTAATGGCCTTGCACCCATCCTTATTCATGAACTTTTCAGAAAGTAACTCCAACTTTCCTTGAAGCGGCACCACTTCTAAGTTCATATAGGAGAAATTCTTACAGTCATGTCTTGGTTATGCTTTAAAGACACTTGTACTATATACTGAATTTCTTTAAGTTTTATTCAACCCTCTATACCATAACCCCAACACTTATATCTTTAGGATAGAGCTTTTAAATTATATATGCTAAGTGTTGTAATCAATTCACTTATCAAATGACTTGTTGTTATCCTTTGAACCCATAAATTACTCATTTAGTAACAATATGTAGGGTTGCCATCATTGATGAATTTATTTAAGGAGTTTAAGCCTTATCCTACTCGATGTTGATCTTACCAACTCTTTGGTAAGTGGTTTTGTAAATGGATCAGCCAAATTCTCACTTGATCTTACATATGTAAGTGATATTTTTCCATCTTTTATCAATTTTCTGATATAATCATGCCTTAGACTCATATGTCTAGACTTTCCGTTGTAAACTGCACTATAAGCCCTTGCTAGAGTAGCTTGACTATCACATAGTATAGATATTGAAGACTCATTCTTCGTATCTAATGGAACTTCATAAAGAAGATCTTTTAGCCACTCTGCTTCTTTTCCAGTTTCACCTAATGCTACAAATTTTGATTCCATTGTAGAATGTGTAATCATTGTTTGCTTCTTTGATCTCCAAGAAACTACACCGCCTACAAGAGTGAACAACCAACCCGATGTTGATTTGTTTTCACTAGCACTTGATATCCATCTAGCATCAAAATATCCTTCAAGTATAGCTGATAAATTAGAATATTGGAGTCCAAGATTTTTGATTCTCTTTAAATAACCAAGTACCCTTCCAATGTTCAACACTTGGATTACTTGTAAACTTACTAAGTTTACTTACAGCAAATGCAATATCCGGTCTTGTACATTGTTCGGCATATATTAGACTACCGATTGCACTTGCATATTCAAGTTGTCCAATATCTCTTCCAACATTCTTCACAAGTTTGATACTTGAATCAAACGAAGTATTTGCATCTTTAATGTTCAAATGTTTGAACTTCTCAATTACATTCTCAATATAATGTGATTGAGTTAAAACAAATACCAAATTATTTTTGATCACTTTTATACCCAATATGGTATCTACTTGACCAAGATCCTTCATTTTGAATGTTGAAGATAGAAACCTCTTTGTTTCCATAATATCATCCATGTGATCACTTATAATCAACATGTCGTCCACATATAAACATACGAAGACAATATAGTCATCACGTTTTAACATATAGATATTTATCTACCGTATTATGCAAAAAAACCAAAAGACATGATAGCATTATCAAATTTCTCATGCCATTTTTTTGGAGCTTGTTTTAAACCATATAAAGATTTTCCAAGTTTACAAACTTTATTTTCATTTCCCGGAAGAATGAAACCTTCCAGTTGTTCCATGTAAACTTCTTCATCTAATTCTCCATTTAAGAATGCGATTTTAACATCCATTTGATGTACACACAAATCATATATAGAAGATAATGCGAAAAGAATTCTAATAGTAGTAATTCTAGCTACGGGTGCATAGGTATCAAAATAATAAATTCCCTCTTTTTGTTGAAAACTTTTGGCAACTAACCTTGCTTTGTAAGTTTGGATTAAACCATCGGTATTGTATTTCCTACGAAATATCCATTTACAACCAATAGCTTTTGATCTATCCGGTAAGTCAACAATCTTCCAAGCATTGTTGGACATTATAGAATTCATTTCATCATTTTAGCATCTTTCCAAAACGTGCTATCTCCAAAAGTCATTGCTTCTTTATAGGTTTTAGGATCACTATCAATCTGAAGAACATAAGGAATAGTTCTTACTACATCTTCTCTACTTGCTTCAACCAAGTGTAGAGAAATCCGTTGAGAATCAATCTCATCATGTCCTAATACCTTCTCTTTACGAGTTCTCTTGTTTCTTCTAGGTTCATTGGACTCATTTACATCTTGAGGAGATGTTTCTAGTGATTTGTTAGAAGTAGAAATTTCCTTTTGAATTTCCAATGGATTTTGAGCAATTTCTTCCATACTTAATAAATTCTCAAAGAAACTCACATCTCGTGATTCTATAATAACATTGGATGTTAGATCAAGTAGCCTATATGCTTTACTATTTATTGCATATCCAACAAAAGCACTCTTGATCCTTCTTGGTCCCAATTTAGTTCTTCTAGGATTGGTATTTTTATAATAAGCTAAACACCCCCACACTTTGAAATATCCAATGTTTGGTTTTCTTTCTTTCCACAATTCATAAGGAGAAACTTTTAGTTTATTTGAAGGAATTCTATTACCTAAATGACATGCAGCAAGTAATGTCTCTCCCCATAAATTATTAGGTAATTTAGACCTTATTAACATAGCATTTATCATCTCAACTAAGGTTATATATTTCCTTTCTGCTAGACTATTTTGTTCCGGTGTTCTAGGTGCACTACATTGATGTATTATGTCATATTCTTCACAAAAATGTCAAATTCTTTAGAAAAGTATTCACCACGTCTATCACTTTTAAAAATTTTAATCCTTTTATTCTTTTGATTTTCTACTTCTTTTTTATATGTTTTAAACATATGAAATGTCTCATCTTTATGTTTCATTAAATAAACATAACAAAATCTAGAGTAATCATCAATGAAAGTTATGATGTATTTATTACCTCCTCTTGTTAACATGCCATAAGTTCACATATATCGGTATGAACTAAATCAAGTAAGTTAGATGATCTCTCTACACTTTGAAAAGGTTTTTTAATCATTTTTTATTCAATAAAAATTTCACACTTATCAATTTTAGTTAATTCACATGGTATCATTCCACATTTCCATTCTATGTAAAGTAGAATATCCTATATGCCCTAATCTATCATGCCATAGATTTAAAGTACAAACAAAGTAAGAAGAATTCATTGTATTAATATTGTCAATAGTACATAGCTTGACCATTCCATCAGTAGAATAGCCTTTTCCAACAAAGTAACCATTGCGGGATTGTACAAGTTGTCCTGACTCATAAACACTTTTAATACCAGATTTTCCCAACAAATCCCCACTTACAAGGTTCCTATTCATATCCGGTACATGTAAAACATTAGTAAGAGTTACAACTTTTCATGATGTGAATTTTAATTCCACATTCCTTTTGCCTATGTTTTGTTGACCATCATCGATGTCTTGATATGTCTTGCAAAGAGACTTGTCATAGCAAACATGAATGGTGGCGCATGTGTCATTCTACCATCTCGAAATTTTTCTTTTGACAGCATTTACTTCACTTATAGTAGCAACTATTTCATATTTGTCAATGAAATTTACCTTGCTTTGTTTTCTATGTCGGCAATCTTTTGCAAAGTGGCCAATTTTTTCACATCCAAAGCATTCTCCATTAGGTTTCTTTTTGAATTTGTTGTTGTCTTTAGTAAACTTTATTTTGTTTACTTTGATGACTTTGTTGTTCTCCACGTTGTTGGCCTTGGAGGTGTCAACATGAGAATTTTCATTTCCATCTCTTACCTTTGACTCTTCCTTAATTCAGAGATGTTTTTGAACTTGCTCCAATGAAACGTCTTCGGAGCTATGAAGAATTTTCTTCCTAAATCATCTCCAAATAGAAGGTAATTTAGCAATAATTGCTCCTACTTGAAATGATTTCGAAAGTTCTATCTTCACCGCTTTCAATTTATTCACAATGACTTGCAATTCATGTACTTGGGGGCAATAGAGGAATGTCATCTAAAAATTGGAAATCAAAGTACTTTGAAATTAAGAACTTTTTAGTACCTTCTTCTTCAACCTTGTACTTATTCTCAAATGCATTCCAGATTTCTTTTGTCGAAGTTGTGTTGGTGTATAAGTCATAAAGACGATCCAACAATGCATTTAAGATGTGGCCACGACATATAAGTTCATATTTTTCACGCTTCTTTTTATCCACCCTTGATTGTTCGGAGTCTTTGTTGGATGGTTCGGGTAGATCTTCCAATTTTGGATCAAGTATGTAGAAGATTTTGAGCGCCGTTAACAAAAATTTAATCTTGTCTTGCTACCTTGTAAAGTTTGATCCATCAAACAGGTCTAACCTCACCAAGTTTTGATTCATAAGTTTGATTGTAGTCATGGTTGTATCTCCTTCGGTTGCCATTGCACAAAATAAAGTTTTTAGATTGTTGTAGGATTTTCGTCGAAGTAAATAACAAGGCCTCCAAATGGATGCAAAACAAAATGAAAAAAAAAAATGAAGAAGATTCGAATCGCAAAGAATGCTATCCTAAAAACTTTAATTACGTCCTCTCGATAATGAGAATGCTAAAGGACTAACACACGAATAGTTTTAACGGATTTCAAGTCTTGAAACCGGGTTGCAAACAACACTTTTGAATCCCAGAAATAAAGAACAAAAGGAGAGATATATCAACAATTTTAAGAGAATTTTGAGAGAGTTTTGGGGAGAAGATACAAAGGATAATAGAGAATTTGATTGTCTTTAAACCTTGAATTCTATCTCTATTTATAGAATTCCTTTATACGCTTTCGTATGGGTGCCAAATTTTCTCAAAAGATTGAAGTTTGAGGTTGAAAAGGTGTTAGATGAGTTCAGAAAAAACTGTCTAACGGTCACTTTTTTGAATCATGCGGCCGCATGGTTATGACAAGACAACCATCAGAGTATTCTGACGAAGTCATGCGGCAGCATGCCTTAAAGGCCCATGCAGTCGCATGGTTCATGTTCCGCCAGTCCTGTTTTTCTTTTTTCTTTCTTTTGCTTTCAACCACATTTCATCAATTCTCATTTGAAATATTTGAACAACACATTTTATCTAACAATTACTATTTTATTTCAAAGTCATACATATGTTGTCAAAATCTGTTATTTTCTATGTGTTATAATTTATATTTCTTAGCTTTAAATCCATGCAGACTAAGTTATTTGTATTGACACGCTATGTCCCTACAAAGACATACATATGATGTCAAAATCTGTTATTTTCAATATGTTATAATTTATATTTCTTATCTTTAAATCCATGCAGACTAATATTAATTGTCAATTCCTACAGAAATCAACAAATATTAATTGTCAATTCCTCGTTTTATATAACATTGGATTTAGTTGTGTTCTTCAATCAGTTCTCGATATCAATTGAAATAAATGAATTTCAATCTTTTTGTGTCAATAGTCACGATTTTGTATACGTGAGTTAGTATCAGAGTAACGTTATGCTCCTGATAGGACGGGGTTTTTATTTGTAAAATCCAATGACAAGTTGGGTTAGATATATATTAAATATAATATTTAAAAGAAATAATTAAATTAGACAAAACACTAGAGTGATTAAAGAGTGAAATTTATGTGAGAGGTTACGGATTCGAATCACATTAGACATGAATATTAAAAGGTGTATGATTAAGCTTCGAAGTCTTTTGGGCTTCTTTGATTAAAATAAATATTAATTTATTTTAATTAGTTTCGAATTTACTTATATATATATATATATATTGGTCAAAATAGCCAATAAAAACTAGCCAGTAAAATATAACAGTTGGAGAGTTACAGAATTATTTATTGCAATCATAAAAATCACCGTTATTTTTTATTCAATTCAGACTCATTATTGGTTGAAGCTATATTTTCTTCAACTATATAATTTCCTTCATTTCTTGAAAATAAATCACACTCATAATAAACGAGGTTTGACCCAACAAACACCTAGAGGAGGGTGAATAGGTGTAATATGAGAAATTGAAAATTAATTAATAATATTTTACAACAAGTCACAAATGATTAAATCTAGACGAGTTGAAAATACCTTAAACCTAGCAATCAGTCAAGCACAAATATAAAAGAATAAAATAAGTAGCACCGAGAATTATTTATGAAGAAAAAATCCTCAAAGAATTCATCAAGAGGATTAAAAAAAAACCTCCCAGAACATGCTAGTAAATAATCCACTAGAAAATATCGAAGTTACAGAATTGGTCTAGACACAACTAAACGTTAGTAGACTTTAACCTTCCAATATGTAATCACCAAAGAACTTCTCGATTGTGCACTCCAAAACCAACTCTAGTAACTCTCGACTTTTTTGTCCTCATGGATCACCAAGAATGAACTCTTTCTTCACTAATTGGAATTGCGGACATCTCTCAAGATTTTCAAAACTCTGAATGATATTTGGTAGAAATTTAGCGGTGTTTTGATTTTTTTTGGTATTTTGATCTTGTGGTTGAGACGAGAATTATTGTAATTGATGTATGATCGTCAATTGGATGTTCTCTTGGAATAATAACGGCTCAACACTATTTTTGGACGGAATTTCATTGGCTATTCATAATTTTAGAGAGTTATGTATTGTTTGGGATTGTAAAAGGCTAAAAATTGCGAAATAGTCTTTCCTCGAAAAACGCATCCGCTAAAGCGACCCTTAAGCATCCAACGGGGGGTCAAATTCTTCTAAAATCGTTTGAGCAGCCCACTTGGCGGTCTTCTTGCACGTTTTGCCTTGACTTGATCTTCTTAAACCAACATTGAGTCCTTCCAAATACACTCCCAAACCCCGACAACTAAACCATAAATACAACTCGATTAAACGAAATTTTGGACACGAAACTTTGCAAACACCCTAGATTTTACGAATTCTCCCTTTGACATTCTATGACCAAATTATTTATTTCATAATAAACAAAATATAATTCCTATCAACCAAATGACTCAAAACCATAACTGTATCTTAATTGCTTTGTTATACTTATTTCTTGAAATACATCAACTCAAACAATACCAAGTGTAAAAGTACGTGAAAAGTGATAAAAAAAAATAAACATGCTACAATTGAGATAGAATAATCAAAATATTATATCAATAAGCTTAACATACTGAGCTAGCAACATCAAAATATGATATCAATATTATACAAAAATCCAAATATAATATCAATATTCTTTAAACCGTCAAAATCAAATATTTGCCAGCCAAATACCAAAATAACTATTAGACAGCAAAATACGAATTACTCTCCCTTTTTGTCACGAATAACAAATGGGTAAATAGTAGCCTAATCACTATCAGTGGCCTTTGACCCAGATCCCTCCTCCAAATGTTGTCGAATCAACTGTACATTAGTCTGAAGTGAAGTAACATCCGTGGTGAGTCGGTCAAAAGTGGATCAAAGTGATGTGATATTGGTCATCCTATTAGGATTTTAGGAATAACCGACCCATACTTAGGGATGACAATTTAACCCGCCCCACCCTGAATGAGGCCCAAAAAACCAGTCCCAACGGGTTGGCGGGGCGGGGAGTTTTGGGTCGCCCCGAAGTGGATCAAAGTGATGTGATATTGTGGTACTAGTGAGTTAATGTTTCTTTATGGAATGAGGTTCAAGTTCTTCATTCATAGTTCGTGCAGATTTTTAGGTCACATTCCTAAAAAGTTTCTTCTTCAACCTACTCAACTTGATGAGTCTCCATCCAATAGTTTAAATGGAGATAATGAATGTATTTTTTACTTTATTTTGGGTGACATGATAATAATTATATACTTTCTTCAATTGAGGCAGTATTTGTTAACTATACATCTACTTGTTTTTTATATTGAGAACACCAATGGTTGAACCTAGGTGTAATATTTTGTATAAGTCGTAATATTTGATATGATTAACATATAGTTATAGTTGATGTTGATGTTGGGATATTTTAATTGAATGAAGGCCCAACTTTTTTTTTTAATTGTTGTTAATGTTATCCACATTTGTTTTCCTCCACATTTTATAATCGTTTATAATTATGAGTAAGATGTGCTTGTGATATGATATAAATGTGTGAAAGCTATGGAGACTGTTGACAACCAGAATTCTCGTTATTTTAATATTTTGATTGTTAATATAAACTTTTTGCAATCACTTTCTTCAATGTTAAAAAACAAAGGCAACTAAATTTTGGCTGCTTCAATGATTTCTTATCAACAAAAATAATGAATACAATGAGAAATCAAGCAGTTGTTGAAATATAATTAATTGGTTATCAATATTAATTTTTAACGACCATTTTTTCGTTGATGAAATGGGAGGCAAATATTAGCTTTTATTTTATTTTAATGACAAAAATAGTTGATATACCAACCAAACAAGTGGTGGTTGAACGATAAGTTATTTAGCTGCTAAAATAATATATTTAACAATCATTTACCAACACCTCTTTACCAACCAAAGAACAACCAACTCATTTTGATCGTTGAATGTGATCGAGAACCAAAAATGTATATTCTATGATTATTTATATGGTTATTGAAGGTAATATTTCAGTAGATAAATGAGATTAAATATATGGTGAAGAAGTGATAAAAAAAACCAATAAAAACTGTGGGAATTCACAAGGTGGCGCCGCGGCGCCACTTAGTCGTTGTCGCGGCGCCCCGTGTCCTATTTATATCCCGGTTTTCCCCCCTTCCATTTGGTCCGAAAATAGAGAGAAAAATAGTTTTTTGAGAGTTTTTCCTAAGTTTAAGAGGCTTGTTCTTCCTTGGTTGATATAAAGACTATTTTTCTTCCTTGATTGATTAACTTGTGGCTTGTACAAGTAATCAAGCATTGTTCTTCATTCTATTGGAAATCATTTCTTCAACAATTCTCTTCTTTGCTAATTTTCTTTGAATTCTCATTGCTTGTGGGTGGTTCCATATTGATTCAAGAGGATTGATTGGGCTTCATTTCTTTACAATTTGGTATCAGAGCTACATATCAAATCAAGGTGGTCAAGCTTCGATTTGAGGGAGGTAGGCTTGAGTCAATTGTGCACACAAGGTGTTTGTGAAAATTCTTGAGTGAACTTAGTTGTCGAATTTCATCGAAACAAGTGGATAGATCATGTCTACTAGTGGAACGGTGAAGGTTGGGAAGTATGATATAGAAAAATTCAATGGAAAAAATGACTTTTCTTATTGGAGGATGCAAATGAAGAATGTGCTCATTTCTCAAAAATTGCACAAGGCTTTGGGGGGAAAGGAGAAGAAGCACAAGGATATGTCGGACGAGGATTGGGAGGAGCTTGATCTTGAAGCACGGGCGTCGATCATCCTATGCCTTGAAAGGGATGTTGCTTTCTTGGTAGATGGTGAGGAAACGGCGGCGAAAGTGTGGACCAAGTTAGAGACAAATTTCATGACGAAGACTCTAACTAATAGGATCTACTTGAAGTCCAAATTGTATACATGCAAGATGGATGAAGGTACACCAATCCGGGAGTGTGTCAACAAGTTCGATAGGTGCATATCGAACTTGAAGGAATTGATGTTAAAGTTGATGATGAGGATCAAGCACTCCTACTTCTTCTCTCACTGCCTAAGTCCTATGAGAATCTAGTGCAAACATTGATGCTTGTGGGTGATAAACTTGTGATGGAGGATACTAGAACGTCACTTCTAGCGGATGATCTTCGAAAGATTGCAACTAGTGGCATGTCTACCATTGGTAACAAGGAGCAAGCTCAAGGGTTATTTGTGAGAGGGAGGAGCAATGAACGAGCAAGGGGCAAAGGGGAAAAATCTAGATCCAGTTCTAGACCTCTTTCAGAAAAGGCTTGTTTCAAATGTGGCGAGCTCGGGCACTTCAAGGCAAACTGTACCAACAAACGAGTGGGTTGGAAGAAGAACAATAAGAACAACAAAAACTACAACGGGAAGGTGCAAGTCAAACAGGAGGTGAGCTATGCCTCGGATGGAGGAGAAAACGATGAATGCTACACCATCTCTTGTGATGAAGAATCCTCCGGTAAGTGGATTCTTAACTCTGGTTGCTCCTACCATATGTGTCCAAATAGGGAGTGGTTTACTACCTATAGAAGCACTGATGGTGGAATCGTATTAATGGGTAATAACCATTCTTGTAAAACGGAGGGGCTTGGTTCGGTTAGGATCAAGATGCATGATGGAGTGATTAGAACTTTGATGGATGTTAGGCATGTTCCTGAATTGCGGAAGAACCTTAGACTCCGGTGGTTGCAAGATTGTGACATGGAATGGAGTGAAGAAGGTTGTTCGGGGTTCTTTGATTGTAATGAAGGGTATTCGTGAAGGCAATCTCTATGTCCTTCAGGGTACTACAGTTACAGAAGATGTGGCAGTTGGAACTAGTGGAAGTGGTGGAGACCCATGTGAGTGCACTCGGCTATGGCATAGGCGGCTTGGGCATATGTCAGAAAAGGGTCTATATCTGCTAAGTAAGGAAGGTTTGCTGAAGAACTTGAAGAAGCCTTGCATGGACTTTTGTGAGCATTGTGTGTATGGGAAGGCACACCGGGTTCAGTTCCAGTCAAGCAAACATAGAAGCAGAAGGATACTAGACTATGTACATACAGATGTTTGGGGTCCGGCCTCTGTAACTTCCAAAGGCGGTTCCAGGTATTTTGTTACATTTTTCGATGATTATTCTAGATATGCTTGGATTTATTTTTAAAGTATAAGAATGAGGTATTCGACACTTTCAAGAAGTGGAAGGCAATGGTTGAAAACAGAACAGGAAAGAAGTTGAAGACACTGCGATCTGATAACGGTACAGAGTATACAGATGGTGCCTTCAAGGAGTTCTGTGATAAGGAAGGCATTGCGAGACACTGGACAGTGAGGAATACACCGCAACAGAATGGGGTCGCAGAAAGACTGAATCGCACATTTCGAGAGAAATCGATGTGTATGCGATCCTATGCTGGTTTGGGCAAAGAATGGTGGGCGGAGTCGGTTGCTAATGCTTGCTACCTAGTGAACCGGTCCCCACATTCTAAGTTAGATGGAGATGTACTTTCAGGGTATTGACAGGAGAGCATGCAGATTATGATAAACTCAGAATATTTGGAAGCACAGCCTACTACCACATCAACGAGGGAAAGCTTGATGCGAGAGCCAAGAAGGCAATATTCTTGGGCTATGGAGCGGGTGTAAAAGGCTATCGCCTATGGTGTGTAGAAAATTCTAAGTTCATAATCAGTAGAGATGTTACTTTTGATGAGAACTCCATGATAGCTTCGTTGAAAGCTATAGTGCCCGGTGGTGATGAAGTTGAGACTTCAAAGTCTCGAGCTATTGACATAAAACCTACAGATAAATCGGGTTCTAGTCAGGTTCAAGAGGAGCATCATGAAGTCACTCAAGATGAGAGAGATGATGAGCTTGAACATGAGGCGATTCAGCAAGAGAATGTACAGGCACAGCAACAACAACAACTTGTTGATAACTTGGCTTCCTCTAGGCCATGGCGAACATACAAGCAAGTTTTGAAGTTGGGGTCAGATGAGCCTTTGAGGCACTATGGGCAGACAAATTTGGTGGAGTATGCACTCTCAGTGGAGGATGATGAGTCTGCCACTTTCAAGGAAGCTATTCTTAATAACAATAGTGAGAGTTGGTTGGGCGCGATGGAAGAAGAGATGGAATCACATCATAAGAACCAAACATGGGAGATTGTCCCATTGCCCATAGGTAAGAAAGCTATTGGTTGCAAGTGGTTGTACAAAAGAAAAGAGGATCCTTCCAAGCTCGGTGGTACAAGGTACAAGGCAAGGCTTGTAGCTAAGGGGTTTGCACAAAGAGAGGGAGTTGACTACAATGAGATCTTCTCTCCGGTGGTCAAGCACACTTCCATTCGGGTGTTATTGAGTATTGTTGCTCATAGTGATTTTGAGCTAGAACAACTCGATGTCAAAACGGCCTTCTTGCACGGGGACTTGGATGAGGAAATCTATATGCATCAACCTGAGGGCTACAAGGTTAAGAATAAGGAACGTCAGGTATGTCGCTTGAGAAAATCACTATATGGATTGAAGCAATCTCCTCGGCAGTGGTACAAGCGATTTGACTCCTTCATGCTAAAGCAGGGTTTCTCCAGAAGTGAGTATGACTGTTGTGTATATATTCAGAAACTTCGTGGAGGTAATTTTATCTATCTTCTCTTGTATGTGGATGATATGCTTATTGCTTCGAAAAACATGGTGGAGATAGATAGGTTGAAATCTCAACTTGGTAAAGAGTTTGAGATGAAGGATATGGGATCTGCTAGGAAAATACTGGGTATGGAGATTAGAAGAGAGAGGTCGAACCGGCGAATGTTCTTGAGTCAGAAAGGCTACATTGAGTGGGTTATTGCTAGGTTCGGGTTGCAAGGTGCTAAGTCAGTGGTGACTCCATTGGCTCCACATTTCAGGCTCTCTGGTAAACAATCTCCCACTACAGCAGATGAGAAGATACGCATGGATCGTGTACCTTATGCTAGTGCAGTTGGCAGTTTGATGTATGCCATGGTGTTTACATGTCCAGATATTTCACAGGCAGTCAGTGTGGTCAGTAGGTTCATGGCGAATCCGGGGAAGACACATTGGGAAGCTGTGAAGTGGATACTGAGGTACTTGAAAGGTACCGCGGATACGGGTTTGTGCTTTGGTGGAGACACTTGTCATATTAGTGGGTTTGTGGACTCAGATTATGCAGGTGATCTAGATAGACGACGGTCTACTACTGGCTATGTGTTCTGTATACACGGTGCTCCAGTTAGTTGGCGATCGATGTTACAGGCTACAGTGGCACTTTCTACTACAGAGGCCGAGTATATGGCTATGGCAGAGGGAGTGAAGGAAGCATTGTGGCTATGGGGTCTTCTAGATGATTTGGGGATTGAGCAGGTTGTGTGAACTTGTGGTGTGATAGCCAGAGTGCGATTCACTTGGCTAAGAATCAGGTTCATCATGCTCGTACCAAGCATATTGATGTCAGGTATCATTTTGTGCGGGATGTCATAGAGGAAGGTGATATTTCTCTTCTGAAGGTACACACAAATGAGAACCCATCAGACATGTTAACCAAAGTGGTAACGGGTAGCAAGTTCCAACATTGCTTGGACTTGCTTCATATTAGCTCGTGGTGATATGCCCTTGAGGGCATGGCCCTTCGGGGCGGGTTGAAATGAGGTGGAGTGAATGTGAAGACGGAGGTGAACTACGGAGGCTTGATCCCAGGTTTTGGGTATGTAGGCAACCATGGTTTGTATGGTGCAGCCGAGTGGTGATTATTCGTCCAAGATTTGAGGCCTATCAAATGATGGACGAGGTGAAGATTGTGGGAATTCACAGGGGCGCCACCATCATGGCGCTGCAGTGCCACCACCTGAAGAGGTGGCGCCCCTGAAGAGCTGGCGCAGCGGCGCCACTCAGCCGGCGCCGTGGCGCCCCGTGTCCTATTTATATCCCGGTTTTCCCCCCTTCCATTTGGTCAGAAAAATAGAGAGAAAAATAGATTTTTTGAGA
The DNA here is from genome assembly GCA_019395295.1 of Osmanthus fragrans. Lineage (NCBI taxonomy): Eukaryota > Viridiplantae > Streptophyta > Magnoliopsida > Lamiales > Oleaceae > Osmanthus > Osmanthus fragrans. The sequence goes on along the minus strand of CM033346.1, from coordinate 16,275,258 downwards.
GTTTTTCCTAAGGTTAAGAGGCTTGTTCTTCCTTGGTTGATATAAAGACTATTTTTCTTCCTTGATTGATTAACTTGTGGCTTGTACAAGTAATCAAACATTGTTCTTCATTCTATTGGAAATCATTTCTTCCCCAATTCTCTTCTTTGCTAATTTTCTTTGAATTCTCATTGCTTGTGGGTGGTTCCATATTGATTCAAGAGGATTGATTGGGCTCCATTTCTTTACAAAAACTTTACATGAAGAATTTGATTTTTTTGTGACGATAATAAAAGAAGCAAAAAACTTGGAAGAATAGAGCATTGAAATACTAGTGAAATTTGCCTCGGCGAAAATGACTCATTGCTAGCCATAGAGCCTATGGTTTGTCTAGAAGCAAGCCTCACCGTATTCTGCCCTACAAGGTTTCATATACAAGTTCTACATTTTCACTTGAAAGATCATCGCCAACACTCTTTGAGAAATCTCGATATCTACTCTTTATAAAAAAATCGTGCCTCATCATAACATTCATCATTTAACTCCAAAAAACGTGTGAATTCGGCATCGATGCAATTACCATCGTAAATGTCACCCGAATCAACGTCCATCCACTTTTATGGATTGAAAGGGATGAAAAGGTTATCATGACTCCATTCCCCATGGCAATATTAACATGGGTCCATCTCAACTACTGCTGCAGGGGATGAAAAGGTTATCATCACCCAATTCTCCATGGCCACACTAACGTGAATCCATTTCACCCATTGCTACAAGCTCCACAATTTGATGCCTTCAGCGTGGCTGTAGCATCTGAAGTTGCATGGTCAAGGCCTCAACTTGACTACACAAGATTGTATTTTCATCATGTAAGAATGTCTCCATTAAATATCAAGATGAGCATTATTCCATCCTTTTGAGGTCATATCGATGGAAACATTTAAAGCTGTGATATCAAATTGATGTTGGACGACAACAAAAACAAAGAATTCAAGAGAAATCGAAATAAATTACATGGTCGTATATTAATCAAATAAAGTACTCTCCTATAATGACTGATGGAATAAGAATTTAATCATACTCACACACCTACAAGTTCAAGGTACAGTCAACAAAAATAAAAAAACACAATTCACAGTAAACAAAAATTAAAGATGGTGTCGTGGTCCAAGTCGCGACTCTTTGTTGATTTGCTGGAATCATAGAACTTGTGCAATGTGGAGCAAGTTTTGTGGATACATGACTATTGGTTGCAAGACCTCCAAAACTTTTAATTTAATGCATGTCCATTCTTGCAATTATGGGTGGTTCTCATAATTTTGTTATTTTTTAAGGAGGTTGCTAAAGTACGTACGGTGACCAGAATTCTATTTGGCCTGACCCGAAAAGTTCGTTGCGCAACATATGTGGTGAAAGAAAAATTATGAAAATCTTTGGGAGTCTCTGATGGTAAGCTCGATCCTATAGACATCATGCATTTTTAGGGTTTCATTGTATGATCATTTGAAATTGCCTCCCCTTTTGTACTCATCTTTGATGTAGTCAATTTCTCCCTCTGTACATATTTTTTTTCCCGTCTTGGGTTACATGTAAATCCTATGTTCTTACTATGATTTTATATATTATCTATTCTCATTTTCGTAACAAATTGGTATCGGAGCGAGTTTTAATTTTCAGAGATGTCAACTATGAAATACGATATTTTGCTTTTGGATCATAACACCAGATTCTCGCTATGGCAAGTGAAGATGTTAGTTGTGCTCGTGCAGATGGACTTTGATGACGCCCCGTTAGAGTTTGATAAATGCCTTCATCTTGGACGTAGGAAGAAATACAATATAAGGATTGAAAGCCCTATCTCAAATTCATCTTTATCTATCAAATCAAATACTACGGGACGTTCAAAAGGTAAAAATCATCGTTGTGTTATGGTAAAATTGAAGCAATTATGTATGACGAAAAGTCTTGCCATTAAATTGCATCTGAAGCAATGATTGTATTCTCATCGCCTGACATAAGACATATCTATAGAAGATCACTTAACCATCTATAAGGAAATTGTCTCTTATCGATAGACAAATAATGGTTAAGTACAATTAATAAGATTTAGGTTAATTTTATTGTATTCACTTCCCTCTTCACATATAAATTTGAGAGATACTATTTTATATAGTCGTGACACCCTTACCATGGATGAAATATATGATGCCCTATTTTCCAATGAAAAGTTGAAGCAGCTTGTGGTGGGAATTAGGTTCAGGCAGAGGGCCTTGTTGTTCATGGGAGGACACATGAGAAGATTTCTAGTGTTGACATGGGATAGATAAAAATCTAAAAATTGAGATAAAATTTGTAATTACCAAAAAATAAATAAATGGGCACATTAAAACTAATAGCTATAAGTTGTAGAATAAGAATAAAAAAGCTATTGCAAATCTGAAGGAAAGCAATAAAAAAATTCTAATGAAGCCAGTGTTGCAAAAGATGAACACAATGATAGAGAATTTTAAGTTATTTTTAATGGCGACTCCTGATTATATGAGGATTGGATTTTTTATTTAGCTTGCACATTTCATATGGGTCCTAACCAGGACTGGTTTTCGACATATGAAATATTTTTCAAAGGTGTTGTGATAATGGGAAACAATGAACCTTACAAGATAGCTGGTTTTTGAATGGTCAAAATTAAATTGTTTGATGTGTTTGTCAAGAAACTTGGTGATATGAGATATACTCCAGACTTGAAGATAAATCTTATCTCTTTGAGTACTCTTGATTCAAAAGAATACAAGTACACCGATGAAGGTAGAGTCTTGAAAGTTAGTAAAGGTACTCCCATTGTGATGAAATGATGGAGAAAGTCTATTCTATTATATATCTTGTAGAGTTTTATGGTCATAGGTGATGTAGCTATCACCACTCCTTCCTTGTCAGACAGTGATGTTACTAGACTTAAGCATATGCGACTTGTGCATATTAGTGAGAATGAGATATGACTGAACTGAGTAGAAGAGGACTTCTTGGAAGGACAAAATAAGGTAAATTGAAGTTCTTTGAGCATTGCATTTCTGGAAGTAGAAGAGAGTTAGATTCACTAAAGGTATTCATAACATGAAAGGAATACATAATTACATACATTCTAATCTTCGAGTAACGTTTAGCGTGTCTTCTAAATGAGGTGTTTACTATATGCTGCCTATTATTTATGATTTTTTCAGAAGGTATTCTTCTTAAAGAAAAATAGTAATGTGTTTACTACATTCAAGGAGTACAAACCATGATTGAGAAATAGACATAGAAACAAGTAAAACGTCTCCACACTATAATGGTTTGGAGTTTGTTCAAATGAATTTAATTTCTACATATGAGAATGAATTTTGAGGTACTTGACAGTTCACGAGGCTTTGTAGTAAAACGGTGCAACAAAATGGATAAATGGGATTTTGATGGAGAAAGTTTGTTGTATGCTCTCCAATTCTAATTTACCTAAGTCATTTTGAGCTAAAGCTGTTTCCACTGCTTGTTTTCTTGTTAATACTCATCCTCAACTGACATTAATAAAAGGACTCCAGAAGGTGGTGTATCAAGGAGATAGCAACAAGAAGAACTTGGAAAACAAATGGAAGAGTTCAAATCTATTCTACAAGGGTTGTATCTTGCCTTTTGAATTTCTTCCCTTAATTTCCATGTTTGTATTGTATTGGAACAAAAATCTCCTTGTTACACTACTTTTACAATGAGCTAAATAGTTTTATGTTGGAATTTATATATTAACTTAACCAAAAGTTTCATTAGTATGTTGTTTTGTATGGCAAGATGCATGTGTTACCAAGCTCTAGATGTTTTAATTATTGTGTTTTATTGACTATCATGTACTTGATCAATATATGATGTGGTTAAATGGTGGTGCAATTATTGAGAAATTGTTGTACTAGCTAGATCAAAATAATTAAAACCCTAGGTTTGTATAGTTTCGACTATACTCGTTTAGGTGTTATAGGGATATACATCTATCCTAGGTGACCCTTAGAGTATTATCACAACAATTTAATGCAATTGGTTAAGTTGTATCCACATAGAAATATAGTGGATAGGTTAATCAATTAGGGTTAATTTCACTCGGGAGAGGTTGTTAACTAAAATTGGAGAATCGGGTCTAATCTGATACTTTGGTAACACTAACATCTTTATTTCATCGTTTTTAACACTGATGAAACAATGGTTAAGTGAAAGCATAAATTTCAACATTTTCCAAATCAAAAACCCTTTTTCGTCATTTACTTTGTCTTTTTTAAAATTAAATCAAGTCTTTTGTTTTATTTTCTCGTTTGTAAAATCAAGTTTTAAATGTGTGTCAACGTCGTTAATTTGAAACACTTAAACTTGTAATTGGATAAACACTTCTCGTGGGATCGACTCGGACTTCAAAAAGTCCATTATACTACTTGATCCATACGCTTGTGGCATTCATATTCGGCCCGATCAAGTTTTTGGCTCCCTTGCCGGGGAGTGTTAAATTTGATTACTAGTTAATTGTTTTTCACTTTAACGAACTTTTGAATTTTTATTTTATTTTACCCTTTAAATCCAAAAGTCACTTTGTTTTTGTTGTTGTCAAATTTCTAAATCGTTTACTGTTTATGAATCGGTCGCGAAGTCTCAATCTTCTTTAATTTGATCCTGAAATCGAAGAGACTTTTTGTAGAAGGCTTAGGGAACAGAACGAGTTAAGAAGACAACAACAACAAATGGAGCGTCAAGAAGGACATCTTGAACCTATAATTCGACATGAACCAGCACCTCGGGACGGTATACCACCTGGTTTTGATCACCAAGCGGGTAGGGTTCAAAATCCTGGTATAAATGAGGAAGACGTGTTATTCAGGGATTACCTAAACCGACCCGTGGTTGAAAATCAAGGTGGTATTATCTACCCTTCTTATGGGCATCCGAACTTTCAACTTAGCCCGGAAGTTATTAATCTATTCTCCAGTAACATATCATTTTATGGGAGATTAGATGAAAATCCACATAATCACATCACACGATTCATGGAAATAGTGAGTAATTTCACTTATGAGGGTGTGAATATGGAGGTGATTCGGATGAGGTTGTTTGTCCATACTCTGAAAGATAAGGCAAGAGAGTGGCTTGACACTCTGCCTCCGGGGAGTATCACGAGCTGGGTAGAGTTGATACAAAAATTCACAACTAAGTATCACCACCTTCCGTCAACATGATACAGAACTTTTTCATGAGGCGTGGGAGCAATTCAAAGATATGCTCAGAAAGTGCCCTAATCATTGGATTACTTTAGGGGAACAAGTCCAAATTTTCTATTTTGGTTTGACTCAACCTTACCGGTACAATGTGGATTCATCTTCAAATAGGTCACTCCTTAATAGAAGCATGCGAGCAGCATATGATTTACTAGAGGTCATGAGCGAGCAGAGTGCCATGTAGCCTGATAGAGGTGTACAAAGGAGAGTTGGTGGAGCTAGAGAGAGTGAAGCATACAAGAGGTAGTACAGGAACCTCAATCAGGTGTTACAGGAACCTCAATCAGGTGTTGAGGAATCCAAGGAGCATGACCAGGAGGCATCAACATCAAAGGCTCCACCAGTGGTCAAAGCTTATATACCACCTATTCCCTTTCCAAAAAAGCTTAAGAAGCATAAAATGGACGCTCAATTTGGTAAGTTTTTGGAGGTATTTAAGAAGTTACACATAAACATCCCGTTTGCTGATGCACTAGCTCAAATGCCGAGCTATGCTAAATTCATGAAGGATATTCTTTCTAACAAAAGGAAATTGGAAGATCATGAGACGGTGATGCTAACGGAAGAATGTAGCGCTATCCCTCAGAACAAGTTTGTAGAGGCCCGAATCTTTTCTATAAAATCAGGCCCATAATTGTGTGATTTACTTTACATTAGGCCCAATAAAGGAAATATAAGCCCAAAAGATAGTCCAATACATGTTTAAAGGTAAAATGATGTTTATAAAGTATTTTCTTAAAAACGATTTGATGAAGATTGGAAGGAATGCAAAGCATTTCATTTTATGGCTAAAAGTACACTTCACATATTTTTAGTCTCCTTTGAGACCCATTTTCGACAGAGAAAACATTAGAATTTGAACATGATATCTGAATAAAAGTTGTAGCCCTTTGAGTTATCTTTCTAAAACACTTTGAATCACCTCAATCTGATATCAGGAGAAAAGGTTATGATAAAAATACTGGAGGCTGTGCAGTGACAACCGGAAAACCGGTCGACCGGAGAAACTAACCGGTCGACCGAAAAAAGCAGAAAACCCACGATTTTTTTGAATTAATGGCCACTACTTGCACTACTTAATTACCCTATTTAATATGACCTTTCACCCACCCCAAACCTCACCTATAAATACCCTCTTCACTCATTTGATTTTTTCACACCAAAAGCACTTTCAATTTGCTTTCAAAAGTTGAGAGAAAAATAGAGAGTTTGGGAGAGAAAAGGAAGGTGGTTTTTCAAAGTGTTTTCCAGAAGTTTTAAGTGTGAGCAAAAATATTCTATAAGAAGGTTTTTGTGATTTCAAAAGTTGTTTTCAAACAATAAAGAAAGGTCCAACCGTCCAAGCTTCGTCAAAGTTTTGAAGTTCATCCAAAGTTTTTCAAAGTTCTTTTCAAAGTTCATCAAGCATCAAATCGAGGTAGGTAGAGGTGCATAAAGTTGTTATACGTGTTTAAGTTATAATTTCTAGAAAGTAATATTCTATGTGTAAAGGCTAATGTTGTGTGTCAAATGATATCGTCGGTTTGGCATGTGCCTTTCATGTCAAATGGTTCCGTCGGTGTGGCAGACATTTAAAGGTTAATGTTGTGTGTCAAATGGTATCTTCGGTTCGGCATGTACCTTTCATGTCAAATGGTTCCGTTGGTACGGCATACATTTTCATGTCAAGTGGTACCTCCGGGTACGACATGTTTTATGAAAGTTCTAATGTTAATTGTTATGAAATGCTTAGTTTAATCATGATTGCACCTCTGACGCCTATTGAGTTTTCAACTCACGGGTTTCTACCCTATATCCACAGATTAAATGTTGATGCACCGGGTTGGATGATGGAAGAGATGGAAGGAGATGCAATAAGCCTATGGGAACCCGGTGAACAAGTGATTTAGATTTAAAGTCTTTAATGTTTCAAATGCTATTTCCAACGTTATTTCTTTTGAGTATCTTGCAAGTCATGATTTCATCAAATAAATTATATTTTGTTATTTTGGAAAGTTATAAAATGTTTTAATTCAGTATCCTTCAAAAAGAATGTTGTTAAGATTTAAGCTTCCGCTAAGATGTGTACACTTGTTACTAAACCACCGGTTAAGTTAAGTAAAGTAAGTAGCGTTCCGGTCCACTAGGGGTTGGGGCGTTACAAAGTTACCACCCAAAATCAAGGATTCAGGTAGTTTTACTATTCCATGTGCCATTGGCGATGTAAACATCAGTAAAGCCCTGTGTGATCTTGGAGCGAACATTAATTTGATGCCACTGCAAATTTTTAGAAAGTTGGGAATAGGGGAAGTGAAGCCCACCATGATATAGTTACAATTGGCTGATCGGTCGATTACACATCCTCGGGGTATCATCGAGGATGTATTGATCAAAGTGGATAAGTTCATCTTCCCTGCGGACTTCATTGTTCTAGACATGGAGGAAGATGAAGATATCCTAATAATTCTGGGACGACCGTTTCTTACCACTGGTCGGGCATTGATCGATGTACAAGAGGGAAAACTCATTTTGAGAGTGCAAGATGAACAAGTCACGTTCAATATTTTGAAAACTCTCAAGTACCCTTCTCAACCCAATACTTGTCTTCGGGTTGATGTTGTTGATCAACTGATTGCTGGATCACTTTACGGCCGCTCTGAGAATCCTCTTGAGACATGCCTAGTGCGTTCTTCACATATCGATGATGAAGACCCAAAAATTGCGCACATGGCATATTATTTGAAAACTACACCTTCTCGAAGGACACCATATTTTGAGGAGTTACAAAAGACTTCTTCACCACCGCTTCCATCTTGTCAAAAGGCCCCTACACTTGAATTAAAGGCTCTTCTTCCTCACTTGAGAAATGTTTATTTGGGAGAATCATCTACACTCCCATTTATTATTTCTAATTCCTTTTGTGAGGTAGAAACAGAGAAATTACTTCGGGTACTGAGGGAACACAAAGAAGCTATAGGATGGATGATTGCAGATATTTGGGGAATCAACCCATCTATATACATGCATAAAATAATGATGGAGAATGACTATAAGCCATCGGTTGAGCATCAGAGACGATTAAACCCGAATATGAAAAAGGTGGTGAGAGCGGAAGTCGTGAAATGGCTTGATGCAGGCATAATCTATCCAATTTCTGATAGTCCATGGGTAAGCCCTGTACAAGTCGTACCAAAGAAAGGTGGTATCACGATGGTGAAAAATGAAAATAATGAACTCTTACCTACCAGATCTATGACAGGTTGGAGAGTTTGCATAGATTATCGCAAACTCAACAATGCGACTAGAAAGGATCACTTCCCTCTTCCTTTCGTCGATCAGATGGTGAGCGATTGGCGGGGTATTCACATTATTGCTTTCTAGATGGGTATTCGAGCTATCATCAAATTCCAATAACCCCTGAGGATCAAGAAAAGACTACATTTACATGCCCATATGGAAATTTTGCATATAGAAGAATGCCCTTTGGCCTTTGGAATGCACCGGCTACTTTCCAACGGTGTATGACGGCTATATTCTCCGATATAGTCGAACACTGCATCGAGATCTTTATGGATGATTTCTCAGTATTTGGGAGTTCATTCGATGGATGTTTGAAAAATCTCGATAAGGTACTAAAAAGATGTAAAGAGACCAACTTGGTCCTGAATTGGAAGAAATGTCATTTCATGGTCCAAGAAGGTATAGTTCTTGGTCATCGTATTTCGCTGGCAGATATTGAGGTCAATAAAGCAAAAATTCAAGTGATTGAAAAATTGCCGCCACCAACCACCATGAGAGGAATTAGGAGTTTCTTGGGACATGCTGGATTTTACAGGAGGTTTATTAAAGATTTTTCCAAAATTTCGAAACCTCTTTGCTCCCTAGTTGAAAAGAACATTGCCTTTAATTTCTCTAAGAAATGCTTGGATGCCTTCAACATAATTAAGGAGAAACTCATTACGGCTCCTATCATCGTAGCTCCAGATTGGAATCTTCCATTCGAGCTAATGTGCGATGCTAGTGACTATGCCGTAGGTGCAGTCTTAGGGCAAAGAAGAAATAAAATCCTACATGTGATCTATTACGCAAGCAGAACTTTGACAGATGCACAATTGAACTACGCTACTACTGAGAAAGAAATGCTCGCATTGGTATTTGCATTTGATAAATTTCGGTCATACCTCATTGGGTCAAAAGTCATCGTCTATACTGACCACTCGGCTATCAAATACTTGTTGGCAAAGAAAGATGCCAAGTCAAGATTGATTCGATGGGTTCTCCTTTTGTAAGAATTTGATTTAGAAATTCGCGATGAAAAGGGAATCGAAAATGTTGTCGCCGATCATTTATCACGACTTAAACAGGTAGAAGAGGTGGTAGATGGGGAAATCAATGAGGTATTTCCCAACGAGCAATTAATGCAAATTGTGCAGCTGTTACATGTCACTCATACACCAGGGTATGCAGACCATGTGAATTTTCTTTTAAGTGGCATTATCCCCCCAAATCTTTCGTATCAACAAAGGAAAATGTTCTTCTTTGATATCAAGTATTATTTTTGGGAAGATCCTTTGTTATTTAAACGGGGACCGGATCAGATTATCCGGAGATGTGTTCCAGAAGAGGAGATGGAACAAATACTTGACCGATGTCACTCGTCACCATATGGTGGTCATTTTGGTGCCGCAAAAACCGCATCAAAAGTATTACAAGCGGGATTTTATTGGCCCACATTATTCAAAGATGTCTACACTATTGTCTCCAAATGCGATAAATGCCAACGTACTGGCAATATTTCTAATCGCAATGAAATGCCATTGAACTCTATTTTGGAGGTGGAAATTTTTGATGTATGGGGTATTGATTTTATGGGGCCTTTCCCGTCGTCATATTCCAATCAATACATTTTGGTAGCGGTTGCTTACGTATCAAAGTGGGTTGAAGCGGCAGCTCTACCTACTAATGACGCTAGGGTGGTGGTAAATTTCTTGAAGAAAAATATTTTTTCTCGTTATGGCACACCCAGAGCTATCATTAGTGATGGTGTTTCACATTTCTGCAACCGCCTCTTCGCCTCACTCATGGCCAAGTATGGGGTGAAACATCGTGTGGCCACTCCATATCATCCACAAACGAGTGGCCAAGTTGAGATTTCAAATAGAGAGTTGAGAAGAATTCTCGAGTTGACGGTTAAAGCATCGAGAAAAGATTGGTCTAGGTTATAGGCATACCATACTGCATTTAAAACACCATTGGTATATCTCCATATCGACTCCTATTTGGAAAAGCTTGTCATCTCCCAGTAGAACTAGAACATCGAGCTTATTGGGCAATCAAAGCTTTAAATTTCGATATGAAAATGCTGGTGAAAGAAGATTGCTCCAATTAAATGAGCTTGATGAGCTCCGCCTTGATTCATATGAGAGTGCCAGAATCTATAAAGAAAAGACAAAGATATGGCATGATCAACATATTCTGAAACGGGAGTTCAATGTTGGGCAACAAGTTCTACTTTATAATTCTAGACTCCGGTTGTTCCCCGAAAAGCTTCGCTCTAGATGGTCGGGTCCGTACTCCATCGTTAAAATTCTTTCAAACGGGGCGATCGAGCTTCATCATGAACGGAAGGGGAACTTCACAGTCAATGGGCAAAGACTAAAACCATATCTGGGAGGTGACTTTTTGAAAGAAGAATCCTCCGTTCTTTTTGCTAAAACGGAGTAAAGATGCCCTATAGTCAAGCTAACGATTATAACCAAGCGCTTGTTGGGAGGCAACCCAACTTTCTTACTATTTAAATTTTTGTTATTCTATGTGTTTAATGCTTTTAATTATTATATTGTTGAACTAATAGAACTATTTTTTGTAGGAAATTTTTGATATCCCATCCACTTCTGGATCTTTCAGGTTCTGGACCAAGTCTTTGATTCAGTGACTCACTTCCATCACAAGTCCAGTATAAGCATGGGTGCCACTTCGCAGATACAACTCAGGGAAGTTTCGTTACCCCTACCCTCTTTATCCTGTTTTCTTTTACATTGAGGACAGTGTGAGTTTTAAGTTTGGGGGTGTTTGTGTGTTTGTGTGTGAACTGGTGATTGTGTGTTGATATATTAGATGGCCTTGCCGGCATAGGAATGTGTGAGTTTGAAATTGTTATGGATTCATAAACTATGCATGCGCGCAAACCAAATATGCTATTTGGGCTAAAAAATTTCGAAAACATTGCTTGTCCATGTGAGATTTTGAGTTTCATTGAGCACGATAGTCATGTTTTATTGTCATCTAGATGTGGAAATGATTGGGACATTAATTTTCTCTGTCACTTTACCTGACTATGTATGTAAACTGAGTATTTACTAATTGACTAGTTTCATTAAAAATGTAGTAACTGGACGGTGTAGACACAAAACCTGGTGAGACTTTGAGCCTACAGACTGACACATTCATTACAGTCTCATTACTTCTTCATGTGTGACATTCTTCCATGATTGTGCTTCTCTAGAACTTGCATTGATTCTCTTCAAGATCACGTTGGCACATGCAGGCATGAATATGATTAAGGCATTTTTGTTACAACCATGTTAGCCAAATAGCCTACCCTGAAGTAATTTTTCCTTTGATCAACCCCTTTGTGCCTTGTTGACATTTTCTTTGATTTACCCACATCCAGAAAAACAACATCTTTATCCAGCCTATAAAGCTAGTGGAGTGTTGTTGATTATATTGAATGTTGGGTGAGCGAGAAAAATAAGTTTGGGGGTATCAATATTGAAGTGGTGCTATAGTTGGTGTAAATAGTTTTAATTAAAAAAAAAAATTTGGACAGGAGAAAATTTTTTTGGAGGAGACTGATTTGTATGTCTATATGTATGATTCTTCCTGATATTCAAAAGAAAAAGGGTGATTGTACTTGCACTGATGATGAGTGAGAAGTCATTGTTTGGAGAGATAGGATTGTGTATAGATCTTATCTATGTTAAGCTGAGTTGAATACTTTTACTCCACTGATTGATATATATGAGGCTTCTTAGTCACTTATCTAAATATTTTTCACACCTTAACCTAAAGCCACATTTTAACCCTGGAAAGACCTTATGATTTGTGTCGTACATGTGATCTAAGTGGTGGCGAACGAGAAAATATGCAAGCTTATGGTAGAACATTTTCATTGGAATGATATTGAGCGAAACAGTTATCCAATCTTAAACACATGAGAGTTGAGTGTTTATATCATTCTGTGAGGTCTTACATGTTCAGTTACTCTATCTTCATTTGAAATACTTGCTAGTTGACCTGTGTGAACTTAAAAGAAGAGAGTGATTGAGAACAACCTATAAATATACACCGGGGTGTGAGAAAGCAACATATATTTGGAGGTGTGAATCTCACGAGCGGGAAATGATATAGTTGACCATTAAGGGTCGGGATTAAGCTAATCTGATTCATTTTCTGTCTTGATGATTGTTTCCTATTTTAGATGCTGATTGAAAGTGACTATGCACACACACTGATCGAACATTGGACAAACTAAACTTATTTTAGTTAGCATTATTTGGTGCATGGTTATGAATTGATAGACAATTTTAAAACTCTTTTATATATCTGGTAAGTCATCTCATATGTTGATCATTTTCACATTTGCATGATTGTGTATTAGAAGTTAATCTTGCTCGAGACGAGCAAGAACAAAAGTTTGGGGGTGTGATAAGTGTGCATTTACACACTTATTGGATTATAATTATTGATGAAATTGAGCATACTCTATGCATAATTGTGTATTATTTGATTTTATAGGTAAAAGGCCCGATCAGACGAATAAACGAGCTAAAGAGGAGCAAAAGGACTCAAAGTGAACAATTTTGTGAAGTTGAGGACTGAAGTACACTTGACCAAAAGATGGAGGGCTTTGACTGCAAATTAGTAAGGGCCTAAATGAAATGAAGTTCAAAATCTGAGGACTAATTGTACTAATTCAAAGATGAGGGATCAAAGTGTGCAATGGTCAGAATGTTCAAGGACCTGAGCAGCAAACATGGGATGAACCAAGCGACCGCATGAAATTGAACCAAGCGGTCGCTAAGATGCCACCAGGAATTTCAGGCTGCATTTTGGTTTGCCAAAGCGACCGCTCAGATTTTGCCCAAGCGGTCGCTTAGAAGAAATTTTCAATGGCGGTAAAACATTTTTCTCGAATTTTGGCCAAATGTTTTGATTACTTTTGATTAGTTTAATACATGAAACTTATCTTCTACCTATTAAACTATATTATATCCATTATAAACTAGTATTTTATTAGTAAACTTAGTGGAAAAGAAAGAAAGGAGGGGATAAGAAGAGACTTAATTCATTTTGGAGGCTTATCTTCAATATCATCTTCATCTCTCTCGCTCTCTCTCCCTCTCTCTCGAGACTTTCTCTGGTTTTCTTTGTTTTTCTTAATTTTAGCTTTGTTTTTGTTTTGTTTTCTTAGGTAAATTAAGGGTTGAAGGTGGTGTATCAAGGAGATAGCAACAAGAAGAACTTGAAAAACAAATGGAAGAGTTCAAATCTATTCTACAAGGGTTGTATCTAGCCTTTTGAATTTCTTCCCTTAATTTCAATGTTTGTATTGTATTGGAACAAAAATCTCTTTGTTACACTACTTTTATAATGAGCTAAATAGTTTTATGTTGGAATTTATATATTAATTTAACCAAAAGTTTCATTAGTATGTTGTTTTGTATGGCAAGATGCATGTGTTACCAAGCTCTAGATGTTTTAATTATTGTGTTTTATTGACTATCATGTACTTGATCAATATATGATGTGGTTAAATGGTGGTGCAATTATTGAGAAATTGTTGTACTAGCTAGATCAAAATAATTAAAACCCTAGGTTTGTATAGTTTCGACTATACTCGTTTAGGTGTTATAGGGATATACATCTATCCTAGGTGACCCTTAGAGTATTCTCACAACAATTTAATGCAATTGGTTAAGTTGTATCCACATAGAAATATAGTGGATAGGTTAATCAATTAGGGTTAATTTCACTCGTGAGAGGTTGTTAACTAAAATTGGAGAATCGGGTCTAATCTGATACTTTGGTAACACTAACATCTTTATTTCATCGGTTTTAACACTGATGAAACAATGGTTAAGTGAAAGCATAAATTCCAACATTTTCCAAATAAAAAACCCTTTTTCGTCATTTACTTTGTCTTTTTTAAAATTAAATCAAGTCTTTTGTTTTATTTTCTCGTTTGTAAAATCAAGTTTTAAATGTGTGTGTCAACATCGTTAATTTGAAACACTTAAACTTGTAATTGGATAAATACTTCTCGTGGGATCGACTCGGATTTCAAAAAGTCCATTATACTACTTGATCCGTACGCTTGCGGCATTCGTATTCGGCCCGATCAAGTGGTACCACCTTGGCATATTTTCCAGAGGTGATTTATGTACCATTAGTGAAAAAGGTATCTTGTGTTTTATTGTTTCAATGAAATTAACTTTATTGCTTTACTTGAAGAGAGTGAACTCTAATTTTGTTTCATGGTTGTTAGATACTCTCTTGGCAGTTGGATTTGAAACTGTGAACTCTTCATGACTTATACACTTGCTTTGATTATTCAGGAAGGTATGGTTGGTTATCTGTTGATGATCTCCTAGATAATTTGAACTTAATTGATTTGCTTGTTTATAATTTTTGTGGCGACTAAGAATATCCATATCTTAGAATTTATACTTCTCTCAATCTTGGTGATCTAGAAGAGATGAACCTGGCATCATTGAATAATTCTCTTGCACTTTTAAACATGAGTTTTTATGTATCTTCAACTCTGAACTTTAATAGGCCTGGTTTGTTGACCTATATCTTTTATTCTTTCAAATCTCTAGTTCTATCCACCGAGTCTTTTAGGAGTGTTATCTTCTTTGGTACTATATGGCTTTTGGTTGATTTTCTAATCCGTAAGAGCAAAAAGCTGCTAGATCTTTTAGGTATTTAGCTCTTTCAGATGCACAGCATGGATGGTGATCATTATTTAATTTTTATATAATAAGAATTTAAATAAGAAGGTACTTATTACTTCTTTTGATAGCTGGAAACTGGCATTAACATTTTACTGGTTTCGTTTAAGAAAATACATTCCTTTAACTCTCTGATTTGGTATTTCCCTTCAACTTTACTTCCTATGACCATAAATTTTGGTCATTTGTAGGTATCTCCATTCTGACAACATGTTTGCAGAAGTTTGAGAAAAAAACTAGGAAACCAGATGATTAACATGGTTTTACTTTTGCTCCTATCTTCTGCAGCGTTGATGATGCGTTTCCTCCTGTCACTTTTCATTTTGAAAAGTTGCTTCATCTGAAGGTTTATCCTCACGAATATCTGTTCCCTTTTGTAAGTATATTTTGTTATTTAGCGTGGTTGTTTTGCTCTCTCCTTTATTGCTCTAATCATGTTTTTTGTTGTTGAAACTTCTGTTTTACTTGTGGTTTAAGTGTTGGGTTTCATTATGAGAAAGATATTACGAGCTGTTAAAAGTATGGATTTTGGATTTCTTTTGAAGCTGCAATCTCATGTCATGCATAATCACTTTGTTATCGATATGGGCTCCATAAGTTCCGACAGTACTTCTTAATTGGGTATGAAAATAGGCTCTTGCAACTATCACATGAATATTTAGTATAAAAAACTCTCCTCTTTCTCGTTCGATAGAAGTTTGTAGAGATTTGACAGAACATATTGTTACTTGCATTACTTATTAATTGTTCAAATTGGTAATTAGAGATAAATTTGACTTTCAGAAAACATTTCTGTTTCTGTAATCAATTGTTACTACCATTTTCACTTATGAGTCATGGCTAGTGAAAATTAGTCAAATTTTTGGAAGTAGCCTATGTATTATCAAATATGTTTTCTCATGGTATCACTTGGTGATCTATTTATATGAACAGAAATAAAAGTTACAGATTGAGTTCCTCTAAACTCCAATAAATAACTTCTAAGGCACTTCTAGTGCATCACTTCCTCTACTATAGGGGAAGTGTAATTCTATATATCTATTGTCTATTGATTCATAAAAGAAGAGCAGCACTAGAAATATGCCTTGGTCACTGTGTGCTATCTCTAAGGTCCTTAAGTAAGTAATCTTCAATCCCATCCTTGTTAGGAAGCAGTGGTGTGTCAGTTGACTATTTTAGTTTTCTTTGGCTTTTGTGAAAGTGACAGTTCTGTATTTAAGGATTATGGAGAAATATTAGGATGACATCTAATTGTTGCTAATTTTTGCATTTTGGCAGCTTAATGGATTCGATAGGTTCAGATGCAGTGTCAACTTGTAAGAAAAGTCTTTGACTGTTGAATCCCCAGTTTACTGAGGCAAAAAAATGGATGGGTATTAAGTTTCTCCTATTATCTTACATACTATTTTCCAAGGGAATGTAGAAAGTCCATTCAGATAGCTTGTTTGGGTTTTGAGAACATCTAATCTGATGCATCTTCAATCCCAAGTATGATGCCTCTTCTTTTACTGGTATTCTTAATCATCCTACTACAAACGTTCTCAGGAACTTCCTCTCATTAGACCTCCCATCCTTTCTCTCGGGCTCTCCCTAAAACATATCTTATCACCTCCACTTGATTCTATACAATAATTTACTGCATCTCAACTATAATCTAAAGGCATGTCTCTACTTTCAACTGATTAATCACATTATCTATTTTCAAGACATCGTTTGCATTTTTGATTATTATGGTTTTCCTAATGTTCTATTTGGATTGCCATTTCTTGTTTTGATTTATCATTGAGTTGTAAGATCTTATGTTCGAACATCTTTTAATTTAAGCATGTTTTTCTTAAAAAAAAAAACAGTGTTCAATTTTGCTGTAATGACCTTTTAATAATGCTTGTCATATAAATCATATAATAATGCTTGTTATACAGAATTGTTCTAATTTTAGTCATTTGAGGCAGGTACAACATGTTGATGGCGATGAGAGATGGGCTTAATTTCATGTCGGCACCAGCGAGCGACTCATTTTTTGATGTTATAGTATGAATTATTGCACCTTTTGTACTCATCGAAATGATGGAAAAGTCTTTTTTAATCGTTGGGTTGATATTTTAAACTTGAAGTATAATGAAATTATTTTGAATATTGTACAATCAATGTAGAGCACTCGCATGGTTTAATTAATTTCAATGCAAGCAACTATTTTAATTATATGATTTCTTATATATTTTTGATGTTTTCATCTCTTTATTATGTGAATTGTGAGTTTATTATTCGAATTATTTGATCAAAGAATAGGAATAAAAATACGAATTAATTTTTTTTTTTTAAAAATAAGGATGAGTCTTTTGTAGCGTTTAAAAAACGCAGCAAAAGACCATGTTGCAAACGTTGCAAAAAACCATTAAAAACGCTGCAAAATATCTTTTCGCAAGGTTTAAAAATGCTACAAAAATATATTTCGTAACGTTCAAAAAACGTTGCAAAATGTTCAAAAAACGCTGCAAAATGACCTTTTGCAACGTTCAAAAAACGCTGCAAAAGACCAAAAAACGCTGCAAAGACTCTTCCCTCAACAGCAACACCGGTCTCCGCAACAGACGCTAAAACGCTGCAAAAGGCATTTTGCAGCGTTTTTTGACCGTTGCAAAAGACATTTTTTGGTGTCCTTTTGCAGCTTTTTTAACTGTTGCAAAAGACATTTTTTGGTGTAGTGAGGGGGAGAAATTTGGAGAAATTTTTGAATAACTTTCTTTGATTTGATGATTGAATATGAGTTAGGGCTACTGAGAGATATGAATGTTTGATCTAGCATTTTTCTTTCATATTGGTATTATTTTTAATTTGGTGTTATTTATTTATGTATTGCTTTGATCAGTTTGTGAGTGTTTAAATATAGGAATTAATTACCTTAATCATCTAGAAATAATTAATATGTGATTTGTTACTTTTAACTGGTTTAATTTCGTATTGGGTTCTAAACTATATGGCTAATTTAATTCAATAAGTGGTATTAGAGCTTAATAGAGATCCCTGACCCAAATTTAAACAGTACTTAAGAAATTTTTCATTATGATATACCGCAAATAAATATGTGCGTTGCACTGCAACTTTTGTTTCATCAAAACCATATGTAAAACGTATCTCTATAAGTAGATAACATTTGACAAGATTTTAATTTTTTTTATTCATTAAATATTTTAATCTATCTTATTCCATCCATTTCAGTGAACTTTCTATAAATTAATTCCCCCATTAATTAATTTGAGAAAGCATGAAGCATTTGAGAAAAGTCTTCATGTTAATTTGTAAGTACTGTTTTATTTCAAAATAATTACAATTAATAAAGATATTTGTATTGACAATCTATGTCCCTACAACGTCATACATATGATGTCAAAATCTTTTTTTTTTTTTTTTTATCTAGTGTGATTAATCTGACTGACGTGGTTTGCAGGCTATTGCATCAGCCTGATGGTTTACTCAGTGTGCACTCGAATGGTAGTGATCGCGGGTTCCCCCATCATAAAATAAATAAATAAATAAATTCTGTTATTTTCAATATGTTAGAATCTACGCCCTTACGATGTCATACATATGATGTCAAAATTTGTTATTTTCAATATGTTAGAATTTATATTTCTTATCTTTAAATTCGTGCAGACTAATTAATTTGAATATAAATGCCCATTTATCCTTTTCCCCCAATCCATTAGTTTGTCAACTTGAAATTGTCTATCAAATAATATTTACGTATGTCATTAGTAGAGAAGGTACATTAAAATAATTAAATAAATAAAAAGCCAACTGGTTCCACAGTTGACAGTTAAATGAATGAACTTAATCCGTCTTAGGGGAAAATTTTATTTACTTCGCAATTAGGTTAATTTGCAGCTTCATGGCATTTTGTTTCTTGGCTTTTGATAATTAAATTAAATATATATGAGTTTTTTTTTCTCAATTTTGAGTTGATAATTAGTTATCAGTGTAATGACTAAAAGTAATATTCGATATTTTTGTAGAAATCAACAAATCCATTAATTCCTTGTATTATATGTGGAATATTGGGTTTAGTTATGTTCTTCAATCGTTTCTTGATATTCAATCGAAATCAATGAATTTCAATAATCGTGCATAAATATTCACGTTTTCATCTATGTCACCTAGTATTAGATAACAATCATGCTTCTGATAGAGCAGGTTGTTATTTGTGAAACCCAATGGCAAGTTGTGTTAGATACATATCAAATATATTATTTGAAAGAAATAATTAAATTAGAAAAAAATGCTCGAAGTTTATGTGGGATGTGAGCGATTGGAATCATATTACACATGAATATTAAAAAGCCTATGACGTGATAGAGCCTTGCGGGCTTTTAGGCTTTTTGATTAAAATAAATTAATATTTATTTTAATCACGTTCGTTCAACACCAATTCATATGTTACAAACAGAAACCTTTTATTATTATTCACGTTTTCCTCTGCGTCAATTTATATATAGATATGTAGGATTATTCCTGTCCAAACAAGGGGCGATGTGTTGCCCCTATTGGTTGGGTGTCTGTGGCGGCCATGTCCAAACAAGGTGCGATGTGTTGCCCCTATTGGCCGGGTGTCTGCCCGACCCTGTCCATATAGCAGTCCAAATATGCACTAATCAAACGTAACTCATTTTCAAACAAATTCCCCGTTGAATAAGGCACTCTCTCCATATGGAAATGGTCCTGGAAATTTACATAAAATAAAAAAATTTATACATCCTATCCGATTCAAACTGTTGATAATTAATTATCAAAGTTGACATATATAGTCTTGAATATAAAACTTTCTATCCGGATTGTTTGAAACGCTATATTCAGTAACGACGGCTTTAAACACATTATTTAAAATTGATTTGTCTGCCTATTAATTTCTAACAGCTAAATAACGTAACTTTATATGTAATAAAAATAATATTAAAGACTAGAGAAATTGAATTCGAATTACATGTAGAAAAAAGTATTTTGCATTCACATGCACGATATGTTCATATGCACGAATTTCTCGAAATAAATTTACATTACTTTTTTCACGCACAATAAAGTTATCTCGACTATGAAATCAAAATTTTAAGACATTGGTACTATTCCACAAAAGCTAATTTTAAGCCGTTTTAAATGTTTAGAAAATATAATGATCTATATAATTGTAAAAATCGTTGTAAAATCATTAATACGTCTATCATTGTACCATTTTACAGTAGACGAATGCTAGAAAGGATGGCATGGATAAAAAAGATAAAAAAAGAATTGGGAAAACAGCAAAAAACTTCCAGTCAGGCATTTTGAGTATTTAATTTATCGATTGGTAATAAAATATCGAGTAATGCTATTCATAATTGCTCGCTATGGCAATCGCCGTATGTGACATACACATGTGATTATTTTATGCATTAATGTGAAAACATGTGGTCAAAACAGGCTCCTATTCAAGAAAAGTGAACCAAAATCAAATGTCAAACCCATGCCACAATTCTCGTCCCTTGCAATGTTTGTGTATATATATCCGTGTTTGTGTTAATTTTTCATCCAAAACATTTTATAATCAAAGAAAAAGAGAGTTTTTTCTTTCTTTCTTTTTTTTTTCCTACAGCCGTTTTCTCTTTCACAAAAAAATGGATCTTCATATCCCCTTTAACTTCACTACTTCAGCTATATTTCTGTCTCTGGTTTTCTTGTTCATTACCAAATGGAAGAAATCCCAAACTCCTAGAATACTCAGAAAACTCCCACCAGGTCCCAAACAGTTACCCATAATTGGACATTTGCATCTTTTAAGTTTACTTCCACATCGTGATTTCAAAGAATTGGCCAAAAAACATGGGCCAATAATGCATTTGAAACTCGGTGAAACTTCAGCAATTGTTATATCTTCCCCTGAAATAGCCAAAGAAGCCTTGAAAACTCAAGATCCTACTTTTGCAGCAAGGTCAGGAACTATGTCTTCTGAGATTATGTGGTATAACCACACTGATATCGCATTTAGTCCATATAATGATTACTGGAGACAAATGCGTAAAATCTGCATGTTTGAATTTCTAAGCTCCAAACAGGTTAGGTCTTTTGCTTCCATAAGAAGTGATGAGGTTCTTAAACTCATCAAATCTATTAAATCATCTGCTAGAAAACCCATAAATCTCACAGAGGAGATTTTCTTTACAACAAGTTCCATTTCTGCAAGAGCAGCATTCGGTAAAATATGCAAGGATAAAGACATAATGGTAAAGCTATTCCAGGAAAGTGTATCCTTAGCGGCAGGCTTTGAACTGGCTGACCTGTTTCCTTCATTCAAGTTACTTAGACTTTTCAGTTCCAATAAGGTAAAATTGTGGGCAATGCGCCGCAAGCTTGATCCGATTCTTGACGAAATAATTGATGAACACAAGGAGAATTTGGTAAGAATAAGCAAGGACAATGAAGGATTGGATCGAGCAGAGTCGACCAGAAGGGGAAACGGAGAGTTTGGGAGTGAAGATTTAGTTGATGTTTTCCTACGAGTAAAGGAAAGTGGGGAACTTGACGTTCCAATTAACTACGATAATATGAAGGCTGTTTTTTCTGTAAGTATTTTGGATATTATTTTATCTTTTGCATGTATATAAATTCCTTGTTATGTAATTTTCATTAACAAGATTGGTGGATCTTTTGCAGGACGTGTTCGCAGCTGGAGCCAACTCATCATCATCCACCATTGATTGGGCTATGGTCGAACTTATAAGGAATCCACGAGTAATGGCGAAGGCACAAGCTGAAGTACGAGAAATCTTTAAAGGACGTGAAATCATAGATGACACTGATATACAAAAGTTAAAGTACCTAAAGATGGTAATAAAAGAAACTTTGAGGATGCATACACTAGTTCCTCTTGTCCCAAGAGCTAGTAGGAAAGATAGTGAAATCAATGGATATTTTATACCTGCCAATGCCAAAGTTTTGGTAAATGCTTGGGAAATGTGCAGGGATCCTAAGTATTGGACTAACCCCGAAAGTTTCAAACCAGAGCGATTTGAGAACAATGGTATGGATTTCACCGGAAACGGCCACTTTGAATATCTTCCATTCGGATCAGGAAGTAGAATGTGTCCCGGTTCAACTTTTGCTATAGCTGGAGTTGAGCTTCTTTTAGCTCAACTTCTCTATAACTTCAACTGGAAACTCCCAGAAGGAATCGATGCTGATAATTTAGACATGACCGAGAACTCTGGAATAACTGCATCAAGAATAGAAAACCTTTATGTAATTGCTACCCCTTATGATCCATGACTTTTTCTACTACTAGATAATTTAAATAAGTGTATTAAGACACACTTTCTTCACAGATCATGTTTTTTCTTCTTGTAATCAGATGTAATTACTTTTAATGATTTTCCATTGGCTTGGCTAAACGGTGCATATACTATTTTGGATTTTGGAGAAGTTATAGTCGGAACAGACCAATCTCAATCCACCGTCAATTTAATTCTTTTCCAAAAGTAACTATATTTGATCAACTGTATTTTTCTGTTTTCTTTAATTTAAGATCTGTATGTATCCAGTAAATTTAGGTTGCTAAATTTGTTGATCTGTTACAAAATGATAGTTACTCAATTTCTCCGCCATCCTAGTTAAGTTATAGAATCAATGGTAATAGCACAAGATCGGTTCGTCTTCTATTTTTGGACATTACTTCAGTTAGTGTTAAATTATTGTAAATGGCTATTCTGTGAACAAAAGGACCAACTTGAACATTTTAGAAGTTTAGGGACTTAATTATAAAATTTCATAGTTGGTTGTATGGCGTATGATTTGGGATCCAAGTTTGGAATACGAAGGAAACTCGCCGCATTTTCGCTAGATGCTCACGAGAGTCATGCTCGAGCGGATGAAGCAGAACATTCAGCGCTCGACTTTCGCCCACCTGTTGCTCGTGCGACAGGGCCCTCACTCGAGCGACCGTATTATAGCCTAACCTAATTCGCAATTTCGCGAGATTTTTATTGGCCACAGTTACCATATTCGTCGAACATATAAAAGGGGTCACTGCGCATTCGGGAAAAGAGATTGAACATTATACATTCAAGAGAAAACACTTATTCTCTCAAGAGCTAAAACCTTCATCAAATTCAATCACTTTGATATATGCGCCCTTTGGATTGAAAAAAATCAAAACCTTCAATCAAATACACTGGTGCCTTCTTTACTTGGATCTGTCAGGAAGATTGTGTCGTCAACTTGGTTGGCTGGGAAGATCAAGGAAAAAACTTAAGAACGAGGAGTTCTTGGTGAATTTACAGGAGATAAACTGCGAGAAGAGCTAGGATTGTTGTTCGTGTGCACATTCCAGGAAAGCTACTTCAAACTTTAGACAGGAGATCAGAAAGCTTTTGTCGTCAACTTGGCTGGTGGTCTGTAAGTTTATAATACAGTTTATATCTTTTACTGGCAAAGTGCCCGGAGTTTTTTTCACGTTGAGTTTCTCCGTGAACAATTCTTATGTTGTTTACTACTTTAGTTATTGCTTTTGTTATTGCGGTAATTCAAGTTAGGATAAACTGAATTGATTGATTAATCACCTAGACATAATTAACTTATGACTTGTTGCATGTTAATTAATTTTTAATTCCGTGTTTACACCTAATCATCCCCCCTCTAAGTGTAGTTGGGTCGAATCTCCAATTTTTCAAGTGGTATCAAAGCTTAAATTCGATTACTGACCCATATTCTGTCTAGATGAGTCAATCATAATTTTTACCTTTGTCCCTTGATGAGGCTTATGTCAATGATCATAACATGTCGTGTTGTGGAGATGATGTGAGAAAAACTGTGGCTTGTGTTGCTAGAGTTAAGCTTGATTCTGATAAAGAGATTGATAAGGTTGAGGGAAAAGAGTGCAGTAGTCACGGTAAGGAAGAATCTGATGATGAGACTGATATTCGTGAGGCTTATTAGGAGATATTTGAGAATAATCTTAAAACTAAGAAGGTCAATAGAGTCTTGCTTAAGAAAGTAGATAAGCTTGAGAGAGTGAAAGAGAGACTTGTTAGTGACCTTCAGGATACGTCCAAAAGTTTGAGTGAATTAAGGTGTCTCAATGAGAAATTGGAAGATAAAAGTAAAAACCCTCACTAATGATCTAGAAAAATCTAACACTCTACTTCTGGCCTTTTCTAGTGGGACTAGAAAACTTGATGATATACTAGGAATAAATAAGTCGACAGGTGATAGGAGAGGTTTGGGCTATAATAAGAACAATTCAAATGATTATAACTCCTCTAAGACTTCCTTCATTCCAGCCAGTAACAAATCTCATAAGTCAGCCTATCCTGAACCTAAAGGAAAGGGTGTTGTAAAACAAATAACCTATGAAAATCCTAAGATTGTCGGTATCAGAAATCAACATCAACAGTTGCATGGTTCTAAGTCTAGGTTCATTCTTACATGTCATCACTGTGGTGTTTTGGGGCATATTAGGCCTAGGTGTCCTAATCTTGTGAATAGGAATAGAGGTCACAACATATCTAATCAAGTCATTCACTGTCTAATCATGTTAACACCTAACTAATATGTTGACCAGGTTGACTAGTGTCTACCCATCCCCTAGGAAGATTTGGGTTAGAAAATGTGATCTTGTTAAGCATGATGAGAATGTGAATTGCTATGTTGCCCATGTTGCTCTAAAAGTCCATAATAACTCTATGTGATATCTTGATAGTGCTTACTCTAGGCATATGTGTGGTAATAAAGCTGTATTTTTCACTCTTTAGGAATGTAATGGTGGTGTTGTCACTTTTGGAGACGGGACTACTGCACCTATCCTTGGTAAATGTACCATCATTATTCCTGGTATTCTTCCTATAGCTAATGTGTTTTATGTGGAAGGGTTAAAATCCAACCTGTTAAGTATTAGCCAGATATGTGATGCTGATTATGAGGTTAGTTTTGTCTAAAAGAGGTGTACTGTCTATGATTCTTCAGGTGGGGTTATTTTAGAAGGTCTTAAGACTGCTGATAATTATTATGGAGTTATGTCTAATTCCAACTATGTGTGTAGTAGTGCGAAAATTGATATGACTGAACTTTGGCATCAAATGCTTGGTCATCTGAACTATAGAAGTCTGTCTAAGTTGGTCAAAAATGAATGGATTACCTAAGATTGAACAGAAGGAGAATGTTGTGTGTGGTCCGGGTCAATAAGGTAAATAACTCAGGGTGAATCATAAACGAACTTCTAAGAACTTGACTGATAGACCTTTAGAACTTCTTCACATGGACTTAATGGGACCTGCTAGGACAGAGAGTCTAGGAGGTAAGAAATACATTTTGGTGGTTGTTGATGACTTCTCTAGGTACACATGGATTGCTTTGTTGCGTGAAAAATATGAGGCCCCTAATCTAGTCAAATCCTTGTGTAACAAACTATGTACTGAACAAAACCTCACTGTTACTAAAATCCGAAGTGATCATGAGAAAGAATTTGAAAACTCCAACATTGATGAATTCTGTTTGGAAAATGGGATTCAGCATGAATTTTCCTCTCCTATTGATGCGAACCCCGTAGTAACAGTAACTACGAAACCTACAACTAGATTGATGTGAAACCCAAGAACACCAAGAAACCCGGTTTTGGACTTAAACCCAACGAAGTGAACAAAAAAACCCAACGATAGCAAGATGCGCTGAACCCCTTGATTACACAATGAAGAACTCTCGTACCGAAGTTTGAACACACAAGAATTGATCTTGGAAGTTCGATTTGTTGTTCAATGAAGAACAAAGGAGAAAACAAAGCTTTTCAATTTAATTCAATATGCCAAAAGTTGTAAAATTAACAAAAGTGTCAAGTATTTATGCTAGAGACCTAAATCTAGTAAAAAAACATGTATAAGGCAACAAATAATGTTAAAATATGAAAAGAAATAAAATTCTAAGGAAACTAGGTCTTTCGCCAAAAAGAGGAAACTCGGACGGATTTTATAACCAAGCGGTCGCTTGGTTATATTCCAAGCAGTCGCTTAGAAGAACTGTTTCACGCCTTTTGAGTTTTGGTAGCGGCTGGGCGACCGCTTGCCCTTTTACTCTAAGCGATCGTCCGGCTGACTTCTTTCTTCGGTTGCTTGTATCGTGTTGATCCAATTGGTTTTCGGCCTCAACCCCAACATGAAACTTGCTCCATTTTACGTCCCAAACATAGTTTCATCAGTAGTGGCTTTGATGAGCATCCCAACGCCTCTTTGACTTATTTTGCTCTCAATCTCGTCATTGCCCCTTATTCGATAATCAACGGGTCTGGGTTTGAGCTTGCATTGGACACTCCCGCGTCCTGGATCGTATCATCCCCTCCCTCTTCAAAAGGATTCGTCCTCGAATCTGTATCTGCATTAAACAGAGAGAGATCAACCACATTAAAGGTAGCTGAAACATTATACTCACTTGGGAGATCCACTTTGTATGCATTGTCATTGACCCTCTTGAGGACTTGGTACGGACCATCTCCACACGGTTGCAACTTAGACTTCCTCTGCTCCGAAAAACGCTCAATTTTTAGATGCGCCCAGACTCAATCTCCTGGTTCAAATATCACGCGCCTCCTTCCTTTGTTCGCTTTCTGTGCCACAAGCTTTCCTTTCTTTTCAATCTGCTCCTTGACTTTCTCATGTAGTGACTTGACCAATTCGGCTTTCCTTGTACCATCCAAGCTACCCTGTTCATTTACAGGCAACGATAACAAATCTAACGGTGTTAGTCGATGAAATTGTAGTAGTAAAGTGTACAGCTCTATTATAAGCAAATTCAATAAAGGGTAAACACTCCTCCCAACTCCTTAAATTTTTATTTATCACCGTACGAAGTAATTGAGTCATGGTCCTATTGACCACTTCAGTTTGCCCATCAGTCTGTGGATGACAAGTCGTAGAATACAACAGTTTAGTGCCTAACTTATTCCACAGAACACGCCAAAAATAACTCAAAAACTTAACATCTCGATCTGACACTATACTCTTAGGAACCCCATGCAAACGGATTATTTCCCTAAAGAATAAATCTGCAATATTGGTGCCATCATTGGTTTTGTGACATGGTATAAAGTGTGCATTTTACTAAACCTATCTACCACAACAAATATAGAATCCCGACCCATTTTAGTCCTAGGTAAACCCAACATGAAATTCATTGAGATATCCATCCAAAGTTCACTAGGCACAGGTAAAGGAGTATACAAACTATGGGGTAAAACCTTAGACTTAGCCTTTTTACAAGTTATGCACTTCCTACAAATTTGTTCTACATCACTTCTCATTTTAGGCCAGTAAAAATGTTCCCTTAACATGTCTAAAGTCTTTTGTACCCCAAAATGACCCATTAGACCCCCACTATGTGCTTCCCTTACTAACAGTTCACGTATAGAGCAATTAGGGACAAACAACTTATTTTTCCTAAACAAATAATCTTCATACTTATAAAATTTATCAATAGCTCCTTTATTGCATGACTTTTAAATGTCAGAGAAAGCAGGATCACTCACATACATGCTCTTAATGTGTTCAAAGTCAAGTAACCGTGCATGTAAGGAATTTAGTAGTACGTACCTTCGTGGCAACGCATCTGCAACCACATTTTTCTTACCTTGTTTGTACCTGATGACGTAGGGAAATGACTCTATGAATTTCACCCACCTTGCGTGTCTTTTGTTCAACTTACCTTGACCCCGTAAGTAATTCAACGACTCGTGATCGGTGTGTATCACAAACTCCTTTGGCAACAAGTAGTGTTGCCAAGTTTCCAATGCCTGAACAAGCGCGTACAACTTCTTGTCATATGTAGGATAGTTTAAGGTAGCTCCACTAAACTTCTCACTAAAGTAAGCTATAAGCATGCGTTCCTGCATCAACACTGCTCAAATACCTATTCCTGATGCATCACACTCAATCTTGAAGGTTTTGTCAAAGTTAGGTAATGCCAAAACAGGTGCTTTACACAATCTATCCTTAATAGTATTAAATGCATGCTCTTGTGCATCAACCCATTGAAAACCTACGCTCTTCTTAACAATTTCAGTAAGTGGTGTAGTGATTGTGCTAAAATCCTTCACAAAACGCCTATAAAAACTAGCCAATCCATGGAAACTCCTAACTTCAGTTATGCTTTTAGGTGTTGGCCAATCCTTAATAGCCTTAATTTTCTCTTCATCCACTTCTATCCCATTAACACCCACCAAAAATCCTAGAAAGACAAGTTTTTTCATGCAAAATGTACACTTTTTGAAATTAGCATACAACTATTCTTTTCTAAATACCACAAGCACACAATTCAAGTGTTCCAGATGCTCATTTAGGTTTGTACTATAGATTAAGATATCATCAAAATAAACAACAACAAACTTCCCTATAAATGCACGCAAAACATGATTCATCAAACGCTTCAAAATGCTCGGTGCATTAGTGAGACCAAATGGCATAACCAACCACTCATACAACCCATATTTAGTTTTAAACGCATTTTTCCATTCATCACCCTCCCGCATACGAATTTGATGGTATCCACTTTTAAGATCAATCTTATTAAAGATACAAGCACCATGTAACTCATCAAGCATATCATCTAACCTAGGTATGGGGTGACGATACTTTACTGTTATGTTATTAATAGCCCTGAAGTCCACACACTTCCTCTAAGTCCCATCCTTCTTTGGTACCAATAGGACAGTTAAAGCACATGGACTCATACTCTCCCTCACATATCCTTTGCTCATCAACTCTTCCACTTGCTTTTGAAGCTCCTTTGTCTCCTCGGGATTGCTTCGGTAAGCTGGTCGGTTTGGAAGGACAGCTCCTGGTATGAAGTCAATTTGGTGTTCGATGCCTCGAATTGGTGGCAATCCACTTGGCATGTCCTCCGAAAACACATCTTCGAATTTCTGCAACAAAGACTCAACCACACTAGGGAGTGGGGTGTTAGATTCCTCAAAGTGGAGGAGTGATTCCTTGTATACCAACAACAACACTGTTCTTTTATCAATTATAGCCTTTTGCAACTCACTCCCACTAGCAAAAAAGTTCTCTTTCGGCTATTCTCTCCTCTCAACTGGCTCTTTTTCTTTCCTCTCATGTGGCATCTCTCTCTTCTCCCCACTCTCGGCCACCTCACCATTTTCTCTCCTACTCATTAACTCACTGCTTTCTCTCCTTTGTACAGACTCTCTTACTCTTTTCTCTTCAGCTTCTCTCAATTGAATTTGGTCTTCATAAACTTGAACCGGTGTTAATGGCGCAAGAGTAATAGACCTTTCTTCCTTGACAAAGCTATACCTATTTCTATACCCATCATGGTTAACCTTTCTATCATACTGCCATGGTCTTCCCAACAAAATATGACCCGCTTGCATAGGTACCACATCGCATACAACCTTGTCATTATAATCCCCAATCGAGAAAGAAATCATCACTTGTCTATTCACCCTAACATCTTCACTATTATTTAACCATTGTAGGGTGTTTAATTAGTACCAACCCCAATTTCTCAACTAAAGTTGTGCTAGCTACATTTGTACAACTACCTCCATCAATGATCATACTACATACCTTATCATGGATGTGGCATCGTGTATGGAATATGTTCTCCCTCTACTGTTCTGTATCATCTATCTTCACTTGAGTGTTAAGAGCTCTCATTGTGACCATTAACTTCGCAACATGAGCAAATTCCACTGTGTCCCCATTCTCACTAACCTCTTCCAATGGGAGCATGTCTTCAAATTCATCCTTACCGTCAATCTCTACTTTCCCATCGCGTAGAATCATTGTCCTTTTGTTTGGACATTGAGACGAGATGTGTCATATCCCCAAACACCTAAAATACTGGATATCCCGATTTCTGGTTAGCTGTGAGTCTGCCTTTGGTGTTGTCCTGTTAGTACTTTCAGTTCTCCCTTTTGACTCAGCTCCATCCCCTTTGTTATCCCACCTCCGTTTCCAGTTTGAGTTAGAACCCGAATTACCAAATGATTGCCTAGTTGTTCCCTTCCTCTTCAACTGTTTCTCAATTTTCATGGCCACATGCGGCATGTCATCCAACTCTACATAATGCTGCAATTCCACCACATTAGCAATCTCTCTGTGCAACCCATTCAAGAATCTAGCCATAGTAGCTTCTTGATCTTCTTCTACATTTGCTCGAATCATCAAAATCTCCATCTCTTTATGGTAGTCTTCCACACTCTTCGTCCTTTGATATAGACTTTGCAGTTTCTGGTGGACTTCCCTGTAATAATGACTAGACACAAACCATTTTCTCATTACTGCCTTTAGTTCGTCCCAAGTATTGATAGGACTCTCCCGATTCGGACGCCGTGAAGTAACCGTTTGATCCTACCAAGTGATGGTGTAATCAGTGAATTCCAACACCGCAACCTTCACCTTCTTACCCTCAGAATAGTTATGACATTCAAAAATCAACTCTATCTTCTTCTCCTAATCTAAATATGCTTCGGAATCACTTCTACCCTTAAACTGTGGAATAACCATTTTTACATTTTCCAAATTTCCATCAATGTCACCTCCATAATCATTCTTACCCCGTTGTTCAAACCTATCTCCTCTATGTCTTATCCATCCCATTTCAACTCCTTCGCACTCATCTTCTCCCCATTTGCTACCTATCTCATGTTCATCTATCCTAGGAACCCGCTTACCCTTTCCCCTATCAGGAGGTACTCCCACCGGCTGTTCCCTATTGATATTCGTTATCGAAGTACTCAATTTTTCCATCTTTTCCCCCATATCCATCAATAATTGTTGATACCGATCCATCCTATCATTCTGTTTATTGGTTTGATTACGTACCTACTGGAATTTGAACCTTCCATGTCAAACATTCTCTCAATTTCTGCCTCACCAATTTCGCTCGAAATCACTCAATTGGCTTTTACCCTATAATAAGCTCACTCTTTGCCTTTTACCACTCAATTGATTTTTCCAAGTGCCTCCAAAGTCAACAAAGAACTTACCGGACCAAACTTATGAATTCAAATCGAATATGAGAAGAAATGTGACTCAAGAAGTAATATGGAAATTGAAATTTGGAATGACGAATTTAAGAAACTAGATGAAAGTTTAACTTTGAATTTGGACACCACTTATATGAAAAGATTTGGATAGTGAATCAAAACTTGTAAAAAATGTGTTGGTAGCAATTCAAACAAACAACTTAACTTTTTTTTTTAAAATGGTACGGATGAACAGTACCGTACGGATGAACAGTATTTTATTTAACACAAGATTTGGCTACCAACAAAGCAAAAAGTGGATCTAAGAACCCAAAGATGAAGAACGACGCAAGAACAAGAAGAAAATTTGAAAACAATTTTTTTTTTACTCAACAAAGAAAAATAAAAGATAGAACTTGATTAGATTGGAGCTAAAGCTCTGATACCAAGTGATGCGAACCTCATAGCAACGGTGACTACGAAACCCACAACTAGATTAACGCGGAACCCAAGAACGCCAAGAAACCCGGTTTTGGAATTAAACCCAACGAAGTGAACCAAAAAACCCAACGATAGCAAGATGCGCTGAACCTCTTGATTAAACAATGACGAACTCTTGTATTGAAGTTTGAACACACAAGAATTGATCTTGGAAGTTCGATTTGTTGTTCAATGAAGAACAAAGGAGAAAGAAAAGCTTTTCAATTTAATTCAATATGTCAAAATTTGTAAAAGTAACAAAAGTGTCAAGTATTTATACTAGAGACCTAAATCTAGTAAAAAAATGTGCATAAGGAAACAAATAATGTCAAAATATGGAAAGAAATAGAATTCTAAGAAAACTAGGTCTTTCGCCAAAAAGAGGAAACTCGGACAGATTTTATAACCAAGCGGTCGCTTGGTTATATTCCAACCGGTCGCTTAGAAGAACTGTTTCACGCCTTTTGAGTTTCGATAGCAGTTGGGCGACCACTTGCCCTTTTTACTCTAACCGATCGCTTAGAGAGTCCGACTGACCTCTTTCTTCGGTTACTTGTATCGTGTTGATCCAATTGGTTCCCGACCTCGACCCCAACATGAAACTTGCTCCATTTTGCGTCCCGAACATAGTTTCATCAATAGTTGCTTTGACAAGCATTCCCAATGCCTCTTTGACTCATTTTGCTCTCAATCGCGTCATTGTCCCTTCTTCGATAATCAACGGGTCTCGGTTTGAGCTTGCATTGGACACTCCCTCATCCTAGATCATATCACCTGTTACTCCACAGTAAAATGGAGTTGTTGAAAGAAAGAATCAGGTCCTACAAGAGATGGCTACAGCCATGCTTCATGGGAAGGATCTAGCTTTGCATTTCTGGGGTGAAGCTATAACACAGCTTGCCATATTGTGAACCGAGTGTACCTTAGACCCAAAACTGATAGAACTCCATATGAAATTAGGAATGGTAGAAAGCCTACTGTCAAATACTTCCAAGTGTTTGGTAGTAAGTGTTACATCTTGAGAGACAGAGATAACTTGGGTAAATTTGACTCGAAGAGTGATGAAGGAATATTTCTAGGATACTCTAGAAACAGTCGAGCCTATAGGGTATACAATTCTCGTACTCGTATGGTGATGGAGTCTATAAATGTTGTCATTGATGATACTGGCAGTGAGGGAGATGGTGTTGTTACTCAGGATGGGGTAGATGTTCCTAGTGTTGATCTTGTAGAGGTGACTGAATCCAAAGAACAATCTATTCCTGAATCCTTACAGTCTCTCAAGAGTTTAGATGTGCCTGAACCACAGAGGGAAGATACTGTTCTCCTTAAAGAGCCTTATTCTAGAGTTAAGTTGAATCATCCTAAAGATCAAGTTATTGGAGATTTGGATGAAGAAATGAGACTACGTAGGAGAGTATTAAATCAGCTGGCATACACTAGCTATATATCCCAAATAGAACCTAAGAAAGTTGAGGACGCCCTTAGTGATGAATGTTAGGTGAATGCTATGCATGATGAACTAAATCAGTTTGTAAGAAACGATGTGTGGACCTTAGTTCCTAGGCCTGAAAACTGCAATGTTATAGGTACTAAGTGGATTTTTAAGAACAAGACTGGTGATGTAGGTACCATAACTAGGAATAAGGCTGGGCTAGTTGCACAAGGATACACTCAAGTTGAGGGAATTGACTTTGATGATAAATTTGCCCCTGTTGCATGACTTGAGTCTATTCGCATTCTCTTTGCATTTGTTTGTACCTTAGGCTTCAAGCTCTATCAGATGGATGTTAAAAGTGCATTATTAGATGGGATTTTTCATGAAGAAACATATGTTGAACAACCTAAGGGATTCATTGACCCTAAGTTTCCTCACTATGTTTTCAAATTGAATAAAGCCCTGTATAGTCTGAAACAAGCTCCTAGAGCCTGATATGATAGACTGACTACTTATCTTGAGGAACGTGAGTTTGTGAGAGGTGGTGCAGATAGAACCCCTGTTCATAAGGCGTAGTGAAGAAACCATCACAATAGCCCAGATCTATGTTGATGATATCATCTTTGGTTTACCTATTGACTCTCTTGCTCATGATTTGCTGAGTGCATGAAGCAAGAATTTGAGATGAGCATGGTTGGTGAATTGAGCTACTTCCTTGGTCTTCAAGTGAAGCAAACAGATGATGGGTTGTTCATATCCCAGTCTAAGTACGCTAAGGATCTTATAAAGCGGCTTGGGTTAGATAGTAAAAAACACACACGAACTCCTATGAGCACTAGTGTCAAATTGTGTCATGACACTACAGGTAGGAGTGTAGACCAGTCTCTGTATAGGAGTATGAAAGGTAGTCTTCTCTATCTTACAGCTAGTAGACCTGATATAGCTTTTAGTGTTGGAGTGTGTGCTAGATTTTAGGCTGATCCCAAGGAATCTCACTTAACTGCTGTCAGAAGAATAATTAGATATGTTAATGGTACTGTGAATCAGGGAATCCTTTACTCTAGAGATTCTAATCTAGAGCTTGCTAGCTACTCAGATGTTGATTGGGCAAACAATGCTAATGATAGGAAAAGCACATCTGGGGGTTGTTTTATATTGGATGCAATCTTGTAGCTTGGATGAGTAAGAAACAAAACTCTATTTCTTTATCTACGGCAGAGGCTGAATACATAGCTGCAGGTAGTTGTTGTACTCAGTTGCTTTGGATGAAACAAATGATGAGTGATTATGGAATTACTCAAAGGACTATGACTTTTTTCTGTGATAATATTAGTGCCATCAATATCTCTAAAAATCATGTTCAACATTCTTACACTAAGCACATTGACATTAGACATCATTTTATTCGAGAACTTGTTGAGACTGGAGTAGTTTCACTTGAACACATTTCAACTGAACATCAACTAGCTGATTTTTTTACTAAACCTTTAGATGGTTTGAGGTTTGAGTCTCTTAGGAAAGCTGTTGGTATCTGTGTTCCCTCCTGATTACTATTTTAGGAGTTTGCATGCTTTATACAATGTGTGTTTTCATCTGGCATTCATTGGATTTGTGTGCATGCATCATTTTTATTGTTTTTTAGGATGTAGTTTCCTACATGTACATTCTCGATATGTCTGTTTTTGGCACATGCAGTCTTTGTTTTGGTTCTGTGTGCTTGATTAATTTGTTTTCGTTTGTGTGTGATGCATTCTTGCTTTTGTTTTAAAAAAAAAAATTGGGAATGGAAAGTCTACTACAGCATGAGGTACAATCTTCCTGATCTTGCATGTTATGATCATGTCTGACTATAATTGATGAGTTGTAGCTGAATTTCCATGCTTGCTGAGGTTGATTTGTAGTACTTTGTATAGGTGTCTTCATGTACCATCTGCACTGCACACACTATGATATTGTAAGTTGGACCTAACTGCATGTGTGAGATTTGAGATGACAGTCACTTGTTGGTAAGTTGACTCTGAATATGAATTGACCATCTTTTGTAGACCTAAGCTTATGTTTATCCCATAGTAAAAAAAGGAAAAGAGGCTCATATCTTAATGTATTTCTTCGAGGCTATTTGACTCGAGCAATTAAGTCTTAAGGGTATTTCAAAACCCGGTGCCTATGGTCATCTAACTTGGATTAACCGACCTAAACCTCGCTACAGGGGTCATCTTAGTTGCTCAATGAATTAGCACTTGCACTTGCACTTAAGATAAAATATTATGAGCTATTGAAAAGAAATATATATTAAGCTGGTACAAAATTGAAATATTCAACCAAACTTATTTATGCTCAAAGTAAGGGGGAGTCACACATTGCCATTTTTGCAAAATAGGCTTCATATAATAGGTCCTACTGTTATTTAAGGTTAGACTTTCAATAGTAGGAGAATACACTTTTTGGCAGTGATACTTCGCATGTCCCTTCTCACAAAATTAAGGTTTGGAGTCCATTTTACCTTGGATTAGTGACACTTTACACACATGAGTCACTTATATTATTTACTCCATTCTGACTTATTCTGAGTATGTGGGGGAGGTCTATTACTTGTTAATTCTACTCTTGCATGCTATCAACTGCACAATTGATTGGTTGTTTTACTGTTATCTCCCATTGCGTTGCTTTGGTTATCTTTTCCCTTCAAAATTTGTGACAAAAAGGGGAAGATATTTGATAGTGAGTTGGAGATTTTGATTTGATCTTGGCTTGTTGATTTTGAGCAGCTACATTGTCATTTGCATACTTGTCTTTTGGGGTCGTTGGGGTGAGACATAGATAATTGTTACTTATGCATATGCATGTTTTTTATATATGTCTGTTGGAGTCGTTGGGGAGAGACATAGATACTATGTTTAAGACATCACTGTACTTTCATTAGACATATTTATTTGACATGTCGTTTGGGGTCGTTGGAGACAGACATAGATATTTGATGCGAACCCTGTAGCAACGGTGACTACGAAACCCACAACGAGATTGATGCGGAACCCAAGAACGCCAATAAAACCCGGGTTGGACTTCAACCCAACAAAGTGAACCAAAAAACCCAACGACAACGATGATGCGCTGAACCCCTTGATTACATAATTGAAGAACTCTCGTACCGATATTTGAACGCCACAAATATTCAACATATTTGATAAGTTCGATTGTTTGAAGCCAAGCTTCGAGAGAGAAAAATCTCCATTAATTTAATTCATCAAAAGTTTCTCTACAATGAGAATAAAAATCCTATTTATACTAAAGCAATATGGAAAGTATAAAATTCTAGAGTCCTAAACTATAGAAATTATCTAAACTAAGAATTATGGTCAAACTAAACATTTTGCCAAAAATAGGAAAAATCGGACCAAACTGATAACCAAGCGATCGCTTGGGTATATCTAAAGCGGTCGCTTGGAAGAACCCATGGACGCCTTTTGAGTTTCGGTACGGGCTGAGCGACCGCTTGCCATTTTGGCCTAAGCGGTCGCTTGGCTTTTCCGGCAGGACTCTTTCTTCGGTTGCTTGTATCGTGTTGATCCACTTGGTTCTCGGCCTCGACTCCAACATGAAACTTGTTCATTGACATGTTGTCTTCAACCCCATGTATCCCATTTCCCGAGTAGACATTTATGACTTTGTACGATGTCATTAACCACGTTATCGGCACTAAACACCTTCGAACGAGCCATCAACTTCTTCTCAATGAACATTGCACTTTTGATCACCCGGGGCCTATCCTGGTTCATATCATCCCCTCTCTTCAAAAGGATTCGTCCTCAAATATGTTCCTTCAATGCTCAGATTATACCATTTACTCTCAATCAAGTCAAGAGCATGGAACGGTCCA
Source organism: Osmanthus fragrans (assembly GCA_019395295.1). Lineage (NCBI taxonomy): Eukaryota > Viridiplantae > Streptophyta > Magnoliopsida > Lamiales > Oleaceae > Osmanthus > Osmanthus fragrans. The sequence continues at coordinate 16,238,222 of CM033346.1, read as the reverse complement.
TCTCCTCTAAGATGCAGTTTGGACCTCTTCTTAATTCTTTCCCGTCTCTGTAGTATAAACACCCAATAACTAGCACATAGATCAAAGTGTGCTCGTCCTAATGGCTTCCTTCTACAAGTTTGTAATGTTCTCAAAATAATCTCCATTAGCATGCTACTGTGCTTTCTCCATGTCTTATGTTGTCTCAGTGATTGTAACAATGTCAATGCAAATGATCCATCGTTTCCCTTCTGTTCAACCTTGTTGCTTAATCTACTGCATATAAATTTCTTCGAATTCTTGATGGTTTCTAGCGTAGCCCGGATCGTATCACTCTCTCTCTCTCTTCGAAAGGATTCGTCCTCGAATCCATGCCTTGATAGTCAATTTGAGGTTCAATCCCCGGGTCGGGTGGTATTCCAATTGGATAGTTTGATAGAAATAATTCTTCAGTAACCTGTAAAACAGAAGTATTCAAAATAGGGAGGAAATTATTAGTTTTCGCCAACTCCTCCTCAACTTCAAGCTTTTTTTCATCTAAGCTAATTTCTAACTCCTTCTTCCCCTCCGAAGTTTCTTTTTCAATTTCTTTTTGCAACTCCACCTTCCCTTCTGGATGTTTACTCTCAACTTCCCTTTTACTCTCTTGTGGCATCTCTTCTTTTTTCTTACAATCAACCACCTTACTATGTTCTCTCAAGCTCTTTTGTTTCTACCTGTAACTAATTGAGTCACGAAACTCTGAAAGGTCATGCTCATAATCCAACATAGTCATTTTGTTTGACATATTACCAACATGTTCCACACTTGGTGTTTTCTCCTCTCTTGAATATCCAACTCCACTATATCTTCTAGGCTCATCTCGACATTCCCGATCACGCCGATCCCTCCTACAAAAATGATTGGGCGCATAACGCTTCCTCATAATACTCCTCAACTCATCCTAAGTTTCAATACTCCTCTCACCACACCTTCGCCTAGATGTTGTTAATTGATCCCACCAAATCACAGCATAGTCTACGAATGAGCTCACAATCAACCTCAATTTTCTCTCCCCGGAATAATCATGGCACTCAAACCTCAATTTTACTTTTTCTTCCCATGCCACGTACTCCTCGGGATCATTCCTATCCTTAAATTATGGAATTGTTATTTTTGCACCTCCCATCCTCCTATTAACACCCACTTCACCCAAATTCCTACATTCTCGTCTCTCCCGACTACTCACATTAAACACAACATCGCATTGATCCTTTTGAGTTCAATTCAATTCTCCATCCCACCTATCTAACACTCTCCCCATATCCATCAACATTCTTTCCAATCAATCCATCATATTACTCATATTGACTCTGGGACTCAAAAGGATATGAGCTGGACAACTTTGGACTGGAATTTATTAATTCAAGAAAGTGGTTCTTGAATTTGGATTGAATACAAATGGATTTTGGAATTAAGAAAGATAATGTAATATTGGACAATTTCCAAGAAATCAAAAAAATAAAAAAATTTGTTTTTTTTTATTTCTCTGACATGAACAGTACCCCGTGAACAGTACCTTTTTTTTTTTTTTTACAAAAACTCGAAAATTTGACTACGAGAACGGCAATAAAAATGGAAGTTGATTAGGATTCAAATTGAGTACAAAAAAACTTTTGAATTTTTTTGAGATTTTTTTAAGATTAACGACTCAAAATAACTTACTGGATACAAGAACACGAAGAACACCTAAGAAAGGAAGACAAAAACTTAATAAGAAATAAAAACAAAGATAAAACCTGATTAAATTGGAGCCAAAGTTCTGATACCAACAGATGCGAACCCCGTAGCAACGGTGACTACAAAACCCACAACGAGATTGATGCGGAACCTAAGAACGCCAATAAAACCCGGGTTGGACTTGAACCCAATAAAGTGAACCAAAAAACCCAACGATAATGATGATGTGCTGAACCCCTTGATTACATAATTGAAGAACTATCGTACCGATATTTGAATGCCACAAATATTCAACATATTTGATAAGTTCGATTGTTTAAAGCCAAACTTCGAAAGAGAAAAAATCTCCATTAATTTAATTCATCAAAAGTTTCTCTACAATGAGAATAAAAATCCTATTTATACTAAAGCAATAAAATTCTAGGAAATATGGAAAGTATGAAATTCTAGAGTCCTAAACTATAGAAATTATCCAAAATAAGAATTATGGTCATACTAAACATCTTGCCAAACATCTGATAACCAAGCAGTCGCTTGGGTATATCTGAAGCGATGCTTGGAAGAACCCATGGACGCCTTTTGAGTTTCGGTACGGGCTGAGCGGCCGCTTGCCATTTTAGCCTAAGCGGTCGCTTGGCTTTTCCGGCAGGACTCTTTCTTCGATTGTTTATATCGTGTTGATCCACTTGGTTTCCGGCCTCGACTCCAACATGAAACTTGTTCATTGACATGTTGTCTTCAACCCCATGTAGCCCATTTCTTGAGCAGACATTTACATGACTTTGTACGACGTCATTAACCACGTTATCGGTCCTAAACACCTTCGAACGAGCCCTCGACTTCTTTTCAATGAACACTGCACTTTTGATCGCCCGAGGCCTATCCTGGCTCATATCAATATTGTTTGACATTTGACTTGATTTACATTGATATGACATTTATACTTATGTTTTATGTCGGTTGGGGTCGTTGGGGAGAAACATATATACATTTACTTACTGTTTTAACTTCAAGTGAGTTTTCAGTAAGGGGGAGCTTGTGCATTACTTGTGCATTGCATATCATGCACTGTTATGGAGCATGTTATCATTACATTTATGTTGCACTTTATGCATAACTGTTTGAGTTTTGATATTTTGTGGTATTAATGCGCATATGGTGTTTTGATTAGCATTAATATTGCATCTCAAACAAGCGTGCTTATTTGATTGATTACGTGTGTAAGCTTCTATGTGCTTTATAGCTTATTTCCTATATCACGTGCTTTTACACTGGGTATGTGTGTTTTGATTTCAGGATATAGGTTGAACAAAATGAAAGCTACATTCAGATGATAGTTGGACTTAATTATTTTCTTTAGGCTTAATTTTTGCCTTGTAATTGATTTTGTCACAGAATGCCAAAGTGGAAGTTTATTAGTGTTAGATTATTGTAATTGGTTATTCTGTGAACAAAAGGACCAACTTGAACATTTTAAAATTTCATATTTTGTTGTATAGCGTAGGGTTCGGGATCTAAGTTTGGAACACGAAGGAAACTCACCGCATTTTCGCTAGATGTTCGCGGGAGTCATGCTCGAGCGGATAAAGCAGAACATCCAGCGCTCGACCTTCGCCCACCTATCGCTCATGCGACAGGGCCCTCGTTCGAGCGACCGTTTTACGTCCAGACTTAATTCGCGATTTCGTGAGATTTTTATTGGCCAAAGTTACCACATTCGTCCAACGTATAAAAGAGGGAGCTGCGCATTCGGGAAAAGAGATTGAACATTATACATTCAAGAGAAAACACTTATTCTCTCAAGAGCTAAAACCTTCATCAAGTTCAATCACTTTGATATATGCGCCATTTGGATTGAAAACATTAAAACCTTCAATCAAATACACTGGTGCCTTCTTTATTTGGATCTATCAGGAAGATTGTGTCGTCAACTTGGCTGGCTGTGAAGATCAAGGAAGAAACTCAAGAACAAGGAGTTCTTGGTGGATCTACAGGAGATAAACTGCGAGAAGATTTAGGATTGGTGTTCGTATGCACATTTCAGGAGAGCTGCTTCAAACTTCAGACAGGAGATCAGAAAGCTTGTGTTATCAACTTGGCTGGTGGTCTATAAGTTTATAATACAGTTTATAGTGGATCTTTGATTGACAAAACGCTCGAAATTTTCCCCACGTTGGGTTTTTCTGTGAACAATTCTTGTGTTGTTTACTACTTTAGTTATTGCTTTTGTTATTGCGGTAATTCATGTTAGGATAAACTGAATTGATTAATTAATTACCTAGTCATAATTAACTTGTGACTTGTTGCATGTTAATTAATTTTTAATTCTGCGTTTACACCTAATCACCCCCCCTCTAGGCGTAGTTGGGTCGAATCTCCGATTTTTCAACTTCTTAAAAAGTTTGCATATTAGCCCCTGTTTGATTCTCATTTTTTCCAAAATTTATTTTTCTCTCTTTTCTTTTGAACCACACATTTTTCAATAAAATAATATTACATACAAACCCAAAACATTTTCTTAATTTTTAACCACACATTCTCCATCAAACAACTATTTAAAATGCATTATTTCTCAAAGAATGGGAATCAAACGGGAGCATCTACCATGCAAAACTTCAAATGTCTATTTTTATGAGAAACTTTGCTAACAATTTAATATTGTAATAATTTACATGTCTCAATACATTGGATTATCGAGGTTTGTTTGTGATTTTGAATGAGTGATTATCGAGGCTTGTTTGTGATTTCATCTTTTACAGATTACCCAAGTCAACATTCTAGGGGGACTGTTCAAATTCGAATGGTTGAGGACAATCTAGATTCATACAACACTTCTAGATTTTTAACCTTGGCTACAAATTTTCTTTTTTCTTTCCCCTATGAATAATACATGCTAATTGAAAAAACTTGACAAAATGGACGATCTTGAAACTAGAACCTCATAATCCAAAAATCTATTCCACTACCACTTCACTTGAGCCTAATCAATAATCCTCAAATTGATATACGGCAAAAGAATACGTGCATTGCATTGCAACTTTTGTTTCATCAAAACCATATGTAAAAGTGACATCAAGGGGATGTTTGATAAATTGGACAAAATTAATTTTCCAAATATCTCTCTATAAGTAGATTAGACTTGACATTCAATAACTTGAATAACATTTGACAAGATTTTAATTTTTTTTCTTCCTTAAATATTTTATTCAATCTTATTCCATCCGCTTCAGTGAACATGCTATAAATTAATTCTCTCATGGATTAATTGGAGAAAACATGAAAAGTATTTGAGAAAGTCTCCAGTTTAATTTGTAATTACTGTTTTATTTCAAAGTCATACATATGTTGTCAAAATCTGTCATTTTCTATATGTTATAATTTCTATTTCTTAGCTTTAAATCCATGCAGACTAAGTTATTTGTATTGACACGCTATGTCCCTACAAAGACATACATATGATGTCAAAATCTGTTATTTTCAATATGTTATAATTTATATTTCTTATCTTTAAATCCATGCAGACTAATATTAATTGTCAATTCCTCTAGAAATCAACAAATATTAATTGTCAATTCCTCGTATTATATAACATTGGATTTAGTTGTGTTCTTCAATCAGTTCTCGATATCAATTGAAATAAATGAATTTCAATCTTTTTGTGTCTACGTCAGTTAGTATCAGAGTAATGTTACGCTCCTGATAGAACGGGGTTTTTATTTGTAAAATCCAATGCCAAGTTGGGTTAGATATATATTAAATATATTATTTAAAAGAAATAATTAAATTAGATAAAACACTAGAGTGATTAAAGTGTGAAATTTATGTGAGAGGTTTTTTTTTTTTTTTTTTAAAGGAAAGGAGGGCTGCACCTCCGAGAATTTATTGATTGCCCTCACCTATGGCAGAGGAAAACAGTGGTTACATGTTCGGAAAGAAAAACAATAAATAAGGAAGACTACTTCCCTTACAATAAAAGCTGGACAAAAATTACAAACTCTTATGAAATTCGTGGGAAAATTAAATGAAGAATGTCAAAACTTGGTCCTTGAATTTTCTCAAAGTCGCAAAGGGGCCTTTTCATCGTTGAAGATAAGGTATTCCCCACCAATCTATGCGCAAAATGCCTCTAAGAAGGGTTGGAGGCGTGTCACCATAAGAGAGCTTAGTCGATGATCCTTCACTCGCTGTCTTGGCCAGGAAATCCGCTGCCACGTTTGCTTCTCTGAACACGTGATATACCTGGGCATTGAGTTTATGAATCAGGTTCATGATAACTACCCAGAAATCCCACAACCACCATAAAATGCAAGCACCTTTGTCTACCCATTCAGCCAGCACCCTGGAGTCTGTTTCAACCATGATGTTCTTAATTCCCAGGTCCCTACACATGGAAAGACTGTCCAGGAGGGCTCGAGTCTCTGCCATCATGTTATTGCACTGGCCATAATGGTGTGCGAAGGCAGCCAAGCAAGTGCCCTGATGGTCCCGCAATAAGCCCTCCACCTCCTGCAAGACCAGGGTTCCCTTTTGAGGCACCATCTACATTTAGTTTGAGCTGGTTTTCCACTGGTTTTTTCCATCTTATCTTTTGTATGCTCGGCTGTTTGACAGCATTAATGGGGTAGTTTAACGCCTTCAAACAATGTATGTCATGAGTTGAAATTCTACTGATTTTAGTGATCTGGCTTCCAATTTGTGATAGAATGTCCTTGATTCGCCAAATGGTTTTTTGACCTGTGATTGGGTAACCTTCCATCCGCGACTCGCACCTGGATTTTCATAGTGCCCAAGTGATAATAATTGGTGTGATGCCCCGAAGTATCCCCGCCTGTGATGAGCTAGATGCATTTCTCCACCATAAGTTCATTCTACCTTTCCAAGTTGATATGTGCGGTAGGGATAGGCGATAGGGATAGGTTGAAGTGAAGTTCAAGATAGTTCCATATTTTTCTGGCCATCGCCCCATTGTTCAACACATGGCCAGTAGTTTCGACTGAGGGGTGTGCGCAACATTCGCATTTGGAGACCAATGGTATCCCGATAACTTGGACTACGTTGTCAACTGGTAGACAATTTAATTTAGCTCTCCAAGCTACAAACGACATTCTTTTGGGGACTTTGTTGTGCCATAACCACCATTTTCATGTACAATCCATACCTTTTTTGTCGAGAATCGGCCATCTTTACTTGGCTTCCAAACATATTGGTCGCATTCCCCCCGAAGATTTAGATGCACACTTTCAATGAAGGATGCTTGGTTCTCATCCATTACCTCCCTTAGCCTAATTCCGTTCCATTTTCCGTCGGCCGTGATGAAGTATTTTATTTGTAAGTTCGGTTCTTTAACCTCTTGTCCAGATTCAGCCAAGCTTTGAGGGCCTAGCCAATTATCATACCAGAAGTTAGATGATCCATCCCGAATACGACAAAAAGTGTTTTGCAGCACGTTAGGCAAGGCTGTAACAACTCCTTTCCAAAAGCAAGATTGAGTTGAAGACATTTTCAGCAAGGCCGCTGGTTTATTTTTCATGTATTTAGATCTAAAGAATTCAGCCCAAAAGGAATTTCCTACCACCAGCTTCCATCCAAACTTCATGAATAAGTCTTGTTACACTTCTTGAAAATCCCGGATACCTAGACCACCTTCTTCCACAGGATAGCAAATCTTTCTCCAAGAGACCCATTTTCTTCTTTTAGTACCATCTGTTGTATTCCAAAGGAACGATGAGAGGATCCGATTCAGCTCATTGTGGATGCCTTTAGGTAAGTTCAGCACCGATAATATATGAGTAGGCATGCTACTAAGGACATGCTTAATCAATGTAATTTTTTCGCCAAAAGAGAGCAGACGACCTTTCCATCTCGCTAATTTCTTTTGGATTTTTACCATCATTGGCTCAAACATCTGTTTCATTATTCTTCCAGTGTATAGAGGAACTCCCAAGTACGTACAAGGCCAGACTCCTTCTTTAAATCCCGAAGAGGCCAGCAAATTCCTTTTACGAGCAGTAGTGGTGTACTTAGAGAAGAATATAGAAGATTTCATGGGGTTCACTAGTTGGCCAGAGATCGCCTCATACTTATTAACAATTTCAAGTAGCCTACCAGATGACTTTTTGTTACCATTGGCGAACATAAGTAAATCATCTGCATAAAATAAATGACTTACCACCATACCTCTGAGTGGAACGGTTGAATTTGATTACTCTCAAAGGCTTGGTTTATCATTCTGGACAATAATTCTTGTGCCAATATAAACAAGTATGGTGACAACGGATCCCCTTGACATATCCCTCTTGACGGCTTAAAGAATCCTCGTGTTTTTCCGTTAAGCATGATTGAAAAACATGGAGAGGAAATGCAATTAAAGACCAGATTTCTCCAATATTCCGAGAAACCCAACTTTCGTAGTGTCGCTAGGAGAAAGCGCCAGTTCACCCGATCATATGCTTTGGCCATGTCAATTTTCAGCATAATATTTCCACATCTTACCTTCTTATGGATTTCATGAGCCATCTCCTGGGTAATAGAGATATTGTCAAAGATGCTCCTTCCTTGGATGAACGTCGATTGTTCTCGAGAGATCACCTTATCAAGTAAAGGGGCCATCCTAGCGACCATAATCTTGGTTAAAATCTTGTACATCACCGAACAAAGGCTAATTGGCTTGAAGTTAGCAAAGTTGTTTGGGGAATCAACTTTCGGAATCAAGACAATATTGGTTGCGCCTAAGGCGCTAGTTACTGGGGACCCCCCAAAAAATTCTGTAGCAACTTCCAATATATTACTCTTAATAATTTCCCATGCACTGATAAAGAAACTTGCACTAAACCCATTTGGACCCGGGTTGCTATCAGTAGGAATCGACCAGAGGGCTTCTTTCACCTCCTCCATAGTTAGCAGTTTACAAAGGGACAGGTTATCCTCATTTGTAATGGCTGGCGTGAAGAGTTCCAGGTCAGTGTCCTACATGGTGATCGGTGAAACGGTCAACAACTGTTGAAAGAACAAGACAGCACCCTCATGTACTTCCTCAGTTGAATTCAAGACTGACCCGTTTTCAAGGACCATGTGGTCAATGGTCTGATTGTGTTTTCGATTTTTTACAGATGCATGAAAATTTTTGGTATTTTCGTCACCCTCTTGGAGCCATTTAATGAAAGATTTTGCCGCCAAAAAAATTCCTCTCTTTCAAGCCATCCTGTGTATTGGTTTCGGCATTCAAATAACTACTTTTCGGTTTCCAATGAGAAATTCCCCATCAAGAAATTTTCTAGATGGTTCAATTTCTCTTCAAAAAATTCAACTTCTTGATTTACCCTTCCAAAAACTTCAAAATTCCAAGACTTTAACACTCTCTTCAATGTTTTAAGCTTCCGCCCAAAGCAAGCCATAGGCGATCCAGTGATCTTGGTATTCCAATATTTTTTCACTAGAAGAAGAAATTCGTTGTGAGAACACCACATGCGAAGAAATCGAAAAGGCCGAGAGCAAGGCATATTTGGTCTGTCTCTGCAGCGAAGTACCATTGGACAATGATCTGACGAAGTCCGATCAAGATACGATAAAGGAGCTGATGGGAATTGGTCCTTAAAATTCTGGTTCACCATTATACGGTCTAGACGCTTCCATATTCGACGTGTGCCTTGTCGTCCATTACACCATGATAATTTGGGTCCATCGGCGGGTATATCCATCATTCCTACTTCATGAATAAATGTGTTAAAATCCCTTATAGCCATCAAAGGAGGGTTCAACCTACCTAGTTTTTCTTCATAGGACCGAATAATGTTGAAGTCCCCCCTACAATCCAACCATCATTTCCACTGTCTAGCGCTTTCAATTGATCCCACAAATTCCTTCTACGTTTCTGACAATAACTCGCGTAAACAAAAGAGGTAAGCACCCGATGCTGCCCCATCAAAAACCAGCCGGCAAGTGTTTGTTCTGATATACTGCTCAGCGAGAAAACCAAATCATTAGTCCAGAACATCCAAATTTTACCGCCTTCCGCACCATTTGAAGTATAATTCGGATATCTTAATCGCTTGGCCCATCGGTCAATTTTTGCAACTGAAACAAATGGCTCTATTAACACTAAAATAGCTGGATTATATTGTTTTTTTAGCTCCATTAACCTGCTCTTTGAAGACACAACACCCCTTAGGTTCCAAACAATAATATTAATCATTAATAGGTTTTTTTGGACCTAGTGGTGATCCCTAAGGTGACTTTCTTCCTGTTTCTTCCCCTTACTTTATTAACAGGTCCTTCCCGAATATGATCAGTATCATAATTTAGAAGTTCTAATTCAGGTAGTTCATCATCGAACTTACCTTCTGATGTATTCTGAAGCTCTCCTGCCTGCCCCTCAGTCTATAGTTCTTCTTCGTTGTGAGACAATTGGGGGAGGGGCTGACCTCTTATCACTAAATCAGCAATATTATCCATGATGTTCATCACTAAAGTGTCGTGAACCACATCCACGTCACCCATCAAGATTGCATGTTCTAGTATAGAGTTGGTTAAAGTTCTGTTTTTCGACACACTAACAGGTAAATCATTTTCATATCATCCGGCGTTGGTAGGGTCATTTTCACGTCTCCTGTCTGCCATAATGTACTCTAATTTTCCATTTAATTCTGCCTAGGGACTTTCCAACCGTTCATGGTCACCTATTTCATCAATTTCCATGGCGCCTTTTCAATCCTCTCTTCCTGTCTGCGCCATATCCTTGTAGGCACTTTGGTATTGGTTTCAGCTTTGTGGTTTCATTCGACTTCATTTTTCTTTCTGCACGAGCCTTCCATGTGCCCCTGTGTCTAGCACCATTGACAGAAACTTGGTAGTTTTTCATATATGATTTCCTGTTGTCGACTAGATGGGTGGAAGAGAACTCCCAACCAGAAGAATTCAACTGGGGGTTTGGATATATCCATCTCCACGCAGACCCGAGCCCCATCTGTGCGAGAAGCACATGCCGTAAAATTATCCCGTTTCAAAAATCGTCCAAAGGCGCCGATGATAATACGTAACATAAATTCGTGGAAAAAATGTGGGGCAGTCCAGGAAGGAAAACCCATATAGGAACTAGGAAGGACTCTTTGTCCTGGTCAAAATCTTACGTCCAGATAACAAGTCTATAGGGGATACCTTCAATTTCGCAAGATTCACGTACACATGCTATTCCAAAAGCTGCCTCTGTCGAAAATCTGATGAAGACATTACGTGGTTTCTGCATGGTGCTGACTAAGAAGTATCCTTTAATTCCCCAGCGCGCTTTGATGTATGGCCAGATCTGATCCATCGTAGGCCTTATTCTCATAAATTTGAGCACCACAGAAAATCGGAATGGGGTGGCCGCTTGCTCCAGTTCTATTTTTGAAAAGTGGAACCAGATAGCTCCATCAGTCTCCTTTGGTTGTCTCATATCAATGCTCACTTCCGGGATCTGTTGGGGCCTGGCTTGCACCATGGAAGCGTATGTTACAGTCCCTCCCACACCTATGTCAGAGGTCGAGGAGGTACCGCCATCCAGTTCTGGCCATTGTCACAGTTAGGTTAGGGAGAGAGAGTTTAGGTGGCTAGGTTTTTTTTTTTACCTAAATCATTCACTTGCAAAGATTACAACGAAGAAGAAAAAAGCTCCCTCATTCATCAAGATTCCTACTTATTTTACAACATTCTCGACTCGAGAACTGGTTTTCTTTTATGTGAGAGGTTAGGGATTCGAATCACATACACATGAATATTAAAAGGTGTATGATTAAGCTTCGAGGTCTTTTGGGCTTCTTTGATTAAAATAAATATTAATTTATTTTAATTAGTTTCGAATTTACTTATATATATATTGGTCAAAATAGCCAATAAAAACTAGCCAGTAAAATATAGCAGTTGGAGAGTTACAGAATTATTTATTGCAATCATAAAAATCACCGTTATTTTTTATTCAATTCAAACTCATTATTGGTTGAAGCTATATTTTCTTCAACTATATAAATTCCTTCATTTCTTGAAAATAAATCACACTCATAATAAACGAGGTTTGACCCAACAAACACCTAGAGGAGGGTGAATAGGTGTAATATGAGAAATTAATAATTAATTAATAATATTTTACAACAAGTCACAAATTATTAAATCTAAATGAGTTGAAAATACCTTAAACCCTAGCAATCTATCAAGCACAAATATAAAAGAATAAAATAAGTAACACCGAGAATTATTTATGAAGGAAAAATCCTCAAAGAATTCATCAAAAGGATTAAAAAAAAAAACCTCTAGGAACATGCAAGTAAATAATCCACTAGAAAATATCGAAGTTACAGAATTGGTCTAGACACAACTAAACGTTAGTAGACTTTGACCTTCCAATATGTAATCACCAAAGAACTTCTCGATTGTGCACTCCAAAACCAACTCTAGAAACTCTTGACATTTTTGTCCTCGTGAATCACCAAGAACGAACTCTTTCTTCACTCACTGGAATTGCGGACATCTCTCAGGATTTTCAAAACTCTGAATGATATTTGGTAGAAATTGAGCGGTGTTTTGATTTTTTTTGGTATTTTGATCTCGTGGTTGAGACAAGAGAAATATTGTAATCAATGTATGATCTTCAATTGGATGTTCTCTTGGAAAAATAATGGCTCAACACTATTTTTGAACGGAATTTCATTGGCTATTCATAATTTTAGAAAGTTATGTATTATTTGGGATCGTAAAAGGCTAAAAATTGCGAAATAGTTTTTTCTCGAAAAACACATCCGCTAAAGCGACCCTTAAGCATCCAACGGGGGGTTAAATTATGCTAAAATCGCTTGAGAAGCCCACTTGGCGGTCTTCTTGCACGTTTTGCGTTGACTTGATCTTCGTAAACCAACATTGAGTACTTCCAAAAATACTCCCAACCCTCGACAACTAATCCATAAATACAACTTGATTAAACGAAATTTTGGACACAAAACTTTGCAAACACTCTAGATTTTACGAATTCTCCCTTTGACATTCTATGACCAAATTATTTATTTCATAATAAACAAAATATAATTCCTATCAACCAAATGACTCAAAACCATAACTGTATCTTAATTGCTTTGTTATACTTATTTCTTGAAATACATCAACTCAAACAATACCAAGTGTAAAAGTACGTGGAAAGTGATAAGAATAAACATGCTACATTTGAGATAAAATCATCAAAATAATATATCAATAAGCTTAACATACCGAGCTAGCAACAACAAAATATGATATCAATATTATACAAAATACCAAATATAATATCAATATTCTTTAAACCGTCAAAATCAAATATTTGCTAGCCAAATACCAAAAGAACTATTAGACAGCAAAATACGAACTACTCTCCCCTTTTGTCAGGAATAACAAATGGGTAAACAGCAGCCTAATCACTATCAGTGGCTTTTGAGCTAGATGCCTCCTCCAAATGTTGTTGAATCAACTGTACATTAGTCTGAAGCGAAGTAACATCCGTGGTGAGTCGGTCAAAAGTGGATCAAAGTGATGTGATATTGGTCGTCATATTAGGATTTTAGGAATAACTGAGTCATAATTAGGGATGAAAATTTAACCCGCCCCACCCTGAATGAGGCCCAAAAAACCAGTCCCAACGGGTTGACGGGGCGGGGCATTGGGGGTCGCCCCGTGGTGGGTCACAAGGCGGGGCGGGTTGAGGATGCCCCGCTCCGAACCCGTCCCGTGAAAAAAAAATTAAACATAGAATTTTAATAAATGATTAGTTTTAAAATATTGTTGAATGTATTTACAATTTTATAACATGTTTCTAATCTAACAATTATACTATAAACTTGTCAATTTGGAATTTTACATAAATAATAATTATTTATATATTTTAAAAATTTGGCCACTCAATTTTTTTATTATAATTAAATTATAGAATCTGAAATTTTGAATCATGATAGTTAAATAAATATTCTTTACTTTTGAAATATTTATACCAATTAATCAAAGCAAATTAATATCTTGATCAAAAAAGCTAGAATTTTTTTTTTAAATATATGGAATGACCTTTAGGTTTTAGGTTAACGGTTGAACTTTGAATAATAATAGCATAACTCGAATTTTTGAAAATGTAAAAATAAAAGAAATTAAACGGGGAAACAAATGGGGCAAATTCTCGCCCTGTCTTCGCCTCGATCCGCCCCGCCCCATTGCCATCCCTACCCATAATGGCAACAGAAGAGTCAATAGGACCAAAAGAAGTAGATGGAGAAAGGGGTTGAAGAAGATGGAAGAGAGTCCTAAGGAAATGATGGAATGTCATTTGGAATAAGAGCATGAGACAGATTCTATGTAATAGTAAGCTGGTCGATAGGCAGTCCCAACTGCTCAAGAGCCTCAAGAAAACTAACCTCAAGACCCAATACTAGAAGCTTTATCAAACAACCATATGGCAGATCGTTTATCTTATGTCTATGGCTAAAAACCTCCAATATATGATGCATGATGAAAGAAGGGAGATCAATGGAGTCGTCGTGTAGAATGGAAAAAATGAATCGTGTCCTGTCAGACGTAGCCTAGACTTAGGCAGATTTCCTATCAAGGAAATAACAAAGTCTCACTTCCTTAAGTGAGCCGAGCTAAGATTGCATGTGCTACAACATTAACGCAGATTTCCTATCAAGGAAATAACAAAGCCTCACTTCCTCAAGTAAGGCGAGCTAAGGTTGCATGTGCTACAACACTTAGGCAGATTTTCTATCAAGGAAATAACAAAATCTCACTTCCTCAAGTTAGCCAAGCTAAGGTTGCATGTGCTGCAACACTTAGGCAGATTTCCTATCAAGGAAATAAAAAAGCCTCACTTCCTCAAACGAGCCGAGCTAAGGTTGCATGTGCTGCAATACTTAGACAGATTTTGAAGCTTACCAGATTTCTCACTTACAGGTATTTGCTTTATGCTTACCGTTATTTGATTTACTCTTACCGGCATTCATTCACAAACTTACCGGATCTCAAAAAAGCTTACCAATATTGATTTTCAACTTACTGATATTAGCAAAACACACTTACCAGATTTGACGACTTATCCATTTTTAATATTCCAAGATTTTTATAGATACCGGTATGTGTTTTTAAGCTCTTTGGGAAATAATAAGGGCAGCAACAAGAGGATTTTTAACCAAAGGCTAATGTTGCATGAATTGTGACACTTTGCATGAGATGCAACACTTAGAAATATTTCCAATTAAGGAAATGTCAAAGCCTCACTTCCTTACGTGAGCCGAGCTAAGGTTGCATGAGCTGCAACACTTAGACATATTTCCAATTAAGGGAACATCAATGTTTCACAAAAGTATTCTGAACTCCTTTTTTCATGCTTTGTGATACTTGAAATTATTAGTCAACAAAGTGAGGAAAAACTAAATCTTCAAAGTAAGATCGGTTTTCATTGAATTTAAAAGGTTTAGTACAAAATGAGTAAAGAATTGTGAAGTGCAGGAAATACAAAGTTAACTAAGGGGTTGGGGGTCCTGGGGAGCTGGGAGATCATCTTCTGTGTCTTCATCAAGAGGGATCCCAACTGCCAGAGATAGTCTCTTCATTTCTTCCTTCTGCGACCTTAGAACATAGTCTAGGAAGGCAGTGTCGAAGTCCGGCTTCTTCTTTCTAATGTGCTGGGCCAGCTCTTCTACGGCTACCACATAAGCATCCTGAGCCAAGACATCAAACTCAGGAGACTCTTTCCAAGCTTCCACTATCCCCGCAGCCTTAGCTTCCACCTCCGCAGCCCTCTTCCCTGCCTCTTCAGTCCTTTACACAACAGCATCAGCTCGAGCTCTTTCCTCTTTAGCTTGAGCCTTCTCTTCATCAGCCCGAGCTCGCTCTTCCTCAGCTCTCTTTATTTCAATAAAAGCTCACTCCTGGGCATGCTCTCCCTAGGTCCTCAAGGAAGAGACCTCATCCAGCAGATTGAGCTCGAAAGTACACTTCGCAGTCAGCTCTATCCCCATATTATTGAGGTGATCTTCGTACTTCTTCTCCATATTGGCAAAATGTGCCCGTTCAGCCTCCATATTCTCGTGAAGGCGCATAGCTTGATCCCTCACCTCCAACATATTGTCAAGCTTGGCCTTCACCTGAGAGTAAATACAAAACACGAAGTTAAAGTCTGATTCTTTTTTTTAAGAAAGAAGCCAAGTAAGGGAGGTCGGTATTTACCTTATCTTTGATAGTAGACATGTAGAGGATAGCCCTGTGGCTGTGGATCTGAGCTGACAGTATTGCCTCACCAACTAGCATTTCAGCAAGGTAGCTCTGCTCCTTCTCAGTACGACTTCAGGTAAGCAAGTTGGCAGCTGCACGAATAGGAGGGAGAATGCAACTGTAACCTCCCTTACCGGAGATGGACCTCGTAAAAAGTTAAAAAGGACTTCTGGCCTGTGTCCAACCAAAGCCTCCAAGCACGATCTCTGAAGATCAGGGCACCTACTAGAAGATTGGGCCGAGCTCGTTGCTGCAGCAGCTTGAACAGCAGGAGGTGACAAAGGCATCATCACCTCGACAACCGATGATGTTGCCTGCCTTACTGGCGAAGTAGAAATAGGGGTCCTTACCGTTGCCACTTCGGACCTCTGCTTCTTAAGTAGAGGGACCTCCTCCTCCTCCACCTCTTCTGAAAAATGGCTGACGACCTCAGCCTGTGGCATTTTCCTTTTTTTTCTTCTGAGCAGCTGATGCCTTTGCAGCCTTGTACCCCTTCATTGTCTGACCTTGAGTTGTGCATACAAAAAAAATCATCATAAGTCAGTCCTTATGATTTTCAACAAACAAACTTAGCCAAAAATCTGAAAAATTGATTACCTCAGTTGGTAGGATGAGTGAGGGTCGTCCTGACAACTTCTGAGGTCGGAGTTAGAGACCAGAGTAATCCTGCTCGGTGTAGATTTTCGTCCAAGATCACGAACTTGCAAGATCTCGTCTGGTGGGCAAAGCTCGTACTCTATTAGCTCGCCCCCGTGTCTCCGTAGTCAAATTCACCTTTTTACGATCTGGAAAGAACACAAGGAAGAGTTAGCACAAGTATCAGGTCAGCTCAGAAAAATATAATAGATTTTTACTTACATAAAGAGTGATAGAGAGTAGGGACAACATTCTCTCTATCCACCTTGGTAGAATGAAACTGCCAATCTCCCATGACATAAAAGAACTCATCCTTCCATCTCTTGATTGAGGATGGAGTATCCAAAACCAAGGGTTCCCCAGTCCGAGGTCTCACACTCGTATCGTACCACTCCGAATCATTCCCGTCCTCCTTAAATGTAAAAATGGAATTGAATTGTTCTACTGTGAGGTCGGGAAAGCCTAATTGCCTCCACAAAATCGGGTGGCAATCACCGTCCACCATCCATTGGGGCATAGCTGAGTGAGAGCTATACCCCAGAAAGCAAGAAATTTCCTAATAATCCTAGGAAAAAGAAGTCTAAGGCCGGCATTCAAAATTTCCGAGTTCAGTGCTACGCATCCTAAGGGAGGAGCATTAGCTCGGTCATTTGGCTCTGGGATTATGAACTCAATAGTACTAGGGATCTCGTACTTCGCCCTTCAGCCCGCTAGTATATCTGCCATTACTACTGACCTAAACGAGCTCGCCTCCCACTCTTTCGAGCTGTTTCCCTCGTCTTCCCCCCTCAGTTCGATCTCATTCCCCCTGGATTCTTCTATATCCTCAGGACCATCCAGGTCAGTTGGGTCAATTGTAGAGAGAGAGAGACCGGGGTCATAACTTCCTGACACTTAGAGGACGAACTAGAAGATGGCTTAGGAGAAGGAACTGACTCCTCCTGGTTATTACCCCAGGAACGAACTACGGACTCGTCCGAGCTCATTTTCAGAAATATTTGAGATGGAGAAAAGGAAAAGAATGACTTCAGACAAAGGAATACCTGGGAGAACGATGTGACAAGCTCACTTAAAGGCAGATGGGTCTGTGCTGAAAAAGGATTCTCAATCTCACGAAAAAAGGCTTAGAAAATGTGAAAGTGGTAAAATGAAAGGGACATGTGCTTTTAAACAGGGAGAAGATCAACATACGCCATTTGGACTGTCAGATGAGAAGAGAGAGAAACAAACTGAAAGGCCAAATTTTTACCTACCAAAAATGACGTAGTTTTGGTAATGCTTCCAAAGGAAGTTTCCTCCTAATGCTTGACAACTCATGTTTGACACGTGGTGAATTCTAAGAAAAAGGACTATTCATTTACTTCTCGTAATTTTACTGTCGAATTTGCAAGGTCAGTTCATTCCTGAAGGAAGCCCTGACCTGGGGGGTAACTATTGACCACCGATCTCCGATCTCAGACAAAACATACTTAGTGATAATCCTAAGCATCTCGCAGTTCGGTATTACTGTTTCAGTTCGGTTTTCATCTAGAGCTCGGCCAATTACCGTTGATATCCAGGGGAACATCATGATTGCAAGTCTTTAATACCCTGTCCAATCAAATCAGGTACACTTGGAGGGGAAAAATGGCAACACCGTCCTCTTCGTCCAATTAAACACCTTTGTAGCTAACTCACATGCAAAATCATGATTACCTGATGAAAACAGAATTTTGGATGGGAATCGACCTCATTAGCCAATCACAACAAACAGTGGCGGCACACAAATCTGAGCTTGGCCTGATGTAAAAAGTGATTGATTAGACGTTTTTCTTACCATTGTTTGTTGAATTCACCTATAAAAAGGTCGATCCCCTTTGCTTGAAAGGGACATGAGCTTTGCGCCTAAAGCATTATTCTACTGCTAAACCTGTATTCCTCAAATTATATGAAATTAGTACAACACTTTACCCTTTTTCTTAAAGTTGGCCAAATCAAGTATTTACATTTTTTGACGTCAACATTGTCCAAACGATCTGTTTGACTCGTCCGGATCTTTTTTTTTTAAATCAAGTACAAAATTAATAATTTCACGTATAAAAATAAAACATGTATAAAGACTTAGTATGAATTCAACTTAGTTATGCAATTTGAATTCGTTAATAATGCCTAAACTTATTCAAATATCCAATAATCGATCAAGGGCGCCTATAGGTTTTTGTGAAGATATCGGCCCTTTGATTTTTCGTGTTCACAAAGTTTAGCACAATGTCTCCTTTTTGTGCATGATCTCTTAGAATGTGATGTCTAATTTCAATATGCTTCGTTCGAGAATGCAAAATGGGATTTTTAGAAAAGTTTATGGCATTAGTGTTATCATACATGATAGGTATATGGTCAAATGATAAATCATAATCACTTAGAGTATGTTTGATCCATAACACTTGAGCTCAACAACTAGCGGTCGAGATATATTCGGCTCCAGTAGTAGACAATGCAACCGAATTTTTGTTTCTTACTAAACTATGACACAAGTGCAAAGCCTGAAAAATGACGTGTTCCACTAGTGCTTTTGTTATCAATTGTGCAAGCGGCCTAATGGCATATGAATAACTAAGTAGATCAATGTGAGTACCCTTTGGATACTAAAGTCCTAACGATCTAGTGCCACTAAGATATCTATTTTTTTTTTTTTACAAAACTAAGGTATGATTCTTCAGTGTTTGATTGAAATATAGCACATAAACACACACTAAATATAATATCGGGTCTATTTGTGGTTAAGTGAAGAAGGGATCCAATCATACCTCGATATTTCATTACATCAACGAAAGTACTTTGATCATCGTTGTCCAATTTTATGGATGAACTCATTGGAGTGTTCATTGGCATCAAAATTTTCATTTCAAACCTCTTGAACATGTCTGAAATATACTTATTTTGACAAATGAAATCTCATTATTAGTTTGTTTAATTTGGAGTTCAGGAAAGAATTTTAGTTCTCTCATCATGCTCATTTTGAACTCCTTGATCATGCAGTCAAAAAATTCTTTACAAAGAGAAATACTAGCTATTCCAAAAATAATGTCATCAACATAAATTTGAACGATGATCAAATCATTTTTTTTTTTTTTTTTTTTTTTTTGGTTTTGATAAAAGGGTGGTATCCACTTTCCCTATTGAAAAACGTTTTGGAAGTAGAAATTTGCTCAATCTTTCATACCAAACTCCAAGATCTTGCTTTAAACCGTAAAAAGCCTTTCTAAGTTTAAAAACATAACCCGAATAATTCTTACCTTGAGTAAATTTACAAATAATTTTAGTTAAGTCTTCAACTTTTTCTTTCAACAAAAGATTTTTCTTTAATCAATAAATCATAATCAACAATTTTTATGCAAACCCATGGGCAATAGTAACTACGAAATCCACAAGAGATTGAATCGAACCTAAGAAAGCCAAGAAATCAAAGTTTTGAGTTTGATCCAAAAATATTGAATCAGATAACCAACACAATCGTCAACAATATGTTGACAACGTGATAAAAATAATTCTAGATTTTCACCCGAATTGTTTGAACGCCAAAAGAAATAACTCCTGATAAATTCGTGAAATTAGTTTAATGAAAAACAAGGAATTGAAAGCAAAAATTGCTCACAAATTAATTTTTCTAATGACATGAATGAATGTTCTTTACAATGAAATAATAAGTTCTATTTATAATAAATTCACCAAACCCTAGTTGAAACGGAATTAAAGTCCAAAAGATTACAAAAGTTATCAAAATAAAAGATCTCATGAAATTGGAAAATTTGCATCACCATTTTACTCTATACGGTGCATAAGCTTAGTACAAATGCCTATGTCTTTGCTGTTTGGTCCAATGTGGCTGCATGGTTTCATGACTATGCGGTTGCATAGTTATAATTTTCCACTTCTTCGTTCTTTGCTCGAATGAAGTTGAACCAACTTGATTCCTCTTCCGAGCCAAACACAAAACTTGTTCCTTTGCTCGCCATGATCGATGTTTCGTCCATCGTTGTTTGAACTAGCAATTCCATAACTTCTTTGACCCTCATTTCTTGTAACTAAGTCATTAGCCCTTCTCCGACAATCAATGGATCCTTGCTCAGGCTTGCCTTTGTTCCGTGGATCACATCAATTTTCCTTTTGAGTTTCTAAAATTTTCTTCATTTCACTTTCTACAAGTAGTGTTTTTTTTTTCAAGAATAGAGTGATTTAAAGAAAGTTTCTCAAATTCCTCAATTATGAATGAGTTAACTAAACTAAATGCAAGTTATGCATGATGTGAATTGATGTGTTTAATAAATGAAAAATGCACTAAGATCCTGAACTTCCATGTAATAATCATTTTTAACCTTAGTTTTTCACTTTGACAACACGATTGAATATTGCATTATCAATGTTCCTATTATATTCAACAATCTCTCTCAAGTAATTTTAAACATATTCTCATAAATGATCCGACTATATTTCTATGATGGATGCAAACATACAAGAATGCATGAATTTTTATGAACACTTAAAGATTCACATAAGGCATAGTAGTATATTTATATCCCCTATCGAACTCTACGACAATTTATATCATGTTGGGCCTAGTTTCCTTTTCTTGAATGTATAAAATAAGACACTATATTCACACAATTACCGTGCACAATAATCATGTAGAAAATAAATTCATATAAACCATTCAATATCCAAAACGTGTTTTTGATGTCAAGCATGTAAAACTTAAGATTAAAGATTCATACTACATGGTTCATCATTCTTCTCGCACAACTAAATCTAGCCTAACATGTTAGGAAGAATAAAACAAAATAAATATTGAAGAAATGACATCACCCAATTGAATATTGAATTGAATCTTCAGGTGGGTTTTTGAAGTCAATCTTTGCGTTTTTGCCTCCTTCTATGCTCTCAAACCTCTATGAATGTGTTGGAATGCATCATCCCCACTTATGGATGGCCCTAGGATTTTAAAACATGTCCCATGATTTGTTTCCATAAGAATTTGTATCAAACAAAGAAATCATAGTTTTTTCCCGCGCGGAATTGTACTATGCTATAGCATAGTATAAATCAATGCTATAGTATAGTTTAATGGATTTGGGCCCTGAAACTTGCTGAAAATAGGTATGCGACTGCATAATATTGCTCAGCTTCTAACATTTGCGTTTTAGTCCCCGAACTCCGTTTTCTCGTTTCTTGACCCCTTTTTCTCATTTATTCTTCTTCCAATACTTCATCTTTTCACTAAATTGGTCCTTGACTCTTTCACATCTTCGTTTATGCTTTCGGGTAATCTTTCAATTAATTGTACTTCGGTCCCTGAACTTTGGTTTTCTTTCATTTTTGTCATTTTTCTCTTGTTTTTCTTAATTTCCACCATATTCATTATTGTTGTCCTGCAAAATATAATTTATATAGAATTAAGCCTTATTTCAATATATTTGCCATCAATTATCCATATTTTGTGGTATAAATAAATGTGTAAAACACACTTATCAAACCCCTTAAACTTAAACTATTGTTTGTTCTCAAACAAAACTGTGGCTTAACTCTACACAAAGCATGGATTGACAATCTACCATATCTCAGGTTTAGAGTTCAATAATCAACATAATGAACAATTTCAACAGTGCAAAATCAAATTAACCTCCACTTATTCTATGCATAACTCGACACGTGGTATGTGTATGTGTGTGTGTGTGTGTAAACTCATGTAAACATATCAAGCTAATGATTGGTTCAACTCCCGACCCATAGTATTCAAATATTTCCTTTCTTCGCTCTAGATATACACACCCCAAACTTATTCTTCTCACTCAATTTTTCCGGGATGTGTTTTAAAGTTCAAGTTTAGTTAATTCTAATTCTCACTCTCTCTTAGTTTGGATAGGTCTTACTATCACAAGTTCACACTTCAACAAGTAGAGATTATCCTATTTTTTATTTCTTCAACCTTTAAGATTAAACTAAGCTACTTGCCTCACATCAAAGGTATTGTTGTGTTTTCCAAATGTCTTGAGGCTTAATCAAAGCATTTGTGTCTTTCCTCACTTATTCTTATTTTCTCGTCATATTTTTTTAACATATTCTAATTTGCTTTTTATATAACCAATGTATTGAGCTTTAGGCCGATGACTCCCAAATTATGTGACTTTAAGGCACTAGGTTTTCAAATACCCTTACAGACTTATTCACTCGAGTTATAAAGGCTCGAGAAGAATTTTTATTAACTTCTCCCCCTCTTATTTTTTATTTGACCTATTTAGCGAGCTTTAGGCCAATGACTCCCAGATTAATACTACGCCTCCCCCCCCCCCTTTTTTGAACATTTAGTTTCCAAAACCAACCCCTAACTTAAGACTTTCACCTCATCTTCGTCTCACTGGTTTTAGATAATCCACACAAGATAATTTCAAGCATGAAACCCCTACTCATTTTAATGTTTCCCTATAGGAACTCAACCATCTCCAAACTACTCAAAAAATGGACTATGAATAAGTACAAAATGGTTTTTCTGGTTTAACTTGCTCTGTTAAACTCTTTTCTAAATATTGAACCAAATCACCAACTTAACATGTAAAATACGAGTGTCGTGCATAGATAATGTCAAGTTCACATAAACAAGTATTGGCTAATCTAAGCATGCACTATTTCCACTATTCCTAGTCCTTACTTATTTCAATATTCCACATCATTTTCGGTAAGGTTATAAAACATATACAAGCACACAAAAAAAATAAACAACTACTAAAAAATAAGTAAAGATTACAACAATTTTTTTGTCGCACGAACAGTCACGCAAAAAGTAGTAAATTCTACACAAACATCAATGAATGTCAAAAATATCGTGAAGATTCTACCTCACCCAAACTTGTACACAACATTGTCCTCAATGTTACGAAAAAAGAAGTTAGTAAAATGTTAAATTGAAGGACAAAAACAAAAACAGATACTCCCTTGATCAAAATAGAGGTGGTGATGAAAATGGGAGAAGGAAACTAGAGCTTGAATCTGTTTTATCATCTCGGACTAGTAAGATAGCTCGATTTGTAAGCCCTACTTATGCCAAAACTCTCATCAAGTTTTCCTTGCATACCCTGAATCAGTGTAGACTGCTCTAGCACCTCAATCTCGATGTTGTCTAATTGGTCCCATGTCTTATCGGCTCTCAGCTGGATTCCATCAATGCGGCCTACATAAGTGTTCAGCCGTCCATTCAGGTCCCGACCTTTCTCCGTGCAACCAACGACTTTCAACTGGTAGTAGATGTGAAACTTCTTGCGGAACTCATATCATCCCACACTGTATGGATATCAGTTTGCATAGTCCCAAAAGTCTGCTAAAGACTTTGAATATCATGGTTAGTACCCATAAGAGTGGCGAACATTTGTAGTAGCAACTTTGTATCGACGTCCATCGATGGTTGTGCCAGAGGTATTTCAACATCCTCAGTCCCCTGACCCTATACAATTGGTTGTTGTCATCGGTGCTCCCTCTCTTATCTTTCTCTATGCTTTGCTCAAGCTCTATCTTGAGCCTTCAAAGTAGTGCACTTAATGAAAGCCATGGGTCTTTTAGTAAAGTTCCCAAATAGGATAGTGATGCCTGAGTTCTTGTAAATCCCACTGATCAGGCTCAGGAATATGAGAGAGGGTGACGGTCTCCCCAAATACCCTGTGAGAGAATTGCTCATAAATGAATGTCGCTAAATCAATCTTTTGACCCCTCACCAAGTGGTAGATAAATTAGGCTTTAGGAGGTGAATGTGGTCCATGTGAAGTTGGCTCAATGTTGTGGCAGATAAACATTCACAAGATAGCTATGGAGGGTGTGAGCTCCATTTGATGCCACTCATCAGTCTGCACTGACCAAGCATTTTCTCTCCCCGAGTAGTACCTTCCCCACATCATTCCAAGGAAAGTCACAGGAAATTGGGACAATGTTCCCAAGTGAGTTGATAGTAGTCATGTATTATCTCGAGTGAAAACATAATCCATTTGTCCCTTACCCATATTTGATATTGATGCTCTGACCCTGGGGTGTCTATCTCTCTGTTGAAATTTGCATAAAATTTCTGAACCAATCCTTCGTGTAATGGGTGTGGTCTTTCCACTAACTTTACCATCCACAATTCTGAACTAGCATCACCAATACAAATCCTAGAAAATCCTCGAGTTTTATTGGCCTCTCCATGAATAGTACCCAATAGCTAAATATGTCCGAGTATTTTGATGTGGCCTCTTGATTCAAAAACAGCTTTAGTAGTTCGCTTATGAGGCATCCTACAAACACAAAAAATGAAAGAATTAATCCATCTATTATGTATAAACTAATGCTATGTCAGTTGGAGGTAAGCTAATGGCATAAGCATTAAAACCCCCTAAACTTATTTCAAAATGCATGTATACAATGCTTGTACTCAATGAAATCAAGTAACAAAACCAACAAGTCATAAACTAACGTAACGACGCCATGCTCGGTGAAAAGTTTAGTAACTTAGGGTTATTATCTCAAAAATTTCAAAGTATGACTCACAAACCTGAACTTAGCTCAAACCATACAAATTTCTCAAATTGACCTATGATCGACCTAGGGATTTCGCCTCCAGGTAACGTCGAAAGTCATCAAAATTTTCCCAAGTGATCTGTGTACATATGAACGAGTTCATATTATTCTTACACATTCAAATTTTAGGTCAAATGGAATTCATTTGGGTTAGAAAATCGATGGACGAAGTGAGGGACGTGAAGTGACGTGTACCTATCCATTTCATGCCTACATGTGGCAAACTGGGTTGTGATGTTTATGTACCCAATTTTGAATATTTTTAGCACCAAATACAAACTCATATAGATATTTAGATACCAATTTCAAAATGAGCCCGAATTAGACATGCAAGTTCACTTCGGCATTCTATCGAACATATTGATGACAATATATTTTTCCTTGAATTTTGCAATGAATTGGAGTAGGATCAAGCCCCAATCTTCACAAAACAAGCACAATTCAATACACACCACAAAAAAAATCCCATACTCCTTCAAGAAATCAAAAGATTTGAAGAATACAATTGCAAAAAAAATGACAAAAAAGGTTTAGAGAGGAGTTCATATGTTGCAATCCCTTGTTTATGTTGAAATGTAATAGGTGAAACAAGTAAAAAAAACCTTTATGTGATGGATTCTTGGAGAATGAAGATGAATTTGAAGTGTTGAGATGGAACCTGTGTGCGTGTTGTGTGAGTAAAAGGTCGTGAGTTTGTATGTATGCAAATGGGTGTTGTGGGATGAATGCGGTATGTGCAACTTGTTTAAAAAAGTTAAAAGACAATATGCGACAGCATAGGATGAGTAATGTGATTGTATAATATAGTTTTTGAGACAAAAAATCAATGATTCCTTATATCGACCGTAACCATGGCAGTTCGCTTGGATTCTCTAATGTCTTCTCTTGTTCTTTGTTTTGCTCAAATTCCTCCAAGTGCTCCTCAATTGTGATATATACCTTCTCCTATGTAGAAATTGGCATCTTCACATTTTATCCCAGGTAGATGTACCCTATTCCATGTAGTTATAGCCTTGTAGTGCTTTTAGGATTCGTTTCGGTGTCATTAGGCAATGCTCCTGGTAGTCTCTCTTAAAGTACCTTGGCTATCTATCCCATCTGATTTTTCCAAATTTTGTATGATATCTCCCTGAACTTGCAAGCTCTTATCTGCTCTTTTCATGTGTTGAGTAGATATTTCTGCTAACTTACTCACAATATCTTCTAATGAAGACTTTTTCTCATTCTGCTGAAAACCTGGCAGTGCAGTATGTAGTGGTGCGGTCTGTGAGGGACAAAGAATAGCTAACCAAGATGGAGGTGAATTGGTTTCTAAAATCTTTTCAAAGATTTATCCAAATTTACGCAAGTTGAGAATGAATAAGTCGACCAAACAAAAAATGCACAAGTACAAAAGCAATAAGTAAAAAGGAAAAGAGTGTGCAAATGATGTAATTGGGGAAATTCGATTCCAACAACTGATCTACGTCTTCAGTTACCAAGCTCTCCGTCACGAGCAATGTCTTTTCACTAAATTTGATTGACTTATGGTGCAATCTAAACCCTTACAATACTTCCGGTAACTTACAAACAATGAACACCGATCCTTATACAACATTTAGTTTTCTGGAACCTCAATATGACCCACAAATTCAAAGAGAAATGACTTTACAATTTGAGACTTTTTTCTTAATAAATGATATAGTCAATTAAATACAAAGATAAAAATAGGCTAACACTTTAATAAATAGCAATGAATGAAACTCAAGTGTTAGGTGAGAAAAACTTTAATGGGAAGAATGATTTTCAAAAGTTGATTCAATCAAAAGTTTTTCAAAGAGAATTGATAAAGATAAATAAGATGTATAATTGATCTAATTTAGCTCAATAGTATCTCACTTGAAATGCTCTCAAAAAGTGTATAATGAATGCAAAGTGAAATGGTATTTATAGCAGTCAAAATGCCAAACTTTCTGACTAATTGGACAACTTATTTGGACGTCTGCATCCTGAACTGGACAACCAAACTAGCCATTGTGCGTCAAAATTCAAAAGGGTTAAAAAAAGTGAATGTTGGACGAGATGGACGTCTGCTTGGATAGATTTTTCTCAATTTTTCTTTCTTGATTGTTTTGAAAAACGTAGGCTTTTGAAGCACATTTTTGCTTTATTTTTCAAGGTAAGTGATATTGTAAAGAGTTTGAATATCAAGTTGAAATACTTACCTTCAAAAATAATTCATTCTTTGAACTTTTAACAATTCATTGCTAATGATTAAAGCTTTTTTCTTTCACATATGAATCCGAAACATCTAAGTCTAATATCTTTGATATTTGACTGCTGAAGTTGTTGACTTCGAGTGATTTGACGTGAATGCTTGGCTTCTATCTCGATTTTTATTGATCGTCAATTGTGAGTCTTTTAGTAGCAATCTTTTTCTCTCCAATTGATCAACTATGCAACAATAACTATAACGACTTGAATTCGATTGTTAGAGATAAAAACAATTTGTATATTATAATCAAAACATGAAGTGAACCATAGGTCAATAGTCTAAATCCCCTTATTATTATTTCGTCGAAAACTTGGGTGATTTCTCCGGCTTGGAAATAGGTGTTAGGATTTGGATTGCGTTGTTGCCTTTGAAAATTCTGAGTGTAGTTCACATTCTCCACTGTCTGAACAAAATGGGACCCTACATTACAATCACTGCTCTCGTAGTTTCTTCCACAATGTTTACATTTCGATCCCATTGTTTGGGCTACATTCGTATGTTTTACCTACTATGCCAATGATGCCATCTGTGCTAAAATTGTGATCGAAGAATCAACTTAGAATACCCCATCAATTTTCTTTCCACTCGTCCTTTCAGTAGGCCAAAGTGCACTGGTGAATGCCAAATCCTCCATGATTTGGTAGACTTGATCCAAGATTCTTTTTGTGATAGAACTATCACACATTGAGTCTATGTTAGCTCATCTTATTGGATTCAGACCAATGTAGAAGTATTGTACCTTAAGCCACTTATACAATCTCTGTTATGGGCATTAGTGAAGTAAATCATTGTATCGTTTCCAAGCCTCTGAATAGCATTCTGATCCCAAGTATCGGAAACTAGTAACATTATCCCTTAGCTAGACAATCTTTTTTGACAGAAAATACTTGCTAAGGAATTTTTGACTTAATTGGTTGTATATAGTAATGCTCTAAGGTGGACAAGTCTCTAACCACTCTTTGGCTGAGTCTCTCAATGTATATGAAAAACCTCAGTTTGATTACCTTATTACAAACCCTTGGATACTCGATTGTTGCAAACATGTCTAAAAATCTTGATATGTAAGTGTTAGGGCTCTCAGTAGCTTTCCCAAAGAACTGCAGAGCATTCTAGAGCATGCTTATGACATCCGTCCGCAAGTGAAAGTTTACTTGACCAAACGCTGGATATACTATGTCAGTCTAGCTTTCCACAACTGGTGGAACCATGTACTTCCGCATTAGCCTTGTATTTTCATTAGCTACAGCCACATTCAATTATGTTGCCCCCAAATTAGCCCCGATGGCTATTTGATTCGGATTTTCTTCTGCCATGTCTTCTTCTTTCTATTTTTGGGGTGTTTCCAATTGTTGCCTTCGTCGAAAGTTGAATGTTTGTTCGATCTTCGGGTCAAATTGAGCAAGGTCACAAGTTCTCGAACTTCTCATATAAGGTCTTGAAAAATAAGTAAGAAACACTGTAAAGTTTTTTTAATATAATGAACTAAACTAAAAAAAACTGTAAAATTTGGATTAAAACTAAAGTTAACTAAAATTTATTAAAAAAAACAATATTCCCCGACAACGGTGCCAGAAACTTGACCCTTTGAAGACTCGCAAGTGCGCGGGATCATGATTAAGTAATATAATGGTGAATTAGTGTCGAACCTACGAGAACTATGCGTTCGATTGAGTTAAAGCTGTTAATACCCTTAATCAAATAGCAATATTGAATTGTAATTAATCTATGTCTAATTTATCAACTAACTAGAAAGTAAAGTAAAAGTTTATCAAATTTGTGAGATATATTGCTAAGATATAAAATCCCCCTTGTTATTCCATTTTTAGTCCAACAATTAAAGTGACACCTTGATATCATGCGAGTTGGTCAGTGTTCCTAATTTATTTAAAAGTTTCTCTCAATAGCAATTTAATCTAATCCTACATGTGACATTTTTATATCTCTATGAAAAATACAAACATGCAAGAAAGTATTGAACGTGCTAGAACATCTATATGAACCATGTTAAGCATAGATGTATATCTCTATCATCTATAGAACCTAATAATACTTATTACTACATGCTAATGATCCTATTATCTCTTTCGAGAATAATAAAACCTACAAACAATTCAACTAGAGGCCAATTTTTTGAAAAGCAAGCTAAACCATAATAAACACCCAAACATTCAAACAAATTAATGTCAAGCTAATTATTCAAAATAAAAATATCATAACAAGGGTTCATATCATCTTAACAACGTAAAAATCTAGCCTATTACATTGAAATTACAAGAATTCATTCTAACTTTAATAAATATCACCCGAAAATTGAATAATTGAGGAAAACCCTTGAATTCTTGAATGACTTTGATTTATTCTTGATATCTCTTGAATTTCCCTTCCAATCCTAAAGCCATTTTTTTCTGTATGAATTCTACTTGATAATCTTCTTGCGATTCCACAATTGAAACCTCTTACAAATATGAATTTGCCCTATTCTTTCAATGGATTTCTCGAAGAATCTCGATGTTATTAAGTTATTTATGTGTGAAAGAAGCTCTCTCTAGGTATAGGAGACATTCTGGTATTTATATGGCTCGAGTCTAGGTCAAAGATATCGCTCAAAATCTTGCCAAGCTGAGTTTTAATTGTATAAGAAAACCTGAGATTTAGCTAGATTTTATAACTATCCGACTGCCTAATTTAATAGGCTGTAACTGCAGAGTTCAAAGATTGAACACCACATTTTGTCTAGCATGGTGATATGCAATTGAATGCCAAATGTACTATGTGATTGTATAGTGCAATTTTTAGTTGTCTTCTTCCATTTTTTCACATTTTGGTTCCTCCTTTTAGCCTATATTTCCACCCTTTTAGCTTCCATGTACATCCAATTGAACTCCTAACATCTTCAATCTTCGATTCATGGTCTGATTCAACTATTGGATTGGTGCAACTTGGTCTCCATCTTTTAGATATCACTCTTTTTCAAGATTTTCCTTTTGTTCCAATGTCTTGTTCAACCATTGAATTTTACCTATTTAACACAAATTACAACAATTTGGGATATATTTCCTCAAAAGAACAACTAAATATTAATATTTTATGCCCTTAATAAGTGTATAAAAATAAGACTTATCAATAATTTTACATATTCAATCATCATGTGTGTTCTACAAGTTTTGGAAATAAAACACGTGCTTAAATATTTTCTTCTTCAGGGTTTGATCAATCCTACAAACCATTTGTCAAGATTCCCTTTAAGCACCAATTAATTTCTGGATGGGACAAATATCATTTGAGTACTACAATCTCATGCTTGAGCCTTTCTATCATATTTTGGTGTTCTTGATTTTTCCTTTTGTTCTCTTCTCTACTCTCCTTAAAGGATTATAATCCAACTATCATGGCCATTATTGAACTCTTGAATCAAAACTCTTGAATCAAAACCTTGTTCACTTGGATCAATTCAACATAACAAATTTCACTTGATGGCAAGAAAGTTGAGGTTCCTTCTCAAGGTGTAGAAGATTTTCTACATCCTTGATTCGGAGTTGGCACTACTAATACATCCTTGATAAGTACGTTTTGTGCACTTATTTAGGCCAAAAAACATGGATAATTGTGAATGAGTATGTTGAAATATGACTTAATTTGATATAAATTGTGTTTGCAGGACAACATTAATGGATATAATGAGAAGTATGTGAAAACGAGAGAAAAATGACCAAAACGAAAGTTCGGGGATCAAAATGAACAACATGAAAACAATCCGTAGATGTGACGGATGATGGAATGAAGATTCAAGAGTACTAGGAGTCAATTGGTAGAAAGAAGACATCAAAGTATTGAAATATCGTCAAAGTATGATCACACATCAATTTCTAATCGAAACCTTATGCACTGATTTTTAGCCTCATATTGAGACCCATATTTGACATGGTAAACGATCGAATTGGAAGATGATATCTGAATAAAAGTTATAGCTCTTTGAGGTATCTTTCCAACACACTTTGATCACCCTAATCGGATATCGTTAGAGAAAGTTATGACTAAAATACTGAAAGCTGTCCAGCGGAGAAAATATTGAACCATGCGGTCGCATGGTGTTATTTCCATGCGAGCATGGAAGAAACCGAGAGCTCCAAGGGCCAATTTCAGTTAACCATGCGGTCGCATAGTACAATCCGGGCAAGAAAATTCTGGTTTCCTTATTTGATTCAACCTCTTATAGAAACCAATCTTTGACCTCTTTTTAACCCTAAACTCGACCAGGAAAAAGGGGTTACGCACTTTTAGAGATCATTTTGACATTGGAGAGCAAGACAATAAGGAATAACGTGAAGATTTATCAAGCACTTCTAGGAATTAATTGAATATCTACTCGGGTGATGACGTTTCTTCATTTATTCTTTTGTTTTTCTTTCTGTAGCATGTTAGGCTAGTTTTTCTTGTACTAGGAGATAGATGAACCTTGTAACATGATATTTTAATCTTTAATTTTATATTTTTTGACGTTAAAAACATGTTTTTGGATATTTGAACGATTTATACGTATTTATTCCATATAATTATTGTGTGCGCGTTAATTATATGAATGTGGTGATGTATTTTATTCATTCGAAAGAAGAGAAATAGATTCGACGTAGTATAAATTGTCATAAGGTCCGATAGGGGATAGAAATATAAAGTGTTCATAAAAGTTAATGCGTTCTTTTATATTTGTATTCATCATAGAAATATAGTCGAATCGCATGATAGAATAAGTTTAACATTACTCAAAAGAGATTGTTAAATTTAATAGGAACATTGATTATTCAATATTTAATCGTGTTATCAAATTGTAAAACTAGGATTTTAAATTGATTGTTGCATGAGAATTTGTGATCCTAGTGCGTTTTTCTCATCTTAAGTAAATCAATTTGCATTCAATTTCATATTGCATTCTAGTATAATTTGCATCTAATTTAACCAATTCATCCATAGTAGTATTTTATTATCTAGCTCGGTTAGCATTTAGTATCAAACACATCAAAAACTCATCTAGTTCGGTTAAGGTCAAGATAATTAGCATTAAATTACTCAATCTCTGTGAGATCGACAATCTGGATTCTAAAAGTCTACTTTATTACTTGTAACGAACCGTACACTTGCGGTGGTTTTAAATCGAACAGTATTTTTGTGAACAACCAACAAATGGAGATACCAATGCCGTAAGAAGTTTTGGGCTTGGGCTTGGGCTTGGACTGAAAATTAGAAATAAGAACCAACAAATGGAGATATCAATGTGATTAAGTTTGGCTTGGGCTAAAAATTAGAAATAAGAAAATCATATTTTGGGTTTGGGTTAGATTAATTAATTAGCAAATTTATTTAGAAAAAGGTAAAATAATTTGGTTCATTTAAGATAAAAAAAAAAAAAAATTAAAGAGATTTGGTTCTTCAATGCATGGTTTAGAATCAAGAACCGAATCAAACTTTCAGTTCTTGATTCAAATACCCGTTCAGGTATTTGATGGGTGATGATTGGCCTTTGACCAATGTTGTCAAGCTTTCAGTGTCAAACTCCATCGTTTGTGAGTCCGTTTTAGCCTCTCTCTCTTTTTTTGGTCAGCTGAAGGATATTTTCGACGTTTTTGCAATTTTTTAGTTTTATTCAAAATTGTCTACCGAATTAAGATTTATATCTTAATAATGTTTCTCTTTGATTCTTTAAATATAAGTTAAGGATTTAAAAACCCTATATTTGTTTTTTTATTAAATAATAATTTAGTTTTCCATTATTTGGTGGATTCTAATATTTCTCACGTTCGATTGAGTACCACCAATTCGTATGCTACAAATAAATTTTTTTTATTATTATTCACGTTTTCTGCGTCAATTTATACATATGGTATTCAACATAACTGTATTTTTAAACAAATTTCTTGTTGAATAAGGCACCCCCATATGTAAAAGATCCTGGAAATTTACATAAAATAAACAATTTTATACATCCCATCCAATTCACGTTGTTGATGATTAATTATCAAAGTTGACTTCAATACACAAAGTTACAAAAAATATTGAGATTTTCTGTATTATATAAATCATTTTCTGTATCATATAATTAATGATGACATAGCCTTGAATATAAAATTATCTATCAAGAAGACAACGCTATATTTATTAACGACGGATATAATGAAACACATTACTTAAAATGGATCTGTTTGCCTATTATTTTCTAACAGCTAAAGAATGTAATTTTATATAGAACTCGTTCAGTAGAGCTTTTAAAAAGTAAAGATCTAATTTTAGGATTCAGAATTTATTTTTGAACATATTTGCATAATTTTCTTGAAATTCTTTCTCTAGAACCTTTAGAAATATCTTCTACAAGACACCCCAGAAAAAAAAATATAATAAATAAAAAAAAAAAATTCTTGTCAAATGAGCTCATAATATATGGATAATCCCGTTCCAAAAAAGCTAATTTTAAGGCCGTTTTAAATGTTTAGAAAATAGAGCCCCTATTTAGGCTCCATCAAAATGTACTTTTTGAGAAAAAAATATGTTTTGGAATAGTGATTTTTTAACGAATGTGTGATTAAAAAAGAATAAATTTTTTTGAATTCACGTGAAATATTATTTTATTAAAAAATGCGGGATTTACAAGAAAAAAGAGAAACCAAACAAGGGACATTTCCCCTTGGGTCTTTAATTTATGAACTAGTAATAAAAAGTCTGGTCAAAACAGACTGCTATTCAAGAAAAGAGAATGAAAACCAAATTCAAACGTCAAACCCTTAATACTACTCTCGTCCCTTGCAATGTTTGGGTATATATACGTGTTTGTGTTAATCTTTCATTCAAAACATTGTGTAATCGAAGAAAAATAGAGTTTTTCCTGTAGTAAAGCCCTTTTCTCTTTCACAAAAAATGGATCTCCACATCCCCTTTAACTTCACTACTTTAGCTATATTTCTGTCTCTGGTTTTCTTGTTGATTACCAGATGGAAGAAATCCCAAACTCCTAGTAAACAACGAAAACTCCCACCAGGTCCCAAACAGTTGCCCATAATTGGACATTTGCATCTTTTAAGTTTACTTCCACATCGTGATTTCAAAGAATTAGCCAAAAAACATGGACCAATAATGCATTTGAAGCTCGGTGAAACTTCAGCAATTGTTATATCTTCGCCCGAAATAGCCAAAGAAGCCTTGAAAACTCAAGATCCTACTTTTGCAGCAAGGTCAGGAACTATGTCTACTGAGATTTTGTGGTATAATCATACTGATATGGCATTTAGTCCATATAATGATTACTGGAGACAAATGCGTAAAATCTGTGTTTTGGAACTTCTAAGTTCCAAACAGGTTAGATCGTTTGCTTCCATAAGAAGTGATGAGGTTCTTAAACTCATCAAATCAATTAAATCATCTGCCGGAAAACCCATAAATCTCACAGAGAAGATTTTCTCGTCGACGAGTTCCATTACTGCTAGAGCAGCATTCGGTAAAATATGCAAGGACAAAGACACACTAGTAAAACTATTCCAGGAAGGTGTATCCTTAGCGGCAGGCTTTGAACTGGCTGACCTGTTTCCTTCTTCGAAGATACTTAGATTTTTCAGTTCGAGTAAGGTGAAATTATGGGCAATGCGCCGCAAACTTGATGCGATTCTTGACAAAATAATTGATGAACACAAGGAGAATTTGGCAAGAATGAGCAAGGACAACGAAAGGTTTGGTCAAGCAGAGTCGACAAGAAGGGGAAATGGAGAGTTTGGCAACGAAGATTTAGTTGATGTTTTCCTACGAGTAAAGGAAAGTGGGGAACTTGACATTCCTATTAACTATGATAACATCAAAGCTGTTATTTCTGTAAGTATTTTGGCTATTATTTAATCTTCTGTATGTAATATTAATTCCTAATTATATTTTTATTAACAAGACTGGTGGATATTATGTAGGATATGTTCTCAGCTGGAACAGATACATCATCATCCACAACTGATTGGGCTATGGTCGAACTTATAAGGAATCCACGAGTAATGGCAAAGGCACAAGCTGAAGTTCGAGATCAATTTTAAGGGACGTGAAATCATAGATGACACTGATCTTCAAAAGTTAAAGTACCTAAAGATGGTGATAAAAGAAACTCTGAGGGTGCATACAGCAGTTCCCCTTCTGCCAAGAGCTAGTAGGAAAGATTGTGAAATAAATGGATATTTTATACCTGCCAATGCCAAAGTTTTTGTAAATGCTTGGGAAATGTGCAGGGATCCTAAGTATTGGACCAACCCTGAAAGTTTCGAACCAGAGCGATTTGAGAACAATGGTATGGATTTCGCGGGAAATAACTTTGAATATCTTCCATTCGGATCAGGAAGAAGAATGTGTCCTGGTATGACTTTTGGAATAGCTGGAGTTGAGCTTCCTTTAGCTCAACTTCTCTATAACTTCGATTGGAAACTCCCCGAAGGAATCAATCTAGATAATTTAGACATGACTGAGAATTCTGGAATAACTGCTTCAAGAAAAGAAGATCTTTATGTAATTGCAACCCCCTATTCATGACTTCACCAGCTAGAAAGAACTTAAATAAATATGGTGCTCCTGGTATATGAGTAATAGAGTTTGAAGAGAATATTATTGTTGGAATATATGAACTTTTTTTATTTATGTGTGTTAATTTAAGTGTTTTTTGTATTATACATGTACTCAATAAAAGTTGTATTAGAGCAATATCATAAGAATGTGAAAAAAAGTCGTTCCTCGACTCACTAATGATAATTATAACATGTTGTGTATTGTTCATATGAAAGCATATCTTGAAAGTCAAGATATATGGCACTTTGGTACATATAGGTTTTGAACTTCGGTAACATGCCTCAAGCACAAAGAATCTTAGAACAAGCAACTAAGAGGAATTATCAAAAAGGTCTTTACCACAATTCATCAATATCTTAATATTATGAAATACTCTCACTTCAAGCATGCATGTGAAATTTTTCAATATATACGAAGGTTCAAACAAAGTAAAAAATGTTCATTTTCAATCTTTAAGAGAAGATTATAAAATCATATTCATGAAGGAATCTAAATCAATTTCAAATTACTCTCGTGAGTATCAGTGGTTCTAAGGGAAAATTGATAATTTACTACTAATGTTTCAATGACCAAATCAATTTGATTGTTAAAATCTGTTTTCAATGACTAAAGAAAAAGTTTGGACATAGAAAATGGACGATAAACCATAGAATTTTGAATTAGTTCGAAATATGTACAATAACGACCAAAAAATTAGTTGTTACTTCTACGATCAAATTAATATTGGTCGTATTGAATATTGGCAACAAATCAAGAAATCCCGCCAAAATATATGATTGTTGAAATTCAACGACAACATAATTGGTTTGTTGAAAACACATATAATATAGTAAATATTCAACAAGAGTAGTTTTTCTTCGTTCGTATAGTAAAGCAACAACTAATCATATCTCGCTGTAGGAAGTAGAGGAAAATTTGACATTCGATGACTGATACTACGTAGTCATTAAATCTCGTCGGAATTGGCCGGAAAATTGAGCCAACTTTGGAGCAATTTTTCGGCCAATTTAGATGGGGTTACGGCCAATGGTTGGGTGAGTTTCGAAGAGGACATTGAGGGTTTCAAGATGGTACATTGGGCGGTGGCCAAGGTGGCCGGATGTTGGAGTTATGGTGGTCCACTTTGGCTCGATTTTTTGACCAATTTCGACGGAGTTACGGCCAGTGGTTGGGTGGGTTGCGGAGAGGGCATTGAGGGCTTCAAGACGGTATGTTGGTCGATGGCCAATGTAGCCCGAGATTGGAGTTATGGTGATCCAAAGGTGGCTGGTTGGCTGAAAATGGGTTTCGTCCTCTAGTGATCATTTGTGAAACCACTTGAAACTTCAGTGACCATTTGTGCAACTTTTGAACTTCAGTGACCGTTTTGTATTTTTTACGTAACTTCAATGACCGTTTGTGAAATTAACCCATTTATTTTGTCATTTGAAGTAGGCAATAATCTGGTTACCTACTCAAATTTGACATCAAAATAGTGTTTGATATTCAACGACTATAGCATTGGTAGTTAAGAATGACTATGCAACAAACAAAATATTTTATTTGTTTAAAATTTAAAACTAATTTAATTAACCGTAAGCATAATATTCATTATTAAAAGTATTAAAAAAAATTCAAACTGGCCATATTAACATGTTCCTAAACATCATTAAATTTTTTGCCATAAGTATGTTGATAATACTTTGTACATCACTGAGGCAATCTCGTCGTACCTCGAACTGCACAAAAATTCATTGCTCGTTCGTTTGGCTAGATGTGACGGGACAGGGTAGGAGAGATTTTATTTTGTTTTTTTTTTTTTTTGCTCTGTCATGTAATCAGGGCAAGGCAATGCTAATTTTTGGAGCTCTCCGCTGAAATAAAAAATAAATAAAAATAAAGAATGAACCCACCCTACTTCGAACTTAACCAGGGCACGGGGACAATGTGGAGGAAAATCCTTGGCAAATGGCATGCAAAATGGTCGACTCACACCGAATTCACCCCCGTAGGCAATAAAGAGTGAATGAGCCCATATTGATAGAGTCATAGAGCCAGGCTTGATCGAGCACTAAGTGTGTGAATCATTAATGCACTAATATTATTCGTTGTAGTACAAGAAAGACATATTTCAATACTACTCATAATGCGTTAATGGGAACACAAAAAGTATTTTAGGAAAATATGCACCTCATCTCATTATTGAGGTACATAAATATTCTCTATATTCCTCTATCATTTAAGAATCGAAGAGGCATAAAAGATAATATGTCTTGCTTTATTTCTGATAATCGAAGTCGAGCTCATGTGTACTAATAGGTAGGGATGACAACGTGACAGAGATAGAGGCAGGACGAGAAATTAAAATTCCATCCCCATTAAAGATTTTTGTGAGTGGAGGCAGGGACGAAGATTAAAAAGCTCTTCGTTTACCATCCAATTTGGTTATATATTATTTTTAAAATTTTATTATATATTTTTATCATATACAATTTTCATGGAAAATATAAAAAGAAGATAAAAAGATTCAAGCGGGATGGAAATTCCCTACCTTATTCATGGTGGGATAATTCAGAACAGGTCTGGAATGGAATTTTTTCATCTCTACTAAAAAAAAAAAAAAAAAAGAATTGAGTAATTGACATATTCTTTAGCTATATTTATAAGCTATCAGAGTAGTAGTCACACACACACACACACACACATATATATATATATATTATGCTGGTTGGTTGATCAACTATATAAAAGAAAAAAGAGCCTTGAAAGATTCTTGTTCCTCGAGTTAAATGTCCCAATAATCACTGAACTTATGTCTATATTTTCAATTGCTCACTAAAATTTATCCAAACTTTGGACGTTATCCATTGACATAACACCCATT
The DNA here is from genome assembly GCA_019395295.1 of Osmanthus fragrans. Lineage (NCBI taxonomy): Eukaryota > Viridiplantae > Streptophyta > Magnoliopsida > Lamiales > Oleaceae > Osmanthus > Osmanthus fragrans. The sequence goes on along the minus strand of CM033346.1, from coordinate 16,199,370 downwards.
TCAAACTCTTAATGGAATATGTGACTTGGTTTACGGAATGCAGAGATTATGCCCCCGTCACTTCGTCATCAAATTATCATGTAAGAAAGCATTTTTTATTGCTCACTAAACTTTAAAAAAGTTCTTCGATTGATCACTATACTTTGCAAAATGTCTTCGATTGCTCACTGAACTTTGAATTGGTCGAATTTTGGTCACTAAATTTATAAAAATGACTTTGACAAGTTAACTAAAAAATATATACCGCAAGCATATGTGACATGTACAACTAATAAAGTAGACAAACGAGTCTGAGTCGTCGATTCCACGAGAAATGATTACTCAATTACACAGTAGTTAAATTTAATTTTAGAGAGCACATAATAAATTTGAATTTTTCAAATGATGAAATTAGCTTAAAGTTTTACAAAAATAACAAAAAGATTTAATAATAAAAATCGAGGAAAGATATTATGTCTGATCTTTCGTTATTTTATAGAATTTTAAGCTATTTTCATCATTTGCAAAATTCAATTTTTTTGTTTGTTTCATTGTTAAAACTAAATTTAACTATTGTGTAATTGAGTAATAATCCCTCATGAGATCGACAATTCGGACTCGTTTGTTCACTTTATTACTTGTGCGCGACACGTGTGCCTAAGATACATATTTTTGAGCAAACGATAGACTGACGACATTTTTATAAGTTCAGTAACCAAAATTCGACCATCTGAAGGTTTAATGAGTAATCCAAGATATATTTCAAAATATGTGAACAATATAGTACATTTTTCAAAGTTTAGTGTGCAATAAAATTTTTTTTTTTTGGATTTGGATTTGGATTGTTGTTTCGTTGCTTTTGTGCTTCAAAGTGTAGAAGGTCTAGGTTTTGGCTTCCCAGGTTCTGTGGCATTTCATGTAAATGTCTCTCTTTTATTGGGTGTTTTATTGTGCGGTTTGTGCCGACGGTGAAAAAAATTATTGTACTTTGACATTTCAGCAACACCGGCTGAGTTCTGGACAACACTAAAATTGCAGTCGTGGGCTCACAAACAATTACTGAGTTTATGCAATTTATCAAGAGTCGTGCCAATGAACTAGAACGGTTGAGTGCACCTAACGAAGATATTACCAGCAAACGATGGTCTTCAAGATAATAGGGATAAAATCTCCAAAGCTCCAGCCACTGCTAATGCTGCACTCAAGCCAAATAACGGATACATTCATAATAGGAAGATAAAGCCCTGTTTGAGTTCTATTATCTAAAAATTCAATTTTCTCAAAACTGGTTTTCAATCATACATTCTCTTGATAAAATAATTATGCACATAAATTCAAATTTTTTTACCTTTTTAACCAACGGCTTCACTTTATTTTTGGTTTCTTGGATTGACGTGGCTTTGATTGTGGGCTTCTTAGTTTTGGAATGTTGTTGGGCCTAGTTAGTCCGTTTTATTTATTTTTAGTGAAAATTACACTCACGGGTATTTTTTAACTTTTCAATTCAAAAACAAGGTTTAAAAGTTCATATTCTGCCAAGGATGACTCAATCTTAGAACTAATTCTCAAAGTTCATTTCCAATAAAAGCCCAGATTATGTAATGTGGAAATATATATAATGATGTTATCTTAGCCAGCAATTATGCATCTAATAATTATTGATCCTTTCTTAATCAGGTTATTCAAGAATTAAAATGGATTTTTAAATTATGAAATGTAATCGAATGAACCCGAAGGGCCTGTTTGATTCCCAATTTGGAGGAAAAAATGCATTTTGAATAGTTGATTGATGGAAAATGTGTGTTTAAAAATTAAGGAAAAGTTTTAGATTTGCGTGTAATATTATTTTATTGAAGAATATGTGATTAAAAAGAAGAGAGAGAAAAATGAATTTTGAGGAAAATGAGAAACAAACGGGGGCTATAATTACATTTGGAACTGATGATTCAATTTATAATATTCTTATTTGACTTTTTATTCAGTTTAGTTCTCTCCAAAACTGAGCTGTACGTTATCTATCCATCCCTGCTGAGCTGTACGTTATCTGTCCATCCCTATTTTCATTACCATTTTAAAAGTTTCCAATCAACCTTGGAACGTGTGAAACATGTTTCTTGATTGTGTATTTGTAATCAAATATTTAAGAGGGAGTCATCAGCGATTAAGATATTCAAGGTTGCTGCTATTCTATTTGGCCATTTTCTCTAATTTGGCTCATATTCCTTTACGATAGACATGATATGTATTATAAATTCTTATCAAACCATTTTGAAAGGGGACCATCTATTTTGCAGAGTAGATATTCTTATGCCTCGAAACACGTGGCTTTATGTAGTCGCCCCAAGTGGCCTCCTGTGTCCGACCCACTGTACCTGTGGGGCCATTTTAACCGAAGCACCATGCATAATGTCTGAGGCCCTTACGCCGAGATCCTTTGCAACATGGTCAAAGTCAACGTCTCAACAAAAGCATGGGACCAAAAAGCCGAAGCCTCCTTTTTTACCGAGGCCAGAGCCTCAGTAGTTCTCCCAAATGGATCTTCATAAGGATCTTATTCAAATGACTAATGAGACCTTTGTAATGAGTATAAACGTCAATTTTTGTCAATATGGTGGCTGCTCTACATAAGCATTAAATGCACCGCGGGCTAAGAAGTCCAAATTGAGTCCTAGGATTAGACACTTTGGTTAAGGAGATGAGGTCACGTGCCTCTTCATCCAAGGGACACTATTTTATTTGCAACACTATAAATATCTCATCCTTGTATCATTTAAGGGTAATGTAATTCCAAAAACTAAAAGTTATATATTGTTCATTCTAACGAGATTTATACATGGAAGATAGGTGTTTGGGAACATTTATTTTACATTTTGTCCTTAGTGATTGACGTTTATTATCCAATCGTTTCTTTACACGTTGCCAGAAGCCGAATGTTATTGGCTCACAACGTTGAGCAACCCCCCACGGCCCATTTGAAAAAACCTTTTTAAACTGTTAAACTGTCTTTGCGTGCTGGAATTTGCTTATATACGTGTGATTGGATCTGGTATCTATTGTCCACGTGGCCCTAATAAAAAACTAAGTCAACAGATTGGGACCATTTGCGGGAAATCATACTATAACAACGAGTAACCCTATGGAAAAAGTCCATTGAAAACAGGGCATCCCTCTTGAAAAATGATTTGTTCTTGAAAAGGGACAAGAGGTTTGAAGAAATGAGTTCGAACCATGACGTCCCCCCTCAAAGGGTAAAGGAAAGAAATGTTGAAGACCCTTCAATGCCAGTCATCCCAGCAGGTCAACGCCGATCCTACCACTATCATAGACGTGGTGGTGCGAGGATGGCAGCTCAACTTTCCTGGGAAATAGCCACCATGACGACTAAAATGAAGAATATTACAAACCAAAATTTGGCCATGCAAGAACTTTTGATGCAAATGTAAGGCCAGAGAGGTCATCCAATCTCTCCATTTGCTCTTCAAGGACAGTATCAGCAGGAAGACGACGTGTAAAGTCATAGGGCATCATCTCCAAGACATGCCAGGGGAGTTAGTCTCCTCGAAAGAAAAGTAGGAGTTGATATTTCCTCCAATTATGCTTCTGGCAATCCACCGAGGCCCCGTTCGACGTAGAGGGCAATTTTTTCTCAGAATATGAACCGAAAGACAGGCCTCGAAGGTCCGATATTGTGTTTAATAGAATTAGCCCAGTTGAGGCAAGACAAAGGCAGTATCAATGAACCCCAACACCTGGGAATATACAATAGTCTCCATCCCAGACACTTGGCAACCAGAGAAAAGGTAAGAATGTGCCCCCGTGTTGCTCAACAAAGAAACCGGCATCAAAGGAGGGACAAGGAAGCAAGGGACCAAGCTAGACCCTCACGTCCACCATCCAGATATGAGGCTGAAAACTATGACTTAGATGAGCCCCAACGATCTTATGATCTAGATGATGATGATGATGAGAATTTACCTTTTTTTTCTCGTGAACTAAGGAAGCTCAAGTATCGAGCCACTATGTTATGCCAAAAATCTCAAAATACGATGCAAGAGGTGACTCGGCAAAACACTTGAACGTATACAAGACACATATAAGCCTGTGAGGCGCCATCCCCGCTGTAAAAAACTCTTAGTGGGGGTGTTGAAATTTGGTATAGCCGACTACCTCCTAGGAACATCAGAAGTTGGCCTAAATTCAAGAGCACCTTCTTGAAGAGGTTCGCAATGAGCAAAGAAGGGGAGGTCCCCATCCAACGTCTCCATGACATGAGACAGCAACCTAGAGAAACTTTGTAAAGTTTTTTGTCTCGTTTCACTAATGAGATGACATACTGTGTTCATCTTACGGATCGCGAAGTCTTTTCGGCATTACGAGGAGGTTAGAATATGAACACCCTATTTTAGATAGATGTGTGAAATAAGACCCAACTACTTACAACTCATTACTAGAAATGATAAGGCAAAAGATTATCAACGAAGAGTTGATCGGTCATAGGAATAGGATCAGTAGAGGCCTTCAACCTTAACAAAGGCAGTATGGAAAAGGACTAACCTCCTATTTGATGGATTACCAAATGAAGTAGGCTGGTAACGAGACTTCGGGACAAGCACTCGCTATAGCCATCTTGAATACGGTACCTACATTGGCTTATGAAGATGTTACCCCGGGGACTAGTACACCACAGGCCCCCCATAGAGGAAGAGGCCGAGGACGAAGCTTTGGGCCTAGGCTTAGGCCAAACCCCGTCGAATATTGTACATATCATTGTTCTTACATTCACGATACAACAAACTGTCAAGATATCGCCCGATACCTCAGGCAAACAAGTCCCTAACATGATCAAATGAATGATTCTCCACGAGCAAATAGGCACCGACCTAGGCATGAAGAGGTCACTCCCTACCATCGGGATGTGTCCCCCGACGACGGAGAGAATAGGATGCCAAGAAACCAAATGAGGGATAGAGACAGCGAAGAGCCAATCAAGCTCAACCTAAAGACGCTCTCATCCAACATATAGATACTATCTTTGGAGGCCCCTATGTTGGCGAAGAGACACTAAACGCCCAAAGAAACTATGCTAGGGAAGCAAAACACCCCCATTGACAAGCTACATAGTGAATAGCAATTCAATGAGGGATCAAACACTATCCATTGTGTTCACTCAAGAAGATGTGGAGGGTGTAGAGGCCCGAATCTTTTCTATAAAGTTAGGCCCATAATTGTGTGATTAACTTTACATTAGGCCCAATAAAGGAAATATAAGCCCAAAAGATAGTCCAATACATGTTTAAAGGTAAAATGATGTTTATAAAGTATTTTTTTAAAAACGATTTGATGAAGATTGGACGGAATGCAAAGTATTTCATTTTATGGCTAAAAGTATACTTCAAATATTTTTAGTCTCCTTTCAGACCCATTTTCGATATAGACAACATTCGAATTGGAAAATGATATCCGATGAAAGGTTGTAGCTCTTTACGTTAGCTTTCCAAAGCACTTTGAATCACCTCAATTGGATATTAGGAGAAAATATTATGATAGAAATACCGTAGGTTATGCAGTGTCAATCGGACTACCGATCGACCGGATAAACTAACCGGTCGACTGAAAAAGCCGAAACCCACGATTTTTTTTTAGAATTAATGGCCACTACTTGCACAACTTAATTACCCTATTTAATATAACCTTTCACCCACCCCAAACCTCACCTATAAATACCCTCTCCACTCATTTGATTTTTCACACTAAAAGCACTTTCAATTTGCTTTCAAAGTTGAGAGAAAAATAGAGAGTTTGGGAGAGAAAATGAATGTGGTTTTCAAAGTGTTTTTCAGAAGTTTTAAGTGTGGGCAAAAATATTCTTCAAGAAGGTTTTTGTGATTTCAAAAGGTGTTTTCAAAGAACAAAGGAATGTCTAAACGTCCAATCTTCGTCAAAGTTTTTGAAGTCCATCAACGTTTTTCAAAGTTCTTTTCAAAGTTCATCAATCATCAAATCGAGGTAGGTAGAGGTGCATAAAGTTGTTATACGTGTTGAAGTTATAATTTCTAGCAAATAATATTCTATGTTAAAGGCTAATGTTGTGTGTCAAATGGTATCGTTGGTTCGGCATGTGCCTTTCATGCCAAATGGTTCCGTCGGTGCGGCATACATTTAAAGGTTAATGTTGTGTGTCAAATGATATCTTCGATTCGGCATGCACCTTTCATGTCAAATGGTTCCGTTGGTACGACATACATTTTCATGTCAAATGGTACCTCCGGGCACGGCATATTTTATGGAAGTTCTAATGTTAATTGTTATGAAATACTTAGCTTAATCACGATTGCACCTATGACGCCTATTGAGTTTTCAACTCACGGGTTTCTACCCTATATCTAAAGATTAAATGTTGATGCACCGGGTTGGATGATGGAAGAGATGGAAGGAGATGCAATAAGCCTATGGGAACCCCGTGAACAAGTGATTTAGATTTAAAGTCTTTAACGTTTCAAATGTTATTTCCAACGTTATTTCTTTTGAGTATCTTGAACAAGTCATGATTTCATCAAATAAATTATATTTTGTTATTTTGGAAAGTTATAAAGTGTTTTAATTCAATATCCTTCAAAAAGAATGTTTGTTAAGATTTAAGATTCCGCTAAGATATGTACACTTGTTGCTAAACCACCAGTTAAGTTAAGTAAAACAAGTAGCGTCCCGGTCCGCTAGGGTTGGGGAGTTATAGCGTGGTATCAGAACAATGGTTTTTAAACCGGTTCTGTAGACCAAGTATGTTTTCAAAACGAAAAGAAAATTTGAAAGTTTAAGGTATTCCATGGCATATTGCATTCATCCATCGAATCTCATCCTACAGCCCAGGTATGTGCAAAGTTTAAAATTATGGAAGTTATGTTTATGGAAGTTATAATTTGATGCTTTGATAAGTTATGGCACATTTTCAAGTATATGTTTATGTTAAAGTTAAATGTGCTGTTTCAAAGATATGTATTGGACTTGGGCTAAAACTTAAAGTTATGGGCATAAAGGAAATGTATGTTATGATGTTATGTGATAAAAGACATAATTGGGCATTTATGTGACAGAATGGTTAGATATTTACAAACGGCAAGGAAGACTACGGCTAGGGCTTATAGGGCTGTATGGGGCTTTAGAAACTGGTGCTACTCCAGGGACCAAGTCGATAGTAAATTTCACCTATCTATCTTGTGGAATGCATGGTAGATCTTCTGGGAATACATCTACAAAGTCTCTCACAATGTTAATATCATTAATAGTCATTTCTGTATGTTGGGAACCGATGATATTAACCAGAAATCCTTGGCATGACTCCCTTCTTAACATCTTCTCCGCTTGTATAGCGGATACAAGTCGAGGTAGAGACTTGAACTTTGCTCCAAAGAAATGGAACTCTTCCTCTCCTGGTCTGTGAAACAATACTTCTTTCTCTTGACATCGAATGGTCGTATGATTAAGTCCCAACCAATCCATGCCTAAGATAACATCGAAATCGTTCATCTCCAAAAGGTATAAGTCTGTCCGTAATACTTTCCAGTGAATCTCCAATTTCATATCCTTAGTCATCTGATTCGTGCAAAGAGTTCTTCCTGAATGGGATGCTAACTTCTAATTCATTGTCCATTTTCACACATGCAAAGTTAGACCTAACGACGAATGATGCAGAGATAAAAAAATTTGTAGCTCCAGAATCAAAAAGTACGTAAGCACGTATATCAGATAATAACAGAAAACTTGCTTGTATTTATCGTGTTAGACATAGCGACTATGGGGCAGAGATAAAACAATGTGTGGTCTTAGTTAAAAGAAAATAAGCAGGTACGAAAATAATAATAAAATACTTGCTATCACATTTGGATCCTGGTTCAGTGCAAAAAACTCGGGCCTTTCCCTTTTTGTTATTGTCCTGGTCATCATCATTCTTCTTTGGAGGCTCTGTACAGTTAAAAGCAATGTGTCCCGATTTACCACATCGAAAGCACACGTTCTTCCCGAGTAAGCATTCACCTCTATGAGGTTTATTACATTTAGGACAAGGGGTAACACTCCCACTCGTCCCACCGATACGAATCTCAGTGCTTGGTCTTTTATCATGCCAATTACGTATGTCCTTACTCTGATCATTCCACTTTCTTTTTCCCAAGGACTCTGTACCTTGCTGGGCATACTGCTGAAATGTATTCCTCTGATACGAAATAGCATGGGCCCTCTCCAACATTTCACGATATGAAATAAAACGATGAGACATAATGATCACGCCAATTTCCGGTCGTAGTCCATTCTTGAACCTCCTGATCTTCTTAACTTCTGTATCTACCAAATGCGGAGCATACCTTGAGAACTGCTCAAACTGCCTCTCATAATCAGTAAGAGACCTGTTTCCCTGTCTGAGATACAGAAACTCTGATTCCTTGAAGTCTCTCAAAGCATGTGGAAAGTACTTTTCCATCACTTCATCCTTAAACTGCTCCCATGTTTGGTTACGCTGCTGCTCTTCAGTCCTAGTACGTGAGATAGATTCCCACTAATAACTAGCTAATCCAACAAACATAAATTCTGTGTATAGTACCTTTTGTGCATCCGTGCAAGCAATGTGTCGGAATATGCATTCCAGACTTCTTATCCACTCCTCCACTGCCAGTGGGTCAGAAGCACAGTCAAAACTAGAAGGCTTGTACCTACGAAACTGCTCAACCACTGAGATAGCTCCGGGGACAAATGAGAGTACATCCTGCTGTGGTGGCGCGTTTTGTGGAGGAGGTGCTTGATTTTGCCTGCTCAACTCTTGAACCGCTCGCAATAAATCACGCATCAAATTCGTGTGGGTAGGTGGTGCCATTTCCTAAAAATTTAATATTAAGTCACACGTCACACATCAGTTCTAAGTCTAACATGTTATAGCTATATTATTGTAATGCATATCATGAATTTAGTGGGGAAACCAACGTGCATGTCTTAAAAATTTCAAAATAGGCAAATTTAAAATATTTAAGTTATGCAAAATGTCTAAGTACATTCATCATCTTACCTTTTTACATACCTTAGAGTTGTTGAAGGGGGGTCAATTAGTAGTCGTTGAGTGCCAAAAATATTTCAAATTCTCACAGCAAAAGCGTGTTTTTTTTTTTTGGAAAGTAACAAATGCAAATTATTTTATGTGATTATCTCCGATACATATATGAAAACTAGCTCCACAATATAAGGACTTTGAATTTAAAGTTCTACTTTTTCCCTTTGAAAATTCAATCGGATGACAAACAATCAAATAAAAAAATGTACAGTAGCAAACACATGGGAAAAAGAAGAAGAAAATACTATAATTATTAAATTGTATTATCAAATGTCATATATGGTGGCACTTAGTGTGACATAAAATGCATACACAAAACAACAATTGCTTAAGTAAAATAAAATATAAAAAAAAAGATTTTTTTAGCCAGTTGAACAGTAACGTTCACTGTTCACGTGAATAGTGAACAGTACGTACAACAATAAATTTTTTTTTTCAAAACCTAAATTTTAAAAATACATATGGTCTACAGAAAATTAAACCTGGGCTCTGATACCAAACTGTAACGACCCAAAAATTTAATTTAAATCGTTACTAAAATTTTATTCAATAAATAAATAAACACATTTCTCGTAATAAATTTCCAGCAACTAATATCTTAAAATAGAAACTCCATGCATATCATGTTCAATTGACAAAAATATAAAATGTATATCACACTAATATAAAAACAAAGAAAAACAATCATTTAGAGAATAAAACCAAATAAACTATGTTCTCAATTCTGAATTACAGATCCACATAATAATAAAATTAAAGCAATTACTGAAACTAAAAATATTTAATCACGTTACACCGGATTATTTATTGAGTTCCATAAATTCTGGCACCATGACTGCACCTCATTGCCCGCCAACCAACGACACGTTCTAATCTGTGAAAAGTGGAGAAAATGGTGAGTATATGGGAATACTCAGTAGGACAAAAATGTTGGTGCATCCCGAATAAAAATTTTAAAACATGCACCAGAAAAATCATACCGTCATCATATCTTTATAAACCGGTAAAGGCTCATATCATATCATATCATTTGTACCGGAAATGCCATAATGTCATATCATATCATATCATATCTTTCATAAGTATAAAGATTCATCAACATGAATAAAAATATTTTAAACGAGATAAATCAACTGCACCTCTTTTCCTACCTTGTTAGATTAAATAAATTTTTGAGCAACGAAAATCTCAAATCAACTTTTTCTCCTCTTCTCGTACTGTAAAATACCCTTTTTGTATTCTTTTTTATCATATCATATCATGCATAAAGGTAAATAATAATAGTTTGTGCAAAGTGAGGAAAAGTGTGGGGGTGGGGAAACGTGTGGGAGTGGGTATCTTTCAAAATATCATATTTGACCACTTCCCAAAGAATATACACGTGATGACTTTATTTACATAAAAGTGCAAAAGAAAATTAAATATAATAATCAAATTAATTGGCAACTAACACACACGTGGCACAACACTTTAAATTCATTAAATATATAATATAATTTAATGCAAGTTCTTTCTACCTCGATATCTTGGACTCTGTTAATCCAAATTAACTTTTTCTCGAACATATTAGGTATAATTAATTACGATCTATCCAACGAACCTAATATTTATATACTTATCATTACTCGATCAAAATCTAAAAAAAAAAAACTCAAATGAAATTGAAATTGGTCATAAATCATTTTAGTCCCTAACTTTTCAAAATATAAAAATATAACATACAAAATTTTAATTCTATTGTATGAAAGTTTTCGGGGTATTACAATCACCCGCTGACGAAGTTATGGAAGATGGGGCGGATCATTACGAGACTCTTGAAGAAACCTCAAGTTAACTGGTTGTGGAAGCTCCTGCTATTGAGGCATCTACTCTCCAACCACCAGCTTAGTTTAGTTTTTCAACCACCAGCTTAGTTTAGTTTTTGATTTGCATATTTTTAAATGGCATTGGCCTCCCACTTGTACTATTTCTATTTTTATAATATATGAACCTTTTGGATTTTGATTTCTATTTCTTTTATTTCTTCAAAATGAATGGACTTCGCTAATAGTTTAAATTAAACATAATGTATCTTCAAGGCAGTATGCACAATTTTATGTTGAACCATTTTATCTTGGCACCTTAAGTTGTCTTTGGTTTTCCTTTCCACCATTTGCAGACTTTTTGTTCCGATATTAGAGGCATATGTCGTAGGTCTCGGAGTTCCCTACATGTTGGATAGTTCATCCATGTAAAGGCTTCTCACTTAACGTTCAACTTCATCAAGGCGAGATATGTGATGTACACCTCGGAGTTCAAAAGAGAGAATCTCCTTTTGGGATCTGATCATCTCCTCCGAAGCGCCCACGATTTCCTTCATGGTGGATGGTTCATACATTTAGAGTTTTCTCCCTTGACATTCAACTTCGTCAAGCGATGCATGTGATGTGCATCTCGGAGTTCAAACGAGATAATCTCTTTTTGGGATCTGATCCTCTCCTCCGAGGCGCTTACGTTTCACTGCATAGTGGATGGTTCATCCATGTATAGGCTTCTCTCTTAATGTTCAGCTTCGTCAAGGTAAGACATGTGATATGTACCTCTGAGTTCAAATGAGAGGATCTCCTTTTAGGATCCTCTCCTCTCCTCTGAGGCGTCCACGCTTCCCTGCATGGTGGATAGTTTATCCATGTAGAGGCTTCTCACTTGACGTTCAACTTCGTCAAGACGAGGCATGTGATGTGCGCCTCAGAGTTCAAATGGGAGAATCTTCTTTTGTGATCTGATCCTCTCCTCCAAGGCCTTCTCGATCTATGTTTCCTAGCTAAAGATTTTGAGAAGAACATTTTATTCATAATCGCGATTTCTTAAAAAGGCCTGGGCTAGTTCTGCCAACAACATATTACATTCACTAGTAGTATATCCTTAAATGTTCAATATTTCATGGACAGGGTTGTACATTCCCATTCAGGTCTGCAATCCAGTAAGTACTTGGGTTAAATTTCCACATTTATTTGATATGGGCCGTCTCAGTATGGTGCCTACCCCTGGTTCTTTAGAGGATAAGAACATCATTTGAAGCACTAGGTCGTTTATCCAGAGGGACCTCTTTTTGACCTTTGCATTGTAGTAGCAGGTCATCATCCTATGATATGTAGCCAGTTTTAATTGGGATTCGTCCTTTACTTCATTAATGAAATCGAGTTCATTTCTCCTGAGCTCATCATTTGTCACCTCACTGTAGTGTAAGTGGTGTGGAGATGGTATCCCGACCTCAATAGAGCTCATGGCCTCTGTGCCGTAGGCCATTGAGAATGAAGTTTCTCATGTGGGGGTTCTGGTCGTGGTTTGGATTGCCCACAGTACTTGTAGCAGTTCATCGATCCGTGCCCCATTTGACACATCTAACTTCCTTTTCAGGATATGCTTGATTGTCTTGTTCATAGCCTCTATTTGCCCATTGGCCTGGGGATGATGCGGAGTGGGGAAGTACTTCTTGATCCATAGCTCATTGCACTGGTCCCTGACATTCTTGTTGTCAAATTGTCTTCCTTTGTGATAGACGATTGAATGGGAAATATCAAACTGGTATATGATATTATTCCACAAGAACTTGGAAGTGTTTACTTTCGTGATTTTTGCCAGAGGCTCGGCTTCAACCTATTTCGTAAAGTATTCTATAGCAACGATTATAAAACTTGAACTTTCTCTACCTTTCGGTAGGGAACTTACAAGGTCCACGCCTGACTTGGAAAACGGCCATGGGCTGGACAATGCGGTTAATTAGAAAGTTGTTTTTGAATAGGAAAAAAGCATTGGCATTTGTCGCATTTATGTACAAATTGAAGGGCATCATTTTTCAATGTGGGCCAGTCGTATCCTTACCTCAGTACCTTTTCTGACAACACAAGTCCTCCCATCTGCCAACACAATGGAGGAGAGGGATGAGAAACTTCTTTTGTAAAGTACGTCATCAACAAACACAAAATGCGTTGATCTTCTCCTTAGTTAGTAGGCTTCTTTTTTATTGTCGAGAAGAGCCTGGTCTTTAAGATATGCAATGATGGGTAGCATCCAGATGGGAGTCCCCTCCACCCACATCACATCTAGTGCAGTATTAGAAGGTTTTAGGAGGTGTTCGATTGGTACGATTGTTAAGAAATCTGAATCCTTGTTGCTGGTAAGCTTAGATAGTGCATCAACATGTGTGTTTTTTACTCGTAGGATTTGGGCTAGCTCAAACTTTTCGAATGATAGGAGCAAATCCATTACTAACTTGAGGTAGGAAGCTATGCTCTTATCTTAGGCTGTTCTATTAACTTAGCTCACAATCAGTTGGGAGTCACTACTGACGAGCAACCTCCTTACTTGCATTTTCCCTGCAAAGAGTTCCTCATATAATACCTTGAATTCAAATCTTACTGTTGAGTTGAGCTTGTGGCCTTCGGGGCTCATCAAGACCACTCGAGCTCCCGAACATATGTATTCGGTTGAGCCATCCACGAACAAGTTCCATGTAGGGGGCTCAACATGTTCCATTACTTCTTCGACCACGGAAACTTTGTCAAATTTGGCCAGAAAGTCAACCAAGGCTTGACCTTTGATGGCTGCTCCTGTTTTGAAGAGGATATCGAATTCGGTTAGTTCCACCGCCCATTTCAGTGGTCTTCCCGAGGCATCGGGTGTCTGAAGTACTTCTTTAAGAGGAAAGTTAGTTAGCACATATATTGTGTATGCTTGGAAGTAGGGCCTCAATTTCCTAGATGTTGTGATCAAGGCCAATCCTAGCTTTTCCATTCTCGGGCGTCAAAAGTGCCTTGCTTGTGTAGTACACGAGTACCTAGGTAACACCCTCTTCTTTGATTAGGACTATATTAATGGTCTCATTGAAGACAACTAAATACAATTTTAGGGCCTCCCCAATAGGAGGGGGGCCTGCCTAGGTGCCTTTCCAGGCCCTGGTAGGTCTCTTCGTACTCCTCTGTCCATTGAAACTTCTGCCCTCCCTTCAAGACTTTAAAGAACGAGAGGGATTTGTTCGTGGCTTTCCAAATAAAGCGACTTAATTCGGCCATTCAACGGTTAAACTCTGGACTTTCTTCGGCTTCTTTGGGGACCTCATCTCAATCAAAGCACGAATTTTCTCAGGATTAGCTTCAATTACTCTTTGGATGACCATGTATCCAAAAAACTTCCCGGATGCCACACCGAATGCACATTTGAGGTGACTGAGCTCATATTATACCTTTGCAAAATTTAGAAAGTCTCGTTTGGTGTGTCGTATGGTTGTCTGCTTTCAAGCTCTTGACGAACATGTCATCCACATAGACTTCCATCATTTTTCCGATAAGGTTGGCAAAGATTTTGTTGACAAGCCTCTGATAGGTAGCCTCGACAATTTTTCAAGCCGTAGGACATCATTTTAGAGCAATAGAGCCCCCTATCTGTGATAAAAGAGGTGCTCTCCTCGTCGGCCGGGTACATGAGAATTTGGTTGTAGCTTGAGTAGGCATCCATGAACCTCAACAACTCATGACAGCGGTGGAATCTACTAGTTGGTCGATCCTGGGGAGTGAGAAACTGTCCTTGGGACACGCCCTATTAAGGTTGGTGAAGTTAATACATACCCTCCACTTTCTGTTGTGCTTCTTCACCAGCACTGGGTTGGAGATCCACTTCAGGTAGATGGCCTCCCTGATGAGTCATTCTTAATCAATTTTTCCACCTCTTCATTTAGGGTTTCGTATTTTTTCGGGCTGAGGGCTCTTCTTTTCTGTCTATGCGGAGCAACCTTAGGATCAATTTTGAGGTGGTAGCAGCTGACCTTGGGATAAATGCCCACCATGTCCTTGTGCTTCCATTCAAAGACGTTAAGGTTCCTACTTAGGAAGCCTTTGAGTTCCTTTTTAATTTCTGTTGAAAGGCTTTTTCCCACTTTTAGCATCTTTGTGGGATCCCGGGGGTCTATTAGAAAACTCTCAAGCTCCTCTACCAGGGCTGTTTGGGACTCGACCTCGGCCACACGGGGGTCAATTTTATCCAGCATGAATACATCTTTAGGAGCATTGATCATTTCGGTGTCCTCATGTACATGATTTAGTTCATCTGGCGCGTCCATCATGTCCATGTCTACTATTATAACGTTGATATCTCGAGGTTTAGCATTTCTTATTGAAGTTAAGTAGCACTCTCGTGCCTCTTTCTGCTCACCCTTCATAGTCACCATCCTGTACTCAGTTGGAAATTTCATGCACAAGTGGCAAATGGAGATGATAGCTCCTAACTCTTTCAGGGCTGGCCTTCCCAGCACCCCATGATAGGCTGACTTACTATCAACTTTCAGGAATTTCATGAAGTTCAAAGTGATTTGAGGTGGTTTTCCTATTTTTATTGCAAGCGTGATCCTTGTACTTGGAGTGATGCTATCTCTAGTAAATCCGTACAAAAGAGTGGTGGTGGGAGTTAGCTCATGGTTTAGATCATCTTATCAAATGTGGCTCAGGGAAGAATATTCACGATATTACCATTATCCACTAGCATTCGCTTGAGCCCAGTCTGGGACACCACGGCCCTTACAACGAGGGCATCATAATGGAAAAAATGGACGCCCTCTGTAACACCCCAACTCCTAGTGGATCGGGATGCTACTTGCTTTACTTAACTTAACCGGTGGTTTACCAACAAGTGTACATATCTTAGCGGAAGCTTAAATCTTAATAAACATTCTTTTTGAAGGATATTGAATTAAAACACTTTATAACTTTCCAAAATAACGAAATATAATTTATTTGATGAAATCATGACTTGTTCAAGATACTCAAAAGAAATAACGTTGGAAATAACATTTGAAACGTTAAAGACTTTAAATCTAAATCACTTGTTCACCGGATTCCCATAGGCTTATTGCATCTCCTTCCATCTCTTCCATCATCCAACCCGGTGCATCAACATTTAATCTGTAGATATAGGGTAGAAACCCGTGAGTTGAAAACTCAATAGGCGTCATAGGTGCAATCGTGTTTAAGCTAAGCATTTCATAACAATTAACATTAGAACTTCCATAAAACATGTCGTACTCGGAGGTACCATTTGACATGAAAATGTATGTCGTACCAACGGAACCATTTGACATGAAAGGTGCATGCCGAACCAAAGATACCATTTGACACACAACATTAACCTTTAAATGTATGCCGCACCGACGGAACCATTTGACATGAAAGGCACATGCCGAACCGACAATACCATTTGACACACAACATTAGCCTTTAACATAGAACATTACTTGCTAGAAATTATAACTTAAACATGTATAACAACTTTATGCACCTCTACCTACCTCGATTTGATGCTTGATGAACTTTGAAAAACTTTGATGAACTTCAAAAACTTTGACGAAGCTTGGACGTTTGGACATTCCTTTGTTGTTTGAAAACACCTTTTGAAATCACAAAAACCTTCTTGCAGAATATTTTTGCCCACACTTAAAACTTCTGAAAAACACTTTGAAAACCACCTTCCTTTTCTCTCCCAAACTCTCTATTTCTCTCTCAACTTTGAAAGCAAATTAAAAGTGCTTTTGGTGTGAAAAATCAAATGAGTGAAGAGGGTATTTATAGGTGAGGTTTGGGGTGGGTGAAAGGTTATATTAAATAGGGTAATTAAGTTGTGCAAGTAGTGGCCATTAATTCTCAAAAAAAATAGTGGGTTTCGGCTTTTTCGGTCGACCGGTTAGTTTATCCGATCGACCGGTAGTCCGGTTGACACTGCACAGCCTACGATATTTCTATCATAACTTTTTCTTCCGATATCCGATTGAAGTGATTCAAAGTGTGTTGGAAAGCTAACCGAAAGAGCTACAACGTTTCTTCAGATATAATTTTCCAATTCGAATGTTTTTTATGTCGAAAATGGTCTCAAAGGAGACTAAAACTACTTGAAGTATACTTTTAGCCATAAAATGAAATGCTTTGCATTCCGTCCAATCTTCATCAAATCGTTTTTAAGAAAATACTTTATAAACATCATTTTACCTTTAAACATGTATTGGACTATCTTTTGGGCTTATATTTCCATTATTGGGCCTAATGTGAAGTTAATCACACAATTATGGGCCTAGCTTTATAGAAAAGATTCAGGCCTCTACTACCACCTAGATCCAAAACACATGCTCTCAACATGTCCTCTAAAGTCTGGATGGTCCTTTCAGACTGTCCGTCAAACTGCAGGTGATATGCTGTACTGAAATTCAGCTTTGTTTCCATAGCTGCTTGTAGGCTTTTCCAGAATTTAGATGTAAACCTTGGGTCTCTATCAGACACAATAGACACAGGTACACCGTGTATCCTTACTATTTCTTTTATGTACAATTGTGCCAACTGGTCCATATTGAAAGTCATTTTCATTGGAAGAAAAATGAGCTGCCTTCGTCAATCGGTCTACTATAACCCATTTAGCATTGTGTCCTTTTGCTGACTTTGGAAATTCAACCACAAAATCCATTGTGATGTTTTCCCATTTCTATTCAGGTATCTCTAAAGGATTCAGCAATCCTGTTGGTCTTTGGTGTTCCGCCTTAACCTGCTGACATATTATGCATTTCTGCACGTACAGTCCGATACTCCTTTTCATGTTTCTCCTCCAGAATGTATCTCGAAGGTCTCGATACATTTTCGTACCACCGGGATGTGAGTGTACGGGGTGGAATGAGCTTCTTTTAATATCTCGTTCCTCAAATTCTCATTCTTGGGCACACAGATTCTTCCTTTAAACATCAGTGCTTGGTCTGCAGCTATTCCAAAATCTTTCCTCTTATCTGCTCCAACTTCTTCCTTGATCTTCATCAAGAACAAGTCCTTACCTTGTGCATCTATAATTCACTCTCGAAGAGTAGGTCTAATTGTCAAAGCTGCTAATCTCCCTGTGACTTGTCTTGGTGTAGTAACCACCTCAATCTTCAATCTTTCCAAGTCCTTGTCTAACTCCATTTGACAAGTGAGTAGTGACGTCAACTGTCCCATCAATTTCCTACTCAAGGCGTCGGCCACCACATTTGCTTTACCTGGATGGTAGTGAATGGTACAGTCGTAATCATTCACTAGCTCTAACCATCGTCTCTGTCTCATGTTTAGTTCCTTCTGTGTGAAGAAATATTTTAAGCTCTTATGATCCGTATAAATTTCACACTTACTTCCGTACAAGTAGTGTCGCCGTATTTTCAATGTGTGTACTACCGCCGCAAGCTCTAAATCATGTGTCGGGTAGCTCTACTCATGCTTCTTCAATTGCCTTGAAGCGTAGGCTACTACCTTTCCATTCTGCATCAGTACACATCCTAGCCCTTGCTTGGACACATCACTGTATATAATAAACCCTTCTGTTCCCTCAGGTATTGTTAACACAGGCGCAGATATTCGCCACGATGTGTCCTTCTACACTTAGCACATGGCGCAATGACCGACACTATGCTCTTATTGGCATTAGCTCTGCCATTAGCCTTCTTGTTCTGCCACTTGCTTTTTCCTTTATCTTGGTCGTTTCACCTTCGTTTCCTAAACTGCCCTTTATCCTGTCGGTTGTCCAATTGAACCGATTTCTCCGCATTCTGATACCAGATTGCATGAGCTCGTTCCAACATTTCACGATAAGACGTGAAATCGTGGGACATAAGGATCATACTCATGTCCGAGTTCAGCCCTTGCTCGAGCCTTCGTATTTTCTTGGCCTCCGTGTCTACCAAATGTGCAGCATACCTTGAGAGTTGGTCAAACTTCCGTTCATACTCCGTCAGGGTCATGGTTTCCTATTTGAGTTGAAGAAATTCGCCCTCCTTGAAATCCCTTAGAGATTGGGGAAAGTACTTATCCATCACTTCCTCCTTGAACTGTTCCCATGTTAGCGCCAATTGTTGCTCCGGAGTCCTAGTTCGAGACAATGATTCCCACCAGTGACTTGCATCACCGGAGAACATAAACTCAGCACACTGGACTTTTTGAGCATCCGTGCACCCTATCAATCGGAATATTCTCTTCAACTTGCGAAGCCACTCCTCGGCTGCAAGTGGATTAGTTGCTCCATTGAAAGTAGGGGGCTTGTGCCTTCAAAATTGCTTGACCATTGAAGCATGGGTTTGAAGAGCATTAGGAGCTGGTGCTAGGGGTTGAGCTTGGTTCGAGTTCTGTCTGCCTAGGTCTTGGACTGCTTGGAGGAGATCTCTTATCAGGTTGTTCTAGTTGGCTCGCGACATTTTCCTACGGAAAAGATGTAAGGTTTCTTATTAACTTCTTTTTTTGTAAGGAAGAAAGATAAGATCTTTATTTCTCATACTTCTTGAAATCAGGATACATAATAATTTGATAAACTTAGCATGAAAGAAGATATCATAAGGAAATGGGAATATCTAGATCTCTAATCCCTATGAGTTTTACGAAGCTTCCTTGGTGAAGTTTCATCTTCGGAAGAATCTTCCGCCTCAGGCCTGGACTCTATTTCTATCACCACTTGTGGTTCTAGTTCAGGCTCCTGCTCCTCCTCGGGTTCCTCTTCAGGGTCTTCTTCCTTAGCCATTGGTTCTTCCTCAGGCTCCTCATGGATTACATCATCACATAAATCTATCAGGGCATGGCAATATCTCTCGAACTCGAACATGTTTGGATTTCCTTCTAACATTTCATCTCTAACTGTGACTCTCATATCTCCCCATTGAGGTGGGAGGGAATGTATGAGGTTATTTATGGCTTCAATATGCGTGATCTCCATACCGGCATTAACCGCCGTCATGCATCTCCCGTAGATGTCAATAGCACCAAAGAAACTTCAAGAATTGAAGTTACAGTTGGAGGAGTTGTTCGAGAAAGGTTTCATTTGACCGAGTGTATTATCTTGGAGAGCTCCAGTACTTTTCATGAAGAAGAAGGATGGGAGTATGAGGATGTGCATTGACTATCGGGAATTGAACCATCTGACTATCAAAAATAGATACCCGCTACCAAGAATAGAAGATTTATTCGACCAGTTAAGGGGTGCAATAGTGTTTTCAAAGATTGACTTGAGGTCAGGGTATCATCAGCTGAAGGTCAAGACAAGTGATATACCGAAAACTGCTTTCAAAACTCGTTATGGACATTATGAATTCATCGTCATGCCTTTTGGTTTGACTAATGCTCCAATTGTATTTATGGATCTCATGAACAGAGTATTCCATCAGTACTTAGACCAGGTCATCATAATATTTATTGATGACATACTTGTGTACTCAAAGGATAAAAAGCACCAAGAAGAACAACTCCGGATAGTACTTGAAACTTTGAAGAAGGAAAAATTATATGCTAAATTCAAGAAGTGCGAATTTTGGCTTGATCGCGTAGATTTTCTTGGTCACGTGGTTACCGCACAAGGAATCGCAGTAGACTCTATTAAAGTGGAAGCAGTAACAAATTGGCCTAGACCAACTAGTGTCGGTGATGTTCGCAGTTTCTTGGAATTAGCTGGCTATTATAGAAGATTTATTGAGGGCTTCTTAAAAATAACAGGGCTAATGACTCAGTTGAAAGAAAGGGTGTGAAGTTTCACTGGAAGGAAAATTGTGAAAAATGTTTTCAAAAAATTAAGCAGAGATTAACTTCAGCTCCTGTATTGACAATACTCGATGGCTCTGATGGATTTGTGATTTATAGAGACGCCTCCAAGCAAGGTTTAGGTTGTGTTTTGATGCAGCAGGGGAAGGTAGTTGCTTATGTCTCAAGATAGTTGAAGCAGTATGAACAGAACTATCCAACGCACGATATGGAACTTGCAGCTGTAGTTCACTCCTTAAAGATATGGCGTCATTATCTCTATAGTGGAAAGTGTGAAATCTATACAGATCACAAGAGTCTCAAATACTTCTTCACACAGAAGGAACTAAATATGAGACAGAGAAGATGGTTGGAGCTAGTGAAAGATTATGACTGTACAATTCATTACCATCTAGTAAGGCCAACGTAGTCGCAGATGCCTTAAGTTGGAAGATGGGATCCCAGTTAGCCGTTTTACCCACGGTGCAGGAACATTTGATAAAGGAGTTTGAGAAAATGAGATTGGAAGTCATTACACCACTGACTCAGACTACAGCGAGAATAAGAGCATTCATGATTCAACCTATACTTCGGGATCGAATCAAGGAAGCACAGGATAACGATCTATTTCTACAAAAGATAAAGGCTGAGGTTGGTTCAAGCAAACGTATAAGGTTTGAAATATCTGCAGATAATGCATTGATTTTTAAAGGGAGGTTGTGTATACCCAAGGATGAAAGTATGAGAAACGAGATATTAGAAGAGGCTCACTCTAGCCCGTATCCTTCACATCCAGGTGGTACGAAAATGTATCGAGATCTTCGAGATACATTTTGGTGGAGAAACATGAAAAGAAGAATTGGTTTGTTCGTGGAGAAATGTATTGTCTGTCAGTAGGTCAAGGTAGAACATCAAAGGCCATCAGGACTATTGAAACCGTTGGATATTCCAGAATGGAAATGGAAACACATAGCAATGGACTTTGTGATAGGTCTTCCGAAGTCAGCAAGAGGTCATAATGCTATTTGGGTAGTAGTCAATCGTCTAACGAAGTCAGCCCATTTTCTGGCAATTAAAGTAAATTTCAGCATGGAACAATTCGCACAGTTATACATCAAAGAGATAGTTAGATTGCATGGAATTCTAGTCACCATTATTTCATATAGAGACCCGAGGTTTACATCTAAATTTTGGAAAAGTTTACAGGCCGCCATGGGGATGAAACTGAAATTTAGTATTGATTATCATCCTCAGACAGATGGACAATCAGAAAGAACCATTCAAACTCTGGAAGATATGTTGAGGGCATGTGTTTTGGATCTTAGCGGTAATTCGGAGACACACCTGCCGTTAGTGGAGTTTACTTACAACAACAGCTTTTAGGCTACATAGGTATGGCCCCTTATGAAGCTCTTTATGGTAAGAAGTGCAGGTCGCCTATACATTGGGATAAGGTCGGAGAGATTACAGTTTTGGGTCCTAAAATCATTGAACGAACAGTTGAGGCAGTTGACAAGATTAGAGCCAGAATAAAAACAGCACAGACTCGACAGAAAAAAGTTATGTCGATAGTGGAAGAAAAGATTTGGAATTTGGTGTAGGCGACAAAGTTTTTCTTAAAGTAGCACCAATGAAGGGTGTATTGAGATTTGGTAAAAGGGGAAAGTTGAGACCGCGATTTATTGGACCTTTCGAAATTCTGGAAAAGGTTGGTGTTGTGGCTTCTCGACTTGCCTTACCACCTGAACTTGCAGCAATGCATAACGTGTTCCATGTATCGATGCTCAGAAGATATGTTCATGATCCAAATCATGTGGTAAGTTATCAGACATTGGAGGTACAAAAAGACTTAACAATGAAGAAATTTCGACAATGATCTAAGACGGAAAAGTGCATCAACTCAGAAACAGGGAAGTTCCCTTAGTCAAGGTCCAATGGTGAAATCATGGACTTGATGAGGCAACTTGGGAGAAAGAAGAAGAGGTTAAAATCAAGTATCCAGAACTCTTCGATTAATCAAGGTAAATTTTCGAGGACGAAAATATTTTAAGGAGAGGAGATTGTAATACCCCGAAAACTTTCATACAATAGAATTAAAATTTTGTATGCTATATTTTTATATTTTGAAAAGTTAGGGACTAAAATGATTTATGACCAATTTCAATTTCATTTGAGTCATTTTTTTTAGATTTTGATCGAGTAATGATAAGGATGTGAATATTAGGCTCGTTGAATAGATCGTAATTAATTATTTGTAGTTTTTTAGTTATTTTCCTTATTTTTCCAAGCCATATGTTTAATTGTGTGTGCTTCTTTTGATTTTTAAAATTAAATTAATTAGAGTTGTGTAATCGAAAGTATACATTCCTCGAGGGATTGACAACTCAGACATAAAAGGTCCACTTTATTACTTGAATGTGACTCGTGCGCTTGCTATTTAAATATTTTAGCGAACACCTGCTACTATGGATACACCTTCCTGGAATAGTTTTACCAGCGTGTCTTTATCCTTGCATATTTTACAGAACAATGCTCTTGTAGTAATGGAACTTGTCAACGAGAAATCTTCTCTCTGAGATTTATGGGTTTTTCGGTAGATGATTTTGTTGGGTATTGATACTTTGATGTCAAACAAATTAAGTTGTAATTTGTGGTTTCAATATTATAAGTCTAGTTTGGTTAGAAATCAACTAAAACATGTGATGAAATGATTTAAATATTGAGCAAGTTGTCCATAAATTAAGGGGAGTGGCATGTGATCTAGGTGGCAGGTTGTCATGTAACCTTGCACAATATAAGGCAACCATGTATCTCAAGTAACCCAATCACCAAGAAAATATACAATTCAAACACATTTTCAAAATGTAGTTCTTGGAGTCTCTCAACTCCTCTGCTGGTGATAAACCAGAAAAGTGTAATGTATTTATATTTATGTATTTTTTCTCTTTTTCTCTTTTTATTGTTTATGTATTAAGGTCTTTACCACTGTCATCTTCCCTACATTGAAACCACCATTTTGTTGAGTTTAAAACAGCTCCTCTCCTCCCCTCGATCCATCTCATTCTTCATACCATTGATCTCAACACTTCCGCTATGCAACATAAAAAATCTTTCCATTTTTTATTTTTTACAGATTTAATTGATTTGATGAGTTTAAGAACCTCATCACTTCTAATGGAAGCAAATGATCTAACCTGTTTGGAACTGTGAAGTTCCAAAACGCAGATTTTACGCATTTGTATCCAGTAATCATTATATGGACTCAATGCCAAATCTGTATGATTATACAATAAAATTTCAGTAGGCAAGTTGTTGGGCAAGGTGCCAGCGAAGGTGAGATTATGGGTCTTACAAATAGACCGGACAGAAAAGAACAAGAGGAAGAAGCACACAGAGAAGCAACCAAAGAATCTCACAAAAGGAGGGCTACTTGTTAAAGTCATGTGCATGTATCTGTTCTCATCACAAAAGGGGGGACAACATATATAGTACTCACTTAGGCCAATTAATTGGGTCAGGTTATGAATGTAATACTAGTGGTGTCAAAAGGTCTCGTGGGCTCGAGTCGGCTCGCGAGCTCAAAAATATTTATTAGAAACTGGAAGGTAGAGAGAGAATCGGTCCGGGCTGGCTTGGCTCGACAAGGCCCGAGCCAAATCTCGGGTCAAGTCCGATTTTCTCCGATGAGCAAAATCTCGGCTCGGGCCCGCAAAAGCCAGATTCATCGAGCCCGAGCCTTGATTTTGGGCTCACGGGCCGAGCCGACCCGGCTCATTAACATCCCTATGTAATACTCCATCCAACTTCTGTTGTGAACAGCCAGTTGTGTGTGATGGTCGACCATTTAAAATAATCTCAATAATTTGTTCCAAAAGAACTATATGTTTTTAATTCGATTCGACGAGTCATTATCGTCCCGAATTTATTTGGTTACAAAATACCTAACAAAAACTCATAAAGTTAAATAGCAGTAGGCAAAATCTTGTTCTTTTATGGGAAGGAAAAAAAGCAATTTGCCTACTAGATCTTTTAAAGCTAATTCACATTGCATTTTTTAATAACTAGACTACATTTTAATTCTATAAAAGGTTCATAACATTTACACATTATCATATTTATATCTCAATTTTTTTTTCATTGCATTTTTATTTGACTTTTGTTTATCAACTTTTTTTATTTTTTTAAAAGGCTTTTATTTTGATTTAATTCAAAATTTAAATGATTGTATCTATCCAAAAGTCAAAAATGACTTTATCTTATAAAGATAAAAGTTACTGTGCTATTTAAATTATGTAATTATAATTTTGAGATTTATCGTTTTGTTGAAAACTTCAAAACTATTTATGAAATTTTTATAAATCTATTAAGTAGGATTTGTCTAGCCGAAAGTTAAAACTATGAAAAATAGTCAAACTTTTACATTTCGAAAACTTGAAAATTTATAGCTGATTAATTGTATGAATAGCATTTTATAATTTTAGACATTTGGTTTATATTTTTTTAATTATTAAGAGGGGTGTCATCAATTGAGATTGTGATGGATTTTAAAAATTCTTCTAAATTTAGGTGTTCTCAATTGAGATTTTAATGGATTTTAATAAAATCTATTAAAATTTAGGTGTTCTCAATTGAGATTTTAATGAAATTCTTTAAAATGTAGGTATCTTCAATAACTAGTAAATTTATAAAGATTTCATTACTAGAGGGATTTTGAAAAGATTTGAATGAATTTCAAGCTTAAAAATATATGTAACAAAACTTTACAGCTTTAGAGCCACCACTATTTGCCCAAAAGCTTTCAGCAACTAAAGCAGCGCAACAAGAATCGACAACCGAATAACCAAATGCAAAACTGTACAGATTCAGCATATTGCTAGAAACAGAAAGTTTTGTAAAAAAAATCATGCACGAACTGCTTCAGTGTCTGTGTGTGGGACTTGCGTAGTATCATACTGGATGGTTCAAACGCCTCATGTGCTAGACCGTCGCCTTCACCTAGATTCCAGAAGTTGAAATATGCCCTCTGTTTCTCCACCTAACTTCTAGATTGGGTGGAAATCTCAATTGCAGGTTTAATCACTTTGGAATTGATAGTTTTTCAATTGTTTTTCGATCTGTTTGTTGTTGCTTTATACCAACCTTCACTCCAATACCAATTGTTGATCAAACTATCTCCCAAATGATATATAATAATGGTGCAAAGTAAGTTCAATTTTATGGACCATGTGGTTACTCCAACAATTGAAACTCAAACCTAAATCACTTGTGTTACATCTTGTTTCCTAGCCCACAAAGGACTCAAATCCACAAAGGAGTATTTCACAAAGGAAGGTGGCAATGGCTACAACTCAGAAAGAGATAGTGAGGAAATGGAAGCCGAAAGTTCGCTAGATACCACTTGATTGATCTAGAATATAACTTAGTTTGACCTTACATGCGGAATTACACTAATTAAAGGAACTCGTCAATTTTATTTAGTTTCTAGGTAGTTAAGCATACAAGTCCATTTTTTCTATGTTGTATTGCCGTAGTTGTAATATGGAAAGCAGTAAATAACAAAATAGTTTGTTGACGGAGAAACTCAACTGGGTAAAAACTTCGGGACCAAGTCAGTTACCTCCACTATAGACATTGTGGGTTACAGCTCAATTCCAGACTAGCTCCACTAGCTGTTGTAAACCCTGTAACTCCAAGATCCGTTGTTCTTTCTAGACTCACGATCTTCTACCGTAGATACTATCTAGCCAACTTGCTAGATCTCTCTATCTACCTCTCGTAGCTTCCAATATCCGCTGTCAATTCCAGACTCACAATCTTCTACCAAGATCTGCTGTATCAATTTTACAATCTTCTGCACACGTCTCTTCCAAGTGGATACCTAGCGATCACATATTCATGTTCTTCTACCTGCGCTTGAATCCATTCTTTAAAGTGTTGTGAAAACCAGGTGTTTTGGATTAACAAACCTTGATGTTTTTCCAAAACTCGTTTGCCGGATCACAAGAATGATGTGGATGAATCAATCAATGAATTGTCTCTTGGATCTCTCAAACAATGATATGAAAGTCTTTTGCAATTGTAGAACAATGAAGCAACCTCATGAAATTCGTCCCAGACTTCTGTATTTATAGTTGGGGATGATTAAGTGTTATGAGCCGTGTAAAACTCTTTAAAATCGCGACTAGGGTTGGCCATGTAACAATGTTGCTCGAGCGAGGGAGAAGTTTTGTTTGAATAAAAAGTCCGTCGCTCGAGCGACTGCCGAGCGAGAAGCGATGTCCTAGCGAGCAGCTAGCAAAAATCCAGCGTTTTCTCCTCTTAGTTCTAAACTTGTTCTCAAACCCTAGTCTGCCTAACTCAACTATACATAATTGCAACCAAGCCCTTGACTTTTACAAATATTCATTTTAGTCATTTTTGTTCACAAACATGTCAATTAAAATATTGGACCTACGAATCTCCCTCTTTGACATTTTGTGACAAAACTATACAAACAAGTCAAGGCGCTAAACAAATAAACTAATCTACCCAAGTTATTTTGCTTCTAGCATTCCTTGGTGTACATGTTTCCTGAAAAAAAAACTCACATACCGAATGTAAAAGCACGTGATATGGGGAATCAAAAACTCATAAACATAAATAAGGATGCTAGTTTGAGACGTGACATTAATATTAATCAAAATATCAACCGAAACATTAATATTACAAAACATCAAAACTCAAACTGTTTTGCATATGATATGGAATGCATATGCAATGCATATTATCTCTCTTACTGCAAACTCTCAATGTTTTTATGCAGTAGACAAATCTATTTATGTCTCTCACCCCAACGACCCCTTGTGTATATTCTCTCTATTCTCCCCCTTTTTTGTCACAAATGACTAAGGGTGCAATTTCAAAATCAAGTTTTAAACATGAATATACAACAGTCCAAAATGCAGTTGATAGCATGGACAAGCATAATTAATCAAGTTGTAAACATCCCCACTTACTCAGTTTAGGTCAGAATTGAGTAAATTGTATAAGTGACTCATGTGTGTAAAATGTCACTAATTCAAGGCAAACAAGACTCCTAACCTTTATTTTGTAGGAATGGACTTGCTAACTATCACTGCCAATAAGTGTGTTCTTCTACTAATGAAAGTCAAACCATAAAGCATAGTAAGACCTTTAAATTAAAGTTGTTTGTGCATTTATCATTTTTTTTTTCTCTTTACTCCCCCTAACTTTGAGCATATATAATAATCACATTTTCAATTTTGTTCAAGCTAATCATATTTTTTTTCAATAGCTCATCACATATTTACATCTTAAGTGCAAGTCCTTTTCCATTGAGCAACTCAGATGACCTTTGTAGCGAGCTTTAGACCCGTTAACCCAAGTTAGTTGACCATAGGCACCAAGTGTTGAGACACCCCGCAGGCTTAATTACTTGAGTCAAATAGTCTCGAAGAAGAACATTAAGATATTGAGCTTATTAGGGGATATACTTAAGTTTAAGTCTACTAAAAGCGGTCATTTCATGTTCAAAGTCAACTTACCAACAAGTAACTGTCATCCCAAATGTCACACAGGCGGTTAAGTCTCATTTACAATATCATAGTGTGTGCAGCGTAGATGATACATAAAGACACATATAGTAATTATTCCATATCAACACAAGCAAGTAATGAAAACTATGCTACAGTTTATCGATTATGCTCTTACATGATCTCAACAAACAAAATTAAGAATATTATATGTCATGCTATAGTCAACATCTTCATTCCAAGTTCTTTTTTTTTCAATTTTTTTTGTGTCTTTATTTTTCTACAATTTTTCAAAGCATGAATGCGTCTCACACAAAAAAATAAAAATAAACATCAAGCACAAAAAAAATGAAATCAAACGTGCATGTGCCAATGCAAACATAAAGAAAATGTACGTGCATGAAACTATATCCTAAAAGCAAATAAATAAGTGAGATGCATGCATAAGTTAACATCATATAACAATTAAGCACAAACATGCATGAAAAATACCTAATTAGTCAGGTATGAGAATGCTCTTGCCTTTAAGAGCATCGTGATCTATATCAAAGTTATTCAAATCACTCTTTTTCACCCAGATTTGTCCAGTGGGAGAACGATTCCCAAACAATTGTGTCACCAACTTGGTCAAACTACTCACTTGATCAGTAAGGAATCAAATCTGACAAATAGACTCCTGATTTATATTCCTATTAAAGCTCATATGTCTGTGACTGTTCAGGAATTGATAACACCTAGAGCGTATGTATCTTAACTTATTGCAGTAAAAGCAGGTCGGGACAAATCTAGGAACAATGTTATATGGGCGATGTCGTCTATTCCTAAGTCGATGGGTCCTACGCTGTCTAGTAGACTTCTATCTAACAAATCCCTTTCCTTCGGTTAGGGGTTAGGCACATGTTTGGGCTGGTCAGTGGTAGGGACAAAGATGGTCTTAGAAGTACTAGCAGTGTTTTCCTTAAAACCTAGACCTCTCTTATTTCCAGCCGGCTTGCCCATTTCTAGAATGTTATCTAACTTTTCAAAACCACTTGAGAAGGCAAGCAGTTGAGACTTAAAATATTTTAGATCACTCAGAAAGTTCTTAGCCTGGATTTCTAAGGTCTCTTTCTCAGTGGTCACCTATCTAACTTTCATGGAAGACCTCTCAAGCTCACTAGTGAGATTCCTAACCCGAGTCTCTAAATTTCATTCATTAATTTTACTTCACTCGGGGATCGAGGCAGATTCCTTAAATTGCGCTCTCAACTTCTCGTTCTCCAATTCAAGCTCCTTCATCTTCGCACTCAATGTATTGTTCTTGTTAAGAATCTTAAAATTCTCCTTATACATTTTGTCATAGGCCTCTTGGATATCTTCCTCACTCACCCACTCTTCTCTAGAATCCTCATCACTATCTAAGTTATCATCTTTCTCACTTCCCTGGTCAGATCCATCGTTAACCCTAGCAATGAAAGCAATGTATTTTCCATTTTCCTCATGAGTGGATTTCTTACTTTAATTATCCAAGCCAGACACATCAAATAATGAGAGTAGCATTCAAGGCCTTTTCGTGATCTCTCCTACTGCTAGGATACTCTCTCTTGACATGGCTAGAATCTTGATAATTATGGCACCTTACTGATTTTGATTTTCTCCTAGATTCACTCAGGGCCCTTCTACGTCTCTCCTGAGGGTTATTTTTCTTCCTAAACATTTTTCGGAATTTTTAAGCCAAGTACGCTAACTCCTCATCATCTGGTGAATCATAATCAGAAGATTCAGTCCGATTATTCTTCACGATTTTCAAGGACACAGACTTATCTTTAACATGCTTATCTAATGTCAACTCGTAAGTCTAGAGAGATCCAACTAACTCATCTTTCCTAATGGAGTTTATGTCCTTACTTTCCTCAATCGTCGTAATTTTAGGCTTGAAATGCTTGGGTAAGGGTCTAAGAATTTTGCGCACTATCTTAGGCTCTGGGATTTTCTCTCCTAGATTAAAACTCGAGTTCACAATATCATTTAACCTCATGTAGAAACCATCAAACGTTTCATTTTCTTTCATTCTAATTTTCTCGAACCTCGTGATCAGTATTTGTAACTTATAATTTTTACTATATGTGTTCCCTCATGTGTGGTCTATAAGATATCTCAAACATCTTTTGCTACTTCACACATAGACACTTGCCTAAACTCTTCAGGAGACACAGTCATAAACAAGGCATGTAAGGATTCACCGTTCCGGTTACACTCGTCTAAGTTAGCCTTTAACCAGTTTTCTATGGGGATGGGAGTGACTACACTATTAACTGTGGTACTGGGCAGACCAATCATTGACAACACTATGCCATATTCGTTCATCCATGGATTTTAAAAAAACTCTCATTCTCACTTTTCAGTATGCGTAATTACTGCCATCAAAATATAACGGGACATGTAATCAACTACTCATCTAGACAAAATTAAGGTCACGACTCGAAATAAGGCTCTGATACCATTTAAAAGTTCACTAGATACCACTTGATTGATCTAGATTATAATTTAGTTCGACATTACGTGCAGAATTACACAAATTAAAGGAACTCGTCAATTTTAATTAGTTTCTAGATGGTTAAGCATACAAGTCCAATTTTTCTATGTTGTATTGCCACAGTTGTAATATGGAAAGCAGTAAATAACACAAAGAAACCCAACTGAGTAACGGGACCAAGACAGTTAACTCCACTATAGACATTGTGGGTTACAACTCAATTCCAGACTAGCTCCACTAGCTGTTGTAATCCTTACAACTCCAAGATCCGTTGTTCTTTCTAGACTTACGATCTGCTACCTTAGATACTATCTAGCCAACCTGTTAGATTTCCCTATCTACCTCACGTAGCTTCTAATATCCGCTGTCAATTCCAGACTCACAATCTTCTACAAAGATCTGCTATATCAGTCTTACAATCTTCTGCACACGTCTCTTCCAAGTGGATACCTAGGAATCACATATTCATGTTCTTCTACCTGCGCTTGAATCCCTTCCTTAAAGTGTTGAAGAAGACAGGTGTTTTGGATTAACGAACCATGATGTTTTCCCAAAACTCAGTTGTCGGATCACAATGATGTGGATGAATCAATCAATGAATTCTCTCTTAGATCTCTCAAACAATGATATGAAAGTGTTTTGTAATTGTAGTACAACGAAGCAACCTCATGAAATTCGTCCCAAACTTCTGTATTTATAGTTGGGGATGCTTAGGTGTTATGAGTCGTGTAAAACTCTTTAAAATCGCGAACTAGGGTTGGCCACGTAATAATGTTGCTCGAGCGAGGGGAATGTTTCGCTCGAACAAAAGGTTCGTCGCTTGAGCGACTGTCGAGCGAAAAGCGAGGGAAGTACTTTCTGTTTCAGCCGCTCGAGTGATGTCTTGGCGAGCAGCTAGCTAAAATTCAACGTTTCCTCCACTTCGTTCCAATTTTTTTCTCGAATCTTAATCTATCTAACTCAACTATACATGATTGCAACAAAGTTCTTGACTTTTACAAATGTTCATTTTAGTCATTTTTATCACAAACATTCCAATTACAACATTGGACCTAATAAAAACAAGTTCAAAACCTAATATCTTCATAGAGAAAAGAAATAGAATGGCTGCTTTCAATTGCTCTCACAATTGCACACACTCAAGTCACGATTTTTCCACACAAAGGAAGCAGATGGGAAAGAATTAGGCAACAACCCCTACAAGAAAAATGATATTTAACAACTAATGTTTCAACGACCAAATCAATCTAGTCGTTAAAAATTATTTTCAACGACTAAATATTATGTTTGGTCGTAGAAAATGGATGATGAACAATCAAATTTTAAATTTGTTTGAAATATTTTATAACGACCAAAAAATAGTTGTTAATTCTATATTTTCTACGACCAAATTAAAATTGGTCGTTGTGAGTGGGCGCCAAAATGTTTGTTCATAATCAACGACAATGTAATTGGTTGTTAAAAATACCAAAAATATAGTAAACATTCAACGACCATAATATTTGGTCGTTAATAGACTAAAATAACAATTAATTCTATCTCGTTATTAAAATTAAAGGAAAATTTGATATTCAATTACTACTTCTTTTGAAGTTGTTAATTGTGATTTCATTTTCGCGTATTAAAATTTCGTTTCCCGCCTAAAAATTCAATTAGAGTCCGTTTGATTGCAATGATGGAATTTGGGTGGAAAGAAAACGAATTGCAAGGAATTGAATTGCCTAGAATTTGTTTTAATGTAATTAATTGTGTTTGATTGGTATAATTTTTCACCTGAAAACTGTTTAAGGTTTGGTGTTCGTTTGACTTTATTTTTCATGATAATTGTCCATTAAATGAATAATTTTTTTTTACAATTGGCTTTAGAATTTGTTCCAATTGCCCCCAAAAAATAAATTCTGGAATTGTTTTTCCCACCAAAATGGTGGAAAAATCTTTTCTCCAAAAAGTGAGAAATGGTCACCGTGTAAACAAAACCAAGAATTGTAATTCTAGGGAAAATATTAGGTATCAAACAACAAAAATGAGAAAGTTGGAAAAACCTTTCCTAGTTCTAAAGAAAATATTAGTAATCAAACATGCCCTTAGTCTCTTCAAATTTCATTTCACAGTCAAATAATTTTCATTTATCCATGGATTTCATTTCATTCCAAAACCCTAAACTCAAATCCATTGGATGTGCGCTGCCTCCCTCTTTCTCAACCTCTCTAACTCTTTTTCTCTTTAAGGCCCCCTTTGACCCATATTTTTATTTTTATTTTCATTCTTCTACTCATTTTCAACCACATATTCTTTAATAAAATAATATTTTCTATCACATCAATAACTTTTCCTTCTTTTTCAACCACACATTTCCCATCATATCACTATTTCAAAATTCATTCTTCCCCAATAATCTCCAGCACATATAGAGAGAAAAGGGAACCACAAATTTCAATCTCCGCCATCGTCAATACAAGCACGGTCGTAGCCCCATTTGTACATCCATAAATCACTCTCAAATCTCAATTAACTATCCCCTCCCACCATCTCAAAATTTTTTACAGATGTCATGTTCAATTTTCGGTTTTACTTCCATGGCTCTCTAATAGTTTGTAACAGATTTCATGGCTAATGGAAGTAAGAATTATGAGATTTATCTATTCTCCAATTGAATGTTATTTTTGTAGTGACATCGAAGGTAATTTGGTTTTCAAGACCCAAATTCGTTGAATTTGGTATGTTTAATTTTTATTTATTTGTTTTTTTGGTATATTTGTGCAATTTCAGCGTTATTGAGAATTTTATGACATTGATTTGTATTTTTGTTTGGAAATACTTCAATTGCTATTTAATCCTCTTTTTATCATAATTTTTTTGAGAAGTGGGTTGTTCTTGTAAAATTAGTAGGGAAGCTTTATTAAATCTTGAAGTTTGATCATAATTTTGTTTTAGAAGTGGGTTGTATGTTTGTTTGCAGAGATTTAAGTGTGTGGTAGCATAGAGTGCTTATTATTTTTCAAATCTTGTGTTGGAGGAAAGAAGTGAAATTTGTGTTTATGCTATTTTTATTGGGTAGCAGAGGAGGGAGAACAAAAACGAGAGATAAGGATTTGAAAGTGCACTAGCGGCCTTGCAAAGCATTAGATAAGTTTTGTGATGTTGTACGAGAAACTCTCTCATTCTTTCTTGTGATTATTCACACTAGAACTTGTATAATTGTATTTCTTTTACTCAGGGATCTATTGTAACCAACTATAGAAGGTAATGATATGTCCTCCCAAATTTGATCTTCCTGAAATTTAATGAAATATTTCATCTCTCTTGCATTAGATAATATCTGTTATTGATGCATGCCTCTGAAGAGGCTAATGAATGCCTCTATGATTGATGCATTATATAATATCTTAAGTTCATTAATTTACTGCCGAAGAAAGCAATGAATGCGAGTGAACAACTAAAGAAGCAGTCTCGTTATGCAGGTAGTGTTATTTGTTATAATGATATAATATATATTTCATAATTCTATTCTTTATTTATATTTTACATGTCCACAGAATGAAATGCTCGATCTTTTGCAAGGACGGAATTCTCAACTAGACTCGAATGAACAACCAATGCTTTTGAAAGAATCTAAAATATGTGAGCATGTTTTGGGCAAGAGATTTAGCTACGTTGATCAACAAAAAACTCAAAGAAGACCAAGTTTAAATCATGATATTTCATATAATTAACATATATTTGTAGTTGATGTTGGGATATTTTAATTTATTCAATACAAGGAAAACTTAGTTCTTGTTAATATGATTTACAATTGACTTTTTTCACTTTTTATAATTGTTTATGATTGTGGAAAAGATTTGCTGTAGTTTGTTGTGAATGTGTGAAAGTTATGAATTCATTAATATTATCGTTGATAATTATATTTCTCTTTTTTTTTTAATAGTTCGATTATTAATATAAACTTTTTTACAACCACTTCATTTGTTGTTGAAAAAAAGACAACTAAAATTTGGTTGTTTCAATGATATTTTATCAAAAAATAATTAATACGACGACAAATCAAGTAGTTGTTGAAATAAAATTGGTTGTCAATTTTAATTTTTTACGACCATTTCTTTCGTTGTTGAAATGAAAGACAACTAAAATTTGGTTGCTTTCATTGTATTTTAACAACAAAAATAGTTGATATAACAACTAAACAGGTGGTTGTTGAAAAAAGAATTGGTTGTCAATACAAACTTTTTACGATGAATCATTTAGTTGCTGAAACACGACATTCAACGACCAAACATACTTCATTTATCTTGTTGTTGGAACATAGGACTTTCCATTATTGTAGCCCCATTTCTTCTTCTTCTTCTTTTTTTTCTTTTTTTTTTTTTTTTTTTTTTTTCTCATTCAATTTGAGTCAACATAACATGCCTTTAACTCATATCTGATACGAATCTCATATGTTATTTATCGATTTTCATTTAATTTCAGATGATAATGGAAATTTTCTTCTTTCTAACAAAATGTTTTACATGACAATTGACAAAACAAAGTTGTATCATTGTGCAAGTATTTCATGTCACACCTTCTGTTAGAAAAGTTAAATGAAATTTATCCTAGTTACATAATTGGAAAAAAAAAAATATATATATATATATATATATATATATATATATATATATATTAAGATCACCGACCATTTTGAATCGATCACAAATGGGAAATGTCTAAGTTGTTGAATCATTTTTTTTTTTTTTTTTAACATTTAAATGTAAGGCCTATCTTGTTACACGTAGCCCTGAACAAAAAAATATTAGGCTGACACCCAAGTCGTTAAGTTCACATATAGTCTTAATTCAGAAATTATTAAAAAAATGCTTGGTCAAAACAGACAGCTATAAATAGAAATATGACTAATAAAATACAAATTAAAACGAAGACTCGTGCTACTTGGCTTTCCTTTATATATGTGTGTTTAATCTTTACAAAGAATTAATACCCTTCTTGCTTTCATACAAATGGATATCATCTTTCTCTTCAGTTACTCTACTTTTGCTCTCTTTATGTCCCTGATCTTCCTCTTGTTAACCAAATGGAAGAAATCCAAAGCTGAAAAAAAACTCCGAAAACTCCCACCTGGTCCCAAACAGTTGCCCATAATTGGACATTTGCACCTTGTAAGTCTACTTCCACATCGTGATTTCAAAGAATTAGCCAAAAAATATGGACCAATAATGCATTTGAAGCTCGGTGAAACTACAGCAATTGTTATATCTTCCCCGGAAATTGCAAAAGAAGTATTGAGAAATCAAGATCCTACTTTTGCAGCCAGATCAGGAACTATGTCTACTGAGATTTTATGGTATAATCATACAGATATGGCATTTAGTCCATATAATGATTACTGGAGACAAATGCGTAAAATCTGCGTTTTGGAACTTCTAAGTTCCAAACAGGTTAGATCGTTTGCTTCCATTAGAAGTGATGAGGTTCTTAAACTCATCAAATCAATTAAATCATCTACCGGAAAACCCATAAATCTCACTGAGAAGATTTTCTCGTCGACAAGTTCCATTACTGCAAGAGCTACGTTCGGTAAAATATGCAAGGATAAAGACACGCTGGTAAAACTATTCCAGGAAGGTGTATCCTTAGCGGCAGGCTTTGAACTGGCTGACTTGTTTCCTTCTTCGAAGATACTTAGACTTTTCAGTTCGAGTAAGGTAAAATTATGGGCAATGCGCCGCAAGCTTGATGCGATTCTTGACGAAATACTTGATGAACACAAGGAGAATTTGGCAAGAATGAGCAAGGACAACGAAGGGTCAGGTCAAGCAGAGTCGATGAGAAGGGGAAATGGAGAGTTCGGCAACGAAGATTTAGTTGATGTTTTCCTACGAGTAAAGGAAAGTGGGGAACTTTCCATTCCTATTAACTATGATAACATCAAAGCTGTTATTTCTGTAAGTATTTTGGCTATTATTTAATCTTCTGTATGTAATTTTAATTCCTAGTTATATTTTGATTAAAAAGAATGGTGGATATTATGTAGGATGTGTTCTCAGCTGGAACAGATACATCATCGTCGACAACTGATTGGGCTATGGTCGAACTTATAAGGAATCCACGAGTAATGGAGAAGGCACAAGCTGAAGTACAAGAAATCTTTAAGGGACGTGAAATCATAGATGACACAGATCTTCAAAAGTTGAAGTACCTAAAGATGGTAATAAAAGAAACCTTGAGGATGCATACATCAGTTCCCCTTCTCCCAAGAGCTAGTACGAAAGATAGTGAAGTCAATGGATATTTTATACCTGCCAATGCCAAAGTCTTTGTAAATGCTTGGGAAATGAGCAGAGATCCTAAGTATTGGACAAACCCCGAAAGTTTTGAACCAGAACGATTTGAGGACAACGGTTAGACTACGCTGGAAATAACTTTGAATATCTTCCTTTTGGATCTGGAAGAAGAATGTGTCCGGGAATGACTTTCGGTATAGCTGGAGTTGAGCTTCCTTTAGCTCAACTTCTCTATAACTTCGACTGGAAACTCCCAGAAGGAATCAATCCAAATAATTTAGACATGACTGAGAACTCTGGAATAACGGCATCAAGAAAAGAAGACCTTTATGTAATTGCTACCCCTTATGATCCATAACTTTGTCTACTACTAGATAATTTAAATAAGTTTATTAAGACATACTTTTATCGCAGATCATGTTTTTTCTTCCTGTAATCAGATGAAAATTTTATATCAATAAACAGTCAATATACTATTTTTAGGCGTGGAGAAGTTATAGTCGGAATAGACCAATCTCAATCCACCATCACAGTAATTCTTTTCCAAAAGAATTTAATTGATCAGCTGTAGTTTTCTGTTTTCTTTAATATACGATTTGTACGTCTCCACTAAATTTATGTTGCTAACTTAATTAATCTGTTATAAAAAATGATAGTACCTCAATTTCTCCTCCATCATAGTTTGAGCTCTAGAATCAATAGTCCCTTAATTTTTTAATCAAGAATGCTCACTATGAATGATTAAAGGATTCAATATATGACATATAAGCATTATTATCGATAATCCTCACTGTGAGAAACTTTGCTAAAGGTCTAGTATGTTAATACTTTGCATGTATTTCATATCTTTATAAGAGGAATATATATTGATATTTAGATTGTGAATGAGTGATGATCAATGATAAGTGTGTTTTTGCACACTTATTTAGTGTTTAAACTAAACTTATTATTGATGAAATGAGTGGATTTCTACTCGTAATTATGTAATATTTGCTTTTGTAGGTCAAAAATCACCCAAGGAAATAGAATAAGGCAAAATGAGGGGAAAATGACTAAAAGTGTACATAATTTGTGAATTGATGACAAAAGTGAACAAGGGTAGAAAGTGGAGGATTTGGGATGCAATTTATGGAAGGCAAAAAAAATGAAATGAAAGTCAAAATTTGAGGACCAAAATGTACTAGATCAAAGTTGAGGGACCTGACATGCAATTATATAAAGGACTTAGCTACAAAATCATCAATTTATGGAGGGCAAAAAATGAAATGAAAGTCAAAATTTAAGCATATTGCTTTCGTCCAACTTGGCAAGCTCTTTGAAATACCTTGCCATTACATTTTCATTCAGCATCTCCTACAAACTTAATGTCCTCATCCCAATCGTTAGGCACATAATCTCCCACAAATATGTACTCCTCATCAAAGTTGTCAATTACTTGTGTGCGACACTTCAAATATTTTCGAAATTCAAGAAGTTTTGACGTGTGCAAATTAATGTAAGAAAACAAGTATTGCTCGGTACAATGCCTCGCGTAGCAAATGTCACAACTTAGGGGGCGTTCTCTTCGTATTTTAATTTTGTGTTTTAAGTCTTGAATTCGTTTTGTGTTTTGTGTGTTGGACGTCCATTTTGAGATTGTTGAAAACTCGTTCTTTTTGTCGTTTTGAAAAAATATTTCTCAATTCGTGTTTTTTAAGTTTTGGCAGATTTGTGAAGAAAACAGTCAAAACGTAAAAAAAGTTGTTTTCTGTTTTCTTCACAAAATTTTTAGCCATTTTCAAAAACTCGTTTTCGAAAATGGGAAAGAGAACGCGTTTTCAATGTTTTGAAAAATCGAAAATAGAAAACGGCCTGAAAACAGCGAAGAAAACGCCCCCTTAGATGTCCTTCAAGCATATCCTTATAGTCCATGTAGAGATTTGTCGTTGCAACAATTTTGTTACTTTACCAAAGTTAGAATCCTGCAAATACAATCGAAAATAGAAAACGGTCCGAAAATAGCAAAGAAAACGCCCCCTTAGGTGTCCTTCAAGCATATCCTTATAGTCCATGTAGAGATTTGTCGTTGCAACAATTTTGTTACTTTACCAAAGTCAGAATCCTGCAAATATATGAAAAGTACACGGATAAAATACAAACACAAGGTAAATTAATAATAAGAGGGTTAGCCAAAAGATAAAAATATATATAAATAATTATAAATAAATAAAAGAAATTGTTAAAACAAAAATTAATTAAGTGGTAATCTAAGTAAAAAAAATTCCCAGTAGCGACGTCAAAAACTTGTTTGTTAAAATTGCATGCCGCAAGTGCACGGGTCGCGTTCAAGTAATAAAGTAGACCTTCAGAGTCCAAATTGTTGATCCATCAAGGAATGTTTACTTTAGATTACACAACTGTAATTAATTTAATTCTAACAATAAAAATAAACACACAATAAAATTATAACTAAAAATCTACAAAATAAGGAAAAATAAAAATCTTGAAAATTTCGGAGGAAAACGTAGTTGAGATTCATAGTTTCGCTTTACCGTTGCCAAATTAATTTCTTCACAAACCAATTAATAAATTACTCATTTACGATATTAGACCCGATCTTCCAATTTTAGTTGATTATCTCTCTCGTGCGAAATTAACCCTAATTGATTTGTTTAACCTACTATATTTCTATGTCGATTAAAACCAAACAATCGCATTCAATATTTGTGAAAATGGCTCATTGGGTCACGTAGGATTAGTGATATATCTCTATCCACTACACAAAGGGTGAAATCACTATATCTATCCACTAGTGATATATCTCTATTCACAAAATTTAATGGCACTAAATCACACCAAATTTCATCACTATATCTCCCAAGGGTGAAATTTACTAGAACCTATTTGGTCACATCTACCTTCCCACACTCCTTCAACCAAGTCATCCTATAAGGACTAGGGTGTTGCTGTAAAGGTAACCCCAATTTTTCAACCATCATGATACTAGCTAAGTTTGGCATGTACTCCTTATCAATAGTCAGATTGCATACCGTACTACCCACAAAATATCGAGATTGAAAAATATGCCCTCAATTTTATTTTTATTTTTACTCAAAAACTGAAAATTGAAAACTGCTGGAAATTCCCAAAATTTATAATAAAAAAATTTTGGATTTTTTTAATTCCAATTTTTTTTACTCGGGAATTCGACTACAAGTCCAGCGAAACAAATGAAAACTGATTTGGATTCTTAAATAACCCGAAAAAAAACTTTGACTCATTTTTTTGTAATTTTTTTTGCTCTGAACTCAAACTATTTCTGACCCGAAGAACATGAATAACAAAAGACTCAAAAGAATAATAAAAATAAAACTTAAATCTGGAGCAAAAACTCTGATATCACTTGATAAGATCTCGGGTAGGGAAATCGTATGGAACTTGCGAAATTAATTTGAAAATATCAGGAAAACTCAAATTCAGGTTGTAGACGATTAGATCTCGACCCGAGCCTTACAAATCAAGAACATAAGGTATATTAAATCTTAAACTCGTTGATGTGAGGAAATATGAACCTCGATTTGTGAACGTCACAAAAAGTGTCTAATCCTTTGATAAGTTCTAAGGGTTGAACGCCACAAATATAACAATATATTTAATAAGTTCGAAAAGTTCATTCAAGAGCCAATAGAGAGAAAATCTCAATTCATCATAATAAAAATCTTGTTGTTTACAATGAAAGTAAATCCTATTTATATGAAAACCTTAGGAAATAATTAAAAACGGAATTAAGAGTCCTAAAATATAAAAACTACCAAAAAAA
Source organism: Osmanthus fragrans (assembly GCA_019395295.1). NCBI lineage: Eukaryota > Viridiplantae > Streptophyta > Magnoliopsida > Lamiales > Oleaceae > Osmanthus > Osmanthus fragrans. Next base: position 16,158,642 of record CM033346.1, on the reverse strand, counting down.
TAGTGTTTTAGCCAAAATAAACAATCTAGCGCAAAAATAGAAAATCTGCCTCGAATTTGATCTATGCAACCACATGGTAGTTTGGAGTACGGTCGCATGGTTCATAGGGATAGCAATTCGAATCGTTAAAATCGAAACTGCGGTTAACCGAACCGAATGGGGCGAAAAAAATAGAACAGATGGTGCAATGGGTTGGTTATGATTTTGATTTTAATGACCCGATTCGTGATGTGACGGGTACGGTATTTAGCGATGGTGCCCCGAACCGAACCGATTACCCGTTTTAAAAAAAAAAATTAATTGAACAATTGAGTTTCTTTTAATAATTCTTTGTATGCTTATGACTTATTATCTTACCGACCCATTAACATGACCAGCACACTAACCCAGTTTTTTGGCCTTAACTTAACCCTACTCACACTCACTCACTCACTGAAAATACACAAAAAATAGGAAATATTAAAGTAACGGACGACGACGAGAAAGAAAATTTGAAATTGAAATCAACAACACCGTCTCCTGTGATTGGGATGAAGATATTTCTTGAATTGGTCTTGGCAAGTCTATTTTATATGAGGCTCTCCTTCCCTGAGTCATCCCTTCCATTTTCTTGGTTAGCGAATGCAAACATAATTTTCTTGATTATGATCTTTCCCTCTTTCTTTTATTGCTCGCGAGAGTTGAGCTCTTTAATCTATTTGGTTCCCTAACTCTATCCCTTTTTTTGTTACTTAATACAATGTTTACTTGGTTGGGTAGTTTAATTTTATTGCTAGCAGTTTTAGTTTATCTACTGGTTGTTAATTATCTGTATGATATTAAATCAGTGCTTTTTAATCTATCTATAATTCTCTTATTTTGAGTTGTTTTATCTTAACTTCTCAAAAATCAAAGAAAGATCCTTTAAATTGTTTGCATTTTCATTTGAGATATTGTTTGCTAAATTGACTTAGTATTGTTTTTTTTATTGATTTTTATTCCTAATTTTTTTTTTCAATTTGACGGTTGAACTTATAAAAAATAATTATTTTCGTGGTTATTAACCGAACCAAACCGACTTTCGTGGTTATGGTGCGGTTATGGTATGCCAAAAAATTTGGTGGTGTGGTTATGATTTTGGCCGAACCGACCCGTTGTCATCCCTAATAGTTCATCGCTTGGCTACCCATTTGGTCTCGGTATTTCCTTGTGCGGTCGCATGGGTTGCTAAACCATGCGGCCGCATGTTTCAAGTTTGACCCTCCGACTTCGTCCACTCGAATCAAGTTGTTCCAACCTGTTTTGGCTGTTGACCTCCAACATGGAACTTGTCCTTTGGTATGTCAACTTCACACATTTGAACTCCGTAGCTCAATCCATCAATTTGTATGACTTTATTGAACCCAAATAGCTTCGAACGTGCCCTTAAACTCTTCTCAATGAACATTGCAATCTCGATCACCCGGGACCTATCCGGAATCATATCATTTTGGCTCTCTATCAACTAGTTCATCATAACTAGCATGAGTAAAAGCTTGCTCAGATTCATACTCAAATCGCCTGGGCTCCCTCGTTTGTCTTCTCTCTCTATCTCTAACTAAATTATAGTTGTTTAAAGGATTTTCTTCCTCAGGATGCTCCTCTATCACTACTTCACCCCTATTCTCCACCTCATTTGGAGTAACAAGGACAAGTGTGCTAAACTTTCATAACTCCACCTTAAACTGGTTTATCTCTTTACCCTGTTCAGTATAACTTGCAGGTTCAGGTTCAGGTTCAAATTCACTCTTAAGGCAAGGCATTTCGCCCTCGTTAAACATGATATCTCTACTCACAATGATATTAACCCCTTTTGGCTTCTATCACATAGCCTATAACCCTTCACACCCTCAGGGTACCCTAGAAAGACATACTTTCAAGCTTTAGGTTCAAGTTTTCCCTCACTCTGATAAGAAAATGCAGCACAGTCAAAAGTCTAAGCACAAAATAATCATTTAGCTTACCAGACCACTTTTCATGAAGAGTATCACCATTCAATGCAACAGATTGAGTCAAATTAATCAAATAACAAACAGTCTAACAGTTTCACCCCAAAATGATTTTGGGACACCAGAACTTAACATCATGCAACTCACTTTATCAAATATGGTTCTATTCATCCTTTTCGCTACCCCATTTTTCCAAGGAGTGTAAGGAACAGTTCTATGTCTTATTATTCCATTTTCTTTGCACATATTGTCAAATTCAGTGTTACAAAATTTTAAGTCATTATCTGTTCTCATGAACTTAATCCTTTTGTCAGTTTAGTTTTCTACTAACCTTTTTCTAGTTATTAAAATTTTGGAAAGTGTTAGATTTGTCTTTTAGAAGATAAACCCACACCTTTCTTATATAATCATCAATGATGGACAAGAAATACCTATTCACACCCAAGGTGGGGTTACTAACAGGACCTTACAGATCTGAATGCACATATTCAAGCATACCTTTAGATTTATGAACACTTGTGGAGAACGAAGTTCTATGATACTTACCAACAACACAATGATCACAGAATGACAAATCAGACGCATAGTCGTTACAAAATGCACATTTTTCATTAAAAAGCTTAAGTCCTTTAATGCCTACATGTGTAAGCCTAATATGCCATATATGAGGGTGATCAACCTTGGCAGAAGAGATAGACTGTTTTAAGTCTCTAATCACTTCTCTAGTAGTAAAATAGATGTCATTTTTCTTAGTTCTCTTAATGGAGACTAATGCACCCTTAATCATTTTTAACATTCTATTTTCAATTTTACCGGTGAAATCATCATTTTTCAAGTCTACCTACTGAAATTAAATTCCTAGACAGTTGAAGAATGTTTCTAACATCTTTCAAAGTGTATACAAAATCAGTGTCAAACTTTATATTAATATCACCAATTCCAGCATAGTGTAAGCAAAATAATTACATAGCACAACACGTCCCGCATTAGATTCATGCAAATTTTCAAACCAAACTTTTTCAAATGTCATGTGAAAAGAAGCATCGGAATTAAGTATCTACTCATGCATAAGAGAATTAGCAGTTAGGGCGCGTTTGATACGCGAGATTTGCCATGGAACTAGGAAAATATTTTCCTAGTTCCTACTTTTGGCTGTTTGATTAGCCAAATTTGCCCTGAAAAATGTTTGCCACAAATTTCTAATGTACAATCCCTTGAAACACAAAAGTAGGAAAATATTTTCTTATAATTTTAATGGGAAATTATTTTCCACCTGTAGGGTGTTTTTTTTTCTTTTTTTATTTTTTATTTTTTTATATTTTGGCAATGAAAACATATTCTAAATTCAATGGTAAAAATTTTTATCCATTTAATTGACAATTTGCATGAAAAACGAAGTCAAACGAACATAAAAATTTTATGAAAGTATTTTTTTATTTTTTTATTTTTTTTTACTTTTTGGCAATCCAAACAAATTTTAATACAGATTGTAAAAAAATTATTCCAAAAAGTAACCATTTGCATAAAAACAAAGTCAAACGGATTAGGTGGAAAATTATACCAATCAAACACCATTAATTACAATTCCCTCTAAAACAAATTCTAGGCAAATCACTTCCCTGCCAAATATTTTATTTGCCATCCATTTTTCATCTTTCTATCAAACGGACCCTTATATTCAATTCAACAGTATAAGCAACAGGACTAGTAATCATATCAACTTCACCAACGTCGGTATCGAAAGTAGAAGACAATACATTTACCTCATCTCTCTCTTTAACCATTTGCTTACCCGTATCTTTATGGCAATCCTTAATGAAATGCCCTGTGTTCCCACAACCATAACATTTCTTAATTCTAGTCCTAGACTTTGATCTAGACCAACTCTTGTTGATATGATCTAGGAAGCGCCACAAATCATCAAGAATTTGGCGAATGTTGGAGAGAGTCTAAAGACAAGTTCGAGTCTTCAAGGAGTCAACACAAGCCGCACAATTACTTGTTTGAGTAGCGGAGTCCATAATGTTAAAGATAACAAGTCAAAGAGTAAGTTTGATGTTGGGGTCGAAAGCCGAAGGAGTTAGATCAACTTAGTTCAAGCCAACGAACCCGGAGCTGCAATGCAAGAACCATGCGACCACATGGTTGTGGGAGCCTGTAGTCGGATAGCACCCAATAGAGAAATTGAAGGTCGGAAGAAGATGTTCTATGCTACCGCATAGAGTATTCTAAAGACGGGTTTTTTTTCCTTTTTGCACGAGATTGTTTAGCTTGGCTAAAACACTTATTTTTGGTAGTTTTTATATTCTAGGACTCTTAATTTCCGTTTTTACCATATTTTTATGATTTAGTATAAATAGGGATTTTCATTCACTGTAACATTAAAACTTTTGACATTATGAAATTGAGATTTTCTCTCAATTTTTCTTGACTGAACACCTTATCGAACTTATCAAATATTGTTATATTTTTTGCGTTCAACCCTTATAACTTATCAAAGGATTAGGAACTCTTTATGATGTTCGCAAATCGAGGTTCGTGTTTCCGTGCATCAACGGATTTAAGGTTTAATATACCTTAGGTTATTTGATTAGTGAGACTCGAATCGAGATTCTATCGTCTGCAACCTGAATTTAGGCTTTTCTCGACGTTTCGAACTAATTCCGCGAGTTCCATGCGATTCCCTTGCCTGGGATCTCGTCACTTGCCCTTCTTTCTCCCTTCGTGGTACTTGACTCGCCACTACTTTGGTATCTATCATAGTTGTTTTGCTTAAACTAAGTCCTACCCCACATCATGTGAATCTTACCGCTTTTCTTATCATGTTTTTCAGCTTTAATTTCCATCTCCTTACTTCTAAGTGGGTCGATGACAATTTCAGGCGTCAAAGTGTCCTTACCAAACTTAATCGCATTTTTAACTTCCTTATACGTGTTAGGCATATAATTAAGTAAAATTATAGCATTGTAGGTTTCAGACATTGTCTCTTCACAGTTGACAATAACTTGAACAAGTTTGTTAAAAATGTCTAAATTGTCGTCAAGATCCTTTGAAGGATCTATTTTAAAACTGAAAAAACGCTTGAGTAAGTAAAGTTTGTTCGAGGTGAATTTAAGCAAATATAAGTCTTTCAATTTTTGCCCAAAGTTTTTTGATCATTTTCAGTTTGTCCACCTTTCTTAAAACAATATCAGACAAGTGTAAGATTATTGAGGTATAAGCAAGCTCATCGGCTTCTTCTTTTTGTTTTTTTGAAAAATCAGCTGAAAAATTACCTTTAATGGCTTTTGAAACTTTTTGTTGGACCAAAATACTCCTCATTTTTGTTGCTAGATTGAAAATTTACCGTTTCCGTTAAAAATCCCCAAATCAAAGTTGTGATTTGTCATTTTTATGAATTAATCAAAAAATATAGAATCACAATCACGAAACCACACAAAGCAGTCCTAAGATCACAAACAATATACCCCGTTCTAGATTCTCAGGGTTTCGTAAGACTCGCGGTCTTAGAACAGGGGAATTTCGAACGGGTAAAGTCTAGGTATTCTTACGGAAATAACAACGCAACGAAATTAACGATGCGACAAATAGGTATGTCCAAATCAACATGAAGTTTCAATAACGACAATTATATCACTCAGCACAGTAAGCTAATTTATCAAAATTTAGATACTTAATCGTAACAATCAAGAGCAAGTAATTCTAATTTCTAATACAAGCAATGTTACCCCTTCACGGTAACCACAATCCTATTGTCATCCTACACGAGTCGGGCCGAGCCGAGGAAAAAAAGCTCAGGCTCGGCTTGGGCTTTTTTGGGCCCGAGCCGAGCCGAGCTAAGCCCGGCCAAAAAAAGCCAGCTCGGCCCTGGCTTTCTGCCCTGGCCTTCTCAAGCCGAGCCAGCTCGGTTTTTTTTTTTTTTTTTTTTTGTAAAATATACATTTTTTTAACCTACACTAGTCCCAATAAACTCTTGAAAAAAAAAAAAAAGTATTCACATGTTTGTTTGGAAAGATTATTTAAAGTAAAAAAGATTTTTTTTGAAAAATATGTGATTAAAAAGTATGAAAAAATTATGAATTCACCTATAAAATTATTTTATTAAAAAATGTTTGATTACAAATGAGTTTCGAGAATAATAAATTTAAATGAATGTGCAAAATCAACCCGAAGTAAATACCTGAAGTAATAATTAAATACTAAATAAATTATTTTAATTAAATACTACTTAACCAATTCATATATATAATTACATAATAATTAAATAATTAAATGTGATGGGCTACTAATAAACATATTTCAACGGTAATCGTTCATTGCTTTAGCCAATTTGAAGGTTTTGTATTTATGGGTAATTGAGTATGATTTAATTAATTATTTGTTATGGTTAATAGTGTAATTGGGTTGGGTCTAACGTAGATGTATCTTTTTAATTGTGTTGGATATAATATAAATTAATTTATTTTGAAAATTTTTTATTCAAAGGTTTAACGATTTGAAACGGTTTGCAATAATATAAATCTAAATCAAATCACTTCGAAACGGTTTCATTCAATTCAAAATCGAAATATTGATGAACAAGATATTTCTCTATAGTGAGAATTCTTGCCTTGATCCTTCAAAATTTTAACTATTAAAACCAAGGCTTATTGTACTCTTATATACTAGCTGTATTGCATTAGATAGTATGATAGGGACATTACGAATTACAAGACAAACCTGGTGATAAGAAAATTACAAATATTGGCGTGGAAACACATCACACTGAGCTGGAAAACGGATTTAAATATAATTAATGCCAATTAAATATTTTTTTTTTTTTACACGGGCCAAAAATGGCCCGTGACATGGGCCGGCCCGGGCTCGGGCCTAAGCTCCAAAATGGGGCTCGGCCCGAGCCTTGCACCGAGCCCAAACCGTCCGAATTTTAGAGTTTTTTTGCCACCCCTATGTGCAACGAATACATATTTTAGTTGATTCGAGTATTTAATTGTTAATACATTTTACCAGATTATATAAATGTTTGTAAAGCCTATAAAAGGCTACTTATTTTATTTAATTTCATAAGTCATTTGAGAGTGTTAAAGAAATAAAATTGAGTATTATCTTGAATCTTCTCTTCTCTTCTTCTAAAAGTTGTTGTTACATCTCTACGTTTTCAATTAAAAGTTGTATCAAAGTGATATTATAAGATTATGAAAAAAAAAAAAAAAAAAAAAAAAAAAAAGTCGTTCCTCAACTCACTAATGATACATATAACATGTTGTATATTGGTCGTATGAAAGCATGTCTTGAAAGTCAAGATATATTGCATTTGGTACAGATAGGTTTTGAACTTTGGTATGAAGAAAACATGCCTCGAGCACAAAAAGTCTTACAACAAGCAACTAAGAGGAATTATCAAAAAAAAAAAAAACTCTTTAACACGATTCATAAATATCTTGATAATATGATTTTTTTTTTTTTTTAAAGGGTGTAAAATGCTATCACTTCAAGCATGCATGTGAAATTTTTCAAAATTCATTCAAAGGTGCCAACAAAGTAAAAAATGTTCATTTTCAATCTTTAAGAGGAGATTATAAAATCCTAGAAATGAAGGAATCTAAATCAATTTCTATTATTATTATTATTATTATTATTATTATTATTATTATTATTATTATTATTATTATTATTATTATTATTTGTGTTATTATTTTCTAATGAAGGCAAGGAAAGTAATGGACAAGGAAAATTTTGAAGATATGCCAAATTCGACTTCACAAAGTTGGGAACCAAAGAGAAATAGATAACTACTATTCTCCAATGCAATTATTAATGAAAATGAGTAAATATTCAAGTCTGCCGTTTCTTTCATCATACAAGTTATTTATAGGCTAACGTAATGTATCTAAATACATGAATGAATGCATAAAATTAAAAACTAGAAACCCTTCAACTTTCCAGTCCCAAGGTGTTACTTTGAACCTTCATCACTCGTAAATTACTTTGAATCTGATCATGAATGATAACATGTTGAAAAGATAAATGAATCTAGTTTCTAATGCCACCAACCATGCATGAATAGGAAATTTCTAGAGAAAGTTACAATGAAAACACTGGACACTGCTCAGTTCCACGAATTTCCAGCACTACTCAATTCTAACACTTAACCATCATTAAAAAATCATATTTTATTATTTTCGTATATATATAATAAAAAATTACAAAAAAAAAAATTTTACTTCTATTTGTTCTAAATTAAATTGAAGTCATGAATAATTTAATCAATGATTATAAATAGTAGTCCTCGTAGGAGCCATATATGGACTATTAAGTTTACTTTATTATTTGTTATGATTTGAGCACTTACGGAATATGAAATCGACGACTCTATTTAATGATGTGGTTTTTAATAATTGATTTAGCAACTAATTTAGGAACATTTTGTTATTATGTTTAAAATAAAGCATTAAATGGAATAAATGTTACAACCTATTCAACAAGGAACTCCCAACTGAATATGATTGGACCAACTTGGAAATTCAAAGTCAATAGACAACATAAGCCTGCCTCAATCTATTTATTTAGTCAAAAAAGTTGAAACTTTTATTAATAGATGATTTCGTCATAACTTGGAACACTTGATTTCTCAAACAGCTTCTTTTCAAGTATATACGTATGCTGAATATATGTATTATGTATGTATATTTGTGTGTACGTATGAATTATTGTTGACTTCTTGATTGTTTTAGAGTAATGCTATTTAACATTTTTGTTGTTGAAATCTTTAAAGCAAACAAGGGCTTAATATGATATGCACTAAAATAATATTCCATTCTAATTTAATTATAATTATTTGAACAGAATTTGTGGAATGCAATGAATATTATTAAACATTAGAACATTTCTAAGCGATTCTACTTTTAAAAATCATATTTAACAATTTAGAGAGCATTTATAAATTTAATAATTTTTTATTAAAAACTTTTCTTGCAAAAATTCTAATAAAAAAGCTGTACTGATAAAAGTTTTATTAATAAAAATCATGTCAAACGGAACCTTCATTTTAAGTTGAACAAACTCATTATTTAAATGTGAAAATTTGAATTCAAGTTCGTCCAAATTAAATGTGGCATCGTGGACTAGGAAATGTCAATTCCAATACGTCGTTTGCATGGGAAAAATCATTGGAAATACACGTACTATGAGATCATCCGGAGGAGAGAGTTGAAAGTTTATGTTCATATCGATAGTTTTTTTTTTTTTTTCTTCCTTTTAAAGTCACATTTAAATATCATTTGACTTTCAGTTGCCATTGATATTAGGCTGAAAATTTGAAAATTCAATGATAATATGGGTATAGAATAATTACTTCTTGAATGAATGGGTCCATTTAATTGGGATTAATTGCTTGAGTGGGTATGCTCAATTTTCATTATTTTCCTTCTTAGATATCAATATATAATTTTTATATATTTGAGACGGAGACAAGAAATTTAGCCTCGGGGTAGTTTAAAATTTTGATAAAAACTTAAATTAAAAGGTAATAAATTTTAATTTCATAATTAATAGATTCACAACTTTTATCAACTTTTCACCCACATATTTTATCAATTTAAACCAAAATCTACTAAAATTTTTATTCTTAGCTATACCAAATAGGGACTTAATTTAATGGATCACCAATATTCGTTATTTTCATGGCATGCAAATTTAAAATTTAATCTGCCGTATAGAATATCCCGATTCTTGAATTAATTATCTATAAATTAAGTTGAGTTGCAGTACAATATTTATGACATTAGCTGAATATAAGGTTAGAAGATATAATTACATTGGAAAATTGAAGTGATTTTAGTATTACTAATGAAATTAATTTTTATTCACAAATTTCATAGGACATGAGATTACTACTCATTTATTATGCGCACATTCCAAATATCCACAACTTATAATTATTTGAGTTATAATTTAGTCACCAACGTAGTGTTTTTCGCATATGCATTGCATGTCTGTTTATTTATTTATTTATTTTATTTTTCTATTTGTTGGCTTTTTCTTTTTGTTTTTTAAGTTAATATATTAAGTGTATTATACAAATATTGATGGGTAGGCACGATGTCCCCTCCTGATTAGAAGAGTTTTTTCTTGACAAGTCTCCCGTATCCCCAATTCAATTCTATCTAGGTCCCTAACACACAACATCCAAATCAAGACTTCCAACAATGTAATGAGCCAAAAAATGAGTAGCAGACATCATATTTGGTAGGTTCTCAAGGTCCTTTTGGGGTCGAGAAAATAATGGCAAATTATTCGTTAACGAAAAAAGGGCCATTAAGGTTTCGCAACAATGAAATATCAAGAACAATGAGACTTTTATCGAGTTTTATAATAATTTCGTTTGAAACTACTCGATAATATTCATCCCGCTTATGTTTTTAATTTGAAGCATTAAGTACCACTTCGTGAAGTTTATCTTTGGACAAATAACTTCCACCCCGAGAAAGTGAGGCAGCAAAGGAGACAACATGTTTATGGTTTTTTGTTGCTTTTTATCGCCATTTTTGTTAATTTTTTTATTAAGTAATAAGGTTAGGGATATTCAGTCATTGTTAGAACCGTAGGCTTTCGTCTTAAAAGACTTCTAGCATTTCAATTGAAGACTTGGTTCTTTTTAATAAAATTTATACAAATAATTGGTTTTTCTTCGAATTTTTTGATGCCTTCTAATTTTTACGAGGAATAAACGAGTGTGATCTTATTTTCTCAACGGTTTTTTGACGCCTTCTAACGATTTTTCAGATTATACTAATAAATGTTGCTCTACACAAATTAAATCTTAATTATGACATTCATTCTATCACACTTCTCACCTTGAAACACACCGTTCTTTTTCCCATCAATGAGTCATCACTCATCATGTGCATGTTGCGTGCCATATAACAACTAAATAAACATTTTCCGTTAGGTGGAGACATCGTGTTAAAAGGTTGGGTATGTGAGTGTACAAATAAGAAGTTGACGACAAGACTGTCACACTTATCAAAAGTTAGGAACTCATAGAAGAATTTACCCAATTTAAAAAAAAAAAATTATTGAAAATTTTCCTCCAATGCATTATTTAGCGTCGAAACAAGGAACGACAACTCTAAGTTGTATGACATACTACGTCACTTGCCAAATCACACCCAAAAAAGACGTGGCAAGATGAGGGTCGCATGAAAAAGTTCAAAATAATGGGCCGTGCTAGATGCGGCATCCATGGACGATGTGGTGCCTTTTTCCTTCCCAAAATAATACTTTTCTGTCCTAGTTTTTTGGAGCCCATCACAATAGAATTATTCAAGTTTTGTTTACATTAGGAGTATTCCGTAGCCTTTTTTTTCTTTTTCTTTTTTTGTCCTTGTTAATAAGGGATTAAAAATTATTTTTTAATGTAATATTATGTTCATATTTGGTGTAGATTAAAATTAAATTAAAATTTTAAGTGAAAGTTAACGATTATTTTTTATCTCATATTTTATAAGATTCATAACTTTTCAAACATATATTTCATCAATTTTATCAATATTTACTAAAAAAATTGATTTTAACCTACACCAAACAAAGCTGTGTTGGGCGTAAATAGTACTCCAACTAAATTAATCTGAATAGTTATATTAAATTCATAATTTTTATCAATTTTCAAATTATATATTTTATCAACTTTAATCGATACATACTAAAATTATGATTTTTAAGCAAATCAAACTGATGCAAAACAGTATGATATAATATAAAACAGAACATAGCATTATTTATCAAGTTCATTTAATAGCTCATAATCTTGTCCACTAATCCTTAATCCTATCCACCTTAGGTATAGTGTCTCAAACGTTCCCTGGGAGGATAAAGAGAGGCATCAAACACATGATGGTAATTACTAATTATTAAGCTTCATCCTATGAGGCTCCTATTATTGGCCACATGACAGCCAAGTGAAAAAACAGCAAGAAATTACATAAAGCCCGTACTACCATCACTTGCTTACATGACCTGATTGAGGTTATCAAATAAAGGAAGCAAAAGTAATGCCTTTACCTCAATTGAAGTGGCATCTAGAGCCCAAACAACTATACTGGAGATGAGGTACCACGATCTGCTACGGCCAATCCCAAACAACTATACTGGAGATGAGGTACCACGATCCTTTGTACGAGATCTTTCGTACAGCTGATTGATTTGATATCTTTATAGCAAAGGTGTCTCTTAGCCACGTTGTCAATCTAATTTTCAGATGTTACACATAGATCATAGAATGGGTACTTTTCTGAATTATTAAATATCATCCTAACCTAGGACTGCATATGTGACTCCAATGGTAATTACGTGTCAACCACCGAATGAGGCCGTGTGTCGTTCATCCAACAGTTACCATCTCTTCTCATTTAATATAAATCTCACACTTAGTGTCTTTTACATGCTGTTGGGAAATAAAACGAATAAATGTAATATATATATATATATATATATATATATAATAGGATATAAAGTATATGAACGCAAACAAACAATGTGATAAAAGGTAAAGAACTTATTGACAAAGGAACAGAGTATTTTATTCAATCGATTAATATAAAGAAAATAAGTACAATAACTGTGTTTGTACAATTATTCTATATTTCAGTAATATAAAACTTATGTCTAGTATTTATATGGGTGATGCCAAATCCTAGAAATACACAAAGATAAAAATGAAATAAAAAATCACATAGAATAAAGGAAAATTTATTTTTCAATAAGAACACGTGGAATAAAAGAAATAGTATTTTTTTTCAATAAAAGCACGTAGAATAAATGAAATAATATTTTCCAAAAAAATCTTAACCTAATTTGGGTGAAAAAAACCCCAACAATCTCCACATTAACACTAATTTGGATGCAACGAACGAAGCTTCAAAATTTATCCACCTAGAAAAATAAATCTGATTGCAATGAAAAATTAGAACTCTTCACCAAAAACCAAACTTTCTCCAACATGAAAATATTCTTCATCTTCCAAAGTATCCAATACGAATACATTAACCCAAATAGTAGGTTCCCAAAATTCTCAAAAAATTAAAAATTACCAAATAGTGTCAAGCAAACTCTATAGTAGAGTCAACTCCCAGTGATTTAATAGACAACCACTAGCTAGTCTCAATATCTTCAAAAACTCTAAAAGCATGTGCAACTGAATCAGGATCTACGTACCTATCTCCATTACATCTATCTCTAGCCGTTGAATAAGATGGAATCCCAGATAATGATAGCAAAGTGGAATTAACATTATCCTCCAAACTCGATTGAGTAGTATTTTTCAATATGAACCACGAACCAAATTCTTAAGGTATAGTATCAAAAAGAATCTCCACAATGGTACTAAGTCATGCTGATTTTTCTTCACAAATTCTGTCTGGTCTTGCAAGACGTATAACTGGGACCTACTCTACCGCTCATCCAATACAACATGAACACTCTTTCGAACCTTCAAGACTTCACCTCCTCTAAAGATCGTGTACCCTTTTGAATCAAAAGTACTAAACGAAAATAGATTCTTCATCAAGTCTAGAATATGTCGAACGTGATTAAGTGTTCTACATGTTCCATCTACCAACTCCAGTCCGACTCTACTAATATCAGTTACCCGACAAGGTTCGTTGTTGCACACGACGACACCTTGTAACACAGTTTTATATGTTTCAAAAAAAATCCGATTGGAACAAATATTCAACGCAAAATTATATCCAAAATTCACTTATCGTCAGGTTTGAATTATATATCAGTAATCGTCAAAACATCCCCATCACTCAAACAGTTCTCGACTATGATGGTCTCGTCTGAAGTATTCAATTGCTTCCCATGATTTGCAGTTAAATTACCTTCGTTCTGCAATTTGTCGCGATCCCTATTATGTGTTGTTTCTTCTTATAATAATAACAAACCTGATTACTGAAATTTGACATCGACTTCTCCCTTCTCTGATCACCATGAACAACAAGACATTCTCCATCTCTGACCTCAGATCCAACCAAATGCTTCATCTTCTCTTTTGAAAAACAAGGCATTATACGCATCTTCAATTGTAAGAATATCATGACTATACATGATCGTGTCTCTAAACGAAGAGGGAAGTAAACACAAAAGGATTAATGTCAAATCTTCTTCATCATATTTCACCTCTAAAGTCTCCAAATCAGAAACGATCTCCTTGAACACGGCCAGATGATTTTCCAAATATTCATCTTCCACCATGTGATGTGAATACAACATCTACTTCAGATGCAATTTACTTGTCAGACTTTTAGTCATGCACAATTGCTTCAACTTCAACCATAACATAGCTATTGTTTTCTCCTTCAAAACGTCTGGAAAAATGTTATTCGAAAGATGAAAATGAATTTGTGAAAGTGCATTTCGATTCTTACTTTGTTTTTCCTCCGTCAACGAAGTTGAGGACATTTTTGTCAAATCCCAAGAACGTATCATCCAAATCCATCTGTTCAAGTACAACTCGCATAGTCACTTGCCACAATAAGAATCTTGTATTGCGATCAAAGAGCAAAATTTCAACTTCTAACTGCCATCAATAGTAAAAACCTCGAACAAATCACCACCAATAACTCTGATACCACTTGTTGAAAAATAAAACGGATCGAGGTAATATATATGACACGATATGAAGTATATGAACGCAAACAAACAAAAAGATAAAAGGTAAAGATTTGATTGGCAGAGGACGGAATATTTCATTCAATTGACTATTTATAAGGGTACATGTCAAATCCTAGAAATACCATAAAGATGGAAATAAGATTAAAAATCACGTGGAATAAAGGAAAATATATTTTTTCAATTGCATTGAATAAACGAAATAATGTATTTTTTTCAATAAAAGAGATTGGAATAAAGAAAACAATATTTTTTCAAAAAAAAAAATCAACCTAATTTGGGTCATAAAACCCAACAATATTGTTAATTTACACTCTCGACAATAACTTATCTTGATATTCTCTCTTGAACATCATTGTGGCTCACGTCATTTGTTTATCCTACATCCAAAATACACATCTACAGTTGATTGACTTGATCATTGGAGTGTTCATGGTCGCATCCCCATCCTTCGAAGAAGACCATGTGCATCAACAGTTTGTCTAAGTGTACAAAAGCCCTTACACTTGAACGAGTGGAGCCGAGATTTGTTGGCCCTTCTGTTCAACCGAAAATTGAGGTCAATGGTTAAAATACACATTAGTCCACTTAATCCTATCCACGTTAATTTTATTTGCTCTAATCATATCTACTTAATTTTATATTGTGTACCAAACGTACCTTTAATTTTATTTGCTTGAATCATATTTAATTAATTTTATATAGTGTACCACACGCATCTTAAAATGTCTTAAAATTTCTGAAGTAATAAAAATATCTCCCTATCTATATAACGACACACGTATTCAAGCCCTACACAATTTATTGTGATGTCTGAACTAAGAAAAGTCGGTTCCGCAATTAGACTTATTGTTCCAAGTTCTATAAGATATTTTTCTCAAGCATATTGAGTGGTCCATATTTATTTGGGATTGATTTTTTTCAATTATAGACCATTTCCAAGCAATTTTCATCTGCCCAATATAGACTTCGCCTCGTATGGGTCCTTCCACGGCTAAACCTATATCCGGTTTGCCTTTTCTTTAAGCCTGAGTTTTGTGATTTAGACTTTCATGTACGATTTTTCTACCTCATTGAAGGTTTCATTAGTGCACATAGGAAGGAAAAGTGACTGAAAGTAAGAATAGGTGACAAGTATAGTGAAAACCTAATTTAAGGAACTCAAAGCTTTTCATTAACATATGAATTTTTGTTCCTAAATTTATTGATGAGTAACGAATATTTATTTCTTCGACGAATAATGAAATCAGTGCATTGAAACAATTTCCATATTATTTCTTTAGATGTCCAAAAAGTTGTAAAAAGTTGGGCACATAATTGTCACACTTGTCAAAAGTTGGGAACTCGTAGAGGAGTTTACTCTATACATGAACAAAAATCTTCCGCCAACGCATTTCTTAACCACAAAAAAATTCTCAGTTTTCCTCCAATGCATTATTGAGCCAAACGTTGAAAGTGTTCCTCCAATGAGTGTGGTCCCTATTTTTAGGTTGATTTTTCCAAATATTGCACAAAACATCAAGAAATACCTTTTAGAAATAGATAATTAAACAATCTAGAAGAAATTGTGTCATTTGACATTGCCATAAATCAAGATATATGCCGTTTCAAAAAATTAAAAATAAAATAAAACTCATGCACCTTCTAATGGTTATATATATTCGTGTATTTATGTGTGTTTCTAAGCAACCTTCTCTATTTTTACCCTAATGGATCTCTACTTTCCCTTTAGCTTTACAACTTTTGCTCTCTTTCTATCCTTTGTCTTCCTGTTTCTCACCAAATGGAAGAAATCCAAAGATGCTAATAAACTCGAAAAACTGCCACCAGGTCCCAAGAAATTGCCTATTATTGGACACATGCACCTCGTAAGTTCACTTCCACATCGTTCCTTCAGAGATTTAGCCAAAATATATGGACCATTAATGCATTTGAAGCTCGGTGAAACTTCAACAATTGTTGTATCTTCACCCAAAATCGCGAAGGAGGTATTGAAAACTCAAGATCCTACTTTCGCAGCTAGGCCGGGAACTCTGGCTCTTGAAATTATTTCCTATAACCATACCGCCATTTCATTTAGTCCCTACGATGATTACTGGAGACAAATGCGTAGAATATGCATTTTAGAACTCTTAAGTGCCAAGCAGGTCAAATCATTTGGATCCATTAGGAATGATGAGGTTCTTAATCTCGTCAAATCTATTAGATCTTCTGCTGGAAAACCAATAAATCTCACTGCAAAGATTATCTCGACAATGAGTGCCACGACTTGCAGAGCGGCATTTGGTAAGGTATGCAAGGATAAAGAAACGCTGATAAAAATAATGAGGAACGCATTAGCCTTGTCGGGAGGCTTTGATCTTGCCGATCTGTTTCCTTCGTCGAAGATGCTTAAAACCCTTAGTTGGAATAAGCTAAAGTTGTTGGCAATGCGTCGCAAGCTCGATGAGATTCTTGATGGTATCATTGATGAACACAAAGAAAATTTGGCAAAACTGAGTAGTGCAAATGGAGAGCTAGATGAAGCTGGAGACTCGAAAAGAAGGGGAAATGGAGAGTTTGGCAATGAAGATTTAGTTGATGTCTTCCTACGAGTAAAAGACAGTGGTGAACTCCAGTTTCCAATTGACAATGACAACATCAAAGCTGTTATTTCTGTAAGTATATGTATCGACCTCGTCTAAAAGCTTAAACGAAGACTGCTGATATATTTGTTTATTTATTCAAATTTGATGTTTGAGAATTTTTTAAATTAAGTTCTACTTTCATTCATTTGTGACATTTTCATTAAAGATTGGTGATTTTGTTGTGTAGGAAATGTTCTCCGCTGGTACAGAATCATCATCATCCACAATCAATTGGACAATGGCAGAACTCATGAGGAATCCTCGTGTAATGGCGAAAGCACAAGCTGAAGTTCGAGAAACCTTCAAGGGACAAAAAACCACTGATACTCAAAACTTGAAGTACCTAAAGTTGGTGATAAAAGAAACTCTTAGGCTTCATTCTCCTCTTCCTCTTATTCCAAGAGCTAGTAGAGAAGATTGTGAAGTCAATGGATATTTTATACCTGCCAATGCAAAAGTGTTCATAAATACGTGGGAAATCGGAAGAGATCCCAAGTATTGGACCGATCCAGAAAGTTTCCAACCAGAGCGATTTGAGAACAACACTATTGATTTGACAGGAAATAACTTTGAATATCTTCCGTTTGGGTCAGGAAGAAGAATATGTCCTGGATTGACATTTGGTTTAACCGGCGTCGAGCTTCCATTAGCTCAACTTCTCTATAACTTCGACTGGAAACTCCCGGAAGGAATCAATCCAGATAATTTAAACATGATCGAGAACAGTGGAATGACTGCATCAAGAAAAGAAAACCTCTACTTATTTGCTGATCCTTTCCCTAACGACTTCTCCTCCTAGGAATCTTGTTACTTGTTAGTGTTTGTTGTGATGCATCTCATAAATAAAACATGCTTGTGTTTCTTTAATGTATGTATGGAAGTGTCCCAATTATTTGGGAGATGACGTTGAATAAATTATTTTCCGATCTTGTGTAAAAATGAAAAAATTATTGTTGACACAGAAAGCCATGGGTGTACAATTGGAGAAACATGTATTCCAAAGGTTACATATATTTTCGTTAGATTTATAATAGTGTGCAAATATCAGTACAATTGAAATACACGCTATATTGAATCACAAGTTCAATTATTCGAAGAATTTTATTGTGTGGCATGAGCGGTTAGGCTATATCGGATCAATAATGATGCGAAAATTGAATTAGACATTAGTAGAAGAACCAATAGATTTATTAATCTAGTGAATTCTCGTGTGATGGGACAGATTTGTCTTTAAAACATCAGTAGCTAAGTTGGGACTGATTCTATTTAGAGTGATATACGTGCGCTCATTCACCCTCCATGTAGATCATTAGAAATTTTTATGATAAAAAAATTCTTAAATCCTTGATGAGTGATTTTTTTACAGCACAATTAGTTGATCGTCATTCTTATAAGACAGTCCTTTAGAATTAGGAGAGATGTTGAGCAGCTGGAAAAATAAATTACATGGAACGTATTATCATTATCTCAACGAGATCCTCGCCATGCAGTTTTGAGCCTTAGAAAAAATTCTGAGGGTTTTTCTTGGAAAATAGCTTGAGAACAACTTTTCGTCATCGAGTTTATCTGTAGACTTTCTATTTTTTTAGGTGCTGGGCTTATTCTGATTTATGAAATTGAGATTACTTATTATGAAAATAGCAAGAGTAATTTGCATTAAAGAAGTCGATTTAAAAATAAAAAAGAAAATCCCCCGCGATGAACCAAGAGAATAAAGCTTTGCAGCAAATTTAGCACTTGGAAGTCAAAGACAATAGAAACGTTGCATTCTTTACATCAACTGTATAACATAATCTTGTAGGTTAGCAGATCATAAACGATGGTGAAGCTCGTCTACAAAATTGAAGGCAGAGTGTGGTCTTCACTTCAGTCCCTCGCTTAACCCTTGTGGCATTCCTAAGCTTTGGGCGAGATTGCTCATTCTTTCTTTCATAGCCTAAGCAATTCACAAACACTAAGAACAGAATTCGTGGAAGAAGATATGTCGTGCTAAACACAAAGGAGGGAAGATTCTCACCAGAACACTCTTCTGGTGCGCGTCCTTGTATGCCTCATTGACCAGAAGAGAGAGTTTCTGCATCAGTGAACGTGTGAATTCTGATCATTAGAGAAGGTAATGCAGTAGCAAAGTTTCTTGCTACATGGGGATTTTTAATAATTACAGTAGAATCTTATCAATTTGGAAGAGGTCAAGGATTTCTTTTGCGGTGGCTTCTAAGAATGGATAAACTCAGCTTCCTCATGTTCGATTTACAGAAGGTTCAAGTCTTTTCAGTTGTTACTTCCATTCTCATTCATGTGTCATTATGTCTTGAAAAGATTGTGTTCTCTCTATTGTAATTCTGGAGGGGTGAAACATCCTCCTCCCTTTTCTACCGTCTTTTCTAATTCAATCAACAGGAGATCAATCAAGCTTCCACCAAAGCACATAAGTGAATTTAACTGAAAAGTGACAAACTAATTTCTTGGTAAGAGATGGTGGAAAAGGTCTGGGAACATTACTATCTGGCGACACGCTATTATTGGTTTCTCAACGTTAAGACATTTACTGACCCTGAATTTGTCGGCAGGGAAAGTTTCATGTGATGGCATATAGTGGAACCCTTTCATATGATGCAAAAAAATAAGTATATTTTCATGGTATTATCATAACAGCTCTGATAAGTAGTGATTCAAAATTCTAAATGCCATCGTGATAAATAACAAAACGCGTTGCTGTAAAAGCCATCGAAAAAAGAATTTTCACAACTTCATGAAGGTGTTGAAATTGGACATAATTTAATGGCAAGACAAAAAAAATGCACCTCAAATTTAAATCAACTTACTTCAGGTCCCAGTTCCATTGCAGCCTCAGTTATCTCAATTCGTACAGGTTGTTGGTTGCCAGAAAGTGTTGCCTAGAGAATAATTCAATCAACGATAATAAATGTGTAAATGTTAAAGTCAAAAACTGCAGGACCTCGAGAGAACATGATTTTTCAGTACTACAAAGTTGATGAATTAAAAGGATGCAAGACCCTTATATCTGGGAGGAAAAAGTCAGCTTATGAAAAATAAAAAATAATTTCTACAAATACCACAGAATAAGTTAGCATTGTGTTTTGTCTTCAATAAGTATATTGGAGAACACTTGTCATTCTATTGTTTCGTGAATTTACTTGCAGTGTATAGGAACCTCTGTTACTTAAGTTTCTGATTTGACAATATCAAGAAAGAAAATTAATGTTGAAAATTTACCTTTATTAATTCACCTTCGCAGTAGCCATCAAACTCCGCTCTGCAAATTAAAAAACAACAGAAAAACACAATAGTCACATGAATGATAAAAGTTTAAAAAAATCAACACGACAAGAGAAAATAAAGATGAGGAAGAGTCGATGTGGTGGACCATACGCAGCAAGTTCTTTCTGCACACGTACTGCCTCCACTTGGACAACCATTTGTGCCTTCTTTACAGTCTCATATAGGTTTTGCATGTTTCCCAATATTCCAGCCTATTTTCACCACAGGTATAATTATACAATTAAAGCAGAATAAAGTTAAACAGTAAAAAGAATAATCTGGGGATTGCAAAAAGTAAAAACCATTACCCTCAGATCAAAATGAGTGATTCTTTTAATTAAGATTATTGATTATTAGTTGACAAACTGCTCATTATAATTTTCCTTTTATAATTTAAGCTCCATTAATAAAACCCACAAAGAGGTAAACAAAGGTAACCCCATGTACAAGGTGCGTACCCAGTTGTCAAAAACCAATAGATCATGTGATTGGTTGATGTCCAAAAATCTATATCATCAGCACAAGTGGGGATAGATCAGAACCAGAGAAATGAAAAGAAAAGTGAAGTGCTATTCAGCTTACCCATTGGGTGACATGTTTGAGATCTCTCTCCAATTAGCAGCCATGGGTAATATTTAAAAACACCCACCTACCCCACCCACCCAAAAGGTAAAAAGGAAGAAAGGGAAAATGCATACAGCATGCGCACATGTGCATGTGTCCCTCTGTATATCTTAAGCTAGTCCCAACCCAAAATATCAGCAGCTCCTGTTGAAAAGAATGGTGGGCTGTTGTACAGCTTACCACTAACATAATCACAACCAATATCAAAAATCATGCTTCAATACTTGCACTGTTATTTAGCCTTACTGTGTTAAACTTACAGGGAAATATCTAAAACTTAAGTATTTTTGAAATATGACATCAAGAATGTTGAAGACAGAAGCGAATGAGCAATATAACTGAAAAGCATTCAATGTATCGCATATATTGACAACTCAATCTATAAAAAAAAAATCACAGTAGGATGTTCAAGCATGGACGACTTAAAAACTAAGAATGAAGACAGAAGTCATCAGTCAAAATACATTTTCATCTAGGTGTAAATTTATTTTCAAGGAGCGCCTAAGACATGCCTTTGAAGGACCATCATCACTCTTATCATTGTTATCCTTTTTTCCACCAAAGAGACCATGAACACGAAGAGATCTTCTAGCCTTCCCAGTTTGACATCTTGGGAATGACAAACTTGGAATAGCAATGGGATTGATGCTCTGATTCAATTTACCTGAAACACAAGAAAAGAAAGTGAGAAATGTTCACCTCAGAAACACAACGTAAATACCGATAAGTTCGTTAAACAACTTAAAATACCAAAGATCACAAACTATACCAATGAGACTACGATGCATGAAACTGCAGGCAAAAAGTTTCAACATAACATAAAACCTAGTAAAAATTTACAAGAATAAAGTAGTATCCTGAGCTTGTCAAGGAAAGCCCTAGTTAATAAAGAGTTTTGATCTCCTCAATGAAAAACTTGTCAAGGCGTGCTTCTATGAGTTTTGAATTTTAGAAACAATCAAACCATAGGCGAAGGGGAATTCAAGAGATTGTGTAGGTGTTTGCATTTGTGGATTTTATGGACACGGGAATAACCTTCTTGTAGAACTTTATGCTTTGTTGTAGGCTTGAGCTAGGGTAATACTTCTTGCTAGTGAAATTTGGTTTCACCTAAATTCAATAAATGTCATCTAGTGTGCCCAAAGCTTCTATTGGCTCATGGGATCATCAGAAATTCATAGATGAGATTGTAGTTTAAAGCAATGTACAAGAATTCATGGGTCATCCAGCAAATCACTGGATTAAACGGGTCTTTTTGTCCCTAAGATTGTATGTATGGTCCAGGCATCGTATGAAAGGTAATACCTTTTAAAAGTTTCTAGCGTATAATGGAGTATTCTTTCTCCCCTATGTACTTCTAGAGATCAGGTATGTACCCCTCCCTTCATGCAATCTTCTGTTTTATAATAAACCAGTAGGGGGACTATGCTACAGCGCCCACCTAAACGCAAGTGGTCTAATTTTTTTTTTTAAAAAGAGTCCTAGAAAGTATCAATTAGAAGGGACTTTGTATAAGAAGGCGAGAGGGGATGTTGTTTGTCCCCAGTTCATGTGGGATCAAGGTCGAGAGCCAAGTTGTCATATGTCACTTATGAAACAAAGCAGGCGTCCTTGCCTAAGATAGCTAGCAGTGTATTTACATCCTTGGTTAATAATTAAAGCTTCCATCATTTTTGAACCAACTAATTTTTGAACTGCTAGTCCTCAAACACCAAAATAAGAACAAAAAATAGGGGGAAATCCCTTTCTTTTTTTCTTTTTTTTGTATTAAGCGCATTATTTTGGCTGTGGAAAACTATAAACCTTTACCAAGGATACAATTGAGAAGACCCACAAGGATATACAAATTTACAGCCCTACAGACATTTTTAAATATATAAAAAGCAATTCCCATTTCATCTACTAATACTAACATAAAACCCAACAATAGTTCATGTAAAGCCATACCTAGTAGTTAATTAGTTAAATAAGACATAAACAGAAAAAGGGAAAGTGGAAATGGGAAAGTGGAAAGGGAGAGAACTTACTGGAAGATAATGGATAAGAAAAGGAAGAAAAACTGTGACTTTTACTGTCAATAGAATGGTGAAGTTGAGGTGTTAGAGCTGCACTTGAAGCCGCTTCCATATCTTGATATTGAATATTATGCTACCAGAGACTATCAAGGATTTTTCACACAAACGCACGCACAGAGAGATTTGAGAATTGGAGGAGGAGGATAATAAGAGTGGGGTGAGGAGTGGGAAGTTGTCTCGTTATAAATAGAAAAGGTTTGGCCAAGGTTAAAGAGACCACTTAGTATACAAGGTTATAAAAGGTCAGATTACACCCTCCGGGGCATAGCTCAATCAAAGGACTGGATAGGCGTAATCTCAATTAAGCTAACAGCTACAGTGTGAGAGTTCGATTCATATCTCTTATTAGGTATGAAATTAGATTTTTTGTAAATATCAGTATGACAACTCTTGTACTCTGACTTGTTAAGGCACATCTCGCGATTTACCTCCTCCACAATACTTTAGGAACGGATCAGTGAAAATTCTCAATATTGGGGTTCAACCTTTTTTTTTTAATAAAAGGTCAGATTACATTTTGATCGAATATCAAGCATACATATCTATGCAAAGTATATGCATAATTATAAGTTTTCTAATTTTTAATATTATTTTAAATATTCTAAACTAATAAATACATAGAATGATGCATTTTTTGAACTTTATATATTCTTTATATTGCTCAAAATTATAAATTCTACAATTATTTGAACTTTATACATATTGTTAATTTTCATCAAAATCATAAATACTACAAATACTTGATAATCAAACTCTACAATTAGATTAGACATAAAAGCAACTTAAAAAATTCTAAATGTTGTCTAATTCTTTATCGAAATTCAATTCAATATTCTCTTCTTCATTCAAGTTATTTTCCATGTCATCGGATACAAATTATCTTTATTGTTTAACCTCTCTTCATCATCACAACAATTAATTCAAGATTGTGCATTACTGGCATCATTTGCAAGTAAAGTCAACAAAAAATCTAAGAAAAAGAGACTCGAGTTCGGCGTAAATAGTTTGTAACTCTAAGAATATTTTATTTTATTATTTTTTTGTCTAAATATCTAAACCATATAAATCGCTATGTATAATTCATGGATTTTGTCCATTTGAGTGATTTTGATTAATTTGATATTTGTTGTGTTCATTTTGCATTTTTGAAGTTACAAAAATGAGCTCAACTTTGTTAAACTAATTTTGACACATTTTTTAACATAAATTGTGCTCATTTTGACATTAAGCGTGTATATGCAATAAACGAAATGGTTAATCGCATTATCATGCGCATACCTCGTATACAAAACATTTCTAAAATGTCTCGAGCATATGCTAGAATTTTAGAATACTGCATATGAGTAAATAAATAAATTAGTTTTATTCTTAAAAGTAATTTTGAAAAGGGTAAATATTTTACCATCACAAATTTTCTATTTCAACCACCATATTATACCAATAAAAAAATAAATTTGATAGATACACTACAATAACTTTACAAAAATAGCCCTCATCCAAAATTTCATCCCATTAAAGAGGGGAAAGCGATGCAAATTAGGGCTGCACAAAAAAATGTGAAACCGTAAATCGAATCAAAATAATTGGTTTGAAACCATTAGTTCGGATCTACGTGAACTCGCGATTTTTTCCCGTCAAACTAAACCAAACTGTTTCAAAATAGTTTGCTTTAAGTTCGATTTTCAAAAATCGCAAAAAAAATTGAACTGAGTCATTTTTAAATTTTTTAATTAAAGTATTAATTTTATTAACTTATAAATTTTACAGTTTTCACTTTTCATAATAAAATATCAATTTAGCTATACAAATTACAACCATCATATCGAAATAATCATAGAAAGTAAATTAGGTTCATTATTATTGGCTCATGATTTAACAAGTTCACAACATATGTCATCACCTGATATCTAAACTAAACTAAAATTATTCTCAAATCATATTAAATGAAAAAAAAAATGTATATTTTTGACAATCTGAATCGTGATTCAACAAAAAAAAATGGCAGCAAATCACGTCCAAAGCTTCAGAAGCCCTAACATAAACTCTCATTTCTCAAACATTTGATGATTGTCCGCCACTGTTGAACGAAATGTGATTTTCAATCGCAAATTGTCAGTCAACTTTTGTCATTAGTCTATTAATTTCTACCTAAATCGCTTATTTCTTTCCTCTCTCGGTAAATCTCATATTCTCATTTAAGCCATTTTTTCATTGTTCTTTCTTTTTTTCTTTTTTCTTTTTTAACTTATTATACACTTGTGAGTTGTTGTTAGGATAGAAAATTGATTGTTTGTGTGCCTAGATAATTAATGAACTTGTTTGTTGTTTGGAAAGAACGAAGGATAGAGGGTATTAATTGTGTGAAAATTGTTAAAATTCTCTAACTAATACTACTACATTCTACTTTCATAAAGTAGTTAGAAAATAAAATTTATCAATTCTCAATAAGTCTGAAATTTATCAATCTTTGTACATCTAAACATATTATGTTCAATCCTTATTTAACATCTCACTTGTAAGACGAAATGAGTTTTAACCAAACTATAATAACAAAATGCGACTCCACCTTTACCAATCGTTATGTGACAATATGATGAATGAATAAGAAAATGTAAATAAAAAGGAAGAAACATGTATTCATTCTATTAACATCTTTTAGCAACCAAATTTGAAAATAATTTATTAATGAATTTCATGGTAAATATGATTGTAATTTAACATTTAACATTATTAATTATCGTTTAAACTTATATGTTAATTTGTTTTAATTATATTATATAATATCGATAAGTAAACTGCGAATTAAACCGAACCAAACCGTAGATTATGATTTGGTTCGAAAAATAAAATAATTTTGGTTCGATTTAGAAAAATTTCAAATGCCATGAAATAATTTAAATTGAAAATATAGCACAAACCACCTAAACCGAAACATGTTCACCCCTAATGCAAATGGTGATTTAGTGACGGTACTAGTCTTTAAGAAGACCAAAAAAAGTTAGATACTCACTACACCCTATTTGGTATATATTTTTTAAAACTCATTCCCTAAAGTCGTTTTCAACCATCAACCAGACGTTCTCTGAATAAAATAATTTATAACATATTCCTACTTTTTAACCACGCATTCTCTAAAAAATCACTTTTCACAATATTTATTCTAAAAATTTTTACATAAAACAGGCAATTCATCAGTTCGCTTACTATAATCGCATAGATATGCAGTAGAGATGGTCCTCTATGCAATTCATTTGTCATGTTAGACACTTATCATTGATGTTCATACATATATATGAATCCTCTATACACATTCTTCCAATGGTTATAGCACGTTAAATTGTAATAAACAGCACAAAAGCCAATTCTGTTTAATCTACGAAACTCTCAGTTCGAGAAAAACTATATACATCTGCGGATTGATACTTCTGGAAACAGTTCGGCATCATAGAATCAGACGTCACAGTGGAAATCCGTACCCAATTATGATTCACTGTCTGCTGGTTTTGACTCAACGGGCGCATCCTCAGAAGCAAAAGATTGCTCGTCTATAGATGTACCCAACTGGGCAGGTTTCTTAAATTGCACTATAATCATGGTCATATTGTCACAACCCTCACCTCCAGCAGTTGATGGTGCGAGACACCTATCCAGTACTCTTTCACCGACAACAGAGAGTTTATTTTCCTGCATAAGCAGATTTACAATGTCAAATGCGATGATTCAGATAGAAGCAAATGATAACTTAAGTCTAACCAAAGTGGCGTAAACACAGTATTCAAGGACTTAACGGATTTCAGCTCCTCATGAATAAAATCTACCAGTTGTTGGTTTGACATGCAATCCCTTGAAGCATTAAGAAAATTGAAAATTGATTAGTAAAATATTTGAAGTCTGGTATTGGGCATTCCACAATCACAAACAGAGGAACTAATCGTACGAACAAGAGCAAATGGGAAATAATAAAAAGAACGTATGGCAAGCCAATGTCAGCATTCAATCCAGACAGACTGAGCTTCACAGACCACCGAAAACAACAAATTCTTACTATATAAAGTTAGATTCAAAGGAATCGGATTTCAATGAAGTAGCAAGTTTGTATAGATATTTTGAAGAAATCGTAACACAATTCCTTTCCATATAGAAGTGATATTTTTAGGGGGAGTATTAGTCTAATCTACAGTTTCCTTTCAGAATATGAAGGAAAAGCCCAGAATCAGGTGAAAAGATAGAGAACTGGGGGAAGAACTGTGCATTCACAATGAATTTGATGGATAGATATGCTATAATAACAATTACGAGAGGTGGAATAGACAAGTCTATAATAAAGAATTTCTAAGTCCGCATTATTCTGTGATTACTAGTTTCCTCAATCAGCTGAAGGGGCCTTGACCTTTCCACAAAACAACTACCACATTAGCTTTCAATCAATTGTGAAATGTAGCATATTCTTCAGCTTGATAACAGTTGGCCAGGAATAAAATGTTCTAAAGATCTTCTAATGCAAACCCAATAAAAAAAAATGCAGCAACAAGAAATTTGTAAAGAATACGTGCAACTGTAAAAAAACATCATAAGCCAATGAATGACAGAGTAAGAAATTCTATAAATATCCCGTTTGGAAACGGACCAACATCTAAAATATCCCGATTATTCTTGCATTGCCTAAATCCACTCTTGCAGAATCTGGTATGAGTCCCAAAAGATAAGTTCAGAATGCATACCAAATGCCATCACAGGCAAGCACAACGAACTCATCTTCACCACAAAGTTCAACCTGGTTGAGAAAATTGAGAAAAATCTAAAGTTTCAGAAAGCAAAAGGCAATAATAGCACTTCACTAATGTGCTCATATAATAGAAGCGGGACAGAACAATCCTGTCCTTGATCTCAAGTAACGGTCAGAAAATTAGATTCTTGAAACATAGTATTAATACTGATCTTTGTTATTTGACAATCATTGTAACTTTTATTTCAAAAAAGCGTGGCATGAACCGAAGCTTCACTTTGTACGGTGACCTTGAATGGTTCCAATTTGTTGTTTTCAGTTTCTTGTGTATTCCATCAATGTAAAGTAGTCTCTGATTATTATAAATCTATTAAGAAGCCCACCAACGATCAAAGAAATGATTAGGTGAAAATATCAATTGATGGTGTGCAGTGGATCTCAAATGTGCAGAATCCAATAAATTTGCATACACAAACCTCTTACCTCCTCTCTCTTATCCCAAAACTGAAATACGAATTCCACGTGATCCAAAATCAAACTGAAAGTTGCATCTCGAACACTGAGATGCTAGAAACAATCTAATGTACGAGTATAGGCTAAATACAGAAATTTCAGCAAATCCATTTCAAGATACGTAATTCCACTAAAACGTTTCAGTATCTTGGACCTAAAGTCCACTGAAAGTATTGGTGATCGATGGAGAAATTGGACCATGGTTTCTGTATTTCATCCTTTAATGATGTCGTAGATTACGGATATTCTCGGACTTCGTTCAAAGCCTCTCTAGGCAGTTTATTGAACATCATTGTCAGATTTACCACGAAGAAGGGATAATCATTTTATTTATTAATATTATATGTAGACCTAATGATCTCCAGGACTTCTTCTCCTCCTATACTTTGTCTCTCCTATATCTATCAATAAATTCTTTATATTATACATCATTTTCATTTTTCAAAATAGATTGGCAAAGAGATAAAATGTGAATCTTGATAATTTCCACTAGAAGTTGTAATGGACTAGGATCACATCAGACAAACAAATTTGATTTCCAACTAATTAACTCTCAATTATTTAAGTTCTCCATTATTCTCACACATTATTCAATCAAAAATGTTTGTTAAACAAAATTGAAAACTGTGCTATCATATAAGTGGGATGACATGACTTCCTCTCACCTTAGCATTACCATCCTAAAAAAAAATTATCATATAAGTCAATAAATAATATAAAACAATGTCTACCTGAAAAACTCCAAAATATTACATGTTCCATTATCAAAGACCTCCATAAAAAATTCATAATTATACTTTCCTGTTTCTTGGTAGCGGCAGCGTGCATGTTGCCAATGGAGCATATGTCTCAAGGAGGCTTGTTTTAGGTGGATACAGAAATACTACATGATTATGATAGGTCCCAAGCAGTTACTTAACCATCAATCAGTAGTTAAGGGGAAAGTAGTATGGGTATTCCCAAAAGAAAGGGTAGACAGCCAAAGAATGAAAGGGTAGCTAAGGTGTTCATTTCATTCAGGGTGAATTTGGAAACAAGTTGGGAGAGAGAGGGGCCACTCAAATGCCTATCAATTCTGTAATTTCATTCCACATGCATTATTAAAAAAAAGTTTACTTTCTGTTCTTTTGCTTCATAAACTTTGCTGCTACCTATCAGATTTCTAATTGAAACAGAGATAATTGTACCATAGAAAATACAAATCCAGACACCATAGGAAATGAGGGTGATACATACAACATTGATATCTGGATTAGCAGTTACAATTTGCTTGTCAGCTGGCAAAAACTTGTTCTGCTTGAATTCCATGTCACCTGCAACAGATTAAATTACTGTTCAATCATCAGGAGCAACAGAAACTATTCTCTCATTTAGCCACAAGTCCGTGTGCGTACAGTAAGAGCATGTTTTATATGCAGTATTAACATCACTGTATAGGATAACATACAACAGCTTTATTTTGTTTTGTTCCAATACTGTTTAGTCCAGTACACTGAACATGCCATAAATATGTTAATTTTTCGGAACACTAGACCACCGTATTATCTCAATAATATCTAGCTCAATTTGTTCAATAATTAAGTTATGTAATCTATAATGCATCTTACATGATAGATAACGAGTCAACTTATGGGCTTTCAGAGACTACTATTATTCCAAAAATCAAAAATCAAAAATCGGTAAAGAAATCTTGTATAGCACCTATAGCTCTTGCAAGATTTAGACTGCCATTAACACGCCCAGCATGGATAAAACCCCCGGCTTTTAAAATTCTCTCTCTCTCAACCTCAAGGTCAGGCTTGTGGTCTCTGGAAAGATTGTATGCCTGTGCAAAAAACACCATATAAAAAATATTCACCTCAAGACATTAAAAGAGTGCCAAGAAAACATTCACTGCAATACACATGTTGAGATTTGACATTTTTGGAAACCACGGTAGAAGAAACTGTTGGAATATTGACTTCCTTGTTCACTAGTTCCTTTTTTTGTAGAGACAAATTATGGTAAGTGTTATCAAGACAAATTATTGTAGGTATTGACAGAGAAGATTACTTTCTGATTTTGGTCAATTGTAAGTTTGTGTGAAGAATTGAAGAATTATTCTTATTCATAATGATGATAATAATGCTATACAATCTCTGAATTGTATACACTTACAGAAAATAAATAAAATAGAAAACTATCCTAACTTAAATCCCCTTAATTAAGGGACTGTGATATTCCTTTAATTAAGGGATTGCCACATCTCCTAAATTATGGAATTGTATACCATAATTACAAGATTCCCTGATTTCCTTATTGGGCAGATTTTCCCACAGTTTGTAACCCTATCAATAGGGTCTATTAACTATGGATTTCACTAAGAAGTACTGACACGGACATGACAAGTGATTTCTCAAATAAGTAGAAAACGACACCTTAGGGACACGTTAATTTAAATTCTTCAAAATTGAACAATATATATATAAACACACACACACAAAGAATATGAACAATATAAAAAATGTAACACAACACGTACACGTCTGAGGATGTCCAAGAAGAGTCAGTGAACGACATGACACGATATGTGTTGGATATGGACATAGTAGAAGTGTCCGTGTTTCATAAATAGGTATCTCCAAAGATAGAATAGTTAAAATACAAATTCTCTATTCATCTTTATCTTTTCTATCTCAATTTCTTTTACTCCATAATTTCTAACAAAACCAAATGTTATACCTTCTCCTAAACAGTATGCACTAACACTATCAGATATTATTTTAAGTTGTACATTACCTGACCATTCCTAGAAATTACACAGCGAGAATCACCAGCATTTGCAATGACAAGTTGGTTGTCCCTAATGATGGCTACACAAGCAGTGCTGCCAGAAGTTGGTCCAGAAAAATCAGAGTGAGGCCCCTGCGCCAAAAAATAGGCAGGTAAACCCCAGACGACAAACAATGATTAGAATCTGGATCCTAATAGTACTTGGTCAAAATCCAATCAAATGACAATTGCCAGAAAAACAGAAGAAAGAATAAACAATCCAATGTTTCCCCTCAGAGCAAATAATAAATGAAAAGAAAAACTAGTTAAACAAGTTGTCAATAAGAACATCTCTTTCCAATAAATAAAAATAAAGGACATGAGACAATAAGAGAACAATTATGAAACACTCAAAATGTAAAGTTTCATGAAAAGGTAAATAAGCTTTACATTGTGATTAGACACTTATATATTGGTCCTTTACTTTCAAAAAAAAAAAAAAACATAAACTTTCTTGTAATTTATGTCTACATCCATTTATACACATTTAGTACAACCAAGAAGGGTTTGAATTATATTTGCAAAAGTTCATAATAGTAAGGAATCTCTCCACTGTAAAGAAAATATATAATATCCAGAACCATTTCCCACCACCGCACAGAATACTAATTAAAAGAAAGGCAAACAACACTGACAAAACGCCCCTCATAAAATTGTGCACGGTAATTGCTTGAACAATTCTGTATGCTTGATACAATTAAAATCCTCGAGTTAAAAATTTCAACAAAACCTTCTATCAATTATTCATGTAAAACATAGAATAATGACATCATCCTTATCATTAAAGAAAAAAAATGACAGATTGAGTATTCAGTATTCCATTGGTGCAAAGTAAACACCTCCTCAAATGACCAATCATCGACTTGGTCCTTTTTGTCACCACTTCTTGGAGACCATATCAAACCCTCCAACATGCCAGTAAACTTATCTATTTTATCTCCCAGAACAGCCAACTCCCTCCACCCTCTCTGCCCTCGCATCATCTCATCCATCCTGCATTAGTAACAATGGAATATAAATTAAACACTGTACACATACTTTTTCACTTTATTGAGTTTATAACTATTTTTGTTCCAGTAATATAACTAAGATAATTTGGGCTCAAAGATCCTGGCCAGAGAATGACTATACAAACTCTATAACAGCCAAAACCTTAGACTGATATGCAAGCACAGTCTCCGACTTTTTGAAGCCTACTTAACTTATTATAAGCACAGTTTTTAGAACAAAGTTCTAGATGGGGGGTAAAACCAAGAAAATGCAAAATGAACATTACCTTTCGAAAGGATGCTATGGTACATTAATCAGCACATTTTGTTAAAAGCATGGGCATGCAGATATGTGTATCTCTAGGAGTAAAAAAATTCTCTTCGCAAAATGGAAAAAATATAAGAACCTAGCTTGCAGGCTCACCCCCTCTGAGCAGTAAGAATGCGAATCCCTTTCTCTTTTCCCCCTCTGAGCATTAAGAATGTGCATCCCTTTCTGTTTTCCTTCAGGTAGTGTCTGTGTGAACCTTATTCTTGAGGGAGGAGGTAATTTTCCAAATTGTTGGTGCCATGATTTCTTGGGATATTTGACCTTGTTTCATAAGTATCCTCTTCAATATCATAGCATAATTGCCAATTCCTGAAGTGGTTTATTTGTTCATTGCAATCTTTCATTTGAACTGTCCTTAATGACATGTTTCACTCCATAATATGTTTCTTACAAATAGGAAACAAGAATAAAACGAGGAATTTATAAAATAGTGGTCTCAACTTATCAAATATGATTATGCTTGAACATGATAAGCAGAAAAATTAGACAATAGAGATGTTCCTTTGTAATAGATATTACAAGGGTGGCACAGTAGTACTACAAAAGGGCTCAAGTCTAAAAATACATTATGGATATACAGAATAGGGGAAGAAAATTATTTTAAGCAACAAAAATGTCAAGTAAATGACCTGAAAAAGGTTTTCTGAACTGAAGTTCCAATATCACCAGCCAAATATGCTTCATGCCTCAGCACTTGTTGATGAAGATACTTAGCACAGAATTTGGCAACCACCTTACCTGAAATATTTGATGGATTTACAAGAGAAACCGTAAGCTAATTTTAAGAAATTATTATCCACTTTGAACGATCCTTAATCCAATACGCTAAGAAACTTGTCTATATTATGATCTATTTCAGAAGGCAATTTATTTTCTTTACTGCATCAGATAAAAATAAAATAAAAAGAAAGAAAAAGTAAGTTTTGGCATCCGTGTCCAAACTAAACATAGACTGACATAGAGCGACTTGGCAGGGCAACAACATGATAGATAAGCTAAATGGTGAAATACAGAGTCTTACAGACATATTAAGTAAAGGAAATTAACAACACATATATAAAAAAGGAGATGGGATATGGAAAATAAACTCGCAAAAATAAATGAGATGCGGACTTCAAGCCCACATATAGACATATGAAAAAGTTAAAATGATAAAACAGAACATTGGAACTAGCTCTCAGCAAAAGTAGTATTAGAAATAATTTTCAGCGTAATCTTGTGCAAACACACTGTCTTTTCCTCTCTCCATGTTGTATCTTATAACAAATAAAAAATGTTTTATACACATGTTGTTCCTAGAAACGAAATAGTACTCAAGAAAGGGGAAGTTTCTCATTAAAGTGGATATCTTGAAAAATACATTGTCATCGACCATACATCTTATACAAGTTTCACCCTGCAGCGGGACCAATGGATTGGATTCCAAAAGTTGAAAGAAAAACTGAAATCACCGCACAGAGTCTACTAACACTGAATATATTCGCTAACTTTGAACGTTGAAGTACAAGTTGGATAAGAAGAAACACTATTTTCTTGTTTTCAAACAAAACTGTACTGAGACGTTGCTTGTCATATTGTAATTGAATTTCCATAAGCTAAGAAGCACGAATTCGGATACATTATTTAGATACAATAAGATACGGCCTACGGGTACGTCGATACAAATTTTTTTAAAAAAATTAGGATACATGAATACATGTATGTACATATATAGTAATATTTATGTGTTTGCAAAAAATTTCATAAGTTAAATCATAAAATTCAACATAATATTATTATTATAAATAACATTAAAATAGAAGCCCGACAATAAAAATAAAATAAACTACTAATAATTCTATCTCAATCCTTGATTTAATTAGATTAACGTATAATTTAGTAACACAATTTTACATGTATTAAAACTTACACGGTACTAAAAGTTTTAACACCATTATCTATTTCAAATAAGAAAACTATACTCATCAACTATTAGCACATTTTTACATGTATTAAAAGTTTTAATGCTATTGTCTATTTTCAATAATAAAACTCTAAGGGTGTGTTTGATTGCAAATATGGAACTTGCATAGAAAGAAAATAAGATCTAGGCAAAGTTCTAAAACTTATTTGTATGAAAATTATCGATTTAATGTGTTTGATTGGCTTAATTTTCAACCTAAAAAAATTGTATGTTTTCGTTAGTGGATAGATGAGAGATGGAGAATTCCCTAAAAAATAAAAATCTACCTCCCACTAAAGAAAATGTTTTCCTTGATTCTTGAGAAAAATATGGTACGTAACCAACTTCTGCAAAATAGTTTTCATAGAAAAAATGTAAATCAAATATCCCAAAAGTAGAAAGTTGAGTGGAAAAATAACATTTTCCATAAAAAAAAAATAATAATAAAGCTAATCAAACACACCCTAATTGTCAATTAGTTTAAAACTCTAGTTGACAATTATTTAAAATTATATCTATTTTCAATAATAAGTGTAATCTGTGTAGTGAAAACAAGTTTACTTTCTTTGAATTTGTTATTTAATAAATATTATATGTTTTCAATAAGTTATTGAAAATAACAAAAGTTATCTATTCCGTTAAAAAAACTTCGACAACCAATAATAATGAGTTTTAAAAGTTTTTAAAACCAATGAAACTCTTCTTCTTCACGTGTCTTTAACGGGTCCAATATGTATAAGAAATTAAAAAAAATGTATCACGTCGTATTAGAGCATGTCCAAGCTTGGATGTGTATCCAAACGCAATATGCAATAAGTTTACATGTAACTATGCTTCTTAGCCCATAAATGATTTCACAAGGGGACCTACGAATTTGCAGAGTCACAGCACCAGACCCAACAAGCATCTATAACAAGTCAATAAACTCTTCATTTTTCAAACTAGATGTAGTCATTCACGCATCTGTTTTGCAACGATAAAAACTCAAGGAACCCAAGACAGGTAATAAATGCATATAATTCAACATATTATTTTCTTCTGCTTGCTTGTATCTTTGAACCCCACACATTATAGGATACATTCAGATTTAACAAGAAGCAGAACATCAACTGTTGAAACAAACAAATAAAATTACCTCCATGACCGTCATAAACACCAAAAAATGAAGTGGAAGCATCCAAATCGGGAATTGCCACATGCTAAGGGGGAAAAGAAATAGTCACTAACTATTGAAGTGCTAAATCCACGAGACAAAATCATAATCAAACCATATTAGAAAATAGTAATCAATGGCAACAACTTAAAACAGTGACAGAAAACAAACTTAATGTGGTACAAGTGGATGATGTCTAATAGAAATCTAAACTACTTACAGCATCTTCCATTGTAGAACGCCATCCTTGCATTGATGATAAGCCATATCTAAGCCTGCTATTCTCACCATCTTCGGAAAACTTCTCTGTTTTAGGGGTGCTGAGATATATGCCCATCTGTTTTAACTGCTATTCACCCAACATAAATTCAAATCAAGATCTTCAACCAGAAGAATCAAAAGATGGAAAATTAGGGAAAATTTAAAAACTTGCAAATTTGACCTAGTCAATACCACCATAAATTTCTAGATATTGTCAACTCATTTCAATGCTTGAAAAAAAATCCAAATATAACAATCAGAATGAAGTGATGTCCATAGTATCAAACTTCAAACTCAAACTCCACAGATGAGAATAGCTTTCATAAAAACAAATACCCGTAACTGTTAAAAAAAAACAGAGATAGGGAAGAAAAAATAATTTAAAGCCATAACCCACAAAAATCTATAAAACGCCATTTCGAAATCATTGTGCATTTTTTGTATTTTTCAGTTTCTATATATATATATATATATATATATATATATATATATGCATATGCATTCATACATATACTTACTTATGGTGAAATTATCGATATTATTAACAGAGAAAGATTTACTCTCTGTAATGATTTAAAAGCCAAATTGAAAGTAGAAAGATCTGATAATCGCAAAGAGTTAGGATCGTTCTGTGAACAATATTCCTAAAAACATGTTTTGCAATAATATCAAGCAATTAAGATCAAGAAAGGCAGCAGAAAAATAATCACACGTGAAATCGCTTACAAATATACTATTTCGCTTTATCGTATCTAAAATTTACAAGAAGAAAGAAGATACCAGAAAGGGTTTATGCAGTAGCATCATTTTCTACTTACATGCCCAATAGCAACCCAACAATTTGACAATAAATGAGTACACTTAGTCCTCCTTTCAGTGAAAACAAGAAAAGAAAAAAACAAAAAGCCAGAAAAGGTTTCAAAAATGGATATAATTATGGATAAATATTGGTGAAAGAATTGAAGACGGAGACAGGAAGGGGCGAGAGAGAGTTTGGTATGCAGTGTACATGAATGGTGATTTCTCGATAACATGAATGAAATATGAATTTGCTGTCACCATAATAGAATATTATATTTTATTATCTGTAAAGATTCTGAATCTCATCTATTCTGAATTCTGATTACTGTAATCCACTCCGCTAGTTCCAACAAGAAGGATAATTTTTCTTTGATCTTTTGAGATCTTATATACAAGATAGTAAAGAAAGGATTGGACATTACTCCTTAGGCACAATTTATTCTCTTTTATTCAAAAGAACTAAAAATATAAGTTAGGGACTAATTAAAACGTTTCGAAGATGAATAACCAATTTGAATATTTAATATTTAAACAAGATGCATGTTAAAGTGAGATCACATGAAATTTTGTAAAAATTAAAATGTATTTTTTAACACGAAATGAAATGTATTTTTGAAACATGAAATAATTGTGAAATGAAAATGTATTTTATAATTTTTGCGAATAAAACACAATTTGAGTCAAATTTTAAACATCTATTGTTTGAACTAAACACTCTTTCCTACAGGTTTTGTAAACATATCGGACGGGGACTGAACGATGTAAATATAAGATTTTTTAAGTGTAAATTATTTTTGTCAAATTTAAACTCTAGTTTCGATAATTTCCATCCAAAAGAATGAAGTAAGGTGGATCTATTAAATGTTAAAAAAAATTGAAGACAAAAGTGGGTCGAACTCGTACGTCAAAAGTAACATTTGTTCTTAGATTCATTTATCGAGAGTAGCATGTTTGGCTGAACCTAAAAATGTAAAGACATATTTGGATAACTTTTTTCGTCTTTTTCAGTTTATAGTAAAATGAAAAACACTATGAAGTAAGAGTTATTTGTTCATAAAATAAGTAACTTACTTATTTTCAAATTTCATCAACAAAAAATATTTTAAATCACTTTTTTACTTGTAAGTAAATTTATTAATAAGTGAACTTTAAAGCTTGGCCAAACATTGAACAAAAGACAGGTGTAGGGTGGTCATATTTGATGGCACCAGATAGAACACTGCATCATATAATGGGGAAAACTTTGTAGAAAAAAGCTGTGTACATTAATGTACACAGTCCCCTCATATGAGAGGAGACTCATGGTGATTAAAATATTCGCGGGCTTCCTCTCATGTGAGGGGACTGTGCACAAGGCTGTGTACAATAACTGTACATGAAACCCCCCTCAACTTTGTATGATATCCAAAAGATTTGAACCACATATTCCTTTGCTTTATCTCAAAATAATTTATTATTCAAAGCTGGCAAACCAACAAAATCCATAATCAAAGTTGGGAAATCTAAATAATCTATTAATTAAACCAAAAAAATCCAAAAGATATTCTTTCAACCATTCACCTTCATTTCTTGTGTACACCTATCTATATAGAAATCTTTTGAAGATATTATGAATTTTTAAATCATTGAGATTGGAAGTCATTTTCCAAGTGTTTGTTAACTTGTGGAGATAAGTATTCATCATTCTTTAATAAAAATATCTAAATAAGGAGTCCATTCAAAATTCACAATCTTATTAGAATTCAATTAAAACCCTCAAATCAAGCTTAGTTTGCCTAACGACTATAAATACAATATCATTTGACTATAATCGATTATGCAATAGGACTCAACTCAATTGTATTGATCACTTTCAATGTCTTCTAAGTTAAAG
Source organism: Osmanthus fragrans (assembly GCA_019395295.1). Lineage (NCBI taxonomy): Eukaryota > Viridiplantae > Streptophyta > Magnoliopsida > Lamiales > Oleaceae > Osmanthus > Osmanthus fragrans. Next base: position 16,119,995 of record CM033346.1, on the reverse strand, counting down.
CATTGTAGTGATCATAGAAAAAGAAAAAATGAAATTGCGCTCTCTTGCAAGACCAATTCGATCCAGGTATGAAAATTCTATTCTAAAACTAATAAAAATTAATACCCACAATGACGGATTTTAAAATATTTGATATCAAGAAATTTCCTTCAAAATTATTTCCCTCACACCAAACCCTTTTGCATAAACTTAATATTTCTTCTAGGTCTGGGCAAAAAAATCGAAAAATCGATCAAATCAATTAAACCAAACCGATTCGGGTTGATTTGGGTCGATTTGACATAAGTAATTGATTTGGTTTGGTTTGATTTTCTTTTAAACAAAATCATGGTGGGTTAGTTCGGTTATAGTTTGAAAACTCAAACAGTTGGTTAACCGAACCAACCCAACCCAATCCAACTCAACCCAACCCATTTACATGTTTACCTTTTTTTTTTTTAAGAAAAATAAAAATTAAAAGATAAGTCATAATCTCATAACTATATCTCGATTCCCTCCACTCTATAATGTTGTCGATAAGTAATAGCATTGAAAATTTTCTTTCACAAACTTATTATATTATATTTAACTTTTTTTCTCTACTCAGACAGTCAAACTAAATAATGCATAAAAAAAATAAATTCTTAATATTTTTATTGATCTGTCTTTATTAATCTAATTTTATTTGTTAATCAATAATTCTTATAATATAAAATTATTTAATTATTTTAGTTCTTATAATTTAAATGGACCCAAAATTTATACAATTTTTTTTAAAAAAAATTAATTTGAACTAAAAGTCCAAATCGACTAATCAAATCAAATCAAACCAAATCGATTTGGTTTGGTTCGGTTTGATTTAAGAGTTAGGGTGAGTTAGTTTGGATTGAAATTTAGTAAAATCGACTAATTTGATTTTGATTTTGGTTTTATTTTGATTTGAAGTCGAAATCGATCCAAATCAAATCATTTCCAGGTCTAGTTTCTTCCATTAACTTAAAATATGAATGTCCAAAAAGGTAGATTAGCAGCCAAGAAAAAATGATTAAGAAATTATTGAGAAAGCCTCATCAAAACTGAATTCTTGTCAATTCAGTGAATTAAAACCATCTTGAATAACACGACTAGTTGAAAAGTTGGGTGGGACACGTATCAAATTGACTCAAATTTCTCAATCCTTTTTATTTATTTATTTTTATAAACAGAAAACCCCTTATGAAAAGGATAAACTAAACCTTCATGTCAAGACCAAATGCAGGGTGGACAATCAAAATCTATCATTCTCGAGTGTGGACAAAATATAGACCCATGGTGTGTAAAAATTGATTAGGTTGTTAAAGATATTTTAAATGGTACGGGTGAAGTTGTTAAATAGGACGATTCGAGTGCGAAAAGATACGATCGACCAAGGTATGGCTTGATTCGTCCCATTTAATCTCCTATGCAACGTGATTATCAATTTTAGCACAATTTATTATATTTTGGAAAAATTGTTCGAGTAAAATCTTTTAGAAAAGACTAGATACTCCTCAACCCATCATTATAGCTGCAAAATCAATCCTTTATGCTAAATTGCTACATAACCCTAACATATTCAACATTTTCACGGAAGTCACACAATGAATTAATGGAAACATGTACAGTTGCTATCCTCAGGAACGGGTTGTGCTATTATGATCTAAGGCCAACGACTTGCTACTCGAATAGTAAACTAGAATTAGTCCCTATTTGTCTACCATTATTAAGAAAAAAAATGAGTTTTTGATGAATGTATTGTTAAGAAGTATAAAAAATTTTAGATTTATGTGAAAAATATTTTATTGAGAGAATGTGTGATTGAAAATGAGTTTGAGAAAAAAAGAATTTTCAAATAATGGTACACAAACAAGGACTTATAGACCAAAAATGCATTTTTCTTATATCTTTTGTCCAACTGTTAACTGGAAATTTTTAGTACTAATTGTCTTAGTGTCTATCAACGGCCATCGTCTTCCTCAATCCCTCAGCAAGCCTTGGTCTCTGTAGTAAAACTCTGTAGCATATGACTACTTAGATTAATTTACAGACATATGAAGACCGGCTCCCATCACATAATGGTTCTCAACATTATGAGGCCACAATTGATATTAAAAAAAAAAGGGTCAAATCTTTCCATAAGTTTGCTAGACAAATTCTGCATATTACACACCGTAAAACGAAACATACACATGAAGTAGACTAATTTCAGAAACAGTTGAAGTGGAAAAAAAAAAAAAAAAAAAGTGGATAAATGCCACTCGACTGTGTTCTATTTCCATAGGGGAAGAAAACACGAGATACAAGCTTAGATATGACTATTTAGGGATTGAAATACTGTCCAACCAAGTCTGCCTTCTTGTCAAAATCCAGTTAGAGATAACAGCACGTTGTATATATCAATGAGCCAATTTCTTCAAATGATGTAACGTCTTGTGTTTGATCCACTGGCGGTCATATGGAAGGTAAGCCTGAATTGAGTGATCATAGCTGCACAAATGAAATCGTGTAAAATTACTTAAAAGCAAAGTGATTACCTTGAAATAATGTGCGCGCAAAGATGTAGTTTATGTTCGTTGTCATGAATTCATGCATGTGAATGTGTAGTGTGCGTGCATACGAGTGTGTGTCTGTGTGCGCGAGTGCATGTGTGTGTGTGTGTGTGTGTGTGAGAGAGAGAGAGAGAGAGACACTAATGCACTCAAATCAGCAAGACCGTCAATAAAATTGTAAAGATCCGATACATCATAAGAGAGGTTTCTGACGGCTGGATTTATCTCCTTGAGTTTCCTTTCATATAATCCACAAATTCCTGCAGAGAAAAGGTAATAATCATGAGCAGTGTGAAACATAATAGCTCAGAGACCATGTATGTGGGACTGACGGCTCAGTACCGGAAGGTCAAGGAAGTTGGTGATCTGATAACAGGGGTAGGATTCTGAAAAATATAATTATGCTATGCACCTCAATCCTTTTCCCAAGTAGTACTCTAATGGATGCATAGAATTAGACAAGATTAAGCAGTATATGGAAAATATATTAGCCACCTTCTTTCTTTTTTCAATGGTATAGCCCTATTCGCACCCTCGTTACCAAGCATGGCATAATGCCATAAAACTCAGTATTACAAAGGATATCAAAAATGAATTTTTTTTATTTTTTTTTCTAGGATAGACCAGTTGTAATTGAAGTTGTTTTGACACAAGAAAAGGTTGGAAAAGACAAATTTTAGTAAGATAACTTGAAACCTCACCGTCCTCATCACATTGGCCTGTAAACTAATGAAGAACAAATTTAAGTAAACTGATGGAAAAATGACGTTCAGAATTATAATATTTTTATATTGAGCAGATTTTAAAATATTTATGGTCTCGGTTCAACAATTTGATTTTACCAACATGCATGATCTTTGATGTTTTCTAGTATTTTTGTTTCTTTTCCTAATTATCTGCTTTCTATTAAGAAGCTGTATAAGTTATTAGATTCTAAAATATCCATCCGTCTAAGCCAAGTACATTATATGACAAAATGAATTAGATGAATAGGGTAACTGTCAAAAATATAAAAATAATGACGGCAATTGAGACATACCGTCCATCGCTTGACCGATTGAGTCAAAGTCCACGAAAGTACGGGTTGCTCTGTACTGAGATGTTTGCATAAGAATAATAGTGTGCCTGTTAGACTGCATATAACATGAAAACACAATAAGTAACAAGAAGAAGAACGAATAGCGAGGATAAATCATGCCAAAGTGACACAAAATTCCAATCACAGTTTCCCAGTCAGGTATTATGGACGAAAGTGTCAAGGACAGTACACTGCAGCACTGCGAAAGAACCATAACAGACTATGTAGCAGTTTCCTGTTAGTTTGGAAAAGAATGAACTCAAATGGAAAGGAAATGGCCTTTAACATGCAAAGTTCGGTAATGGCAGGAGATACGACTCAGAGAAAGAAATTTGCATTCATATGATAAATTTGAATTGACTGACTAAAATATAAAATGAATTTTATTGTTGTAAACCCACCAAACTACAAATAGCAAAGCAAATGAATCAGTTTTGAAGTGGGTGGGCAGTGGAGGACTATTGGATAAGGGCGACAATTGGCAGCAGGGGAGTAGTAAACATTTAGAATTGACAACTAAAGCAGTTTTGTTCTTGCTTTTCTTCAGAATGAGAGAGAGATTGAGAACGTGTTTACCAGTGGTATAGGAAATAATAGTGCTTGGTGCTTGTACTTGTAAGTTGTAACTGAAGCAACAAACGAGGTAAAACATGATAAAGTCAGTCGGTAATGGTAAATTGACAAGCGAAAATCAGTAGAGGCATTTTGGAGAAAAAAGTGGAGGAAAGACCATTTCCAATAGCAACTTAATTACAGTTTATGATCCCCTTAGGTTAGCCATTAGTTAAACCAAGAAATAGCCCTTTTGTGAAGAGCATTTCTATTCCATTTGGCTTCCATCCATGTGGCAAGGCCTAACAAATTTCGCAAAAGAACAAGAACAATAATTTTCAAATAACATAGTGGCCAGAATTGGTAATAAGAAATAAAAACTTGTAGGACTTCAAAACTCTTTATATATGAGTTCTAATATTTAATGTCTTAAAATAAATGTAAGTGCGTTGCTCTCCCTACTGCTCTACCTACACACACACACACACACACACACTGAAATATAACTAAAGAATTGAGCAGGCAAAGAAAACCGGTTCCACAAATCGTTCTTATGTACATGAAAGTCTACCATACTATCAATTTTAAAAACTAAATAAATGCATCCAATACATGTGCATACATATTTAGTTATTGGTAATAGGATTTTACTACCAGATAACAAAGTGGAACCAGAATTTAATAGAACAGCAAATACAATTCCCAAATAGCCAACTTCAGCAAAAACTAAATTTCAAAATCATATTATCAAGAGAAACATATTTTATTAAGGAAAAAAAAAAGAGTACGCGGCTATAATTTAAGAAATCTAGGTAAAATATACATGGGAATCTAGAGTAAGAGTTCTAACTTAATATTTATCGTCATACCAGAAACAAACAAATAAGTTTCAATTTCTAAAGAAAACACAACACAGCCGCATCATAGAGCTTAAAGAAAAAAGGGGTTTCAGGAACTCCAAAGTAGTCTACAAATTCTCACAATAATCAGAGCAACAAACCCTAAAGGACAGAAAAATGTAAAATAAAGGTTTGGCTTGTAAATATACAAATAAACACACACACACACACACACACACATAGAGAGAGAGAGAGAGCATCACCATTGTAAGGGAACAACGATTCGTCGAAAGATCAGAGCAAACCGGAATTTTTCGCAGTCAGAGACACGCAGAGGACGTGGGGGTTGTTAATGTGTAAAATCTTTTCCGCGAAAACGAAACTGCAAAATATTGTGGGCTCGGTCCGGACGAGTTCTTGTTGATTTTTCTTGGCTACTGTATCATTCTTTTCACATTGGTTTTCCATCTTAGCCAAGAAAATAATTAATTAACTGCTCGAATTTGAGGATGTTACTGGTCTGATCACAACCATTGCTCTACTAACGTACGTATATAATAATCCGAATTTTTCTCATATAAATAATTGTTGTTTAACTGTCAGTCGAGGTTCATAACCCGTCTTCTTGAGTTAAGAAAAAACACTCATGTAAATTCGCTTGATACAGTTAACTCACTGGAAAATTTTGGTATCATTTGGATTCCAGTTATATTGTAGATTTGTAAGGAATACGTGACGTGACAACATTTTGTTAACTAGATTGTGTCGTTTCAACAAATTTATCGAAAGTAAATCTACCATTAAACTTATTGTCAATTTTGTGTTCCCAATATTAAGAATTAACCATTCACCGCACATAATTCCTATATGAATTAATCTATGGTGCCCCCTCTTTGACAGAGGGGGGCACCATAGCACAGCCCTTCCTATATAGGCTCCTACGAAATATTTGCTCCTCTTTTGCTTCCCTTCAATGGATAGGGCCTAAACTGTCTAAAAATTACGAAAGTCATATTAAGTCCCGTTTGGTGGGGATTAAAATAAAAAAATTAGCAGATTTTGATAAAAATTTATAAAATATAAGATTAAAAGTTATAAGTTTTATAAAATATGTTATTAAAATTAACTATTGAGTTGACTTAAATTAAATAATTAATAACAGAAAATCCCCCTAAAAACTTGTCAATGTGCGATATATCCCCTATCTATTGAAAATCGTAGAAAACTTCCTGTTTAAAACATTTTGTTTGAAAAACTCCCTGTCGTCACGATCTGATAGTTTAACCATTAAAAACAAGTAAAAATTGCCAAAAATTAAAAAGGAATAATTGCAACTACAATCCCAAACTTGTTACTTTTTGCAAATTATTCCCAAAATTTTTTATATCTGCCAACCTTATTTCAAACCTTTAAAACTTTATTTTTCACCCCACCCCATCTTCTTCCCTACCTTCAACCACCATGCCACCACCTTCAACCACCAATAACTCCACCATGCCGCCACTTAAGTTGTCGAACTTGATGGCTGACATGTGACCATCAAGAACCTCCGAGAACTGTAATTCTGGCCGTAGTAGCCACAACTGCAAATTCTTGTAGTCCTACTCAAGATACCGACAATATTACACAATCTGTAATTCTTCCAGCAGATTTTCAGGTACTGTTTCTTTCTTGAATTTATTTTCTTGTTTTTTAGCTGAAATTCGTTAAATATTCACTGTATTTCACTAGTCTTGTACATGTGAATCACTGCGCTGCAACTAAGAAGAATAAAGAATGGTAGAAGAAGCTTCCTTTTGTGGCGTTGAAAGCCAAGGAAATCATGTACTTCAAAGCCAATTCTGAGGTTTTTACTTTCTGTCTTTATTTTGATGTGGGTTGTGGTTAGTTTCCTAAGATTGTATGCTTAATGTGTTTGTGTTATGATGCATATGTGTTTCTCTTTTACTATTCTTTGTTGCGTAGGCTGAGTAAGTAGGCCTAGACAAAAGAATTGAAAAATTGATCAAATCAATCAAATCGAATCGATTCGGGTCGGTTTGACATAGGTAATTAGTTTGGTTTGTTTTGATTTTCTTTTAAACAAAATCATGGGGAGTTAATTCAGTTATGGTTTAAAGCCTCAAATCGCTGGTTAACCGAGCCAACCCAACACATTTACATGTTTATCTTCTTTTATTTTTCAAGAAAAATAAAAATCAAAAAATATCTCATAACTATATTTCAATTCACTCCAATTTATAATGTTGTGGTAAGTAATAACACTGAAAATTTTATTTCACAAGCTCATTATATTCTACTTAGTCTTTTTTCTCTATTCAGACAGGCATGCTATATAATGCATTTAAAAAAAAAATCCTAAAATTTTCATTGATCTATCTCTATTAACCTAATTTTATTTGTTAGTCAATAATTCTTATATTATAAAGTTATTTACTTATTTTAGTTCTTGTAATTTAAATGAACCCAAAACTTGGAAAAAAAATTAAAAAAATTAATTTGGACTAAAAGTCCAAACCGACTAACCAAATTGAACAAAACCAAACCGATTTGCTTCGGTTTGGTTTAAAAGTTAAAATAAGTTGGGTTGTGTTGAAATTCATCAAAATCAACTAATTTGATTTTAGTTTCGAGTTGGAGTCGAAACCGATCCAAACCAAATCGCGCCCAGGCTCAAGTACACGGATCTTGAGATGGTATGGGATGGGGTAAGATGTTGTGGAAAATAAAATTTTAAAGACTTTGGATTCTGGTTGGCACATATAAAAAGTTTAGAATTGTAACTGCAATTATTCCTTTTTAGTTTTTAACAATTTTAACTGTTTTTAACAATTAAACTAACGGATCTTGACGGCAAGGATTTTTTTGAACAAAATGTTTCAAATATCGGGGGAGGGGCGGTTTCTACGTTTTCCAATAAGTGGGGGTATATCACGTATGAATAACTTTCTACAGGGGTTTTCTGCTATTAATCCTAAATTAAACTCTAAATTTTAATTTCTATCAAACAATGGCCAAGTATAATTGAATTAAATCACACAATAACCTTTTTCTTCCATTTAATGACAAGTGATATCGAATTAATAGAGATTAAGCTTTAATCTCAATTACAAAAATCAAATCAAATCACGTGCTAACTAACCTTTTGCTTCCCTTCAATGATTTAGTGATAAATGATCATTTAAAGTTCTTGAAGAACCGTTTGTCAAGGACCTTGAGGTTCAATAGTAGTTGATTTGTTGGACTGTATCAAACCTAATTATATTGGAAAGCTATCCCATCGTGTACCAATCCATGTGCTTTGCTTGTTTTCTGAGTCTATTTATTAATCATTGTTGCTCTTGATCTACCCAAATATCTTTCGCACGGCATACCAAAAGTAGGCTCGTGACCTCGTCAAGAGTCATCCCATCGGAGACCCTATACACCATTTCATTATCAAACACGTTGTAATCTTCCTTGTATACAATGTATGTCCTCGAGCTTTTTCTTAAGCCTTTCAATCTTCTTCGTCAAAGTGGAAGTCTATAGTGTACATCAAATTATTCCACTTTAGAGGTATTGTCCCTAATCAATCTTCATTCAAAAAAGGCTCACTACCTATTAACTTCCCACAATTTCTCGTACTTCCTCCTCGACCTTGGCTTCTCCCTCAAATATTTTTGAAGTTCTCTTCCCGGTAACATTACTTTCTCCGGTTTCTTTTAACTAACCTCAACCCCAATCAAGATATACGTAACTAACATGCCCTCAATTTCCATTTTTTTCCCCTTACCACAAGGGCATTATCAACGAAGTACAAAGCATGTTAGTCAGTTTAACTTCAAAAAAGATGTACAAATCATGATCATTTATTTCCTTTCTGACTTTGCATAGAACACAAATTGAAAAATTATAAACCCAAGGATGGACAAATATCATAGAATGAATGTACCTTGATTTGAATGCATCCTCCACTTTAGTAGGATGAAATGAATTAAAAAAAGTAGAATTCTACATCTTATCTTTAGATCCCATGTTTATTTGTAAATCTGCCTATTAAGCAGCTATGATGGGATATATAAATAGCTTGTTTGATACACATTATTTTGGAAAAAAAAAATTTGGTTGATGTGATGTGAATAGGTGGTTGAAAAAGAAGAAAAAGTTATTGATGTGATGAAAAATATTATTTTATTAAAGAATGTGTTGTTGAAAATAAGTAGAATAATGAAAATGAAAATGAAAATATATACCAAACAGGGATTCAGTGTGTTTGGTACACATTATTATTTTTCATTTTCATTCTTCTACTCATTTTCAACCACGTATTTTTCAATAAAATAATATTTTCAATCACACCAATAATTTTTCTTTCATTTTTAACCACATATTCACCATCCATCACATAAACAAAATACATTTTTCCTCAAAAATGCACAAAGGACAACTCGAAAGGTTAGAATTAAATTTTTAACTCAACATGCAAACACATAGGAAAATTGACTCACTGGCTTCAGAGTATGAGGTCGGTACTTTGACATGAGGCACGGTGTCGCCCTCACACTCCTGCCATTTACCCCTCACCCAAAATCACGACTCTTTCCAAAGCTCGATAGAGGAAGGAAGTTCGATGACTAAAGGAGAATGCGACCCCCAAGGACATAAAGAGTACCGCCCTCTGGAATCCCCTTTCCCTAAAGACCTCGGCTGGAAAAGCGTTTGGAAAATTTTGTGGGAACGAGACCATTTCAACAAAAGGAGGAGGTAACCAAAAAAATAGTAACACGGCAGAGAAAGTGGCACTGCAGCGCCACGATAATCTCTCCTCCCTTTTTTATTTTAGTTTTTTTTTCTTTCCTTTTGTTTATCTCTATTGATATATCTATATATATCTCTCCCCTCCTTTCCCATTATATTTTCACAATTCTCAACCCCACATCTTCTCCCTTCTTCACTTTCACCCTTCTCAAATCTCTTCCATATTAAAAACGGGAAAGACATCATCTTCATCCTCACTTACATTGCATATTGTAACACCTTCATATCTCTTCAATATGTTGGGACTTACTACAAAGACAAGGAACCACCTTTACACATATTTTCTTTTGGTTTATGGTGTTCTTCATTGTTGGAATTACTTAATGTTTATCTTGTTTATGGACATTACCTCAAATGTGGTGAACTTTTATTTGAAAAATTAAGATGCGAGGGATTTATCTAATATGCTCATAAAGTGTTTGTTAAAATGTCTACATAAATTCTACTAAGTTTTTTTGCCTTGCTCACTCTACCCCCTTTGTTTGAAATATATTACAGTAACTTATAGGTTGATTTGCACTCCAATGGTACTTTGGTTGCTCGCTAGACTTGTGCTATTTGGAACTCTCTTCTTTTTGTAAAGATCATCGTAGGTTTTGAGATAATATTTGGTTGTGGTAGCATATTCTCTTGATTCCTTATTTTCACCTCTTGGAATTCATCATGCCGCCGAAAAAGAAATCTAAAGCTTCCGCTTCTTCATCAAGCTCCTTCGATAACACCAAATTTGTGAGCTCAGAGGCCGAACAACGATATCATGACTTGGTGGTTCACAAAAATTGTATTCTCGAGAGGGATTTTGCTTATCTTGAAGCCCCAATGTGGGAAATGATAAAAGGAAGAAATTGGGAGATATTTACACGACAACCACCGCAAGACTTATAACAGTGGTGCGTGAGTTTTATGCAAATGCTAAGAAGCACCAAAATTTGAAAATGTTTATCTGTGGCAAATGGATTCAGTTCGACAAAATCACTATAAATCGGTACTATGGTTTACATGACATTGATGTGGATGATTTCTCTCGCCTGCGTGAAAGCGAGACGATCGATCCAACTATGGTCATTGGTGAGTTAGCCCTACCGAAAATCACGTGGAAACGTCAGGAGCTGATCTTACTAACTTTCTAGCCGTGGGCATGTACCCAGAATGCAAAGCCTGGCATTATTTCATATGTGGTAAACTATTGCCCAGCAGCAATATCAGTGAGGTGGCGAAGGAAAGGGCGCTGTTGAACTATGCTATTAAGCAGGGATTGAGTGTTGATGTGGGTATAGTCATTCAGACCAACTTCTTGCATGGACTCAAGGGCTCTACCACTGCCGATCTAGGTTACCCTTCTTTGATCTATGAACTTTGTCGAAAATGGGGAATTTGCTCATCTCCAACTGAGGAGATAGTGCATCCTAAACTGCCAATAACCAAGAAGGTTATCTGGCAGTTCACCAGCAAGGTTCCCCCATGGGCTATTGAGGCGCAATCCTCTCGCCCTAGTGAGCCTCCACCTACCACTTCACAGACAGATGACATTATAGGTAGGATTGATGCATTGCAGCTATAGCTTACAGAGAGGTACAACCAGTTGGAATCGAGGAATCAATAGAGGTACGACGGGCTTCGAAATCAAATCGACCAAATATAGTCCTATATTACTGATCAATACCACCAGCTGCAGAACTTCATGTACACACAATTTCAGTATCAGAATGAGTTTTTCTCGATGTTGGCATTTGCATATCCCAACATGTCTTTTCCTCCACCACCATCTTTTTCATATCATCCGTCCAACCAGGATCCATCTCAACAAGGCGATGGCGGCAATGCCCAGTGATGTACTCATGGAAGTTTTACTCCTTTTTCGTATTTATTTATTACATTGGGGACAATTTTTACCTTAAGTTTGGGGGGTAAACATCATTTGGGTTCATTGTTGTTGCCTTTTGTTAGTAGTTATGTTTATGTATTTGTATGTTTATGTGTTTGTGTGATGTTAGTCATGTTTGTGTGCTTGTGTATAAGACTCAACAGCTTGTGTTAGTTAAAAAAATATCTTTATTTTTGCATGCTTGTGTGAGTTAGATTTCTGCTTATTTGCATGCTTGATGAACATGATTGAGGACATATGTTGGTTTATCAATTGTGGATAAATTGTGTGCTTGAGTTAGATTTCTGCTTATTCATGTGAAACGAAAAATATTCATGTACGTGATTAGATTGTGACGTTGTACATGGGTAGGTTGATTCATGTTTATAGGTTGAATTAGAGACCCTAAATGTCAAAACCCAATAACCATTAGGTATCATATCCTTAAACCAAATTTTAGATGTTTGGAAGGCTGAACTGTTGTAGGGAAACCTGGAGATAAATGTGGATTCTATGCATGCTAAATTTTGTGTGGATTGTCTCAGACCAATAGGATGAAATCAGGTGAGGTCCTTAAGTTAGAGGTCAAGTTTTCGAGAATGAGTGTTTAATAAGGGGCATTTCACTGATCATTGCGTTAAAGGGAAAAAATTGTCTTGTTGTGAAACTACCTTAAAAGATCCCAATGAGGACAACATTTCTTTTTAACCTTTACGACTCGAGTGATTAAGCCTAAAAGGGTTTAAAACCTGATGCCCTAAAGTTATCTGATTTGGGAATCATCAGTCTAAAGCTCGCTTCAGGAGTCATTTAGAAAGCTTAATGGGGAGACACTAGCAAAAAAAATACATATATCTGAAAAAGCATGTGCATGAAATAGAAGACGCGCAACACGTCTTAATTAAGCCCCGTACACTTGTTTTAGAGACTTGAACCTTTGATAAAAGGTTAATAACTTGATTGAGTATTAGAAGTTGAAGCGGTCAAAAATTAGGAGAATCCCCATTTGTTGGCATGTTGAACGTCAATTAGTAAAATCTTACCAAACTTGGGTGGTGTGAAGAATTAGCATTGAAAATCAAATTTATAATACACCTTGGGAAGTGAAAAGAAAAACAAGTTTGTGGGTGTAAATCCCACAAGCAAAATAAGGATATACTTGACTTTCAAGGTCGGGAATTGAACCAACTTCATATTGTACAACGTTACATTTGATTACTCTCTCTCACACACACACACGTTTTGCTTTGATTAGGTGGAATTTTAGCACTTGCATTACAATTTTGAAGTCACTCATGAATATGATGTGATGTTCTCAACGCTGAGACCAATAGCGAACTATCTAACTGAATCTATGTTTGTGTCTTTAGTTATTTTCTTTTTGTTTGCCCGAGGATTAGCAAACTGATAAGTTTTGGGGTATTTGACGAGTGTGTTTTACTCACAAGTTTTATTCCATTTTTTACTTAATTATAAGCTATATTCTATGATAAGTGAATGTTTTTTTATATGTTTATTAGTGTTGTCTTGTAGATGGTTAAAAATGATGAAGAAATGATAAAACGAGGCTATTGGCGTGGAATGAGAAGAAAATATGAACAAAAAAGCAAAATGGTCAAAGCACATGAAGGAATGGACGAACAGCGCCACGACGCCAAAATAGTGGTGCCACGACGCCGTTAACTGAGAGTGTAGCATCGCGGCGCCATACTTGTGGCGCTACAATGCCACAAAGATGCAGAGGAGACAGAGAACATGGCGCCGCGGCGCCATGACCCAGGCACTTCGGTGTCATGCCCAAATTTTACGCGACGCCGCCTTTTACGTAAAATTAGCTACAAATTCTTTTTTTTAGAGGCCCATAAAAACCCTATTTTGAAGAGGAACTTGAGAAAAATTATAAATAGAGGTCTTTGAGACTTGGCAAGAGATTACACACTTTGAGGGGCACAATGTATTTTGAGAGATTCAACAAGCAATTGGAGGAATTGATTGAAGAGATTTTGGTGCAAGATCTACCTTGTTTTCCCATATCTTTACTTCAAATTCGGTAATGTATTCAATAACAAGTATTTCTTGTTCCTTGTTTAGTATGAATAGATAATTCATTTGTTAGGGCGAACATGTAAGCTTATTTGAGAACCTTTATGTTTTTAATTCAAGATTCTAGTCCTTAAATTGTTTATATATTGATTTTTACTATGAATTTAATGCTTCAAATTAATTGATCACTAGATTGATGTTTTCGTGAATTCTTTACAAATCGAGAGGTGCGTTTAGGTATTCTAAACTTTATTTGGTTTAATCAATGTCAATTTGCATAGAGATATGAAATTAGATTAATTGAATAGGCTTAACGAGAACTCGAGAGGGATAATGTGAATATATTAGGAGAATTCGACCGAACATTACTTTAGATTATGAATCTTGATGTAAACCGTAAAGGTGATCAAGTAGATGAAGTGTTATGCCCTAACATTCTCTTTATTGTTTAAATCTCAATAGCAATCGTTGCGCGCATCACATTTAATTTCACGTTTTCTTAGATTAAAATCCTCAACATACAAAATTCGAGTTTACTTTCGTCAAATAGAAGTTAAAATTGGATAGACTAGGTAATAGAGTATAGTCCTCGTGAGAACGATTATCCAGATCCTTAGGTCCACTTGTTACTTATTCAATATCATACATTTGCGATAAGAAAAATCACAACACGGGTAAAATGTTTTTATGTCTGACTAACTTCGTGAAGATCGCGGACAATCTCAAATACAGCATCTGGCTTTGCAAGCTTCAATGCCTTTTGTGATGTGGCTATGAGTTCGCCTTGTTTTGGACCAAACCACTCAGCGACTATGTTGGCTATTTCTCTCGGGGACTTGGAGAATTTCCCACATCCATTGTCGACAACATATGGCACATTCCCAGCTTCCTGCAATAAACAAGTTACCAAACTACATTACCTTAACAAGGGCACTGATCTATGACGAACATAGAATATACAAAGTTCATGAAAACTGGATAAAAATTAAGAAAACTGATATAAAACATAAACAATTACTACAACACAAACAGGATTTTTGGGGGAAATAGAGATATAGAAGAGAATACTGTGGCTACCTGCCCAGCAATGTAACCGTTTAGAATTATGGGAAGTCCTCGAATCATAGATTCTGCAATAGTTCCTGGTCCAGCCTGCAAAATACCAATGTCAAACAGGTGATAACGTCCTCTCTCTCTCTTTGCTGTTGTTGTTGTTGGGTTTTTTTTTTTTTTTTAATAATATTAAACTTGACACGGAAAAAGGTTGGAACCAGAAATTTGCATTACTGCCAAGAGCCATGTACCTTGGTAATGATGCAATCGCAAGCCTCCATGCACTCTTCCATTTTAGTGACGAATCCCTTCACCTAAAAATGCAAAGAACTTTTTCTGTAAATCATGGAAATACATACTAGGGTTCTGTTTTGATCTTGGACGTTAGTAAGGAATATGGAAACACTATTCCATTTTAGTGATGAACCCCTTCACCTAAAAATGCAAAGAACTTCTTTAAGTCATGGAAATACGTACCAAGGTTCTGTTTGGATCTTGGACGTTAGTAAGAAATATGGAAAGAGAATAAATTGGTAAAAAATGATTTCCACACCTTAACTTTTCTACAACGACCACAGCAAACGAACCCTTATTTCAAATAAACTTGGGATTCAATATATCCTTCATTCAGATACTCTATTCATAGTTATTTGTTTTTTACCCTGAATGTTCTATCAACATCTTCTTCTATGAACTCGAAACTCTTGAATACTTCACTTTCATTTCTTGTTAGACTCATCATTCCCTACCAACATATGATGTGGAAAAATGATATACAAACAGGGATTAAATGTCAGGCCTCCCACCAATAGGGGGCCTCCCTGTTTGGAACCCGGGATTTAATCCCGGGTTCTCTAGCACGGCTGTAAAACCCGGGTTCTCTCGCACGGCTGTATGATGTGTAGTTAAGTTCTCAGAAGGAATTACCACATAATCCTCTCACAACGAACTATCTACCTTCCAAGTAAGGATGAAATTTATTTGACTAAACTTCTGCTCATTCTAAAAGTTAAAAAATGTGATTCTCTCTTTTAATAGCAAGTTTTCACTAGTACCAAATCATAAGCCAACTGAAATTCAGTAGTAGTATTACCTGACCCCTAAACTCAAAATTTTCAGGCACTCTTTGATATAGATCATATCTTGACTAGGCATTGCCAGAATCAACGCCCAACCATTGTCGATGGGCCGAAATCTTCACAGAGAGAGAGAGAGGTTGCAATTTCTGAACGTTCATCTGTATATTTCCCCTTTTTGCCATATATATATATATACATGTGTAGATTTCCTCCTTACATGGAAACTATATGATTGGCAATCCCCAAGAATCGGCTATAATTGACAGAAATATAATTTCCTTAATTATCTATGTTAACAGTCTAATTAATATAATCATATTCCATTTAACTTCTACAACCTCATTTTTTATTGGTTCAAAGATTATTCGCCCATTCCTATTCTTTTCGCTAGCTATGTATCAAAAGTTTATATAGAGTGTTGGCTAATTCTTTCGTGTTGTCTCCCAATAAATTGACCTATTGCATTTGTGTGCAAACTATATTGACTTTCCTAGTATGCATCATATCTACTAGTTCTAAGAATTTCCCCATATGTATCTAATACCAATATTAATCCTAGACTAAGGGCCCATTTGACATGTCTTTTGCTTCCTGTAGAAGAGCTTTTGGAGAAAGCTACCTTTATTTTTATTTGAAAATTAATTTCTTTTAAAAAGCTACTTATTCAAGAAGCACTTTTAGAGGAAGTCAGCTCTTCTTACTAGAAGAGCACTTCGCCAAATTAGTCAAACGAATTCAAAAGCAGCTTTCGGATTTCAAAAACTCTTTTTAACTTTTCAAAAGTCATCCCAAAGGGCCCTAAGTTCTCTTACCAACCTTCACCCTTTAGAATAAAAATAAAATCCAGAAGTATCTCCAATATACATGAGTATCATACAAAACAAAATATTTAATTTAAGGGAATAAAAGAAAGAACGCAAAAAAACTTAAGCAAGCAAGAAGATGAATCTTCTAAGCAATATGAAATGATAGTGGCACAACAAAGAATTTGGATGTTATGGGAGATATTCAACTTGCACTGTTACTATTTACGATGTCATATTGCATAAGATGCTTCAATTTAAATATCTTTAGAAACAGGAGTGAATGTCATAGCCTCTTTACGCAACGTAATATGATAGATGAGTTATTATAAGGCCAATTGTAGGAAATTCTTAGGAGTTGTTACCTCGACAGGAACCTTCCACTCCATTGACTGTAATCTGTTGGCAAGCTTTTCATTGCGGCCACAGATCACAAGAACCTGACCTATTGGTTCCCCATGAGTCTCGTCATATAATGCATCGCCAAGTGCTCGGGCAGTATCCTCGATGGGACCCATTCCTTCCCCACCTCCCATTAGCAAAACAGCACGGAGGTCCTTGTCCATTCCAAGCTCCTCCCGAAGTTTATCCTATAAATTCAACAAAAAATATTCTGATATTAGTTTTCTAATGCTCAAACACCGCATAAATGGCTTGCAAGTCATTGGTGATTGTGCAGACAATGTTACAATGTCCAGTCATATTCCAGCGCCACAAAATGCTAGAAAACTCTTGTTTCCTTCCAAACAATAATCCATACCCACAGAAGTAAATGAGAAGCTTGCACCACTAAAGTTTACAAGCAAATAACATAAAATTCTGAAGCCAGGTTATCACCAACTGCAGCCTAAAATTTAGAAAAAAGAACTGAGAAGAAATGGCAAAACAAGATTAAAGGAAGAATGGAGGAGGTGCAGGAACATGTTTCATAACAGACGGGTAAACCAATATTCAAGCAGTTTTTGAACGACACGGCCAAAATTATACAGGGCAATCAACTTTGTGTGGTTTCACTAGAACCAAGATCAGAAATAGGAAGCACCAAATCCCTGCCCAAGTTTACTCGAAAACCAATGTACCATTGATAGCACTGACAAAAATGTTACAAGCAAATTAACCTTAAACTTTAGAACAGTAACTCAAAGCATTTCTCGTTTCATTTCCTCTTTCCTCCAACTAAAAAATGACACATTTAATGATTTTCTTTCAAATGTCTTGACAATTTTCAACAGGACTGTGTTGCAATGCATGTACCTGGAAATGCCCATGATGATTTGAATGACTGTTTTAATACACGAATTTGGGCATCGTGTGAAAAATAACATCTTAAACCATGCACCTCCAAACATAATGGCGATTATCTTTAACTTATTAGTAGACAACCTTTGGTGTTGTAACTTAAATGATCAAAGTTATAGTAGACAGGAAATTTAACTCACGAGCTTATAATGAACCAACTTTGCTGTTATCATCCATTAAATCTCAGAATGACTCAAAATTGTTCTAGTTTTCTGGTGAAGGAATAAGGATTAAAATACAACATGAAGTTTTTAACCTCAGTATTGTATTAGCTGCAATTGTTAACAGCTAAAAACTGAAAAAGATACAAATTGTATATTACACTCCACTCATTTATAGTCAAAAATTAAAAGTTGACTTGTCAAACACCAAGTCAAATATGGACTTAAATGAAGTAAATTATTTTATTGGGACTTGAATTGACCAAATTATTTTGTTGGGGTTTATTTAACAATTTACAATAATTGAAGATTTAAGACGGCTACAAATTTAATTTTGGAATTTACTTTTCTGTTAGGGTCTGTTTGATTGCACAAATTTGTCATGGAACTAGGAAATTTTTTTCTATCTTTTTACTATTTATTTATTTGATTGCACAAATTTTCTAGGGCAAATTTTCTAAATTTTTCAAGGTACAAGTTGTTGATGCACAAAAGCTGAAAAATATTTTCCAACTTTTTGATCGATTTTTTTTTTTTAAGCAATTAGAACACATTTCAAAGTCAATGGTAAAAAAAATTATCCATTTAATTGACAATTTACATAAAAAAACAAAGCAAAACGAAAAATTATTCAAATCAAACACATTTACCTTTCAAACAAATTTCAGGCCAATCACTTTCCTGCCACAAATTTTATTTGCCATCTATTTTCCATCTTTCTATCAAACGAATCCTTAATGGAAGTTAAAAGGATTAAATGTTATATTAAATGAAAGATGAGGGACTTCCTTTGCAAAAATGGAGTTAGTGGAGTACAAATGTCAATTTAAAAACCATTTAACCCATTTTTTCTCATTTGGGGGAATGGATACACACAGCCAAGAGCAGGGCCGAAAACGGGGAGGAAGAAAAAGAAAAGAGGAGGACAAAAAGAAGAAGAGGAAGGTGAGCTAGGTCTTCAATTTCCTTCTCAATTTCTCGGGGTAAGTATAAGTTTTACTTATTGAAGAATGATATTAAATTTTAAGATTCATGGAAATTTCTTAAATTCGAGATTTAAGAAGAATTAAAGGTTATTGGTAGATATTTGAGGTATTAAACAAGAATATATGAAAGAAATTTATATTTGAAAATTTGTGTTGAAGACTTTGGAATTTTGAATGGGTTTGTGAGAAAAAGGCTCACTCGTTGATTTTCTTGTTAATATATGGTGTTAAACACTTAAAGTAAGGATTTGAGATTGGAATTTTTCATTACTTTAAGCAATTTTCGAGCTATTGTATACAGGTGCTATTTTGAAATTCTATCCAGAAAGTGCTGTTTTTGTCAAAGACTTTGGAGACAATTTTCCACACAGAAATTAGCGCCAAATTTCAATATTCTGAAAATATAAGGCTGTTTTTGGTAGTCTTTTGATTTTCCTGGATTTTTAGTATGGAAACTAAATTAAATGTTAAATATTGGGAATTAGGTGTTAAAATAATTTTTATAAAGGAATATATGTTGTTAGTGATCCTAATTGGGATTATGAGATTGTAAATAAAATATATTATGTTCCTATTAGCATATTATTATTTCTAGTGGTAGGAAAAATATTTAAGACATCATATTGAAAAGAGATGGTTTATTAGGATGAGTACGAGATATCAGACTTGGTATTTGAATGTGAAGAGGTGACGAGAAGATTGAAATTGCGACCGATCTACAGCTTTGTGAGTGGAAAAACTTATATATTTTCAAATATTGATAAAGTACTTATATTATTATATTACATGCGATCATGTGAATTATTTATTTTATTACATGATTAATATGAAAATGATCTTTCACTATGGTATATATGGAATTTAAAGATTGGATATGGATTATTTGTGAATTGGAATGTGAGACACATGTGATATTAAGATCGACCAGAAAAGTACCCATAATTATATATTTCTTCTAGTTCACTGAGGGGCTTTGGTCGTGTTCTATACTACACTGAGGGGTCTTGGACCATGGATGAAAGGATCTTGAACATATACGTATAATTCACTGAGGGATCTTGGCCGTGTTCTAGAATTGATTATCAGAGGCCTTTGAGACCAGCTTTCGTTCGGAGGGGCCTAAAGGCTCGTGGCGAAAGTGCTTAGCCCGAGGGGCAGATTATAGATTTTAATCAAAGGGTACATTTCTGGTGGATTTCTAGTACAGTTGATGTGATGAGATGATATAAATATCAGCTGATGATTATTTCGTGATTATGAGATGATATTTACAGAATTATGAGAATGTCTTACTTTTTGGATATAATTGTACAATGCTATTCTGTGAATTATTAAATGATATGGACTTGATTTTGATAAGTATGTATAAAAGAGAAGGTATTAACTATTTTTAAAATTTCTACTCACTGAATTCTCAACTCATATTTTTCCACAATTTTTCTTACAGGTGACATTGGTTCTTGATAGCTTGAGGAGTCTGATGATTTTTAAGTAGCCACACGACATATTGAGTTGTATGATTAATTTTTGTATAGCACGACATAATTATTTTGGACCCATAGTATTATATTTTTTATAAGCATTTTATTTTGGCACGTGTTATAGTAACTCATATTCAACCTTGATGATAGATCTGGCATCTAGTCGACATATATCATCGACGCAAGTCACGTTTCAGGTCCACTGGGCTGATTCGGGACGGGTCGTGTCATTGTATGCCTTGCGGAAAGGGAAAAAAATGGGAAAGAACACAACCTTAGGGCAAACAGGCTTCACAAACGAAGGCCGGACAGGAAGGCCATAGACCTTGATTTGAGAAGGCTCAAGACCAGCTCTTGATGCTCGTTCGGAAACCTCCGCTGATGGGCAATAGCATCTAGTTACCAGCTTGTGAAACCTACTCATGAGATGGCATAATAAATCAAACCAACATTAAGAATACCATAAGAGGGGGGAAAAATGGCAGCTGAGCATACCATGTAGGATGACATGTGCACAAGTCTGTTACAACAGTGGTGAAAACAATCTTCTTCGAGAGGCCCTTCGCACTCAAGATATGCAGCGGAACATGTTGCATCAAAGGATGCACACTAATAATAATGTCTGGCTGGTATTTCATCAATCCTTTAGCAACCTCTCTAAGGATTTAAAGTGTGTAAAATAAGGTGAGAACTAGTAAATCAGATTAATAAGATATCTTTAGCAGAATATGTTAAACTCGATTAACAAGGAGAAGGGAAGAGGAAAGCAGAAGAGCACCATCATTAATTTGCATATCTTTCCGTAATGTTGTCAAATCCATGAGTGATGACTTTGAGTTCAGGACTAAATACATGAGATCATTTCTAAAGAGTAATAATAGAGGCTGCAAATAAATTTTAATATGTGGATATTGGCCATAGCTCAACACTGAAGTGGATGATATTGTCACAGTTCAAGCTCTTGCCAAATGCAGTCCCATGTGCCAAAATTTGGGTATAAAAGTATGTTTTATTATTCAATTGCAACAAATGCAGTAGAATAAAAGTGTATAATCAAGTATAAACAATATGAAACGGATTATGCTACTTGTACAACTTTTTTGTACAACTTTCTCTTACAACCACTCACATGGGGAGGGGTCCCACAGTGAATAAAAAAATCCACTGTGAGTGGTTGTAAGAGAAAATTGTAAGATAAAGTTGTACAAGTAGCATAACCCTTGTTTATAAGCATAACAGAACAAATAGCCTAAGTAAGCCAGGTGATTTTCAGTACTAAAAAATTATACTCTTATAGACTTCACAAGTAAATAGTTTCTAATAGTAACCATCATAGAAAAAGTAGTCTCTTACATCCACATGTTAGTCACAGGAATTTATAAAGAATTAAGATAGAACCTTACCGACCAATCAAAGTTGATGTTGCAGCAAAACAGGATTGGTGAATTACACGTGGAGCAGAAGCATAATATGCCATTCTCCACAGTGAACCATGTTTTATAAGAAAGCTATAACTCTTTGGCAGTTGATTAAAAGGCCATGGAGTATGATCTGTCCATAAATCAGTAATAAATACCTGCAACAGAGAACATAACACAATCAAGAAGCAAATTCGATGAAATTAACTAAGTGGCATTATTCAATTTTTCTATCAAAGGCTTTTCACATACATAATTTCATATTGAAATAGCTGTTATAATATGAGTTGAACTATCCCGTCTAAAAACTTAGGAGACAAATTTATTTAATTTAAACTTTGTATTCAACAGCATACCTTATGCTTGTACTGTGCCACAGCCTAAGAATACCCACTAAACTCTTATTTTTCATATCAAACATACACAGAATAAATGAACAAAAAAAGTCAATCAAATCCATCAAAGACTGACCTGATAATTATCTCCATACTCTTCATTAAAAGCAGCCTTGATGGCTTCAGCAGACGCTCTGTGACCCCCACCAGTGTCACTCATCAAAATCAAAACTTTTTTCGGAGTTTCAGAGTCAACAACATTCATAGGCACTCCGTCTGATTCCTCCAAAACACCATTTCCATCATCTCTAGACCCGTTATTCTCAACTGAATTAACACGAACCGAGGCAAAATTAAGTGGGAATTTCTCACAGTGGAATTTAATAGCTTTATTGTATTGATTCAAGGCTCTTCTAATACTAAAGGAAGCACCTTTGGTGCTTAAACTCAATGAAGCCACAGCCTTTGGCCTCTTCTTGGTATTAGAATACACGTTCCAGCTGGCAGCTGTAGTTAGTAGTTAGATTAGTTTGTTAGTTAGTTGATTAGTTAGATAGTTTGTTAGTTGGTTAGTCATTTTCTCTATAAATAAACCCCTTGTATGCATTGTTAATTCATTGGATTCTATTCTGTTGGGATTGTGCCCCAAATTTAGAGTTAGGATTCTTGAAAAACGTGTTTGACTTGGATTTGGTAGTAAATCAAGTTGGTCACAGCAAATAAGGCAAGAAATCTTGAGGCTATGACAGTTTCCTTTGTTTTCACGATTTCTTCCTATTTTCCACTGTTAACATTATTTTTTAGGGCTTGTACGTGCACTATAAATAATGACCTTCTCATTCATTATAGGTTAAGCTTTTATTGCTAAAGTTTCATGTATTCTATCCATATTTTGTCAATAAAACATCGATTCCTCTGCTAGTCTTTCTTCTTTTACTTTAATCTTGTTTGGTATTATTGTGATCTTTGTTATTTCTTTTCGTCATTAATCTCAATTCTCGCATTTGGTGTGATTTTCCCAACATATTCCAATCTTCAATATGAAATCATCATGTTGAATATTCATTTTCTTCTTTCCTGCAGTATAGCAGGTTTCTATTTTGCTTGAATTCACGTTTTTAATACTTGGCATCAAAATACAAGGAGTTAGATAAGAATACCGAGTGCCCATCAGGATTAAGCTTAGAATAATGGACTAGAAAAGAGCCCAACTGGGATACCAGGCCAAAAGGGATTTGTGGGTTCTTGAGTCACAGTTGAAAGCTGCATCTTTAGGGCCGTTAGTGTATGGGTTTAAGAAATGGGTTTTCTTTATATAACAATAAAAATTGATTCTTGGAGGGAACCAAGACATCAACTGTTGAAACAAACAATTAATTTATTTACCTCCATGACCGTCATAACCACCAAAAAATGAAGTGGAAGCATCCAAATCAGGAATTGCCGCATGCTAAGGGGAAAAAAGAAATAGTCACTAACTATTTAAGTGCTAAGTCCACGAGACAAAATCATAATCAAACCATATTTAAAAATAGTAATCAATGGCAACAACTTAAAACAGTGACAGAAAACAAACTTAATGTGGTACAAGTGCATGATGTCTAATAGAAATCTTAACTACTTACAGCATCTTCCATTGTCGAACGCCATCCTTGCATTGATGATGAGCCATATCTAAGCCTGCTATTCTCACCATCTTCGGAAAACTTCTCTGTTTTAGAGGTACTGAGATTTATGCCCATCTTTTTTAACTGCTATTAACCCAACATAAATTGAAATCAAGATCTTCAGCCAAAAAAATCAAAAGATGGAAAATTAGGGAAAATCAATAACACCAAGTATAAATTTCTAATATAAAACAAAAATACCCATAACTGTTAAAAAACAGAGATAGGGAAGAAAAAGAAAATTCAAAGCCATAACCCACAAAAATCTATAAAACGCCATTTCGAAATCATTGTGCATTTTTTGTATTTTTCAGTTTCAATTCCTAAAAACATGTTTTGCAATATTATCATGCAATGGCTAATATCAAACAAAAATCGATCTTGAAGATTAAACCAACTGCAAGAAACCAATTTTAACCTACAATCAAGATAGAAGATCAAGAAAGGCAGCAAAAAATAATCACACACATGAAATCGCTTGCACATATACTATTTCGCTTTATAGTTTATGGTATCTAAAGTTTACAAGAAACACATTTACCAAAAAGGTTTTCTGAGTTGCGCTACAAAAAGGGCAATGCGGAGTCTAGGAAAGAATTTGCACAGTTGATGAGGTATAAGCACAGCATAGGGAGTTTTTTTGACCAGCGGTCCCTTCCAAAACTTCGGCGGGTGTCTGTATCCATACAGTTAGGAACCTTCCAATTTCTCCCTCTCTCTCTTTGTCTCTCTCTCTTTTCAAAAGAACGAATGGTCCGTTTGATTTTTTTGGATTTTTTGAAAAATGAATGGAAAGAAAATAAATGGTAGGGAATTGAATTGAATAAATTTATTTTAGAGAGAATTGTAATTAATGGTATTTGATATGTATAATTTTCCACCTAATCCGTTTGACTTTATTTTTCATGCAAATTGTTACCTTTTGGGATAAAATTTTTCACAATCTGTATTAAAATTTGTTTGGATTGCAAAAAATTAAAAAAAATAATTTTTGAATTTTTTTTGTATTCGTTTGACTTTATTTTTCATGCAAATTATCAATTAAATGGATAAATTTTTTTACTATTGGATTTAGAATATGTTTCCATTGCCAAAAAAAAAAAAAAAGATGGAAAACATTTTCCCACCATATCCATAGGAAAATAAAAGATGAAAAATGTGCTTTAAATTATTGTACCTAGAAAAGTGGTGAAAAAAAATTTCATGGAAAAGTTATGCAATCAAACACCAAATTTAAGGGTGAAAAAGGAAAATATTTTCATTTTTCACCCAATTCCACCCCAATCAAACGGGGCCTAAAATTTAAGTTAGGGACTAATTAAAACGTTTTGAAGATGAATAACCAATTTGAATATTTAATATTGAGTTATGCTACATTTACATTATAGTGTTTATAAGAATGTCCATAATATACACGTGACATAACATCATTGGAGGGTTGAAAAATAGCTTTGTCAACCCTCCAATGATGTTATGACATATGTACATTATGAACACCCTAATGTACATGTAGCATTACTGTTTAATATTTAAACAAGATGCATGTTAAAGTGAGATCACATGGAATTTTGTAAAAATTAAAATGTATTTTTCTAACACAAAATATTTGTAAAATTAAAATGTATTTTTTAACACGAAATGAAATGTATTTTTGGAACCCGAAATAATTGTGAAATGAAAATGTATTTTATAATTACTGCAAATAAAACACAATTTGAGTCAAATTTTAAACATATATTGTTTGAACTAAACACTCTTTCCTACAAGCTTTGTAAAAATATTGGATGGGGACTGCACGATGTAAAAATGAGATTTTTAAGTGTAAAATTGTTTTTATCAAATTTAAACTCCAGTTTCAATAATTTCCATCCAAAAGAATGAAGTAAGGTGGATATATTAAATGTTAAAAAAATTGAAGACTCGAACTCATACGTCAAGAGTAACATTTGTTCTTATGTTCATTTATCGAGAGTAGCATGTTTGGATAACTATTTTTTTTTTTTTTTTTTTTTTTGTCTTTTCAATTTATAGTAAAATGAAAAACACTATAAAGTAAGAGTTATTTGTTCATAAAATAAGTAACTTACTTATTTTCAAATTTCATTAACAAAAAATATTGTAAATTACTTTTTTACTTATAAGTAAATTTATTAAGTGAACTTTTAAGCTTGGTGAAACATTGAACAAAACACAGAGAATTAAATTATTTTGTCAGATGAAATCCGACCACTTGGATGACAAATATCTCACATGTGATGAGACCTGTGCGGATAAAATATGCAAAAAAAAACAAGTGGAACTCCCCTCTGTTGTGAGGGACGTTTAGGAAGGGTGTCAACATCCTCCCTCTTATCAAATCAGGGTTCAAACAAAGAGGTAGGGCCGTCACATTGACGGTGCCAGATAGGACAACTGATCATATAATTTCTGTACGATATCCAAAAGATGCCAACCACGTGAAAAAGTTTGTACGGTATCCAAAAGATGCCAACCACATACTCCTTTTCTTAATTAGATATATTCTAGATTATTTTAATGAAGTTTCAATAAGAAAGATCTCATACAATTATTAGCAAATAGTATTAACCATTAGATTCCCTTGCTTTTTGAGCCCCATTAATTAATTTTGATTATAATATGAAAATAATATATTTTTTTAAAAAAAAATGGGAAATTGTAAAAAAAATGAAAAAATTTCGATTTACTTGTAATATTATTTTATTAAAAATTGTGATTGAAAATATGAGAGAGAAAAATTTAATTTAATTTAGTTTGAATGAGGTTGAGTCCCTTTCATAGACCTACTTTAATTGTGTGGTCAAACGTGGTGTCCCTTTGATGGGTTATACTATGGTGCTAGCCCCTTTGACAGAGGGGCTGATCGAACCCTCCCAATAAGGGGGTGGGGCCAATTACTAAATACTCGAAAATTTCGGATATGGTTCGATTCTCGTTAAAATTGAATCGAATTGGATCGTGCCCAACCCTACCCGCAATGATGGATTTTAAAATATTTGATATCAAATTTTTTCCTTCAAGATTCTTTCCCTCAGACCAAATCTTTTTGCATAAACTTAATGTTTCTTCCATTAATTTAAAATATGAATGTCCAAAAAGGTAGAAAAATGATTAAGCCCTTGTTTGTTCCCCATTTTGTACAAAAATGAATTCTTCATTTCACATCAACTAGGGACCCACACATTTGTATATTAATTTATGCACAATAAAGTTATGCAAACTTTACCAATTTAACCCTGTTGTCATTTGGTAAATACGGCTACTTTTTTTTCAAATTCACATGTTCTTGTTGAAGCCATAAGTGTTGACTATTACACACAATTTTGGGGCCCCACCATTCTCAAAAAAAACATTGTCTTCACTTGTGGACAAAACCCACGTTAAGGCACGGTAAAAACATCCCAAAAAATGCGAACCCAAATTACGTTCAAATTTCTCCTTGTCCCCGGACCACGCACATTTGCGTACGATACAATACGTCGCGCTCTAATTCATTAGAATTAGCGCGCGAAACAAACAAAATTGTACCAGACGGAACCACCGTGTTAAAAAAATTGAAAAACTCTTACAAAAATAATGTCGTCGACACTTGTAACAACACAGAACCGAAGTATGTTCCTTCCGTGACCGTGAACTTATTCGTGCACAATTACACCACGTCGACTACAAAAGACATGTAACAGTATTTAATAATTATTAAACCATGCATACGTTAACATTACTACACAATTACAGAAAATACGAAACACAAGGAATTCCAGAAAAAAACAACAGTCGGCACACGTACTTCCTATTACAAAGACAATAACTGTCCCACCAAACCAATTCTTCACGGTTGCTGTGCTAGGTAATCTCGAAATCTATCCCACTCACTTCGTTGTACTTCCGGTGCATTCAGTTCGGCTTACATCTCATCCATTGCGTTCGGTAGCTCCACCTCTGCTACATCTGCATCCTCCTCCGCTCTCGTGAAGGCTTCGTCCACCACTCCTGATCGTCGCAAAAAATTATGTATCCCCATCGTTGCTACAACAACGGCTACCTGTGTCGGGAATGAATAGCTTGGCATGCGGTCCAATATTTGCCATCTCTCTTTCAACACACCGAAGGCGCGTTCCACGACGTTCCTGCATGATGAGTGTCGAAAGTTGAAATTTTCCCGAGCATTACGAAATGCACGACGACGTCCCGTTCGTTCGTCGTGAAACTGTTGAAAATGATACAGTATATTCGAGCCTTTGTATGGAGCCATATACCTAGGGCGATGAGCAAATCCAGAGTCCACCAAATAGTACTTTCCCGGGCCAGGCAAGGGAAAATGTATATCAGGACTGTGGATAGCACGTGCAAGTAGTCGCGCATCGTGTGAAGGGCCGTGCGTCCCCGCCAACACGAACGTGAAACACAGATTGAAATCAACTGCTGCCAAGACGTTTTGGGTAGGTACTCCTTTTCGGCCTATGAAATTTACACGCTCGTGCCGTGGCAGCACTGCTTTCACATGCGTCCCGTCAATCGCCCCAATGCAATCGCCAAACAGTGCATGCTTGCTCATATCCGGCCTGTGGGGCTCTACCCCGTCGTTGTAGTTTGGGCTCAGCCGAATCATGCACCTGGATAACGCGACAACAGCACGTAACACCTCTTTCATGTAGTGACAGACGGTCTGTAGTGAATGATTGAATATCGTGGTCACTTGACGGTAACCCTTCCCGTGCGCTAGAACGCACAGGAACATGCCAACTTGCTCGTATATGTCGACATGCTGGTTGCTGCATAGACCGTGCTCGTCTCGCAAAACATGAGCAAAATGTCGCAGCATCCCGAGATACATGCGAAATTCTTGATAGCACATCTGCCCATTATCACCCATTGCCTCAAGCATGAACATATGACCGTTTCTATTGAATGGGAAACGTTTGATACGTCGCCGCTGCCTGCGATAGTACTCGGATGCATCTCGTTCTGCGATTCGACAGTACGTTACCCAAGCATCCACATCAGTCGCCAAACAGTTCAGGAACTCATCGTCATCAGAATCGTCCTCCACGTCGGAGCCTGGTAGTAGCTCGCAGTTGAAGTTATGCTCGTCCATACCTCGTCTGCACACAGTACAACGTAAATTTTTCACACTACTACGGCTAGGCGTTACAGAATTAAAGGATTTTTTGTTAAAAACAATACTGACTGCACTAGTTTCTTTGTCAGTTCGCCCTCGTTACATGCTATTTATAGAGCTTGTGCGGTTGATCCCGTAATTAATGCACTCAAATTATTTTCACTAACTTGGCGACTGCAAAGTGCACCAGGATTCCCGCAATAATTGTGCATCACGCCAGAGAGTGATATGACATGGATCAGGAAAAAATTAGGAACCTCATTATTAGCCTTCACTATACAGTTGGTGTTAAAGTCTAAAGGTCCTGACACAAATCTGAATCTGACTCTGCTTTCACATTTATACACTATTTCATAAATCATTTCTTTATCGCTGTGTACACGCACATAAAGTAATCAGTAACTGTTTTCACCCACGACACAGACTGTGGAAAGTCCTATGGACATGCACATAGAAACGTGACTACACAATTAACTAGCTGCTTCAGTAACGTACCTACGTAATCGATGATTTTCAGGTTTTGACCCCGTTTGATTCCCATTGTGTCACCATACAATATAAAAGTATTACTGTTATCCATAACATCCAGCCACCATCAATAGAAAATACATGATGAGTACGAGACCCATAACGGTTATATTTTTCATTATCAGTTTCTTCAATTACTCACATAGATAGTAGCGTCGGAGCCTGTATGTTTATTATTATTATTTTTTTATAGTGTTATGTTTGTTGTAATTTGTTACACCTACTACAGTTGGAAAAAAACCATCCAATTGTTAAACATAATACAACTGTAGTTAAAAAGTACAGACCGAGTATAATACGAAATGAAAGAGTACTACATGGGCTGATAACGATAGTACATTTAAATAAACGTTTTCACGAATAAGGAAACTAAAATTTTTTGTCGCGCTCAGAATAATACCACTGAAGCCAATTCATTTTCTCATTTGCGTCTTTCATGACGCGGAGCATGTCTCGATACCGTTTTTGTGCGAAAACGGTGCACGCGAAAAAGTAGAGTGGCGTATTACGCTCCAGGCGGCCTGTCGCCAGCAAATCTTCCACACATTCTGCACAACCATTGTCATTTGCAGTCATCATGGTATTCATCCTTGCCGCTACCTCCTCCGCCGCACTTGTGGCCCGGTCTACCGAGAATGAAAGCTCGCGGGCAGTTAATTTTTTCTTCTTGCCCCGACGTGGACCACTGGAGGACTTTCTTTTGCTACCACGTGAGCTGCCGGAAGCCTGCATTCCCTAACTACCACCCACTTCTTCTGCTTCATCACTTGAACCACTGCTTTCAACTTCAACTGGGATTGAATCACGGTGGTCTTCGAGCGCACTATCCTCGAACAAACCAAAGCCTGTTCTGCACAACTTTGTTGGCGTCATAACGTACTTATCCCCATCAAAACTGTCGCCAAAGAGCTGACGGTATTTGATGTATATTTCGCAAACGTCCTTGTCCTTGAAGTCCTTGTACTCCTTGTTCTCCTGCGACGAGGGGATCGAAATGCGTAACGCAGTGAAAGCGAGGCATATGTGTAATTAAAAAAGGTTACATATGTAAAAGCTGGAGTGGAAAACGTCACCTTCAACTTCCGACTCCACCATTCCTCTGATGCAACGATGCGTCCGGTGGAGGGGTTGTACTCAATACCGCTGCAGTTTAACAGCTCAGAGAAACGCCTCCAGGTTCGCCGCATTGTGTCCCAGTGGTTGCGAAGCTGTTGCTTCTGCCAGTTGTGACCTGTGAGTGAGTTGAACAGAGCTGAAACACGTTCCCAGCCATGTTTGGTTAAGCACCGGCCATTGCGAAGGCCCTCGAAAATAGCGGTGTCACAGGCCACAATAAAAGCTCGCGTATCTTCGAGGCTCCAGCGAGCGTAAGATTTTGTCCCTGAGCCTTGTCCCCTTTCAGGAACAGCATTATAGTCGGCCATCTGAAATAATTCGGCTGCAAAAAAACAAGCAAACATTGTAGACCAGTTGGAAAAGATTATCAAACCCAATAAACAAAACCAAATAAAAAAACAATGTAGCCCACCATGAATTATTTGCTAACTAGTAGTAAAGAAACCGAAACAGAAATAGAAGCGCAGAACAGTTGGAAAAGATTATCAAACAATCAGAGAAAATCCAGAAACGCAAGATAACAAATAGGAAAAACTCTCGTGATTTAGAAGTTTTCTTCTTACAATTATGTGTTGTAAGGGTTATATGCAGGAGTTCAACTACTATATTGTTTTGTGTCAATGAGCAATGTATTGGCTGGTGATTACTAACATTACTTTTTTGTTTGATGAGATTCAAGAAGTCTACACTGGAGGTCCTCTTAACCGATTATGCAAGTCAAAGGGGTACAATTACAGAGATTGTTATTCTGTTGTTTTTAATAAGTATAGAATAAAGTAGATTTAGAAGTGTTAAGTAAGCCAGATTCTGTAGGGAAGATAAGTAACTGTTGTCATCTGTAAGCTTGCCAGACTTGATATAATGATGAGTTATCTTGTCTCTGGCCAATATATCCTATATTGGCCAGCAGTACGTTTCCCATGGAAGTTCGTACATTCCAGTATGTTTCTACCTTTGTGATTGTTATTACATGTCTTAGTGGTTGTACAAATTAGGAAACAATGCTAGAATAGGATGTATGCAATTATGAAGAAGCTACTACCACAAAAAACACGTATTTAGGTTATACATGTTTCAGTAATCATTGTCTAGAGAAATAATGTTGAATGATTGATATTTACCACATCGAGTAACTGATGGAAATTGTAACATGCACATAGGCATTTCGTTATCTAAGTGTGCAACTGCAACACTTAGATAAAAAAAAATGGGTATTTGTCAAGAAATACGAGTTCACAAACCATAGAATTTCATATTGATTTCTTGTGGCAAATGGTACAAAACCAAAATAGGCAGCGCCATGGTTAACACTTGGATGTTAGTAGCACATCTACTAAGGAAGCTAACAACAATTTAAGGCATGAACTAAGCTATTTGCTAACTTTTTGTACTTAAAAAAGTGGCATATTCTTATGTCGAAACTCTGTCAATTTGCGATTTATTATGAATTAAAGGCTTTAAAAATGTTTCAAACAACAGGATTAGAAATCTGTTTTGCTCGATAAACTTCTTCATCTAATTTTATAGCAAGTTCTGTGGAGCCAATTCAATGTATACTTTCGTCATGCTTTGAAGTTCCATCTAACATGGCTTATGAAATTATATTTGCCGTTAAACGATAGAAGTATCCATCAGACTACTGTGATGTTGGGGGCTTGAGGCGAACTTCATAAAATAGGGCCCCAAAAGTTCTAGTATGCATGCAAAATGCATTTTAAACAAAAAAAATAGGGTTCAAACAAACTCATACTAACAATTATTATTATTATAATCAAATAACAATGCAAACAATGTTCCAAATGATCTTGAAATAAAAAATTTAACAACCACCACAACCACAACAACCAATTAATTGTTGAAGATAAATTTAATAGCAACCATGTTTTCAATTGGGCACTTGTAATTGTAAATTATGTCTAGCACCTTTAAATTGTACCACTACAATATCAAAAATTCCTGAAATTCCTACAATTGATGTTTAAATTTCTATCATGTATTCTACCATGGTTTTTGTCAAACTTACATGAGAAAATTCAAGTACTCTAAAACAATTTGTTCATTACATGGAAATTCAAGTTTGAAAACCTAATGAATCAATATGAGACAAAACGTAATTAATCAATCTGAGACATTGACTACGAAAATACAAGATATACGGCCATTCCCTTTTAATAATTCGAACTTAATTCTATTATATTACCTGAGTGGCTGACTAACAGACTAACAGGGACTGAGGAAGACTGGAACAGTTACGTTGCATGCACAGAATCTGAATCTGTATGCGAAGTTGCGAATCTGTTGAAGAAAGTAATTTGACATGATTATTACATAGTACGTGAATAATATTAGAAAAATAAAGATAAAGCTCAATCAATTGAATGATTGTATATTGTTGGGTTTCCGCATTTCGGATTTCTCGTGTTCTCTCTCGCACACACCGGCAACAACAAAGATGAGAGGGAGACGGGTATGAACTAGGAATGAGGTATGTAAAAAAAAAATTAAAATTGAGGCCCTTTTTTTATTTGGCCCTGAGGCATGGGCCTCATCTGCCTCTGCCCAAAACCGGCAAGCAGTAACAGTTAGCATGTTGGGGATTGCTGAGTCCCCAAAAAATGAAAAAATAAACCATTCGTAAGAATTACTGGTCAGTCCCCTCAACAAAGTCTAGTATGGCAATAGATGCATCAAGTCCCTTTATTAAGTACAGTCAAGCAACCAGGAAGAGAAATGTATAGGCCCAATGCAGTAAACCACAATTCAACAAATTACGGAAATTCCTCACTCTGCCTTCAAGATTCATACAAGCAGTACCAAGAAAATGAAAGATCCAGTGTGGTAATAAGTGTAGGAGCTTGAAAACCGACCAATCCAAAAATGCAAAAACAAAAACATTCTGTAATGTGAACCAATGACAGGGGAGGTGGTGATGGAATCAAATAACCAACAAAGGCAGGAATGAAATGCACAATTCAGAAAGCACAGACGTTGGTGGAATTGATAGGCTCCATAGATAGTGTAACAAAAACAAACGTTTGTGAAACACATTTCAACATAAAAGGTGAACTGAAATGTTCCCCATTTTCATAGTTGTGAATCACAGGGGCAGCCATCAAAGGAGCACTGAACAACCACTATAAATTCAACACAAAACACCTTAATGTCGTTGTAAGAGTCACTCGAAAGTTGTATGGTAGTTTCGTGAAAAAACAGAATGTAAAATGTGATGAGAACATGGCAGGAAAAAACAGGAACATGAAGAAATCATCAATGCAATCGTTCTCTGTCCACATGAAATCCACACAGCTCGTGCACAGATTTCATACATGAAAGAGTATGGAATCAAATTGGTATAAGGCTACAGAAGTAGGACGGGTCGAGACAGAGGCTTGCACTTACTGTTATGAGAAGTGAGGCTGCTGCGTGATTTCAGATGTGCGGGTTGAAGTGCGAATCCGGTGGGGGAGGTCGCGAGGAAGCTGGAAATGGGCAGAAGTTGTTGCAACAGCGGCAGATGAAAAAACCCGGCCTTGCTATGTCGCGACGGGAAAGGCATGCAGGGATACAAATATTTACCCAGACGGAGAAGCGATCGGCGAACTGGGTGCGCAGTGGTGGCGGTGAACTAGGTGAATGGTTGGCTAGAGTGCTGATAGGGTCCTTCTGGTGCCGGAGAAATTTGGGGATTCGTAGTTATCTAGAATTTTGGGAGGCGTTGAAAGGGAAAGTGAAGAAGGACAACGAAAGGGAAAGTGAAAGTGTAGAAAAATAAATGCCCACATGGGCTGTCAGCGTAGTAGGGGCCAACGGTCTAAAAATTGATTTTGGGGGTGGAAATAATGGGTAACAAACAAGCCCTAAGAAGGAAAAACCCTCATCAGAATTCAATTCTGGTCAATTCAGTGAGGGTTCCACTACTATGACAAGAAAAATTATGTTTGTGCAGAATTTCTCCTTACAGGAAAATTTCAAATACTCACATGGATGAGCTCCCATGTAAATATTTTATTGTTCAAAAAATATCCACTCACCCCCTATTATGTCTTATCTGTACAAATTCTGTACACCAAAACTCTCTCATGTGACAAGGGCTTGACATGCCCCTGTTTTGATTATCATTCTCCATTCAGTGAATAAAAACCATCTTCAATGACATGACTAGTTGAAAAGTTCGTTGGGACGCGTATCAAATTGACTCAAATTTCTCAATCATTTTTATTTTTTTAATAAACAGAAAACCCCTTAAGAAAAGTATAAAGTAAACCTTCATGTCAAGACAAAATGAACGGTGGACAATGAATGGTGGACCATCATTCTCGAGCGTGGACAAAATAGTGTCTATAGACACTATGCGTAAAACTTGATTTGGTCGTTAAAGATATCTTAAATAGACATATTCATCGTTTTCACGAAAGTCACACAATGAATTAATGGAAACTTGTACAGTTGCTATCCTAGAGAACTGGTTGTGCAATTATGTCTAAGGCCAACGACTTGCTACTCAAATAGTAAACTAGAACTAGCCCCTAGCCCCTATTTGTCTACCATTATTAAGAAAGAAAAATGAGTTTTTAAATAGTAAATTTTTGGAGAACGTGTTTTTAAGAAGTATGGAAATTTTTGGATTTATTTGAAAAATATTTTATTATGAGAATGTGTAATTGAAAATGAATTTGATAATAAAAAAAAAATGAGTTTCAAAATAATGGTAGACAAACAAGGACTTAGAGACCAAAAATGCATTTTCCTTATATCTTTTGTCCAACTATAAACTGGAAATTTATAGTACTAATTGTCTATCAACGGCCATCATCTTCCTCAATCCCTCAGCAAGCCTTGGTCTCTATAGTAAAACTCTGTAGCAACTAGCATATGACTACTTGAATTAATTTACAGAGACATATGAAGACCGGCTCCCATCACATAATGGTTCTCGACATTATGAGGCCACAATTTTAACAAAAAAAAAAGGTTCAAATCTTTCCATAAGTTTGCTAGACAAATTCTGCATATTACACACTGTAAAATGAAACATACACATGAAGTAGACTAATTTCAGCAACAGTTGAAGTGAACAAAAAGTGGATAAATGCCACTCGAGTGTGTTGTATTTCCATGGGGGAAGAAAACACGAGACACGAGCTTAGATGTGACTATTTAGGGATTGAAATACTGTCCAATCAAGAGACTGAATCTGCACTTCCGCCTTCTTGTGAAAATCCAACTAGAGATAGCTGCACGCTGTATGTATCAATGAGCCAATTTCTTCGAATGATGCAACATCTTGTGTTTGATCACTGGCAGTCATATGGAAGGTAAGCCTGAATCGAGTGATCATAGCTGCTCAAATGAAATCGTGTAACATTATAAGCAAAGTGATTGCCTTAGAATAATGTGTGCACTAAGCAGTAGTTTATGTTTGATGTTATGAATTCATGCATGTCGTGCTAGTGTGCGTGCATTTGTATACGAGTGTGAGAGCAAGAGAGAGAGAGAGAGAGACACTAATGCACTCAAATCTGCAAGACCGTCAATAAAATTGTAAAGATCCGATATATCATGAGAGAGGTTTCTGATGGCTGGATTTATCTTCTTGAGTTTCCTTTCATATAATCCACAAATTTCCTGCAGAGAAAAGGTAATAATCATGAGCAGTGTGAAACATAATAGTGTAAATATGGGGGCTGATGCCTGCCAAGTGTCGAAAGGTCAAGGAAGTTGGTGACCTGATGACAGGGGTAGGATTATGAAAAACATAATTATGATATGCACCTCAATCCTTTTCCCAAGTAGTACTCTAATGGATGCATTGTATTAGACAAGACTAAGCAGTATATGGAAAATATATTAGTTGCCTTCTTTCTTTTCTCAATGGTATAGTCCTATTTGCACCCTCCTTACCAAACAATGCATAATGCCATAAAACTCCGTGTACAGTATTACAGAGGATATCAAAAAAGATTTTTTTTTTTTTCAAGGATAGACCAGTTATAATAGAAGTTGTTTTGACACTAGAAAAGGTTGGAAAAGATAAATTTTAGTAAGGCCCTGTTTGATAGCAAGAATTTTTCATGGAAGATGGAATTTTTTTTTCCATTTTTCACATTTTGGCTTGTTTGATTTCACAAATTTTCTAGGGAATTGTTTTTCCACTTTTGCTTATGTGACTATCTTTTCTTGGTTTTTAAGGAAAATCAATTCCCACCATTTTGGTGATTTTTCGTTTTTTTTTTTTTTTTTTTTTTTGGCAATCCAAGCAAATTTTATCCCCAATTGTAAAAAAAAATATGTCCCTTTAATTGACAATTTTTATAAAAAAAATCAAACGAACACCAAATTTTTTTTTTTTTTTTTTTTTTTTTTTTTTTTGCAATCCAAACAAATGTTATCCCCAGTTGTAAGAAATTCTATCTCTTTAATTGACAATTTTCATAAAAAAAAAGTCAAACGAACACCATAAAATAGAAAATTTCAACATTTTTCAGATGAAAAATTATACCAATCAAACACAATTAATTAACAATTCTCAGTCAATCAAATTCTAGTCAATTCAATTTTCTACAATTCGTTTTCTTTTCACTCAAATTTCATCTTGCAATCAAACGGACCCTAAGATAACTTGAAACCTCACCATCCTCGTCACATTTGGCCCGTAAACTATAGAAGAACAAATTTAAGTAAATTGGTGGAAAAATGACGTTCAAAACTATAATATTATTATACTGAGAAGATTTTAAAATATTTATGGTCTCGATTCAACAATTTGATTTTACCAACATCCATTATCTTTGATGTTCTAGTATTATTGTTTCTTCTCCTAATTCTCTGCTTTCTTTTAAAGAAGTTATGTAAGTTTTTAGATTCTAAAATATCCATCCTCCTAAAACCAAGTACATTATATGACAAAATGAACTAATTGAGACATACCGTCCATCACTTGACTGATTGAGTCGAAGTTCATGAAAGTATGGGTTGCTCCGTACTGAGATTTTGCATAAGAATAAGATGCATTTTCGAGAATGTCCATTTTTAAGAATGTGAGTTAAAAAATGTCCATTTTTTAAATTTAATATTAAACTGCCTATTATGCCATTTAATTAAAAAAGAAGCTTCCATGAGAAGTTACATCAAAATTATATTCTCGACATTTTAAATGTCGTTCTTGACATTTGAATCTCGTTTTATATTTCAAAAGTACACAGTCAAATCACAATATTAAATGTTTTCGACATTTCAAAACGTCATTCTCGATATATTAAATGTCTAGAATGACATTTCATTCCAAAACATGACATTTCTCTATACTTGAAATGTCGTTCTAGACATTTATGTGTCATGCGAAAAATAGCATTAATTGTGATTTGACATCTTGACATTTGAAATAAATGGAGTAGGTTATGTGTCAAAACTTTATAGGCCAATAATTTTTTTGCAAAAATGTCCATTTTTTGGACTTGTGTGGAATCATAAATTGTTGACAATGGTGTTTTGATCTAAATAATGCCAAAATGGACATTTTTACAAGTATTTTTGAAAGTGGCCATTTTTGCAAGTGACTAGTTAAAAGTGGACATTTTGTGAAATTACTTCTAAGAAGGGGAATAATAGTGTACCTGTTAGACTGCATATAACATGAAAACATAATTAGAGGGTGTTTGATGAGAATTAAAATTAGATTTTTTAGTAGATTGTAATAGAAATTTTTGAAATGTGTGGTTAAAAAGTTGTGAGATTTATAAAAAAATATGATTAATATCGATTATTAGACTTTAATTTAAATTAAAATCAAATTTTAATCTGATCCAAACGGGCCCAAAGTAACAAGTAGAAGAACAAATAGCGAGGATAAATCATGCCAAAGTGACACAAAAGTCCAATCACAGTTCCCAGTCAGGTATTATGGGCGAAAGTGTAAAGGACAGTACACTGCGAAAGAACCATGACAGACTATGTACCAGTTCCTGTTAGTTTGGAAAAGAATGAACTCAAATGGAAAGGAAATGGCCTTTCAATAAGGATTCATTTGATTGTAAGGATGTAAAATAGATGAAAAGAAAAAGAAAGACAAAAAATTGAATTGAATAAAATTTATTTTAGAGAAAATTGTAATTAATGGTGTTTGATTAGTATAATTTTTCACTTAATCCGTTTGACTTTATTTTTCATACAAATTGTTACCTTTTGGGATAAATTTTTTCACAATCTGTATTAAAATTTATTTGGATTGTAAAAAAGTAAAAAAAAAAAATTAATTTTTGAAATTTTTTTGTGTACGTTTGGCTTTATTTTTCATGCAAATTGTAAATTAAATAGATAAATTTTTTTACCATTGGATTTAGAATATGTTTCCATTGTCAAAAAGTAAAAAAAAAAAAAAAAAAAGAATGGAAAATATTTTCCACCATACCCATAGGAAAATAAAAGATGAAAAATGTGTTTTAAATGGTTGTACCTAGAAAAGGGGTGAAAATAAATTTCTTGAAAAAATTATGCAATCAAACACCAAATTTAAGGGTGGAAAAAGAAAATATTTTCCTTTTCCATCCCAATCAAACGGGGCCCTAAAGCTATTCGTACCTGCGTCTTTACTTGTTAGTTTACCTGTTGGCGCGTAAAGGGCCATTATTTTATTTTTTTTATTCAACCAAAAATAACGGAGCTTACCACTTCAATTATTGGCCCGGGCTCTACATTTGGAAGAGGTCAACACAAAACCCGTTAATCAATGGATGAAATTCAGTCCGGGTAATTCAAAAAAGGTCAGAATATTGCTGCGATTTCTCTGGCCCCAAAAATTGAAACCTGCTGCCCGTCGAAGAAGGTGTCGCAGGCGTAACAAAGAGTTCATTTTGAAGCTATCACCGGCTTCATCTACTCGAATAGATGACGGACGAAGGTAGATGAAGTTTGTAAACATGATTTGTTGTGTATTAATCAATTTTTTGGGGAATAGCTGATTTATCTAAGTTTCTTTATCTGCAATTTGTGTAAACGTGTTCTGTTGTGAGAGAAAAAAGCAATGGAATAGCTGATTTATCTAAGTTTCTTTATCTGCAATTTGTGTAAACGTGTTCTGTTGTGAGAGAAAAAAGCAATGGATAAGGATTCTGGTATGATAGGAGGGGTTGAAATTTGAGTACAGGGGAAGTAATTGTGGAGGGGTAATAAAGGTTAGCGGCAAGAGAACACTCAAGGCTAAGCATTTTTTCTATTTTCATTCAATTATCAATATGGAAAGGAATATTGAAGCTAAAATTTTAATTCACTGTAATTCATTGAAAACTTTTAACCAAAGGACAGAGTTTAATGATTCAGAAAATAATTCCAAATTATCTATTCGGATATAGTACACAAATGTATATATCAGCTACAATCACAATACAGAAATCAACTTTAGCAAAAAAAAACTTCTTCAAATTTAATAAAAAATCCCAACAATTCCCAACATACGTTAATTAAACTCCAAACAGCAGGGAAAACAACTTTTCACAAAGCCCACCAATTATGATAATAATTGTTGGATTCCTCTGTAGTAACGATGATTCTTTTCAGCCATTTTACCATTCTTCCACCTGGAATTATCATTCTCACAGGAAATCCATGATCTGGAGCCAATGTTTCGCCGTTCTACATGTAAGCCAGAATAATATCTCTTGGCGGACCCATGGCGAATTACATCTTAATGCTCGTGCGGTATTTGGCTCCACTACCTCCAGGCAAATCCTCCGCCCCTTCAAAGTCAACATTCAGACCACCCCTTCAAAGTCAACATTCAGACCACCTCTTTTTCGGCTGAAAATACGGCACCGCTTCAAAATGGTATGCAATGGCACACCACGCCAAACGGAGGTGGAGCTTCCGTCTTGCGGGTAAAAAAAGAAAAATAATAATAACAACCGTGAGACTAACCTAAGGTGGGAAACCCAAACATGGAGACGATTGCTACTTCTTATTTCGGTCGAGATGGAGGAGTGATGGACTGAGACTGACTTCGAACATTTTATGAAGAGCATTTCTATTCCATTTGGCTTCCATCCATGTGGCAAGGCCTAGCAAATTTTGCAAAAGAACAAAAACAATAATTTTCAAATAAAATAGTGACCAGAATTGGTAATAAGAAATAAAAACTTGTAGGACTTCAAAACTCTTTATGGATGAATTCTAATATTTAAAGTCTTAAAATAAATGCGTTGCTCTCCTCCTCTCCCTACTGCTTTACCCACCCACACACACACACTGAAATATAACTAAAGAATTGAGCAGGCAAAGAAAACCAGTTCCACGAATCGTTCTTATGTACATGAAAGTCAACCACACTATCAATTTTAAAAACTAAATAAATGCATCCAATACATGTGCATACATATTTAGTGATTGGTAATAGGATTTTACTACCAGATAACAAAGTGGAACCAGAATTTAATAGAACAGCAAAAACTAAATTTCAAATTTATATTATCAAGAGAAACATATTTTATTAAGGAAAAAAAAAGAAGGAAAGTAAGCGGCTATAATTCAAGAAATCTAGCTAAAATATACATGGGAAGCTAGAGTAAGAGTTCTAAACTAATATTTATCATCATACCAAAAACAAACAAATAAGTTTCAATTTCTAAAGCAAACACAACACAACCGCATCATAGAGCTTAAAGAAAAAAGGGGTTTCAGGAACTCCAAAGTAGTCTACAAATTCTCACAATAATCAGAGCAACAAACCCTAAAGGACAGAAAAAAGTAA
The DNA here is from genome assembly GCA_019395295.1 of Osmanthus fragrans. Classification (NCBI taxonomy): domain Eukaryota; kingdom Viridiplantae; phylum Streptophyta; class Magnoliopsida; order Lamiales; family Oleaceae; genus Osmanthus; species Osmanthus fragrans. The sequence goes on along the minus strand of CM033346.1, from coordinate 16,078,472 downwards.
TATAAAAGGTTTGGCCTGTAAATATACAAATAAATACGCGCGCGCGCGCGCACACACATATATATATATATATATATATATAGAGAGAGAGAGAGAGAGAGAGAGAGAGAGAGAGAGAGAGAGAGAGAGAGAGAGCATCACCATTGTAAGGGAACAACGATTCGTCGAAAGATCAGAGCAAACCGGAATTTTTCGCAGTCAGAGACAAGCAGAGGAGGTGGGGGTGTTAATGTGTAAAATCTTTTCCGCGAAAACGAAACAGCATGGGCCCGGCCCGGACGAGTTCTTGTTGATTTTTCTTCGCTACTGTATCATTCTTTTCACATTGGTTTTCCATCTTAGCCAGCTCGAATTTGAGGATGTTACAGGTCTGATCACAGCCATTGCTCTACTAACGTACGTATATAATAATCCGAATTTTTTTCATATAAATAATTGTTGTTTAACTGTCGGTCGAGATTCATAACCCGTCTTCTTGAGTTAAGGAAAAAAACTCGTGTAAGTTCGCATGATACAATTAACTCACTTGGAAATTTTGGTCTCATTTGTATTCCAATTATATTGTGGATTTGTAAGGAACACGTGAGGTGACAAAATTTTGTTAACTGGATTGTGTCTTTTCAACGAATTTCTCGAAAGTAAATCTACCATTAAATTTATTGTCAATTTTGTGTTCCCAATATTAAGAATTAACCATTCACCGCACATAATTCCAATATATGCTCCTACGAAATATTTGCTCCTCTTTTGCTTCCCTTCAATGGATAGGGACTAAACTGTCTAAACATTACCAAAGTCATATTAAGTCCCGTTTGGTGGGGATTAAAATAAAAAATTTAGCAAATTTTGATAAAAGTTTATGAAATATACGATTAAAAAGTTGTAAGTATTATAAAATATGTTATTCAAATTAACTATTGAGTTGACTTAAATTAAATAATTAATAACAGAAAATCCCCCTAAAAACTTGTCAATGTGCGATATATCCCCTACCTATTGAAAATCGTAGAAAACTCCCTGTTTAAAACCTTTTGTTTGAAAAACTCCCTGTCGTTAGGATCCGTTAGTTTAACCATTAAAAACATGTAAAAATTGCCAAAAATTAAAAAGGAATAATTGCAATTACAATCCCAAACTTGTTACTTTTTGCAAATTATTCCCAAATTGTTTTATATCTGCCAACCTTATCTCAAACCTTTAAAACTTTATTTTTCACCCCACCCCATCTTCTTCCCTACCTTCAACCATACCCATGCCACCACCTTCAAACACCAAGAACTCCACCATGCCACCACTTAAGTTGTCGAACTTGATGGCTGACATGTGACCATCAAGAACCTTCGAGAACTGTAATTCTGGCCGTAGTAGCCACAACTGCAAATTCTTGTAGTCCTACTCAAGATACCGACAATATTACACAATCTGTAATTCTTCCAGCAGATTTTCAGGTGCTGTTTCTTTCTTGAATTTATTTTCTTGTTTTTTAGCTGAAATTCGTTAAATATTCACTGTATTTCACTAGTCTTGTACATGTGAATCAATGCGTTGCAACTAAGAAGAATAAAGAATGGTAGAAGAAGCTTCCTTTTGTGGTGTTGAAAGCCAAGGAAATCATGTACTTCAAAGCCAATTCTGAGGTTTTTACTTTCTGTCTTTATTTTGATGTGGGTTGTGTTTAGTTTCCTAAGATTGTATGCTTAATGTTTTCTCTTTTACTATTCTTTGTTGTGTAGGCTGAGTAAGTAGGTCTGGACAAAAAAATCGAAAAATTGATCAAACTAATCAAATCGAACCGATTCGGGTCGGTTTGACATAGGTAATTGGATTGATTTGATTTTCTTTTAAATAAAATCATGGTGGGTTAATTCGGTTATGATTTGAAACCTCAAATCGCTGGTTAACCAAACCAACCCAATACATTTAATGTTTATCTTTCTTTTTTTTTTTTTTCAAAAAAAATAAAAATCAAAAGATATCTCATAACAATATTTCAATTCACTCCAATTTATAATGTTGTCGGTAAGTAATAACAATGAAAATTTTATTTCATAAGCTCATTATATTCTACTTAGTCTTTTTTTTTTTTTTTCTATTCAGGCAAACATGCTACATAATGCATTAAAAAAAAAAAAAACCTAAGATTTTTGTTGATCTATCTCTATTAACCTGATTTTATTTGTTAGTCAATAATTCTTGTAATATAAAGTTATTTACTTATTTTAGTTCTTGTAATTTAAGTGGACCCAAAACTTGGAAAAAAAAATTAAAAAAATTAATTTGAACTAAAAGTCCAAACCGACTAACCAAATCGAACCAAACCAAACCGATTTGATTTGATTCGGTTTTGGTTTAAGAGTTAGAATAGGTTGATTTGTGTTGAATTTCATCAAAATCGACTAATTTGATTTTGGTTTCGAGTTGGAATCGAAATCGATCCAAACCAAACCGCGCTCAAGCCCAAGTACACGAATCTTGAGATGCTATGGGATGGGGTAAGATGGAGTAGAAAATAAAATTTTAAACACTTCGGATTCTGGTTGGCATATATAAAAAGTTTAGAATTGTAACTGCAATTATTCCTTTTTAGTTTTTAACAATTTTAATTGTTTTTAACAATTAAACTAACGGATCTTGACGGCAATGATTTTTTTGAACAAAATGTTTCAAATATGGGGGGAGGGGCGGGTTCTACGTTTTCCAATAGGTGGGGGTACATCACGTATGAACAACTTTCTACGGGGGTTTTCTGCTATTAATCCTAATTTAAACTCTAACTTTTAATTTCTATCAAACAATGGCCAAGTATAATTGAATCAAATCACACAATAACCTTTTTCTTCCATTTAATGACAAGTGATATCGAATTAATAGAGATTAAGCTTTAATCTCAATTACAAAAATCAAATCAAATCACGTGCTAACTAACCTTTTGCTTCCCTTCAATGATTTAGCGATAAATGATAATTTAAAGTTCTTGAAGAACCGTTTGTCAAGGACCTTGAGGTTCAATAGTAGTTGATTTGTTGGACTGTATCAAACCTAATTATATTGGAAAGCTATCCCATCGTGTACCAATCCATGTGCTTTGCTTTGTTTTCTGAGTCTATTTATTAATCATTGTTGCTCTTGATCTACCCAAATATCTTTCGCACGGCATACCAAAAGTAGGCTTGTGACCTCGTCAAGAGTCATCCCATCAGAGACACTATACACCATTTCATTATCAAACACGTTGTAATCTTCCTTGTATACAATGTATGTCCTCGAGATTTTTCTTAAGCCTTTCAATCTTCTTCGTCAAAGTGGAAGTCTATAGTGTTCATCAGATTATTCCACTTTAGAGGTATTGTCCCAAATCAATCTTCATTCAAAGAAGGCTCACTACCTATTAACTTCCCACAATTTCTCGTACTTCCTCCTCAACCTTCGCTTCTCCCTTGAATATTTTTGAAGTTCTCTTCCCGATAACATTACTTTCTCCAGTTTCTTTGAACTAACCTCAACCCCCAGTCAAGATATACGTAACTAACATGCCCTTAATTTCCATTTTTTTTCCCCTTACCTCAAGGACATTATCAATGAAGTACAAAGCACGTTAGTCAGTTTAACTTACAAAAAGATGTACAAATCATGATCATTTATTTCCTTTCTAACTATGCATAGAACAAAAATTGAAAAATTACAAACCCAAGGATAGACAAATATCATACAATGAACGTATCTTGATTTGAATGCTTCCTCCACTTTAGTAGGATGAAATGAATTTTAAAATGTAGAATTCTACATCTTACCTTTAGATCCTATGTTTAATTGTAAATCTGCCTATTAAGGAGCTATGATGGGATATATAGTAAAACCATAGATTTCATGTACTTCGTCCAACTTTGGAACTTTGGTGTACATTTTTTTTTCCTATTCTTACATAAATATACATCTTGCCAAGAGAAAGATATAATATTAAAACTCGGGAAGCAACCAAAATACGTTTATTAAAGGTAAAAAAAAGTTCTGTCACTCCGTCTACTTCCCCTGCCGCCTACTGCCTTCATTCGTTTCTTTCTCCCAACAGTCAACTTCCTCCAACATAACCTTTCTTTTTATCGATCTCTTTATCATTTAAAGATCTTCTTTGTCAGTCATCAACTCAACTATCTTCATTTCAAGCCACCACCTCTGGTCCTCCACCATCACACACTGTCAAAAAAGGTGGCTTACACAGAAAATTATCTTAAGCCACCATCAAAATAGCAAAAAGAGTATTGATCGAACAAGGCATCTGACATGGCGTTTCAAATATGACCTTCGCAAAAGTATTCATCTTGCACCCACTATTGACATGACCGTCACTAAAGTTTCACCCTCCGTCTTTTCGGGTTTTGGTGTAGTTAGAACATAGATCACATTCAACGTTGTCAACAAGAAATGCAACTGGTTTTGCCATATTCAAAAATTTACTCCACCAAACCGCCCAACTTGACAAAATTTACTGCGATATCTCATATGGAAGACAAAGGTGGTGCCAATGCAAAACTTGAAAATTTGTCTTAAGATAGTTGGATCTATATTCGCAATGGTGGGGGCAGGAATATAGATTAGGTTGGAGAAGATCACGTTGAACTTTTAAGATGAATCTTGGCTCCAAGGCAAGCGTTTGCAATTTCCTTAAGATGACCAGTGAAGGATACGGGAAAGCAAAACGCCTCCAAGATATAAAGGAATCCAAATACGATGTTTGTGTCGTGCACTAATGAAAACAACACCAAATACTAAGAAGATAAGAAGCCAATATAGATAGACTCATGTTCTGTAATCCTGGATTTACAAAGCACAAACAAATCTATAAAAAGATGAATTTGGATGAAAAATGGCCATCAAAATGGGTATAAGCATGAACAAAAAGCACCCATTCTGATCTGCACAGAGGGTCGCCGCCCTTTGGGGCCTCGGCTGGACATCCTGCATCCTCCGCCACTTAGAACTTTCCCCATATGATCCCTTGACTCATAACTCTTTATTGCATCTTAGAATGTAAAAAAACTGACATTATCTAATTTTCCAACACCTTATTCACCCTCAGACTCACCTTCTCGAGCCATTACTACAGGTAAAATTGGTAGGGCAACGACATTAAGAATTAAGAATAATCAATTATGCGATGTGATACTTACTACATGGTAACCAATCACCTTTTTTGGGTTATCTGTAAAAATAGAGAAAATGAGCTAAAATAATTCAAATCATAATAGGGATGATACATCATTGAAAACATAAATGCATAAGCATATGTTGAGCAGATTAAAAAATCCCAACAATTGGGATAATTATTTATGCAATAGTTATTTCAACAATCGCATCATACTACACACACCCACATCACAAAAACACTTAAAAATCCAAGAACACACACCTTCAAGTTCGGATAATATATTTTAATTACTAACAGTACCAACGATGGGATACTTAGCCTCGAATTTCTTCTCCCAGTCATTAAGGACGCCCATTTCCTTATCAGTGAGGCCATCAAGGGAGGCGATAACATCTTCCTCGTTTTTGCTCATTTTGGCCAGGGCCCGGCTCGCATCCTTGCCGGCAAACATGCTGTAGGGCCCTCCGGGACCATAGAATGACTTGCCGGAAGTCATGTCAAATATACGACCCTTTACTGCTACATATAACGGCTTGGATGGGTCTGTGCCATCGTACTGTTTCAGCTGTTGTAGTGTGAGCTCCATTGATGGATTTGAGAGAATTCCTTTGTTTGATTGAGTAGAGAATTAGGATTACAGCCTCTGTTAGCGATTGAGTCTTGGTGCGTGGAGTGCGAGGGGATTTTAAGAGGAGAAAAAGGGTTCAATACCACTCAGCAAGAGATATTGGTACATAAAAATTTCCGCACTCTCACCAAAATGAGATATTCGCGTGAGGACGTAGACACCTCTATATATCAATTTTTATATACATGTAGTACAATCACTCACCTTTATACTTATAATTACTAGTTGCCATCAACGTGACCGCTTAACTTTACATTTAATATTGAGGAAATTACATCTAGGAAGGTATTTAAAGATCCAAAATCAAAATTAGGATATATAGTTTATTTATACAAAAATCAGGTTTTAATTATAATATTATAAAATATTTTAATATTAAAAAATCAAATAAATTATATTTATATTCTAACCCTAATGTAAAAAATCATTTCCCCCCCCCCCCCCGCCGCCGGGCTCCCGCTCCTGTCTCTCTCTCGCTCTCGCTCGCTCCCGCCGCCGCCGTCGCCGCCACCCCAACTCTCTCTCTATACCTCGTCTCTCTCTATCCAACCCAAGATGAAGGAACTGTGCCGGCACTCTCCCTCTCGCGACCTAGGCAGCGTCGATGAACTGGGCGACGTTTGGCGGCCATTCTTCTTCTTCTTCTTTTTAAATTTTTTGATGCGATTCTGTGTAGTGGTAGTTCAATGGAGCTATGCGCGGTGGTGAGTGCGGTTTGTGGTTGGGCGTGGTGCTGTGCGCGGTGGTTGGGCGTGGTGGTGCGCTGTTGGTGTGGTGCGGCGGTGGCGACGGTGGTGAGTGCGGTTTGTGGTTGGGCGTGGTGCTGTGCGCGGTGGTTGGGCGTGGTGGTGCGCTGTTGGTGTGGTGCGGCGGTGGCGACGGTGGTGCAAGGTGGCGGTTTGTGTGGTGGTGTGGTGCAGTCGGTTGTGTTGTGACTTGTGGTAGTCTTTTTTTTCCCCGCGGTGGTTGTAGGGGTGTTGTGGCGGATTGTGACCAACTATTTGGCTGTGGTGGTGGTTAAATTTGGCGGTGGTTAGGGGATGTTTTTGGTGGTTTTGTTGGTGGTGTGGTGCATGTGGCGGTGGTGGTGCAGTGTTGGTGAGGTTGTGGGTTGGGTTATTGGAGGTGGTGGTAGGTGGCGGTGGCAATCGTGGTGGCATCTGGCGGCGGTGTGGTGATGGTGGTAATCTGTGACCAAGTATTGGTGTGGATTTTGATCGGATCGATTTGTGACCATAAAATTCAATAAATTGTGACTAATAAATTAGTATGTGACCTATTAAAATTTTGATTTGTGACCTCGAAGAGAAATTGTGACCTATTAAAATTCATATTTGTAACTTCGAAATTAATTGTGACCTAAGAAATTAATTTGTGACCTATTAAAATTTTGATTTGTGACCTCGGAAATAAATTGTGACCTATTAAAATTTCAATTCGTGACCTCGGAAATAATTTGTGACTAATAAATTTTTTGATTTGTGACCTCGTAATAATTTGTAATTAATTAATTTGATAATATGTGACCAATAAATGTATTTGTGACCAATTTATATAAATTTGTGACTTTTATATAATTAATTAATTAATTAATTAAATCATAAATAAAATTTAATAAAAACCTTATTTTTGAATTTTGAAACTTATTACCTTATTATTGAATTGACAATAGTAAAAACCTTAGTTATGTATTGTTCCCTTTAATATTACCATGAAGATTTTATTTTATTTTATTATGACCAGTCAACTTCATATAATATTTCATTATGATCACTCAACTCTTTTTTACTCTTTTCATTGATTTAAAAAAGGATAAAATGATAATTTATATTATATATAAATTAAATTAAAAAACAAAAATAAAAGTTTTTTTTTTAAATATTTTTTTTAAATAATTTTTTATTTTATGTTATTTTTCCAAGTAGAATTTTTTTAAAATGAGTTTTGATTTTATTTTATTTTTTAAGGAACGTCTATTTAAAATAACTTTTTATTTTATTATATTTTTCTAAGTAATGCTTTTTTTTAAAAATAAATTTTATTTTATTTTAAAAATAATTTTTTATTTCATTTTTTTAATTAACTTTTTTTAAAATAGATTTATTTTATATTATTTTATTTTTTGAAATAAGTTTTTATTTTATTATTATTTTTAATTTAATTTTTATATATATATATATATATAATGCAAAGTTACAGTTTTACACCTTTTAAAACGTTATATGAAATTAAGTGGTTACGGTGAAACGTTAAATAAAATCAAATTAGAATGCTATGGTGACACTAAGCCCCTGTTTGTTCACCATTTTGGCAAACTTGTAATTCATTTTTGGACCATTGAAGGGTACGTGGGAACCTGCATTGCCGGAATTGTTGACTATAAATATTTGGCAATTATCAAAATTGCGATTTCATACCACATGCCGAATTTTATACATAGGGACACATCGGTAATTTTACAAATATTTGCTCAATTATTGCGACTACTATTTTCCACCAATTACTGTGTAACGACTGCAATTTTACTACAATTTTGGCCAAAATGGTGAACAAACAGGGGCTAAGTATAAAGTTTGGTGATCGTAATGAAATAAAATCAAAATTGGGTGAGCACGAGGACACTAAATATAAAGTTTGGTGGTCATGTGTGGATTTAACCCAAGAAAAAAGGGGGTGGGTTCTGTGGGAAGATGTGGTCACGAGCGTTTGGATGAGCTTAGAAGAAATGTACTTCTCAGAAAGTAATTATAAGAAAAATTACTTTTAAAAAAGCTCAAATGGCAAAAGAGTTACCTTAAACTTGAGAAAATAATAATGTTACAAAACATCAATTTAATTGGTTGCAACTTGCAAGTGATAAAACATCTTAAATATGACTCATTTGTCTATTTTTAGAGTGTTTAATTAATTAATGATGCTTACATACCATCCAAGTTGGTATTAAAAAACATTACTCCTAAGAAAAAAACTTCAAAATTCCAATGTGCTCATCTCAATGAGAGGTTGGCCCATATTTGTCTCATTTATATACATTCAAATCACTTTTTATCTGAGAAATTTACTTATTCACAATTCTTTTTTTTTTTTTAAATAAGATTATGTTCTACTCATGTTTATAAACATTCATTAATTTTATTTATACATTTTAAAAGACTCGCAAATACTATCAAATTATCAAACATTCAAATCTATCTATTTATAATTTAAAATATCTATAAATACTAACCAAACATGCCCTTAATGAGATACGAAATATTGCTAAATATAACATATCTTAACAAGCAGTACATTCATTCTTGGTTTTAATCCTCTTGCTGCAATTACTCTGCGCGACAAACAGTCCCAAGTCAGGAAACCATTCATCGTAGTCAGAAGTTGAGTAATAGTGTCTGATTGCAAGTCCCATTTCAGGCCACATTGCGATCACTGAGGAGGCACAACCACTTAGGAGAGTAAAGAATCGATCTACTCTGCTAATCGCATCAATTTTGTAAACAATATGAACATAGATCGACGTCTCAACCTTTAGCCCTTAAAGAGTTATTTCCGTTCTTACATGGATACTAGAATTAGATGGATTTTACTCTATAATCGTATATTTGGTAAACTAGATGGTACTTTATAATATCAAGAGTTTTAAGAGAACTCCGAAGGCCCTCCACCCCCACCTTCACCTCAGCACCCCCTGAGGGAGTAATACAAAAAAAAAAAAAAAAAAAAAAAGGGTAGGCGAAACTCAAACTAAAGCAACCGAAAAAACTGTCCAATCCTATCAATTATTGTGTATCAAACACTTCCTAAAAGTATCGTCTTCATATGATAATTCAATAGGGTTATGGCTATTGGTAAAGGGTCTCACCTCTATACTTCTCACACAATAAAAATGGACTACAAATTGAAAATCAAGAAAATGCAGCTTTTGGAATGAATTTGACATACAACCTTCATTTTTTCAGTGCCTGTCCAAAAGAATATAGGAAGGATAGAATGAACCTCTTAGATTCCCGAGCTATAAATTCAAATAAAGAACTGCAAGCGAAAATTGAGTCGAAGCCATTCTGTTCAAGTCGTACAATACTGGGGTAAAATGTTTTTATGTCTGACTAACTCGTGTAGATCGTGGACAATCTTAAATACGGCATCTGGCTTTGCAAGCCTCAATGCGTTTTGTGACATGGCTATGAGTTCGTCTTGTTTTGGACCAAACCACTGAGCGACTATGTTGGCTATTTCTTTCGGGGACTTGGAGAATTTCCCACATCCATTTTCGACAACATAAGGCACATTTCCAGCTTCCTGCAATAAACAAGAAATTTAAGTTACCAAACTACACTAGGTTAAAAAGGGCACTGATCTATGACAAACATAGAATAGACAAAGTTCATGTTTGTGGAAAACTGGACAAAAAATAAGAAAACCATAAACATAAACAATTACTACAGCACAAACATGATTTTTGGGGCAAATAGAGATATAGAAGAGAATACTGTGGCTACCTGCCCGGCAATGTAACCGTTTAGAATAATGGGAAGTCCTCGAATCATAGATTCCGCAATAGTTCCCGGTCCAGCCTGCAAAATACCTATGTCAAATGGGTGATAACATGCTCTCTCTCTCTCTCTCTTTGTTTTTTGTTTTTTATTTTTTAAATTAAACTTGATTGGGAAAAAGGTTGGAACCAGAAATTTGCATTACTGCCAAGAGCCATGTACCTTGGTAATAATGCAATCGCAAGCACCCAAGCACTCTTCCATTTTAGTGACAAATCCCTTCACCTAAAAATGCAAAGAACTTCTGTGAGTCATGGAAATACATACTAAGGTTCTGTTTGGATCTTGGACGTTAGTAAGAAATATGGAAACACTATTCCATTTTAGTGATGAACCCTTTCGCTTAAAAATGCAAAGAACTTCTGTAAGTCATGGAAATACATGCAAAGGTTCTGTTTGGATCTTGGACGTTAGTAAGAAATATGGAAAGAGAATAAATTGGTAAATAATGATTTCCACACCTTTACTTTTCCACAACGACCACAACAAACTAAGCCTTCTTTCAAATAAACTTGGGATTCAATACATCCTTCATTCAAAAACAGTGAAACTCTATTCATAGTTAGTTGTTTTTTACCCTGAATGTTCTATTAACATCTTCTTCTATGAACTCGAACTCACTTTCATTTCTTGTTAGACTCATCAATCCCAAGTACCAACATATGATGTGTAGTTAAGTTCTCAGAAGGAATTACCACATAATCCTTTCACAACGAACTATCTACCTTCCGAGTAAGGATGAAATATATTTGACTAAACTTCTGCTCATTCTAAAAGTTAAAAAGTGTGATTCTCTCTTTTAAAAGCAAGTTTTCACTAGTACCAAATCATAAGCCAACTGAAATTCAGTAGTAGTATTACCTGACCGCTAAACTCAAAACTTTCAGGCACTCTTTGATATAGATCATATCTTGACTAGGCATTGCCTGAATCAACCCCCAACCATTGTCAAAGGGCCGAAATCTTCAAAGAGAGAGATTGCAATTTCTGAACGTATATTTCCCCTTTTTGCAATATATATATATATATATATATATATATATATATACACACACACACATATATATATACATGTGTAGATTTCCTCCTTACATGGAAACTATATGATTGACAATCCCAATAATCGGCTATAATTGACAGAAATATAATTTCCTTAATTATCTATGTTAACATCCCCCTCAAATTGATGCTGGGAGATCAACTAGCAACAATTTGCCAACAAGAAGTTGATGCCGCTAACGAGTCATAGCTTTAGTGAAAATATCTACCACTTGGAGATCAAAAGAAACATAAGTGATATAACCAGATCCTTTAAGTGTCAGGAATAAAGTAGCAATCGATCTCAATGTGTTTGGTGCGTTCATGAAAGACGAGATTGTTGGCAATGTGAATAGCACTCGTGTTATCCACATGAAGAGGAGTAGGGTGAGTCTGAGAAAACTCAAATTCATCCAAAATACCACGCAACCAAATAATCTCAGAACAAGCCGTAGACATGGCATGACACTCGGCCTCAGCAGATAATTTAGAAACACGATCTTGTTTCTTACATTTCCAAGAGATTAAGGCATCACTTAAAAACATACACTAACCCGTAGTAGAACGATGTGTAATAGAACGCCCAGCCCAATCATAGTCAATGTAGGCAACCAGCTGAAGAGATGAACCTATGGGAAAGAATAGCCCACGTGTAGGCGATCCACGAAGATGCAGACTCTATAGCACAGACACTTCAACTAGGATAGTGTGTCCGTATCCGACACGTGTCGGATACATGTCGATTCCAACACTTCTCGGACGCTCTACTATAAACATTTTTATTTTTTTATTTAAAATATTATATATTTTAAACTCAAAATTATTAGTAAATAACAAATAAATACTCATATTTTAAATATTTTAAATAAAAAAAATTAATAACTATAAAATTAAATTTATACTATATAAATGACGAATTTTAAAAAATTTAATCAAAATGTCAACGACGTGTCATGTCAGTACTTTTCTGAAAAATCGCGTGTCAACAGATCCGACACGTATCGTGTCGGACACACATGTCCGTATCGATGCATCATAGATAGCAGACAATACGACAAACTGCAGCAAAATGAAGATGTGGAGGTAAGGACAGAAATTGACTCACTTGATGAACGACATATGAGATGTCTAGGTAAATAGTGATCAAATAGATAAAACTCACAACTAGAAGATCTCCTTCATCTTTCTTGTATTTGACATTTACTTCCATAGGAGTATCCATAGAAGAAGTATCCTCCAACCTAGCTATTCTTTCTGCTAGCTATGTATCAAAAGTATATAGAGAGTGTTGGCTAATTCTTTCATGTTGTCTCCCACTAATTTGACCTATTGCATTTGTGTGCAAACTATATTGACTTTCCTAGTATGCATAATGCCTACTAGTTCTAAGAATTTCGCCATACGTATCTTTTTATCCAAGTTCCGATACCAAAATTAATCATGGACTAAGGGTCCATTTGATATGGCTTTTACTTTTGTTTTTGCTTCCTGTAGAAGACCTTCTGGAGAAAGCTACTTTTATTTTTATTTGAAAACTAATTTTTTTTAAAAAGCTTCTTATTCCAGAAGCGCTTTTAGAAGAAGCCAGCTCTTTTAACTAGAAGAAGCACCTCATAAAATTAGCCAAACGGATCCAGGAGCGGCTTTTGGGTCTCAAAAACTCCATTTAACTGTTCAATAATAATGCCAAATGGGCCCTAAATTCTATTACCAGCCTTCACCCAGTAGAATAAAAATAAAATCCAGAAGTGTCTCCAATATACTTGAGCATCATACAAAACAAAATATTTAATTTAACGGAATAAAAGACAGAACGCAAAAAAATTAAGCAAAAGAAAGATGAATCTTCTAAGCAATATGAAATGATAGTGGCACAACAAAGAATTTGGATGTTATGGTAGATATTCAACTTGCACTGTTACTATTTACGACGTCATATTGCATAAGATGCTTCAATTTAAATATCTCTAGAAACAGGAGTGAATGTCATAGCCTCTTTACGCAACATAATATGATAGACGAGTTATTATAAGGCCAATTGTAGGAAATTCTTAGGAATTGTTACCTGGACAGGAACCTTCCAGTTTATTGACTGTAATCTGTTGGCAAGCTTTTTATTGCGGCCACAGATCACAAGAACCTGACCTATTGGTTCCCCATGAGTCTCGTCATATAATGCATCACCAAGTGCTTGGGCAGTAGCCTCGATGGGACCCATTCCTTCCCCACCTCCCATTAGCAAAACAGCAGGGAGGTACTTGTCCATTCCAAGCTCCTCCCTAAGTTCATCCTATAAATTCAATACAAAATATTCTGATATTAGTGTTCTATGCTCGAACACCGCATAAATGGCTTGCAAGTCACTGGTGATTGTGCAGACAAAGTTACAATGTCCAGTCATATTCCAGAATACAGTGCCACAAAATGCTAGAAAACTCTTGTTTCCTTCCAAACAATAATCCATGCCCACAGAATTAAATGAGAAGCTTGCACCACTAAAGTTTACAAGCAAATAACATAAAATTCTGAAGCCAGGTTATCACCAACTGCAGCCTAAAATTTAGAAAAAAGAACTGAGAAGAAACAGCAAAACAATATTAAAGGAAGAATGAAGGAGGTGCAGAACATGTTTCATAACAGACGGGTAAACCAATATTCAAGCAGTTTTTGAGTGACACGGCCAAAATTATACAGGGCAATCATCTTTGTTTGGTTTCACTAGAACCAAGATCAAAAAAAGGAAGCACCAAATCCCTGCCCAAGTTTACTCGAAAACCAATGTACCATAGATAGCACTGACAAAAATATTACAAGCAAATTAACCTAAAACATTAGAACAGCAACTCAAAGCATTTCTCATTTCATTTCATCCTTCCTCCAATTACACAAGTTCCCCCCCCCCCCCCCCCAACCCTTTCTCTTTTGTAGGAGTTGGACTGGGTCGGCTGCATGTTTGATGATGGAAGAGAAAAAGTTTAGAAACGTCATTCATTTCTTTTCACTCAACAAGCCTTCCAAACTATTGTGCTTGGAATGGACATGTTCTGCTTCCTTACTTCACTGGTTCACTAGGGCTAGAAACTTTTAGAATCAGAAGTCATCATTATCTCAATTTTCTCAATTAATACAATAAATGATTATATTCTACAAACAATCTCCATCAGGAAAAAGTCGAAGACGTAGAATATACTATATTCATAGGGCTATATCTTTTATTAGAGTGAAAGGCCTCGACGATAATAATTAACATCCTTTATGGACACATTTAATGATTTTCTTTCAAATGTCTTAACAATTTTCAACAGCACTGTGTTGCAATGCATGTACCTGGAAATGCCCATGATGATTTGAATGGCTGTTTTAATACACGAATTTGGGCAACGTGTGAAAAATAACATCTTAAACCATGCACCTCCAAGCATAATGGCGATTATCATTAACTTATTAGTAGACAACCTTTGGTGTTGTAACTTACATGACCATAGTTATGGTAGACAGGAAATTTAACTCACTAGCTTATAATGAACCAACTTTGCTGTTATCATCCATTAAATCTCAGAATGACTCAAAACAGTTCCAGTTTTCTGGTGAAGGATTAGAATACAACAGGAAGTAATTAACCTCAGTACTTTATTAGCTGCAATGATTAACAGCTAAAAACTGAAAAAGATACAACTTGTATGCCTCGCAGAAAGGGAAAAAATGGGAAAGAACGCAACCTTAGGTCGAACAGGCCTCACAAATGAAGGCCGGACAGGAAGGCCATAAACCTTGATTTGAGAAGGCTGAAGACCAGCTCTTAATGCTCGTTTGGCAACCTCCTCTGATGGGCAATAGCATCTAGTTACAAGCTTGTGAAACCTACTCATGAGATGGCATAATAAATCAAACCAACATTAAGAATACCATAAGAGGGGGAAAAAATGGCAGCTGAGCATACCATGTAGGATGACATGTGCACAAGTCCGTTACAACAGTGGTGAAAACAATCTTCTTCAAGAGACCCTTCGCCCTCAAGATACGCAGCGGAACATGTTGCATCAAAGGATGCACACTAATAATAATGTCTGGCTGATATTTCATCAATCCTTTAGCAACCTCTCTAAGGATTTAAAGTGTGTAAAAGAAGACGAGAACTAGTAAATCAGATTAATAAGATAGCTTTAGCAGAATATGTTAACTCGATTAACAAGGAGAAGGGAAGAGGAAAGCAGAAGAGCACCATCATTAATTTGCATATCTTTACGTAATGTTGTCAAATTCATGAGTGATGACTTTGAGTTCAGGACTAAGAGTGTGTTTGATGAAGATTATTGGGGAAATAATGTCTTTTGAATAGTGATATGATGAGAAATGTGTGGTTGAAAAAGAAGGAAAAGTTATTGATGCGATGGAAAATATTATTTTATTGAAAAATATGTGATTGAAAATGAGTAGAAGAATTAGAATGAAAAATGAAAATGTGGCTGCAAATAAATTTTAATATGTGGATATTGGCCATAGCTCAACGTGATATTGTCACAGTTCAAGCTCTTGCCAAATGCAGTCCCATGTACCAAAAGTTGGGTATAAAAATAGGTTTAATTATTCAATTGCAACAAATGCAGTTGAATAAAAGTGTATAATCAAGTATAAACAATACGAAACTGTAACAACCTTTCTTAATTAAATGGAAAACGCACGACAAAAACATGAAATGGTAAATAGGGATTAATAATTTAAAAAAGGGTGCAGATCTTGACTAAATTATGTAAAATTACCATTTATGACCATAGAGACTTTACCATTTAGTGGTTGTTTATAAGCATAACAGAACAAATAGCCTAAGTAAGCCAGGTGATTTTCAGTACTAAAAAATTATACTCTTATAGACTTCACAAGTAAATAATTTCTAATAGTAACCATCATCGAAAAAGTAGTCTCTTACATCCACATGTTAGTCACAGGAATTTATATAGAATTAAGATAGAACCTTACCGAGCAATAAAAGTTGATGTTGCAGCAAAATTGGATTGGTGAATTACACGTGGAGCAGAAGCATAATATGCCATTCTCCACAGCGAACCATGTTTTACAAGAAAGTTATAACTCTTTGGCAGTTGATTAAAAGGCCATGGAGTATGATCTGTCCATAAATCAGTAATAAATACCTGCAGCAGAGAACATAACACAATCAGGAAGCAAATTCGATGAAATTAACAAAGTGGCATTATTCAATTTTTCTATCAAAGGCTTTTCACATACACAATTTCATATTGAAGTAGCTGTTATAATATGAGTTGAACTATCCCGTCTAAAAACTTAAGAGGCAAATTTATTTAATTTAAACTTTGTATTCAACAGCATACCTCTTGCTTGTATTTATATTTTATTGCTTGCGCTGTGCCACAGCCTAAGAATACCCACTAAACTCTTCTTTTTCATATCAAACATAAACAGAATAAATGAACAAAAAATGTTATTCAAATCCATCAAAGACTGACCTGATAGTTATCTCCAAACTCTTCATTAAAAGCAGCCTTGATGGCTTCAGCAGACGCTCTGTGACCTCCACCAGTGTCACTCATCAAAATTAAAACTTTTTTCGGAGTTTTAGAGACAACTACATTCATAGGCACTCCGTCTGATTGCTCCAAAACACCATTTCCATCATCTCTAAACCCGTTATTCTCAACTGAATTAACACGAACCGAGGCGAAACTAAGTGGGAATTTCTCACAGTGGAATTTAATGGCTTTATTGTATAGATTCAAGGCTCTTCTAATACTAAAGGAAGCACCTTTGGTGCTTAAACTCAATGAAGCCACAGCCTTTGGCCTCTTCTTGGCATCGAAATACAAGGAGTTAGATAAGAATACCGTGTGCCCATCAGGATTAAGCTTAGAATCATTGACTAGAAAAGAGCCCAACTGGGATACGAGGCCAAGGGGATTTGTGGGTTCTTGAGTCACAGTTGAAGGCTGCATCTTTAGGGCTGTTGGTGTATGGGTTTAAGAAAAGGGTTTTCTTTATATAGCAATAAAAATTGATTCTTGGAGGGAACCAAGACATACGCGCACAAGAACACGCCCAAAGAGAGAGAGGAAGAAGGAGAGGGTGATGGAATTTGGAGGGGGATTGGGAGCCACACAGAGAGGATCTATTGGGGAGATGCAAATAAAATAAAAATATTATAAACCTTGTAATGTCCCAATGATTTATAAAGTCCTAGCAAATAAAATTAGATTTATTTAAATTAAATTCAACCATTAATTTTAGGGTGCATTTGAACCTAATTTTTTGAAAAAAAAAAAAAAAAAATTATTATAATAGTGATTTTTTTAAGAATGCGTAATTACAAAATAAAAAAAAAGTGAATTTACGTGTAAAATTATTTTACTGAAAAAATGTGTAGTTAAAATTAAATTTTAAAAAATAATTTTTTATAGAATGAGTGTCTAATGGAGACTTAATCACATATTTTATGAGATTCACAACTTTTAAATTATATTCTACTAAAAATTTAATTTTAACTCTCACCTAATAAAGACAAAATGTTATTTTGTGTTCGGTAATATGAACGCTAATGAAAGAAAGGATCCCAAACTTTTAAAAGGAGTAGTTGGTCTGTATATTCTCTTAAGAAGGTACAATAGGCCTTTGGTAACGTAAAGTCATACACCAGGGTGTTTGGTATGAATTATAATCAGATTTTTAGTAGATTGTGATAGAAAATTTTGAAATGTGTAGTTAAAGAGTCGTTGGATTCAAGAAAGATAGTTAAAGAGTCGTTGGATTCAAGAAAGATATGGTTAATATTGATTGTTTGACTTTGACTCGGATTAAAATCAGATTTTAATCTGAAACAAACAGACACTAGATATTTATTAAATCATTACATAATTTCTTTCACTTCCAACCTTATGAAGCTAATTCTCATCTCAACTCTCTCAACTTGAGCATTTGCCTTAAAAAATAAAGTGAGGTACATGTTTTTACAATGCTTATATGACTACATAAAGAAGATTTGGACAGTTAAGTACTAATTTGTTCTTTTTAAAAGTTTAGAATTAGTGCTATTTAAGTAATCAATTGAGAACCAAGTATGCATTTTTTTTCCCTCAAAATTCTTTGTCTATAAAGGGTTGTTACAAGACTCTCTTTTGGATGTCTAAAAGTATCTATCCTAAAATGGACTTAAAGTCGGGGGGAGGAAGAGGATTGTGACCATGGATAGTGGGTTCTTTACACTTTTGGGATGAATTGGATGTCAAGTGTTTTTTTAGCTTATTTATTGAAAATATGTTTGACATGTTATTGAATAATATAATTGCACTCGATTAGAAGTAAGACAAGTTTTTACTAGTACTCATTCTGCAACAAAAATGCAAGATTGAGGGGGAAAAATCTTCTTTATGTCTTAAAAGGCCGATAAACAATCTCTTTTAGTGGTGTAAAAATTGTAGCCTTTCAGAAGGATAGAGACGTGGAGTGTCGTGACAATGAAGGGTTCTTCACACATTTTGGATGAATAGGATGTCGAAGTGTTTTTTTTTCAATATTTTTTCAAAATATGTTTGGCATGTTATTGAAATCAATAGAATTACATTCAATTAGAAGTAAGGTGTGTTTTCACGAGGATTACATGATAATTTGAGGGCTAATTTGCTCATTTTTAAATATTTGAAGACTAACCTACTACTTGAATAATAGATTGAGGATCAATGATGCACTTGTCCAAAAAAATACTTTCTCCTAATAGCCTACTACAAGACTTTTATAAGTAAATTTTCGGATTGCTTAAAACTTGTTAAAAAGTTGAGGTCAAAGTTAACAATTGATTTTAATTACACATTTCATCAATTTTTACCAAATTTACTTTTTTTTTTTTTATCAATTTTTTTGTCAAGCAACCCTTAAATGTAAGAATGATTGTCCTTTTAAAAATTAGGAGTGAGGTATCACTACGGTTAAGATAGTGGTTCTTCACACATTTTGGGTGAATGGAATATGAGTGTTCGTTAAGTATTTCATCAGTCATTCATTTTGATTTAAAACATGTTCGATACATTACTCAATTAAATTACACAATTTAAGCTAATAATATATATATATATATATATATATATATATATATATATATGTGTGTGTGTGTGTGTGTGGCAAATGTTTATCTCGTATATCACGATCATTTGATGAGTTTGATACTTTCGAGTTTTTTTTTTTTTGCACATATGGAATAGCTTTTATCCATAATAGTCAACATGGCATCCATATATGCATAGATGATAAAATCAAGACATATGGACAGTTGTTTATGAAAATTAACTTTATTAAAGCCTCTATCCGTCTAATGTTTTAAATTATATGCAATAAATCCCTTAAATATTTTAGCATAAAATTCACAATGGTTTTAAATACCAAAACAACTAGGGTGTTTTTTATTATGAATATGAAATTTACATGGAAAGAAAATGAATTCTAGATGATTGAATTGCTTAGAAATTATTTGCATAGAAATTGTCAATTAAATGTGTTTGAATGATTTTATTTTCAACCTAAAAAATGTTATATTTACCTTTTTTTTTTTTTTTTTTTTTTATGATGAGGGAACCTGCAGCCGCTATCATTCGGCTGCCCACTCGGTAAATCTTTGGATTGACGCAATAACATGAAAATCATGTCAGTCAAGTTAACCACACTAGACAAATTCGATGCGACAGGCTTGATCGAGAAATTGTTGATAGAGAGAATTAAACTCGTGACTAAAGGTATTCGTGTTCACCTACTCCACCAACTTGACCACCCCATGAGGGGCATATTTACCTATTTTTTATTGGTAAGTAGATGGATCAGAAAGGGGGTAGATGAAAGAAAAAGAGGGAGTAAATTATTTAGAAAATAAAAACAAATTCTCCCTAAAAAAATATTTTCCTTATTTTCAATGAAAATATTATTACGTGACCAAAAGTATGAAAACATTTATTATGAAAAAAATATCAATCAAATAGTACAAAAGTAAGAATTTGAGTAAAAATAATGACATTTTTCTTGAAAAATATTGACAATCAAACGCGCTCTTATTTCTTCATAGCTAATAGACTTGAAATAATTGTCATAATTATTATATGCATTGTCCCCACCCTCTAATCGTAGTTGGAGCTAGCATTTGAACATTTCCTCACAAATCTTAATCAAAACTTAATGTGCCTACGTTCTATATAATTATTTCCTTTTGTCTTTGAATTGAACAACACAAATATATCAAAAAGCAAGACGAATGCACAGTTTAGACTTAAGTAATTAAACATTTTTTGCAGTAATAGTCCAAAATTTAATATAAAAATGATCTTCAATCTTTAGAAACAGCAAATAGGCCTTTTAATTGCATGACCGATTTAACGACATAAAATTTCAAATTTCTAGTAAATGGTCATATGACTCTCACGTGTCTAATTTTATAAGCTAATTTTTCTCTCTGAGCAAATAAGCAAAGACTAAATTTTTTTAGTATAATAAAAAAAATGAATAATTCTATTTGTACACCCAATGGTGTACTGAATTGTTTACTCCATCTCACATGTATGCGGGACCCGTGTAAATAACAAAATTCCAAAATGTGGTCCCCACCCTCCTATTGTGAGTAGTCGGTAAGAAATTAGGTAAAACAATTCGATATATGTAACATGGTTCTAAAAAAAAAATAGCGCTATAAGAAAAGTTTCGTGGCAATATAATTGTCCATATTTAAATTGTGAGCGATTTGGTGGGCAATACTTACCAAGCGATAATTTTCTAATTGGAAAAATTGAACATTTTTAAACGATTGACATGAAATGTGATACTATTATGAAATTGTTTTACTCATTATCTATTGTTTGGAACGGAAAATTAAGCGAATCGATAGCTTTTTCTTTTCTAATTGACAATTGTTAAGTAAACTCTAGCATGAACTAATTTTTCCAATATGTAAATCACTAATTTTAGCATAAGGTGAAAAACTATTTGTAATCTTTTCAAGAAGCTAGCGAATAACTTATTTTAACTTGGACGATTAATGATAAAGTTCGATTCCTCCTACCAACACTTTCTCGATCAAACCTATCACACCGGATTTGCCTAATGTAGTTAACCTGACTGTCGTGATTTGCAGTGTAATACCCAGACCAGGAAAGTTTAAAAAGATTTGATATGTACTACTCATACAAACAATGTGCACCTTCTTTTACGGAAGTCCATCGTTAGAAACTCCACAGTTAAGCGTGCTTGACTTGGAGAAATTCTATGATGGGTGACCCCCTGGAAAGTTTTCCCGGAGAGCGTGCGAGTGAGGACAAAGCATGCTAAAAAGACTCATGTTGGTACAGTGGGGACAGTACATCGTCGATCTAACGATCGGGACAGCCCGTTAAGTGGGACCCAGGTCGTTACATGCAGACTATTGCGTTAGCCCGAATGTTTACCCAGTACGCACTCGAAGGATAGCGATTGCGGATTACCCTAAAAAAAAAAAAAAGAAGCTTGAAGTTATCTTACCAAGTGTTATATAAGTGGTAAGACTTTCAGATTATGAGGTCTCGATTCTAGTCTCATTATGATATTTGTTTTAAATAGTAAAATTAAAAGAAAAGTTGAAAAATGAAATATTGGAATAGAATTTTGCGCGCAGCAAGAATAAAGATTGTGCTCATGACAGAAATGTTAGAAAATAAAGAAGAAAGATTGTGCAAAAGACAAGAAATGTAAGAAAATTAAGAGAAGAATAAAAGTAATCAGTTGAAGACTAAAACACACGGCTGCCAAGAAGGGAAGAATGAAGAAAAGTGAAGGAAAGAGAAACACTAGAGATGAAAAAGAGGAAAAAAGAGATGAACACGTTCAACGAATTTTGTATTTGTGTATAGAGAGCTCGAAGATTCTCGAATAGGATAACCTTTCGAATTATTGCTGAATTCATGGGCAGACAAGAGCCGATATGATGAATTGAAACATCTTTGTAGCCAGGAAAAAAAAAGTGATTCTCGCAGTAACAGCAAGTGTAATGAGAGCAATCTAAACCTTGAAAATAAAGTTGTGGGATAACAATACAAGGGTCGTGCCGTTAGACCAAACAACACAAATGCTTTAAAAGAATTTGTAATCCGCAGATTTATTTAATAATTTAATTTTTCATTTTCGTGGATGTATACAAGTTTGTGTTTACTTTAAATTTTTCTATCATAATATTATTCATGTAAATAGTTTCCCTTGGCGAACCTTGTTATTCATTAAAATGCACTTGATTATTTGTCGATTGCATATGAATTATGTGAGTTAGGATTGTTCGTGCAGGTGGTGAAAATTCAAATAAATAATAAAAAAGGCTTTCCAAATCATCATTTAGAATAAAGTATTCAATAATCTGTTTTTCATAAGAAATGATTAAGTATAGTTGCTTAGTTTATGTCAAGCAATAATGAGATGTTCCATTGACTAATTGATAAATAAATTCATGGTAGATCACACGGATTAAATGATCCACTAATCAGTATAAAATAGGCAACTTAGCTTTGTAGATTAATTCTACACTCGTCATTCCCTGCGTGCACTGTTTTGTTGTCCTATTTTAGTGTTATTTATGTCAATTTTCCAAAATCCTATTTTGAACTATCCTTAGTCCTCCTATCTCGAGCGACGCTAGGATGTCAACGAGCCGAATCAAGTCGACTCGCGAGCCGAAACTTAAAACTTGGGCTCGACTCTAGCGAAAGTGAGTCGAGCTTTTTTTGGCTCGAGACCAAAAAATCTAAACTCAACAAAAGCTTTCGGCTCGAGCTTTAGCAAGCCGAGCCGCCTCCTTTTTTTATAATTCGTGACAAATTTAATATTTTTTAAAAATTGTGCAATTTATACAAATTATAAATTAAATAAAAATTACAACTTACAACCCTCCTCCTTTTTTCGAGTTTGGAATCGACTGCAATCAAAATAAGTCGCGTTAAAATTATACACGAATAAAATATTTTATGTACAATTTTTTTTGAAACAAATAAATTTAAAAATTACATATTTAAACAAATAAATATAAATTTTACCCCATATTTATAGCAAAAAAAAAAAAAAAAAAAAAATTCCATTTCAACCAAATTCAATTCAAATTTGAATGTCAAATTAAATAAGGTAGCTACACGTTACCTTTACATTAAAGAATGCAGTATTAGCTGCCTCACCTGTTAACTTTTTTTTTCTTCTTCAAACAGCAGTTTTTTAAAAAAATTTAACGGGTGGAGCCACATGGGCCGGCTCGAGCTCGAGCCGACGTCCCAAAATAGGGCTCGACGAGTCTCGGCTCGATTTCTCCTAGCCATGAGCTGGGCCGGCTCTAACTTTTCTTGGGTCGAGCCACGAGCCGTCCGAGTCGACGAACTAAATTGACACCCCTAAGCAACGCATGCATGTACCGACAAGGGGCAATCAAGTCATTGAACAACTGGAAAAAGCTTGAGCTTGTTTACAGATACAGGAAATGGAAGCAAATCAGTTTCGGGAGTGTGCACACGTGCGTACAACCCTAAATTAGTGTTTCTAGCGCCAGTTGTTCCTTAACGTATTTTTGGTTGTTTGGGTAGTTTTCTGTTTATTCAAATAATCTAAAAATGTTCCATTTGTATACCAAAAGATTCAATTGAAAGGTGTTGGAAAAAAATTGGTGATTTATGTGTAGATTTTTATCAATTAAAATAATAAAATAACAAATAAGATTCAATAATAATATAAACATAAGAAGAGAAGAGATAGAAATGCAAACCTTAGGGAGTCACGTCAAGGACACTGTCGTAAAGTCGTGTTGTCTCCTCTTCGTGTAGGTACTTTCGGCGCTACACGACTCCAAGATAAAATACATGTAACTAATAGCTGGTTCTCCTTTTATGGGCACGATCATATGGAGATAAGTAAATGAACATTTATCGAGTTGTCAAAATATATAAATTTAGTATGAAATATAGAGAGTATTTTGTTTTTTAATTGTATCTCAAATTGTGATTTTGATGTAGTGCCAAAATTATAAAATCTATTCCATCTTTATAGTGTACATCTTAAACCCCACACCGATGAGAATAAATTCAATTGAAGTGTAAATTAAAATATATAATTATGACTTTTAATTTTCTATTAAATCTGAATATTGAAATAAAGTAAAACTGAAAATTAAAACTAGTTTTAAGTTTTGAAAATTTAAGGTCCCGTTTGACCCACATTTTCATTTTCATTCTTCTACTCATTTTTAACCACACATTTTTCAATAAAATAATATTTTCTATTACATCAATAACTTTTCCTTCTTTTTCAACCACACATTTTCCATCATATCACTATTTCAAAATTCATTCTTCCCCAATAATCTTTATCAAACACACTCTAAAACTTAAGTTACAACAATCCTCCACAAGTCTTAAAGTTTTAAAATAAATAAATAAATATAATATAGGGGAATTTACAAAAATATCATTGTTTTTGAAAATGCACTAAAAAAAAACATTGGCACTTGATTTTTGCAAAAATGTCACTTTTTGTCGTGAAATGTCCAAATTACCCTTAGTCTCAACTTTCTAGGAGCATTTAATGCTTATTAGTACAACCTTACAACCTAATTAATGCTTTGATTTGATAATTTATTTTTGACATAATAAAAATAAGATATTATATTATTTATTATTTAATTCACTTGTTTATTTAAATATATCATTAATTATTTTAATTGTTTACATATATTATTTATTTACTGTTTAATTAATTAATTAATTGTTTATTTATTTTAATTGTTTATGTAATATTTAATTTAATTTTAATTAAATATTTCATTAATTACTTTAATTATTTACGTATATTATTTACTTCACATATAATTAGTTATTTTAATTGTTTATTCAATATTTAATTTAATTTCTTTAAATATTTCATTAATTATTTTAATTGTTTATGTATATTATTTCCTTAATATTTCATTACTTTATTTAATTATTTTTTTTAAATTACTTATTTTAATTGTTTATCTAATATTTAATTTCATTTTTATTTAAATATGTCATCAATTATTTTAATTATTTATGTATACTTAATATTTAATTAGTTATTTATTTTATTTATTTTAATGACTTATTTTAATGACTTATTTCATATTTAATTTAATTGTTTCTTTACTTTTTAAATAATTATTTAAATAAACAATTAAACAAATAATATACATAAACAATTAAAATTATTATTTAACTGTAATGTTGATTGATTTTATGCACCCATCTGATTAACAAGTCAAATTTTATCTAATTTTATGCACTCATCTGTCGAGAATTATTGAGGTAAACTGTCGAGAACGACATTTTATCTGTCGGAAACGGCATTTCATCTGTCGAGATTTACCCATCTGTCGAGAATTACTGTAGCGACGGACTAAAACTTTCAAGTACAATTGTGATGTGATTGTTTGTCATATTTTGGTACAACTTTTTCACTTTTTGTACAATTTTTTATGTTGTCAACTCAAGGAAGTATAGGGTATTTAAATTCTTTACAGGGGGCAAAAATGTCAAAAAATGTCCAAAAATGACAATTTTGCAAAGACACTCAAAAAGTGACATTTTTGTAAATGACAAGCTAAAAATTGACATCTAGTGTAATTTCCTCTATAAATATATAGCGGCAACATTATATTGTATAATAGGTGTAAGTGTTTTTTGGACTTAAACCTCACTTAACGATAACAATTTTTATTTAAGGGAGTCATAATGAAATAAGCCTGGAATTATGCCCCTTTGACCAAACTTCAATTGTTCTACACACAATATCGCTTTAAACTCTAGTTCATAGCGGGTAGCGCTCTTAATGGCCATGGGCTTTAATCTCGAGTCTATTAAGAGTCTCCTGAAAAAAAAAAACTCAATCTCATAGTCACGGCCTCATGGCAACTCTTACATAAGTGGGTTCTTCAAGAGTGCGTGTGACCCACACCTCGTGAGAATTCTCTTCTCGGTACTCATTCACGGTTAAACCCTACCCAACATCACGTTATTATTAACATTCTCACCATATGGATGAGCACAAAAATGTAGTGCTACTACAAGTCATGCAATGTGGGTTGTTTTTGTTTTCAAGCCGTTAGGGTGCGTTTGGTTTTTGTTTTCAAGCCGTTATCAGTTTTGTAAAACACAGAAAACGTGTTTGGTTTAGTATTTTTGAAAATGCATTTTGGAAAACAACGATAAATTTATAATATAAAACTAAAAATGTGTTATTCGACGCCAACACAATGACAAGGCAACACGATGACAACCGCTTCACTATTTTACAGGGTTGGCCGGAGCACCACTGTTCGCACATTGTCGGAGTTGGAGGATTTGGGGAAATTTTCGTTTCATATTGGCTCTAATGAGGGTAGTCACTTGAAGTTAGTCCACACGTGCTAGGGGTGTAAGCGGTCCGATTTTATCAGTTTTTGACAGATTTTTAAATCAAACCATTTACACCGGTTTGAGAAAAACTCAAACCTAAACCAAACCATTTTGAACGGTTTGAAAAAAAACTCAAACCTAAACCTAACGGTTTGGTCCGGTTTTAAATCGCCGGTTTCGCCGTATATTTTTTTTGTCTGTCGTCCAATTTTAAACCGTCGATTTCGTCGTATATTTTTTTGTCTATCTACTTTTATGCCATTAATTTAGGAGTCAACATTTTTTTTAAGACAGATGGAACCGGACCGGATCCATTTAGAACCGGTCGATTCGGTTCCTGATCTTCTAAAAATATAATTTGATTTTGGGACAAATTATTAAGAACCAACCTGTTTCGGTCCAATTCTCGGTTCTAGTATGAGAACCACCGGGAATCAGACGATTCCCATAGGATTTTTTTTTTTAATAAAATATATGATTCAATCTCCAATCACTTTTATAAAAATAATAGAGTTCCTTTTTCATTTTAGACCCCAACACTTTCCTTCTTCTCTTTGATTTTTTTCTTCTCTCTTCTTATAATTCTTTGATTAACTGATTTTCAAGCTAAATTTATATATTGGGTAAATCTATACCTTAATAAATTTATTTACAATATATAATTTCATTTCTAAGATCTAAAATTTTTATTTTGTTTTCACTTTGATGACATAGTTGTTGATCTGATCAAAAATTTTCATCTAGATTTCTACCAATTATAATCGACTGAACCAGAAGTTGCAATAATTTTTTAAAGAATGTCCAATTCAATGTAGAATTTTGATTTTGATTGAAGTTTGTTTAAACATTGGAGTACTATGCAGTTTATATAAATTGATGATTGTTTGGTGATAGTAATTTATATGAAATACAATGTGGGATTACTTGAAGAATTGTTTCAAACTTTCAGATTAAGAGCCTATTGAATATATGAGCCTCATTTAAAAATAAAGAAAAAGCCCAACACAAAAGTTTTACAATTTAGAAAATTTCATTTTTTTTTTAATTTTTATATATTTTTTCCCCGGTCTGATTTGATTTTAAACTGTAATAAAATTTCTCAAACCTAAACTAAACCGTTTTTGGTTCAAAATCATTTCGTTGACGGGTTCACGTGGCACCAAATCGACGATTTTCAAAATGCGATTTTGATTTGATTTTTCGATTTAACGATTTTTACTTACAGTCCTGACACGTGCGCATTTCCCTCCACTTTTTTTTATTGGACACATCACTCATTTTAAATCCCCGTCTAAATCTCTGTCAATAAGAGTGGTAAATGCCCGGTTCGCGTGTAGACTAATTGTTTGCCGTTTGTAGTCTAGTTTGCATTGTGTGGCTACAATCAGTACACCTCCCCAACAAGTAACAACACCCTTCACATTCTTGAACTTTACAATATTCTTCTTTGATTCCATTTCTATTTGCTTCTTCAGACATGGCCTTATTACAGCCATTTTTCTGCGATAAATCTCTGCCCATGATCCTCAACTTCTCACTCACATGCACCACTCCAAAAGTAACAAATCTAGTACCCACAAAATCAAAGGATTTAGTGTCCCGATCACTAAAACACAATCATAAAAAGACTTATTTTTCAG
This sequence comes from Osmanthus fragrans, assembly GCA_019395295.1. Lineage (NCBI taxonomy): Eukaryota > Viridiplantae > Streptophyta > Magnoliopsida > Lamiales > Oleaceae > Osmanthus > Osmanthus fragrans. The sequence goes on along the minus strand of CM033346.1, from coordinate 16,050,063 downwards.
TGAGGAAGCACTGGAAAAAGTGCCATGCAGTTGCAGAGGAGATTGTTGGTGGGCTATCATCATCTGCATCATTAGATGATGATCAAGGTGAGGGTGTGGTTTTCAGCCCATCTAGTCAAGATGAAGTGGCGGAATATGATTGGACAGAAGAATGGTACCCTCTTTATCTAACCAAGAATGTACCAGATGATGCTCCGTTGGGTCTTACTGTGTTTGACAAGCAGGTTGTTCTTTATCGTGATGGCAATGGAGAGATTCAATGTTTTGAAGATCGATGTCCTCACAGGTACTCCTGTTAAGACTCTTATATCTGTTTTATTTGGAATTTACCCTTAAATTTCTCCGCAAATGGTGGTTTATATGTTCGAGCTTTAGACGGATTCATTTTGGGTCCATCTCCATGGGGGTTTTATCCTGATCAATTTGTTTGTGCCTCTTTTGTAGTTAATGTTGTCTGAAAAATTGCATATTTTGAATGTGAGTTTGTTAATTATAGTTAATTCAAGAAATCAGAGTGAGGAATCTTGAATTAATATGGGATCTGTTTAATTCATGTGAACATTTTAGCAATTTTTAAGGTTCCTAATTAGAATCAAATTTAAAAATGTAATGATAGTTTCACTGGATTCGTGGAAGTTGAGTAACTTGAGTGAAACAATCAACAGCATATTTTTGCCGTGCCAGACGCAAATCAGCATTCGGTTCGTAGGACTTTTCCAGTTAGTTTTACTAACCCAAGTGAATCGAGTGACCAATGTGAGGCAATTGGACAAGTCGAGCGACCAATTTGAACCCAAAATAGGTTTAGGGAGGTGAGATTGCAATATAAATTCTTGTTTAGGAATTCATATGTGCATCTTTGAAGACTTATCCAAAAATTATGGAGACGATACACAGATTTATTGAAAAATAATCATTCGTTTGACAGGAAGACTGTTCTTTCAATGGCTTTACAAGGGAGGACTAATCTGTAATTAGCAGAAATGTTTGCCTGCTTTATGGCTCATAGTACTTCAGATTTGGCATTTTAACCTTTACAATAAAAAATGAATTCTTTCTTGTTGCTCCATGAATCTAAACCTATCTGAGTTGCATAAGGTTTATTAGAGTTCTTCATCTTAATGGAAAATATTTGATGATGTTCTGTAAATATTTCCAAATATAGGTTGGCAAAACTTTCTGAAGGTCAATTGTTTGATGGGAGACTGGAATGTCTGTACCACGGTTGGCAATTTGAAGGCAGTGGTAAATGTGTGACAATCCCTCAGGTCTGAATTTAATGCATCTTCCTCGCGACGTTCATCATTTCATACTAGATAAATTGAATAATATTATTTTCTCATGATTTTTGGGACAGCTCCCGAAAGGTGCGAAAATTCCACAATCAGCTTGTTTAAAACCATATGAAGTGAGGGATTCTCAAGGAGTTATATGGATATGGATGTCTCACAAGACGCCTTCAAATGCTAAGAAACTACCTTGGTTTGAAAACTTTGCAAAGCCAGGGTTTCAAGATAATTCAACAATCCATGAACTCCCGTATGATCACTCCATTCTTTTAGAAAACCTCATGGATCCTGCACATGTTCCTATCTCACACGATAGAACGGATTTTACTGCAAAAAGAGAAGATGCGACAGCACTATTTTTCGAAGTGACTGAAAGAACGGCTCGAGGCTTTGCAGGTTGGTGGGGTCGAGAAAAAGATCGGTTGACGCCAAACTACATACCGAACTTTTTACGTTTTGAAGCGCCGTGTGTACTTCATAACAGTAGGGAAATCATTGACAAGAATAACAATAAGGACTACTTTTCTGGTCTGTTCCTTTGTAGACCGTCCGGCCAAGGAAAATCCATGCTTATTGTGAGGTTCGGTAGTACCAGAAAAACACCAGGGCTGTTAAAAATCATTCCACAGTGGTACTTCCATCAGAATGCGAGTAAGGTTTTTGAGCAAGATATGGGATTCCTTTCGTCCCAGAACGAAATTCTTATGAAAGAAAAAGTTCCCACAAGAGAACTGTACATCAATTTGAAGTCATCAGACACATGGGTAGTTGAGTACAGGAAGTGGATGGACAGAGTCGGGAATGGAATGCCTTATCACATCGGTTATAGCACAATTTCACTACCAAAAGATCCGGCTGTAGTCGAGCATGCTCCAGCAGGTTTTGTTGCCAATCTTTCTGCCTCACAGCCAGCGAAGGGAGGGATCGGGGATATGGATGCTCCAAATCTCGCCAACAGATATTTTCGACACTTGATTCATTGCAAGGATTGCAGGAGTGTTCTTAAAGCTTTTCGGGCTTGGAAAAATGCCCTCTCAGTTGCTGCTCTTGTATCAACAGCACTGGCAATTCTAGTATCCGGACGACAGTGGAAGGCCTTACTTTTGTTCTCTACAACTATGTGCTTAGTCGGAATCCACATTTGTACAACTGCAATCGCTATGAATACGACAAACTTCATCAGAACGCACAGAAGATTGTAAGCAGGGATCAGAGGTTTGTTCAGTTACTTTTCCTGCAGATGTAAGTTCATAAATATTTGGCATTTAGTCTTTCAGTTCTTCAACTCCACTCGACGGAACATTATATCTGATTGTATTTTTTACACGTAGAAATATAAAGATTTGGCTTGCAATAAAATATCTTGGCTCTCTCGAATGATATGGAAAATTGAACACTGTATGTATGACAAAATGGTAATTTTGGATGCCTTATAAAATTAAAAGAATAATTGTTATGCTACATTTTTTTGTTCATACATAGGCTGCATGCGTATTGTTGACAGACAAGCACTTGGAACTTTGCTTGCTCATCAATTTGGACTGCTGATTTTATTTTTTCATTATGATTGAAATTGAAAAGATCACATTTAATTCAACATGGTTTATATTTGCCGGGAACAATCATTTAATTCACCGTTAGATCCATCAAATGATGGAACATTTCTGATTTAAATTGTGAAAGTATATGTCGATTGAACGGGAATGAGTAATCTATATATTCCCAGAATTTTTCTAGTTTCTCCACCATTTGGTATCTTCTTCTTTTCACAGAAAAAATATTTGAACAGAAATTAGTTTTCTGCATTATTGAAACCAATAAATATTTCTTTTTTCCTCATAATTGATCTTGTGAGTGCATAAGACAGTTAATTGTCAAATTTATTTTGGACTTCATTATATCATGAGAAGTGATTTGTCTTGCAACTCTTTTACACACCATTGTTCGAATTGAAAGCGAGACATTACATTCTAAAAAATATATATATTATCTTATAACGGGCCTTGAAGTATGAGCACGCATAGTTTGAATAAGAGATTTAAGAGGGTTTAGGATCTTAGGCAATGACCTTTGTTAAAAATTTCTATTTTTAGTATTCTTTGCATTGTATGGCCACAGTGCACCAAGCCAACAAGTACAGTCTTTGCATTCTTCTTTATCTTAGAATTTTCTTCCCTCTCAAATTATTTCATTCCTTCTTGGAGGCAATCATGGCCTTATTACAACCACTTTTCTCTGCTAAATCTCTACCCACATGCACAACTCCAAAAGTACCAACTCTGTTATGTACAAAACCAAAGCACTTGGTGTTCCAACACCCACCATAGAACATTATAGACAAAACAGTTATTTTCCAACGAGGAAGCACTGGAAAAAGTGTTGTACAGTGCTATCACCGGCTTCTGATCGAGGTGAAGATGACGATCAGAGGGTGATTTTGAGCCTACCTACTGAAAATGAAGTGGTACGATATGATTGGACAGAAGAATAGTACCATCTTTATCTCACCAAGGATGTACAAGATGATGCCCCTTTGGGCCACAGTGTGTTTGACAAACAGGTTGTTCTGTATCGTGATGGCAATGGAAAGCTTCGGTGGTTTGAAGATCGATGAGCCCACAGGTAATCCAGTTTAGATTCTTATATTGGTTTCTTTATGTTCTTTAGTGCTTGTTTGGTAGGGTCGATAGTGTAGTACTAGTATATGAACTTGTGAAATTAATTTTTATGAGTATCTGCATATTCTGCATGTGTGATAATCATAGTTTATTCAAGAAATAAGAGTAAGGAATCTTGAATTCGTTTGAGACCTCTTCAATTTATGGGAATTTTTAAGCATTTCTATTGTTCCCAATTAGGATCATGTTAATCTGATGGTTGAAGTTTAGTTAATGAAACATTTTGGTAAATCAATCAACTCCTAGCAGATTATATTGCTTTAATTGACTGATATGGACTTTAGAAAAATCGAAAGTGGATTAAACAATCTTATTAGGGGAAATTACTGGATAATTGATTTTGGCTGGTAATGGTAATTCCATAGGCCCCCCTTTAGAGGGACCAAATTGTAGCTAACCTGTAGGTTGAGTGACTTGATTGGGACAATGAACGACATTTTTTTACCATGCTTGATGCGAGCTTAGCATTTGAGCGACCCGTTCGACACAAAAAAGGTATATTGACTCGGATGAAACTTTGCTATTGCTTTTTTTCCCCCCATTTATATGCTCAGATCACTAAATGTTGTGTCTAACAATCACTGAACCCTGATTTTTGATTTTCCAGTGCACCTCACATATATGGATATTTTACACTGTTTTGCTTAATCAATCATCGACCTCCAATCTAGAGAATGACCCCATTTTTGGATGGCTGAGAAAGTGAGGACTCGTCTGTTGTTACCTGTTTACATGAATTTTGGCTCATATTCTGTTTGCATATTAGACATGTCGGATTGTATAGGACTCAACTTCTTATTCCTCCTTAATAGTGTCATTTACTGTTCCATCCACCTTAACAAAAACATGGTAATATTTCCTGGTTAATAAACTTTGGAACCTTGCCAATAATTTTTTCAAAATTTAGGTTGGCAAAACTTCCTGAAGCACGATTGATCGATGGGAGGCTGGAATGTCTGTACTGTGGTGAGCAATTTGAAGGCAATGGTAAATGTGGAAGATGCAACGAATCGAGGCTTTGAAGGTTGGTGTGGTAGAGAAAAAGATGGATAGTTGCCAATATACATGGTTTGAAGCACTGTTTTCTTCAGAACAATACTGAAATTGTGGACAGAGTGGCGAGAAGAACCACTCTTCCGGTGGGAGCACAATTTTGCTACCAAAAAGATCGAGCCATAGTCGTGCATGCTACACTTGGCTTTGTCTCCAACCTTCCGGCTTCTCAGCCAATCAGAGGAATCGCACGTCAAATCTTGCTAACAGATATTTTCAACAAGTAATTCAAGACAAGGATTTCGGAATAAAACATTATTCAATCACAAACATTTTATGAGATTCACAATTTTTTAACGAAATATTTTCATCAACTCTCATCAAAATTTAGCAAAATCCTAATTTTGTTTCTAAACTAAATACAAAAGTTGTACGGGTGAGATCAATTTTTCAATAAAATGCTAAATTTAAATTGATTAATAAGTTTTTAATAACTCTATAGTGTTTAATATTTTGGAACTTATTTAGCCCCGTGGGATTTCGCGAAGATTTTAATCCAATTTTTGACCGTTGAAAAGATAGGTGGGTTCCATTCGTGCAGTAATTGTTAACTCAACATGAAATGTCATTTTCTACACAATAATAAATTAAATGATAGAGGGATATATTGATCATTTTACTTAATTCAGTCAAAATTTGCGACTCCCTATACTGACAATACACTGTATAACGGCATGAAATTCACTAAAAATTCTTCACAAAATTCATCTCGGGCTTATTTTAATAAATTAGTAACTGAATAAATTTAAAATTACTGTCTTTTCTTTAAATTATGAATTAATCAATTTGATAACATTTTGTAAAAGTTTCGTTACCATATATTACCAAATAAATTGACAGAAAATGGGAAAAGAACAAAAAAATTGAAGGAACATTTCTATAATTATTATTATTATTATTATTATTATTATTATTTTTTGTTTTTAATGCATATATCTTCAGTAATTTTTCTTTTTGAAGTAAAGTCGGGCAACTTTAGGTGAAAGTCGCAAGCTTTGCCAACAAAGAAAAGAGTTAAAGTCTTAAGAGAGCATTTAACCTCTACTTCTCAGAAGAATAATTTACTTTTTATTACTTATAAGTGGAAAAAGTTACCTTAGACAGTAAAGTTCACTTATTTACCTATAATTGAATTTTTCAAGCTTAGTTAAACATGCACTTTTGTCTCTTGAATGAGGCCACTGAAAATATTCATTGAAACCACACTTGCCAATTTATCAAAAGTTTTAGCAACCCATTGTCAAGCTATCAAGGTGTCACTGATTACAGATACTTACACTGCCAACAACATTATAAACAGCTACATAAAATGCAAAGAATTGAGCAATGCTCTCAAACTGTTCGACGAAATGCCTTATCCAGATACCGTCTCTTGGAACACCCTGATAGCAGGGTATGTAAATTCTGGATGCTTTGTCATGGCATGGGAAGTCTTGAAATCCATGAAGAATAATGGGTTTGTGTTTGATGGCTATACTTTTGGGAGCATATTCAAGGGCGTCGCTTTGAGTAATCATCTTGAGTGTGGGCAACAGGTGCATGCTGATGTGATTAAGATGGGGTATAAGGAAAATGTTTATGCTGCCAGTGCGCTTTTGGATATGTACGTGAAGTGTGATAGAGTTGGGGATGGAAGTGTGGTGTTTAATGACATGCCGGAGAGGAATTCTGTGTCGTGGAATGCTTTGATTGCGGGATATGCAGAAATGGGTGATCACAAGCGTTGTTTTCAATTGATGATGTCTATGGAAAGGGAAGGTGTGGGGGTTGATGATGCCACCTTTGCACCACTCTTGACGGTGCTAGATGGGGTTGAGTTCTGCATGTTCATGAAGCAGATTCATGGGAAGATTATGAAACTTGGGTTAGAGTTTGATAACACTGTCTGTAATGCTTTGATCACCGCATATTCAAAATGTGGCTGCATTGATGATGCAGAAAGAATTTTTGATATTACTTGGGGATTCCGAGATCTAGTTACATGGAATTCAATGCTAGCAGCTTATATGGAGCATGGTCAAGAAAAATGTGGATTTAAGCTCTTCTTGGATATGGAAAAGCGTGGTTTAGAACCAGATATTTATACATATACTACCATAATAAGTGCTTGTTTTGTGGATTCTCAACAGAGTCAAGGGAGATCTTTCCATGCTTTGGTTCTAAAGAGGGGATTTGAACGGTTAACGCCAATTGCTAATGCCTTGATATCGATGTATCTGAAATCCAATAACAGCAGCGTAAATAATGCACTGAAAATCTTTGAGTTCATGCTTGTCAAGGACCTTGTTTCTTGGAATACAATTTTGACAGGCTTGTCGCAAAATGGTTTGAGTGAAAATGCCTTGAAGCTCTTTGGACAGATGCATCTCGAGTACCTAAAAGTTGATCATTACGCCTTCTCAGCTGTCCTTAGATCTTGCTCTGATTTGGCCACACTACAATTGGGTCGACAAATTCACACCTTGGTTGTAAAATCTGGATTTGAAGTGAATGAATATGTGGCGAGTGCTTTGATCTTCATGTATTCAAAGTGTGGGATAATTGGAGATGCCTGGAAATCCTTTGGTGCATCATACAAGGACAGTTCAATAACTTGGAACTCAATCATATTTGCATATGCGCAACACGGGCAAGGTAAAGTTGCTCTCGACCTCTTCTCCTTAATGACAGAGAGAGACGTGCAGCTGGATCACATCACTTTTGTTGCTGTTCTAACTTCGTGTAGTCACATTGGTCTGGTAGAGGAAGGACTTTCGTTCCTAAAATCCATGGAAACTGAATATGGAGTTCGCCCACAAATGGAAAATTACGCTTGTGCTATTGACTTACTTGGTCGAGCAGGACGTCTACTGGAAGCAAAAGAGCTGATCAAAGAAATGCCATTTGAACCCGATGCCATGGTGTGGAAAACTCTATTAGGTGCCTGTAGGTCATGTGGTGATATAGAATTGGCAACTCAGGTAGCCTGTCATTTGCTAGAACTCGAGCCTGGAGAACACTGTACTTATGTTCTTCTCTCGGACATGTATGGACATCTTAAAAGGTGGGACGAGAAGGCTAACGTAAAGAAGCTGATGAAGGAGAGGGGAGTCAAGAAAGTACCTGGTTGGAGTTGGATAGAAGTTCAAAATGAGGTCCATGCTTTTAATGCAGAGGATCATTCACACCCTTGTTGCCAAGAAGTATACCAGATATTGAGAGAATTAGGGGATCAAATAAAAATTTCTGAAACTGGCAATAACACAATCAAATCTTTGGATAATCTTGATCTTGAGGATGAATATTGGATTCCAGATGATCATCATTTACTGAAATCTGTGAAGATTTAAACTTCTTAGAAGTTAATACCTCGAGAAGAAATAAACCGACATTCTCGACCGTGAAATTGAGAATGCTATATCAAGTCGTGTACTGTTAGCAAGATACAATAATGCACCTACCGCACTAAATGAGTCACTTCAGGACCAAGAGGTATTCTGTTATCCTCTCGAGGCCGTTTGGTGTGAGAGAATAACCACTGGGGTGCTCAACGTACGCATCTTTTTCATATAGAACCGTTTTACAACGTTTTCTATTTAAGTTAGACTGTTATAGAGATGAACTATGTAGTGTAAATATCATTTTTTTTAAAATAGAAAGCACCCTTGTCATGTAAACTAATGTGATACTCTTGTTTCCATATTCATTTTTAACAAGGCAAGAGAAATTATAACCTTTACCAGCTCTTTCTCCTTTTTATCTTTTATTTTTCAATTGACTAATGGCATATATGGTCACGTAGCGTCGAATATAATAAAAGTATGACTGTTAACAGAATTTTGCAATGTATATTTGTCATATCCCGTACCTTCATGAGCAAGTGGGATTCATTTTTCATCAAAGGTGTGTCGCGTGCACAATTTTTATAAATGAGTGCAAATGAGATTTGACTTCAACTATTTGCGGAATTTTCTCATCTGAAAGCTTGAATTTTTATAAATGATGTATTTATTCGTATAATTTTCTTCGACTTTATCAAAATCGCAAAGATTCCCGTCTTCTTATCAATACTTTCATTTTTTATTTTATTTTTCTATATGCATGAATTGATAAATATTTGGTAAAATAAGTAGTAATACAAGACACATATAACATTTATTTACTTTAAATACTTCATTAATTTATTATTACGTTGTTATCTAAACAATAATATTTTATAACTTAAAATACTTTGATAATTTATTATTTTTAATTATGGTCAAATAAGTAATTTAAATAAACTAAATATTATGCTACAAAATAATATAAAGTGATGGAACACTGAATTAACAGCAAAGAGATGCCTGCAAAGAATCACATACATAGATGCTCTAATAATTAAGGAATCGAATGAATAAGACACTTTACAGATTATGCCCTATTTAGTGACAACTCTAAACCATTCAATTTATTATTTATTCTTTATTAATGATCGTTATTTAGGTCAGCTAAGGATCGCGTTTTAAATATTAATTTCAATTTGTTTTTCGAAGTTCTCAACATTATGAGAATTTTTTTTTTAAGAACTGCTTTCCTTCCTGGTTAAAGCGAAGAAAAAAACAAAGTGTTTTGTTAGAAGCTATCTATTGCACTAAGAAATCAAACTTTATTTGAAAAGTAATAATGCTTCCTTCTCCTTCTTATTCGAACCATTGGGAGCAAGTAGTGGCGGACCTATGAAATATTTTCAGTGCGGGCAAAAATTTCTTGAATCTGGTGTGTACTCGTAAATGTGAAGAATGAAAAGAAAACCAGAGAAGAATGGAAAAATTGAATGAAGAAGAAAGAGAATAATGAGCCGCCGCCGAGCAAGATTGAAGGAACTAGGAAGAAATCTTCAAACTCGATTTCAATTTCATTTGTTCAAGTACATTTGGCAAGTACATTTGTATATTTTCAATTTCATTTGTAACTTGTAAGTACACATGTGTATTTTCATCTCTTGCAACAGGTTCAAGTACATTTGTTCAAGGACTCTTCGCCTTCTTCACCGTTCGCTACATTATTATTTTATTTTATTTTTTACTTGGGCTGGGTGGGCCAAAAGCTCAGTGCAAGCATCTGCCTACACTGGGCATGAACTAGGTCCACCCTTAAGAGTAAGGACGGATCCAGAATTGGACTAGAAAAAAATTTTAAGAGGAGCTTAAAAAAAAAATTTAAATGGAAAGAAAGGACAATGATATATAAGACCAACAGTATAATTTTTCATGTCAACCGAAATGGATGTGTAAAATAACCGGCTAATTACACTAGATGTCACTGAACTTTCACCTAGATGCAAACAAGTCATTAAACTATAACCAATAATATAGTTCATTAACTTTAGTGAATAAATGAGTCAAAAAAATACTTTAATTATTAATTTAAAATTTTGATCATATCAGTGAACTAACCGTTTATAAAATTAACTCAAGATAGATTAAAAATTAGGAACGCTCTTGGCGTACATGGTGGACTCTGAAAAGTTATTAGTTTGAGTTTTAATATCCATTATTTTTAACTATTTGTTGTTGTTTATATGGTAAAAGATTTAAGAATATGACTTGACTGCTTCGAGAAGTTTAGTGTGCCTGATTGTAATCAGTGTGTCCCAAATAAGCGAACCGAGCATGAGCTGGTTCGCTTAAAAAAAACTTAAGCTAGGCTAGTTCCTTGGTGGCGGGCAGCTGATCCGGCTCGCGATTCGATTTTTTCTTTAAAATTTTAAAAATTACATTTTCACCATCAAAGTATAAAGATGTGAATTTGTAAGTAAACGAACCACATAGCATCGATTTACAAGTCCATATTTCAAGCTTGCTCGAGCACAAATCAATGAGCTCTCGCTCAACTACCTCGCTGGGTTTGCGAGCCAACTTGTACATGTCGGCTCGCGCTCAACTCAAGTGCTCGATTTGTTTGTCAGGGATCGATTGAGCGGCTTGTTCTACTTAACAACTCTAGTAAAAGTTGTGTATCCTAAAAAAAAATATGTAAATTTGATCGTTTATAAGTAATTATAAACTTAAACAAATATGCACTTAAGTAGACCAGGCCTAGCACAAGTCACACCATCTTCCATACCGCCCCCACATAGACATGGTAGGCCATAATATGGACGAAACTTGGATCAGGAAGACTTCCGCCCGGTCAAAATTGTCGGAGAGAAAATGAGAAATCTCAGTGATCCATGCACTTGTACATAGCAAAAACAGATGGAAGTGATTGACGCATGCACTCCCCCTCAAACAAAGAAACACACTTTTGAGAGTGCATTATTAGTTTTTACAAGAAAAAAAAAAAGATTACAATTTCATACCATTAACAGTGTTACAGCGTGACTAGCCTTTGGGTCCATAAATAGAGAAGAGTAAAGTTGATTGTACGGATTTCATTTACAGAAAGTTTTACAGATGTTGACTTGATTAACGTTTATCCTCGTAATTTAACATTTAGTTCTCCTAATAATGTGAAAGTACTCGCTAACTCAACAATCTATAAATAAATAAAAAAGGATATAAACAAATATGTACAAATTATTACAAAAATGTGAAGTGGCCAGAGGGGTTGACAGTAGCACCATAGCAAGGTTGAAATAATTATACACATTCATACTTGTCCCAACCAACTCAAATATCAATCAATCAATCCCTTTCTGCCAATGGAAACCCACAAACATACGGCAAGATGCAAACAAAAAACAGATCATTGCTCAACTGAGAACCATGCCACAAACACCTTTCTGTCAAGCCAATAAAAAAAAGAGAAAAATAGAAGGGGAGGGGGGTGTATCCCATTGTTTTGAAATCTACAGGACCCTAACCTCCCGAAAGGTAATTGAGGTGTGCAAAAGTTCCGGCAGGCCGAACAAAGATTAACCTTTGAATGCAAAGGTATCAAGGAACTTGATTGCAAGATTCATCTATCAAACAAAGATGAAAATCGACCTTAATGATTCGATAGTACATAGGAGAAGTACCAATAAATAAAAGTCATTTTAAGAATAACAGGTTAATCTTTCCTAAGAGCTCACCTCAACAAAAAGGTTTGACACTTTGATGTCGATTCTTCACACTTGGGACTATAGTAAGTTTCAAGGATTGAGTTGTTCTCTTGTTAAAACGATATGTAATCTAGATTGAGAATTCTGAATCTTCAATACGAGCGCCTAACTTTAAATTTCATCAAGTTGAACCAAGTGAGAGACACAAAGAATTGGATGGTTGCATCGTGAAAGACTAATTGTGCGACTTTAATTAAAAGTAGAGAATCAACTTGGCCCATTTGAAAGATTGGTTCGAAAGATAGGTTGGAGGACAAGTGTACTACGTACATTCTTAAACATGCCAAACAGAAAATTTACCAAAATAATTAAAAAAATATTCCACATTGCCACCAAACTTTTCATTGATTGAATATATATATAAATAAACCCACTATTCATCTTCATTTTCACTTTCATCTTCGCAGGGCAAAACTTTCCTCGACGGTGTGGAGTTATCAACAAATGTTGCAGAATTCATCTCCATTTGACAAATTCTGACAGCCCCAAACAATTTCTCTGGCAATTCTTCCTCCGACTGCGCCTCCACCAAGAAACCCATGTCGATTGTCACCGCCGTAACGTAACCCAAAGCCAGGCGCAAAATCGCGGTGGCGATTGCTGAGCTACCAATATCAACATCTATTTCAAGATAATTAGGCCCTTTATGGTAATAACAATTCAGGGCTTTACCTAATAGGCATGCAGAGTAATTTCCAACAGCAGTTTTCACGATCCATGGTCCCTTGACAATTTTGTTCACGATCTTGAACCTACTGTTGCGAAAAGCATCCGACCCATGAATGAATTGATACAATAGTGAATTAGAGTGAATGAATTCGTCAATTTTGCTTGAAAAGTAAAACACCGCGCTATAGTGGTCCCGCCCGGGGACTTGAAGATTTATCGCAATAATAAAAATCTTCGGGGATTTTTCAGGGCATTTGGTATTTCTCAAAGCTGCCATAATACGATTATCGGACCTGGCGAGGACATGATCGAGCTTACAATTGGATCGGAGCCAGTCGACTCCGGCAGGATTTAACAGGCAATCACCGGCTGGTGTTTTGGTTTTCTTTGAGAAGTATTTTGGACCACGAAGGGAAAATACTTCGCCGGGTGGAGAAGCCCAGCCGTTCGAACCGGTGTGAAGGTCTACCTGTTTTAGAGTTCCGCCATTGATCGCTTCTTCTCTCCAATCTTCTACGGTGGCGGTGGCGGTGGTGTTACGATGGTGGTGGCGGGCCTGGCGGCATTTTGTTGGGCACATTTTTGAAGTTCCGCCTAGATGGAAAGGGGATGAGTGAGAACTGCGAACTAGTTATGGGGTTTATTAACCTTGTTTTTCTGGAAAACAACGGAAAAGCCACACTTGTTGCGTTGACAGCTAAAGGTCCATAGATAGAGTTTGAGGCTTTTAAATGACAAGTGACAACCATAGTTTAGGTGGCAATAATTAACTTGAACTTATTTACAAATATATATTTTTAAATTATATTTAGTATGTTTGATGGGAAATAAATTAAGTTTTTATTTAAAGTTTATAATTGTTGGTTGAAAAGTGAAGGATACTTTAAAATTTGTGAATAAAATTAATTATTAATCTTGATTTATATTAAATTCAGAATTTTTATTTTTATCAAACAAGACATAGCACAATTGGTGCTTATAAGCACATTATAATTCGTTTTGGAAAAGTTTATTTTATTATTTTCCTACATAAATAAAAGAGTCACTTTGTGGTTACTATTCATAAGCTGAGTCAAGCCAAATGACTTTATGGCTCGGCTCGGCTCGGCTCGGCTAAGTCGTCTAAACCCTTTTTTTTTATGTTTGATTTAAAATTTGATTCAATATTTTTAGTTACAAATATTCGTTTTAAGAGATCTAAAATTTGTTGGAAATGTTGAAGTGCAATCATGATAATTTTTTTGTTATTTTTGTTTTTACGTTTGATTCAGTATTCGTCTAAGCCATTTTGTTGTTGTGTTTTTTTTTTTTTTTTTTTTTTTTTTTTTACGTTTGATTCAGTATTTTAAATTACAAATATTCGTTTTAAGCAATTTAAAATTTGTTGGAAATGTTGAAGTGCGGCTTCGAGCCAAGCCAAACCAAGCCAAATAGCTTTATGGCTCGGCTCGGCTAAACCGTCTAAGTTTTTTTTATTTTTTTTTATTTTTACGTTTGATTCAGTATTGGCTCGGCTAAGCCATCTAAGCCTTTTTTTTTTTTTTTTTTTTAACGTTTGATTCAATATTTTAAGTTACAAATATTCGTTTTAAGCGATTTAAAATTTGTTGAAAATGTTGATGTGCGGTCATGATTTGGATCGATTTAAATTTTTTAAAAAAAAACTTAAAATGTGATAATAATAAATATATTGTCGATTAAGTTTAAATATAAAAATTATCTTAAATTATGAAACGTAAAATCATAATCGTTAATTTTTCTTTTCTACCCCACCCTCAACCCCCATACTCACACCAATTTCTCTCAATTTCATTTTTCTTCAGTTTTTACGATTAAAAAGGGTAAATTTATGGCGTCAAAATGGATATTGAAGGAACTCAATGATTTTCAGAAGAATCCTCCTACATCATGCAGTGTTGGTAGACAAACATCTTCTATGAAGTGGATTATTTTTGTTTTTTTTTAAATGAATTTGATGTACAGTATCATTAGAACATGCTGAAAAGATATTCGACGAAATTTATGAAGTTAGGTGATCGTTTGTTATTCTTTTTTCCTACATAAATAAAAGAGTCACTTTGTGGTTACTATTCATAAGCTGAGCCAAGCCAAATGGCTTTATGGCTTGGCTCGACTCGGCTAAGTCGTCTAAACCCATTTTTTTTATGTTTGATTCAGCCTTTTTTTTTTTTTAACATTAGATTCAATATTTTTAGTTATAAATATTCGTTTTAAGAGATCTAAAATTTGTTGGAAATATTGAAGTGCAACCATGATAATTTTTTTGTTTTTACGTTTGATTCAGTATTCGTCTAAGCCATTTTGTTGTTGTTGTTGTTGTTGTTTTTTTTTTTTTTTTTTTTTTTTTTACGTTTGATTCAGTATTTTAAATTACAAATATTCGTTTTAAGCAATTTAAAATTTGTTGGAAATGTTGAAGTGCGACTCCGAGCCAAGCCAAATAGCTTTATGGCTCGGCTCGGCTCGGCTCGGCTAAACCGTCTAAGTTTTTTTTTTTTTTTTTTTTTTTTTTTTTTTTTTTACGTTTGATTCAGTATTTTAAGTTACAAATATTCGTTTTAAGCGATTTAAAATTTGTTGAAAATGTTGATGTGCGGCCATGATTGAATCGATTTAATTTTAAAAAAAAAAACTTAAAATGTGATAATAATAAATATATGTCGATTAAGTTTAAATATAAAAATTATCTTAAATTATGAAACGTAAAATCATAATCGTTAATTTTTCTTTTCTACCCCACCCTCAACCCCATACTCACACAAATTTCTCTCAATTTCATTTTTCTTCAGTTTTACGATTAAAAAGGGTAAATTTATGGCGTCAAAATAGATATTGAAGGAACTCAATGATTTTCAGAAGAATCCTCCTACATCATGCAGTGTTGGTAGACAAACATCTTCTATAAAGTGGATTATTTTGATTTTTTTTTAAATGGATTTGATGTACAGTATCATTAGAACATGTTGAAAAGATATTCGACGAAATTTATGAAGTTAGGTGATCGTTTGTCATTCTTTTTGCCTCTATGTTAGAAGTTTTCGTTGTGTTGTGGTTTTAATACTCATAGAGACCCTTGATTTGTCCTAAATTCTACACTGTATTATCATTAATTAATTAGTCTTGACTACTTACATCTTGCATATGGTCTTGGTAAAGAAATTAAATACTAGTGCAACTGATACATGTAATTGGAGATTCTATGAGTACGAAATGAAAGAGACATAATGTCTTACCTCAATAGGTAGAAAAAGGAGGGCTAGGTTGAATTTCATTATCTCTTTAGTAGGGCATCAACATCTAATCATCTATGCCCTGTCTTTTTTTAAAAAGAATAGAGAGACCTTCAAACGCAAAGTCTAGAAAATAAGCTATGAATCAAATCTCGTAATATTATTTTTGTCACCTATCATCATTTCAAGTGTTTTAAGTTTAATGTAATTAATGCTTAAGACAATTTTTTTTTTTAAATATTTACGCTATCATATAGCCAACTATACTATAGCACGTGCATTGCACGTGCGTCTTACTAGTATTTTATAAAAAAGTGATGTAGTCAAACCTCCAGAATATGAACTCCTTAACTAGTTAAGGGTGACTCAACTTTAAGTCTGGTTCAATTTGGCAACTAAAAGTCAAATTTTGACAAAATTTTGAAAAAATATGATTGAAAAATTGATAAAAGTTATGAATTATACGAAAGTGTGATTAAAAATGAGTAGAAGAAAAATGAATTTTAAACTCTTGCTCATATCTTATATTTTTTGGTCATCTTGATTCTTGGCCATTTTTTTTTTTTTTTTTTTTTTTTTTTTATAATTGTTAATATGAAAAGTCTTACTCTATATTTTTCGTTTAAAGTTCTGGAAATTATCCTTATATTAATATTGCTTACAACAAAATATGAGCAAAATAAGGAGTTATATGTTTTAATTGTTTAGTGATTTAATTAATCGTTTTTTCGAGCATGTAGGTTGGATTCCAAGTTTTCAACGGCTAAAGTGTCAAAAGAAAATATCAACTAGAACAACCTATCAACTAACAGTTCCGCTAAACGTACAACACGCGTTGACAACACTCCTTTACAAACTGATGTGACATTCAATTAAAAATAAAAAGAACAAATAAAAAATTGCTCTCTCTCTCTCTCTCTCTCTCTCTCTCTCATCTTCCCCATTTCTCACAAAATGAAAAGGGTAACCATCCCCTCTTTCACTCATCTCCTCCATTTCTTTCGATCGTCGTCACCGATCTAGCCCGTCTAAACATTCGTCGAAGCAGTCACGGCCTTTTGTAAGCTACCTCCATTTTTGGATGCTTGAAATACAAACTTTGACAAGTAAATCTAGATTTTTCTCTCAGTTCTCCCTCATTTTTTTTCCAAAATCAAACACCTACTCTCCTATCTTTCACTCCCTTCCCCATTTTCCTCCAACCGTCTCCACACCTTCGGTCCTATCGTCACAGTAATTGAACTTGTCGTCGTCTCGTGTAAGGTATGGATTTTTTGAAAGTCACATATTGTTGGTATACTTGTAAGCTTTGTCATTTGTTATAGTTTTCATTTTGACAAATTAGGAATGTTGACAGTAAGCACATTTGAGTTTAATTTTTTGAGAGCAAATTTGAAGACAGTACCTTGTTTGCTCTTAGTTATATCTGGAATTGCATCTTGGTTAGATTATTGAGTAGAAAACAAGGTATATTGGTAGTTGACATTAAGCAATTGTCTTTGGGTGATTAAAAACTAGAGATTTCATAAAAACTAGGGATTGCATTTATTGCTAATACTGATTTGGCTAAGATGTGTTTTCAATGAATGACCATAATTTCGAAATTTAATTTAACGTGATTTTTTTGGTTTGATCCCATTATTAAAATGGCTGGAAAGAATTCAGAAGTTTGTCACAGCTGCAGGCATAATGGGCATTTCTTTGGCGATTGCTCGACAAAACGCCGATGTCCACGGTGTAACAACGATTTTCAAAAATGTTTTATGGTTGAAAGGGATATTGCAAAAAAGGAAAAAAAATTCAATTATTGCAATCACAAATATGGATTTTGGGAGTGGTGCGACATTGGGGAATCAAGTGACGAATCGAGTGATGTTAGCCATACTGAAATTGACGATATGTCCTGCATGTTCCAATCTGAAGTTCGGCTAAAAGACGAAGAAGAAATCCATATATCTTTGAATGTGACAATTCACAGGAAGAAGTAAAATGTTGATTAGTAAACACGAACAAAAGGAGTCGAGTTTATTAGTATGAGTTGCTTTCTTAGCTATTTGTATGTGTTTCTCAAACAATCAAATAATCAAGATTGGTAGTTTTGCATGTTAATTTCTAGCTGTTTGAATGTGTAATGAATATTGAACCACTTTGATTTTGTTGTATTAGATGTGTAGTAGTATGTCCGGATAGCATGCCTGCCTGGAACTTGTAGTTTCTGTTTTGGTGTTTTTGCAGCATGCATCTTGGATGATTGGCGGCCTCACTGTAGTGTCTTGTAAGGGCAACAACTTTTGTAGTATTAACATCATCTATTTTTATATTATTTTGTTTGATATTCAATCCCAAGTTGTTCAACAAATGTATATTGCATATTTCTTTTTTGTTAAGTAGCAGCCTCCGTCGTGGTGATACATCCATATGTTTTGTGCTCATAAAATCATGCATATTTAGCAACATGTTGGTTAGGGTTCATAGTGCAATATATGTTTCTTGACTTCAACATATTTAGGTAGCAGATTGACATCCAATTTCACACAAAAGTTATTATCAGCCCGAGTCCGTAAACATGACAGAGAAATTTAAGTTGACTTACAAGATGATTCTGCCATACCATTTTCAACAAACTTAGGATAAAAACTAAGGGGGGCGTTCTCTTCCCGTTTCAGTTTTGTATTTTGAGTTTTGAATTCGTTTTGTGTTTTTTGTTTTGTGTTTTGGGTGTCCATTTTGAGATTGTTAAAAACTCGTTTTTTTTGTCGTTTTGAAAAAATATTTCTCAATCCGTGTTATTTGAGTTTTGGCAGATTTGTGAAGAAAACAGCCAAAACATAAAAACGTTGTTTTCTGTTTTCTTCACAAAATTTTCAGCCGTTTTCAAAAACTCGTTTTCGAAAATGAAAAAGAGAACGCGTGTTCAATGTTTTGGAAAATCAAAAACCGAAAACGGCTCGAAAATAGCAAAGAGAACGCCCCCTAAAGTTTTTACAATAATAAATGGTAAGGTGCTAGTGCAAATTTCTTCCTCAATGAAAAGAGAACTACTTCCTTGTTTCTAGATTTTGTCAAGTAAAATCACATTTGTGAGTTGTTTATTCATTTAAAATAACTACCTGGCCACAGACTGCAAATTAAAGACTAATAATAGCAAGACACTGTCATAGCAACGTATTCAGCATTAATAAAGTTACAAAGTTCATCACCATGAAGTTCATTGGTTGCTAGTGTAAATTGAAATCTTCCGCCCCTAATAAATCACTTAAATTGAAACCTTCTTTCCATAGGTACACTTTAATCTTATAAAACCATGGAGAATATCTATTACTAGCATTTCATCAACCATACGTAATTGTTTCACTATGTCCCTCCACTGACTTTGTCCCGTCATAATCACATGTCTCCTTGATGCGGTAAATGTTGATAGTAGGATGGAATAGCATGAACTAACATAAAAATTAATAAGTCAACACGACATTATGATGTAAAAATTTAAGTTTGTATCAATAATTTTACCTTCGTTATCATGCAACTTAAATGTTTCGATCATCGATTCCCAACTCTGTTCAAATTCTTCCACCGTCTGGGAATCATACATCAATACATGTATTGCTGAGAATATTAAACTCTTATTGACGTGATATCCAAATTTTTCAGCAACTTCTTCAGAATATGCCACAAGCACCATCTATACTTTGTATTTGGAAAAACTATCTGAATGGCATTTTGCATTGTCCTGTCTTGATCGGTAATTATTCTATGCTAAACTTGATTGTGCATACACTTAAGTCATGTCCTGAAAAGCCACACAAATGTATCCGCGTTCTCATTCGAGACCAAACCACAATGGAGCAGTGTTGATTGTCCATGGTGATTAACGCCAACAAAAGGTGCAAAAGGCATGCCATATCTGTTAGTCGGGTAAGTGGTATCAAACTTTGCAACATCCTAAAACTCTTTATATGCTTCCCTACATCGATTATCTGCCCAAAATACATTCTTTAATCGCAAATCTTCGTCTAAATCCATACAGAAGTAAAATCCTGCGGACTGTGCTTGCATATCTGAAACATAGGACTACATTGCTACTGTATCTCCCTTTCTAAGGCTTAATCTCCTAACTTGTTCAATGTAGTTTCGACAATCCTTTTCAATACATGTCATATTTTCATATCCACTTGCTTCGAGAACTGTAGAATTGAAACTTTTGTGCAATGAAATTTCAGCCATGTCATTCACTTCAAGCTTCTGTTTCACATGTGTACTCATTTCTCAATTGCATCGATACAATCTCGCCTTCGTTGGACTTTTTTGTGATTGTGGTCAAGGTGCAATGTGTTAATTCTCCAGTAACCGTGATTATCTGTAGATGCAGAGATCTTGGCTTTTCAACCCATCTGAATTGTTGGTTGTGACTTTAAAGAACCGCTTATGCTACCACTTTTTCGGCCTCCACGGCTACATGTGAAAGTCACGTATCGCAAAACTCTATCGTTGTCCTTTTTCTAATTCATTTTTCTCACCAAAAAACCTACGTTGTAAGCATATAATTTGTAAAAATTAAAAACTTCATTTTCGTCCTTGAACTTCATAATAACCTCTGGTACAATCGTTCCATCTTCTCCCACCGTTTGATCTTTATCTACATTCATATTGTACTCCACGTTGACATTTTCGGATTCCACCAAAGAATCATTTTCCACATCTTCCATCATCTATTCTCCTACGACAAAATTAGCAGACACTTTTAGCGAAACATAACTTCTCTATAATTTCACATTTCTAGCAAAATAATGATTTCAACATAAGCGAAAATGTATTGAAGCAGCCGTTCATTGTTGAATTTGTAACAAAAATAATTTTAGTTGTAAATGAATATTTCCTTCAGACACTAAACCATGAAGTAAAATGAGTTCAAACATCATAATGTTATAAATGTCTGCAAATGGTCGCAACATTAAAATGACTCTAAACAATTATAAGTATTAAAAAACAGCAACGATACCTTCAATTGAATATAAACGAACAACTGGGTTTCTCGCTTTTTGGGGAAAATGCATAAGACAGAGTACTATCACCGTAGCCGGGACGAAGTTGCGTTTCTCTCTTTTTGGGAAAAATGTTTAAGACAGAGTAGAGTCGTATTGGGTGACCCAATGTTATATGACAAATCAGCGCCCATCTGAAATTATGCGTGAATCAGGATCGAAATATATCATATTTGGGGAAATTGCTCTAGCCGGCTTGTAACCCAACGTGGTCGGGATTGAACTTGTTGTTGGGATTCGTTAAATTAGGGTTGGAATTTTGATGATGTCGCCAACTGAAGAAAGAATTAAGGGTTGAATGCTTTAGTTTTTTTTTCTAGGGTACACAAATGACGCCTCTAAGCCGCTTAACTTATTTCCCGCCTTACCGAAATGGGTTTCTTGCATTTCTTTTTGTTTTTTCATTTTGCATCTCAGCCGTCCACGTTCATTGCATAACACCCGTATACGTAATGTTGTATCCCAATGTTGTACACGTAGAATTACTCATCAACTGATAAGGATTGACTTTGTTGGTATAATTTATAATTCAACAAGAGGAATTTTCATAGCCAAAATCTTGCTTTATATTCAACCTTCATGATAGTTGGGGTTTCGATAATTTAAAATTATTTTAAATCGAATTGAACCGTTGAGTTTACATATTTTTTGTGGTTAAACTTTATTATGTGACGTTTGTTACAATTGAAATTTGTACTATTCTTATTCCTTTAAACTTGAATTGAGACCAATATTCATATATTGTAATGTTAATATTTAGACAAAGTTTCAATTTTAGGTTGTGTTAAGATATTTTAGGATTTAACTTGTTTGGAAGATGTTACTAAGTAGGGATGACAATAGTAAATGATCAAAACTAAGGCTGCACAAAAAAAATCATGAAATCGCAAATCGAATTGAAACTGTTGATTTAAAATCGTTGGTTCGAATCCACATGGACTCATGATTTTTTCCCCTCAAACCGAACCAAACCGTTTTAAAATGGTTGGTTTAGGTTTCAATTTTCAAAAACAAAATCGAACAAAACCGTTTTTAAATTTTTTTTAATTAAAACATTAATTTTATTAACTTACAAATTTTATAGTTTTCACTTTTCATAAAAAAATATATCAATTTAATAATACAAATTACTAGCCCATTGAAATAATCATAGAAAGTACATTAGATTCATCATTATTTGCTCATAGTTTAACGAGTTCACAACACATATCCTTACATGATATCTAAACTAAACTAAAATTATTCCCAAATCATATAAAATGAAAAAAAAACATATATTTTCAACAATCCAAATCATAATTCAACAAAATTACAACATCAAATCACGTCCAAAGTTTCAGAAGCCATAACATAAACTCTCATTTTCCCAACATTTGATGTTTGTCTGCCATTGCTGAATGAATCGCCAGTTGTCTTTTGCCTTTTAGTCTGCTAATTTTTACTTGAATCACCACTTCCTCTCTTCTCTCTTAGAAAGTATCAAATTCTCATTCAAGTTATTTTTCCATTATTCTTTCTTTTATTTGTTGTTTTTGAACTTATTATATACTTGTGAGCTGTGATTTGAATAGAAAAATGACTGTTTGTGTGTCTAGATTTTTAATAAAATTATTTGTGTTTGGAAAGAACAAAAGACAGAGCGTATTGATTGTGTGAAAATGTTAAAATTCCTAACTAGTACTACTACCTTCTACTTTCATAAAGTAGTTAGAGAATGAAATCCGTCAATATCCAATAAGTTTGAACTCTATCAATCTTTGTACATCTAAACATATCATGTTCAATCCTTATTTAACATCTCACTAGCAAGGCGAAAGAGTTTTAACCAAACTACAATAGCAAAATGTGATTCTACATTTACCAACCGCAATGTGACAATATGATAGGAAACAAGAAAATGTACATAAAAATGAAGAAAGATGTATTTGTTATATTAACATCTTTTAGCAACCAACTTTGAAAATAATTTATTCATAGGTTTCAAGGTAAATATGAATTTAATTTAACATTAACACTATTAGTTCTCATTTAAACTTATATGTTAACTTGTTTTAAATATATTATTATAATGTCGATATGTAAACTGCGGATTAAAGTCGAACAAAATCGCAAATTATGGTTTGATTCGAAAAATAAAATAGTTTGATTTGGTTTGAAACATATTAAATGATTTGAGTTGAAAATATAGCAAAAACCACACAAAGTGAACCGCGTTCACCCCTAATCAAAACCAATAGACCACTACCATTCCCCACTTACATAAATTTGTGAGAGATGGATCAAAATTTTTTATTTATTATCTCATTTAATTATTTATTTACATAATTAATATTTATTTTTAATATTTAAAATATTATTTAAATTAAAAGTATATAAAAATATAATATAATAAAGTAAAAAAATTCATGAGCTCAACTAAGACTAAATATGGGCAAAACAAACCCGGGGGTTGTCACCCGAGCATAACCTGACTAAATGTAGTAGTAACGTGGATTAAACGAATAATTCATATTACCAAGAATGTCTAAAAATACTGCTTTTAAGGACCATGTTCATTATTCAGTTGGCCTCACTAAACTAAAAGCACGAAATAAGTTCGATAAATACATTCACTAAGAATATCTGAGAATTGAACTCTTGTTTGATTTTGATTTTGATTTTGATTTTGATTTTGATTTTTCTAAAATCATTTCTCATTGTACTGTGCAAATTCATGACCCTTTTTTTTTAACCACTCATCCTTAAAGAGGAAAAAAAAAATCACTTTTCTCAGGAGCTAAACCAGATAATAGCCCCATTTCGTATCAGCATTGTTACTATCTCAATTTTTGCAGGAGCTTCGTTTACTATGTCTACTAGTTGGGGTGCAGTACACAGGTGGGCTAAGCCGTTGCCGTCGTTTGCATTCCGACCGTCTGGCCGCTCCCTTCCGACCATCCAATCTGCGAGTGCTTTTGTCATCAGCGGCGCCGCTTCTTACAGCAAATGGGCTTTCAAGTCGGTGGCAGACGTAGACCCGGTGGTCGTTTCCGCGGACGGAAATTACGGCAGTAAGCAAGTTATCAGTGTCACCCCGCGGCTTTATGATTACTTGTTGGCTAATGTTAGAGAGCCACAGGTTAACAACCAATTTTATCTTCGATCGATTATTCTGTGTTTCCAATATGATAGAAATTTCGGTTTGCATTATGAATGTCTGTTGAAGGCAACTCGTTAACTTTTAAATTGAAATGGTTAACACCATATTATTTATGAAAATTATTGAAAAATGACACATGTTGAAGATATGATATCAATGAAGTAGTTAATGGTTAACAAAGTTGTGTTGCATTCCAGATTTTGCGTGAGCTCAGAGAGGAGACAGCTACCTTGCGAGGTAGCCAAATGCAGGTAATCATCATGGTTTCAAATTCAGTTTGCCTATTGTTTTTAGCCTGTTTTGGTTTCCTCCCAATAAACTGGCCCATGACGGGAGAATTTCTGATTCTTTTGTTGGAGGGTTGGCTAAATACTGGAATCCTCATACTTATTTTATAATTTTTAGCATTAAGGCTGATAAGTTCTGATTTACCTGTAGGTATCGCCTGATCAAGCTCAACTTCTTGCAATGCTAGTTCAAATAATAGGAGCAGAGAGGTGTATCGAAGTTGGCGTGTATACTGTATGTATCCCGGGATTGATTCTCTCTCTCCTTTTTCTTTTAATATATATATATATTTTTTCAAAATCCTACTAATTGTACCGTAGCAATTTCCTTATGTATTTTGTTGTTTCATCTACTTATCTCTAGATTTTCTGATGTTTCACATAAAGAGGGTCTTGAATTTTGCCATGATAAGTTCTGAAGTAGTTAGTGCTAATAGGGGTTTGGGGATTGAAGATTGTATTATTCTTTTTCTTAATGAACAGCATGGAGCTTTGTGGTTGAGACACTTCTGGAAATGGGATATATCAAGTAAAAAAACAAATCAGCTTAACTGTAATTCAAATCTAGAGTTTCTTTAGGATAATGGCATTTACTGTAGAGATCATTATCTAAGGTAGCTTGGTTTCACGCTGTCACACCTTATAAAAAAAGAATGAAGAAGTCGTCTTGAATAAACATGAAATGCAAAGAGATATCTGATTCTGAAGCTGTTCGTATGTGAGATGAGAGAAATCAGTGGCTTTAGCTAGCGTCTTACATCTATAGTTGATATAGAGAGACCAGTAGCAATCTGAAGTAGAGTCCTCAAGACCCTAGTACCCATAGTGGAAACCCCTCTATATAAATACTAATTAATTATAATTACCCCAGTTAGACACTGAACTCCCTAATTCTAGACTTTATGCTTTCTCAGATGTTGTGTATTTTAGGAGTGATCATGTGCTACGTGCTTCTAGGTGTACGATATACTTGCCATGTTTGTCATTTGTGTAACGTAGAGGGGATGAATTTCCGGAGGTCGATCTTTGGTGGGGGCTCTAATGGTAGTGTCTGATGATGATGGTTCAGAAATCGGTTTTGTGGTCTATATTCCTGGAGAAGCTGTCTGGTGGGATGCAGGGATGGAGAGTTTATATCTGCAAAATGAAGTGGGTTTGGGGTTGATGGCTTGGAGAGAGGTCAAGAAGGGGCTAGGTGGCTGTAGAAAAGGTAAGGAAGACGGCTTTGAGTGGTGAGGGGAGGTGGGGAAGGGTTGTCGTTGCGGGGAAGGCTGAGAAGGAGTGGGGTGGTGGTGAGGGCCCTGGTCAAGGAATCCCATGTCATTGTTTAATTTGAGGGGATTTACAGCATATGGAGGTGGGATGGGGTCTGTGGTTGCTGCAAGGCTGCTAGGGAGCTGGGCTGGTGGTGAGGGCAGGTCAAGGAATCCCTTGTTATTGTTTAATTTGAGGGTATTTTCATCAAATGGAGGTGGGGAAGGGTTGTGGTTGAGGGGAAGGCTGAGATCATGGTAAGGGCCCTGGTCAAGAATATCCTGTCATTGTTAAATTTTAGGGTATTTTTATTAGAAATGGGGTTTACTACTTAATGCTCTCTCTCTCTCTCTCTCTCTCTCTCTCTCTCTCTCTCTCTCTCTCTCTCTCTCTCTCTCTCTCTCTCTCTCTCTCTCTCTCTCTCTCTCTGTGCGTGTGTGTGTGTGTTGGGTTGCGTGGGGGGTGAAAGAATAGGGGCTTGGGGTACATGGAATGGGCTTGTGAATGGATCGCATAGAACATGCGATTGGGAATGTGCTTGAGAATTGTGATTCCCTTACACATTCCCCCATACTGAATGCCACCTAAATGGTTTTCAGGCAAAAGTACTCTATCACGTTATTTGTTGATAGACCATTTTGTCGTCCATAGTAGCTTTGTCCTCTATTTTAGAGCTGCTTTTGAAAATCGAGCATGTGGAGGAAGTTTATTAGTTTCCTAGCTTTTCTTTTATGAGTTGATTGTTTGCATATTTTGACTGGACCTTTCTCCATTAGCACCTAAAATCAGCAAGCTTGGTGATAGAACCAAGCATGATTAATTCAAATGTTCAATGTGTAGCAGTTGACCAAACATGTCTGGGAATATAACGAAGTCAAAATGTTAGTAGCATTCCTGGGATTGTCTGATGTAATGCACAAAATATGGTTTGACTTGACCAATTTCAAAACAAGTTAGCATAAGAAATCAAGGGCTGTGCATTATTTAAAACCTAAAGTTTCTGGTTATAAATTAGTGTTATGGCATTGTAGCTTCCAAGATGTTGATTCTAGACTTCCACTCTTCACAGCTAAACAAGATGTGATCACCTATTTTTGCATTCTTCCCTGCAATATATTTTTGTGTGTTTTTGAATGCTAAAAAGAACCATCTTCTCCCATTCTTGTTGTGCAAGAATACGCCAATCAGCTATGATCCTTTCGTCCCCCCTCTGTTTATGATTGTGTGCTACATTCACAATATATGGTCTCACATTATTTCTGTTAATTAATTCTAATGTTTGGATTTCTTAAAAGTGCATAGTGTGTGCAATTAGAAAATATTTATGTGCAATGCTCTGAACCATTCTCATTGTTTGCAGGGATACTCTTCATTAGCCATTGCTCTGGTCCTACCCGAAGGAGGTCGTCTGGTTGCATGTGAGAGAGATGCAAGATCACTTGAGGTTGCAAAGAGGTATTATGACCATGCTGGTGTTTCACACAAGGTATGGTATCTGCAGAAGTTCTCTAATGGTCTCTCTAGTACTGGTCCTATTCTTGATCTCAATATGAAAAGTTTCTTGATTGAGCTACCAAAGAGCCGAGAACCTTAAACTATATGGTTATGACTCTAAATTATTAAATAATTGATCATATAATCGAGCATCTTTTATTGCCTTAGTAGTTGCAATCCATCAAACATACTTCCTAAACTTTCGAAAGAATGGAAGAAAATCATGACTATGCATTATAGGAACTTGCAAAATTTCTACTCTACAGTAAGTGGTCAATTCTTTTATTTTTCCTTCCAATTGTAGTTCAAAATTTCCTTTTTCTGCATTTTGTTTCACTCAACTACGACTGCAGTGAATTGTATATCAAATAGTGATTTTATCATGACTTTTTATTGTCTCTTTCTCATGTTTGTAATTTTTCTCTTATTCTGATATGAATTATTCAGATAGATGTGAAACATGGTCTTGCAGCTGACACTCTTACGTCTATGATTCATAATGGCGAAGGTTGCAGGTATTTTTTGTTCATGCAAGATTTTTTAATGCCATTATTGATGCTCTAACTCACTACATCCATGCGGCCAATGTTTTCATGTTTTAAATCATGAAGCACTTGAAGTTATTACTTCAATCTATTTTGAAATAATTGAAAAACCTCTTCTTGGTTTAAATCTTAATCTTATTGTCCAGAAACCTACATTTAGTTGTAATCATGCTGATAGAACCCTGCACCTTTAGAACAATTTAATAGGACGAAAGAACAGGATTCAAGTGAAATGATAGGATTCTATTGCTTAAAACGTGATTACAAAGAGAATAAATCTGCTATAAGAGAAGCAGAATGAAATGCAAAGACAGAAAATAAGAAACAAATGATATTTGGCTTTTTGAGAGAGCCAATTCTCTCCTAAGGACTATCCAATTTCTACCTACCTTCATTGCCCCTGAATCTCTTTATTTATAGGTTGTTTAGTGCTTCTTGATTGTTCCCTTAACAGAATTTGTAACTGTGCACATGGCTTGTGCACATGGTCCCCTTTCTTCCTGTACTTCCTTTTCTGCCTTTACTCCTATTTTGCGTCTCTGGTATGTAACTTGGACTCTGGTCTGTCATTACTCTCCCCAACAAGACTCACCTTGTCCTCAAGATGAAAGGAGGGAAATTGCTCTTTCAGCAGTTCATAAGACTCCCAAGTTGCTTCCAGTGGTGGCAGTCCGTTCCATTGAATGATGACATCAATGCCCCTGATGTTGTGGCCGGATCCTAGTTGCACCTCAAGCACTGATTCAGGTTCTGCTAACAGTTCCAACTCTATATTTAATTGGGGAGGAACTTCGTCCACAGCGTGTACTACTCCCTCCGCCTTACGCAATTGTGAAACATGAAAAACTGGATGGATGTTACACGTAAGAGGCAGGGATAACTTGTATGCCACCTGTCCAATCTTCTTCTCCACAGCAAATGGACCATAAAATCTTGGAGCTAAGTTTTCATTATAACGTGCAGCCAATGTTTTCCGACAGTATGGTCTAATTTTTAAATAAACCAGTTCACCAACCTGGAACTGGACATTCTGGTGTTTAGAATCTGCTATACTCTTCATTTTGGCCTGAGCCTGAAGTAACTGTGCCTTTAGTTCATCCAGAATTCGGTCTCGTTCCTGTAACACAATCTGGAATGGAGTAGTTTTTGGTTGCGGTGTGATAAAGACGTGTGTTTGTACCACAACTCTGCCCATGGCAGCCAACTGAACCAAGATTTGGGTCGCGAAGACGCAAAGCAACGAAGATAGGTTTCTAAAGTGCGATTCAGTACCTCAAATTGGGGATGGTAGGCTGTACTACAGTTGAGTTTACTACCTTGCAGATGGAATAACTCTTCCCAAAACAGGCTCATAAACATCGTCTCCGTCTGAGACTATTGACTAGGGTATTCCAGGAAGCCGCACCACCTATTTAACAAAAATTCCTGCTATACTTCTTGCTGTAAACAGATGTTTGAGTCCAATAAAGTGTCCATACTTACTCAAACGGTCTACCACCACCAAAATTGTATCCATGGTTCCTGATTTCGGTAGACCCTCAATGAAGTCCATGGCAATCTCCTCCCAAACTCTACTTGGAACAGGAAGTCGTTGCAAAAGGCCCCCCAGGTGAAAGGGCGATATACTTGCTTTGTTGGCAGATGGCGCAATGGTGGACATAACTATGTATATCTTTCCTCATTCCTTCCCAGAAAACATTTTCGGCGGTACGCTTGTAAGTTTTCAAAAACTCGGAATGTCCCCCCATTTTACTGTCATGCCCTTCCTGTAACATTAACTAACTCCGACCCTTTTGGTAGTAACAGTCTTCCTTTAAACAGTAACTGACCGTTCACTATTGCATAACCTGGCCTGCTGGAGGGATCTTGGTTAATGTCCCGAATGATATCCTGCAAGTGCAGGTCCGCGCTTACCTCTGTTGCTAAGGTATCCATCTATAGCACTGTAGGAGCTGTTAATGCCATTAATTCAGTTGATGAACTGACTCAAGATAGTGCATCGACAACTTTATTTTCGATTCCTGGTCGGTGTTGGATTTCAAATTGGTATCCCATCAATTTACTTAACCATTTTTTATATTCTGGATTTACCTCACACTGTTCCAATAAGAATTTCAAGCTTTTCTGATCCGTGTGAATATAGAACTTTTGGCCTAGCAAGTAGTGTCTCCACTTTCAAACGGCAAAAACAATAGTCATCAGTTCCCTCTCATATGCTGATTTAGCCTTCCCGCTTGGGTTAAGAGCATGACTGTAGAATGCAATGGGATGCTGGGCTTGCATCAACACCGCCCCAACCCAAATCCGGAAGCATCCGTTTCTATTATAAAAGTTTAACTAAAGTCGGGGAGGGCGAGAACCGGAACGGTAGTCATACGACGAATTGATTTGATAGCTCAGATATTGTTATTCATTGCTACTTTCAGCCTGTTGAATGCTCCTTCTGCTTCCACGTCCCAGAAAAAATTATTCTTCCGTAACCGCTCAGTTAACGGCCAAGTCAACTTACCGTAATCTTTAACAAAACGACGGTAGTACCTCGTAAGCCCCAAAAAACCCCGCAGCTCTCGTAACGACTTAGGGCTCGACCAATTTATCATGGCTTGAATCTTTACCTTGTTTGCAGCCACCCCGTGATGTGATATAATATGCCCTAAATATTCCACTTCCGACTGTCCAAAACTGCATTTCTTCTTATTGGCATACAACTGATGTTCAGCTAGCACTTGCAAGACACTCCTTAAATACTCCTCATGTTCCTCTACACTCTGGCTGAATACCAAAATGTCATCAAAAAATACCAAAATCGAACGCCTCGGCTTCTCCTTGAATATTTCATTCATGAGCGATTGGAAGGTAGCTGGGGCGTTAGTGAGTCCGAACGGCATCACGAGAAACTCGTAGTGGCCTTCATGTGTCCTAAAAGCTGTTTTTGGAATATCATCAAGTTTGACTCGAATCTGATGATACCTGGCAATCTAATTTCGAAAAAATTGTAGCTTCATGTAATTCATCCAATAACTCATCAATCATAGGGATGGGAAACTTATCCGACACTGTCACTTTGTTTACTGCTCTATAATCCACATAGAAATGCCATCCGCCATCTTTTTTTCTCACCAATACTGGACTAGAAAAAGGACTGGTGCTAGGCCTGATAATTCCTGCTGCCAGCATTTCTTTGACTAACTCCTCTATCTCATTTTTCTGGACATGCGGGTACCGATAAGGTCTCACGCTGATCGTTGTTGTTCCCAGTTGGAGAGTGATCGCGTGATCCCTATCCCGTTGCGGAGGTAACCCTTTAGGTTCTTCAAAAACCTTCTTAAACTCACCCAAAACTTGCTTAATCCCTTCCGACATTTTCCACTGCATCTTCCCCAACTCGACCATCATGTTGCCTAGTTCAAGGTGTACTCCCTCTCCCCCTCCTTGAATGCCTTCATCATAGCGTTCAGTGTTACCAAGGTTTTACTAAGGCTTGGGTCCCCTTGTAAGGTTATTGTGGCTTCCCCAACCTGAAACTTCATCGTGAGTGCCTTCCAATCGACTTTTGTTGGGCCTCAAGTCGATAACCACTTTATTCCCAAAATTACATCGGAGTTTCCTGGATCCAATGGAAGAAAATCCTCCACCACCTCCATGTTTTGAATGAGTAACTGCACTCCCTTTCACACCTCTGCCCCTTGCACCGCCAGTCTAGTAACCATAATCACCCCATATCCGAGTCTCTGTGTTCTTGGTAATCCTAACTTTTGCACTAATTTTGCTGACACGAAATTATGGCTAGCCCCACAATCAATTAACACCACCACTTCTTCCCCAGAAATTTTCCCTTTTACTTTCATGGTCTGAGGTGGGGTGTGGCCTACCACTGAATTCATCGATAATTCTACCATCTCATTGGCGACCACCATCGCCTTCCCATCAGTAGTTACCTTAGGTGATTCCTCAGCTCCCCAATCATCCTGGCGTTCTTCATCGTAAATCAGCATGACTTGTAGTTCCCTGTTTTTGCACTTATGGCCGATGGAATACTTTTCATCACAACGAAAGCATAGACCCTTCTCCTTGATTCTCAACTCGGCTTCACTGAGCCTCTTAAAGGACAGGTTGGTTGCAACAGGCGTCGCTGGGTTCCGGAGCATCGCCGGGTTGGGGGTGGGATTCTGGAAGATATTCTATCGAGGGAAAGAAGGAGCCCAATTTTGGGTGAGATTTAATTTACCTCGTGTTGGGCCCGATCCATTCCATTGGGCCTGCAGGGTTTGATTTTTTTCCTCAATTAGTTGGGCCAGTTCCATGACCTGGCCCAATGCTTTGGGTTGCATCACTCTAACTTCGGCCCTAACTTCCGGTTTCAACCCATTAATAAAGTGACCTTCCAGTATAGCATCAGAGATGTCTCCGATCGGCGCTGACAACGTCTCGAAGGCGATTCTATACGCCTCCACTGAACTATCTTGTCGGAGAGCTAAGAACCTCTCCTCCACGGTTCCTTCTAGGGAAGGTCTAAACCGAGCTCTCATCAGTAGTTTGAGCTCCTCCCAACTTCGCTCCCCTTTTCTCTCCTGCTCCCATTAATACCATGCTAGAGCCCCTTCTTCGAAACACAGAGTTGCCATCTCAAATTTTTTGGCCTCGGTTAACTGGTTCACCGTGAAATAGTGTTCTGCCTTGAAGACCCATTCATCCGGATTTTTCCCTATGAACACTGGCATCTCTAACCTCCTGCCCCGGATTTCCGGTCTCCAACCTCTGCCGGAAGTGCAACCCCCTCCCTTTCCTCCTTTCTCCATGTCAGGTGATATCTCAGAGTGCATAGTGTATTCTGACTCTTTCGTTCCTTCTGCCCCTTTGCCTTTTCTCTCTATTTCTACTTCCTCCCATTTTGATCTCATGAACGTGAATTGCTCTGAGATAATGGCCATATTTTTCTCTATGTTCTGTATTCTTTTCAACTCACCCTGCATCTTTTCGATTCCGTGTTGCATTTCGTCCATCTACTCTTGTAACCTCTATTGAGTTCCTTCCAAACTCCCCACCCGATCTGCATCAAGATTGAACTGCTCTGATACCAATGATGGAACCCTGCACCTTTAGAGCAATTTAATAGGACCAAAGAACAGGATTCAAGTGAAATGATAGGATTTTATTGCTTGAAATGTGATTACAAAGAGAATAAATCTGCTATAAGAGAAGCAGAATGAAATGCAAAGACAAAAAATAAGAATCAAATGATATTTGGCTTTTCGAGAGAGCCAATTCTCTCCTAAGGACTATCCAATTTCTATCTGCCTTCATTGCCCCTGAATCTCTTTATTTATAGGTTGTTTAGTGCTTCTCGATTGTTTCCTTAACAGAATTTGTAACTGTGCACATGGCCCCCTTTCTTCCTGTACTTCCTTTTCTGCCCTTACTCTTATTTTGCGCCTCTAGTATGTAACTTGGACTGCTTGTCTATCACATGCATTATCGAATGGATCGTCTGTGATTTATCTGGCAGATATGACCTATTATCACTAGTATAACTCTACAATTACTTTTGACGCAATTACCAAACAATGGTTTTTTTTAGCTCTATCATTCCACTCTCACACAAACCCATCATGCTAACACAGATTTTCTCCGGATGTTTCTGCTATTAGGATTTGTCAGTCTTCTAAAAATGAAATCACTCTCATTGCGTGTTTACTCGTCTATGTAGCTATGATTTTGCTTTTGTAGATGCCGAGAAGAGAATGTATTCAGATTATTTTGAATTGCTGCTACAACTGGTTAGTAATACAATATCTAATTAGCTTGTCTATTATACATGCAACACATGGGCTTTGATGGACTATTAGACGCTGATATTACTGTTCAATGCTTTGAATATGGAGAAGTTTGATTTGTCCCATCTTACAGGTGAGAGTTGGAGGTCTTATAGTTATTGACAATGTCCTTTGGCATGGAAAAGTTGCTGATCCACTGGTAAACATAAACAGACTTGACACATGCCAATTTTACGTATATTGTTCGAGTCTGACTGGTATTTCTGGACAGGTAAATGATCTGAAAACTAATAGTATAAGGAATTTCAACAAAAAATTGATGGACGATGAACGTGTAAGCACAAGTATGGTACGTGAATCGAGTGTTTCCTTTTCCATATACAAGTTTGAGTAAGCAAGCTTCTATCATTTTTTTTATCGATATATTGCAGGTTCCAATCGGGGATGGCATGACGATTTGTCGAAAAAGGTAGAACTAGAAGATCGCTGATGGTTGTACTAAGGCAGGCTAGGCATCCAACTTTTAGATTCAATTCAATGATACCGTTGTAATTAATCCTAAAAAAAATTGATGGATCTTGTGGCCTACTCAACACCAACTCACGTGTAGGTAGGCTCTACAAGATGGAAAAAGATAGATGGCCAGGGTCAGTGACTCTTCCAAATGTAAGGCGAATTACGATGTATGTACCCACAATATTATGGGCTAAACCATTCCAACTTGTTCTGTTTTAATTTAGATTGAATGAAAAATGTGATTGTGTTTTAAACATTCCAATTATAGAACGTCAAGTGATATGTCAATCATAATGTCAGTGTAGCAAGATTTCTTCCCTTATTGAAAGTATCAAAGTATAGAATTTCTTAATTTCTTAATATCTTATTTAATTTACCTTGTTATTAACAAATATAAATTATTCTTAATTTGTGTGAAATAGAAACATGCTTATCTTATGGGATGGAGGTAGCATAATTTAAAATTAATTCATAATAATAATGAATATTATCATTGATGTGTTTATAGATAAACTGTTGAATAGTTTTTAAAATTAAATAAAAGACAATTTACGATAATAGTTTCATTATTATAATTTTTAAGTATATTTTAATTAAGTTGGCGATAAATTGTGAACAATATGTAAAAGATAAATGAATATTTAATGCTACAACGACTCTTGTAATTTAATTTTTTTAATGAATTGAGCTAGGTGAACTAGTCTTCATGTCGTTGATGTCCGAGTGATTTATCAAGGATAAACTGGAAATTCCTTGATAATATGTTTACATTGGTTTAAATTCAGCTCGACCCTATAATTCGTAGATCTACAATGAGAAGGCATAATCCTTTGATCTCAAATTACCAAAATAAAAAAAAGAATGAATTTTTTTGTTAGATTTATTATTTCTCTGGAACTGTAGTTTAATTGGTTTAATATTATTTTAAAATTTTAAATCAAACTAAAAATTATTTAGTAATTAAAAAAAAAAAAAAAAAAAAAAGAGTAAAAAAGCGAATCTAGGTGCTGAAAAAAATAAAAATAAATAAATAATAGGGGATGCAATTTGCTTCCACTTTGCGCCTATCCGACCTATTTTGACACCACTATCCTTGTTCGGATCCAATCCATTATGTACTTGATTTTTACGGAATTTGACAACATTCTTCACGTTCTTATCCCTTTACAAATTCTGGTTGGTTACGATGAACTCATTGCCATTCTCCCTGGGAACTCACAGTCCCACATACCACAAACCATCCATTAACGGATTACACACTCTAAACTGGCACACAGTTGAATCATCTTCTAATAAAATCCCTGACTCAAAATACAAATCTCACTCTCAATTTGTTCAATTAAATGAATTGAGCAGAAGAGAAGTGGGCATTGGGATCTCTTTTAATATTCTGCAGTTTCTTTGGCATCCACATTCTGCCACAGCAGATGATTCTGATGCCTGTGAGTTCACTGTAACTCCATCTGGACTTGCTTATTGCGATAAAGTTGTTGGGTCTGGTCCTGAGGCTGTTAAAGGGCAATTGATTAAGGTAATTTCAGATTTCTTATTTCCAAGAATTTTTCAAATTGACATTCTCGTAATGTTTGCAATGAAATAGCATTGTTTTCTAGTTTCTTAATTAGAATATGTTTTGCCGCGTTTTATTCTTCTTATGAATGCTCCAAATAATTCAGTTGTCATTCTCTTGATTTATTCTTGATTGATACCTTGAAATTTAGTTATACGTAATTAAAATTGCTCGATACATTTCTTCAGATATAAAAGTCGTTTTGTGAAGACATATTAGCTTGTCATCAAGTAGTTTCTGATAATGTCATTCAAATTTTCTCAGGCACAGTATGTAGGGAGGCTGGAGGATGGGAAGGTTTTCGATAGCAGCTATAATCGTGGAAAGCCCCTTTCGTTTCGTATTGGGGTTGGCGAGGTATGCGCATTGACAATTTTCGTTCGCCCACAATATTCGCAGTAGAATTAGATACGACTCTGAAATCAGTTATTTCTAAAATCTTAATGTGAACAATTAACCTTAGATTTCATTTCTGTTCAAGGAGAAATTTACCATTTTAAAGGTTCTTAGTTACAAAATGGTGAAGGCATAATGGTGTCAGTCAAATGCCAAAACTTGAATTGTGTCCTGTATTTTACACTGGATTTCTAGACATGATATCAATTTTTTTTTTCAAAAAGTTGCCTTCTAATTAGCAAATTGGTGATACTCATGAATCTGTCCTGACTCTTTTATATGTATTCATGTTAGACACTTCAAACTTGAAAAAGTTTACAATTCATTTGTCCAATAATTTCTATTAATCAAAAGTCAGGATTGAACTTGCATTCTGAACTGTTTTGATTGATATGGAAACTGTGTTACCATTCATGTATCCCAAATGTACTACTACTTGACATTTAAACGCATAGCCTAACATAACAATTAGCCTCTGTTTGGTACCTGTTCGTTAATTTCGAAACGATGCTGCAAGTGCACGGGTCGGGAACAAGTAGTAAAAGCGGACCTTTTAAGTCCGGATGTCGATCTCTCGAAGAGTGTTGTTTTCAATTACTAGTATACTTGTTTCAATTTTACGAAATAAACACACACAATTAAAAACTTGAATTTAAAGATTAAAAACTATGAAAACACTATTTTTAATTTAAAAAGATTAATAAAAACTTTGAAAAGATGGAAGATTTGATTAAAAATGATGTTGGAATTTATGATTTCATTTAACCGTTATTTCATTAATATCAAATCAAATACGCGCTTATACAAATTACCAAAATAATCAGTCAGACCCGATTTTTCAATTTTAAATTAATATCCTCTTTCGAGCGATATTAACCCTAATCAATTAAATTATACCACATATTTCTATGTCGATACAAGATTAATCAATTGCATTAAAGTTTTGTGAAAATACTCAACGGGTCACCTAGGGTAGGTATATATTTCTATATACCTAAACGCGTATAGTCGAAACCATACAAACCCAGGGAATTGATTATTTCGGTCTAATATGTGCAATTATTTTTCAATAACTACACATCCACCTAACCACAATATCTATGGATATCAAATAAATATTGCAAGTTTAAACATAATAATCAAAACACCAATATTTTGATAACAAATGTATTTATCAACTCAAAACATGATATTAATGAAAATAGGGTTAAACTAATACATAAATTCCAACAATAACTAGTTAGTTCATCATTCTACAAAATAAACAAGAGATTATATATTACAAAACATTACAAACAATGGAAATATGATTGAAGAATACAAAAATAAAGATAAAAACCCTTTAAGAATGGATTTTGCACTTCTTCAACAATTTCCCAAAGTTTTCTTTGTGTAACCTCTTGTTAATCCTCCACTCCTTCAACAAAACAACCTACAAAACACAAAATAAAATAAAACTAATTAAAATGGAAAGAGAGAGAGAGATTTTCAAGAGAGAGAGGGAGAGAAAATGAGAGAGAAGTGTGTGCAAATGTGTGTGTAATATGCACCAAAGTAGTATATATATATTAGGTAGAAATAGAATAGAATACTAATATAATTTAGATATTATGGGATATTTTGTGAGACAAACAAAATATCCAACAATAAAATAAGCCAAAAATAATACAAACATTGACCAAAAAATTCGCGAGAAAAAAATTAAACCGCCATTGAATTTTAACTCTATGCGGCCGCATAGTTCAATACTATGCGGTCGCATAGACAAATTCAGATAATAAGTTGATGTCTCTGATTAACCTGTGCGGCCGCATGGTTAAAACCCATGCGGTCGCATGTTTTAAGTGACTTTGCAGCTCAGGTTCTTCAGCTTTCTGGTTTAGTGCAATGCAGTCCTTCAACTTTGATTTAGTGCAATTTGGTCCTCATACTTTGATTTTTATTACATTTCAGCCCTTCCATAATTGCACTTCAAGTCCTTCATCTTTTAGACTTTTGCACTTAAGTCCCCAACTTCACAACTTTGTTCATTTTTAGTCCCTTTTCTTCTCTATTTGGTCGTTTTACTTCCCTACAGGGTTTTAGCCTACAAAACTACAAAATACACAATTATGCATAGAAATTAACTCAATTTTATCAATAATAAATTAGAAAAAGTGTCAAATAAGTATGTAAAAACACACTTATCAGTACCCATTGTTTTAAAACTCTTTTTGCTACAGGATCATTTTCAACCATATATTTACGCAATAAAATATTATGTACACCAAACAGGGCTTAATGTATTCATTCAATTTGAGGATTGTTCTCATACAGCTCATTGACCTCGGAGGAGCATTCACTTCTCAAAATGAATACTAAAGAAAGAAGGCATACCCTTTATGTTTCCACTACTTCAATCAATAATGAAGACAATCGAGTAGTCATAAAAGGAAAATAGATACATTCTTCAACAAAGTGCTGGAATAGACTTGTTTACCTACAAACAGTATTAGCTGAAACCAATGACAACTACAACAAAAAAAAAATTCTCCATTTTAGTATGATCGCTCATCCATCTAAGCATCCTCATTTCCCCTACTTTCGTCTTATGAATATATGAAAATTATAATGCCTACATGATCATCGTCATCATCTCTATGGAGCTTATGGCATGATGGCTTTCTGTGTCATAGGTCATCAAGGGATGGGATCAGGGAATACTAGGAGGTGACGGAGTTCCTGCCATGCTTGCCGGTATATAAGCATTTTTTTACATGAAACTTGCCTCATACTTTACATGATCAAGTACCATATTCTATGTGATCTCTTTTCGGAGGAAAACGTAAGCTGAGGATTCCTCCAGAACTCGGATATGGAATGAGAGGAGCGGGATGCAGAGGAGGTAAACAAATCTCGATTAGTTTATGAGAAAATTCTGCTACTTTTTTTCTGCTTGGGCATTTGATAGCTTAGAAAATGAACACGGAACAAGGCTTTTGATTTTGGTATCAGGTACATGCATTATTCCACCTGACTCAGTTCTTTTGTTCGATGTGGAGTTCATCGGGAAGGCTTAAAAGGTTCATGATTTTGCATGTAAGCCCCATAAGTATTTTGAAGCATTCGGCTTATTTTTGTTTCCCAGGTGAAAGTTAAATCTGTCCGGTTCTTAATTCTTGTACAATAAGGGCGTTGAATTGAAACTTAACGAAGAAAACAAATAGAACTTTTGTAGTTTCATATTCTATAGTGATGTAAGATTGACTTGAAATTATGGCTTTGAACACATCCAGTTCTTCAAAGTCTTCTGAAGCGAGAATCTTAACTGGAACGAACCATTTCTGTTCCAGATCGCGAGTAAGAAAAAATGTACATATCTTTCTTCCTCGTATTATCTCTTTTTGGGAAATAAGAGACAAAATCGTAGAGTTTTGAGATTGTATTTAAGAGCATGATAATAGGAAGGAAAAATTGAAAAGCTTATTTGAATAAGAGAACTTTTTAAATCTAATTAAAATAAAAGGAAATTACACTCACACATGTTTTTCAGTTTTCGTTTCAATAACCAGATCATAAAATTATTCTTTCAAAAATCAGGTGAATCCCACCTTAACCCAAATTGATTTTCTACCTAAATAAAAGGTCATAGAAATGTCAACTTCATTCCACTTTTCTTCAGCACGGTCACCTTCACTTCTTTGGCACCAACGATGGTATTGCAATATGCAGTCGCATGCACACACGACGACGATGGGAGTCGGGTCATCACTATTGTTATAAGAAGTGGATAGCATCACTATTTCTTGGTGCGTTGTTTTGCCCGATGGTGCTAGTATGGCGATGTGTGTGCGGTGGTGTGTTCATTGGTAGGTTGTGGTGTGATAATGCTGGTGGAGAGATGTTGTCTGTGGTGGTGGTGGTGGTGGTGGTGGTGGTGGTGGTGCAATTGATGTCGGGTGGGATACAGGTAGTGATGGTTGTGATTCGTTGAAGGTTGTGGTTGTGGTGTGTTGGAGGTAGTGGTAAATGGTGGGTTGTGGATTTGAAGCGACGATACATATTGGGTGGTGTCGGTGGTGGTGGAAGGGTGGGGTGGAGAATATGAAGTGTAATTTGTCATCATTTAATTGGAAAATTGTGATTAGTTAATTTGATAATTTGTAATCAAGAAATAAGTCGTGATTAATAATTTTGATCGATAATTAAGTTGAGAATCTTGAAACCGATAAATAAGGTGCAACCTATATAAATAAAAAATAAAAATAAAAAGTGTGATTTGTGATTAAATTTGGAACCATACTACTTGTACATGGAAATTGGCATTTTTTCATTGGGTTCGCCAAAACACACACACACACATATACACACACAAAACCATATTGACAGTAGGGGTGTAAGCGGTCCGATTTTATCGATTTTTGACAGATTTTCAAATCAAATCGTTTACACCGGTTTGAGAAAAATTCAAATCTAAACCAAACTATTTCGAACGGTTTAAAAAAAAAAAACTCAAATCTAAACCTAACGCTTTGGTCCGATTTTAAACTGCTGGTTTCGCCGTATATTTTTTTTGTCTGTCATCCAATTATAAACCGTCGATTTCGCCGTATATTTTTTTGTCTGTCACTTTTATGTCTAAATTTTTATGTCATTAATTTAGAAGTGAACATTTTTTTTAAGAACCGGTGGAATCGGACCGGAACCATTTAGAACCGGTCGATTTAGTTCCGAATCTTCTAAAAAAATAATTTTATTTTGGGACAAATTATTAAGAACCAACCGGTTCCAGTCCAGTTCTCGGTTCTAGTATGGAAACCGCCTAAAATCGGACGGTTCTCATAGGATTTTTTTTATTTTTTTAGTAAAATATATGATTCAATCTTCAATCACTTTTATAAAAAATAATAAGGTTACTTCTTCATTTTAAACCCCAGCACTTTCATTCTTATTTTTTATTCTTTTATTCTCTCTTCTTATAATTCTTTGATTAACTGATTCTCAAACTAAATTAGAATATTGAGTAAATCTATACCTAAATAAATTTATTTACAATATATAATTTCATTTCTAAGATCCGAAATTTTTATTTTGTTTTCACTTTGATTACATAGTTGTTGATCCGATCAAAACTTTTCATCTAGATTTCTACAAATTATAATTGACAGAACCAGAAGTTGCAATAATTTTTTAAAGGATATCCAATTCAATGTAGGATTTTGATTTTGATTGAAGTTTGTTTAATCATTGAAGTACTATGCAGTTTATATAAGTTGATAATTGTTTGGTGATAGTAATTTATATGGAATACAACGAGGAATTGCTTGAAGAGTCGTTTCAGACTTTCAGTTTAAGAGCATATAGAATAAATGAGCGTCACTTAAAAATAAATAAAAAGTCTTACAAGTTACAATTTAGAAATTTCATTTTTTTTTTAATTTTTATATATTTTTTCGCCTGTCCGGTTTGATTTTAAATCGCAATAAAAAATTTCAAGTTCAAATCAAACCGTTCAAAATCATTTCGTTGACGGGTCCACGTGGCACCAAACCAACGATTTTCGAAATACGATTTCGATTTGATCAATTTTGCTTACAGCTCTAATTGACGGCACATGTATGGTTCTTGAGAGTTAATAGCTCAAAATTTTTATTTTCTAAAATGTCTTTTGGAATAGATTTTGGGAAAGCATAAATACCAAAAATACCCATGATTTGACCGCATGCCATCTAAGGACTAAGGTACAGGCCATGTGAATGGAATGTGAACGGTCTCACACTTGTTACTCGAATCCAAAATCTTATCTACAAATAACCTGTCATGTGTTACATCCAATAATATATTGTTCGAGAAATATGAATGCTATGCCATCAAAATAATTAGTATTTATTATAGAAAAGAGCTTAGTTTACATTATCTTAATTTAGTCATAGAGCTCCATTATTTGGTAAAAATAAATTTTGAAACAGTAAATTTTTGAAGAATGTATAATTAAAAAGTATGAAAAAAATTTAAGTTTGCATGTAATATTATTTTATTAAAAAAATATGTAATTAAAAATAAATTTGAGCAAAAAATATTATTAAAAATGGGGCTCAAACGAGGGCTAATATATAGTTGCTTGCTTTAATCAATGAACTCATTAATTCAAATAAGGTTAGGCTCCTCCTCAACCCTATCGAAAATAATAGGGCTAACAGCCCTATCCAAAAGACTAGTACCAATTGAGGTATGTCGATTGACCTCTTGTGGGCAATGTTCTTCAATCCTGTCACATGATGTGTAATATTTAACTTTAGCACTAAAATTTCTCTAAATGCATACAGCATGATCGATTATGCTATTTATACAATCATACTTGACAATAACGATTTACAATATTGGTGTCGTCAAAATCCGAATAGTTTTTAAAATTAATGAATATAATTTTGTCAATCAAAATTGTCAAACTAGATTGTACATGCAGATGATTCTAACATGATTACTTTAAGAATAATTTTCACAAATGATATATTATTTTGTTACAACATTAGATAAACAAAATCGATGATGAGCAATAATACATCGACCAAACAAGCACAAACATGATACAACCTAAATATATGTACACACTATCATCATAATCCTCTTGTGAAACAAGTAATTAATCAAAACTCCAAAATTAAGTTTACTTATAATTAAAAAGTTGGGACCATAAGAGATTCAACCCCATTTTCTGAACGCTTTGCAAATCTTCCTTTGATTCTAGGTCTGGTTTCTGCATAGGCCTTTCTTGATGCATATCTTATTGTCTTCTCAAATTTTCTGTTCTTTCTTTTCTCTTTATACCTCAACACCCTAGCTTCTCTGTCGATCCCGGAAATGGGGCTCGGGATCCCGCCATTTTTCACGAGTGTGTTGGATACATCGGCTATCGAACCGGGGTCCGGTACCACGCCCACTTCCAAAGATGATGATGAGACCTGCCATTGTTTTTTGCAAAACATATATAATTGTTAGCAAAATATGTGTCTAGTTTTGTTTTGGTTTCTTGGAATTTCCCTTGATGGTTTTCTAATGAGCTAAGCTCTAATCCCTAGTTCTGAAAAGGGCAAATCATACAGATGTACAACTTTTCCTCACTCAAGCTTGCACCCAAAAACAGCTCCCTTGAGGTAATTTTCAAAGGACCCAAACACCAAAATGCACCAAAAAATGGTGCAAAATGTCTCCAATGTAGCATCAAACATTGTACCATTTATATTATTATAATTATTATTATGATCAACACAATAAATTTATTATTATTATTATTATTATTATTATTATTATTATGTGCATTTATAATAAATTTTAATAATGTAAAAAGTAATAGTTAATGAATTTAATATTTTAGTTAATTTAACGTAATTATATATTTAGTAATCCATGTAGTTGTAAAATAAATAAATAAATTTTCAGAATAAAAGAATGAAGAAAAAATAATGTTCATTCGGTGCAATGATTGGAGATATTTTTAATTTGGTGTAAAATAGTGCAAAACTTACCTCAAATTTTGGTATGGGGTTGAACCTGGCCTTAGTATTAGGTCGATAAGTTGCACAACAATTAGGCCTCACATAATCGAACACATGTTTTTGTGATACAAAACTCACACGAACTGATCCATGTCCGACTCGATAAAACCATT
This sequence comes from Osmanthus fragrans, assembly GCA_019395295.1. Classification (NCBI taxonomy): domain Eukaryota; kingdom Viridiplantae; phylum Streptophyta; class Magnoliopsida; order Lamiales; family Oleaceae; genus Osmanthus; species Osmanthus fragrans. The sequence continues at coordinate 16,006,395 of CM033346.1, read as the reverse complement.
GCAAGCCAAGACTTCATTACCTTTTTAAAGGCTACCACCCAATAGAACGTCTGTGTTGTAGAATAGGTGAAAATATGAACTATCATGGATCTATGCTCAAAAAAATTTAAGAAACTGAAGATTTACTTAAGCTTAATTTTAGCCCATCACAATTACTATAACAAAAAAGTTGCTTATCCAAGTAAATTTTAAATCAATTTAAGTAACTTTTAAGCTTAGCCAAACATGGTGAAAGCTACTTAATTAGCTAAACAGCACTGTGACATCAACTAAGGAGAAAAATATAGACAGAAAATGTGAAAAACAGATGAAGAATTTGGGTTAAAAAGCATACACTTTGGGAGCTGAAATTGTACATGAAGGGCTTGGATTCAGTGTTATAATCCATATCATAAGTAGGAAATCCATCCACGACTGAACCCTGAAAAGCATTCTTGTTTTGCACTGGCACAACCCCATCAGAACTGTACAGGCTCTTCTTTTGATCATTCATATGGTCTCCAGAAAGTATATCAAGATCCAGGTATGGACCCATGTCACTGAACAAATACTCGCTCGACTTGTATTTTGGCGAGTCGGGATCATCATCCTGTTAAGGGTAAAATCAAACAACAGTTCCATCCGTTTTAAATATGAAAAAAATAATTAACTTTTTAAGGGTTTGGACCTCTGTGGTTCCTCCTTTCGTATGAGGCGTTGGCAAGAGCCAGGAGGCGGCCTCGGACTCGTCTTCAGAGAAGTACTTGTTCTCGTTATTGTTATTAACCTGTGATGCCTTGTAGAAGGGTACGATGGGGAGGCGTTCGTGGCGGCGGGCAAGTGGATTAGCGGCGTGTATGTCACGGTCACAGGTGGCGCAGAGAGCCGCCGAGTCGGCCTTGCAGGTGACAATAGCGGGCGCTTTCTCGCACACTTCGCAAACCATCACCCGAGCATGCTGGGACGCCACCTTGTTGGACTCATGCACCCTGGCGTCGCAGCCGTGACACAAAAATGCCGTGTCGGAATGGCAAAAAACACTCGCCGGCGATGATTTGCAGGAATCACATAGCTTTGCTCTTAAACTCCAACTCTTACCTCCCATTGTTATTATCCTCTCTGTATGTATCTGCTTCTCTCTCTATATTTTTGCTTCTCTGTCGGAAATGCAGAGAGAGAAAATGGTGATTCAAGAACCGTGTTCAAATTTTCCTGGCGTTGTAAAATGATGCAAAGTACAAGCTAATCTAATGGGCAAGGGAGATCTACGGAATAACGAATAAGAAAATGACATGTGGATAAGTATTAGCCAAGTAAAAAACAGTCAGAATTTATATTTTTCGGAAGGGATAAACCCCAGTAAAGCCCTCCTCAATCAGCGGCTGGAGAAAGAATTTTGCTACTTGTACAATATTGATCAATAATAATATATGATAATTATTTCACATGAAAGGGGATTCACGATTTTTTTATTCATCGTGGACCTCCTTCCTATGTGAATAATTATCAACCATTATTGTCAACTAATATTGTACAAATAGCATGGTTGAAAAAAAAAAATCCCCTATCCCTCCAGCAAATCCCATTGGGAAATTGGAAATGACATTGAAAATGAGGGCACGTTTGATCCCATTTTTGGTTAAAAATATATTTTTAAATTGTACATTAATGAAGAATGTGTGATTAAAAAATAAAAATTAAATTTAAATTTACATGTAATATTATTTTATTAAAGAATATGTGATTAAAATGAAAAAAAAATATTTTAAAAATAATAAGAATCAAATAAGGACTGAATTTTTTTTTTTATTTGATTGAAGAAATTCAGACATAATCATGCTTCACCACATTATATGTATATAAACATATCAAGTATATCTAACATAGACCTTATCAATTTGGACTTTATGACATCTTCAATGAGGTGTCAAATTTGATGTAAAAACTTCTCCAACAAAAGGTCAAATATAGTGCAAAATATAGAGTCCCGCTTCATGTACGCCCCTGCCAGGGCACTCACATTGTGGACTTCGTCGTAGTTCTTTTTTTTTTTTAATACGTGGAGGGACTCGTGCTACAGTGATGGCCCTATAATCCCCCTGTAAGCCCCTCCCCGTACACTCAAGTAAATTCCAAAATATAAGTGTAATGAATAGTGTTACATAAATCTAGTAAAATACTCTTCATTTACACCAAATAAAAGAATTTTCAATAACCCCATTTTGCCTTTCTTTTCACTTTACAAAAATTATTTCTTCCGTCTATGTTCCTCTTTAATATTTAATTGATTTATAATTATTTTAATGTGATGATTATTTTTAAATTCTAATCAATTAATAAGTAATAATTATTTAAAATAGTGCAATGTAATTTTATAATTTGCAGTGTTATGTTTTTTTTTAATTTATTAATAAATATAATATTTTAGTGTAAAATCATATTTAATGGTCTACGCTATTTTTTTCAATTTTGTAATATAATTTATAATTAAATAATTTAAAATAAAATCTGGTGTAAAATTTAGTGAAAAATCATATTTAATGGTCTACACTAAATTTGGTATAACCATTGGAGAGTTTAGACCAAATTATACCAAATTTGGTGTAAATCGTTGGAGATGGTATTAGAGGGATAATGCGAGTAGAATTTAGCATATATTTATTAATTCTCAAATATATTTTATTCATATTTTGAGTTTAGTACTATTAACTTATTTATTATTAATTTTTATCTTTTTTTATAATTTAAAACGTTTATAAATATTTCTCCAACATGTTCGGCTTGTATCACTTTGTATTTTTAATTAATCAAACACTTTGTGTGCGTTTAATATGTTGTTTTCAAGTTTCAGTTTTTAGTTTTGAAGAAATAAAAAATTTGCTTAGTTTGGTATTTTTGAAAATGTATTTTCAAAAATAAGGTTAAACATAAAATGTAAAACTCACGTATATTTTATGTTAAATATAAAAATAAATGTTTGAATGAAATTTTTATTTAAATAAATCTTAGAAAAAAAAAATAAAATTCTAAAATCCTAGAAGGTAATTTTTTTCATACCAATCGTTGGCTGGAAAGGGCCAAGGATGGGACTGGGGAGTATTTGTCTAGTTGTGGATGTCATGTGGGAAAGGTATCTACGAAATGCTAGCTAGTTATGTATGTACGTATGCATGCCGTATATTTTTGTAAACGTGTGGTCCAATTTGGATTTAATTTGACTTTATTTATATTCAGGAAGCCATATATTCCAAGTTTGTTTAAAATAGTTGAAAGGGAAAAAAAGTATTTCCATTACATGCCTTTGTTTCGTAGGAATTAAAATTTTAATTTAAATTAAAGTTATCAATTAATTTTAACTCTATATTTTATGAGATACGTAACTTTTTAACTGTATATTTTATCAACTTTTATTACAATTTACTAAAAATTTGATTTTTAATTCTCACCAAAGATGGCATATGTTTATATTTGTATTTTTTACGGTTGGTCTATCATGTAATATTCCTTTATTCTTTACTTGAAAGCAAAAATTAACTTGACATCTTGAAGTTTAAGGTATATAAATTGAGTTGAAGTCTTTCTAAATTTAAATGGATCATGCTATATGTATCAAATTTTTTGTGTACATGTATCAGCTTTCATTTCTTTGACCCATGTCAAATTTCGCCCTATTTGACAACTATTAAAATAATTTTTTTTTGACAAATTTATTTTTAATAAACACATGCGTAATAAAATATTCCGCACTTAAATTCAAAAAAAAAAAATCTACTATTTAATTACACATTCTTCAAAAATTCACTATTTCAAAATGCATCTCCCTCCCGTGGCAGAGGCAGTTATTTGAAGTTGGGGGTCTCAGAATTGAATATATTGAGATGAAGGGGTGGTTGGCCACGGGGGTTCAGGGACAGCGTCCTTGGATTTTATTTTATACCTTATTAACAAAAATAATCAATAAACGTATAAAAAAAGTACTTTTTGACAAAAAAATTTAATTTAAGAAAGTTGGTCCGGTGGGCGGCATGACTCTGGGAGATTGGCACCGATTGGAACTTGGAGGAAAGGAAGTCAAGAAGAAACGCCTAAGAGATAGGGTTGAACATTGATGAACATTTATTAGATTTAGTATAAACTTTCAATTTTTGACCTTTTATTTATTAAAAAAAAAAAATGGGAGAAAATTCGAGGGTCAGGTGACCTTGTGGGACCCCCCTCTGCGCACTGCCGCCCCCCCCCCCCCCCCCCCCCCCCCCCCCCCCCCCCCCCCGTCCCCAAAAGAAAAATCGTTATAATGATTGTCAAAACAGGGGGTTATGTCAAGCTCAACACAATCCGTGTTTAATGCGTGTAGAACGTAAATAGTGATTAATTGATATGTCGAATCGATGACTTTTTATTAATATTCGTAAAACGTAATTCCTCTGATCCTTTCAATTTTTGACTATTAGACAATGACTAAAATGTTTTGGTCCTTAGAACCACATGTAAATTATGGGCCACCAATATTGGACAATTTCATGCCAAATCGATCTGATTTTGAAGAGAATCGAACCGGATAAAGTATTAATGAGAATCTTATAAATGGAATCATTGATTCCATGGCTAACTACAAAATTGAACAGAAATCAAACCAATCGATTTCGATTCGATCCGATCAAATCAGATACTTTATATTAAAATTTTAAAAAATATTAAATATTAAACTACTTATCAAATTAAAATAGGTAAAATAGAGTTAATTAAATAAGATAACAAATAAAAATACACTCCAAGTCTCAAGATAAATTGATAAGGGCATACAAAGGGTAATTTATTAAACACAATATAAACTGTAAAATTTGGATTAAAAAAATTAATTCTTAAGAAAATTCATACAACAATAGATATTAAAAAATAATAGGATTATTTTCAAGGAGAATATCTTGATTATGATGATTGATCACTTTGAAAATAAGTAAAATTTGAGTTTTTTTTTTTTTAAAAAAAAAATTAAACAAAATATACACTTATTCTTATTGGAATTGCATTAAATCTATGGTTTTTTTTTTTTGTAAAGTATTTATATAATAATTTAGATTTAAATATTGTTTACCCATTAAGTTTTACTATAAAAAAGAAGAAAAAAAAAAGGTGTATGGATAGTGAAATTTTGACATGAGATAATTTTAGGATTTAGTGTTCAAATATTTTTTTTTGCATATTTGTGCAATATACCAACAAGAACAAAAATTATAAAGAATCGAATTCACTATTTATTCTTAAGCCAGTACCAAGAATCGGACCGATTATCAATCCATTATCACATAATCGATCCATTTAGTAAAAGAACAAGAACCGAATCGATCAATTCTATCCAATTCCGATCAAGTTCCACCGATTTTAAGAAAAAATGTTCATCTCTAATGCCAATCAACTCTACACGTATAAATTCAAATTATTAATATATTGGAATATGAGTCAACTCGACTCTAAATTTATTTGTATAATAATCTTATTTTAAATTTTGTGAGAATAAATATTTCACTAAGAAATTGATTGTACAATTATTAGAAAAATTAAATTTAAAATCAACTTTGTCCGTTTGCATAACATTATTCAAAAACTCTTTTTTTTTTTAATTCATTTTGAACAACATATTCTTCCAATGAAATATTTTGTACGTAAAATAAAAAAAATTCCTACATTTTAACCACACAATCTTTAAAAAAAATATTATTTTAAAACTTATTTTACTCAAAAAAAATCTTTTTAATGGTCATAATTAGGAGCTTTATAGAATGATGGTTAGTGGTCAAATTGGAAGTTCACAAGATCCAATGTCATATGCACTTTTTTCTTACCCCCTCCGACCCTTCCACAATAAGAAAAAGATGCTTCTCCATGCTCCACGGTGTATCTCCAAATAGTGAAAGAGAAGAGTGAAAAAAAATCTAGTCTTGTTTATGACTGTCGGCCCTCCGACAATAAGAAAAAGATGTTTCTCCACGCCCCAGGGCGTATCTCCAAATATTGAAAGGAGAGGGTGAAAAAAATCTAATCTCGCTTATAACTGTCGGGTGAGGGTTTGAATCCTGAAATATAGATAACATCTTTGATAAGTAGGAGTTAAATGGTAGTCTTCCACCCTACACCCTTGAAGGCATAACTTGGAATTTACCCCTCCATCAAGACTCAAGGTAGGACAGATGGGGACGCCAATAATGGCCGGAAAAAAAAAAATGCTTATCCACATACAATTCCGTGAACCTTTTTCAGTTTTCTTATCTGTATAAAAGCAATCATTTTTTTTTTTTTTTAATTTCAAAGAAGAATATGGATGGCTAAAATTGAAATTAAGAAAAAAAATGGCATCTATATAAAAGTTGTTTAGCCTGACTTATCAATCTAGAGCTATGAGCCTATGAACAACTCGATTGGAAAGAGTTGCATGATTGATTTCAGTCATGAGCCATGGTAAATATGTCGGTAAGTCGACAAACTTTACATCTCTGGATTAGTTCATGAATTGAAAATGATATAATGTTCTTGCCTCATGTAGGGCCCACACGTGATTGTTTTATTGTAGTTGGACTACATTACAAGCACGCTACATATTATTTATTATTATTATTATTATTATTTAGAAAACACAATGTGGACCAAATCAAGTGGGGTCTAACTTCAATTACTCAGGCCACATAAAAGTCTTGTACCTATATCTTGTGACTCTCTTTTGCCTCCCTCGTCCTCGCTTATAATTTCTTCACTTCAATCCTAATTATGGTTGCATCCATGATTTCAGTTGGTAGGACCATTTCAAGAATCAAGGGAGTGACGAGTACTGGACTGTAATGTAGTTAGTTGCTTGATCTATCATTCTTCAAGAAATGACGAATACTAATTCAATGATTTCATAAGTGAATCTTCCATGAATTATATGTGACACAAAAGTAGTCGATACAATTCACTTAGTCTGAACAGACATGATTTACAAGTTGGGTAACTTCACGACACTTGTGTTTTACTAAAAGTTGCCTTCTTCGTGTTGTCTCAACTACGAAGAGAATCGTCGACCGCTTGTAATCCACTCTGATACTACTACTAATATAAAAACATTTAATAGAAAATCATCTTAAAATTAAATTAAAAATAAATTGTTTACAATGGTCGGCAGCCAGCACACAATTGAGGTCGAAATTGGATAAGGATGAAGATTAGATAAGAAACCAACTCATAAATTTGTAGATGTACAGTGTCAAAATCAAAAGGACGTGAGCTAAGAGATGCGTGGCTATCCTCATTCCAGCACGAGTCGTGTAATAATGGCCCAGACAAAGGCTTTTGGGTAAATTAGGACATTGCTTTCAACTTTTTGAGTAGCAGCGTTATTATAGATCCTTGATCCGTAAAAATGAGGAATCATGCTATAGGTACAGAAAATACATACAAAATTAGTACAGAAATTCAAATTAGACGAACATGATTAAAACACAGATAGACAAAGATTTTATACAAATGGATATGATACTTCCAATTTGAATTCTTGTATAAAATCTATATGTATTTTATGTACTTCAAGAATAATTTAAAAATGAGGGTCTAAGTTCCCAACCTATCTAAATTAGTGAATTTCGATTCTCACGAGATATAAGCCTTCATTGTAAATGATAAATTTTACATGATTTGGAAGTTTGAAGAGCAATACTATCAACTCTTTACATTTCTCTCCAATTGATATGAAAGTCGAACTGATTTTACATCCAATTTTAGTCACGTTGCGATCAAAATTTATATATTTAAATAAGTTGACGATCCAAAATCACGTTTGAAGGTTGAAGACCCATAACCACACCATGTAAAAGGTTGAAGAATACAATACTAATTTTTCCAAGATTGTTGCAAGAGACGGTATAATTTTCCTAACAAGTTTATCTATCAATAATTTTTTTGATCAATTTTTTTTTTTTTTTTTTTTTTTCGACAAAAAGGGGAGGGAGATATCAGTTCGGGATCCCTTAACCTCAATTGTGGAACAAATTATCCTTAATCAACTAGAACTAGATGAATTTGTAATAATTTTTTGCTTCTAAACATCTTTGGATATGTTACTTCTTTTTTGTTTTTTTAATTTTAAGTGAAAAAACTTGCTACTACCGAAATATATAATATATAATATATGTCAAATTTTGATCAAAATATTTATTTATTTTAAAATTTATTCCTCTACTTAACAAGTAAACGTTCAGCTACATTTACAAAAGTAAGATAAAAAAAAAAATAACATAACCAAACATTTTCTGAAATAAAATTACTTTTAAGCTCTGCCAGACGCTCAAATTATCCTTGGCTAAGGATGTGAACGTCGCTGCGAACTTAAATTTGGGATTTATTCCCAACTGAGGTTTATGGGACAGAATCTTACACTATCCCCAGGTCTTGAATTTACAGTCATCTGAATTCTGAAAGCCTTCAAGTCAGCACATCACGATAATCGCATAAATCCTGAGGAACACAATGAAAAGAACATCACTCTTCAGCAATTACAGAGAAAACAAGTGAAAATTCAGTATAAAGCCCATGAACTTACTGTTGTATAGAAGCTTGATCATCTAGCTTCTAATCATAATAGTTGGTACCAAGCCTGCAGAGGCAAGTGGTTATTAAGCAATAATGTGAACTTCCGCCTTGCCCAAAACAGGCTAAATGAAATTCCATTGGGTACAGGATAAGGGATATATGTCTCGTTTCTAGCATGCAATCATCTCGATAAATAATAAGATCTTCCAAGCTGCACAAGGACCAGTGAATTAGAACTCTTGCATATTTTCCTTCCATTTTTCCGTATCTTGCTCGCCAGCCGCAAGGCTCGTCATTCATAGGCATACATCAGCAGGCAAGTTCTCTCCACGGTGCCGCAGGCCTTCTTTAAGGGGCATGGTGCAACCATCAAGTATTATCTGCAGAACTGAGAATGTCAAAAAAAGCAGGGATTTTAGTTATGAAATAATAAAGAGAAAATGGTAAAAAAACTATATAAAAGGATGATGTCGTTATACATTTGATAAAAAAATAATATGAAATATGCAAAAAATTCAATGCACAATTTCTATAGCAAGTATGAAATGTGAGGTGAAGCAAAAACTTGTCATTTGAAGAACTACGACCTTCGTCACGAGATTGCATCCTTATATATCATCTAACATATAATTCAATGACAACCACGCTGCATGTACACAATTGATTTTGAAGACACACACCACATGATTGCACAGATTCCCTCCGCATAAAGGGGAATGTCGTGGAGGATCCACACCAAAGTGATTGATTAAGAAATGTCAACTTTAATATTAATATTATTTATTAAAAAGGAAAAAGTGAGTGATCTAATAATTATCAACATTAATATTATCAAGTTGAAATGAAATTCCTCGTTGTGTAACATACATCTTTTGAATCAGCCTATCTTTTACACATAAAACACAAGAAAGATTGCTCATCTATAATATATTTGAGTCCAGATTTCTGTAAACAGTGTCAGACCATTAATGAACCATACCACAATGCTAAGTTTCTTACAGAAGAAGAAAAACAAAAATCCCAAATCACTCTCAGCACTTAATGCTAGAAGGAAAAGGCTTCCTGAATAAGGAATCTTCTAATATTCGATAGAAATATATAATGCAATAACATAGAGAAACAGAAAGACAGAAACAGAAAGAAATTGATAATTACAATATTAGCCCGTTTGGAGCTCATTTTTTCCTCATTTTTAGAGGTTTTTAGACCGTTAATTTGCAGCAACCGTGGGACCCTCTGTCAATTAATATCTGATTGTGTAAATTTTCAAGTACAGAACTCTGACTTTGGCAGAAGAATTTTCAAGCTTCCCAAACTACCCTCCAAATGGTAAAAGGAAATGGGAAGGTGTTTTGGTTAATATTGAATAACAAATAAGGGTATTAAAGTCCACCTCATTTTCAACGGCTTCTACCCAACATAAATGCTCTGACACTTGAATAAATAATAGTGATTTTTTAATTAGAGGTTTACTGTTGAAAAATGCATTCTCATTTTAATGGCAACCAAACAGGGCCTAAATTAAAACTAGCAAAAAGAGAGAAAAGAACAGAAATAAAGATTATACCTGCAAAAGCGAAACCCAGCCATAACATAATGAGCAGGAAACTTCTACCACTTGAAACTAGAAAAATTGACGAACAAATGTAGACATTCTGGATCAGAAACCTGAGAAATGATCAATGCACAATGACAGCATTCTCATTTTCCCTCTTAAACCATATTTTACAAAGGTCAAGTGCAGTACTTCTTCATGAGTATTAGAGATACAACATGACCAACATGTAAACCTGACCACTGTGCCTTGATATAGAGCTATTTTCAACTTCCCCTCTTTAACCACATTTGATAAAGATCATAAGCTTTGTCAAGATCTCTCATCTTGAAGTACTTCTTCATGAGTATTAGAAATGGAACATGATCGATTGGTAAACCTGACTCCCATATTTTGATAAAGAGCACTTCTGCCTCCTTCAATTTACCTCTCAGAAAATGACACTTGAGCAATTCAGTATAAGTTATTATATCTGGATCATACCCTCTTCTCAGCATTTCATTATGCAGCCGAAGTGCAGAATTAATATGACCGAGATTACAAGCAGCACGCACGAACAGATTGTAAGTGACTAAATCAGGAAAAGGACCATTTATGAGCATCTCCTTCTTCAGATAATGAACGTCATCAATATTTCCATTTCTTATTACTGTGTGAATCATGATATTATATGTATATATATTGGGCAGAACACCAAATGCAACCATTTGGTCTCTCAAAAAGAAAGCTTTTTGTATATCTCCATGCCTCCCATAACCATCAATTATGACATTCCAAATGAGTGGCTCAGGTATACTTGAATTTTCTAACATGCAGTGAAGGTAAGCATTAGCTTTATCTACATCTCCACTAATACACAAACCTTGAATTAACACTTTGTATGTGATGTGATCGGGGGTCACACCCATTCTTGACATCACATTAAAGATGTAGCAAGCCTCATTTGTCTTTCCTTCTTTGCAAAGCATGCCAATAAAGATATTGTACGTAAACACATCTGGCAGGCAACCACATTTTAAACATTTCGCTTATGTACTTATACACAAGGTTCATGTGTCCATTCAAACAAAATCCATGTATGATGACATTATATGCAACAACATCCATCCTTACGCCCCCTTGGCATATCTCCTCCAAACAAGTGAGGGCTTCAACCATATTTCCAGTTTTGAAGTAACCATCCATTAGGATAGTAGAGGTTATCATATTTGAGGCTTTTCCATCATGACCATCAACCAATATTTTCTCAAGAAGCTTTCTGGCATCCTCCAACAAACCCTTTTTGCAAAGTCCATCAACAATAATATTACATGAAACTACGTTTGGTGTAATCCCATGACTAGCCATGGTAGAAAAAAGATCCAGAGCTTTATCCACATTATTCCTAATGCAATAACCCTTTATTAACGTGTTGTAGGTAGCACAAGTGGGAAAAGGACCCTGGTCTAACATCTCGGTTACAAGCCACTCTGCCCTCCCCAGATCACCGCTTTTGCAAAGTGCATTCATAAGGTAATTATGCGTGAGAATATCAGGAATTGCACACTTCTGAACCATCTTATTCCAAAGATGGAAAGCTGCACCTACTTTACCTTGCAAACACAAAGCTCTTATCACAGTTACATCTTTACAATAATTTGTTTCAGGTATGGTGCCACTATGGCCCCAAGATATGCTTTCCCTGCAGAATTCCGGAAATCATTTTAAAATCATACATATTAACAACTAAATATTACAATCTTACTCATGAAATTTGTCACCGATTAAGTTTCATATGATCCTCTATTACAATGGCCATATACTATCACAAGCCCCCCATCCTCTGATTAATTCCCTCACAGTAGAAAAAAACATATTATTTGATCAGTAAAAAGAAACAAAGGGAAAAAACCTGTATATAGATAAATGAATTAAAAGTGAGCAAAATGAATTAAAAAACATTTTTAACCTTCAGTTTCGTAATCACAGACAAAGATGGATAGTTGAAGGTGGTCCGAATTCAAGTGATTGAGTCAATTATTCAAGGGGAAATCTAGAGCTGCAAAAAATGAGTGTTACTAACACGTCCACTCTCGATGAAGGTAGGCTATAAGATGCTGCACCCACCCCCTCTTCACTCCCTGAGAAGGACCTGGGTTGTCTGAGAACAATAAAATATGTTATGCAACACCTTTTTCAGTCATGTCATTCTCTTCTCATCAATAGTGTTTCCTTTCTGATCATGTTTCATACAATGTTTCACAATGATATTACAAAAAGTTGAAAGTCTCTACAATATAAAGAATTCTTGAAGTTGAAAGCTGACCACTCCCACCCCTCCTTTGCTTTTGCCAATGGTATAAGAAATAAGTTTCTGCATTCTTAGAAATTACCTCAAGCACTTAAAAAATTCCATTAGATTATAAATGCTAAAACTACACCTAACCAAACATTCAATAATCACGATTGACGAGCAATGCAATTTTCATACTATGCAGTCTTAATTTCACCAGAAACAAATATTTCTCTAACAAATATCAGGAAAAACTGGAGAAGAACAGGCTGACTATATAATATGAAACAAAAACAAAAAAAAATTAATCAGTAAGATTGCAAGCAATTAATTACTAAACCAACCTCATCATGTCTTTTAAACGATTCAAACTGGACTTTAACATTGCATCCAATGCATTAAAAACAGCGCCGCCAGACTCCCCTTTCCCATCCGAGAATTCCTTCTTTTCTGACGACCACGCTTTTGCCCTTAGCTCATTTTGGTCGTCAGCATTTACACTCCTATTTCCACACACTCAATGAACTGACTATAAATAAATAAAAATTCCATATTTTTGAATAAAAAAAAAAGATAATTACTTACACTGGGTCAATTAAGTTGAGGTTGGATTTGGAACAGAAAAAATCGGTAAAAATATGCGAAATCTGATCTTTTAACAAGTTGAGGGTTTGGAAGCTGCCGTTTAATATTTGGAGAAGAAAATGGGATTCTTCTGTAGCTATTAAGAGCTGAGATTTCAAACATTGCCAATAACAAAATCACAAATCAAGCTTAACAGTAAAAGATTAAACATAATAGGAAAGTAGTTAGAGGACTTACAGGTTGCATTTCTCCTCGAGAAATGTTGGTTGAAACGATGCCGCCTGTAATGCCCTTGAAAGAGACGGCGCGTTGCGGCGGTGGCAAAGAAGAGGGAGAAAGAGTGGTAGGGTGGCCGTTTGGGGTATTGATGAATGTGGGCTCGAAATCGGAAATATAGGACTAATTCGAGGGAACAACTGACAATTTCGGCCTTCACTGGATCAATAGGGATTAGGGTCTTTCTTTTCATAGAAAAAACATAAGGGTACTAACACAAATACTCTTATTTTGGGGATCATTTTGAACAATTATGATAAACATGGATTAAAATGGCAATTACTCTAATTTCCATCAATAAACACCGTAAATATTACTGTGCTAAGCTGAAACAAAAAAGTCGATCATGCAACCAGGGCCGAATCCAGCATCAACGTTCAGCTAGGACGAATGTTGACTTTGACCATTGACTGTCGACAATCAACGATCGTAATAGCCTGGTCGTTTATTAAAATTTGATTAAATAATATTAAAAATTATTCAATATATATGTAAATGCACTAAAAGGTAAAAATTAAAGGTCAAACAACACTCAATTACTCAAATCAAGACAGCATTTACTGATTTACATACTCAACAACTGATTTACTGATTTACATACTTGACATTTACTGATTTACATAAGCAAGACAACATTTACTGATTAAAAAATTATGATTATGGAACGATTTTTTGATAGATTAAATTGGGGGCATTTCACAGACTCAGTCTCACAGTCAAGGAAACTCTCAAGTCTCAACAAACCACAATTCAACAATTCAACATTCAAGTTTCAACAATTCAACATAAAGAGATTCTGATTTCATTTCGCAATTCGCAAAAAAAAAAGACAGCAATAGGGTTTACAAATTGCAACAAAAACAATTCAACATCTTCAACAAAAACAATTCAAGTATTCAAATCAGTGAACTCACCCACCCAGGGACAGAGCCAGACATTTGATGTTGTGTGGTCAAAAATTGAAATACAATTTTTTTAAAAAATAACATATCATTAATGAAGATAAGTCAGTACACTTAAAAACATATTTATTGCCTTTGGTTAGATTAATACAGATATCCCCAACTTAAATCTCATCAAAACAGTAATAATTCCAGAATAACTAAATCTCACAGGTCTCAGCATGGGACTCCAAGTAGCATGGAATACACTGTAAGACTCACTCTTCTTTATTTTTCATCTTTTTTAATGGGGGAAGGGAAACCAATTCAGCTAATCAACTTGTTGAAAAGATTGCATCTTTTCAATTTATAAACATATTTATAGCCTTTGCTTAAATTAATACTGATATCCCCAACTTAAAACCTAGTTATACAGATTTTGTAGATGAATTACAGTATTGGAGAACACTTAATATTTTATCAACCACAAACGTGCATAAACACAAAACTGTGTACAAGTGTGGGTGTGCCTATGATATCAACACGCACACATCCTCATGTATGCGCCGTTTTTCATGGTAGATAATAAGTGCTGAATTCAACAATTGTCCTTGTTAATTATCATCTTACTCAAGCTGTGAAGCATGTATATTTTCGACTTGTACCTCGGAGACGAGCCCCCGGAAATAATAAATTTCAGCGAGATGTGTAATACCTGATCATAACCTTCGGCTGCTCGGCATCTGAACTCATCGCACATTGCATATTTGAAAGACACGACCCATCGTAGACCTATTCATCATAAACTCCATTCACCAACAAAACAAAATCTAAACCAAATACAGATAGGTTAACTTCACAAAACCAAATACCAGGGCCGGCCTGGAGAATTTAGAGGCCTAGGCGATTAATTATTATGAGACCTTCAACATAATATTTTTATTTTACAAATGTAATAATATTTAAATAATTGACACTTTTATATTAAAAATAAGACTTTATACAATTCAAAAATAGAGTAGCAAAATAAAACTTATCTCACAATCTCACAATCCGAGAAAGGATTCAGCAATAACAAAAGGGTAAAAAAAAATGTCTACTCATTCGCAAAAGTTCAAAATAAAATCAATTCGGAACTCAAAATCATGGATAAAATTTCAGTCAACTGCAAATATAATTTCCCAGAAGTCATTTACCCATGTCAAAATGAGAGTGAAAAAGTATAAATGTCGCGCCATATATTTTAAGCCAACACACCAATTCATGACTACAAATTTTCGCCTCAAGAAAAACAGAGAATATAAATATTAAATACCATAAATTGTGGAAAATCCTCATACAAATCGACCCCACTGCATTTTCACTGGAAATACCAATTACCAGCTACAGAAGCAAAAAAAAAATTGACAAATATTTTGGGTTTGTTACCTCAACACAACACTTCAACAGGAAGACAAAGAGGAAGTACTCGGTCGGTTGGATAATCGGATTTCCAGCCAAAACTTTTGCTGGTAGTCTTTAGGGATTGCCGAATCACCGACTGGTATTGAAGATTGTATTTTCAGTTTCTCTCACGTTATACACGGCTGTTCATCTGCTGATTTTTTTAAGGTATTTTGAGGCTTTGTAGTGAGATGGTATTTGGGCCTCTTGAACCCAAGGCAGTGGCCTTGGTTGCCTTGGGTCAGGTCGACCTTGCCAAATACTAAAATAACCAAATACAAGATGAACAAATAACGTAAAATTCGTTGAAAATGGCGTACCCTACATGATCCTATGGGCCCGTCCCTGCACCCGCCCACGCCGCTTCTACCTCAATTAGTTCGCACGGCAATACAGCACACGGGCCACGGCTTCGCACTGACTTCGCAGTTCACACTAGACTTTGCTTTGAATGGAAATATGGAAATGGAATGGAATGAAAATTGGAAATAAGGGTTTGCAATTGCACGGTCGCTCCTTGCTCTGCCGCCGGTCTCAATTTGGATCCAGGGGCTTTAGGTTGTCTTGTTGATTTGGGTTGGGGGGAATTAATATGGTCTTGGACTCTTCACTCTTGGATGATGGATCCTCTATTCTATTGGTCTTGCCTAATTTTTTTTGGGAAAATTTCATTTTTAAGAGAATAAGAAGAAAACAAGTTTCAAATATTAAAAATCGGATTTTTATTAAAATCTATTTATGATTTAATTAATTATTTAATTAATTAAATATATAAAGGTCACAGAATTATAGAATTTGGTCACAATTTCATTTATTGGTCACATATTATCAAATTAATGAGTTATAAATTATTTCGAGGTCACAAATCAAAGATTTTTTAGGTCACAAATTATTTTCAAAGTCATAGATCCGAGCTTTAATAGGTCACAATTTACTTCCGATGTCACAAATCAAAATTTTAATAGGTCACAATTCAAAAAATTTACAGGTCACAATTTATTCCATTGATTACAGATCAAAAATTTACATATCACAATTTATTTATAGGTCACAAATCACAAATATTATAGGTCACAACAGTCACAAATTATTAATTTTTTAGGTCACACATTAATTCTTGGTCACAATTTATCTTTTTCATTAGTCACGTATTGTTAATTGATCACAGATTGATTACTTCACTAGTCACAACTAGCCAAATAATCTCTGGCTACCACTTCAACGCTGCCTCCAATCGCACCACCACCGCAATCCCCGCCAAAACCACCACCACATTGATCACAAATTTCAATCAACCAATAAAATCTTTACAAAACACCCACACCACATCCCACCACTCCACAAGCAACCACAACCAGCGACGCCACCACCATTGACGACACCACCAACCACACAGATCTGAAAATCGCAACCACCAAACCTCACACATCTGAAAATCACAACTCCCACCATTATCGCCATCGACTACCAAATCTGAAAAATCACACCTGTATCACCACCAAATCCATCGTCGCTGCCCCACCACACAACTAGCCACCACCGCCATCGACCACCACAGAACAAACAAAAACTGTCGCCAGATTTAGGCAGTTCTAATCGTCGCCCATTGCAGCTAGATTCAAGCAGATTCAGGCAAAATCGTCCCCACACAACCGCAGTCGCGCACCCAACCACGACCGTCCCCACACACCACAACCGCACCACACAACCGTCACACCCACTCCCATGACAACCATCACCGCACGCACACACAACCGCGCACACACACCACAGCCGTGAACACACCAAAACCGCACGACTCACCACGCTACCACCAATCACCTCACCAACCACCAGATCTACCACTGCACACACACCATCCACCTTCGTTTGGATCTGGTTCGATGGTGTTTGTAGGCGAAAACTTGATTTTTGCCTTTGCGAGTCTCTGCAACAGCGGCGCTCACATCCCGCAAGGTGCAGCAGTGACATTAGGGCAACGGCGGCGATATACATATCCAATTAGAGATGGTCGGCGGCGAACTTGTTGGTAGCGGGTGGGAGGGAGAGAGGCCGGCGTAGCTCCTTTGGGGAGAGAGTCGAGAGGTAGAGAGAGGGTTTAGAGGATTAGGGATTAATTGTTTTCAAATAATTAATATAGAAAATCTTTTTTCTGATTTTTGAATTGTGAAATTTGGGACCTGATTTTAGAATGTTGAATAATTTAGTAGGGTATTGTGTAATTTCCACATTTTTAAAAAAAAAAAGAGGGCTACCCAAACTGCCCATATCCAAGCCCCAAAGAAAAAGAAAAAAAAACCATGTCGGCATCTCTTCTTCAATCTTTAGTTCTTATTCTCTCCCTTCGGCGTCTGCAACTTGACGGTAACTGAAGTTACTGAACATTTCAACGGATTCAGCTCGGGCGGCCGACCCGGCTCGCCAGGTACTGGATCCGCCTCTGCACGCGGCTACAAAATTCCAACTCTTCTAAGCTTGAAGACAAGGAAAATCGAAATTATAAAAGAAAATCTCGTACAAATCAAGCCTAAACAAGATTAAAGGCTGCTTTAACTACCTTTTCTTTAAAGTTTTCTTTCTCAAATCTGCAAATGATCAACCAAAATCTACATTTTTGTATGTTTATGATTTTTTTTCAAATAGTTCATATTTTGTTTGATTTTGATGTTATTGAGTTTTTTTTGTTCAAGTACATATGAAATTTCATCTTTAGATTAATAATTTTGAATTAGTATATATTAAAATTTAGATTTGTATTTGTAAAACGTGCTTCATAACCCCTTTTTTAGAAGTAAAACAATCTACCTCATTTTAATTGACCACCTGGCGGGTTGTGATTGGTCACTTAAGTGGCACCTGGATTTGTGTTTTCTCATGTGTGACCTGGATCGTTGATCTAAATCAACGGTTGAGAATTAAAATCCCTTTTTCATTTGCCTTTGACTAGCTCGATTTTGAACAGATTATTCATTCTCTCTGTTTTGGGGTCTTCTCTCTAATTTTAGGCGATTTTAGGTCTTTTCTCTTTTCTCCATCTCTGTAAATCAGATCTGTCAATATCTTGTATTATACATTAGATCTTGGTTGTGTATTGTGGCCTTGAGTCTTCTGTTGATTCTAGCTATAGTGTTGCCTGTATATTCTCCACTAACCAGAAGTATTTTGGGTTTCTTTGGTTGGTGTTGAACTGTAAGGGTGATACTACACTTTGGTCTGGGTCATGTGTCGATTAGGTATAGGTTATTGTGAGATCTTCTATAGATCGACGATCTACAGTTCAGTTGACGATCTAATTCTTGTATATCAAACTTTTGCTCTCTTTTGGGCGATTCCTTGCATAGTGACAGACTCATTTTACCTATGAGCCCCCTAGATTAGGATTAACCGAACTGAGTGAACATTTCTTGGTGTTATTTACGTTTTCTGCACTGTGTTTGCTATTATTTCAATTTTCATATATTGTTGTGAAATCGTTTGGTCTAGGTTTGTATGAGTATTTCGATATATTGGGTGCGAAAATCCCAACAAACTGGTATCAGAGTCTCGTAAGGCGTGGGTAAGGCATCTATGAATTTGATTTAAAAATTTTGTCGTATTTATGTGTTTGATTCAACTGCGCAGTATATATAAATGAACTGAACGAACTTCTTGGAAGCTAGGATTTGGAATCCTCTATAGTAAAGCACTGGAGTTTGATTTTAATACCGTTATACATGGTATTTGGTGAGACTGTTCCTATACATATTTACATATATTGATCTGCATGATTTAATTGTTGATATGTGAATCTGTGAATATTACTGTAATGTAATTCATTCAAGTTTCGAATAAATTGTTTAATTGGAATAGGGGTACGTTTAGGTTTTTCATTTTTTTTCTTTACTGATTGGTACTGTCTGTGGAAAAAATCTGAAATTCATTTTGTTTTTTATTATTGCAATCTGTGTATGTTATATTACTGATTGTTTTTTATTCTAATATCAGCTTACTTGTCATTAATTGCAAAAACTATTTTTCAAATTTTTTTTCTACAATTTAAGCGAATTCTCATATTAAGAATCACCTATGTCTAAGTATAATAGCCACTCTTTTACAGAACTTGCAATGGGTTCGAAGGTCAAATTGTTTCAATTCGATGGAAATGAGAATTACTCTATGTGAAAGCAAAAAATGAGGGTCATATTGGTCCAACAAATGGTTGCTAAAACCCTGGATGATCCTGAAACGTTTTCTGTTGAATTGAAAGCTAAGCCTGATGAAATTCTAGATATGAATCAAATGACATACAGTTCTATCATATTGCACTGATCTAATAACATATTAAGACAAATAGAAGATCATAAAACCCCTAGAGCCTTATGGACTGCATTTGATGTTTTGTTTCTAACTAAGACATTGCCTAATAAGATTTATCTCTTAGAGAATTTGTTTGGCTTCAAAATAAATACTGGAAAGGATTTGAAAACTAATTTGAGTGATTTTAACATCTTAGTTAAAAGCCTTTCTCATAATGACAAAAAATTTGATAATGAGGACCTTGTGGTGATCTTTCTTAATTCACTACTTGATTCATACAAGGATATCAAAAATACAATAAAATACTCAAGAGATGACCTAACACAAACAATTGTCACTAATGCTCTAAGATCTCGGGAATTGGAGGTTAGGAGGGAATCTAGAACAAGTGCAAGAGAGGAAAGTATGTTTGTAAGAAGAAGAACTGAAAAAAGGAAAATAATTTCAACAACAAAAGATTCAAATCAAAATCGAAATCTAGATCTAAATTTAGGGATAAAAGCAATAAATAGTGCTACCACTGTGGGAAGCTAGGCCAGCGACGGATCTAGCTAGTGGCCAGCTAGGCGACCGCTCTAGCTGGATTCGCCAGAACGTGGTTTTTGAGGAGGATTTGTGGGCATCCAGGAAACCACTTTCAAGCTTTGGATTGTGGTAATTATGAATTAGAAGAAAAGGTGAAAATAAACCCACAAAGCATTTCCAGCCAGTTTACTCCAATTCAAACTTCAAATTGATATATGCAATTATCCATTTGACATTATACTCCGATCAAAATAAGAAAAGATTTTTTACAAAAAAAAAAAAAAAAAAAAGGTTACAACTAGAGAGTACGAAAGACAAAAATGAGAGTACCTTGTGGGAGAAAATAGTGTGATTGCTACAAGAAGCTACAGACCCAACAAGAAGCACTTCCATTTGAGGAGCGCTTTATCTTCAGACACGAATTTGAGAAGAGAACAAGGGAATGGGATTATATGGAAGAAGATGAGAAAAATCTGAGAGAAAATTACATTATTGGTCCATCATTTATTGATTTAGCAACAAGTTCATCTCCTAATTTTTTACTTTCTCATAGGGGTGTCTTCAATTGAGATTGTGATGGATTTTTAAAATCTTTCTAAATTCAGGTATCCTCAATTGAGATTTTAATGGGTTTTAATAAACTTCATTAAAATTTAAGTGTGCCCAATTGAATTTTTAATTAAATTCAATGAAATTCTTTAAAATTTAGGTGTCTCATTAACTAGTGGATTTATAAAAATTTCATTAATGGAATGATTTTAAAAAAATAGATTGGATGGATTTAAAGCTTAAAAATACATATAATCAATTGTTTTTTTTTTTGAAATTTCACCATATTTGATTTGATTATTTGTGAAATTTCACCATATAATCAAATTATTATTATTATTTTTTTGTTTTTTTGTTATGTGACAGAGAAATAAGAATTGTGATTTGTGAATTTGTGATAAATAATTTATGTTGTATTATATGAATTATGGTTATAATTTATGATTTATGAGTTTTGATTTGTGATTTGGGAATTTAGTTGTGCATCAAATTTTAATAAACTATCGAGCTATCACGATTGTTGATTATCAACAGTCAACGGCTAAACTCCGCGACTCTGCCCTAGCTGAACTTTGGAGCTGGATTCGTCGCTGAGCTAGGCTACTTTAAACGTGATTGCTTTGAATGGAAGAAAAAACTAAATGATCAAAATAACGGAGAATTGAATAATTTCGTCGTTGGTTCTGAGTTAGACAGTCTACTTGTAATGACTGTGACTAATGAAGAAGTTGACAAGGACTGGATCTTGGATTCAGTTTGTACGTTTCACATGTATCCTAATAAATCTTGGTTTAATAATTATAAAGAAGTGAAACCTAGGAAAGTATACATGGGTGATAATAACTTTCAAAGTGTTCTCGGTATTGGTGACATTGCCATTAGGATGTATGATGACATTGTAAGCAATTGAAGAATGTGAGACATGTCCCAAACCTGAAAAGAAATCTTATCTTATTGGGAATTCTTGAAGATGGGGAACATTCTTTCAAGTATGAAAATAATACTTTGAAAGTTATGAAGTGATCTTTGGTAATTTTTAAAGGATCTAAAAGAAATGGATTGTACTATATTATGGGAGAGATTGTTTCTCCACAAGATGCTAAACCTTTGACCATAACTTAAAACAAATTTGGATTGTGGTACAACAGAATGGGACATATAGGAAATAAGGGTTTGAAATATCTAAGTAACCAAAAATTACTTGGGAAAGATATGATTGAGCCCCTTGAATTTTGTGAAACATGTATGTTGAGTAAGTCATATAGGAGACTGGGTTACATACCACCTCTAGGCCCCTAAGCTATGTCTACTCAGATTTATGAGGATCTGAAAGCCATCCTACCTTTGGCGGGAATAAGTACTTCTTTTTTATAGTTGATGACTACTCTATAAAGGTTTGAATTTATTCATTGAAATCTAAATCTGAGACATTTCAAAAATCTTGAACTTGGTTAAAGATGGTGAAAAATCAATTTGATAAGAAGTTAAAAACTCTAAGAACTGATAATGGATTGAAATTTTGTAATGTTGAGTTTGATAACTTCTGTAAGCAAAAATGAATTGTAAGGTACAGAACCATTAAGCACACACCACAACAAAATGGGGTCACTGAAAGATTGAACAAAACTCGAATAAACAAAGTTAGATGTATGTTAATCAGTTTTGGATTAGCCAAAGGTTTTTGGGCTGAGGCTGTGACTTCGACTGCTTATCTTATAAATCGATCTCCATGTAGTTCTGTTGGATTTAAAACTCCACAAGAACTTTGAACTAGAAAGCTCCCGAACCTTTCTCATATTAGGGTGTTTGGGTGTGTGGCATACGCACATCAGATTGAGGAAAAGTTGGACCCTAGAGCTACTAAGTGTGTAATGTTCGAGTACCCGGAAGGTGTTAAGGGGTGCATGTTGTGGGTGTTGGGTGTGCAAGACATTAATCATTAATAGCATAAATATGGTATTTAATAAATCTGAAATGCCGTGTATAAAGAATAAAATTGATAATTCAAAAGAGCAAACTAAAGAGACTAAAGAGAGCATTTTAAATATAACACAAAGTGCTTATTTGAACAAAATTATAACCAAATTTGGCATGAAAGAAACTAAGAAAGTTAATGTACCCATTGCACCCCATATGAATATATCATCATTCCAATCACCTAAAACTGAAATTGAAATGAAAGAAGTGAAGAATATCCCATATCCTAATGCCATAGGATCCATCATCTTTTTCATAATCACTACTAGGCCTGATTTGGCTTATGCTATAAGTTTCTTAAGTAGATTCATGTCTAATCTGGGTAAGCCTCATTGGGCGGGGTTAAAATGGCTTTTGAGATACATAGCGGAGACATTGAATATGAGATTGGTGTTTTAAAAGAGATCCGAACAACTTACTTTAAAGGGGTATGTAGACTCGGACTTTGCCGGTGATAAAGACCAAAGAAAGTCTACTACCCCATATTTCCTCACACTTGGTGATAATTGCATCACATGGAAGTCACAACTTCAATCTATTGTCATATTATCGAGCATGGAGGCTAAATATGTGGCAATAATCGAATCTGTAAAAGAATGTATCTGGTTAAAGGGATTTTGGCGGAGTTGAATTTTTTACAAGAATCACCCATAATTATCACTGATAGTCAAAGTGCTTTACTTTTATGTAAAAATCATGTTTATCATGAGATCTAATCATATTGAGGTGAAATACCACTTCATACGAGAGAAAATTGCATATGATGAGGTTATGCTTGAAAAAGTTCATACCGATGTGAACACATCTAATATGGGAACCAAAATTCTAACTGTTGGTAAGTTTAAATCATGTTTATCTTTACTATATATTGATACGGGTGAATATTTTGCAGGTACCTTGGACGATGATGTAGGGTAAAAATTACCGTCACATGCTTTGGAGCTACTAGAGAGTGTGGGGTTTGAGAACCAATGTGAAGATTATAAAACGTGGTTCTGAAACCCTTTTTTTGGAAGTAAAAATCTGCCTCATTTTAATTGGTCATCTGGCGGGTTGTGATTGGTCACTTAAGTGGCACACAAATTTGTGTTTTCTCTTGTGTGACCTGGACCGTTGATCTAAATCAATAGCTGAGAATTAAGATCCCTTTTCATTTGCCTTTGATTGGCCCGCTTTTGAACCGATTATTCACTCTCTGTTTTGGAGTATTCTCTCTGATTTTAGGCGATTTTGGGTGTTTTCTCTCTTCTCCATCTCTGTAAATCAGATCTATTAATATCTTGTATTGTATATTAGATCTTGGTTGTGTTTTGTGGCATTAGGGCTTTTGTTGATTCCAGCTATAGTGTTGGCTGTGTATATTCTCCACTGACTGGAAGTATTTTGGGTTTCTTTGGTTGGTATTGATCTGTAAGGGTGATACTACAATTTGGTCTGGTTCATGTGTCGATTAGGTGTAGGTTATTGTGAGATCTTCTATAGATCGATGATCTACGGTTGAGTCGACGGTCTGATTTTTGTATATCAAACTCTTGCTCTCTCTTGGACGGTTCTTTGCATAGTAACAAACTCATTTTACCTCTGAGCCCCTTAGATTAAGCTTAGCCGAACTGGGTGAACATTTCTTGGTGTTATTTACATCTTCTTCACTGTGTTTGCTGTTATTTCGATTTCCATATATTGTTGTGAAATCGTTTGGTCTCGATTTGTATGAGTATTTCAATATATTGGGTGCGAAAATCCCAACAGTGTTGAGTTGGATTGAGTTAATATATATGAAAAATCAACTTTGAATCAATTTAAGTGATGCATGTAATGTGTTTGTGAAAATGAAAATGATAAAAGTGATATTGTCTATCACTTTTATCTGTAAAGGTTGCAGTCTCTCTTAATTGAATTCCTTTGAAAAAATTAAATAGATGCATATATGTGTGTTTTTAAAAATTTAATTATGAATACAAATTCAAGCCTTGTTTTACATTGAAAAGTGAAATGATGTAATGAATTGGATTGAATTAGTGTATATGAAAAATTAACTTCAGATCAATTCAAATAATGCATGCAAGGTGTTTGCAAAAATGAGAATGAGAAAAGTGACATTCTCACTCTTTTTTTTTTTTTTAATGTTGCAATCTATTTCATTTGAATTCTTCTAGAACAAATAAATAGACGCGTACATGTGTATTTGTGAAAGTTTAAATATGAATATGAATTCAAATCTTGCTTTACATTAAAAAGTGTGATGATATACTTTTTTTTGTATGAATTAAGATGTTAAAACTTGAAAGTGATATTCATTATCACTTTTTTTTAGAAGGTCGCAATCTAGCTCATTTGAATTTTTTAGGATCAATAAAAGAGATGAATATATGTATGTTTGTGAAAAATTGAATTTGAATATGAATTCAAACTTTGCTTTACGTCAAAAAAGTGATATGATGTAACACTTTATTTTTATTTTTGCATGAGTTAATTTGCTGTAAATTAAAAGTGATAGACTCTATCACTTTTTTTTTTAAATCCCACAGTATTTCATTTATATTCTTTTTGTAGAGATAGATAAAATTAATATTTTCATCTATTATGGGGGTAAATGAAAATAAGATAATAAATATAAAACTAGCAAAATGATTGAAATTGTTGTTTCGATAAAATGCACATACTATAATCTTTGTTAAAATGTAAATGTCATATATCATGTCACTTTTTTTAAGAAATTAAGCCCTTGTTTGGGCTCCATTCTTAAAAATTAAAAAACATTTTTTCTATCATATTTTCAATTACACGTTCTTCAATAAAATAATATTACACGTAAATCTAAAAAATTCATTATTTTTTAACCACACATTTTTCAAAAAAATTACTATTTCAAAATACATATTTTTCCCAAAATACATTTTTAATGCAGCCCAAACAAGGATTAAGTTTTGACACCGTTAAAAAAAAATTAAATTATCATTGTTTTCATTGATATGCAATTATGGCGTATCCTTATATTTGCATGTAAACTAAATTTGACAACAATTTTATGAAATTCAAAGTGTGTGTCACTTTTTGTTTAAGGAGTTAATGTATATCACTCTTAAAACGTATCATATAACTTGTTACGGGTCTATTGAGACCCGCCACGCGTCAGACAAAGCTAACTCCACACGTCAGACGAACTGATTTCATATGGTCGAACTGAATGAGCCTATTCGAACAGAAGTGTTTTCACCCACAGCAGAACCGAACTCATTCGCACTCCACAGCGGATGCAAAGGCCCGCACTCTGTATCCACAACTCGTCACAAATCTGCCGCCTCACCTCACCTCTACCAAGGTCTTCCGTACAAATATTTTTCCAAGTCCCTGACTGATTGATGAGGCGTGTGGTAGGGTTCGAACGGTTAATTCAGTCGCATTCACCAGAATATTTAATTATCCGCCAACCTATGAATTGACAAGCTGATGCCTAGGATGTGACGACTCGTAAGGATCTGGTGCCACGTATCTCCTCATCCAACGACTCTCATCTTCTCATCTTTAGTATAAATATCCCCACTTTGTGTCAGAAGAAGGATTCACACTCTTGACTTTGATCAATATAAGTTATTCTCTCCCTTGATATATATATACACTTTGCCACTTTCGTATTTTTTTCGACCACGTCCCATCGATTATATGACTGTCGGTGACCTCTTTTCGATTGATTGAAAACTGACTTGACCATTGGAGTGTTCGCAGCCGTCTCCACCCCCACCGTGAAAGGGTCACGAGTGACTAACAACTTGTTATCGTGTGCAAGGAAGAACTGACTCAAAAACTTATCTATTGACGATTCGAAGATCCATTTTTTGAGATCAACATAACTTATTCATAAAAAAGTGTCAAGTCATGTTATTTTAAACCAATATTCATGTCACATGATTAATTCTCAATCTTGTAAAAAGAGAAAATAAAGACTATTAAACGAAAAATGACAAAAATTTAAAAAAGTGACAAAAACTCAATAAAGTCACAAAATCTCAAAAAAAGTGACAAAATCAATTTGTGGGCTTTCGGGATTTTGAGTGTAATTAATACGAGAATTTACAATTCTAATTAGTTTTAAGGGTGTTAATCAAATAATTTATTTTTTGAGGGTAACGTGCCTAATTTTCCCATATATGTATGTGGTGTTGGTGCAATGGTTCATGAAAATCAAATGAGCGGACGAGTATGAAATGTTTGCTATCTATTTAAAGTTAAACGGATGATACAGGAACTCAATTATGCATTAAAATCATATATGAATTAATAAATTTGGATTTTATCCTTAAATGAATTAATTTTCGTCAGTTAAAATTAACTGAATAATTCATGTGACAAATGGAGTACCTACATATCAACGACGTGATTGACACTTGGCTAGTTAATTATGCTTTACCTTCTGTATCAACAATACATGAAATTTTTCCTCTTTATCAAACGCATATATGAATTTTACATTTTGTATCGAAAATCATACATAAACTCAGCTTTGCATCAAAATGATATATTGACTCACAAACCTCATTCATACATGAATTAACTTTTATATATCAAAATTAATGAAACAATCAACATGGCAAACGAAGTGTCTATGTGGAAATGACATGGCTGATACTTGACATTAACAAACCATGTCATTTTACGAGAAAATGTGAAAGATTGTTATAGAATGTATCTAATGTTTTGGTGATGTTAAATATATGTTCAATCCTTTAAGTTTTCTTCTTAAATATAATGTTATATTATTCAAGAAAATATATAAATTTTGTTTTCATTTTTTTATTTATAGAATTAACTTTAAAATGCTCAATAAACTCCAAACAGTTGTGTTCTCTCAATCTCTTTCTTTTGAAATAAAATGCAATGTAGATCTCCTAAAAAATGCAATTTAAAGAATATGGTTTGGTAATCCCAAGTTTCTACACATCGTTGATTTTTCTCTCAGTCCTGATAGATTGAAGTTAATTCGTGCGTGTATAAGATAAAATTTCTAAATCCTTATACAATTTCAATATAAAGCTAAGTTCATATATAGCTTTGGTGCAAAGGATAAAGTTCATCCACTATTTATGTAATTTAATTAGTCAAGTGAGAACCATATCATTGTCACGTCGACACTCTGTTCTTCATATAAATTATTTAGTTAGTTTTGATCGACATAATTTAATCCATGCATGGATGTAACAAATTTGGGAGTTCATATGTGATTTTGATATAAAATTGAATTCATGTATAATTTTAATATAAAGCTGAGTTCATGTATGATTTTAGTACATGAGATAAAATTTATATACCATTCGCCTATTTATTCCTTTAACTTAATGCAATAAATGAGTGTTTAGTGTGAAAAATTGGACTGCATTGTACCATAATATATAAGTTTTAACATTTTTTTTTCTTAATATCCAGTACATACTAATCCATCTTACAAAACATCCCGTAAATGTTCGAAAAACTGAGAATTTATTTGTAGGAGGGTTAAATCGATCAATGACTATCCAACTTTGTATTTAGTGTCACTATGGCTACCCAATTTGATTTTATTTCATCATGGCCACCCATTTGATTTTATTTCACCATGGCCACCATTTCATAAAACGTTTCATTATAACCACCATATGTCATATAACGTTTCATTATACCTACTCAACTTCTTTTCACTAATTTTAAAAGGGATAAAACAATAACTTTATATTATATATAAAATAAATTTTAAAAAACAAAAAAAAAATATTTTAAAAAATGTAATAAGATATAAACTTATTTAAAAAAATATATAAAAATAAAATAAAATAAAAACTTTAACCCTTTGTACGATTATTGGAATGACTTTATTCTCTCTTTGTATGGTCTTTTTGGCAATAAAAAGATGCAAGTTCGTGTAGCCATTGTTTGGTATAAATCAAAATTATATCAAAATTTTAAGTCAAAGTCAACAATTAATTTTAATAACATATTTCATTAATTTTTATTAAAAATCTGATTTTAATTTATTCCAAAAATGAGCTTAATAATATTTGAAAAACTGCCCTAAACTTTGACTCACACTGTGTTACATATGGGGTGTTTATTCTAAGTAGTATTGAAATATTTATGATTTTTGGTCAAATAAATTCTTCTCTATTATTTTTTATAATAAACAAAACAATTTTTATTTTCTCAATAAAATTTCATATCAAACGACATACACTTTTAGCTTGAGTTTAAATGAGATCTTTGGATTTTATGAATCCACATTTGATGAGATAAGCATAAATCAAGTTGAAATTTGATACGCATTGCATACCACATAGAACACAACTTGTTAAAGGAAAATTGACAAAATAGCACTAATTGATAAAAAAAAAAAAAAAAAAAAAAAAAAAAAGACTTGCTTAACGCTAGTGAGCGGGCTCACATCACTCGAACCACAATTACTATTAAGTGGAATTTGGTCTAGGTGTTCAAAGTTAATTTGAGTCACTTTCCAAATGAGTTTCTTAGCACACCTACGACCGTCATCCCCAAGCAACAAAGGGAATTACATGAAAGACTCGTGCAACAATTATTTTGTCGTTTAGGCAACATAGAAAATTAAGAATTTCTAATACGTATCTATTCAAAGTATAGGAATGATGTAGATAGAAAATAAAAATTCTAAATTTTGATTTAAGATTCGTTAGATCATTGCTTGAGTATCCTCAAATAAAAGGTGAAAGGACTCAATAGAGATCTCCAATGAGCGTTAATCTCATTGAAGGTCATTATGAAGGCACACTAAGGCTTCTCTATCTTCGAGAGAAGAAAATCGTGTTTGACTTGAAGCAATCAACTACAATACTATATTTGACGATGGTTTCATGTGGGATGCAAAATAAACATTGTATGGGACTTGAGAACAAACTTTCAAAACTCTCATTTAATAAAAGCTTGAAATCAAGTGTCGAAATAGGGAAGGGTCATGGCCTCAAGATAGTTGATTATTGGAATAACGCAATTATTGCCAGACATTTGATAAATTCAAGGTAAAATAGGGCTGCTCCTTCGTCATAACTTGGATAAAGTTGAGTCAAAAGTTCAAAATGATATGACATAAAACGATTTTCACGATGAATCGAGTTGAAAGTGAAAGTCGCCAAAAATTATTTAAATGCTCTCTAAACCAATTCACTTGAGCGAGACACAAGAGAATAGAATTTCATATGGGTGAATCCGTACTAAAGATATCTAATACATCCACCAATTGATGAGTAAAGACTCGTGTAAAATTGACACTTATTAAAATAAAGAATTCAATCCCGTTTGTTTCTCATTAATCATTCATAAAAATGAAAAAATATGATCGTTATCAATCACATTCAGCCATCATTTTTGAGTTTTCATCTTTTGTGTGGGGTCTATAACGACTATATTTTTCATCTCGTTCTACAAATAATGAGAATCAAACGGGACTTTCGAATGATATATTAGAGAAGGTCAATAGTCAAATCCAATATTTATTAGTATCATGCTAGTCAAACAGAGCAGGAGACAGTGTTTAGAGTATCTCTAAAAGATTCTTTAAAAGTGGAATGCTCTCTATTTTAAAGAGTTAATCTTTAAAATTTTATTTCAAAAGACTCTTCAATTTAACTTTTTAAAATAGATAGTGGGTGTGACTCTCCAAATTTGGAGAGCCAAACATACCTCTCTATAATTTAATGTTTCAAAGATTCCAACTTTCAATGTACATTTTATTGACTTAATTAAATAAAATGATATAATTATTAGAGGGAATATGGTAAAAATAAAAGAATGAAAAAAAAAAAACAATAAATACATATTGGGAATGATAAAATTAAATGTTAAAAATAAAGAGACTATTGGAGCATTTTAAAATTTTTGCTCTTTAAATTTATAGATGCTCTTTAAATTGTAGAATATACTCTTTAAAAGTAGAGAGTCTCTTGGAGATGCTCTTAGGGATATTACACCCAAAATTAGGGAAAATTACCAGTCTGCCCTTATTGAAGCGTGGTTGTGAGAAAACGTTTTTACAGTAAATATTCATTCTCACATTCAGATGTACTTGGACACTCTTGTAAATGCCAAAAAATGTTTACATTTTCAGTGCAAAGATGAAAGAGCAGGTAAAACTGGGACCATGCAACAGAATTCTGCATTCTTAATTAGTAATGTTGTTGCAGTAACAGGTGCATTTACCAGGTCGAGTCGGCCGCATGCAGTGGACGGACGGACCTAAATGCTTCTTTCTCACACGTAGCTTTCTAATCCCACCAACTTGCATTTCAAGAAAATATATATAGCCAAAATGTGACATCACTATTCAATGCTAGGCACTAGTGCTATAGTGGTCCCACCGGGCCCACCTTGTCGCGGGAGTATCCTGTGACCAATTGTTAAAGTAATTTTGTGTATATAAGTCCCATTTGTTTTCCATTAATCATTTATAAAAATGAAAAATATAATCGTTATCAATTATATTCAGTCGTCATTTTTGACTTTTCATCTCTTGTGTGGGGGCTCATAACGACTATATTTTTTATTCTCATTCTTCAAATAATGAGAATTAAACGGGCCCTAATATTGGAACATTTTGCACTTTTCAATTCCCATTAATTAAAGAATATATGCTTCCATCATAACTGTGTTTGGAAGAATTGCACTATTGGTCCCTAATTTATTATTAATATAGAAGATTAATCTGTATATTTTCATTATAAGTTTCGCTTACATGGAAATTGTTCAAATCTCTTTGTTGAGATAGATTTTGCATTTCAACTTGAACAATAGTGCTTAGAAATTTGACATGAAGCGTGTTTCAATGAGTGCAATGAGACAATTTAATAGAAGATTAAGATGGTTTCTTTTAAAAGTTGAAACCAAGTTAGTATTAGAGCAATAATTTAAGGACTAACCATGTAAAATTTTGCATTCAATGATATATTTAGCTCCCGTTTGACAACCATTATTTGAAAACCCATTTTCTACATACTCATTTTCAATTAGATATTCATATAATAAAATATTTTACATGTAAATCCAGTTTTTTCCTACTTTTTAATTACACATTTTTCCAAAAATCACTATTTAAACCATTGTTTTCCCTAAATGATGGCCATCAAACATGGGCTTAATCCATGTTTTGTACAAATTATTTAAAAAATTATTTTTTACACAAATTTATTTTCAATTACATGTGTCTCCGAATAAATTAATATTACATTTGAATTCATAATTTTTTCTTAATTTTTAACAGCGTGTTCTTCAAAAATCGCTTTTCACAAAATCTTTTCTCAAAAAAAATCTACATCAAGCTAGCCTTGGTGTCATGCAACATTCTTTTGAAGGTGCAAAGGCAAGTTACAACATCTGTGGTGTTTTTTGGCAAACAAATCCAATGCTAATATGATTTAAGGTTCAAGTGCAATCAAGTAGAAATCCATGAAAATTTGTCGCAATATATTTCATCTCAATAGAAAACTTTACCTTACCCCGGATCACAAAATTGAAAAAAAAAAAAAAAAAAAAAAAAAAAAAAAGAAGAAGAAAAGAGGAAAAGGGGGAAGAAGAAGAAGAAGAAAGAATTAAAGATCACTGGTTTAGTTCTTGTCCCGGTTGGGTAATTTCTTGATTTTCTCTATTAATCTGTCGATCCGTATTTTCTGATATTCTTCGATCAAAACGATAAGTGATTTTATTTTTTTGGCTTCTGATCCATCTCTTTTTCTTCATTCTGATCACTCTTTCCAAAAGAAGAATCTTTCTTGGTAGTGAACGTGGGTGTTGCCAAGAAAGTTGGCTTCACATCACCCGCCATTATCACCACTATCTTCTCTTCCAAAATCGGCAGGGCAGGCGGCACCACCGTTTTTCTCATCGCCAGCCTCCATATCTCCTTCACCACCTTGTCCCTCTGTAGCGTTCATTCGGCCATAGAGCTTCCAGTAAGAGCAAGCCAAGACCAAGAGTGCAAATGCTATTAGTCCCATCATGGCGGCGAGGCCGCCGAATAGGTAGGGTACTGGAGAGTGCCACTGCGAGTGTTGTATGGTGGCCACAGCCGGTGGAGGTGGAGAAAATGGTGGCTTTGGTGGTGGTGTTGTCAATGATGATGGATTAGTTTGTAAAGTGCCGCCAGTTCTCATTTTCTGTTCTTTTATTGTTACCTAAACAGCAGGTGGAGATAGAAATGAGGAGAAAGTAGTGTTTAATTGGGATTGACAAATGGAGAGAAGAAATATGTGTATTTATAGAGAGTAAAGATGTGTCATATATGCGTCTTAGGTTAGGATGGGGGCGTCGGTGTAGAAAAGGTCACATGTATACATTCAAATCTTAACAATGTGTCGTTTTATGGATAAATCAAGTTCATTTAATTTTGTATTCAATTTGTCGCTTTACAGATAAATCAAGTTCATTTTTTTCAATCAAAGTCTGACACAAAGAGTGAGGGTTGGGAGTTTAAAGAGTGTCACATTTATATTTATATTTATTTAAATGTCGTCGTTAACTTGTCCATTCATGGATAAGTCACGTTCATTAATTTTATTCAAAGTCTGACACATGCATAATTTTTCAAAATGGATGACCATAAAACTTGATTTGAGTTCTTCGGTCTATATCTCATATCGTGTTAGCTATCTCATATAAATGTTAAGTTGTTAAAAATAGTTATTCCTTTCTTTCTTTTTATCTTGTAGATCTTGAATTTGGGTGTCGCTTATAGATTTGTTTCGGCTAGTGAGAAAAAACTACTCATTAGAATTCTTTTATGGAGCAAAATCAAACCAGAACCAATCGATTCTACTGCGATATGGTCCAATTAGTTTTGTTTAAAAATTTTGTAAAATGTAATTTGTTGTATTCAATTCACTTTCAATCTTTCACGCTTATTGTTTCAGGCGACATAAAAATTGATTATTTGAAAAATATATGAGTTAACTCCTGGTTGATTTTTGGGAGATTATAAAAGATAATTATGGACCACACATTTTTTCTAGCTTAAAATGGAAAGAATTTTTTTCATCTGGAACCCTTATCCTGGTTACCAAACAAGTTCAAAGTCACATCACATCCTAGATACAGAGAACGCACTCACAATTGAGTTCAATTTAGCTTTGTTTATCTATCATGAAAGTGACCACAATCATTAAGGTATGAATAAAGAATGCAATTGTGAACTGTGGATAAAGTGAGAATCAATTATTTTGGCCACTTTTAGCTTATTGTCATAAATTTGTGTCTCCTATAAAATTATCAAACTATTACCCATTATGCAAACTTTCTCCTTATTTCAATTTGCCAATAGCAAAAGTCTCACATATATGGCACTTTAGACTTTAGGTCTTGTGTATGTATAGGAGGCATTTTAGTAACGTAGTAACTAACGAATTGTGTCCACTCAATATAGACATAAATGAGTTGAGATGTGTTGTCTTCGATCAACTATTCCACTGATTTTCATATTTTATCACTCAAATTTTGACACGTCGCTATATCACCTTGGAATAACAAATAACAATACGCAATTTCTATACATTATTCTAATGTAATGTAATGAAGTGTCAAAATCAGAATGGTGAGATAGTCAAGCGACATCTATTTGAGACAGCAAATCTCCACTCAAAATAAAGTAAACCATTTTATGAATGAAATGAACGTTCATTTGATATGGTAGAGTCAATTATTCTTGTTAGTTCAACAAAAAATGGCCTATGGGACTAGCGTCATCTGTGTACAACTGACTAAGCACATGGACTTATTCATGTCAACATATCAAGTTTTCTATGGCATAATTTTGACAATCTTGGTTTTAGTAACACCTATTACCACCTTGTAAAATATATTTCAGCTGTTATATATGAATTTCACTTGCCGAATGATGAAATACGATTTTTCATATTGTCGTACCTTAGCAACTAATACAAGAGAGAAAACGATGATTTAACTAATAAATCATAGTCGAGAATACTATCAACAACACAATGAACAAGGATTTGATACAATTTCACCATCAAATCTTACATTTCTCGAACTAAAATGAACCCAAAATCTGAAACTAATTTTAATTAAAAGAGAGGCATCTAGCTTGAAATCCATCAAAGAATAGACAAAAGGAGACCTACTTGCAAGGTTAGCATGTGGAATACAACTTTTTTGCATACTCTTTAACCGAATTGCATCTGTATAGCTGAACTTTAATCAAACAATGTCTTTTCATTGAGAATCCAGCCTATATATATATTTTTTCAACCTTAGTAATGTCAATTCTTTATTATTCCTTGCCTCTTGGAGAAAAAGGGTTGAATCATTTCCAGTTTGATTGCTGCAAGTCAATCTCAACTCACTATATTTGTAGTGATTCTTCACTTGATCAAGGAAAAAAATGGGGTTCCGATGTACCGTAATCTTCTTTTGCCCTTGTTTGACCCATCTCGAGGGGAAAATGTGTTTTGAAATAGTGGTTTTTTTGGAGAATATGTGGTTAAAAAGTAAGGAAAAGTTTTAATCGTGTCTCACTTGGTATCTGTTATAAAACTTTGATCTAGTTGATTTGCTAGCAAATGTTCTTTCACTTCCGAAGCGAGTTAATTGGATTTTTTGAGGGAGAGGCACACCGTCAATAATGGAATTGAGAGTCGTGACGGAGCCATGAGAAAAGAGAATTACTAAATACTAAATCATACTCTTTGTATAGTTACAACATTTCATTCTACTTTCACGTAGTTCTTTTTCAGTGTCAAGTAATTGTGTAAACCAAATATATTTTTTATATAAATATGCAGGGGTTGCTATTCTTTTTTACTTTTACGTAATTCTCTTGCTTATTTTGATTAGTTAAATTAGCATTACTTTCAAAAAAATTATCCAATTTTGATCAATCGCCACAATATTTTTCTCAATCATGCTTGGGGATAGCTAGCCTTGTCTACACAAATGTAATCATGCTTGGTGTACATCCTAGTGTACACCAAATTTTACATTCTACCACGTGGCAGCACACAATTGGACAGTTTAAAAAAATATAGTTTTTCATCAATCAAATCTTGACACATAGGATGATGTCAACCATGATGTACAAACAATGATGTACAAGTGTTTTTTTCTCTTTGTTCTATTTTTCTCTACAAATTTATGTGCAATCTTATGACTCGAACAATACATTTTTATGCAAATCATGTGTAGTTTTTAGGCAACCTAAGATGTAATTCGTCTTTACTGATGCTCATACGGAAATTGAAATTTAGAGAGGTTTAAATCGAGATAGTAAATCAAACTCCACCTATGTCAATGTGGAAATAGGAATAAAGCATAAATGGCGTAGCATCAAGTGAATGTGCAGTCGCGAATGATCTCGATTTGGAACCCTAAATCATATCTTGATAGTGTATCATTGAGGGCACGAGATTTCATCACCTTCCACTAATTCCACTTCTCAATTATAATAATTCCTCGTGGATATATTCATGTCATTTTGGTTTACGCAGAGAATATTTCCATATTATTAGATTGATCCCCACATACACCACAAACTCCACAAAAGCAACACCACATTGAACCCAAAGACCAAATCCAAACGGTCCACTAGGGTTCCACGAAGGAGATGGAAGGAGGCTTCACAAAGAAGGAAGAGGTGAGCCAAAAATGGAACCAGAGGCTCGGGTAAGCACAAAGCAAAAGAGAGGCAGCACAAGTTCTGTTTTTGCCGAAGGAAAAAACCGTGTTTATTGTATGCTAAAGAGCAAAGGGATGCGTTGTTTAAATAATGGTTAATAAGGTTAACAATAAGAGGGTGTTTGGTGAAAATTAAAATTAAGTTTTTTTAGTAGATTGTAATAGAAATTTTTGAAAAATTGTAGGATCCATGAAAAATATGGTTGATATTGATTGATTTACTTTGACTTAAATTAAAATCAGATTTTAATTCGAACCAAATATGCTCTAAGTAAATCCTAATAAGTGGGTTGTCTAGAATAAATCACTGAGCAACTAGGTCGAGCCCATTTAATCCACCAACTGATTTATTAAGAGAAGTTTTAAGGGAAAAATTCATAATTAAGGTGTATAGTTTACACCAATTCAAAAATCATGTTTATATATAATTAATTAAATATATTTATTAATTAACTATAATAAAATCACAATTTTACAATTAATGATCACGGATTTATAATTAAGGTCACATATTATCAAATTATTAAGTTACAGATTATTTCGAGAAAAATTTTACAGATCACAATTTTTTTCGAGGTCACAAATTATTTATTGGTCAAAAAAAATTTTCAGTCACACATTATCAAATTTTTAGGTCACAAATGAGTACTTAGTCATAATTTTTAGGTTACACTTGAATGTTTGGTCACAAATTAATAAATAATTGGTCACATACACCAGAAACCCCGAATCTCAACTCCAATAATTGGTCACAGATCGACCAATAAGAGAAAAAAAAAACCCCACCATCGATCCACCATCACCCAGCAGCACTCCACCGTCACACCCAGTAGCACTCTACCGTCACACCCACCAGACAGCACACATCCACCTCCCCCGCACGCCTGCCAACATCACCCCTGAACAACCACCACTTGTACTACCATCGCACGACCATATCCCCCATCACCTACACTAGCAACCACCACCTACAAAATCCCCAACCAAAGCCACACCAACAAAATCCCTAAACTCACCACACCACACCGCAGCCACCACCCCCACCAACAAAATCCCTAAACTCGCCACCACCATCTGCATACACTACAAATCAATCTCCAACTTTGGAGATCACAAAATCAGCCGCTGCAGCATCGCTGCGAATAGCGGCACCTTCATCGTCGAATGTCGCGATGATGCTGTTGTGGCTTTCGTGGTGGCAACAGCGTGGGTTTTTGAGAGACGACGCAGCAATAGAGGGAAGAAGACGAGAGGCGAGGAAAGGAGCGGCAGTGGCGGCGGCGTCGAGAGAGTAGAGAGAAGACGCAAGAGTAGAGAGAGAGAGATTGGAGATGAATATGGGAAAATGATTTAGGTTGTAAATATAATATTTTAATTATTAATTTTTTACCTGAGTTTTGCTTAAAAATTCTTTCCACCTGATTTTTGCACTTGGTTCTTGAAATACCTGGTGGGGTGTAATTTCCTCAAGTTTTAAATTAAAAAAATTAGTTTAACTAATACAAATTTAATTAAACATAATCTACAAACCCAATTTCATTTTCAAACCTTAATTCCTTCTTTCTATCTTCTCTCTTTTATCTTCCTTTCTACCCACCCCCACCCCCATCCCCACCCCATCTCTATCTTCTCCACTTTTTGGGATAGTGCATGATCTGCCCAAAATTGGTGTTCCATATTCTGATCAAATTGATGGAAGCCCATGGTAGCAATAGATATGGCATGGTGTGGAGATGTCGGATAAGGTAGTTCGTGACAGTGGGGCTCACCTAATGGCGAATCCAGCATAAATGTTCAGTTAGAGCAAAAGTTGACTTTAACCGTCGACAATCAACGATCGTAATAGCCCGATTCGGCCGGTCGTTTATTAAAATTTGATTAAATAATATAAAAAATTATTGAATATATATATATATATATATATATATATATATATATATATATATATATATATATATATATATATATATATGCACTAAATGTAAAAATTATATTCATATGAAAATTGTGTTTTGTGTCTAATGCAATTATAAGAAATGTGAATCAAGCCTTGCACGCTACAACCAACATGTTGGGATGCTAATCTTTCACATCACACCACTACGTCTATCACCACCGACCACCGTGATGAATTTATCCAAAATGTATATTTGCGAAAAAATATTCGATGAGTATAATCATTTTTCTTGTAATGGCCTAATGGGAGTATCCTCTCAAAAATCAATTACCACAAATGAACACCAAATCACCATTCACCAATATGCACCATCTATCCAATAATCCAAAAACAATTCACAACTCACAAGACAAGTAGAAAACCGCACATAACACGGCACAAGCACAACCGCACAACACAGTCTACACAGACACACAGTCACAAGTCACAAGACATCAATCAACTGAATCAAGTGATCAACTAATTCAAGAACGGTGAACTGGTGGTGAGTGATAGAAAGAAACTGAACTTACCAAGTCGAAGTGGCGAAACGGAGGCGGTCAGGCGGAGCAATCGCTGCAACTGCAAGTCTCCAACAGTCCAACACCGATTTGTGCTTCTACCTTCGAGGCGTTCTTCCTGGAAATTTCGAATGGAAGTTCAAATTCGGGACTTAGGGACTTAGGGTTTGCGAAGAAATGATGCTCTCTCGATCTCTCCTCTCTTCCTCAAATCAGCCACAAGTTTGGATTTGGCCATTTGGGCCACTTACGAGCTGGACTCTGGACCCAAATGATTTGGGCCTTTTTTTTCTGTAAAACGGCCCGCCAACTCCTTCTCCAGACTCCATGGTCGGCGCTCCAGTGCTCCACCTAGAGCTCAAACTTTCGGCGGATACAAGTAGAGCGGCCGCCCTAGCTCGCCACTAGCTGGATCCGCCCCTGGGCTCACCGTCGGCATTGAAAATTGCGACTGAAATGTGCGCTTTCATTGGGTGCAAAGAATAGGTTTGTAAATTTGGATTATATGTGGTGTTTGATGATATAAGACTATGAATAGATGTCCCTTAATGAGTATGGTCGATCGATGTGGTGGTACCGACATGGGCATCAGTGAAAAATATGGTACCGTCCAAAAAATAATCCGTAGTTATTGTCTTTTGGCATGATTTCTGGTGCGTTTAGGATGGTATTAGGTCGAAATGTTGGTCGAGGTTTTCAAATGAGGTTAAAGTAGTCATGTTGGTGGTGAAGTCAGGCGACTTGGGTGGTGGTTAGCTTAAGTTTGGAGGCTTCAAAGGTGATATGTGGTGGTTTTGTTGCAAGATGCACGATCTACATATGGTCGTTGTGGTGCAGTAATGCTGGTGGTAGTGGTGGTAAGGATTTCTTGAAGGTATTAGTCATTGTTGATGTGGATTTGAGGTGAAGGTAGTACTAATGATTGTAGTTTTGAGTTGAAGGTGATAGTGGTGATACACTAGAGGTGATGGTGGTGGATTATGGTGATGGTTTGCAGTGTGTGTAGACTTGCTTGTGGTGACCATGTATGTGTTTATTGTGTGTGTTAATTGTGACTGACTATGCAATTAGGACCTTATTACTTATACCCTCTTGTTTACACTTTGGTTTACTTGATCCCACACGTCTTCTCACATGAAGGTCGGGCCCTACGCATTTATTAGACGTGAGACCAACCTCCATGTGAGAGGACAGGTGAAATTGGGTAAACAAGAGAGTACAAATAGCTTAATTCATGCAATTACGTGTTAATTTTGACTAACCATGACTTGATTATATACTGTCATAGTTAAGATTGATTTGGACATAGATATGTTAATGTTTAAAAGAAAGAAATACCTATTTTGAGTTACAAATAAATTCAAACATTTCTCACTTAAAATTTTAAAATCAAATCACTTTCTTTATCTGTTTACTCCAACACCGATAAAAATCTTTTTATTTTTCAACTGCTTCAAAATTCAAATCTCATAAAATTATCAAAGGCTCAACAAGAAAATATTTTTTATAGCCATCACCCAAAATCGGTAAGTATATTTACGTATTTTTAATTTTATTTAAATTAGTATATTGTTTGAATCTTTAAATCTTATTTCAACATATGCAGATAAATTTTTACAATTTTGAACGGATCTATAATTTTTATTAAGTAAAATAGAGAAAAAATTCATCTGCATGCATATTATTTCAGAAAAATTATCGTCGTCTGTAAAATTGCCAACTTTGTAAACTAGGAAGAAGTAGATTTTAACAGCCGACCCACACGTCTGGGGATGTTTTTTCCTCCTTTTTTCCATAATTATAATTTTTTTAACAAATTATGTTTCGAAATGCAGATATGGGATCAGCTGCAGTCCCGATTTGTTACTTTGATGAATTTAAAATGAATGAAAATGATCAATGGGAGTGGAAATGGACGAGTGAAATATGTGATTCTACTGCAATTGTAATAAAATTGAGTACATCATATGTAGAAATGTACCATGATTTACAGAACATGCTTAAAGTCGATCTCTCTCAATACGACATAAAATTGAGATTTCTATTCAGCGAGCATACATCAATTTCAATTCCACCTATAATGGTTACTTCTGAAGTTGAAATTAATGTTTTAATTGAATTGAACCAGAACCGCTCAATTCCTATTTGCGCAACTTTAGCGAACAAGTGTCCCCGAGAGTGAACACGAAGATTTCGATGGAGAGGATCATAATGTGAATGATTTTCGGGACACAGTGGAGATAGCTTGTGAGGATAATGTGGTTATTCCCGATGCAGTTGTTCCGCACCATGATCTCATTGTTATGCATGGAATTTCCTTGATAGTTAAAGACAACGAGAATGAAAATGCATTTACAAATGAAGATTTGATTGCTCTATCTCATCGGAGACATGAGTCAGGTGGGAGCTCACGTGTTGGAACGAGTACACGGTCCTCTAATTGTTCACGTGTAGTTCCCGATGATGAAGATTTATATGTCAAGAAATTGTTTGAAACAAAGAAAAATTTGCAAGAAACTGTGAATCGGATTGCTTTGAAACACAATTTCGAATTTAAAAATGAAGAAATCAAACAAGTCGACATACACAATTATCTGCATTGACAACAATTTTCATTGACAAAGATGGATACGAATGAGTTCTTCGTAATTCGTAAGTATACACGGGAACATACTTGCTAGTGAGTATTCGTCGAAATGATCACAGGCAAGCCCGAGCATAGCTCATTGGTCGAGAAATAATGCATAAGTTTCAGGAC
Source organism: Osmanthus fragrans (assembly GCA_019395295.1). NCBI lineage: Eukaryota > Viridiplantae > Streptophyta > Magnoliopsida > Lamiales > Oleaceae > Osmanthus > Osmanthus fragrans. The sequence goes on along the minus strand of CM033346.1, from coordinate 15,964,615 downwards.
CCATGATCGATCCACAGACCTTCGAACATCATTATTGACGTCCGCCGAGAGTATGGGATGGTCATGAGCTATCAGAAGGTTTGGAAGGCCAAAAAATTGGTATTGGAGGATTTAATGGGTTCGACCGATGAGAGTTATGCTAAATTGGCCAGGTATTGCTATAACATAGAGAAAACTAATACTGGATCAGAATTTTTTATTAAGAGGGATGACGAGAATTACTTCAAGTATTTCTTCGTGGCCCTTGATAGTGCAGTCGAAGATTTCGAAACGCGATGCGACCCCTAATTTTAGTCAACGGTACAACCCTTAAGGCTAAATATGAAAGCGAGTTGATTATTGCAACATGTCAAGATGCCAACATATAAATTTACCCCCTTACATTCGGCATAATCGATAGAGAGAATGATTTAACGATGCATTGGTACTTCACGAAGTTGAGGAAAATAATTGGGGACGTTGAGAACCTTGCATTTGTAACTGACCGGGGGCAGTCAATAATAAATGGTATCGCTGAAGTCTTCCCCGAAGCACATCATAGTTATTGTATGTACCATATACAAGGCAACCTGAAGACTAAGTATCGGGGCACTAATATCGTTGCATTGTTTAGGAGAACTGCAGAGGCTTACAGTTTTGAGGAATTCGATAAGTTCATGGCCGAAATAGAAAGTAAATCGCATGTTGCATGGAAGTATCTAACATAAATGGGGATTGAACATTGAGTACGATCACATTTTTCGAGATGTCAATACAATATGATGACGTTAAATAATGCGGAGTCGCTCAATGCCCTTTTCAAGAAGGATTGAGAGTTACCAATTCTCGCAATGATTAAGCACATTTGTAACAAACTACAACAATGATTTCATGATCAATATGAGGAATCACAGAGTTGCACAAGTGTGCTAACCCCAGCTTAGAAAGATAAATTCTTCATGACTCTAGAGGTGACGAAAAAGGTATGTGTGAAATTACTGGATTAGTTTCGCTTTTTCGTGAGATGTGCACGTAATGAAGGATACATAGTAGAATTGAATGATAACACGTGCACGTGTAGACAGTTTCAGTTGAAGAGTTTTTCATGTACACATACAATGGCAGTGACTATGTATAGAGGATTTCCACCACACCTTATGCAGTGTTTATTATATGGCTGATTATTGGAGAGCAGCGTATGCTAAAACAATATTTGTTGTACCAAACGAAGTCGAGTGGGAAGTTCCCGACCACATTCTTCCACTGAATAATTTGTTGTCACCCGAAATCGCAGCACGTATCCCTGGACGTAGACATACGTCTAGAGTACCATTTGCCGGAGAATTTTCTCAACCTCATAAGTGCGGTAGATGCGACGCAACAGGGCATACTATAAAATTTTGTACATGTTAGATTACTCTATATAATAATGCAACGGATGTTGAATAAAATTTAATTTTTTTTTTACTATTTTGACATTCTGTCTGTTATTTAATATTTACTATTTTGTACAAATCATTGCATTTGACGTTATGTGTTTTGAAATCGTAGTATTCATTGTTTACTTTTTAAATATAAATTAATGTTTTGAAATCGTTGTATTTAACGATTTTAATTTAACATGAAATTATATTTATTGTTTATTTTAATTGTTTAGTTGTTTATTTATTGTTTATTTTAATTATTTATTGAACATTTAATTGTTAATTATTTATTTCAAATGTTTAGTTAAATTATTTGTTTCAGTTATATACGTTTATTGATTATTTATATAATTAAATAATTAAAATAAATAAATAATTATTGAACAAACAATTAACATAAATATAAAAGAAACTACTAAACAAGTCAAATGTTTATTTAAATTATTTATGGTTATTGGTCATTTAATATATTTATTCAACATTTAAAATTTTAAATGTTTATTTATTTATTATTGTTAATTAATTATTTAAATAGTTTATATATTTTTGTTATGTAAATTATGTATTCAATATATAAATGCTTAATTATTTTTTATTGTTAATTACTTAATTAAAGAATTTATATTTATTGATTATTTAAATTATTTATTCAATATTTAAATATTTTTAACTGTTAATTAATTAATTAAATTATTTATATATATTTTTATTTAAATTATTTATTCAATATTTAAATTGTTTAATTATTTTTTATCGCTAAATGATTATTTAAATTATTTATATTTATTAGTTATGTTAACTATTTATTCAATATTTAATTATTTAATTATTTTTTAACTGTTAATTAATTATTTAAATAATTTATATTTATTTGTTATTTAAATTATTTTTGCAATATCTAAATGCTTAATTATTATTTTTAATTGTCAATTAATTATTTACATTATTTTTATATATTGGTTATTTAATATATTTATTCAATATTGAAATGTTTATTTAAATTATTCATATTTATTGATTATTTAAATTATTTATTCAAATATACCCAGAATTACACATGCAATTTTTGAGTTATAACACGAGTCAATATTTACATTTTTTTTACATAAAATAATACACAACATATACTAAGGATGACAATTGTATTTATACAAATTGCAGGCTAATTTCAACCTCCACAGATCTATCTATGATTGGGTTATTGTATCAACTTTGCAACAAATACTCAAAAATTCTATATATTTTATTGTGAATATACCACAATCGCCCCTGCAATAAAATAATAATTTATTAGCTTGATAATATATAGCTAAAAACTAAGTTGTCAAATTAAAAAATTGTAAATACTTACGACAAACCTTGTTCACCATCGTCCTGTCCTGCATAATGACTAATCAGTCATTTACTCGAATCATTGTCTGTCTAGCCATCAAGAGAACGATCACACACATCGACTCCAGTATTTGCTGCAGTTGATATTGTGTCAGACAATTATTATTCGAATACACATAGATTGTAAAATCAGTAAATACAATCTAACTGCAAAGCAATGTGAGCTCGCAATCATAGACACACACACACACACACACACACACACACACACACACACATATATATACAATCCGTCCATGACTTCCCATATGTCAGCTCCATCCAAACGACCCACTCGATCATATACTCAGACAGCACATATCTGGAACCCTAGAATAGAAGCGTGTTATGCTCAATATCAACAACACGTGCAAACCCAGAACACAGGATGACTCGGCCAGGAATGTCAAAAGATCTCGGGTGTCTTCGAGCCCAATCGCGCAACAATTTTATGGCTATGTCGATATGTTAAAGTAAAAACACCAACAAAAAGAGTGATGACATTTAATTAAATAAAACAACAAATTACGTAAAAAGAAATAAATAACAACGAGAATACACTTACATCGTCAGCGAGCCAAGCTGTCGATGTTATTACATATACAAACCACCATTTCAAGTTTGAAATCGTCCTGTTGCCGATCTTGTAGCTATCTCCGGGAAAATGAAAAAATGAAATGTTACAAAAATCATAGATAATTTCATATGTAGTTTAGCCAAATCATAAAATATTAATGGGGTCGACCTTGTAGAAGAGATTAGGAAACGTCCCATCCACGAACGTTCTTCTCTTCGCCTTGGTCGTGAAGGACAAAACAATATACTGTGATAGCAATCTCTTCATCTTATCGACCACCAGGTCTAGCACGTCAGCAGCACTCTTCTTACCCCTTCTGACCTCTGTCACCCTCTCCGATACCAAAACTACATCCTTCATTGTGTCTGGCGTCCTATCGCCTTCCGCCACAACCCCCTCTATCTCCGGTAGCCCCTCAACTCCACCACCTCCTCTGGTGCCCCATCAATCGCCTCCATCTCCACCTCCAGTACCCCTTCACCACCTCCTCTGATACCCCTCCTCGGGTACCCTATTTACCACCTCTTCCACCTCCGGTACTCCCCTCCACCACCTCCTTGAGTACCCCCTCCGCCGTCTTCGAATCTGTTGGGGCTTGACCCTCCATTGTGTCTACAAAAAATGAGTTGAATGCATCATCCAATGATCACGACGGATCATCATACCCCATCTGGCCCCCTCATCTTTCACCCCATCGCCCCTGAAAACTGTCATGCCCTTCGTTACCCCCTCTATGCTGATAATCACCAGTCCTTCCATCGCCCGCTGTATCCCGAGAGTCGTAAGTCTGTCGCAGCTTGCTATGCTACCTTGTAATGCTACGACCTCAGTATGAGGGGCTCTTAAACTGGGTCATAACTCCGCTATTTCCCCTCACATCTCCCTCATAAATATAATGAAAAGGTCGAATAAATCTTACGTGGAAGTACTGAGATCTCCTCGATGGAGGTGATATCCTCGGCTGAGGTGATCTCATCGGCGAAGGTGATACTGGCCGACATTCCTAAAAATTGATGTTAACAAATAAGTAACTTAATTAAAAAAAATCAAAATGACAATCAACAAAAATAATATTCAATTAACATACCCTATATCGATACACAACGAACTCGGGCATCTGATCGTATGACGCATTCGGAACAGACAATTCACGGAGATAACTCTTACCCTCTTCCTCGATCGATGGTGTTAACTCAGTGAGAACTTCAAGCTGACATATTGATATTTCACTAAGTTAATGACAATGTTTCGAGATTTCGAAATGACATATAATATAAATCGAAAATGTATAATACGTACCTCAGGATCGTTGAGGAGAGTTGATAATTGTTTGGCAAGTGGCTAGTCTTATGCTCACCAATGATGCATTCGAGGGAAGCATGTCTCCCTTCTCCTCGCATACCGGGCAACCAAGATGGGGACAATCTTGTACACCCATAGCTGCAATAATTACAATTATTATACATAAATTTAATAAAAAAATAGATAGTTCATTATTTTAAACATTTACCTGCAAAACCAACGACAGGTTATATGCATTGTACTTGCGCTCGGGCCTATTCCCCTTAGGCATCGAATACCCCCCTCTTGAAGATGCGTAAGGCATCTGTAAAACATCTATGTTCCCATAAATAGTTGATGAAGGTATCAATGTTATCAACAACCTCCAAATGAAAAACGTCAATCGACGTCTTCCTGTGATGACACCTAAGCACACTTTTTAGGATAAGCACCAAACTGAGCTTTAACTTGTCGAACATTTGGTCACATGCCCTGAATACTTCTCCCAACTGCGTCGTGTCACTATCGTCTGCCCATGAAAATATTCATTCACCAGCATTCTGTTCTTCGAAATACGAGCTCTTGTTGCTTATTCCCCTGTACATCTTAATCTGGTGATGAGTACAAACTTGAACAAAGAGAACGGTAACTACCTCACCCCCAAGATCAAATCCGAGGGCATCTCCGTCAACTGGCTTAAGTAGTCGACATAACAATGCATCAAGTAGTTGCCCAGAAAACAGTACGTCTCGCAATGAATGCAGGGCCAAAAGTAGGACCGATGCAATATGTCTACGTGCTCCTCATCGAGCATATCTAACATCGTCGTAAAGTTGGCAAAGTTACAATTTGACGTAACTTTGTCGGGGATCTGTCTTACAGCATCATCCAAATGATATTCATCCTATAAAATTTTTAAATTTCAAATGTTAGAACCTTATGCAAAAGATAATAGGTGAAGCATAATATAAGAAAATCTAACTAACTGAACTGTAACTACTATATACAAGAATCAACAGATAATGAATGGAATACAAGAAATGAACATAAAGAAATATTAACAACGAAATTATAAAAAATAAAAATTTCTTTTTTGTCAACTAAAATAAATAAATCAAATAATTAATTACATATTAAATAAATAATATACATAAACAATTAATTAATTAATTAATATATTTAAATAAACAATTAAATTAAATATTATATAAACGATTAAAATAAGTAATGGATATATACATAACTAACTAAAATAAATAATGAAATTTTAAAATAAAAAATTAAATCAAATATTAAATATGTAATTAAAATAAGAAATTAAATATTAAGTAAATAATTAAATTAAATAAATAATTAAATATTAAACAAATAATATACATAAGAAATTAAAACAATTAACAAAATATTAATTAAACGTTTAATAATAAATTAAAATGATTAATGAAAATAAAAATAGAAAATTAAATAGGTAATTAAAATAAGAAATTAAATATTAAATATGAAATTAAAATAAATTAAATTAAATAAATAATTTAACAAATAATATATATAAACAATTAAAGCAATTAATGAAATATTTAAATAAACAATTAAATTAAATATTAAATAAACGATTATAATCGGTAATTAATATATACATAACCAATTAAAATAATTAATGAAATATTAAAATAAAAAAATTAAATCAAATATTAAATATGTAATTAAAATAAGAAATTAAATATTGAATAAACAATTAAAGTAAATAACTTAATTAATTAATTAATTATTACACAAATAATATACATAAACAATTAAAATATTTAAATAAACAATTAAATGAAACATTAAAAATTAAAAATTAAATAACTATTACATATATTAGAGAAATAATGTACATTAACAATTAAAAAAAGTAATTAATATATTTAAATAATTAATTAATAAAACATTTAATAATTAATTAATAATACATAACCAATTAAAATAATTATTGAAATATTAAAATAAAAATTTAATCAAATATTATGTTAAATAAACAATTAAATATATAAATAAACAATAAATAATGAAAAAACAATTATTAGGCCCAGCGTCTGGATCCGCCGTCTGGATCCAAACGACTTCCACAAAATGACGCCTGTGAGATCTCCGCTATAAAATCATCAAATTTTCAGTCCGTTCATGCATAATTTCACATATACAAATATTGTTGGCATAGATTATTCAAGAAATCTACATATAAGCATGCTTCATTTCAAAAATTAATTGTACATAATGTTTCAATATTCACATTCTTTAATGTAGGAGATAAAGATTGCGTCGGCGGCGTCTAGGTCATCGACGGTTTGTAAACATGTGTGTGTACAGTGTTTTTCACTTTTTTTCTCTTCACATGTGAGGGTATAAATGGGAATATATTAGTTTTTAAGGTTTTAACCATTTTTGCTTTTTTTTTTTTTTTTTAAACAGTGGACAAAGGCTCTTTTAAAAAAATGGTTGGGTCAACAGGTCGTCTGCCACAAATTCCTCCATGAAAATATGCTTGCAATTAATCATACAAAAAAAATTGGTTCAAATAGGAAAGGAAGAGGAAATTTTTTTAAAGATGAATACCATTCACTTAAATGAGATATTGTATGAAAATGATGTTTTGAGCATTCAAATGTGTAATTAAAAATGAAAGAAGGTGTCAACGTTTTGCACAATAATAATAATGAAAGATAGAGACATTTTGTGCTAATTATCCATAATAATAATAATATGGTTTTGTTTTTATTTCATAGTTAAGTTGTTAGAATTAGAATGAATATTAAATAGTTATGTTTTTCAATTAAATATTTTATATATTAAAATAAATTTTAAGTTTGTATGTAACGATTCGTGTCTTGCTTTCTTCAAGTGTAACCAAGGGCGGATCCAGGCAAGGACTGACTCGGACTACAGCCCGTGCTCGCCCAAGCCCAGATCCAATTACTTCCTCTCTTTTTTTTTTTTGGTTCAGCCCATTAACTTAAAGGTGTAGCCCGTGTCTAAGTCCAACCAAAAAAAAAAAGGTGAGTCCAATCCATTACCCAACTCTATTCTAATCCATTCAAATTTTTAGCCTAAACAATTTTTAAAATTGAATACCCATTTATGATTTTTCAAACCCAAACCTAATTCTATTCTAATCCATTTTCCATTGCCCATTTGCCTTCAAAATTTAGATTCGCCCGATTCACCAATCGCCCCTGAACCCATTCTTGATTCTCCTCCACTCCAGCCTGGTTGAGATGAGTCACGAGTCTTGGACTCCTGGGGAGTGGGGTACCAGTACAGGTGGTGGACCTGGTGGTATGTATTTTCGATTTTGCCATTTTGGATTTTAGTTTATTGTATTTTCGTTGGTTTTTTTTTTTGTTTTTACACTGCCCTTTTTAGACCTTTCGGTTTATGTTGGTTCTTTTGTTTTACTTCTTTTTTTGTTCCTTCGCGGCTTCGCCCAATAGCCCATAAATATGATATTTTGACTGTTTTTGTTTGGGTTTTACTTTTTTTTTTTGGTTAATAAGTTTTTTGTAGACTGTAGTTAAGTAATTTAAGTTGATGAAAAATAACGATTTGATTGATGAATATATTATTGAAGAATTGCGAAAGTCTTAAAAAAATGTATGATGAAAAATTTAAAATTACTTCTCCACTGTAATTTGATTTTAATACATGCCAAATACTTTGCATTCTGCTCAAATCTTGAGATCCCTTGTTTGAAAGATTGAAAATTAAGGGGTCGACTTTTTTAGCTTTATGGGAAATTGCTGTGTTGTACGCCTGTACCAAAAACGTTCGACGAGGTAAAAAAAGGAGAAACACAAGCCGAACTCCTTTGCTGTTGATTATGGTGTTAATCAAGCAATACCTAATTTGGGATTCAAATCCTATGTGTTATTGACTTACTGTGTTAGATGATAATCCAACAAGCAACATGCTGCAGTTCTATGAGCTCGGTCGTGGTGAATTGGGGGGTTACATATTTTTGTACATATAAAACTAGTAGCCGTAGGGAAGTTTTTGCTTGTAAATCAATATCCTAGAAGAAGTTGAGAAGAAGAGTGGATATTGAGGATGTAAGAAGAGAGGTCGAGATCATGAAAAATATGCCTAAAAGCCTAAGCATCCCAATATTGTAACTTTGAAGGATACATATGAGGATGATAATGCAGTCCACATAGATTGCCAATTGCCAAATATGAACTTCAGTTAAAATAGGAAAAAGAGAACTTGCAATCTGTTGCATTTTTTCCCTTTAAAACTTACCAGTGAAACTAGAAGATTATTTTCCAAATTTTAATCCCAATCTACCTTGTTTTGGGAAATCTGCAAGGAAAACCAGTGTTTTTTCAGAAATTGTTGCGAATCCTATTTTGTTCCAAGTTGTTTTTGTTTAATTTTAATATGTGTGATTTGATTATTTGATTTAATATTAGAATATGTCACATTTTAATCAATGACCAGAATTCTCATTGGAATTCTTCTTCATTGTCAACCTGTTTAATTGTCAAGTGTTAACATGCTTAATTCCACAGACACGTAGGAAACGCAAAAGTTTGAATACACCCTATTAAGTAAATGTACTCATCTCTCTTCTTATTGTCTTGCTGACAAAATATTGAATTAATGTTGCCGCCTACTTGTTTAAGTTGTTTTGTCGGTAAATTAGTTAATTAATTATTGTTGAAATGCTGCATTGTCAGCTTAATGATTGTTGTTATTGTTTTGCCGGCCTAATGAATTATTTTTTTTGTTGCCTTGTCGGCTTACTACATTATATTTTGATTGTTGTTAGAGCAATATCGTTCATGATTAATTTTTTTCTTTTACTTTTCAATTTCAAGAAATCGAAAATGGAAGGTCGACTTTTAAATTTTAGTTTGTGGGCAAAAATTCTTGGATCTGCCCCTGAGTGTAACATTTTCATTTATTGTGCTATGTCACCCTTTGTTTATCATTTTCGATTTGGTTGAGTGTATTTAAAAGGCTGAGCTCTAAGAAAATAGCTCGGCATGTATAGAAGTTGTGGAAAAAGATGATCAACCCGTTTGACTGCTAAAATACTTAGAGCCCGTTTGGTGGAGATTTAAATTAGATTTTATTTGAAAAATTAATCGTTAATGGGTCTCATGTGTGAAATGAAAGTCAAACATAACGGTTATATTTTCAATTAAAATTGGATTTAATTCTCTACCGAATAAGCCCTTGTTTAGGTGCAAAAATTTTCAAATCGTATATGCTCTAAAAACGCGATTTAATGCGGACCTCGTTGCAAAAAGAAGCATGACTTTTTATTTTATTTAATTTTTTAATTTTTTTTTAAAATCAACTAATAAAATAAAATGAATACTTAATTAATGGTCTAGAAATAATTAAATCAAAATAATATTAAACGGGTGCGGGTCCATCTAAATGAATCCTAAGGCGCAAAATAAGCCACATTTACTGAATATCTGTCACTACAATCACTCGCCACGTGTCCTCCTGGAAGAGAGGAGAGAACAAACCCAGAGCCTTCTCAATTACATAGATAGATACATATATATATATATATATATACCGACTACGCAAAATTTCTATTTCAATTGCTATAGAAAATACGCCGATCATGTCGCGCTTGATTCATAATTCGAAATTCTTCGTCTCCAGACTTTCGTAAGTGCTTGAATTTAGAGCCCTTTTTCTCTTAATTTTTGTAATTTCCTTTTCATTTTTTTTGGTTGGATTGCGTGAAGTCCGGTTTAGCACTGGAGGAAAAAAATTGGTTTAATGAGAAACGATGAATAATTGGGACTTCAAAAATATCGTAATAATAGCTTTTTCGGAAATGTATAATGTAGGTTGCCTATTTTATTAGTTGTTGAATAAAAAATGTGAACATGATTTTTTTTTTAATATGTTTTTTTCGATGTGTATTAATGACTGTATTTTCTCGAATACATTGAGAAGAATAATAGTCCCTGGAGATTGATTTTGATCTCGTTGGTGATCATGTAGCGGGACCGCCGGGACGTACAGGCAAAAATAACGCATTGTTGTACGTCTTGCTGAGTATGTTGTACCCTGTAGTGGCATAATGTTTTTCTCTCTCTTGTGACTTTTTATGTAGCCGGAGAAATATCATTTCGGAGTGTCAATTATCAAAGTAAGAAGAATGGTTGAGTGATGAACCAAGAGATTGAATTCTGTTCATGTTGTATGTTTTAAACACAACAATGACATTAATAAAGGAATGTCGAAAAATTTAGCTAGTTTCTTGATTAGAGGATAATTGTGCACTATCTAACAATAGGAAGAGACGAGTAAAGATTTACTCCTAGAATTCTTGGGAGTTGATAAACTGCTGTTTTGAGTCGCTGATTTTTCTCCCTTCCTTGAGTGGAGGGTTTGGATGGAATAGTCTTTAGTAGGTATATAGATAAAAAGTGTTATAAAGGTTTGCTGTGCTTAGTAGCTTTTGAGGGATAAATGCCTGCAATGTGAATTAGTCTATCAAAGCTGTATCCTCTTGTGAATGTCTGTAATCAGTCTAGTAAACTGATGAATTGAATGGTTGCATTTGAAAAATAAATAAAAATTGGGAAGGTGTATAGACGTATTTCATGTGGGACACTGGTAAAAATAATTGACAAATTGATGAACTACGAGCTATCCTCTATGTAGAAAAAAAAATGTAAATTACTCTATATGCTTTCTATGCCTTGAGCTGCTTTCACAAGCTAACCCCTTTGGCCTTTAGGACATTGAAATTGTTTATTTCGTATCATCTCTGTATCTCTGTCATTTATACCAAGTAATTAGTATTGAAGTTCATCAGTTCATCTTATTACAGATGTTGTATGAAATCCATGTTTGTTCTATGAGAATTTTGATGAAGAAAAAAGTATTCAAATTCATATATTGTTTCTCTGATCTGCCAATAAAGTTAAAGATTAGTACCTCAAATCTTGGAAGGTATAGATTAAACCTGCTTATCTATTTGGCATGGTAGCAGGTTGTTGAATCTAACAGCATTTGCATCGTGATAATGCTGAACAACTAGAAAGAATATTTTTGTCCACAACAGGCCTTATTTCCCACAAGGAATGAACTGTCTCGGACGAGATGCATGTTTTTGACAGATGGAGATTGACTTCTCAGTTATATGAAATCACTCTAAAAATCTAAAACAAATGAAATACTAGAGGACTAGAGAAAAAATCTTTAGCATTGCTTAATAGTTTGAATTATTACATATCAGACAAATTTTGACTACAGGAATAATGATATTTGTCAGAAGAATGAATTCATAATGAAAGTAGCCTTTAACTCTTTAGAGCTCCCTGAAAAGGAAAAAACAAAAGAACAAGTCCTGGCAAGGAACTTGTGTAAACTCTTAATTCAATGAGGTAAGCACTAGTGTGAATGCCATATTGATCGAGGAAAAAAAATGAGCCATTACTACATAAATGACGGGACAAGCGGAAAACATGAAATCATGAAAGTCTCATGCTGTTTTCTAGCTTGTATATTGAGGAAGCACTAGGTTTCTGCAATCTTTATTCACTTAGAAACAGATGGTTTGGCTAGCTGAGGAGTTATCCCTTGTCATTTTGAAAGGATTAACTCTTTTGAATATCCATTGAGGAATCTAGATGATGCCAAGTTGGGAGTTGAAAGTAAAGGACAGATATTGTTGACAGAGATAAATGTGTCACAGCATGCATCAGATCAACACCTAGAAATATAAATTATCGAATAAATTGTGGGTAGGATAAGTAGACTGTTTTAGGGTTCTTATCACCTTGAGGTGCTTCAGTCTACTTCTTTTTGTTTCTTTTACTTATTTTCATTTCCACCATATTCTCATTTATATCCTGCTTCAGGCATGTTTATCTGTGTCATTTGATCTTATTCTCCCTCATTGAAACAGAAATATAGCTGCCTCAAGAAATGGACGGTTTTTATCTACTGAATCTAACAAAAGTACCGTTGGTAAAGATTCTAATAAAGTCGAGGAACCCTTTAAGGTTGAGGAAGCAGAGACAGTAGATGTCCCCCCACCTCCAACAGAAAAGGTAAATTTGGCTTAAATTACATACCCTTTGTGTTTGGATATTTGTCCTCACAATGGTATTTTTAACTCAGTTACTTGTCCTGGGGGGAAATGGATTTGTTGGTTCACATGTTTGCAAGGAAGCTTTAGATCGTGGTTTAGCAGTTGCTAGTCTCAGCAGGTATTTGCCTCGTTTTGCAGTTTAGCTGATTTCCTTTTTTATAATTATAATCCTGCAGATAGTTTGATGCATCTGTCAACTTGGTGTTTATGAAGCCCTGTCAAATTCTTCGTGCTAACTGGTTGCTCAAGTATGTTTTGAAGATAATCTTTTCACCGAATGTCTCCCATTTTTCTTTTGCTCAAGGAATGAGTAGATGCAATCATCATTTTATTTGGCATTAATATGAGGAAATATTTGGTATCCTAGTTACTGAAGAATATATTTTCAAAACCATGATCCATGAGGTCATTAGTATTCTTCAATGACACGTGTTGGGTGAAACACTGAGTGAACCTGGATGGTTGTTGACTTATCTTCTCTGTTTAGTGACATAATTAAGACAATAGTTTCTTTTCTTCTTTACAAGTAAATTATGTGTGGTCCGAATAGAAAAGTTGTCACAACTATTTCTCCAATCCTTTGTTCTTGATATTCATTGCAATGTGTTCTTGATATTCATTACAATGTGATGAACTATAATGCTCGGAATCTTCAAAAATGAAGAAGTATCTGCTTCGATACAATATTATACGGATACCGACACGGGATATGGATCGGATTTTTCATTTTGCACTTGGACACGGCAACAAAAGGGAGAAGACGGATTTCTAGATTTGCAGAAAGACGGACACGGATATTGGTTTTGCACTCTAGGTTTGCGTTCATGTCTATAGCAAGGTGGAGTGTTGTTTATGCTTCTGGATTTTTGGTTCTAGATTTCCAGGAAGAACAATAGGCGAAAGGGGAGAAAGAAGATGATAGGGGAGGAGAAGACGAGAGAACTTGGGAAAATGATTGGGTTGGATCTTTGACCTAATTCAGTGTGGGTTGTGGACCTGATTTTTAAAATGTTACATGGGCATTGTAAAGTCCGAAGTTATTAAGTTATAATTATTTTATTAGGAAAAACTGTATAGTCAAAACCCATTTAATTTGAGTTCATTTTTATATTAAATTTTTTATTTCTTATATTTTATCTATATCAACCTTTTATCTATATCAACCTTTTATTAAAAATTCAGTATTATTAATTATAAAACTAGAAATACTTATATTACAATAAAATAAAATAAAATAATTGTTCTGTCATATTTTTAAAAGAAATATTTTGTAAGACATCCTAGTATTCCTATCCAAAATTCAGATTCTTTTTAACCATATTTCCATATTTTAATTTTTAAAATGAGACGAATCTGACTCCTGACACCCGCACCGGAGTCTGAGCATCATAGATGATGAATGCAACATTCTGCGAAAAACCAGCTGTGCTAGTCATTGTATGTAAATGATTTGAAAATGGAGATGTGATCTGAGATCGCTTGAGGCGGACTATCTGATTTGGTGAGAGTTTACCTGTGACCTTCTTGTGCACTGCACTCATGTACAGATATTAAGTTCTACAAGTTGACATAGAACGCAAGTTCCGAAGGAGGATAGGTATCATTTGATATGTAGAATATAAGTTTCCTGATGCAAAGGATAGAAAACTGCATGTTCACTGACTTTTTTGGTTAGTATGTATCAGTATTTCCAGTTGGAACTATTTTGGTAATTCATTTTTTGTAGATTATTTGTTGTCTCTGCCTGTTTGCTGTGCCATGTGATTATGGTTTGCTTCCATTTTGATGCTCAAGACTGGTTTTTGCCTTTTGTAGATCGGGTAGGTCATCCATTCAAGAACCCTGGGCTAACCGCGTGACTTGGCATCAAGGTCTGCTAGTTGCAGTGCCATGTTATTTTATTTTCTTTGTGAAAAGAGATAACTGGACCTGTAACCCTTTCAATTTCCCATGTTTCTTCTTTCAGGAAATCTTCTTTCAACTGACTCGTGGAAGGATGCACTGAAGGGAGTAACTTCAGTTGTGCGTATAACCTGACCTGTCAACTTGTATGAAAACTCCAGAGAATGGATGAACATTGGTTTTATCACAGACTCACAGTTATTTGATAATAAAAAAAGTGAAATAATTATGGCCTTGGGCTTTCATGTATTCTCTCATCTTCCATTTTTCTTTTGCTTATAGTTGTTGTTGGGATGGGGATGGAAGGGCAATAGATTACTCACTGTACTAGTTAAGTTTAAAATAAAACGGCGAAGTTTAAGAGTATGCATAATGTTCATTCATAACTGGAGCTAGGATCGTCAACATAGAGGATCTTGTCATTCGAAAGAAAGATTATTTTAAGTATTTATGATCGATTTTTAATAAGAAAGGAAGTAGTGTAAGGGGATGTAATGCTAGGATGTGAGCAAGTCAAAGTAGAGAAGTGCTACTGGGATACCATGTGATCTTAAAATCCCATCTAGTTAAAAGGGAAGTTCTTAGATCAGCTATACAAGATTGATTATTGGGCTACAAAAGGACAAAAATCAATAAGATTGAACATAGGGTTTATTTGAGATGAAGCTTAGCTAGCTATTGTTTTTGTTCTATGTTTTTTCCAGATGGGGTGGGAATGAAGCTGATTGTTTGCTGCATTAGTTTTGTATTAGAGACCGATCTCTTCCTCTCTCCAAATTTTCCCTACCTCCCCCGCGATTAGACTTGAAGTTGCAACAGTTGTAGGATTGGTAATACCTTAATCACAAGGCCAAACTATAGTTTCAGAATTTTGCGTACATCTTTTTCTGGTATTTTTAATTTGTTTCCTGATGATTATTTATCTTATAAGTAGGTTGATTAAGTGACTCAGTTTTTGTCCTTTTTTATGCAAGTTTTCATTTTGTAACTGATGCTAGCGATGTTGTTGCAGATTTCTTGTGTTGGTGGTTTTGGTTCCAACTCTTACATGTATAAAATCAATGGGACTGCAAATATCAATGCTATTAGAGCTGCTTCTGAAGAAGGTACTGGTATTGATTAATTCTTTTTTTCCGATATAATGACTGATAACTTATCCTTGTCTTCTTATTGATTTTTATAATAGTTAATGAGCACCTGAAGGGCAAGTTGGATGTTATGATTCACATGAAGATTTCCTTGGATGATTTCTTTATAATTTCTAATTCAAAATTGTATCTGACCTCAGCAACTTGTTTGAGATATTTCTCTCATGGAAATTACAGTAGTATATGCAGCAACATGTAAATAATTTGCATCATGGCGTTTTAACTCTGGTATTCTATATGCACGTTTTTCTCTAGTTTGGTGCTCCCTGAAATAGTAAAATGTTAAATGAAGGTAAAATTATGGGCTATATGATTTCATGCAAATTGTAATCACTATAAGTGCAAACATGTTGGAAGCCCAAGTTTTTCTTTCTACATAGACGTTGCAGATTAATTAATCTATTGCTGTTTATATAGACGGTAAAAAAAAAAAAACCAGGAAGTGGGCAGAAAATGGCTGGTTTTATTGTTGGTACGTGCTAGGTGTTTTTTGGTTGCTTTGCTTTTTAATTCTGTGAAACTTCATCTTCAAGTCAGTTATGAGTGGAACTATTTTAAGCTGCATTTCTTGTCTGGAGAATTTGTATGATTTTTCATATATTTTGACTTCCTAATTTTTACGGATGTAACTTCTCCCATGAAGCTGAAGCTGATAATGATTTGCACTTTCTACATTTCTTTTCTCTTTGCTCATTTCATAATTTTTACTACCCTTTTTTTTTCACCTACAGGAGTGAAAAGATTTGTGTACATCTCTGCTGCTGACTACGGTGTGGTAAATTATTTGCTACGAGGATATTATGAAGGAAAGGTAATATTGATACTATTTTACCATTTAATAAGGATAAATTATTGTTGGTTCTAAGTGACGGTTAAAAAGAGCATTAGTATTTGATAACCCATGGCAAAGAAAGAAGTCAAAAGTGTTTTACTTTATGTCTTACGATGCAGAGAGCTGCTGAGACAGAGCTATTGACCAGGTATACCTATGGAGGTGAGGTTTTCTCCTATACTAATCCTAGCAATCTACATTTATCAAACAAAATTTTGGTAGCCTGTTTACCTTCTCTTCATCTAAACTTAGGAGGATACAGTTTGTCACTGTTGGTTTTCCTCCTCTCTCTTCCTCTCAATTCTCTATGGTTTTTTGCATTTGTACTCTTTGATAGTGTTGTATAGCTTGTCTATGACACTTCCGAATTGAAAAGAATCAACTGAGGGCCAAGGAAACTTCTTGCAACTTCCTGATTTGCCAAATATGTTGTTCAGATATTTACACTCTCGGGCTTCATTTTATCAGCACTCCTAAAATCTCTTATGTTGGCACTTCTTGAAAATTGAATAGGACGTTTTCCAATCCTAACCAGAGTTTGTGTTGCTTCAGGCATAATTCTTAGGCCGGGGTTTATTTATGGAACTCGTCGTGTTGGCAGTATGAAGTTGCCTCTAGGCGTCATTGGTTCACCACTGGAAATGGTAAGATATGTAGATGGACACAACTACTGTGACTAAAATGAAGCATAATTCCACATTTGGTGACTTTCACTAGTGCTGAATCATTTCGTCAGATAAATTTCTTTACAGCTGAGATTTATGTTATGATTATTTGCAGGTTCTTCAACATGCAAAACCACTGAGCCAAGTCCCCCTTGTTGGACCTCTCTTCACTCCGCCTGTTAACGTTACAGCAGTTGCAAAGGTTGCTGTACGAGCAGCGACTGACATTGTTTTCCCTCCTGGCATTATTGACGTCCATGGAGTTATACGTTACAGCCAGCAGAAATCTGTGTAGAGGATCGGTCCTTCTCTTTCCTCCATGATATAGTTTCCGGTACAGCTAAATTTTTCTCAACCATTCTGCAAATATTTAAGAATGCTCGACTCAGTAATTTACCTCTGTTATCAAAATGCAATAAAGGATTTGAACTTCCATAAATAAATGTCATCTATTGTGGTCTATTATCTGTCAAACTTTGGGGTGCTGTTGGTTAGTAAAGGCATAAAATTTTGTCTTTACTGACTCGAGCAATTTTGCATTCGGACATCTTTGAAATAGGTATTGTATGTTCACAAATATTTTAATTTCTTGTTTTTCATTTATTGTTGTCTGAATTATCTAATTCAGAACAAGCTACTAATGAATCTAGCTTTACAGTATCACTTTCTTCTTGATACAGTATCTATTAATTTATTCTTAGTTGTACTTTAAATTCATTTGAAATTTTATTATGTCCTTCATTGAATGTTACTTATTGCCACCTAGATTAACGTAAGACTGATGATGTTTAAATGACATTAATTTGGAATTCAAAGACACTGTTTGTGCCCTATTTGGGTGAAAAATGAGTCTTGTAATAGTGATTTTTTGAAGAATGTGTGGTTAAAATGTATGAAAAAAATTTGGATTTACGTGTGAAATTTTTTTTATGGAGAAAATGTATAATTGAAAAAAAATTTGAAAAAAAAAATTGGGGTTTTAAAAAATGGGACTCAAAAGGTGGCAAAATAACTTGGGAAAAATTCATAAATAAGGTGTATACTTTACACCAATTCAAAAATAAGGTTTATAGTTTGATGATTCAAAAATCAGGTTTTTTTTTTTTAATTTTTTATTTATGAAATAATAAATTATTAAATCAATTTATTATTAAATATTTAATTTTAATATAATATAATTAATCCATCCCGCAGGCACCACCCACACTGCTCCAGGGACTATTCTGGTCACCACTCTTCTCTGGCGATCGCTCCGATTCGGGCAATTATTCCAACCACTATTCCGGTGACCATTTTGGTCACATATGTACAATTTAAGGTCACAGTTCAAAATTTTTAAAGGTCACGATTAATTCGTTGGTCACATATTTCAAAATTAATTGGTCACACAGTGACAAATTTCAAAATTAATTGGTCACAGATTTTTTTACGATCACAGATTGTATAATTTTTAGGCCACAGATAAAAAAATGGTTAATTTCATTGGTCACATATTTTCAAATTTGTTGGTCACGGATTATTTTTTAGTCACATATTGTTAAATTTTTAGGCTACAGTTAAATACTTGGTCACAGATAATCAAATACTTAGTCACATACTACTGGCACTACTTCAGCCACCACTACACAAAACACCGCCACCATCTACAACCACCAAACAAAGCACGGCCACCACCCCAACATAACTGTCTCTACAACCACTGGCAGAAACCATCACAACCATCAGGATCACGACCACCGCCAGATCCGCCATAGCTACCAACACAACTACCTGCACAACCAATAAAAATCACCTAAAACCCTCTAACAACACAAAAATACCACCACAATAACACCACCAACACCACAACCGCACATAACCACCACAACACCACCACTGCACACAACACGCCCTACAAATCCACCGTCGCCCAACACAGCAGCGTCGCCCAACCCCTCAAACACCCAGCGTCGCCCAACCCACAACAGCGTCGCCAACCCAGCGTCGCCCAACACAGCAGCGTCGCCCAACCCCCCAAACACCCAGTGTCGCCCAACCCACAGTAGCGTCGAGGTTGTGCTGCGATTCACAGCAGCAACTCGAAGCTGAGAACGACAGCGTCGTGACGCCGTTCACAGCAGCGTCGCGACGCCGACAGAGAGGAGAAGGGAGGGGGAAGGGAGAAGGAGAAGGGAGGGAGAGAGGCGGTGGCGGTGCAGGTGAGAGAGGTGAGAGAGTGGAGAGAAATGAATTATTTAGGGTTTGAATTATTTAGGGGTGGATATATAATATTTAATACTTAATTCAATACCTGATTTTTTATTAAAGATACTTGGTACCTGATTTTTGCACTATGAAGTTGAAATGCCTAGATGCATGTAATTTCCTCAAATAACTTTGAGATCTTAGGCTCATGGCCTTTACTGCCCAGCTTGTGGGCCTCCCTACAAGTTCGTTATTATTAGGGGAAATTTTTTTTAGAGGAAATTACAGCCTCACAGGTATTTAAAATATTATTTTCATAAATCCAGAATCAAGTTTAATATTTCAGAATTTAGATTTTAAATAATAATATAAATTAATTTCTATTTATAATAACCAACTCATTTTCTACGTGAAGATTGGAGAGAGAACTTTTAAATAAGTAAACAATATCTTCATTAACTGCTAAATCTCCTAACCATGGTCCCATTTCTCACTCCATATACACAAACACACCGTCATCACAGTAACCCAGAAATTGACCTATGGCGCTTAGTGGCGTCGTTGTAGATACCACGAAGAGCGGCGATGACTGTCGTCGTGTGAAGCAAATGCGGTGCTAGTAAAGTTGGACAGATCTGTGAGATTGTGGACTGGTTGGGGGTGGTGGCGACGATTTTGTGTTTTCAGATTTGGTGGTCGATTTTCAGATTTTTGAGGTGTGGTACGGATCTAAAAATTGACGGCAATTTTCAGATTTGTAATTATTGAAGTGTTGGTGATGGCGATTTTCATATTTGTGAGGTGGTGGTGACGTGGGGAGTTGTATTGCAGATGCCCTTCGCGAAGCAGACGCCCACTGCGAATCAGACACCCCTTCGCCCTCATCCCCGGAATCTTCACAAGCGAAGCACCGCACCAAATTGTGGATAGAGATGGGATGGGGTTATTTGTGTAACGTCCCAGATTCTCTAATAACTCAAGGCGCTACTTAAGTCAAAGTAACCTGTAAATAACATTTTCAAAAGTCGTCACAATGCGAAGGCATGCATATATTTTGAAAACTGACCTGTAAACAGATATTTTCAAAAGTCGCCATAATGCGAAGGCATGCATATACTTTAAAAACTAACCTGTAAATACATATTTTCAATAGTCGCCAAAATGCGTAGGCATATATATATATATATACATATACATATATATATATATATATATATATATATTTGAAAACTAAAGCAACTAGCACAAAATGCGGAAACATCATTGTAACAATTTTCTCACATCCAAGAGTCAATACCAAATATGATTAGCAAAAACCAACATTTGCAAAGATACCAAATTTCAATATTTAAGTGTCAAAATGGAAACTAACTATTTAAAATTTCTTGTTTCAAAACTTATAATTTAAAAAGGTCTATTATTATTTCAAGATTTGCCCCACTCATTTGCATTGCCTTGTCGAGCTCCTTAACCTGAAAGGGTGGAAAAATAGTGGGGTGAGCATAACGTATTATATTCAGTGGAGATACAACAATCAGTCCAAGTTAAGTCTAAATATGAAATTAAATGGTGAATATAATATCAATACAACATATGATAAGTGCTAAAGCGCAAGCTCTCAACATATCCTCTAAAATTTGTATAGTTCTCTCTGATTGTCCATCCGTCTGTGGATGATATGTTGTACTGAATTTCAATCTAGTTCCCATAGCTGTTTGCAGGCTTTCCCAGAACTTGGATGTAAATCTGGAATCCCTGTATGACACTATAGAAACTGGTACACCATGCAATCTTACAATTTCTCTGATGTACAACTGAGCATACTGGTCTAAACTGAAAGTCATCTTCACTGGTAGAAAATGAGCAGATTTTGTCAACGATCAACTATGACCCATATAGCTTGATGACCTCTAACTGATCTAGGAAGTCCCACTACAAAATCCATTGTTATGTGTTCCCACTTCCATTCTGGGATTTCAAGTGGGTTCAACATTCCAGACGGACGTTGATGTTCAGCTTTAACTTGTTGGCAAGTCATGCACTTCTCAACAAACAAGCCAATTGATCTCTTCATGTTTCTCCACCAATAAATTATTCGTAGATCCTAGTACATCTTCGTACCTCCTGGATGTGCAGTATAAGGTGAATAATGTGCTTCCTCTAAATCTCCTTCCTCAAGGCCTCATCCTTCGGTACACACAGTCTTCCCTTGAACATAAGAGTGTCATCAGTTGATACTTCAAAACCTTTAACACTGCCAGTGAGTACTCGGTCCTTAATCTTGCACAAAAATGTATCCTTACCCTGAGCTTCTTTAATTCTGTCTCTGAGAGTCGGTCGAACAATCAAAGTAGCTATAATTGCAGTTGTGTGATGTGGAGGAGTTGCAACCTCAAGTCTCATGTTGGCAAAATCCTTGATCAATTGTTCTTGACTGGTTAGGGCAGCTAACTGTCCTTTACCTTTCCGGCTAAGTGCATCAGCAATAACATTGGCCTTGCCAGGGTAGTAGTGGATAGTATAGTCATAATATTTAACTAACTCCAACCACCTTCTCTGTCTCATATTCAATTCTTTCTGAGTGAAGAAATACTTTAGACTCTTATGGTCTGTGTATATCTCGCACTTACTACCATATAGAAAGTGTCGCCATATTTTTAAAGCATGAACTACAACAGCCAATTCCAAGTCATGTGTAGGGTAGTTCTGCTCATGTGGCTTCAACTGTCTAGAGGCATATGCAATCACTTTTCCATGCTGCATCAGTACGCATCCCAGACCTTGTTTCGATGCATCACTGTAGATTACAAAACCTTCTTACCCTTCTAGAATAGCCAAAACTGGTACATATACCAATTTCTGTTTCAATTCTTGAAAACTCTTCTCGCACTTTTCTGTCCACTGAAACTCCACTCCCGTCCTAGTCAACTGGGTCATCGGTCCAGCAATTTTTGAAAATCCTTCGATAAACCTTCGATAATAGTCAGCCAATCCCAAGAAACTACGAACTCCATTTATATTGGTTGGTGCCCTCCAATTAGTGACAGCATCAACCTTGGCTGGATCAACTTCGATACCATCTGCGGTAACCACATGTCCAAGAAAACCAATTCGGTCAAGCCAGAATTCGCACTTCTTGAATTTTGCATACAACCTTTCCTGTCGAAGTGTCTGTAATACAATGTTGAGATGCTCCTCATGTTGTTCCTTGTCCCTTGAATAAATCAGAATATAATCAATAAAAACAATTACGAACCGATCCAAGTATTGATGAAATACTCGGTTCATCAAGTCCATGAATACAGCTGGTACATTAGTTAACCCAAACGGCATCATAGTGAATTCATAATGTCCATATCGAGTCCTAAATGCAGTTTTTGGTATATCACCATCCTTAACCTTCAACTGATGATAACCTGATCTCAAGTCAATCTTGGAGAATACAACGACACCCTTTAACTGATCGAACAAATCTTCTATTCGTGGTAAAGGATACTTATTCTTGACTGTGAGGCGATTCAACTCCCTGTGGTCAATGCACATCCTCATTGATCCATCTTTCTTTTTCACAAACAGAACCGGTGCTCCCCAAGGCGATACACTCGGTCGAATAAATCCTTTATCCAACAGTTCTTGTAGTTGCATCTTCAACTCCTGAAGTTCATTCGGTGCCATCCTGTAGGGTGCTTTAGATATAGGTGCAGCTCCAGGTACCAAGTCAATCATGAATTCCACTTGTCTATCTGGGGAATACCAACTAGATCCTCCGAAAATACATCTACAAAATCACGCACAACTGGTATATCTGTAGCAGTTACCTCGGTTGTCTGAACACTAGTGATGTTCACTAGATATCCTTGATTGGTACTCTTTATCAACATCCTTTGTGCTTTCAATACTGATATGACATGGGGCATGGTTTTGACTTTTGTCCCAAAGAAGGTAAATTCACATTCTTCTGGTTTCTGAAAGAGCACCTCCCTCTCATGACACTTAATCGTAGCGTGATTGCAACTAAGCCAGTCCATGCCTAAAATGATATCAAAGTCCCTCATGTCTATTAAAGACAAGTCTGCCTCTAAGTTCTTCCTATCTATTTCAAACTTAATAGCTTTCGACATCAAATTAGTGATAATAGTTTCACCTGAAGGGATACTAACTTCTAAGGCATCATTCACACTTTCACACACATTCCCAATCTTAGCATGAAAACTAGCAGAGATAAAAGAATTCGTAGCACCGGAATCAATCAAAACGATAGTAGGTATATTGAATACTGATAGAATACCTGTCATCACGTTTGGATCTTTCTCTGCCTCCTTCTGAGTTAAAGCGAAAACTCGAGCCTTTCCCTTCCTAGCATCTTCCTTACCCTTGAATTCAGGACATTCACCAGCAAAATGACCGGGTTTCTTACATCTGAAACACATCCCCTTCCCGAGTAAGCACTCTCCATAGTGACGCTTATCACACTTCGGGCATATAGGTTTCTCAGTGCTAGCCTTTTCCTCCATTTTTCCCCATGATTTCCCCTTCTTGTTCTGATATCTGCCTTTGCCCATATTCTGACTGTCCCATTTCCTTTTCACTGGTACCTCTGCGGGTTTCTGAGTAGTATTTTCCAGGTTTAAGCGAGAGGATATAGCTTGTGCTCGCTTAATTGCTTCGGCATAGGTAGTGAGTCCCAAACCTGCCACGATTCCTCCAATTTCTGGGCATAAGCCCCTTTCAAATCTTCTAGCCTTCTTGATATCCGTGTCAACCAGATGGATAGCATACTTGGACAACTGGTTGAATTTCGTTTCATATTCCACCACAGACATATTTCCCTGCCTAAGTTCAAGGAACTCCGTTTCTTTCAGATCTCGAAAAGACTGGGGAAAATACCTTTGTACTATTAATTCCTTGAATTAGTTCCATGTCAGTTCAAGTTGTTGTGCCTCAGTTCTGGTGCGCTGATATGACTCCCACCAATGATTTGCATCCTCTTCAAGCTGAAATACAGCACATGACACTTTCTGAGTGTCCGAGCAGGCTATGTGTTTAAAGATCCGTTCTAATGCCCTTAGCCATTCCTTTGCAGCATTGAATGTTGGTGGCTTATATCGGCGAAACTGTTCAACAACCATGCTAGTGTTGTTTGCATTAGCTTATGGATTAGGGGCATTTCGTGGAGCCGTTGGGGCTGGTTGCTGAATGAGCCCCTGGAGAGCATTCACGAGATCCCTTAATGAGTTATTTCCCGCATCGCCAGTAACAGTTTGGTCTGGGGTAGCTTGTCTTACAGTAGCCCGATTCGCGGGAACTCGATTGGTTCTACGAGACATTTCCCTAAATCACAACAACATTTGTCTCAGCATCCACTAAGTTGTGGAATTCACAATAGCCATTTAGGAATTATAAAATCTAAAAATGAAAAATCATAGAAAAGCACAGTAGTGCTAAAAACAAATTTTATTATTATCTCAAATTTTCCAAAAGGAAAACAAATAATAAAATTGCAACCAATATCTATAATCCGAAATATGTTCTCCTACTAAATTTTCACAAACAGTTTTTCCCACATCTCTATCTCATACGTTCCCTTTTGGCATATCACTTATGAAGGTAAATTCTATTGAAATGTGTTACGTCATATTTTAGCCTAATTCCGAGGACTAAATTTATAATTTCCAAAGTTTTTAAATACTTCACATCACAAGTTCAACTACTAAACATAATAACTCATGAAATTTTTTATAACATGTACTGAATACAAACTTTCAAATATTTCAAACTGCATCAACTATAGTAAAATTTTATTCTCATGTAACTTTCCGTTATAACATTCAACTTCAGATGCAGTTATATAATAAATTCATGGTATCCAGCAGTTGAAATTTTTCAAACTTCATCAAACAAAATTTACTAAACATTTTACCTTTCAAGAGTCGGCGTGGCGCGGCAAGAACGGGTAGCATTTAAATTAAATACTAAACATTATTATTATTATTATTTATTTATAAGTCTACAGAAAGGTAGATTTGCGCTCTGATACCATACTGTAACGCCTCAAATTCTCTAATAACTTAAAACTCTATTTAAGTCAAAGTAACCTGTAAATAAATATTTTCAAAAGTCGCCACAACGCGAAGGTATGCATATATTTTGAAAACTGGCCTGTAAATAGATATTTTCAAAAGTCGCCATAATGCGAAGTCATGCATATACTTTAAAAACTAACCTGTAAATACATATTTTCAATAGTCGCCAATATATATATATATATATATATATATATATATATATATATATATATTTGAAAACTAAAGCAACTTAGCACAAAATACGGAAACATCATTGTAACAATTTTCTCACATCCAATAGTCAATACCAAATATGATTAGCAAAAATCAACATTTGCAAAGATACCAAAATTCAATATTTAAGTGTCAAAATGGAAACTAACTATTTAAAATTTCTTGATTCAAAACTTATAATTTAAAAGGTCTATTATTATTTCAAGATTTGCCCCGCTCATTTGCCTTGCCTTGCCGAGCTCCTTAACCTGAAAGGGTGGAAAAATAGCGGGGTGAGCATAACGTATTATACTCAGTGGAGATACAGCAATCAGTCCAAGTTAAGTCTAAATATGAAATTAAGTGGTGAATATAATATCAATACAACATACTATAGAAATATGTACTGTGGGCATTCCCAAGGACCCAATTTCGATTCCAGACCTATTTACGGTCCCTGACAACATGTTATAAACGCCTAGCAAATTTTTGCACTGTGGGCATTCCCAAGGACCCGATTTCGATCTCGAACCTATTTACGGTCTCTGGCAAGCTTTTCATGGGTATAAACATTATATCACAATCAGAATCACACATCAAGCATTAACATGGACAAATAACCACAATTGCTTAAATGTAAACCCCACCTCAAAGTCTTGAAAATTTTCTTGAAAATTGAACTGATGTGATGTTACCGTGCTTTACACTTTGCCCGGGATCTCTTCTAGCAAGAACAAAATTAATAATATTTAAGATATTAAGTCTAATTAAAATTTTAAAACTTTTAGGGACTTAATTGAAAAGTATTAAAACTGAAATTTAAAAGTTTAAAGGCTAAATATGAACTTTTTGGAATTTGTGGGCTAATTTAAAAGTTACTAAAACTTTGGAATTGAAATAATAACTTTTTTAAAACTTTGGGGCTAAAATGGATAACTTAAAAAAGTTGGGCTCAAGGGATAAATTCTCAAAAATCAATTATATGCAAACACACATCCTATCTATCTCTCTTTCTCTCTCTCACTCGCGACATGGAACAGGGCTCGAGAGGAGAGGAAATCCGACGACGGGAAGTTGTGATGGAAGAGGGTGATTTCCGGCCAAAATCAGAGGTGTCGCCGTCGCGAGGTAGGGCCGGCGGGTGGGGGTCGATTGGGGTCAAAAACCGAGGCTAACAGTTCGGTTTTCTTGGTTGTAATTCGGCCAAAGTCGGCAGAAATGGTTCGAGGATTGAGGCAAGTGTATGGGTATTGTGATTTCTTGGTTTTGTGGTTGTTTGGGGCTGATTTTTGGATGAAATGGGGGGTCGATTTGGGCAAAACGGGGCTGTCGTTTTGGGTAGTTGCGGTGTGGTGGCTTGTTGGTGGTTCGACTGTGGGATGGTGGTTAAATAGGTGCATGAAGGCGGCGGTTTGAGGTGGTGTTTGCCTGCAGGTTGGTGTGGCGGTGGTTGCAACTCGTGCGTGGTTGCAGTTGAATCAAACTGAGTGTATGTGTGAAATTTACATTGGACAGAGGCAAAATTGATGGAGATGATGATTTTCTTACCCAGTAGCTGCTGTGTTGAGGCCGTGGAGATGCTGCGTGAGGGTGTGTGTGGAAACAGCCGTGAGAGTGTGGTGAGGGTGAATGAACAGTGATAGACAGTAGGTTAGGGCACAAAAATCGAGACAATAATTTGGGCTGGAAATAATTTTGAGCTAATTGGGTTTAAGTACATTGGACTAAAAGATGAAATTTGGACTAATAAAATTGGACTCTAAATAGAATATCGGACATTAAAATTGAATTTAAATCGATAAGAGTGATACTTTTTAAAATGTTCGAGATTGGACTCGATAAATAAATATTGAATTTTTAAGATTAAAAATCTTTTCGAAATATTATATTAAATGTTTTGCTAGACAATTTGACAGACGTAAAATAAATTCTAAAACTTGACAAAATGTCGTAGCGACACAATTTAAGTTATAAAATTTATACTTTAAAAATTCGGGTCGCTACAATTTATGAACAATTAGTTGAATGATTGTCAATAAATTGGATAATTTTTCCGTTGATTTGTGTGAAATAGCGGTGTTGCTGTCGGGAGGTAGTGATGGTTTTGACGACGACGACGATGGTTACAAAATTGTGATCATTAAATTGGTTAATCTGTCAATAATAACAAACTTGTGACCAATGATTTGTGAGATGAATAAATTGTAGATGAAATTTTTGAATCGTGATTGTAAAATAATTTGTAACTTAATAAAATTCTGAATTGTGATCTCGAAAATAAATTGTGACCTATTAAAATTTTGATTTGTGACCTCGAAAATAATTTGTGACCTAAAAATTCTTTAACTTGTGACCTCGAAATAATTTGTAACTAATTAATTTGATAAAATGTGACCAATAAATAATTTTGTGGCCAAATTGTATAATTTTGTGACTTTTATATATTTAATTAATTAAATAATAATTAATTAATTAAATCATAAATACAAATTAAAATTTCGATCTGTGACCTCGAAAATAATTTGTGACCTAAAAATTTTTTAATTTGTAACCTCGAAATAATTTGTGACTAATTAATTTGATAAAATGTGATCAATAAATAATTTTGTGATCAAATTGTATAATTTTGTGACTTTTATATATTTAATTAATTAAATCATAAATAAAGGTTAATAAAGGTATGTTTTGAAAGGAATCCGTTTTTGAAATTGTAACTGATTCCTTAATTTCAGAAATGGTAGTTTATCATACTATATATATATATATATGTATGTATGTATGTATATTCTATATATAATTTAAAATATATATAATATATCAATTTTAGAACTTGATTTTTGAAATTACAAAGTATATACTGTAAAATTGAAATGATATATAGTAAGAACCTGAGAAGTGTATTATTCCCATTTTTTATGGAGAGAATGTATATTTGTTTATTTTTATTTTTATTTTTTGGAAAAAAACACAAGGGTTCGTGCGTTGGCTCAACTTCAAAATTATTCGATTCTGACCCTCTCCACATTGTCCATCCCTCAATAGTTAAAGTAGTGTGGACGAGGAACATAATCCTTGCTCAAATTCTTTAGACCCGTTTTGAATTTTTTTATTCTATTATTTTTATTTCTCAATTTAAATCGTATTTTTAAAAAAATGATATTAAAAAAAATAAATCGTTAAACTGCACTGTAAATGGGGATCTTTTAATTTTGTCCCATCTCATCTTAGTCTTTGATTCCTAAAAATTATCGACAATATGAGGATGATAGCGATTTTCAACTCCTATTTTATCATGATGTCATCCTTAGCTCAATTCGATCTACACGAGTATGATCCTGATCGCTGGATTGACTTGACCACTTGATTTCCTGACTAATCACCTATAACCTAATCAATATGCCAAATTTTGTACCAAGTCAACTATTTAGCAAGACAATACCTCAAGCCCCCAACATAATTATTTTATTTTACTATGGAGGCAGATCTCCTAGGGGTATGGTCGTCGAATAGCAAGAATAAATCTTTCAAACTATAACAGGGTCATAGACCCGATTCATTCTTAAACTTGTTTTTTTGCAATAATATTCTCAGTCTGAGAGTTCTGGAGAGAGAAAAAAGTTTCAGGACATAGTTTGGTGTACCACTGGAGCAAAGCAAAGGCATGTGAGCTAATAAAGGTGAGATAGTGCGAAAAGCTAGAAGGGTGAGCCCTTATTATACTATAAAGGAGCTTTGGCCAAGGGTGTGAGGCTGAGGGTTGTTTTTTATTATTTTACGTCCCGTCAAGTCAAATGTTGTTTCTTACATACATAATGAAAGAACACGTCAGACACTGCTTTTAGCCAACGAACTACTAGATGCTATTTCGATACCAGACATAGTAAAGAAAGGATTCATGAATGACCAGATTCCTAACCCTAATACTCTGATTTTAACCGCTTATGTTCTTTGCCAATGTGAACATGAAGATGAAGCCTTCTCACATATACTCATTTGAAAGACAAGATGTTTGACAACTTCTCGAACGTACTTTGACTAGTGAAATTAGCCAAAAATTCTCGAAATGTGCAGAGAAAGAGGTGCCAAAATAGCTCTGTGGTAAGGGAAAAATTCATTCTTTTGTAGGCTTGGTATAATACGGTTCAATTCCTTTCTTGTAACCTAATTTTGACATTATTTTGAATTATAAAAGAAAAGATAAAATAAATATAAAATAAAAAATTGTTTAAATCTTTCCACCAACCCATCACATAAACCCACCCTACCACCACGGCACCACTGGCTGGTGACAATTTCCTCACCCGGTGGCCAGTGCCAAAAAGGAGAATATATTGGAGCGATCCTTTGAAATTATGGAATGCAATGTAATTTCTTCTCCAAAAATTAATGTTTAGTTTTTCTGGGTGCTGTTATTATTATTTTTTCCTTAATGGCTTCTTTGAATTTCTTGGTATGAAGAATTTTTCCATGTTTTTTGTCATTGACATGGAGTTGATATGAAATCCTCTTCAAAAAATTTCTCATCACTTTTGATGTCTCCATGCCCAAAAACACTCACCAGGGAAAACTAGTAGGAAATAGGTGGAAAAACCAAGATTGATTATGCAATAGAATTTATTTATTTCAGTTATCGATCAAGGCTAGTATCAATTTGTTTTTGTTTTTAAAATTATTTATCTAATTATTTCCACTTTCAGTTGTTAGTATATGTGTGCAGATTCTTTTAAACTACTCGTATATTTACTTACAACACCTTCCTGACCAGAAAATAACCTAACAATTCTTGATACAAATGCAAAATCCACTTTTCTATTATTTCAACTCCCTTTTATCAGTCGAGGACTCGCCCTATTTCAGATCTTTCTCTGTAATTGCCTAATTTTCATCTTGCACTAAGTAGCTCTTTATTGGGATTTTCAATTATTTATTAAGTAATCACTGCAATTTATACCTAAGTGTTAGAATAATGATATTTAACACTAATAATGTTAGAACATCAGTTTAGATGACTTCATTTAGGGTTTGTTTGTTTCAGATTAAAATTTGATTTTAATCTAAGTCAAAGTCAAATAATCAATATCAACCACATCTTTCTTGGTTCATACAATTTTTTAACTACACATTTCAAAACTTTCTATCACAATCTACTAAAAATCTGATTTTAATTTACACCAAACACACTCTTAATAAGTTCAATTAAGTGAATCAAGTGACCTTATATTTAAATGAATCTATCATTTACAGTCCGTTTGATTCCTATTTTTATAAAAATACATTTTTCTTTCTCTTCTTTTCAATGACACATTTTTCATTAAAATAATATTTCACGTAAATCAAAAACTTTTCCTTATTTTTCAACCACACATTCTCCATCAATCTACTATTCTAAAATACATTTTCCATAAAAATGGGAATCAAACGGGCTCTTGATGTTATTTAGTTGGTACATAGATTGGTGTTTAGCACCAATGATATCGAATGATACGAGTACGAGAAAAATTTAAGTGAGAAGGTCCTTTTATGTTGGGACCATCTATTTAATTGATGATATGTAGCGATAAGGGGGCGCCAAATATTTTGACCTGGGATTTAATCCCACGGGCCGAGACAAGGAGTTGTTTCCTTAATATTTTATCTCTTTTTTTTTTATTAGAAATTTATAAAAATGAAGGTGAAAGCCAAGCGCAAAACTAATGGAATAATTGGATGTAAAAAAAAAAAAAGTTGAACCCAACCTTGAGGGTCTCACACCATCCCTACCCTAGAGTATCGTGAGGGAGGTAAATCGCAGGTTATGCTTCCAAGGGTACAGGGTGAAAGGCTGCTTGTACACTTGCAGTTACCCAAAAGTCAAATCCATATTTCAAGATTCGAACCCTTGACGCGGCAGCCTCAAGCAAAGCTGAATTTCTCTACCCTCCCCTTTTACAATTTGGAGATGTGTCATGGGGGCGAATAATTGGATGTAATCTGTCATGGAAGTTGGAACAATCCCGAATTGTTTATTTAAAAAATAATCCAACTTGTGTTTACAGTTTTGCTACAGGTACTCAGGTGTTTACACGCCCGATTACCCGACTTTACCCATCCTTTCACATTGGGGGTGGGGCCCACACATTTGTTTGAAGTGGGGCCCGACTTCCATGTGAGGACGCTGATGAGATCGGGTAACTAAGTCTGTAAACTTTCGGGTACAAATGACTTAATTCTTGTGTTTATATAGTTGTAAGAGAAAGCTTGGCCCACATGCTTAAAGTGTTGGGTTGGAGTAATCTCTAAGATCTTAGGTCTAAAGGTTTGATAGTTTCATATATTGTTTTCGAAATTGTTCCTCGTAATCATATATTTGACGTACTTACTTGACAAATAATCGTAACCTTTAATTTAAGTCAATTCAACGCTCAATATCTTATGGATCTCAAGTGGTTATAACAAACTCTTCCACGATTTTAGTAAAATATATATTGGACGTTGGATCGCCTTAAATTAGTATTAGTACAGTGACAACGAAAAACTGAAAACTAGAAAATTTCATTGTAAAGTTTGTGACCTATAATAATTCAAGAAACTAATTCAGAGTCTATCAGAATTTCTGAGTTGGAATTGCAACAATATTATTAATTTGTCATTTGCCAAATCCAACCCTAAATAATATATGTCATAGGGTGTTTAACTACAAGATTATTATATATTCTCATTTGACCTCTGTATATATGTTGGAAAATCTCGAGACTGCGGGAGACGAAAATTGGAGAGCAAAACATGAAACAAGAACAAGAAAATCGAGATTTTTTTTTAAAGCATATTCAAAAAACTATTTATTTTTAAACAATATTTTAGAGTTTCTTTAAGTTTAAAGAGTAAAATTTTTTATAAACTCAAACGATCTCTTTATTTTACTTTTTCAAACTATCATTTATGATATATTTTAGATGTCAATAGCTAAAATATTCAATGTAATATAAATAATTTAAGTAGTGAGTCATTGAAACTAGCAATTTTATTATATGCAATAGTGATGAAATATAAATAGTCTCACTCTCTAATTTCAAAAAGTTAAAATAAATAGTCACATAGAGTTTATTTCAAGTTTTTTTTTTTTTTTTTTTTATCTTTAAAAAAAAAATTAAAAAAAATCTTACTTTAAAAAAGTCTCTAAGGATCCGTTTGATTGCAATGGTAAAATTTGGATGAAAAGAAAATAAATTACAGAGAATTGAATTGCCTAGAATTTGTTTTAGAATGAATTGTAATTAATGGTGTTTGATTGGTATAATTTTTCACCTAATCCGTTTGACTTTATTTTTCATGCAAATTATTATTTTTTGGGATAAAATTTTTTTACAATATGTCTTAAAATAAGTTTGGATTGCCAAAAAGTAAAAAAAAAAAAAAAAAAATCATAAAATTTTGGTGTTCGTTTGACTTTATTTTTATGCAAATTGTCAATTAAATGGATAATTTGTTTACCATTGTGTCTAAAATTTGTTTCCATTGCCAAAAAAAAAAAAAAAAAAAAAAAAAAAAAATGAAATCAACCTGGAAAATTAAAAACCATCTAACCCCTAAGAAAATGATTTCCTCAATTGTGGGGAAAAAGTCATCACGTGATCACAATCTGGAGATCAAAATGCCTGAAAAATTGAAGCCATCAAACAGTCCAAATTGGGTGAAAATGGAACAAATTTTTCATTTTCTAGGGCAAATGGACCCTATTAAACAGAGCCTAAGTAAATTTTTATAATTCAACGTTGTTTTGGATTTTGATATATAACTATTTTCTTACAAGGAAAAATTGTTTATTTTGACTTAAAAATAAATATTAATCTCACTATAATTAATTTACTTATTTTTCATTTTTTTGAAAATAAAATATACTTAATTACTTAGTAAAGATTTTAAGCTAAGCCAAACATGCTCCTAATAGAAGTCTTTGTTTAGGGAGTTAAATGACACACTTATAGTAGTCTGGGATTTGTATTTATTTTAATAATTTTCTTTATTTATGAGATGATTCCCATATTTAGCAATTTTTTCAAACTACTTGTAGCTTTTGCACTTTTAGGTTGAGGACGATTATACTTTTTTCTATATATATATAAATAATAAATCCTTATACAATAAAATAGTGAGTTTTGTTTTTGCCACGTGTCGGCATTTTGTATCGTGCGCTTTTTTTTTTTTTTTTTTTTTCTTGTTATTATATATATATATATATATATATATTATCCTAATTCTAAAAAATATATAATAAATATATAATTTGACAAAAAAAATATCAAATATTTTTTAAATATTCAATTATAATAACACCAAAAATTAAATTAAAATAATTTTAAAATTTAAAATCTTCACACTAATAAAAATATATAATATATAATAAATCATTATACAATAAAAGAGTGAGTTTTGTTTTTGCCACGTGTCGGCATTTTGTATTGTGCGTTTTTTTTTTTTTTTTTTTTTTTTCTCTTGTTATTATATATATATATATATATATATATATATATATATATATATATATATATATATATATTTTATCCTAATTCTAAAAATATATAATAAATATATAATTTGACAAAAAAAATATCAAATATTTTTTAAATATTCAATTATAACAACACCAAAAATTAAATTAAAATAATTTTAAAATTTAAAATCTTCACACTAATAAAAATATTTAATATATAATAAAAACATATCAGATATTTCCTAAATATTCAATTATAAAAATACCGAAAACTAAATTAAAATTTTTTTAAAAAAATTAAAATTTTCACGCTAATATATATATATTTTTTGCGTCTCAAAATTTTGATAACAATCTAGCTAACTTTAAAAATTCAAACAAAGTCGAAATATTATATTCTTAATATCAAACGAAGTCCAAATGATATAGAAAATTTATCGATTTGATCAGTGTACAATCATTTAGGAATTTTTAAAGTTAGCTTGTTATCGAAATTCTCGAAATATTAGTTCTACATTGACGCGCCGTAACTTTTGGTGCGATTGGCCGTTTCGCACACCATTAACGTTGTGAAATATTAGGCCGTGAGTACTTCAAAATGATATTAAGAATGTAATATTTTGATTTCGCTTGATATCCCGAATTGAGCCCGAAAATTGAGACAAAAAACAAGTAATTTCAATAAAAAGACGAGTTATACGTATTTTTTAACACACGCGTTTGACGTCCGTTTGACTATTTTCAATATTCATTTAGATCATTCGATATATCTACGATATAGTTCTCGAAATGAGCTTCGAGATGATATAGAAAATTTATGGATTCGGGTAGCGTACAATCGTCGAAGAATTTTTAAAGTTAGCTTGTTATCAAAATTTTCGAAATATTAGTTTGAAACCACGTACTTTGACGTAACGTAACTTTCGCTACGATTGGCCGTTTCACATACCATCAATGTCGTGAAATATTAGGCCTTGAGTTCTTCAAAATGATATTAAGAATGTAATATTTCGACTTCGTTTGATATCCCGAATTAAGCCCGTAAATCAAGGCGAAAACATAAATTTTTTAGAAAAAAAAGAAAAGAGTATTGCCTCTGAACCGTGATAGTTTCACGGAGATGGCCTAGCCATCTCCGTGACTCTATTTTTTTTTTTTTCTTTTCTTGTTATTATATATATTATCCTAATTCTAAAAATATATAATAAATATATAATTTGACAAAAAAAATATCAAATATTTTTTAAATATTCAATTATAACAACACCACCAAAATTAAATTAAAATAATTTTAAAATTTAAAATCTTTACACTAATAAAAATATTTAATATTTAATAAATATATTATTCGTAAAAAAAAATAATACGGTGTCGTTTTGAGATAATTTTTTGCGTGAGTTTTTTTTGCCACGTATCGACAATTTGTATAAAAAAATTTAAAAAATTTTAACGTATAAAAAAATTTTAACGT
The DNA here is from genome assembly GCA_019395295.1 of Osmanthus fragrans. Lineage (NCBI taxonomy): Eukaryota > Viridiplantae > Streptophyta > Magnoliopsida > Lamiales > Oleaceae > Osmanthus > Osmanthus fragrans. The sequence goes on along the minus strand of CM033346.1, from coordinate 15,928,926 downwards.
CAAATTTTTTTTTATAAAAAGATTAGTTATGTCTTTTTAACACACGTTTGACGTTCGTTTAACTATTTTCGATATTTATTTAGATCGTTCGATATATCTATAATATAGTTCTCGAAATAAGTTTCGAGAGGATATAGAAGATTTATGGATTCGGCTAGCGTACAGTCGTCGAAAAATTTGAAATTTTCAAAATATTAGTTTGGAATGACCTACTTTGACGCGCCGTAACTTTTGCTACGATTGACCGTTTTGCACACCATTAACGTCGTGAAATAATAGGGCATGAGTACTTCAAAATGATATTAAGAATATAATATTTCGATTTCGTTTGATATCCCGAATTGAGCCCAAAAATTGAGACAAAAAACAAGTAATTTCAATAAAAAGACGAGTTATACGTATTTTTTAACACACGCGTTTGACGTCCGTTTGACTATTTTCAATATTCATTTAGATCATTCGATATATCTACGATATAATTCTCGAAATGAGCTTTGAGATGATATAGAAGATTTATGGATTCGGGTAGCATACAATCGTCGAAGAATTTTAAAGTTAGCTTGTTATCGAAATTTTCGAAATATTAGTTTGAAACCGCGTACTTTGACGTAACGTAACTTTCGCTACGATTGGCCGTTTCACACACCATCAATGTCGTGAAATATTAGGCCTTGAGTTCTTCAAAATGATATTAAGAATGTAATATTTCGACTTCGTTTGATATCCCGAATTAAGCCCGTAAATCAAGGAGAAAACATAAGTTTTTTAAAAAAAAAAAAAGAAAGAGCATTGCCTGTAAAGTCGTGATCGTGTCACGGAGATGGCTAGCCATCTCCGTGACGTCTATTTTTGTTTTTTTTTTCTTTTTTTGTTTTTATATATATATATATATATATTATCCTAATTCTAAAAATATATAATAAATATATAATTTAACAAAAAAAATATCAAATATTTTTTAAATATTCAATTATAACAACACTAAAAATTAAATTAAAATAATTTTAAAATTTAAAATCTTCACACTAATAAAAATATTTAATATATAATAAAAAAAATATCAGATATTTCCTAAATATTCAATTATAAAAATATCGAAAACGAAATTAAAATTTTTTAAAAAAATTAAAATTTTCACGCTAATATATATATATATTTTTTGCGTCTCAAAATTACTGTTAAACCTACTATATATATCGTATCTTAATCCTAAAAATATCTAATATAGTATATATATATATATATATATATATATATATATTATCCTAATTCTAAAAATATATAATAAATATATAATTTCACAAAAAAAAATATCAAATATTTTTTAAATATTCAATTATAACAACACTAAAAATTAAATTAAAATAATTTTAAAATTTAAAATCTTCACACTAATAAAAATATTTAATATATATATATAAAAAAAATATCAGATATTTTCTAAATATTTAATTATAAAAATACCGAAAACTAAATTAAAATTTTTTAACAAAATTAAAATTTTCACGCTAATATATATATATATATATATTTTTTGCGTCTCAAAATTACTGTTAAACCTACTATATATATCGTATCCTAATCCTAAAAATATCTAATATATAATATATATACAATTCGACAAACCAAATATCAAATATTTCCTAAATATTTAATTATAAAAACACCGAAAACTAAATTATTTCTCTCTATTCAGCTTTTATGACTAATACACAAAAAATTTTCTATAGTAAAAAATTAATTTGTGTAAAATAACGCAAAATTATCCATGCTAATATATAGCCAACTACACTATAACACGTGTCTTGCACGTACCTTCCACTAGTAATAAATAAATATATAAAAGGATGAGTTTTATTTTTGCCACGTGTCGACATTTTATATCGTCAACCATTTTTCACGCTAAAAAAAAAACTTTTGAAGGTCCGTGACACGGAGACAGAGTGAGTGACACGGAGACAGTCCAACCAACAAATGCACCCTCGCCAACTACAACATCGAGAAGGAGTCCAGCCCTCACGAAGCCGGCGAGAATGAAGCTACTACAAATAAAACCGATCTCAAATAAATCCAGGAAGAAGATGGTGAAGACGACGACGTATTTGAAGATGACGAGGAAGGCGAGTCAGATTTCGTTAATCTATGGTGATCTTGTTTCTTTTACAAAAAGAACTTTTCGATTTGTATATTCTGGAGGATTTCATCTTCAATTTCTTCGAAAATACGTAATCTAAAGTATGTATATTTCAAATTTCTTTCATCTATAATGATCTTGTTTCTTTTACAAAAAAAAAAAAAAAAACTTTTCGATTTGTAGGTTTTGGTCAATTTCATCTTCAACTTATTCGGAAATACCTTAGAAATAGTACTAAAAGTGGACCCTTGTAACCTAAGGTACGTATATTTGTAGTTTCTGGACGACTTCATCTTCAATTTTTTTTTTTTTTTATGTTTTAACTATTTTTTTATTTCCTGTGTATCTAGGTTCCATTATATTACTTACCTCGTGGAATCGAAGGCTGTAGTGGCGAAATCTCTACATGGTAAGGGTTTTGAAATAAATTATTTTGTCCAGATGATCCTTAATTGTTTTGTATAAATTTCCAAGTGCTTTCTTTAGGGTTTTTTTAACCGACTGTATTATGCCTAAAGTATTTCGATTTTATTAGTGGTTAAGATTTCATATCATTAGCCCGATATTGTTCTAAAGTTCCCATATCGAACTTTGGTAGGGAATTAAGCAAAGTTCAGTAAAAGGGATAAAAATAAGTTTTCAGCTGATTTACGTGGTTGTTACATCAAATTGTTTGATCAATTGTTGACACGTACTATTATCACTCTCGTTGCTACTTCCACTTGTAAAGAAAGAAATTGGTTTAAATATTCAAGTGAGTACGAGCTTCCATTGAGGACTAAATAGTTCATCCTTCCCTAATGGCAAGGTTACTTTGGGAATCCTAAAGAGCGGGTTTCAAGTTGAGCAAAAAGTTGTTCATCTTAAATTCTGCAATAAGAGCAACAGATTTAAAGATAGTAGCATAAGTTATGGGGCAACTACATATAAGATTGTAAAATTATTCTCCTCTAACAATCTTCATCCAGTCAAATATGTTTCGTTCTATGAAACACAGTACATTTTTGGATCTAATACCCAACACTACGAGATGTTCATATTATTTGGAATTCATCTTGCTGATTATACTTTATTATGGTGAAATGAAGCATTGCCGAATTGTGTTTGCAAATTTTAGAAAAGATTTATGTACTATCTTTACAACGAAAAATATCTTCTTTGCATTCAAATATGTATACACCCACCCATTTCTTAAATTTTTATGCAAAGATATGAAATTTGAGTCTCATGCTTTTAAAGTTCAAATATAACTTCATAGAATCATAGTATCTTATAATAGAAACTGATTTTTATTTCTTTACCCAAAGCATGCGCCCTCATTCCTTTTGTTTGTCTTATTTCTGTTCTTTATTTACAATTCAAATGTGGTCTATGCCTCCTGCTTATTTCAGTAGATATAATCGAATTGTGAAGCTGAAGGTTATAGGGAAAACCAAAGAACCAAACTATCATGCTCTTTTTTAAGTCCCTTATAAGAAGTACAAACAGTATTGAACAAAAGTTCGTTCAGACAGTTTGCAAATCGAATCTCTGATCCCTATCAACTACTGTTGAGCATACTCTATTCATGTTCCTACACTTAGCAAAGGAGCCAACTATGGCTAAAGGATATCATCTCCTAATCTTGTCTATGGAGTGAGTGCTGTTGAATATGGATAAATTTACTTATCTAAAGCCACCATAACACATTCATAAGAAAACTGATATTCCAGCTAAAAAAACCTGTATATATTACTGTCCCTTCTGGTGGATGAATTCTTTGTTTTCAACAAGTGCTATACTGCTGACATTGAAAATTTAATACTTCAGTTCTGGGCACACAGTGTTATCATACATGAGCTCTTCAATACTATTAAAGTTCAAAAATGAATTTGATGATATGGACATCATATCATTGATAACTTTTCATTTTAGTAAACGTATCAGATTATAAGGTAATAGTTCATAGAATTTAGTAGAAATAAAATATGAGCTTTAATTTTGTACATATGGTGTAAGAAACATTGTTCTTACTTCATTTGCACCTGTCTTATATTTCAATCATATTTAATAGTGTATTAGTTTTCTCTCAATCTATTTATGGTTTCCTCCAGAATTTACCAGTTCCCTTATTTTGTTGATCCTCTAAGGTTCATTGTTAGCTTCAAATATACTACATTTAAACAACGATTTCTTCTCTTCCTATTGCCAGGTAATGTGCACTCTTCTCTTCTATTTCTTTCCTTCCTATTTGGTTCTTACATTTCCAATTTCTTGTCTCCTTGTATTTATAGACAATTGAACATGTAGGTTATTTGTATAATTTTCAATTCGTTAATTCATTTCTTATTGTTCTTAATTTTTTTACTTACTATCTTCTTGCTTCTGTATGCATTTTTTTCTCAACATAATATGTGCTCCGTTCTATGTTCTATGTGCGATCTTATTTCATTTGGTGTGTTTGTTGTCCTCAATTAGTTTACCGTTTGCTCATTCCAGTTATTCATTAGGAATTTAATTCAATTTGGGTTATCGTATTTCCCTTTTTCGATTTTCCATCTTTAAGAGTACACTGTTCGGAATCTGTTTACTTTCTTATATAAATTATGAAGTGAAAATTACGGTCGCATTTAAATGTTCATTTTCATTTTAATGTGTGGTCTGAATGAGTTTAATCAGTTCGTTAAGATGTTCAATATAATAATTCTTTAATGAAGTGAGAATTTATGTTGTCCAGAATGTAGTTTTTCCATTTAAGTGAGATTTCTGTTTAACACTGCTTCGTACTCTGTCTATAATTTTGTTTTTCATTTTCTCCCTATTGTGCTAGAATTTCTCAATTTCCACTTTATGGGTTTGAAATTAGAAGACCCTGTTTGAGTAGCAATAGTAAAGTTCAAATCTTGTGTAAATTATCACCTTCAATTGCGAAACATACTGAACTTAAGAATGCAGGAAATGTTAGAAATCCCTAGAGAAAAGTATAAGATATTCTGGAGAAACACAGTAAAAATTTCACTTAATCTTCCATAGACAAGCCTATTTAGATATAGTTGTCAGATCCTAGCCAAATCTGAGATGCACCTCCTCCATTATAACGATAGCGATATATGTAATCTTCCTCTTGTTTTTTAATCTCCTCATCATTTAATTGTGTGATTCTTCTATATATTAAACTTTAAAGACCAGGTTCCTTGTTCATGCGATCTATTCGCACTTGATAAGAAACACAACATAAACTAGCTTATTAAACAATGCAAGTAATTGAGAGAAATTATGAACTGCAACCAGTTTATGGACAATCAAGATATTAGGCTCATATAAATATCCACATATTCTGAACATGTTCTCATACTATAACATCCTCTTTTTTTCTCATCTCTCCACGGCAATTTCACTTAACAGTTCATTTCCTGACTCGTCTCTTTCTGTTTTCAATTGAACTCTGGTTTCCTCTGTTATGAAACATGTTGGAGTTCAAGATCCAGGAGCAAAAACTGCAGATTTTGAAGATGACAATGGGGGTAGTTTGGTGAATTAAATTTTCTTAATTAAATTTAGGTGTCTTTAAATTTATCATATTGTAGTGAAAATGTATTTCATTTATTGTTTCCAATTGGTTATGAAGTGCTATTATAATACTGCAAGCTGACAGTACAGTTATGCTTTGAGCCATGTTTCTGCTTTGCTTGAGTAGTTAAAAAATATTAAATTTGTACTGGAAGTTCCTTCATGAGCACCTGCATTGCCTTTTCTTCCATGTTTTCACATTGGATATCTCAAAGTCAGTATAGAGCGTAAGTTACTGAAGCAATCTAAGGCTATTGGCTGAGGGAATGGATGGACTCTGATTCTAAGGATGAGAACTAGAGTACAATCAGTCAATGTGAAAATGTAGTAACTTTCGGATAGACCTTTTAGATAACATTGATCTTGGCATTAATGTGACTTTGCAAAATCATGTATAACTAAATGAATATTCTTAAAAGATGATGATTTACATCTTTGATGATTACATTAAAACTTTTATGTCTAAGCTTGTTATGAATCTTGAGATGGAATCTTTGCGTCCCACCATATAATTCTTGTTCTCATGTTGTACAAAGTTTCATCACCTCATCTTTTCCTCAAGGTGTATTATTTCACTTGCATGTAATTTCTGCTTTCTACTTTGACATGAGAGCTTTAAATTCATTTTAAAGATAATTTTAATCCTGATTTTACTTGTATGTAATTTCTGCTTTCTACTTTGACATGAGAGCTTAAAATTCACTTTAAAGATAATTTTAATCCTTATTTTACTTGCATAAATATAATCTGTTCTATTTTGGCTCATTAATCCGTTCATATTTTCTGTAGGAAAATGATCAAAAAGCATTACACAAACAGATAGACGCAACAGAGGGTGATTGCACTCATCAAGAATTATTCTCTGTAACTTCTCTCCACGTATCTTTGCATTTGTTTTATAATTTTTACATGAACCAGTTGCGAAGATAAATTCTATCTAGATCTTGTTTGAAGGTTTCTTGATTTCTTCATACTTTTGGGATGCTTCATAATTATAATTATATGGGTAAAATCGTATAAATTCTATCTGGATCTTGTTTGAAGGTTTCTTGATTTCTTCATACTTTTGGGATGCTTCATAATTATAATTATATGGGTGAAATCGTATAAATTCTATCTGGATCTTGTTTGAAGTTTTCTTGATTTCTTCGTACTCTTGGGATGCTGCATAACCATGCCTCCGTTTGGCCCCCATTATTTGATGTTACAATTTTTGAAATGTTTTTTTTTTTTTTTTTTTTTTGAGAATGTATGGTTGAGAAAGGAGGAAATTTTTTGAGTTTATGTGTAATATTAATTTATGTGTAAAAATTAATTTATGTAAAATAATACAAAATTCGCACAGAATTTTGGCTCCAATATATATATTTTTTAATTTTCACGCAACTATCACCTCATCCCCTGGTAATGCAGCATAATCCTCCATTTTCACGCAACTATCACTTCATCCACAGCACACAACCATTGCAAGAACTCTCCCTCAGTCTACTAATAAACAAATGTTCGACCTCTATTCCGAATCATCCTCATCCATCGAAAACGAGAAATACACGTGTTTCTGTGTTAGTGCACGACTTGATGAAATCAGGCAGAAAATGGAGGCGGTTCGGAGCTTTGTCACGGACCTAAATCGAGTCGGTAAGGTGGTAAAGCTTGTTGCTTTTAGTCCCTTTGATTTTGCTCGTGACGCTTTGCGAAATTTGGTGCTTAATCGATCTCGCCAAAATGGTAAACCCTTTGCCTTTTCTGCTCTTTCCAATTTATAGCATCAGGTTTTCATTTGATAATTTTTGTTTTTTTTTTCTTTGTTTTGAAAATTGTAGATCCGGTTCATTCTATTATATAACAATCAAGGAAAAACCCGACTAGCAAAATGCTACATTCCTCTCGAGGAATTTGAGAAACACAAATTTGAATATGAGGTATTGTTATTATTATTATTATTATTATTATTATTATTATTATATTAGTTTTTGGATATTTTAATTTTTCCTTGAATTTTGATTTTTCTCATTTTGTAATGTATGTTCATTGATTGGTTGTAAATAGGGATCCCAAATTCACCAACTTTGTGGAGGTTAGCATTTCTAAACTATTAGGTTTTATTTACTGAAGTTTTAATTTCAAGCGGACGATTTTTTCTTTATCAATTTCTGCCCAGTTACACTTCGAGGTTTAATTAAAACATGAGATTAATCAGTTGAAGTGGCATCTTGGTCATTATTTTGTTAAATTCCATTACTGCTAATTACTCAGTTCAGTTTGATTATGTGAAATGAAAGATTCAAGATTCCAACTATTCGTTAGCTCAGAAAGTGAAATAAAATGAAGTGGCTAAAAGAACTAGATCTTTATCTCATTTGTTTTAAATCTCTAAAGACACAAATATCATTTTCTACTTTTTTGTAGTCATTTTTTTTCCCTTATGGGAATTGATTTTTGAACAATCTTTTACTTGATAAGGATACAATAATAATTTCATCCTATTAACTCATCTTTTTATTAGACGAAATGACAGTGATGCAGAATATCTAAAGTATATTCCTTTCATAATCTTACTATGTGTTTGTTGTTCGATTTCTTTCAATTTCTTCAATTCTACTATTACGTGCCATTGCTCTCTTCCTTTTTCATAGTTCTAAGGACAATGGTTGTCATTGGCACAGAGAAGGATGATAGCTTAAAGGTATAAACTCCTCATACTACATAATCTTCATCCTTGTGTAATGTCAATTCATTTCCTAAAATAGATAATATTGGTAATAGGTCATCAAAGAAGGCTCAGAAGGACCATCGGTTATTACTATCAAACAGCGTGAGCTAAAGAGTGCATCTTTTGACAAAAAATTGTTCATCGTTTTGGATCAGCATGCCAAAACCATATCAGTTAATGACATAGTCAGGGTTTCGGATGGTCCATTGAAGGTCTAACCTAGAAACATGAACATAGCTTATCATATGTGTGTATTGTCCATAACAATTTCTATCTTAATTCATGGTTTTAGATTTTTCTAAAAATTATTTCTCTCTATTCAGCTTTCATTACTAATACACAAAAAATTTTCTACAGCAAAAAATTAATTTGTGTAAAATAATGCAAAATTACCCACGCTAATACATAACCAACTACACTACAGAACGTGTCTTGCACGTGCCTTCCACTAGTTTCTATAAATAACGGAGGTTGAATAATAAAAACAAGTTTTGGAAGTGTTTATAAACGATTTAAATTATAAGTAGATAAAAATAAGTTATGAATAAGTGAATAATATTCGTAAATTCTTTAAAATGCGTGGATAAAAGATGGATTGAGTGTTTATAAACATGAACTAAACATAGGCTTAGTATCTTCGAGACTCACAATTTCATTGAACTCTTGGCACTCAATAGTTTATTGGACCTGTTCCAAAAAGGTGCATAATTATATTCCTTTTAACATTAAACATGTGCATGTAAATTCAGTAAAATCACGATTTACTGGTACAAAATATCGGATAGAGTTTCGACACATCAAAATCAAGATATGCACATAAAAATATGCACAAATTGCGATTTACTTAAATGTAGAAATTAGAAGAAAGTGAAATAAAGTGAGGTATGCAAATGTAAATCTCCTTAAAGCATATTTCGTTCCTATAACGCTTCTTCCAAAATGAATATAGTACAATATTAATTTCTTTGTATATTCTTTCTCTCTTTTTTCGTAATTTTACTAGAGAATGTGTGATTGATAAGTTAATGTTAGTTGATGATGCAAACGAAGCAATTCTCCTCTTTTTTCATTATTTTACTAGAGAAGGTGTGGTTGATAACTTACTGTTAGTTGACGATAATTTCAATGAAGCAATGGAACAATTTTTCCTTTTAACTAGTTCCTATTCAGAATTTAGTTGGAAATTTCCGATGAATCTGTCTTTGAAAATGGCGGACACATTTTACCAAACAATTTTATGAAAGAACAGAAAATACTGTCCCTTGTAGGAATATCACGCAAATTGATGATCAGTATAAAAAGTACATGTTGTGTTGTGGAATTATCTTACAAGTTACAACTCAATAAGAAAACTTTAATAATCAAAGTACAATTTCAGTTGAATGTTTCTTTATCCTTAGATTATATATTTGTCTTTTAGATCCTGTGAGTAGTGTCTTTCTCCTTCAATAAGATTGAATTAGCAACTCTTAACATGGAGAAACATCCTAATCAATTACTTGTCTCACTTCATTCTTTTCTTTTCTTTTCTTTTTTCTTTCTAATTGTAAGTGAAGCATAGATGTTTTAACGCCGTGATGGAAATACTGCCATACGCTGTTCCTTACGACCCAATGGCGAGAGTGCTGGTAGCTACAATGACTTGACATATCAAGTACACCTAGAGGTGAAATTCCTTGTTACTTTGCACTTGTTAGTAATTTCTTGTAAGGATCGTTGCCTAATTTATCATGTTTTAGTTCCTATAGTCATAGTATGTTAAGTGGTTAGATATTAGTCCAACTCGCCTTTCATTTGTAGGGAGATTCGTGTTTTTTGCGAAGGTTACTATGTGCACAATTTTCACAAATAAGTAGCTATGACAGCTTGAATTTGGGACCGCTACCTACTCTACCATTATGAGCTGCCTCATCTAAAACCTCAACCGGTTAGAGAGATGACACGTTCGTTTATTTAGCGCCTGTTTGGGAGAAATTTTCATTTGGATTTTAATCAATTATTGTACTGTTGCTGCCATCATTTTTACTTCCTTCTCAATAAAAGCTAGACAATGGGACCCACTTGCAGTTTGCAACGATATAAAAATTAATTTTTATCTTATGAAAAGTGGAGCCAAGCAAGGACTAAATTTGGTCTTTAACGTAAAACTGCATGATTTAATTAACAATGCTTGTTTATGAAAACATAGAACTATGATGTTGTGGTGGGAGATGTCGTAATATTAGCGAACAGATCATCATATGTGGACTTTACGCTTCCATACGTAGAGTCTGGTGTAAGATTACTGGTGCTTTTAAAAAAGGAAAAACGTAGGGATTTTCTTGAGACCGATTGTTGGGTGTTCCTTCTCACGTGAAAGAATTTACCCATTCTTGTGGGCCTCATTTAAGTCCAAACAAAATGATAGATACATGGAGGGAGAAAAAAAAAGGGGACTGCAACTCTTTTCTAAAAAAAAAACAGAGAGAAAAACGGAAGAGAGAGCGAATGACTTTTCAGCTCTTCTTGCCAATGATCGGAGGCTCATTTGTGGTCCGATTAATCTGGAATTTCAGTATGTTGTTCTTGGCGAAGAGGGCTACGTTTTGATTAGAGCTTATCGTCCAGATTCCTCTCTATTTCTCTGGACTATACACACTTGTTCAGTGAGCTTTTCTCCTTCTTGTCGTGTGTATCTATTTTGGTATCATGTTGTTGTTGATATCCAAGAAAAATATGTGTTCTTGATGTATTGGTAGCCTCTAGGGTATGTTCTGGAGAAGAAAACTGTGTATCCCATTATTTTATAGTAGAAGGCTTTTACTGGGCTAGGTCCCGGGGTTTTCCTTTTATAGGTTTCCCCGTCAACAAATCTTTGTGTTCAACAGTTAAATTTCTTGCAGTGTGTGTGAGTTATTAGAGCCGTATATTACTATTATTATTGCCATTTTAATTCTGTACATTTGAGGGTTTGATATTGTTTTCACTGCTTGTTTGATTACTGGTTCAATCCCTGACAAAGTGGTACCAGAGCTTTGGTTGAGTCTCTGTATTTTCTGTGAGAATTAAAATGGATGGGTCAACTAGTAGTATGATCAAACTCACATCTTCAAATTATTCAATTTGGAAGACTAAGATGGAAGATATTTTGTTCTGCAAAGAGTTGTTTGAACCCATTGAGTTGAAAGGTGTTAAACCGGACAATAAAGTCGAAGATGACTGGAAAAGATTGAATAGGAAAGTCATTGGTCAGATTAGACAGTGGGTTGATCAAAGTGTCTTTCATCATATAGCGAAAGAGGTTGATGCATACAGTCTTTAGCAAAAGTTGGAGAGTTTGTATGAACGCAAGACCGCACAGAACAAAGCCTTTATGATAAGAAAGCTGGTGAACTTGAAGCACAGGGATGGAAGCAATGTAGCTGAGCATCCGAGCAATTTCCCAGAGTTGTTGAATGAGTTGTCTACTATGAAGCTTGAGCTTGGGGATGAGGTACGAGCTTTGTTGTTATTGAGTTCCTTGCCAGACAGCTGGGAAACCTTAGTGGTATCACTTAGCAATTTAGCTCCAAAGAGTATGATTACTATGGAAATGGTAAAAGACGGTATGTTCAATGAAGAAGCCAGAAGAAAAGAGCATGATGCTTCTTCTAATTCGGAAGCACTTGTTACAGAAAGAATGGAGAGAAACCAAAGTAGAAAATCTCATGGTGATCATAGTAGAAAATTAATTTTTATCTTATGAAAAGTGGAGCCAAGCTAGGGCTAAATTTGGTCTTTAACGTAAAACTGCATGATTTAATTAACAATGCTTGTTTATGAAAACATAGAACTATGATGTTGTGGTGAGAGATGTCGCAATATTAGCGAACAGATCATCATATGTGGACTTTACGCTTCCATACGTAGAGTCTGGTGTAAGATTACTGGTGCCTTTGAAAGAGGAAAAACGCAGGGATTTTCTTGAGACCGATTGTTGGGTGTTCCCTATCATGTGAGGGAACTTACCCATTCTTGTGGGCCTCATTTAAGTCCAAACAAAATGATAAATACAGGGAGGGAGAAAAAAAAAGGGGGACTACAACTCTTTTCTACAAAAACAGAGAGAAAAATGGAAGAGAGACCGAACGACTTTTCAACTCTTCTTGCCAACGATCGGAGGCTCATTTGTGGTCCGATTAATCTGGAATTTCAGTATGTTGTTCTTGGCGAAGAGGGCTACGTTTTGGTTAGAGCTAATCGTCCAGATTCCTCTCTATTTCTTTGGGCTACACACACTTGTTCAGTGAGCTTTTCTCCTTCTTGTTGTGTGTATCTATTTTGGTATCATGTTGTTGTTGATATCCAAGAAAAATATGTGTTCTTGATGTATTGGTAGCCTCTAGAGTGTGCTTTGGAGAAGAAAACTGTGTATCCCATTATTTTATAGTGGAAGGCTTTTACTGGATTAGGTCCCGGGATTTTTCCTTTTATAGGTTTCCCGTCAACAAATCTTTGTGTTCAACTGTTAAATTTCTTGCAGGGTGTGTGAGTTATTGGAGTTGTCTATTACTATTATTATTGCCGTTTTAATTCTGCACATTTGAGCGGTTGATGCTGTTTTCGCTGCTTGTTTGATTACTGGTTCAATCCCTGAAAAAGTGGTACCAGAGTTTTGGTTGAGTCTCTGTATTTTCTGTGAGAATTAAAATGGATGAGTCAACTAGTAGCACGATCAAACTCACATCTTCAAATTATTCAATTTGGAAGACTAGGATGGAAGATATTTTGTTCTGCAAAGAGTTGTTTGAACCCATTGAGTTGAAAGGTGTTAAACCGAACAATAAAGTCGAAGATGACTGGAAAAGATTGAATAGGAAAGTCATTGGTCAGATTAGACAGTGGGTAGATCAAAGTGTCTTTCATCATGTAGCGAAAGAGGTTGATGCATACAGTCTTTGGCAGAAGTTGGAGAGTTTGTATGAACGCAAGACCGTGCAGAACAAAGCCTTTATGATAAGAAAGCTGGTGAACTTGAAGTACAGGGATGGAAGCAGTGTAGCTGAGCATCTGAGCAATTTCCCAGAGTTGTTGAATGATTTGTCTATTATGAAGCTTGAGCTTGGGGATGAGGTACGAGCTTTGTTGTTATTGAGTTCCTTGTCAGACAGCTGGGAAACCTTAGTGGTATCACTTAGCAATTTAGTTCCAGAGAGTAAGATTACTATGGAAATGGTAAATGACGGTATGTTCAATGAAGAAGCCAGAAGAAAAGAGCATGGTGCTTCTTCTAATTCGGAAGTATTTGTTACAGAAAGAATGGGGAGAAACCAAAGTAGAAAATCTCATGGTGATGATAGTCGTGACAAGTCTAGATGAAAATCGAAGTCAAGAAAATGGATAAAATGTTATCATTGTAGCAAGGTAGGGCATCTTAAAAATGAGTGCAGAAAATAGAAAATGGAACAGTCAAAATGGAACGGTGAAGAACATAAAGAACAAAAAGAGACTACAGCAATTGCATCTGATGCATAGATGTTTATTGCTTATGATGAAGCATTTGCTAGTCTTTCATGCCAGGATACTACATGGATAGTCGATACAGTAGCATCTATTCATATTACTCTACGTAGGGATTTTTCATCCTATACTAGTGATAATTTTGGTTGGATCAGGATGGGAAATGAAGTTAAAGCTAAAACTGTTGGCATGTGGGATGTACAATTGGAAACTAGCAATGACAGCAAGTTACTTCTCAGAGGTGTCAAACATGTTTCTGATAAGCGCTGCAGTTTGATTTATGTTGGAAAGCTTGATGAAGAAGACTATTATGATCATCTTGGAGATGACAGTTGGAAACTGACAAAGGGTTCTCTTATTTTAGCTAGAGAGAAGAAGTCTAATGGTCTCTACAGAACAGAAGCAAAACTAATTCATGGAGATATGAATATTGATGACAGTGAAGCCTCTACTGAGCTATGACATAAACGGTTTGGTCATATGAGTGAAAAGAAACTTCAAATTCTTGCTAGAAAGAAGCTCCTGCACACTGTGAAAGGTACATCTCTTATCCCTTGTACTCATTGTTTAGTTGGAAAGAAAAGTAGAGTTGTATTTCGTAGATTCCTTGTATCTAGAAAGACAGATATTCTTGATTTAGTTCACACTGATATTTGCACAATACTAAGTAAATCTCTAGGTGGTGTATTGTACTGTGTTACATTTATCGATGATCACTCTAGAAAAATGTTTGCATATCCTTTGAAATCTAAAGATCAAGTGCTGGAAGGATTTAAAGACTTTCAACTGAAAGTTGAAAGAGAAACTGGAAGAAAGTTAAAATGTGTCAGAGCTGATAATGGTGGTGAATACATAGGGCCATTTGAAGAATACTGCAGAAGATATGACATCAGGTTTGGAAAATTGTTCCAAAGACCCCACAACAAAATGGGGTGGCAGAGAGAATGAACATGACCATTTGTGAAAAAAATCAGATGTATGCTTTCTCATGCAAAATTGCCTAAGCACTTTTGGGTTGAGACAATGAGGACATTAGTTGACTTGATTAATTTTTCTCCATCAGTTCCTTTTAATGGTGATGTTTCAGCGGGCTTTTGGTCAAAGAAAGATGTATCTCTTGATCACTTAAGAGTTTTTGGCTGTCAGGTATCTGTTCATATTCCTAAAGATGAAAGGTCCAAACTTTAGCAAAGCAAAGAAGTGTATCTTCTTGGGTTATGCATATGAAGAATTTGTGGGATCCAGTGAATAAGAAGATTATCAGGAGCAAAGATGTTGTCTTCTTCGAAGATGAAATCATTAAAGATTTGGATCGGACTAAGAAGCCAAATACAATCAATGAAGAACAAATCAGTTCAGTTCCACATGTACCAGACCCTACGGTACATGATGATCACAGAGAAAATGTGCAAGAAGAACATGATATTATAGGAGACAGACATGATGAAGCCTCTACACAGGGTGATGCAGAACTATATCAAAATCAAAAGAATGTTCCTCTCGAGCTGTCAGCTGAAGAAAGGTTGAGAAGATTTACTAGAGAGCGTCAGCCTTCGAAGAGGTATTCTAGCAATAAGTATGTGTTACTTTCTGATGGGGGAGAGCCAGAAAGTTATTAGGAGGTTCTGCTATATGATCAAAAAAATGAGTGATTAAAAGCTATACAAGAAGAGATGAAATCTTTGCATAAAAACAACACCTACAACCTAGTAGAGTTGCTTAAGGGCAAGAGAGCATTAAATAACAAATGTGTGCTTAGACTAAAAGTTTAACCGCACAGTTTGCAACCAAGGTATAAGGCAATGTTGGTTGTGAAGGGGTTTGGTCAAAAGAAAGGTATTGATTTTGAAGAATCTTCTCACTTGTGGTTAAAATGTCTTCAATCCGAGTTGTATTAGGTTTGGCAGCCAGTGTGAATCTGGAGATTTAACAACTTGATGTGAAAAACGCTTTCCTTCATGGTAATCTTAAAGAAGAAATATACATGGAGCAACCATAAGGATTTACAGCAAAAGGTAAAGAAAATATCGTATGTCAGTTGAAGAAAAACTTGTATGGTCTCAACCAGGCACCAAGACAATGGTACAAGAAATTTAATTTTTTCATAGTTGAGCACGGGTACACCAAAACAACTTCTGATCATTTTGTGTTCATAAAGAAATTCTCTGATGGGAAATTTATTATTATTTGTTATATGAGGATGACATGTTGATTGTTAGTCGTGACACTGAAAAAATTAAGAAGCCGAAAAAGGAGTAGAGCATGTCCTTTGAGATGAAGGACTTGGAACCTGTAAATCAAATTCTTGGTATGAAGATCTCTCGTAACAGGAAGAGTGGAAAATTATGGCTATCACAAGAAGGTATTACACAAGTTCAATATTCACAAAGCAACACTAGTAAGCTCTCCACTTGCAAATCATTTGAAACTAAGTTCAAAGCAAAGTCTTTCAAGTGAGAAAGAAAATGAATAAATGAAGAATGTGTCTTATGCATCAGCTGTGAATAGCTGGATATATGCTATGGTATGCACAAAGCCAAATATTGCTCATTCTGTTGGAATTGTCAGTAGATTCCTTACTAATCCTGGAAAAGAACACTGGGCAGTAGTGAAGTGGATTCTCAGGTATCTCAGATGAACTTCTAAGACATGTTTATCTTTTGGCATCACCAAACCCAAGCTTGTTGGGTTTACAGATGTAGATATGGCTGGTGATGTTGACTTTAGAAAGTCTACTTCTGGGTATTTGATCACTTTTTAGGGGGAGCAGTTTCATGGCAGTCAAGACTACAGAAAGCTCTATCTACCACAGAGGTTGAATATATAGTCATTACTGAAGCTAGCAAGGAGTTGTTATGGATGAAGAAGTTCTTACAAGAACTGAGCTTAGAACAAGAGAAGTATATACTCTATTACGATAGTCAGAGTGCTATTCATCTCAGTAAGAATCCAGCCTTTCACTCAAGATCCAAACATATTGAAGTGCGGTACCATTAGATTCAAATTGCTCTGGGGATGAAAAAGTTATAGCTTGATAAAATTCATACTAATGAGAATGGTTTAGATATGATGACAAAGCTATTGCATGTGGAGAAACTACAAGTATGTAGAAGGAAAGCGAGTTTGGTAGAGTCCTTCACGTAGTCGGGAAGAGGGAGATTTGTTGGGTGTTCCCTCTCACGTGAAGGAACTTACCCATTCTTGTAGGCCTCATTTACCACTTAGGCCCAAATCCATTAAATCAAATAAAGTCCAAACAAAATGATAGATACATAGAGGGAGAGAAAAAAAGGACTGCAGCTCTTTTCTTCAAAAATAGAGAGAAAAACCAGAGAGAGACTGAACGACTTTTCAGCTCTTCTTGCCAACGATCGGAGGCTCATTTGTGGTCCGATTAATCTGAAATTTCAGTATGTTGTTCCTGGCGAAGAGGGCGTTTCGATTGGAGCTAATCGTCCAGATTCCTCTCTATTTCTCTGGGCTATACACACTTGTTCAGTGAGCTTTTCTTCTTGTTGTTGTGTGTATCTATTTTGATATCATGTTGTTGTTGATATCCAAGAACAATATGTGTTCTTGATGTATTGGTAGCCTCTAGAGTGTGTTCTGGAGACGAACACTATGTATCCCATTATTTTATAGTGGAAGGCTTTTACTGAACTAGGTCCCGAGGTTTTTCTTTTTATAGGTTTCCCCGTCAACAAATTTTTATGTTCAACTGTTAAATTTCTTGCAGTG
Source organism: Osmanthus fragrans (assembly GCA_019395295.1). NCBI lineage: Eukaryota > Viridiplantae > Streptophyta > Magnoliopsida > Lamiales > Oleaceae > Osmanthus > Osmanthus fragrans. Next base: position 15,911,314 of record CM033346.1, on the reverse strand, counting down.
TGTGAATTATTGGAGCCGTGTATTACTATTATTATTGTCATTTTAATTTGATAGGTTGATGTTGTTTCCGCCACTTGTTTGATTACTGGTTCAATCCCTGACACCGTTGACATGGAAACTTTGGTTGACAAGTGGTGGTTGTTTTCTTAGGATCGGTATCGTGATTCTCAATCTTGAGAGCCGCAATATGTCTGGATCTCAACAAATCTGCCGGAGTTTCTAGAGCACATTCACACACATTGTTCATAGTAATAGTGAGTGTTATTTGACCTCTTTAGCTTGTATACTTGATAGTTGCCATGAAAATTGTTCATAAAGATGTTGGATTTTCTACCCTCATAAATTGTGCAACATTATCCTCTGACTTAATTACTTGATGAAATTACGTTGTAGAGAAAGAAGTGGTGAATAATGTTACAAAGTTTGTGGTGATCATATGGTGTTTCGTTGTCCTTATATTAACTCAAAGTTACACGGCTAGCTTGTCGTCAATGTTAACAATTCAACAACTTAAACCAAGTATTACCGACATACACGAGCTCATCAGAAGAACTCATTTGTGTTGGTGCTTCTGGAACAGTTAAAAGTCCCCAAGTCACAGATGAAGACATTTAGGACTCCTGCTGATTTATTTGCTGCTCTTCAGAATGAGAGTGTAGCCGGATTGTTTGACGAAATTCCCTTCCTGAATCTTTTCAGAGCAAAGTCTTGCTCAAAATATACTATGGTTGAACCAACATATAAAGCTGACGGGTTTGGTTTTATAAGCTCACTCTCTCTTTGAACTACCTCGTATAATATCCTAAGGTCTTAGATGAGATGTTGATTATTAATTTGTGAGTCTTTTTCACGTTGGATTGTAGGTATTCCCGATAGGTTCCCCTCTAGCATAGAGGTGTCGAGGGCAATTTTGGAAGTGGTAGAAAGAGAAAAAAAAATGAGACAAATTGAGAAGAAATGGTTTGGCACGGACATTAGTAGCAGCATATCAAACTATTCCAAAAATCTTGATCTTGGTAGTTTTTGGGATCTTTTCCTCATCGTTGGGATTGCTTCAATGGTGGCACTTATTGTATCATTGGGCTTGTTCCTTTTTGAGAAAAGAAGACCCTTTGATAAATTACTTCTTAAACCGATTCCAAGTAGTCGCCACCAATGACAAAAATACTGAAGATGAATCTTCTAACACCACTGCCGTTTCAAGATCAGGCTCAGGTAATCTTGCCCACATAAGGAAGTGGCTGAGTCCGTCGCCAGATCTAAAACATATATCACCATCTGAAGATGAATCTTCTAGAAAATATAGAAAGCTGAAGAGCCTTTGAGTAAGTTGCATGAATTGAGACTACCTGAGTTTTTATAGCCATTTGAATGGTGCTAGCTTTACTGAAAATGCACGTTTGATCTAATTTATTAGGCTGCGTTCTCTTTGTCGTTTTGGGGCCGTTTTCTGTTTTCTGTTTTGCAAAACGACGAAAACGCGTTCTCTTTGTCGTTTTGGAAAACGAGTTTTTCAAAACACCAAAAAAAATTACACACAAAACCCAAAACGAGTTTTTTTCGTTTTGGACGTTTTCTGTGCAAAACTCGAAAAAATTGAAAACACGCGAAACACTCCATTTTTCAACAGTGTTCCTTCTTCCATAAAAAAAAAAAAAAAAAAAAAAAAAAAAAAGTCTTCCTTCATCTCTGCCTTCTCTCTCTTCTATTTTCTATGTTTATTTTGTATGAAAAAATAAACTTATTATTGATTTCATGCAATCCCAAAAAATATATTTAATTTTATACAAGTGTTTATTATTGAAATGTATATGTTATTTTATTAAAAGTGGAATTTTTTTTTGAAAATGCATAAATATTTTACACTTATATGTTATTTTATACTACATTAGCATTAAACTATTAAAATTAATTGAATAATCATATTTTTAGAATAAAATAATATTAATAAAAATTTTCACAAATTTATATGTTATTTTAATATATGAAAAAATATTTCATGATTAAAAGATATTTCAAAATTCAATGAAATTTCAGGTTTATAATATATTTAATAATATATTAACATTAAACAATTAAAGTTAATTAAATAATCAGATTTATTGAATAAAATGTTATCAAATAATATTCTAAAAAAGTGCAAAGAGAATGCGTTTTCTGTTTTCTGTTTTGAGAAACTGTTTTTCAAAATGACAAAGAGAACGCATTTTCAATAATCTCAAAATAGACACTAAAAACACAAAACACAAAACGAATTTCAAAACTCAAAACACAAAACAGAAACACGAAGAGAACGCACCCTTAGCGATTCTTCGCGTTCTTTTTCATTTGGTGCTTGGAGTTGAAATTTCGATTTTCATAATAAATAGAAAAAGAAAATGTATTTAATGAATATGATCTTTATTGTCTTAAGATTGAGAAGATTTCTGAACCTACTAATCAAACTAACAATGAAGAGAGAGAGAGAGAGAATGAAATTGAGGTGGAGCACACTAAAGATAGAACTGATGAGTTTCCATCACTAGGATGATGCTAGAAATAATGTTGGAAATGACGAAACTCCAAATGATGGAGCTTCTATTGATGAATTAGACAATGGAAATTATTTGAAAACAAATCAATCTTTAACTGATTATCAACTTGCGAGATATAGGCAAAGAAGACAAATAAGACCTTATATTAGATTTGATGAAGATGTTTCACTCTTTACCATTCAAAGATTGATTGAAAATAATCCTAACCTTTTGAAGAAGCTATGAGTAGTAAAAACAAACCTAATTGATAATCTTACTAATTGATAGAGAATTTGAGAAAAATGTACTAATGTTTTTGAAGAAAAGCTGATGTGATGGAAAATATTATAAAGAATGTGTGGTTGAAAATGAGTAAAGAATATAGAATTAAAATTGGGTTGTGAAGAAGCAATAAAAAGTATAGGCATTGGCTTGTAGCAATGCAAAGGAAATTCAGTTCCTTAAAAAGAATAAAACTTGGGTTCTGATAAAAAAAAAAAAACAGAGGGTAAAAGGATGGTTGACTGTAAATGAATTTACAAAATTAAAAGAGATGAAAAAAATGAAAATGACATTAGATACAAACTAGACTTGTGGCAAAAGGGTTTACTTCAAATGAGGGGGATTGATTTCAATAAAATCTTTTCTCCGGTTGAAAATTTTACAACTGTTAGAGTAATCCTAGCTTTAGCCACACAATTTAATTAGGAATTAGACCAGTTAGATGTCAAAACAACATTTTTAAATGAAGATCTTGATGAAATACATAAAACAACCAAAATGTTTTGAAATTTACAAGAAAACTGATTTAGTATGCTTTCATAAAAAAATTTCTTTATGGCTTAAAACAAATTCCAAGACAATGGTATAAGAGAGTTAATACTTTGTATTTGGACTTGGTTTTAAGATAAGTAATTTCGATACTTGTATTTATTGTAGAGGAAATAGCAGAAAAGATTTACTTTATCTACTTCTTTATGTTGATCATATGCTATTGGCTAATTATGACATAAAAGAAATAGAATTAATCAAAGATGAGTTAAAATCAGAATTTAAAACGAAAGTCTTGTTAGAAAAATTATAGGAATTGAAATAAAGAGAAATAGAAGGGAATGCACATTAAGTCTAAGTTGGAAAACATACATTGTGAAACTGTGAGAGAGATTTGTCATGTCTGATGCAAAATGTGTTAGTTTGCCTTTAGCTAATCATTTCAAACTCTCAAGTGATCAATGTCATAAATCAAAAGAAGAAATTGAGAAAATGGCAAGAGCACTATACTCTAATGCAATTAGGTCTATGATGTACTTAATGGTCTGTTCAAGACCTGATTTACCATATTTTATAAGTGTGATTAGTGTATATATATCTAAATCTGGTGAGGTACATTGGGAAGCTATGAAATGGCTTCTCACGTGTATCAAAAGAACTTCAAATTTAGGAAGTTCAAAAGACAATCTAAGGGCATTATTTTGAGAGGCCATACTGATTCTAATTATGCAAGTGACAGAGATAACAAAAAATCTATTTCTACTTATATTATACTCTATGTAATTTATGTGTTAGCCGAAAGTCTCAGCTTCAGAAAATTGTTGCATTATCTTCTATTGAGGCAGAATATATAATTGCCACAGATGCCATAAAAGAAGGAATTTGGCTAAAAGGCCTATAACACGAATTCAGATTTATTGATAAAGAAGTTGTTCTTTATTATGAAACTCATTCTGCTATATATTTAAGTAGAAATCCTATGTTGTTTAATAGATATAAACATGTTGATATTAGATTTCATTTTATTAGAGATGTTACTTCACAAGGAGTTGTGAAAGTAGAAAAAAATTTCTACTCATTTTAACCTTACTAATGTAGGTACTAAAGTATTGTCTTTAAACAAGTTTTTGGATTATTTAAGTCAGCTTAATATTAAGGATTGCTACTTTTTGTATCAGGTAAGTGAGCTAATGATGTCATGTCTTGTTGAAACCATTGTAGAGAAATCGGAACCATTGTACCATGGTAGAGATTGTTGAAATATTTTATAGTGCTAACCATGATGATGTTTGAATACTGACTGGTTTGACTATGTTGACTATTTACTAACGAAATTGGTTTGAGATAAATCGTGTTTCCAATTTCAGTTTACATTTTTTACTAGAAAATCATGTTTACCTTTCACACTTTTGTTAGCAGGTGAATTGTTTGGGTGTTGCCAAGTGTTACCCCCTGCACCGTTGGATTAGTTGACCTTCTGGTAGCTTTTTAGAGATGCTTCTGTTCGTTGGGTTTCGTGATTAATTACTTGCACGATTTGACTTATGTTCATTCTCTCGGGTTGTGGCTTTTGGGGTTCTCTCATTCTCTCTTTGAAAGTTCATTTTCTTTTTGATTTAGAAGATGAAATTCTGATTGAGAAGATATTTCGTTTTTCTAAATCTGATGCTGAGTTTAGATTGTCGAGTGATGTCTGTAAATCTAATTAGGGTTGTGATTTCACAATTTTTGAGTGAACAATTAACTATTTTTGAGAGAAATACTATAGTCTTGAGTGATTTCTAAGTTAGGTTCCTCGAAGTTGTACCTTTGAACAATTTGGTTCCGATTAATGTAGTGATTCTTTTTCATTGACGAAATCTCAAAAGGGAATTAAAAGCTTTGCTCTTAATTTTAATTTAGGGTCCGTTTGATTGTAAGGGTAAAAAATGAGTAGAAAGAAAATGGATTCCAGGGAATTGAATTGCCTGAAATTGTTTTACCGGGAATTGAATTAAAGGTTTTTTATTTGTATAATTTTCCACATTTCTATTATAATACGTTTGGCTTTATTTTTTTTTATGGAAATTGTCAATTAAATGGATAAATTTTTTTACCATTGGGGACAAAATATGTTTAGATTGCATAAAAAAAAATAAAAAATTATTTTTTATTTTTACGTTTGGCTCTGTTTTGTATGAAATTTGTCAATTAAATGGATAATTTTTTTAACACTTTATCTTAAAATTTATTTCTATTAAAAAAAAAAAAAAAAAAAAAAAAAAAGTGAAAACCAATTCCCACCATATAGCAAGGAATTGAATTCCACGGAATCACGTTTCAAGTAGTTGTACCTTAAAAAATGGGTGGAAATCAATTTCATAAAAAAAAATGCTATCAAACAGACAAAATGTGAAAGTTAGAATTCGATTTCAATTTTTAAGTAAAATTTTGGTGAATCAAACGGACCCTTAATACACTTGCCAGATTTTTGCTGGATACAGGCAGATAAATTCGAGACAAAAATCTTGATTGAGATTACCAATGTCCAAAAAGCATAATGTCCATCATATTACTTTGTCTCTTTCTCACCAACTTATTATCTCGTCAAACTTCACCATAAATTCAGTTGGACAAATTTGCCCTGGAGAATTTGCAATACCATAGCAGAACCCACTAAGTCACTACGAAGTACAACTCAAGTTCCACATTGTACAACATAACGAAGCAATTCCTTGTTCTGGAAGCATAAAACTGTACTGGCAACTATTTCTAAGGCTCCCGCAAGTGGGTCCCGTCGTTTGACAAACAAAATAAATAAAGACCATTGTTTTGTCGTTTCTTATTACATTGAATTTTCAAAACAATCTCAGCCTTTAATCTTATGCCAACCTTTGACTCTTAATCAGCCGTTCGATCATCTGGAAAATTTCGTTGGAGCTACCCCAATTGACAGTTTATAACATATCAGTTACCGAACCTTGATTTACTTTAACTTGATCATCTAACTTATTATATTCTATAAATTTCACATTTCTATTTGTATCCATGACCAAGATTAAGTCAATGTTTGAGCTCTCTTTTTTGGTTTAAAAACGAGTTTTGTAATAGTAAATTTCTAGAGAATATGTGATTAAAAAGTAGAAAATAAATTTTGAGTTTACGTGCAAAATACTTTATTAGAAGAATGTACGGTTGAAAATGCGTTTGAAAAAAATAAATATTTAGTTAATGAAGTTCAAACAGAGACTAATATTAAACAAACAAATAGTCACGCACTCTATAGCCACTTGGGAATGACCGATAATTTTGGTCACAGTTACCAGCAGAATAATCCAACGAACTCAAAAGTATAAATTGAGTGTTCAATATGAAACAAATCTATAAGTCGAGGGACGTTGGACAAAGTTTCGGCCCGGAATATCTCTACGCCGCCTATATATATCATTCCTCTACCCCTTCCCCTTTCTTCAAACAATTCCTTCTGTATTTTTCACTGTATTAGTGCTAGAACTCTTTTCTCTAATCGCCGATGCAAATCAAAAATACATTATCTTGATACTTATTCAGTTTTTCTTTGAATTATGGCAGTGGATTTTCTCAGTTATGCAAGCATAAACGAGCAAATAGCCTTGCAAGAACACCAACACAATAACCAGATGCTAGAATACACACAAATCTCTGATTCAAATGTTTCCAAGTTTAGAAAAGCCATTTCTATGAACAACCAGATAGGCCACGCCCGCTTCCGCCGAGCCGCCCCCTCTGCAGTTCAAAATCCACCTCAATCTTCTGCCTTCCCTCCTCCGCCGCCGTCGACTTCTGGATTCTATCAAAATCTTGTTTATGGGTCTCAGGCGCCGCTGGTGACTCTTGATTTTACGAAGCATTGCATGGTGGGTCCCACTCCTTTCAACGAGAGTTTTAGTACATCGCCAGAACTGTCGACGTCTGGGAATACGTCGTCGACTTTCGTTTCGTCGATCACAGGCGACGGGAGCGTGTCCAACGGCAAGAGTGGGTCTCAACAATCTATGTTCTTGATTAAGGCGGCGCCGGTTGCCTCCTCCGTGAAGCCATCCGTCGCCGGGATGATATGTCATGAACATGAACAATCCGATAATATATCCGGCAAGACCTCCGGTTCCGGCAGCTGCCACTGCAAAAAGCGGTAAGAAATTAGTCAAATTACTTCTAGTAGAAAGTAAAACTAATTGAGAAAGTTTCACTGAATGTCCTCTAACTAATACGCTTGTCTCAAGTTTACTATTCAACGTTATTTTTTTCAATTAGACCACGTAACTTATATTTTTGTTTCAATTTAGTCACCAAATTTGTATTTTCATTTCCATCTGATTTTTAATTGTTACTAAAATTATCAAATGTTAAGGGCCTAGAAAAACGAGCTAAAATATTTTTCCAATACTGTTCAATTCTTCGTACCTCTAAAATTTTGTATGTATTTCGTGTAGAAAATATCGGGCGAAGAATACAATTAGAATACCGGCAAGTAGCTTGAATAATGCAGATACACCACAGGACGAGTATTCATGGCGAAAATATGGTCAAAAACCGATCAAGGGCTCTCCCTACCCACGGTAATTACCGTGCACCATCACTCAGTCCAGTAAGAATTTCCGAAATATTAGACTACGAAGTAATAACATTATTTTTTTTTATTTTTCAGGGGTTATTACAAATGTAGTACAGTAAAAGGATGCCCAGCGAGAAAGCACGTGGAGAGGGCAAGAGATGATCCGACGATGGTGATCATTACATACGAGGGGGAGCACGGGCATATGCAAGGCGCAATGCGTGAGAGCACTGCTCCAAGCATTGATACTCGTTTTGACTCAAAGCAAGGAAGAATTGAAAAATAGAGAGAGAATGGATCATTTTGCAATTTGCATCTAGTTGGGGGGGTTGGGTTTTCATGTAAATTACCCTACGCTAAAGGGCAGCATTGATATTGAATTCAACCGTGCTATATGGCGCGCAGGCGCCCAGCCGGGGGACTTGTCCTCTCCTAGTCAGGGTCGGTCACCGACTCTGGCCATCTATTTTTTTCCTATTGAATTGTGTAATTTCGACGCCTATATTTGCCTCGTTGCTTATAAATTGACGTAACATGAACTCTATTAATTTACCTAATTTAAAGTAGTTAATTAGGTATACAACAAGGTGGTTGTTTGGATTTAATTGTAACTACATTATAGCAAAAATTCGAGTTTTCTAGGCAAACTTTGAGGTTGTTCAACTTTCTAATTTCAAGTGCATAATTTTGATCCGTTACTCCGAAATGTCGAGACTTTGATGACAACTCGACACTTCGTTACAAATGAAATGTGGAATAACACGTCTTTCTCATATTACGTCCATTTAATTAATTCTTTCATAGAACCAATATGTTTTGGTAAACGACACGAGTCTTTCAAACACAACATAATCATTTTTCGCAAATGACCAAAGTCTTTCAAATAGATTGCAGTCGATTTTATTAAACTATCTGAGTTGTGTTTAAATACTATACATTCATGACATAAATAATTCCAAATATTCATTTCAAAGGCACAAAAAACACATTTTTTTTTTTTTTTTTTTGCAAATGTACTAGTAAATTAAATTCAATACATTCATTTCTTTAAATGTTCATGGAATACAAGTGCTACCTCATCTTCATTTCATGCAAAGACAAATTAGAGATGACAACGGAACGAATCAATCATTCCCGTCCTCCATCCCATCGGATATTTTTATTACTTTACCTCCACCTCCATACCAATTAAGGTAGGACGAGATGGGATTAGGGCAGGGCGGTGCGGTGCGGGGCCCCTGACTCATTTACCACCCCATTTATTTTTTTATTGTTTTATTTTTGCTTTTGTTTATTTATTTATTTTTGTTTTTAGATGTGAAAATTATTACATTTTTTCCAATTTTTTAAGAAGAACCCATGTTCCCTTTAGAAAAGATGATAATTCTTTTCTTTTTATTTGATAAAAAGCTTAAATTTGAAATAAACTTGGTAGGAGCCATATTTCTTGTACCCACTTTGGGGCATCAAACCCCCGTCCCCGCCCCATTTACTCGATTAGATGGGTATCGCCTTGTTCGAGGGTGGGATCTATGCATGTATCGAATTTAACAGATTTTTTTTGTCATTCCTAAGAGGAATCAAGATTGCATATATTTATCACTTTATAAGATTGAATAAGATTTTGCCAACACGATGAAGTGTAAATTGGGTTTGTTTTGAGCCTATTCTTTGATAGAATAGATTTTGTAATAGTGAATTTTTTGGAGAATATGTGATTAAAAAATAAGAAAAAAGATTTGAGTTTGCGTGTAAAATTGTTTTATTAGGAGAATATGTTGTTAAAAATAAGTTTTAGAAAAAATGAATTTAAAAAAATGAGACTCAAATATGGACTATTTTTTTTCAATGAGAAAATTATTACAAGGTTAAAGATCTAAAATTTACATAACAATTATATTTTGTCACTTGGTGTTTGGCTACTAAAGATCGATAAATCAATAAAATTAACATAGTAAAAATGTGAATATTAAGACAATTAGACGAATATCACTGGTAAAAGATGAAAAAATGTCAACGATTGAAGTAATACTAATTCAAAATAACTTGGGTTCGTTTGATAACAACATTTTCGATGGAAAATGTCACATTTGAGGAATTCATTTTTCATCTTTGTTGTTTGATACAAAAGTAGAAATGAAGTTCGAATTTCAAGGTGTAACCACTTTAAGCATGTTTTTGGGAAATTTCATGGAAAACATATTCTTACGGGGTGCTTGGGAATTTTTTTTCCAACTTACATAAATTTTCAATTCATTTCCATCTTTGCCAATCAAATATAGTCTTAGTATAAAGACAATTTTGTTATGACTCGTCTTGCTTAAAATTCTCATTTTTGTGGTTCTTAAGAATATAATCGTATCATATCTTCGCAAATTACTTAAGTTTGGCTCCAACAATAGATATGACAACTTGGTTCACAATTTTCAAAATAGAATATTATTTTTTGTGTAATATTGCATTGTCACCGCACAAAAAGTTGTAATGAATAACAATCAACTTATTATTAAGTTATTAACATGACATTTGCGAGGCTCCACCAATCATTTCTCTTTGAAATTGTTCTCTTTTGCTTTTAATGTTTCACCATTGGTCTGATTTTGATCCAAATCTGATTCAATATTTCGATTCTCCACTCTTCACGTCTAAGCCAATTTGAATAGTTGTCATGATGTTTGCTAATAAGTTTCCTCATTATTAACCTGTCGTTAGCTGGACATGTTGAGAGTTGGATAGAATTGCCAACCTTTCCGGTCATTAATCGTTTGACCCTTATTTTTTGGAATGAAAATTAGAGGAATAAATTTTTTTTTAAATGAGTAGTTGAAAAGGAAGGAATTTTTTTTTGATTTACGTGTAATATTATTTTATAGAAGATTGTATGATTAAAAATAAGAGAAAATAAAATAAAATTTAATGAAATTTAATGAGAATCGATCATCAAGATTCTTGATTTAAACTAATAAGGCAGCTCATAATTCCTGAAAGAAGAAGTTTGAAGAGAAAAAGAAGAATATAAATGAAAATAAAAAAGAAGCATTTTACTGTCAAGCACTTTGGCACAATTCTTGGACTTGAGCGAAAATTGTTCACCAGAAAGCTTCTTTTTCACTTCCCTGTTTATGGTTCTTCGTTTCTCTCTCTCTCTCTCCCCTTGCGCAGACACACACTGATTCAGTCCGATTCCACTCACCGAGTCAGGCGTGATCTCTGATTCAAGAACCCTTCATTTTTATTTGGAATTTTCTGTGAGTCTCTCGTTCTCAATGACCCCTTTTATATGAATTCGCGTTGATTTGACAGTGAGTTTTGTTGAATTTGTGGGCTTTTGTTATTATCTCTTATTTGGTCGAGATTTGGGGAAGTTTGTGGAAGAAAAGAAATGGAAGAGCTTTATTTACAAGAACTCCGATTTGTTTAGTATCTTTATCTCCTGAAAGGAGGGGCAAAAGTAAGAAATAAACACACAAAAGATTCAATCTTTACATATTATATGTTCTGTTTTGAATCCTTTATGGTCAGATGTTTGAAAATTAGAAGTGGGATTATTAGTTTGGTGATTTAATTATTTCTAATGGATAAAGGGGTTGAAAATCTGCTTTCTGCAAGAAAGCTGTTGAATGCTAGTGTGGAGAAATCAAAGGCATTGGGGTTATCTTTAGTGAAAACTGGGCTCAGATTAGATGAGATTAACCAAAGATTACCATCTTTGGAAGTCTCCATCAGGCCAATAATGGTTGAAAGGGACGCCCTTGGTATAGTTGGGGGTCATATAAATCGAGCCGTTGTCCCAGCCGCCGCAGTTCTTAAGGTTTTTGACGCCATTCATGGACTTGAGAAATCATTATCTGATCCTCAATCTGATCTCCCTGGGTATCTTGGGGTGCTTAAGCGACTTGTGGAGGCAACCAGGTTCCTGGGGGAGAATTGTGGGATGGCAATTCAATGGTTAGCCGATATTGTTGAGTATCTGGAGGATCATAAAGTGGCGGATAACAAGTTTATTTCAGGTTTGAAGAAAGCACTGGAGCGTCTTCGGGAATTGGAAGTGGGGGAGGAGAAGGGTCACCTTGATGGTGGGCTTCTTGAGGTTGCTTTGGACAGGTTGGAGAATGAGTATCGGCGGCTTTTGACTGAAAACAGTGTTCCATTGCCAATGTCGTCACCGACATCTCCAGTTGGGCAAGCCTGCATTGCCTCGTCCCCTTTACCGGTGGCTGTTATACAGAAGCTGCAGGCTATTCTTGGGAGATTGATTTCAAATAACAGGTTTGACAGGTGCCTTTCCATTTATGTTGAGGTTCGGAGTTCGAATGTTCGGGCAAGTTTGCAAGCACTTAATTTGGATTATCTTGAGATTTCAGTCTCTGAATTCAATAATGTGGCGAGCTTAGATGGTTATATAGCTCAGTGGGGCAAGCATTTGGAGTTTGCTGTGAAGCATCTGCTTGAGGCCGAGTACAAACTTTGTAATGATGTGTTTGAGAGAATGGGGTTGGATGTTTGGAAGAGCTGTTTTGCTGATATAGCTGCCCAGGCAGGTATTCTTGCATTCTTACAATTTGGGAAAACTGTAACAGAAAGTAAAAAGGATCCTATCAAGCTATTGAAGTTGTTGGATATTTTTGCAGCCTTAAGTAAGCTAAGGTTGGATTTCAACCGGCTCTTTGGTGGAGCAGCCTGTGCTGAGATCCAAAATTGGACTAGAGATCTCATCAAGGGGTTGGTTCAAGGGGCTTGTGAAATATTTTGGGAGCTTTCGGTTCAAGTTGAATTGCAAAGGCATACTCCACCTCCTCCGGATGGTAGTATTCCAAGAGTGGTGACTTTTATTACTGATTACTGTAATAAGTTGCTTGGGGATGACTACAAGCCAATCCTTGCTCAAGTTCTGGTTATTGAAAGAAGTTGGAAGCACGAAAAATTCCGAGAAGGAATCCTTATAAATGAACTTCTGAATTTAGTTAAATCCATTGAGCTGAATGTGGAGACATGGTCGAGGGCTTATGAAGATGCTGATTTGTCATATATTTTCTTGATGAACACTCACTGGCATTTATATAAGCATCTAAAAGACACGAAGATTGGAACCCTATTGGGCGACTCTTGGTTGAGAGAACATGAACAGTATAAGGACTACTATTCTTCTCTATACTTGAGAGAGAGCTGGGGTAAACTTCCTGCGCTTTTAAGTCGGGAAGGCCTGATTTTGTTCTCCGGAGGGCGTGCAACTGCCCGTGATCTTGTGAAAAAGAGATTAAAATCTTTTAATGAAGCTTTTGACGACATGCATATGAAGCAGTCCAACTGGGTTATTTTGGACAAAGATCTGCGGGAGAAAATGCGTCAGGTTATAATTCAGACTATTGTGCCTGTTTACCGTAGCTACATGCAAAATTACGGGCCTTTGGTTGAACAAGACCCAAGTGCAAGCAAATATGCAAAGTATACTGTTCAGTCATTGGAGAAAATATTTAGCTCTCATTTTCAGCCGAAGCCAGTGAAACAAGGCAGTTTAAGAGTGAGGCAGTCAAGTGGGAAATTTAACAACGGCGTTGCAGAGCAGCATCAAACTTCTCCAACTGTGAAATGAACGCTTCCTCGAAATAAATAAATTGCACAGTTAACTTAAAAGGAAACACTTATCAAGTGCTTTCCCGTATGATGATTTACTGTCTTCTGTATATATTGGCTCTGGAAGGATCTGATAACCAACATACGCGTCCTGTTCAGATTCAAATACCAGAGGCAGCAAATTGGTTGGTTCTGAGCTAAGTTACCTAAATTTCTGGCAAACTGAACCGTCTCGACTTCCAAGGCTTTACCGATGCGTTCTGTACTTGAAGCACCAACTTTATGAAGAGTCTATTCTTACTTCGGCTGTTGATTCAAATATGTAGAGGAAATTAACAGTTAAAGCTATTCATTTTTCACATATTAAGCTCTTTAATTCGTTTTTACTCAAGTAGCAGCATAAATTCCTGCATCTTTTTATCTCTATGTACGATTACTTTGGTAAAAGTTGCATCAAGAGCTAGAGTAATCGTTCAATCATCTCTCCATGATTTGGGAGAAGAAAAGTTTATCTAAATTGTATGCTTGTAGAAGTTTAAAACCACAATGGTTTTAGTCTTTTAGAGCCGGAGTCTCCCTTGAACGATAGAATAAAATACTTTTCATCTACTATTACATTACTCATCTTATTCTAATCTGTTTGAGATTGATGATGAGATGATCATTTTTATGAATCTTTTAGGTGTTTAACATCTTATGGATCCTTCTCCGCATTCCAGTATCCCGTCCCTTCTTGCACTCTGTCTCGAAGACTAGGACCAATTGTGTTCTTTTTGGTCGGGGATGCTTTCCTTGATTTCTTTAGTATGTTTCATCGTCATTAGTTGATAAAAAAGTTTGGGTTGTATTGTGTGGTTAGAGAATGTGACATTGAAGTTGACACAAGTTTTCTTGTTGCACTTTGTCATATCCCGTTAGTGAGTGATTGTGGTTTCTTCATTTGCCGCATACGGTTGAAATTTATTATTATTGTTATTTTTTATTTTTTAGGTTTTTGGCTGCCTATTTTTGGCGCATGCTTATAAATTGTTCGCTTTTTATTTATTTATATATTTCGAGAGATTAACAAGTATTATTATATATTTATATTATCCACCCTTCATTTCTAAACTATTTATGAACACCTTTTAAATAAACGTTTGGCATCATTTTGCTTTTGCTTCTTGTAGAAAAGTTGTTAGCTAGAGTAAGTTAACTTAATTTATTTATTTTTTTAAAACTAATTTTTAAAAGAGTTTCATATTTCGAAAGTATTTTTAGAGGAAGTTATATCGAACCAATTTCCTCTAAAAATTCTAATTAAAAGAAGCGCTTTCATAAAAATTAATCAAGTGAGTTCAAAAGCAGTTTTTGGGTCTCAAAAACTCATTTTGATTTTTCAAAAGTAATGCCAAAAGAGTCCTTAACAAATCGTAAAACCATTTTTCGATATTCGAGCTGCCAATTTACAAATGATTGTAAAAGGAATTTTTCAATTCTCCCTTGACCTGGAAGCATAATGAAAGATGAGGTGAGGATGTTTTCGCTCATTGATTTTTTTTTTTCAAAGAAAATATTTCATCAAGATGTCACTGTTGTGGTCAAATTTTAAAATTTATTTTATTAACAGAATATGTAATTGAAAATGAATTTTAAAGAACGAGGTTCAAACATGGATAAAGTAGAAAGAAAAGGAAAGTTAAATGACTAAAGGGAGTTTGTATTTGTACATAAGGGTGGGTTCAAGTAGTTTTACATAATCGGTGGATTTTCAAGTAATTTCTCGGGATATTTTTAGAAAAAAAAAAATCGAATTGATTGGATATTTATGGTAGGAAATTGTAAACCCCCCCCCCCCCCCTTCCCCTTCCCCTTCTCCTTCTCCAATGGGGGGTGCCAAATGATTTAAATCTTGTTTCCTTCCCCGTTTGAGTAGACATTCTCTTTATGGTATATACATTTTTCAGGTTAATTACTTGATTGATCATTAAACTTTTCATAAGGCTTTCAGGGGATCATTGAACTTCAAAAATTTTTCTCCTTAATAATTGAACTTTGCAAAATGTAATCACATTCATCACTCACTCAACAGATAGTTAAAAAGTTGACGGATATGCTAACATGGCCGACGATATTGAATAAGTGATTATCTATTTTTCACTTGACATCTACATCATTAGCAATTTAAAAATTGAGTGATGGATGAGATAACAAATTACAGACTTCAGTGATTAATGAGGTCATTTTTAAAAGTTCAATGACCCAGACCTTGGTGGAAACTTTATGCAAAGCTCAGTGATGATTCAAGTAATTAACCCCATTTTTATGTGATACCTACAATTGTCAAACTTTATGCAAATATTCATGTAAGCTATTGCTTGGTAAGAAAGTTGTGCTTTCATCTACCACAACATTAATGAACTTTTCAGTGTTGAGGTATTTTATCTCGGCCAAGCCTGTAAACTATTGAAGCAATGTTGATCGTACTGGTTTAACCTCCTTCTCGATGAACTTTGTAGTGTGTGTGATAGTTCTATTAGATTTCTAGTTGAATGTGTACGAATTTCAAAGCTGAATACTATTAAATGATTAATATAGTTTGAAGATACTAGAGAAAATAAAATTGTGAGATAGAAGTACAGAAAAAACAAAAAAATAAAGAAAAAAACATAAATATTGATAAAAATTGGGGTTAATTACCTGAATTATCGATAAACTTTACATAAAGTTTCCACCGAGTCACTGAATTTTGTAATTAGTTATCTCATCCATCACTCAAATTTTAAATTGCTAATGAAGTGGACGTCAAATGGAAAATAGATTGCCACATACACAATTTTGTCGACTATGTCAACAAATTCGTCAATTTTTTAATTGTTCGTTAAGTGAGTGATGGATGAGATTATATTTTGTAAAGTTTAGTGACTAATGGAAAAACTTTTGAAATTTAGTGACCCCTAAAAACTTTACGTAAAGTTCGGTGACCATTCAAGTAAATAACTCCACATGTTCAATTCCATTCTTTTTGCTTGGAAAATAAATTTTAAACCATAAATTGTTACATAAATTTTCTTGTTTTAATCGACAAAACTATCGAATATGTATTGATTAACGTAAAACTCCTGTCTGGCCTTATTTCTTAAAATTTATTTTTTTCAAATTCATTTTCAATTGCATATTTCATGAAATTTACAAATTTCTTAACTTTTCAATACACATTTCATAAACTTTTATTGAAATTTAGGACAAAATATGATTTACATGAATAGGTTAGTAAAAATATTTGTGAATCTGAACTTTATTTGGTGGTGAAACAATTGCAAAACTAACCTCCGCTCCCTCCTGGTGGCGTAATGCGATTTTGTTATTCCGGTCGACAAGAATCACCTGTAAAGTGAAGGCGGGGCTTTCTCCCCCGTTGTACCTCCGGCGTGAGAATTAGTATATGAATTTTTAGAGTGTAAGACTTAGAAAGGAAATCGTAGATGTAAGTATTCAAATGACTAGAGTTTTTCCAATTCTTTACTTGACCCGTCTTAGGGGTATTTATGTGCTGGCGGAGCCGTGTAACCGCTGAGCGGTTGCAATGCCACGTGTCCCATATTGCGATCCCATCTTCACCACGTTCTGAGAAGGTGGCCACTTTTATTTGGTGGTTGGTTGTCTTTGTGATAACTTCCAGGCGACCTCTATCTGCTTAGATGGCCCCTCGCGAATAAGTGTAATAGAGCGTCTAGCAGTGGTAGGCGGCTCGACCTGTGCGTTGAGCTCTCGTATGAGGTCGATGGCTCGGCGTGGTAGGCATGGGGGTCGACCTTTCACAACTGTTGAGTGTTATGTTGGCCACGTAGTGGTAGAGCGCCCATGGGGATTGACGGTCTGGCCGCGTAGTAGGAGAGTTGTATAGTATTTCATAGCTTTTCTTCACGGGGTGGTGTCACGGGTGAGCTTGGTGGTGTGGTGTCGCGGGTGAGTTTGATCTCACCCAACATCATTAGTCCCTTTACCTCTTGTCGATTTTCATCGACGAGGGGTAGCGTTCGTTCTCCTTGGTTTTTTTTTAATCACGCTCGACTCAACTGAGCGGTCTAAGTGGCGGGGAGAGACAATAAATTTATTACAATTGACATCCCATGTGTAGGCTTAATATTGGGGGGAGATTTCTCCCCAAAAAATTTCGAATTTCAAACTTTTTTGGTCTATATAAGGGGGGAGTCCTCCCTCTCATTTTTCTTTCATCACAAACTCATCTTCTTCCATCAATAGACAAGGTAATTCTTTCCTCTTCTCATTCCATTCTAGCTTTGAAATTTTCTTTTCTTCGATTATGTATAAAATTGTCATTACTTCTTCATCCGACGGGGACGACAGTGAAGGGGAGGATGAGTGGGTCGCCGATCGATGTAAATTTCCGACCAGCGTTGCTGGTTGACAGTTGACCAGTAGTGCTGCTGGTCGATGTTGGTTGACGATCGACCATCGACCGTCGGCCAGCCCAAGTGCTGGCCGACTGTCCAATTCGCCTCCCCGAGAGTCCAGTATGTCCCCCCGCGATTCAGACAATTCGACCCATCCGGTTGAACTTCATACATTTAGCCCGAGTCGTCCTAAAAAATCATTGGATAAAAATCTAGAAATTGGGCGAGATCCGGCGGGTGAACCTGTTGTTCTTGAAATCCCGGATTGCCGTAGTCTTTACAATTCCTCACTAAAGTTAGAGAAATCCCTAAGTAGGTTTGTTCGGGTTGACAACTACATTTATAGAGCCCCTAGGCCTAAAGAAGAACTCCCAGGGTCCGACCCCTGCGAGGTGGCGATTTATAAAGACACGATGGATGGTGATTTTCGATTCCCCATCCACCTCTTCTTTGTTTCAGTGTTCAACGAATTTCACCTCACCTCGAGTTAGATAAATCCCAATGCGTGGAGGAAGGCGTTATACTTTCTATATGTGTGTCTCAGCAAGAAAATTTCGGTTTCTCTAGACCTCTTTAGATGAATGCATGAGTTGGCCTAGTATAATGTGTTTGTCTACTTCACGGCTAGGATCCCGTTCCAATTTCCTAAGTTTAGGAATTCCAATAGTAGGTGGAAATCCCGGTTCTTTTTTGTTCGTCCTTCAGAGAGTCAGTTTCCCTTTAATACCAATTGGAGACATCCTCAAATTCGCCTTTTCAACAGTGAGGTAGAGGTCACACCTATCCTAAAAACCCAACTCCAAACATTGATCGACACTCCACCTCTCGCCTCCGACCTAGGGTCTGTGTTGACCATGAGGAACATGTTGATAGTGGGGATCAATCGTCCTACAAGTAAGCTTTCGTTTGCTATGTCTTGAGTTTGACGACCTGGAAATGCTTAGGCAGATATGGACTTTGATCTCGACGAGGTGCTAAAGACTTTGCCCGCACCGAGGAGCGACGAGGGGTCTACCCCTGCGGATGGTAAGTTTTGAATACATTGTCTTTAACTTAGCATTTTGTGCGCACTTTAGTTTGCCGTTCTTCGAGGTTGATGGGTTGCTCTTGTGCGCAGGTGTAGAGTTTGGCCTAGACGTTGCTATGGACTCCATTCTGGAGCAGGAGCTCGAGGATGACACAGAACCGGCTCCTGTCCCATTGAAGAGGAAGAAATCGGCAGGTCGGGCGGTTGAGTGCTGCGCTACTGAGGATGCTCCCCAACCTTCTGATGTACCAGTTCGCGTAGTGTCGTCCTCGAGGGCTAAAATGGACCTTCCAAGCCGCATCAGGCATGACCTTCAGAATGCTCTTCCCGATTTCGGATTTCGTCCTACTAAGGGTTTTGATGAGATGAGGGTGCTTCGTTCTTTGGTGACGCCCGTTAGGGGAAGGGCGATCGTCGGGTACAGCGCCGAGGACATCGAGAGAGGCATCGCGGTTTATACTCAGAGGGTAACGCTCTTGCTATACTTCGTTTATCATTTTTTCATCCAAGTTTGTTTCTCTTATCTCACCTAACGCACTTATATCGTTTTGCTTTCTTGCTTTCCAGGTAGTCGCCCTCCAGACCGAGCTTGTGGATTTGAATCGCCGTCAAGCCTCGGAGTTGAAGGCCCTCACGAAAAAAAAGAAGAAGGATGCTCACCATTATAAGAAGAAAAACTCTTCATTGATGAAGTCCCTCAAGGCTGCGGAGACGGAGATTGACAACCTAAGATCGGTTTTAGCCCGAGCGCCAGAAGAGATCGTGGAGCAGTATAAGGCTTCTGTGCTAAGGACTTGAAGGCATCTGTAGAAGAGTACCTATCATCGTCAGATTATGCCCAGGCCTTGCACTCATACAGGGGAAGGCGATGGCGGCGTCTATCAAATTGACCAATAAGTGGTTGTCTGTTGAGCACCCTTCCATTGATGTTTCAGATTTTGATAGGTTTCTGGCGTGACACAAGGATAGAGAGAGCGGAGCTGACCAGTCCGGTACTGTGGGCGCACGTCGAGAGGCGGGAGCGAAGGAACCTACCGCTTGAGTTGATGCATCGCTTAGTTGTATGCTTTTTGGCAATCTCTACCGTTGCTCATTTTTGGCCTTCGATCCGTCTTATTTCTTATCGGCCTGGGATGTGGGTCAAGAGATGTATTTTTGTCGTGATCTGTAGGCTCTTTGGCACTGTTTATCGTTGCTTTTTTTGGCTTTCGATCTCTTTTATTTCCTACTGGCCCGGGATGTGGGTCGAGAAACATACTTCAGTTATAAGCATGGACTTTGCTAAGTGTTGTCAATGTTTATTCTTCCTCTCTTTTTTCTTTGCATGAGGTGTTGCTTGCAAGTTTGATTTTTACAAGCGAGCTATTGGCTTTGTTGTCCCTCGCCCAGTCCCTTGGGCCGCGTCGAGTGCGGGTTTAGTAATTTAAGGCCTTGCCAGTTTTTGGCTCTAGAGGCTCTCCACTAGACCGTAGGGCATTGTAAGTGGTTACAACCAAATCGTTGGTTTTGTCATCCCTCGATTAGTCCCCTGGGTTTTGTAGAGCGTGGAGCCTCGCCTAGTGGTTTAGGGCCTTAGCCAAATTTCGGCTTTGGGAGCTCTCCACTAGATTATGGGGCGTTGTGAGTTTTCACAGCTAGGTTATCGATTTTTTCGACCCTCGCTTAGACTCCTAGGCTTCGTCGAGCGTGGAGCCTCGCCTAGTGGTTTAGGGCCTTAGCCAATTTTTGGCTTTGAGGGCTCTCCACTAGATTGCAGGGCATTGTGAGTTTTCACAACTAAGTTATCGATTTTTTCGACCCTCGCTTAGCCTCCTAGGCTTCGTCGAACGTAGAGCCTCGCCTAGTGGTTTAGGGCCTTAGCCAATTTTTGGCTTTAGGGGCTTTCCACTAGATTGCAGGACGTTGTGAGTTTTTAGGGAGATTTTAAGCAGTAGTCTGACATAAAAGTTGCCTTAATTTGTGAGCTCAGTAGGCGCACCGGGACGTCCCAGTTAGGCTGTCCCTTCCTTAGCACCCTCATCATCCGTCACCACCTAGGCTTTTCATTGAATTAACAATAATAATTACAATAGATCCTGCCTACAGGAGGTATTACATTAAGGAATCATAACAATGCAACCTATCTACTGTATTTACAAAAACCACGACTCTTCTACTACTCGACAGTCTATGGGTAGTACTTCTTGAGATGTTCTGTGTTCCATGGTCGACCCAGTGGTTTTCCTTACATGTCCTTCAGGCTGTGAGCTCCATTTCCCAAGTTACAAATCACTTCATAGGGTCCTTCCCAATTTGGTCCGAGCTTAGGCGGTGGGTGTCCGACAGCTGTTGCATCTCGCAGCACAAGATCTACTGGCTGAAAAACTCTCGGCTTTACCCTTCGGTTGAAATATTCGGCAGCCATCCTTATAGCCGCATTCTCTCTTACTTCTTCGAGCAAGTCAAGTTCTGCCTTAGTAGACGCGATGTCGAGTTGCTTTACCTTCATCCTGCCAGTTTCGTTCATGATTTCAACAGGAACCACTGCTTCTATTCCAAAAGTCATTCTGAAGGGTAGTTCGTCTGCCCAAAGCCCATTTTCCTTCTCTAACCTTGTCTTTAGATCCCACAGTATGGTGCGGTTTGTCACTTCAGTCTGCCCATTCGATTGGGGGTGGGCAACTGAAGTCAGTCGGTGTTCAATGAGATAACTTGCACAGAAGGCCTTGAAGCTGTGGTTGTCAAATTGCCTCCTGTTATCTATCACGATGACTCTCGGTATTCCAAACCTGCATATGATGTTTTTCCACATGAAGCCTTGTACTTTTGTTGTAGTGATGCTAGCCAGTGGTTCTGCATCCTCCCATTTGGCGAAGTAGTCGATGGCGACCAACAGGAATTTTCTCTGCCCCTTAGCCACGGACAACGGTCCCAAAATATCCATTCCCCATTGGAAGAACCAACACACCCCGAAGATTGCTGCTTGTTGCTCAGCCGGGATGTGGATAAATTTCTCATGTCGTTGACAAGCATCGCACTTCTTTACCAACTCTTTTGCATCATCCTTCATGGTAGGTCAGTAGTACCCTTGCCTCAAGTCTTTGAATGCAAGGGTGGTCGCCCCTTGGTGATTTTCACATATTTCTGCGTGTATCTTGAATAATACCTCATGTGCTTCTGCTGGTCGTAAGCACTTCAAATAGGGCATGGTGAAACCCCGCTTGTAGAGTTGGCCGTCGACAATGATGAACGAGGCTGCTCGAACTCTAAGCTTTTTCGCTTCGTGACCATCATCCGGCACATTGTCTTCTGAGAGCTATTAAACTAGGGGGTCCATCCAACTTTTTTCGTATTCTATGCTCGTGACATCAACCTTATAGGGGATGCTAGGTTGTCGTAGAATTTATACATTTGCAATGCGAGGCAAGTTTCTCGGGTTTGCAGAGGCGAGCCTAGCCAGCGCATCTGCTCGCTCATTATTTGTTCAGGGAACCTTAGTTATTTTGAAGCTTGAAAACCTCATTTGCAAGTCTCTTACTGCCATCAGATATGCTTCCATCTTTCCATCTCTCGCTTCGAACTCCCCTATGACTTGTCCCACTATTAACTGAGAGTCGCTACATATCTCCATTGAAGACACTCCCAGCCTGGCCGCCAGGCCAGGGCCGTGATCACTGCTTCATACTCGGCATCATTGTTCGTGGTTGGAAACTCAAAGCCCAGCGAGTACTCTAACTCATCTGAATCTGGCCCTATCATTATGATTCCTGCTCCAGATCCCTCATTACTAGATCCGTCTACGAAAATTTTTCAATCCATTTTTTGCTCTACGAGTTGCTCTGGTGGGGTGGCAAGTTCAGCGATGAAGTCCACCAGAGCTTGTGCCTTTATAGCTGTTCTCAGTTTGAATTCAATGTCAAACTCGCTTAGCTCAATTACCCACTTCAATAGTCACCCCGAAGTTTCCGGGCGATGCAGAATCTGTTTGATGGGTTGATCGGTCATCACCTGCACTGTGTAGGACTGAAAATATGGTCGTAGCTTTCTAACAGCAATGATTAGCGCGAGCACCAGTTGCTCGGCTAAGCTATACCTTGTTTCTGCGCCTTCAGCACTTGGCTCACATAGTAGACTGGTTTTTGTGCTTTTGAAAATTCCTTCACCAACACCGCGCTAACCGCCTGAGGCGATACCGCCAAGTAGAGACATAGCACATCTCCCGGGCAAGGACTGGTCAGAATTGGAGGTTGTTGTAGTGATTGTTTCAAGGACTCCAGTGACCCCTCGCATTTCGTGGTCCATTCGAAATTGGTAGAACCCCCAATCGCCTTGAAGAAATGGTAGCACTTATCTGCTGCTCGACTCATGAAACGATTAAGCGCTGCCACCCGCCCTGTTAGCCTTTGTACCTCTTTTTTGCTGGTAGGACTTTTCATTTCCAGTATTGCTCGAATTTTGTCGGGGTTCGCCTCAATGCCCCTTTGGGTGATTATGAAGCCTAGGAATTTTCCACCGATGGTACCGAAGACACATTTTTCGGGTTGAATTTCAAGTTATTCTATCGGGCGACGTCAAACACTTTCTGCAAGCTGGACACATGGTTGCCTGCTTTGACACTTTTGACCACCATGTCGTCGACATATGCCTCTATCACATTCCCTATCAGGCTGCGGAAGTCCTTATTCACCATGCGCTAATAAGTTTCCCCAGCATTCTTCAGTCCGAATGGCATGGCTACATAGCAGTATGTTTCGAAGTCTGCGATGAAGGACGTCTTTTCTTGGTCGGGCTTGGCCATGGAAATTTGATGATACTCGGAGAAGGCATCTAGGAAGCTGAGCCTCTCATGATCTGATGTAGCGTCCACCAGGTGGTCTATCCGAGGATGTGGATATGAATCTTTTGGGCATACCTTGTTCAAGCCGGTGTAATCCACACATATGCCCCATTTTCCATTTGACTTCTCCACGAGTACAATGTTTGCTAACCACTCGGGGTAATGTACCTCTCGAATGAAACTCGCCTGCAGTAATTTTTCAACCTCCGCTTTCGCCACGACTTGCCTCTTCGGGGCAAGGTTTCTCTTCTTCTATTTCACTGGTCTAGCCCCTGGTAGGACACCGAGGTGGTGCTGGGCAATTGTCAGGCTGATCCCCGGGATGTCGCCTGGACTCCATTCAAAAACATCGAGATTGTTGGACAGACACCCAATCAATTCTTCCTTCTCATCGGATTTTAGATCTGCCCCAATGCTGAACTCTCGTCCTTTTGACATAGAACTTTTTTCAGTCATGTCAAGTAGCTCGATCCACCCTCTTGGGGGCTCTACGTCTAGTGTCATGACGGGTGATGAATCCTTCGTTTGGATGCTGTCAACATAGCATTTCTGTGATACATATTGATCTCCTCGCACACATCTGACCCCTCTACTTGTTGGAAACTTCATAATCTAATGGTAAGTTGAAGGGACGGCTCGGGTCGCATTCAGTAGTGGTTGACCGTAGATTGCATTATAAGCCAGGGGGTTTTGACAATCAGAAAACTTGTCACAATCACTATAGCCGCCGAGTATGTGCCTAGAGTAACTAGAAGCTCCATCGTTCCCTCGAGTATCACCGTCGCCCCTCCAAATCCCTGCAGAGGGGTAGTCACCTTCTTTAATTTCTCAAGGGAGATTTTCAAACCCTGGAAGGCTTCCCAAGTGAGTACGTTCGCTGCACTTCCCCCGTCAATCAGCACCCTCATGACATCAAAATCCGCTATGTCGGCCACTAGCACCAGGGCGTCATCATGGGGAAGCGCTACACCGATCACGTCCTCTTCACCGAAAGTTATGTTTTGATCGAACCATATTTTTTTCTGGATCGAACAGACCCCTACTGAGCGGGCGTAGCCTTTCCTAGCCGAATTTGAGTCTCCGCCGGCTGCTACCCCGCCACTAATCATGTTTATCACTCCAGTCCTAGGTGGGGGGTGACCCTCCACTTTTTGTTTGCCTCTATCCTCTTTCACATACCGGGTTAAGAGTCCTCGCCTTAGGAGGCGTTCAATTTCCTCCTTTAGCTGTAGGCATTCCTCAGTGTCGTGTCCATGATTCTTATGAAATTGACAAAATCTCCCTCGGTTTCTTTTGTTGGAGGACGTCAACATGGGTCTTGGCCACTCGAGCTCCTTCATGTCCCGAATTTCTATCAACAGCTTTGCTCGGGGAGTGTTTAGCTGGGTGAAGGCCTTAACCTCCTCCCGTCTTTGCCTGGTCGATCGGTCCTGTGAGTACCCCTTGTTCGAACGCTCGTTTTTCAATTTACTTTTGTTAGCAGATTTTTGCTCGTCGCCCATCTTCCTCTTGTGACCTTCAGTCTTCCACCCCTCTCTAAGATTTTCGGTGACCTTCTCCACCTCTTCGGCGTCTACATACTTATCTCCTTTCTTCAACAGATCATGCATCGACTCCGGAGGGTTTTTGGAGAGCAACATCGTGAAAGCCTTGTTCCGAGTCCCATTCATCAAAGCTGTCATCACTGCAGACATCTGAAGGTCCCTTATACCAAGCGTTGCCCGGCTGAACCTAGCCAAGTACTCATGCAATGGCTAATCTTTCCTTTGCACCACACCTGCATCAACCTAATAGCCATCTTTCGTTTCCTTTTGCTACTCATGAAATATGCCACGAAACTCCTAGAGAGCTCGTCAAAAGTCTTTATGGACTTGGGCGCCAGTGTAGCCAACCAGTCCCTAGCTTTTCTCCTGAGCGTCGGGGGGAATGATCGACACATCACTGTGTCTGAGGCCGCATAGAGCCTCATCAAATTAACAAATGTCCGCAGGTGGTCCAGCGGATCCGTGACCCCATCATATGCTTCTATCATAGGTTGTTTGAAACATTTTGGCAGAGGAATGGCCATGATTTCGGGCACAAAAGGATCTTCCTCCAGTACCATCTGCCTATGCCTGTCTTTTCTCATAGTCAGTGCATCGTCTATCTTCTGGGTCATCATTTCCTCTATCTTCTTTTCCAAGTCTGTCCCAGGATGGGGAGCTTGTGGGACTGTAGATCCTGAAGCCCCCCTGTCTCTTATTGTTGGGTGAGCGACGGGCAAGGCCACTATTTCCGCAACCGGTGGTGGTTGCTCATGTACGGGCGCGGGGAATTTTGCTCCTGACTTTGCAAGAAGGCCTCATGGCCACCAATTGTGTTTTCAAGACATTGAATTGACCTTGAGTTACATAATGCAACGGCGGGTCATGTCCCCTCGCTATCGATTTCGACTCCGTCTCCGCCGTGTTCCCAACCAAGCGTGTATCACTCCTTGTTCGTCTTCTTGACATAGCTTTTCTGTTCAGTGGTTTCCCACAAACGGCGCCAATGAAACAATTGCAAAACTAACCTCCGCTCCCTCTTGGTGGCATAATGCGGTTCTGCTATTCCGGTCGACAAGAATCACCTGCAAAGTGAAGGCGGGGCTTTCTCCCTGTACCTCCAGCGTGAGAATTAGTATATGAATTTTTAGAGTGTAAGACTTAGAAAGGAAATCGTAAATGTAGAGTATTCAAATTACTAGAGTTTTCCAACCCTTTACTTAACCTGTCTTAGGGGTATTTATGGGCGGGTGGAGCCGCGTAATCGCTGAGCGGTTGCAATGCCACGTGTCCCACGTTGCGATCCCATCTTCACCACGTTCTGAGAAGGTGGCCACTTTTATTCGGTGGTTGGCTGTCTTTATGATAACTTCCAGGCGACCTCTATCTACTTAGATGGCCCCTCGTGAATAAGTGTAATAGAGCGCCTAGCAGTGGTAGGCGGCTCGACCTGTGCGTTGAGCTCTCGCATGGGGTCGATGACTTGGCGTGATAGGCATGGGAGTCGACCTTTCACAACGGTTGAGTATTATGTTGGCCGCATAGTGGTAGAGCACCCGTGGAGATTGACGGTCTGGCCGCGTAGTGGAAGAGTTGTGTAGTATTTCATAGATTTTTTTCACGAGGTGATGTCACGGGTGAGCTTGGTAGTGTAGTGTTACGGGTGAGTTTGATCTCACCCAACGTCATCAGTGGGAATAATTTTTATAATGGTAACGGCTAATAAAATTTACGATTGAAAAAAATTCGTGATTAAAATTAATTAATTTTTATTTAGAACCTAGAATCAGTTCAATAAATGCCCAAGCAAGTTTTACTGTTAAAAAATTGAGAAACTTCATTAACGCGCCAGTTGTCCATGGATACATCGCGATAGCATCCCGCATTATCCACATCCACCAGCACCCCCATCTCCAACAGGAGGCCGAGTATAGCTTTGTGTACCCATTAATGGCGGCTTCCTGATCAACGTTAAACATGCAACAGATTCTGCTACAAATCCCACCTTCGGTTGGAACTTTACGAATCCTACCATCATCAACAACACTCATTTGCTGCACCGGAAAACCTGAATCGGTGCACAAGATGCATCAAAGAAAATTGCCCAAAAGGCCCCGCTTCCCTTCCAGGCTTAATCACAAGTCACTCACCTCCCGAATCGTTCAGCTCACTAGCCGCCGCCAACTCTCTCAGGTTGTGTTCTTCATTATTTGGGCAAATTGTTGATGACTTATCCGTATTATGTGTTGAGACATCTTCTCTAACAGCTGTTAGCAAGGGAGGGGATTTGTTTATTTATTTAAATCTTTTTGGCTGGTTTGATACCATATTAAATCACCTCGTCTTTAAATCTTTTTTATGATTACGTGGTGCAATAATAATGAGTGTATTTTTTGCACAAGCAATGTGTTTCGCGTGGAAATCGCTAACAATTAAAAGAAGCTTCAGACCATTGTGTAAGGAATAACGATTTCTCGAGACAAAGTCCGGTGTTTTATTTACGAATATTACAATTTACAAGAAACAAAATGTCTCCAAGAGGTACAAGCACACAAAGTAATTGAAAGTTGACAAGAAGAAATTAAAAAAGAACGTAAATTACATAATTCTTTGTTTGAGAGTGATTGATTCGGTCTTTACTTCTATGTTATTTTTTCTCTTTTATACTACTTCTATAATTTCTTTTGTAGAACTGTCTGCAAACTGTTTATCGTCCTGTAACCACCCACCTTTTCCATGATGGATGATTCATCAAGAAACTACCATTTTTAACTGCTGCCATTAACCCCATTGTGTAACTGCTTGCAATCGAGATTCTTGGATTGTGAAATGTGATAAGATTGCCCATTAACTATTTCCATAACTGTCGCCTTAAATAACGATAAGACACTATGCTCGCCTAGATCTTGGGCATCTTGCGGGGTTGAGCGATTATGAGCCACCGCTACATAACTCCTTCTTGGGTGGTCTCGTTTGGACTTATCATTCGAACTGGGGTTTCATTCTTCCTTCGAACTAGGCTTCATTTTTTGGACCATTTAATTGGGCTTCGTTTAATTGACTTCGTTTTTGTATGTCAACACAATGTATAATGAATGTGGGACTGTCAATTCCAATTTGAAACATTAGTTAAATAGCTGAATTTCAAATTTTGATGTAGTGTATGTTTGAAAGTATATCACAAATTTGATTTGTTAGAATTCCTTAGATTGATAATTTCTAAAATGATAGTACTTTAGAGGAGAGCTTAAAAGTCCGAGAATAAAGATCATTCTGTTTCTTTCAATCAAATTCAGATTATTGCAGGACACATGCAGCATAATCTTTTCTTTAAAATATAATTCTTGGTTGTATCCCACCTTGTATATGAGCCTTATTCTATTGTTATTTATTGATCTTTTTACTTATGTAAGAATGAAAAATTAATTACAGTACTAGCATTTACTTGAACAATTGAATTCAACTGAAATTTACGCGTAAATTACTCCAACAATTTAGTACGCTGATTTGCAACTTGCCTTTTCCGAGGCGAGACAGTATGGTCATTGATCCAAAACCTAGTCTTCGTGTTTAATTTGAACTTTCCTAGTGCATAAAGTAGGCTATTTACCGAGGTGGTTAATCAAATACTCCAGCCATGCCAGCTCTGAGACATAAAAAATACAGGCAGAAGAGACGCTTAAAGTGGGAAAGTAGCAACAGTTGTGGTCTAATGGAATGATAAGATTTTCCATGATCAGTTTCTTCCAGTGGGTTTGCTTTGGGCAAGAGTTGTTTTCCTTTATTTTCTCCATGTTTCTACATCTCTGTGTCTCGTTTTCTTTCTTTCTCTTATTTTTGTCCAACTGACAAAATATTTAAAGGATTGCAATAACCATTTCATTTCTACCTCAAGCCCTATATATATTTGCTTATAGTTATAATAATTCCTGACATCCTTTATGGGTATTATCATTAGTTCTTATAGTGATTGATTCATTTATATATGGCTCAGGTTAATGTAAAAAAGTCTGCATTTCCTTGTTTTAAATTTTAGAGTGCAATTATTTTTTGGTCAGAATAAGTTGTTTATTATATACAGCTGTCATTGAGATAACTTATCTTTTCCATTTATTGTTGTAGATTTTTGAAGAAATTGAGATTGCAAAGAGTCAATATGGAAATTTGGGCACGATCGTGATGAATGCGGTGATGCAGGCTTGCGTTCATTGCGGTGACATTGGTTCAGCTTTAGAAGTGTTTGGTGAAATGTCAAAGCCAGAGGGCTGTGGGGTTGATAATATTACATATGGTACACTTCTGAAGGTAAAAATCACTATTTAGCTTATATTTTGTAGTGATTGAAATGTGTTAAGAATTAGATTGTGTAACGCCCCGAGTTCCGCGGACCCGGAACGCTACGTCATCTTCTCTTTGCCCTAATTTAACTGAAAAATTTGGCGGAATAACTAACTTTTGAAAAGAACATCACATTTAAAATTTGTGAACTTTAAC
This sequence comes from Osmanthus fragrans, assembly GCA_019395295.1. Taxonomy (NCBI): domain Eukaryota; kingdom Viridiplantae; phylum Streptophyta; class Magnoliopsida; order Lamiales; family Oleaceae; genus Osmanthus; species Osmanthus fragrans. The sequence goes on along the minus strand of CM033346.1, from coordinate 15,881,626 downwards.
GGTAACAAATCTCATTCGAATGAACTTAAGGAAAATTTTGATTAAACTTTAAACTCAAGTTTAAAATAGCGGAAACGACAAGGTAAATTTCATAATGTTCAAATGAGTGAAATTTCAAAAGTAAACTAAAAACAATTAACTACATTTATTCCACCACTGCCCATCAGACTCGGCCGTCTCCAAAATCTGCAATATTGTTAAAAATAATAGAATGAGCATTTCGAAGAAATACTTAGTAGACTCATCGCCAGTAATTAATTTACAGAATAATTTAACACATAATTATGCAATCTATACAGTGATATTCTCATGGGCTAATTTTATTTGAAAAATCATAGGCTCTTTAAAATCATAGGGTGTGGGTAGTCTGTCTCATGCATTTAAGCACGTAAGTTATGCATAATATCATCTTATCTCATAAGAGATTCTCTTTCTTCTCATGCAATTAAGTATATAAGTTATGGCAAGTATAACAACATAATCTATCTCATAAGAGATTCTCATCTTATGCATTAAAGCATATAAATCACATAAAATCACATAATACATGCAATTACAATTTAAACTAATTAATGGGGGCGAGTCTACCTCAATCTATCTCGATTTGCGTGAAAAGTGGAGCGGGAAGAAAAATCTCAGTTCCTCAATCGTTCGCACGTTTCGTCTAGCCAAAAATAGAAAATAGATTTTGAATTAGTGTTTCGAAATTTTTAAGGATTAAAAACGATAAAAATAAAGTTGAGGGACTTAATTGAAATTTATTAAAACTTAAAATAACAGTTTAAGGGCTAAAATTGAACTTTTCTAATTTAAGGACTTAATTGGAAATTTATTAAAACTGAAAATTAAAGTTTAAGGGTTAAAATTGAACTTTTCTAAAATAGGGACTTAATTGAAAGTTTATTAAAATTGAAAATAAAACTTTAAAGACTGAAATGGACTTTTTTTTTTCAGAATCTATGGGCTGATTCATTTTAAAACATAAAATTTGGGGCTGTCTTCTTTAAAAACGAACTTTGGGATTGAAATAAATCATTTTAAAACTTGAGGACTAAAATAAACTAATTTCTAAACTATGGGCTAAAAGAATAATTTTCAAAAATCAATTTTATTAAAAAACGTTTTCACTCTCTTTTTCTCTCGTTGAACGAGAGCAGAGAGGCGAAGGGAGGGGAGAGAGCGATGGCGAAGGGAAGGGTCGCCCTTTCCGTCGCTTCTGGCCGGCGACGCCAGCGCCGGCGTCGCGTGGAGACGCCGGTGGTGTGGGGGTGACTGGAGGAAGATTTTTGGCGTGCAGTCGAAGAGAAACCGAAGCTTGAAGTTCGGGTTTCTTGGGTTTTCCGGCGACAAACCGGCTGGAGAATGGGTCGGGGAGCGAGGTAAGTTCGTGGGTTTCTTATTTTTGGGTTTTGATTTTGATTTTGGGTTGATTTCTGGGTTGAAGGGGACTGTCCATTTGGTGGTGTATGTGTGGTGTTCGAAATCGAGATTGCAGGTGTTTTGGGGTTGCAGTGAGGTGGTGGTGGTGGTGGTGTTGATGTGGTGGTTCTGGGTTGTGGGATGGACGGCTGCAGTTTGTGGGTTTGCAGTCGGTGTTGGTGGTTCTGGGTTTCGACTGTGGGCGTTGGGGGTGTTGATTCGGTTGGCTGGGTCGTGGGAAATGGATGGCTGTAGCTCGAGTGTTGGTGTGGTGGAGTCGACGGTGGCTGCAGTGGTGGCGGTGTCTGCGGGTTGGAGCAGTGGCTGTGGCTATGGACGGTTATAGCTTGGGTTTGGGGGTGACTGTGTGCAATGGTTTGTGAGTTGGAGGTGATGGGGTTGATGCTAGAAATTGATTTTCTAGCATCACACATGAATCTCCAACATTGTTGATGCTAGAAATGGGTGTTCTAGCATTAGTTGTGAGCTGGAGATTTTTCCAGCATGACATTTCAGCTGGGTTGGAGGCGTTGGTGAATCCGGTTTCCACTGTGTGTACACTTCATGTCACTGGTGCTAGAAACTGATTCTAGCACCATTGTGATCTTCCATTTGATGCTAGAAATTGATTTTCTAGCATCAATATTAAGTTTCCAATTTAGGAAGGTGACTGGAACTTGCATTGAGTGAAGAAAATCTGGAGAATGTGGCATTTTCTTACCCTTCCTGTTGCTGGAGGGCGTGAGTGTGAGGGAAGGAGAAATGAGGGGGTATATATGAACAGTAGAATGCTAGGGCACAATTCCCTAGGACATTAAATGGGCCAGAAATTTGGACCGGGAAAAAATTTTCTAATTGGACCCTAAAAATTTTTCCTACATGGACCTAAAGTGAATTGGGCTAAAATAACTTATTTGGACTAATGAAATTTTGGACCCGAAATAATAATATATCGCATTAAGTTTCGGATTTAAAACGATAATGAATTTAATAAATTAAAGTATTTAAAATTGGACTTGATCTAATAAATTTAAATTAATTTAACAACGGCTAGACGAACGCGCTTTTATTTAAAACTCGGGGTTTAAGGTTTTGCGACACGTTTTTTCAAGAAACATAAATAAAAATTCTCGGTCGCTACAGATTGTGTCAATTGCCATCCACAGCGTTAAAGTTTACCTTCAATTATAAGGTTGCGAACTCATTTTCTCATTATTTATTATGTCATTTTTTCTTGAGGCAAACAAGTCGTTAATTAAGAGTACTTTCGTGAATACTAGTTAGGAACTGTTTCTTTTTATAGATCTACTATGTGATGAAGATATTCCTTGAGTTTTTGTTGAATATTCCAGGATATTGTAGCTTATTCGGTGGTTATTGGTTTCCATATGACACGGTTTACTTATGGTTATGTTATATTTTATTTCCTTATTTGTTGACTTAGCATATATAGTTATTTGGTAGACATTCAACCCCATAAAAGGGATTGTATTCTAGGTTACAATTTATGTAATACAGTTTATAATCTTCAGTGATTTCGGCCCTCTTTATTCTGCTATTCTTCCTAGCAAGATGGTATCAGAGCTTTGGGTTCTTTAAACTAGCAAAATGAATAAAACGGCCATGACTGGTGTACGCAGGGATGAGGATTCCAGAACCTCCACGAGGACCTCTGAACCTATCTCTACAAGTGCACCCACTGAAAATAAACATTCCTCCATTAACTCTCTATCTGAAAGTAACTCTCTTCAACTTACCACAACTCGGCTGAATGGCAAAAACTTCCTCCAATGGTCTCGATCTGCGCTTATGGTTATTCATGGTCGTGGGCGCCTGGGATATGTGACTGGAACAGCAATAAAACCAGATAAAAGTGACCCAACCTATGCCACCTGGGACGCTCAGAACTCCATGGTTATGGCTTGGGTTGTTAACTCAATAGAAGAAGAGATTAAAGAGTCCTACCTATATTACTCTACAGCAAAGGAATTGTGGTATGCCTTGACTGTTGCATACTCGGATTTGGAAAACTCCGCCCCAATTGTTTGAACTTCGCAACAAAGTACGAAACTTAAGCCAAGGAGACCTCGATGTCCCACAATACTACAACGCTCTGCAAAAGTTATGGCGAGAGATCGATATGTTCGTGCAGATCGACTGGGAAACTCCAAAAGATGCTGAAAAATATAAGAAACAGGTGATGAAGGAGAGAATATACGACTTCTTGGCTGGGTTGGTTCCAGAATTGGATGAAGTTCGAGGCAGGTTACTGGGCATCAAGCCAACCCCAAGAAATTGATGAAGTTTTTGCTGAAGTGCGTCGTGAGGCTAGTCGGAAAAGGGTTATGCTTGGAGACACCAAGCAAACTTCAATGGAAGGTCTCGGCGCTAGCTGCTCGAGGACAGGAATTCCGTCGTGCACCCAAGAAAAATAATTCTTGGTGTGAACACTGCAAAAGGAGCAACCATTCCATTGACCGATGTTGGGTCTTGAACGGGGGACCACCGAATCGAAGGCCAGCAGGGCGTTACGAAGGAAGACCGAACCAAGCCCACCGTGATGAAAACTTAACACGCAACTCCTCCAGCTTCCAGAGCACTGTAGAACCACCGACGACCACCACCCAGTCTAATAATGTCTCTCTCTCCCTCACGAAAGCTCAGCTGGAACAGTTGTACAAACTCATCACTCTTGCAGTACCATCCTCCTGTTTTTTAGCTTAGAAAGGTAATTATAGGTCGGCTTTGACAAGTCAGAGTTCGGTCCAACTTTGGGTTATTGACTCGGGAGCTACAGACCACATGATGGGTTGCAGAAAATTGTTCCATTCTTACTCACCGTGTTTGGGAAATTTGAAAGTTAAAATAGCAGACGGATCGCTCTCACCAGTTGATGGAATTGGAACTATTAAACTTAGTCCATATGTTGAATTAAATTCTGTCTTATATGTTCCGAACCTCTCTTGTAATCTTCTTTCTATTAGCAAATTAACTAGAGATTTGAATTGCAGTGTAAACTTTACTGAGTCATTGTGTATTTTTTAGGACTTGACTTCGGGGAAGAGGATTGGCAATGCTAAAGAACGTGATGGACTATACTACTTTCTGGAAGATACCTGCCTGGACAAACATGCTCAAAGTGCAAGCTGTGAATATACCTCTAGAGAACAAAAGATAATGTTGTGGCTTCGTCGCTTAGGTCACCCTAGTTTTTTGTATCTTAAACATTTATTTCCTTCGTTGTTTCGCAATAAAGATATATTCCACTGTGATATTTGTCAGTTGGCTAAACATCCGCGTTCTTCATTCTCATCTCACGAATATAAATCTTCATCACCATTTGCTCTAATACATAGTGATTTATGGGGTCCTTCTAGGATTAAGATTGTTACGGGCAAACTTTGGTTCATAACTTTTACTGATGATCGTACAATGGTATGCTGGGTTTACTTATTAAAAGATAAGTCTGAAACTGCACAAACCTTTAAAAACTTTTACTCTATGATTGAAACCCAATTTGATGCAAAGATAAAAATATTCTGAACTGATAATGGGCGGGAATACTTCAATCAAGTTCTGGGAAATTTCCTCAATGACAAAGGCATTTTACACCAAAGTTCTTGTGTTATTACTTCCTAACAAAATAGTATTGCCGAGAGAAAAAATCGTCATCTCCTAGAAACTGCTAGAGCTCTCTTGTTTACTAGCCAGGTTCCAAAATATTTTTGGGGGATGCAGTTCTTACCGCGTGTTTTCTCATAAATAGAATGCCTACAAGATTACATACCTTCCAGACTCCATTAACAATTCTGTCAAATGTATACCCACAACTCCAATCCATTCTTTCTATACCCCTACGAATGTTTGGTTGTACTGTTTTCACTCATATCCATGATCATGAGCGCACCAAATTAGACCCTAAAGCCCGCAAATGTGTGTTTTTAGGCTATTTTCCTACTCAAAAAGGCTACAAATGTTATTCCCTGATCACTCGTAAACATTATATATCTATGGATGTCACATTTTTTTAGTCTCTTCCCTATTTTTTCCCAAAATTCCCCTCGGGGGGGGGAGGAAAATAGGAATGATGGGAATCTTTGGGAAACCACCAAGATACCTTCTGTCTCGATCTTCACACCATTTCCTCCCGTATCAGAACAACCTTCATCTACTAATCTTCCCCCACTTGCTGATCCACAATATGTTGATTCTCTTGTACAACCAAATGTAATGACAGAGGGAGATAAACACCTCGCGACAACACCTGAGCTACGTGTTTATTCAAGGAGGAAAAATCTTGAAATTGTAGAACACCTCTCAGTTCAACAGCAAAACCATGAATCTGATCCGAACTTGGGTAATTTCTATGACTCTACTAATGATTTAGATGTCCCTATAGTAGTCAGAAAGGGTGTCAGATCATGTACACAACATCCTATCTCCAACTTCATTGGATACAGTCATCTATCCCGATCAATTCAGGCTTTGGCTACCAATCTGTCAGTAATTGGGATACCAAAGTCTATTCATGAAGCCCTGTCAATTCCAGAATGGAAGAAAGCAGTTGAAGAAGAGATGGCAGCCTTGAATAAAAATAGAACATGGCAGATTGTGGAAATACCTAAGGGAAAGTCAACAGTTGGGTGCAAATGGGTGTTCTCAGTTAAATACAAGTCAGATGGTTCGATGGAACGCTATAAAGCCAGGTTAGTTGCAAGGGGATATTCTCAAACTTATGGAGTAGACTACCAGGAAACCTTCACTCCAGTTGCAAAATTGAACATAGTGAGGGTTCTTTTGACACTAGCAGCAAATTTAGACTGGAAACTCCAACAACTGGATGTAAAAAATGCCTTTCTGAATGGCGATTTGGAAGAGGAAGTGTATATGGAACTCTCTCCTAGATTCGATGAAGATAAGATCCAAGGAAAGGTTTGTAAGTTAGAAAAATCCTTGTATGGGCTAAAGCAATCTCCACGAGCCTGGTTTGGTAGGTTCATGAAAGTTGTATGCCAACAAGGATACAAACAAGCCCAATCTGATCACACCATGTTCTACAGGAACGTAGGCGGAAAAATTACCATACTCATAGTCTATGTGGATGATATAGTTATAACAGGTGATAACGATGAAGAAATGGAAAGATTGAAGAAAGTACTTGCGACAGAATTTGAGATAAAAGATTTGGGCCCCTTACGATACTTTCTTGGATTAGAAGTTGCAAGGAATAGAAATGGAATCTCTATCTCACAGAGAAAGTATGTGTTGGATCTCTTAGGAGAAATTGGTATGTTAGGAAGTAAACCAGCTCATGTTCCAATAAATCCCAATCACAAATTGGGAGATTGTTCAGGAGGCACACCTGTTGATAAGGGAAGATATCAGCGTCTAGTAGGTAAGCTCATTTACTTGTCACACACTAAACTTGATATCGCTTTTGCAGTGAGTATTGTAAGCCAATTCATGCATGCTCCATTTAAAGAGCATATGGAAGCTGTTTATCAAATCTTGAGATATCTAAAAGGAACACCCGGACTTGGTCTTTTCTTCAGAAAGAATTCTAAAAGGTCTATTGAAGCCTTTACTGATGCTGATTGGGCAGGATCAGTAGTGGACAGAAGATCTACAACTGGTTATTGTACCTTTGTGTGGGAAAATCTAGTCACTTGGAGGAGTAAGAAGCAATCAGTTGTGGCCAGGAGCAGTGCTGAAGCTGAATTCAGAGCTTTAGCGCATGAAATTTGTGAAATAATGTGATTAAAGTCACTCTTAGAGGAACTTGATATTCAAGAAGATCGACCCATGAAAGTATATTGTGATAATAAGGCAGCCATTGCGATGTCACACAATCCTGTTCATCATGACAGGACCAAGCATGTTGAAGTTGATAGACATTTCATCAAAGAGAAGATAGAAAATGGGACAATAAGCATGGTGTATCTGCCTTCATCTGATCAGATTGTAGACCTATTAACCAAAGGAGTATTTAAGCCAATATTCGAGAAAATGGTGGACAAGCTAGGGTTGTTTAACCTATACCATCCAGTTTGAGGGGGAGTGTTGAATATTCCAGGATATTGTAGCTTATTCGGTGGTTATTGGTTTCCATATGACACGGTTTACTTATGGTTATGTTATATTTTATTTCCTTATTTGTTGACTTAGCATATATAGTTATTTGGTAGACATTCAGCCCTATAAAAGGGATTGTATTCTAGGTTACAATTTATGTAATACAGTTTATAATCTTCAGTGATTTCGGCCCTCTTTATTCTGCAATTCTTCCCAGCAAGAGTTTTGACATGCCAAAAAAAATCATACTCAGTCAAACCACAGTCATTTAAAAGTTGCAGCTCACTTGATAATTTGTTAGAGGCCAAGGATGTCTATACATTTGAGGAATGTGACTCCTGATAGATAATCAATCTAGTTCAGACAACATTGGACCTGTGAAATATTGCAGAAAAGAAGTGGACAACAAAAAGAATAATGTATATCACAGTGAGGGTAGTAGGAGTAAACTATCAAGCATCCTTGCCTATTCCATACTTTTCCTTTTGCTAAGGCTGACAAAAGATGAGATGGATATTCGTAGGGAGGCTTCAACCACTGGTTGATGGGCTGGGCTGGAAAGTGTCCTATCCTCTTTAAATGAAGATGAACTTGAAGTGAAGAACCCAAGAAAATTCGATCAAGCACTGTTTGGAAAAACAACAAGGGAGATTTTCTTCTAAAAGAAACTCATTTTCCGTGGAATCAAATATGATGGACTAAACAACAGTTGGTTTAAAAGTTCATTATTTTATGGTCTTTGAAGGAGTGAGGCATAGATTGAATCAATTAAGATCCACATTGTGACACTGGCAAAAGAATCTTGAAAGATTACAGAGTTGTTATACCCCTCTTAAAAAAGTTCATTTTGATATATGTTAAGTGCCTGAGAATGGCCCTGCTTAATTAGGCGACTCCAAGTGCTTGCAAGCTACGCAGAAGCACCAGTCATGATTGCATCATATGAAGTTATACTTCCTGGAGCTGGATTTTGACCGTAGATACTATTCCCTACACTAAGAATTAAAAAAAAAAAATCTATTAGTCAGAAGGATGTGATCTGCCAATAAGTGGCTTTTCTTGGACATCTAATGAAACTTGTGTGTGATTTATATGTCATTGTTTAGGGAATTCTAACTAGAGATAATGATGAAAATGGAAATCTTTTGTTCTCCCACTTACTCTTCTCAAAGGATAGCATAAATGTCTTCGCTCAAATATTGTGCTCGGTCTGTGATTCCTTTGGCTTGCAGGGGTCTTTATCAATGGAAGCTCCCTTAAGTGGTTGAAAGCAAAAATGATTTGCGAGATTTGACTGCTAGCAAACGTTGCATTAGTTATCTGGATGTGAATGAGTAGAATTACATAATTTTCTATATCTGATAACCTAGGATGCATAAGCTCAAGCATATAATTTGAGAAAGCAAATATTTTTAAAGGGTTAATAGCAGGGAGAGTTCATAATCTGATTTATGGTGCACTTTTCTGATCCTGCTGATTTTTGTCAATGAGTTATTCAATTTGACGAGATTTGATTGAACTTCCGACAATAGAATATTTGACTGTATATAATTATGCTATTCCTAGTATAGTTGATTTAAATTGTACATTACCATATTTAGAGGCTGTAAATTCCACTATTTAGAGGAGTGATAAAACCTCAATTGAGGTATCAATTGAACTACAATTTTATCAATTTTGAGTTTTCAGTATAAATCATGTATAGTGAAAGTAACTTCATTATCTCACAAAGAAGTTACAGTTCCATATTAGTGTCTTTGCTGTATAATGGTCAATGGCACTTCGGAAGAAAGAAAATATATAAAAAAACAAATACTACCCAAGAAGATTTCTATCATTCGGCCTCAATTGGGTTGGATGTCTGATGATTATTAGCTATTCTCCTCCTTCAATTTTTACTTGCATTCAATTTGGTCAACGACCTTTTGATCTGCTAAACCTTCTTGTTAGGCTCACTCAATAAGTTGCTACTTGCTAGTACTGTGTTCTACACAACTTTCATTTCTTTTTTCCTGTAAAAGTGCAATGTTGGCAAGATATGTGATGAGATAATTTTAAAATGTTTGAGCATAAATTTTGTCAAGGGTTTGGGTAATGCTCGGAGAATTGATGAAGCATTTCAAATGCTTGAATCTGTGGAGAAAGGTACTGCTGTTGGAAGTCCACAGTTATCTGTGCCGCTGATTTGTGGTCTGTTGAATGCTCTAATTGAAGCAGGTGAGATTTTCCGTTGGAAGAATTTCCTCTCCATTTGCATTAATCAGTTCAATATCAATAATTTCTACTACTATCTTGTTTCGTCCTTTATGTCTTGAAGAACTGTTCAATTAATTAATAGTGGCATGTTTATTTTTCTTAGGCTAGACCACATTTTCAGTTATTCTCTCTCTACATTTATATGAAGTTTTTCTCTGTAGGTCTAGTCATGCATTTGCTTACTGACAATGTCTCTTTGTGAGGAATGATCTAGTGCAGGGGATCTGCGCCGTGCCAATGGTCTTCTAGCAAGATACAGTTACGTGTTTCATGAAGGTGGAAGTCCATCAATCTTGACATACAACTTATTGATGAAGGTGATTTTCTGATCAGATGTTCAGTTGGAAAATGATTGATGAACTTAATATTTTGTTATGATTTATCATCATCAGAATATTCTGTGGGTTATGTACAATAGTTTTGTTTTCCTGAAGTCCAAAGCAGCAAATAAATTCTTTCATATATCTTATGATGTTTTTCACTTATCAGGGATATATAAGTGCTGGTTGTCCTCATGAAGCATTAAGCACACATGATGAAATACTGCGACAAGGATTGAATCCCGATAGGCTCACGTACAATACATTAATCTTTGCATCTGTCAAGATGGAAAATTTGGATGCCGCAATGCTATTTTTTGATCAAATGAAGGTCTCATAAACTATCTGAATTGCTAAAAAGAGCTTCAATGGTGACAAATATGATATGAATTGAATGTTTATGTGTTATTGCAGGATAAAGCACAGAAAGATGATGATGAAAATATTTTTCCTGATCTTGTAACCTACACTACATTGCTGCAGGTCAGTCCAATATGTCAATATACTGTTTGAATCTTTTGTTTTAACCTAAGCAGAAAATCTGCACTTTCTTTATCAAAAAAGTAGGAAAAAATGTGTTCTTTACCTCTATAACCAAAGTTACCATTACATAATTAGATATGCGTCAAAGTTTTGTTTGGCTGATTTATATTTAACATTTTTTATGCAAATCATCAACTCATCCTCATTAGGTTTTAAGGCACTACTAAAGAAGGATGATAAGGGTTAGGATGTCGCAACCATAAGATATATGGAGGAGGAGGAGGAGGAGGAGGAGGAGAGAGGAGGGGGGGGGGGGGGGGGCGTAAATTTCTCCTCCAAAAAAACAACAAATGTAAAGAAAGTAATCATTCATTATGCTATTTTTCTCCTGATAATTGCCAGATACTGTTAATCTTAATGTGAAGTTATCATGATTGTAGGGTTTTGGGCGTATCAAGAATCTCCCTTCAGTAAAGAAGATATTGATAGAAATGAAAACACGCCCTAACTTTTTTATTGATCGTGTTGCATACACTGTGATTGTTGATGCATTTCTAAATTGTGGGTCAATCAAAGGTATGATTTTTCTAGAATTTAGTAGAAGTTCTATAATGAATAGTCATGAGACAGATCTGCCTTCGTATGCACACAAATGGGATTTCTGGCTTATTGTCCATTAAATGCTGTAAATTTATTCACGAAGTATTGTCAAAAGTTTGTTAGTTGTGCTAGACATGGAAAATCCAGATAAAGTTATTGCATTGTTAGACCTGAAGAATTTTGTATAAAATATTCTTGTACTCTGCGTTCAGGTATTCCTTATTGCACCAATTCATTTATTCAAGTGCGAAAAACTTGCTGTATTTATTGGGTGTCTATTGACAAAGAATTACAAACCGACTTTGGCACAAAATTAGGAAAGTAGTCCTTGAATTTGAGGTGTGAAAAGGGTTGAGCATCCCAGGCCTGACATTGCCAAGCCTGCCTTTGGCTTCAAAAACCAATGGTCCATGTGGGGCTCCTTCTAAAAATTTCTGTATAATTATAAAATTGCAAGGCCTAGATAAGTTTGCTCAGCCTGGATCGTACCTGTGGGTCAATGATAGAACCCCCCTTCACCTGTTGCACTGATTTAAAGCTTTCCCGTAGCTGCTGGTCTGGTAACCTGAGAATTACTTGAGTAGTATTCAATTAAGCCAAAACAAGGTGATAAGAGAATAAGAGGAACATGTTAGTGTGGAACTTTTTATTGATTGAAAACTGAAACAAGTATTGAAGCTCTCCAAAAGGAAAACAGAATCAGAACAAATTCCAGGCTATTTGAGAGGCCGGTCTCTCCTATTCCCTAACTGAACATCAGTGAAAAAAGCATACCTTATGTAGACCTCCCCACCCCAATTTATAGCCATCCTCCCTGTAGCAACAGTACTCGTTTGCCCTTCTTGTTACTTGACTGGAGAATATTTTGGAATGATGGATGACGTGGCTGCTTCCCTATTGTGTGCATTAACCCCTTTTTTTCCTTCTTGAATACGTGAATCTTAACGGGGGTCTATCATTACCCGCCGCTCCAAAATTCACCTTGTCCTCAAGGTGGAAACTGTATTCTGATAGCTCCAAAAGGTTCCCAAGTAGCATTAAATTCTGGTAAGTTCTTCCATTTAATCAGAATTTCAGGCCCTGAACTTATCTTCGTGGGATGTGGTCGAATTCCCAACACAGATTCTGGTTCCAACATGATTTTCCCTGTAGCAGTCAGCTGTGGTGGTAGTGTCGATATAGGTTGCAGAGTTCCAATAGCCTTATGGAGTTGGGATACATGGAAAACTGGGTGAATTGCTGTGGAAGATGGAAGTTTCAGCTTGAGCTGGGTATTTACCTGTTTGTGCCAAGGAACATGATCCAACAGGTTTATCAATAGTAGTAAGCAAGCTTCGAATCTTCTCCACCTCTTCTTTGTTGAGTGTATAGAGTTCCAACAAATCATTTTGCTTTGTCATTCCTTCTGCTACAGCAACATTACCGTGTCGATTCCACGGTTTATGATTTGAGTGATTTGGTTGATATAAGCTGCTGTTATTTCGACCAAATGGTGGCTTTCCTTTCAATTTCCAACATGTTTCCTTTGTGTGCCTTGATTTTTTACAGTGATTGCACCATAAATCATCCTTGTTGTCTTTCGGAGACTCTCGACTATTCTGTTTTGATGTCTGATGGTTGGTGAAGCTATCCTTGTTGTTATTTGTTGAAAAAAGGGCTGATCCTTCTGCTTTAGGAGATTCTAACATAACAGATCTCCTTCCTTCTTCTCCTCTAATAATGACAAAGGTTTCACTGAGTGATGGCAGCTCCTCTTTTCCTAGAACCTGAACACGAACTTGATCATACTCCATATTAAGACCAGCCAAGAACTCATACAACCTTTCTCCTTCAATAAACTTTAATAAAGCAGCAGCATCCTCAGTGCACTTTATTTTAATATTATGATAGTAATCGAGTTCGAGCCACAAAGCAGTCAAGGTATTATAATAATCCGTCACAGACAGTGTACCTTGTTTGGTCGAATGAATTTTAGTCTTAATTTCAAAGACTAGAGCTGCATCCTTCACCTTAGAATATGTTTTCTTCACTGTCTCCCAAATTTCCTTGGCTGTTGTTAAAAACATACAGTTCCCACTGATTTCTGGATGCATAGAATCCTACAACCATGACATGATCAATGCATCTTCAACATCCCATGCTTTAAATCGTGGATCATCAGTGCTTGGTGGCAAATTGATCAAATGATGAATCTTTCCCTTTCCTTTCAGTTTTGTACGGACAACTTGAGACCAAATCATATAGTTGCTGCCATTGAGACGATGAGCAACCTGAATCATGCCCAGTTCATTCGAATGTGCACCCACACCTGCACCTGCAGCCGCTTCAGTTGTTGCTGTCTTCGATGTTTCTGATGCTGTGGACATAGTGATGTTCGGCAGATGAGATTGAAAAAGATTAGGTTAAAGGAAGATTGGCAATTAAGGCCACTGGATAACTGGAAAAAATATTCCTAGGCAATCAAGGCCTAAAAAAATTTTTTTGGGCGATTAAGGCTGAATTTTTTTTCTTGGTGTTTTTGAAAGTATTGAAAAACAGGAAAGCTTTAATCCTGCTCTGATACCATGAAGGTTTTAAGAATTAATCTCCAATGATTTTTTTTTTTGTATATTGTGTTACATTTATAGGAAAGCTATACATAATTCTAGGAACTGATAAAATCAAAATACAACTGAAAGATTTAGATGTATCCAAATATGAACTAACTAAAAACTGATTCCTAGATATGTGGGATTCAAATTTCACTCCCTTTTCACTAAATCAATCCGAATCTGCAACACAATCCTTCAACATTGAAAATATAACTTTCATTCAAGTGAGATGACCAGTCAAATAGAAAATCTTTATAAGAATGATCCAGAAACATTTTCTTCACATTTTTAGGAAATTGGATCAAAGAAACACCCAATAAAGTATAGTAATTTTCAATAGAGTATCCCAACTTATATTGCACATTGAAAGTAAGTTCAAAAATTTCATGATTGAAAATGAATTGCTTTTTTAACTTGGCAGGAAATTTAGGAATACTGTCAACATGATGATGATTCAATAAAGCATGTCGATAATTAGTGGGTAACATCCTAATATCAATATGACACGTGTGCAATCGAACAATGATCTTGGAAAGTAATGTGGCAACCCGTGGAGTATCATGTAATTGAGGGAAAACTAAAATAAGGTCAACATGAATATGTTTGACTTCGATGACATTGCTTTAGGTAATTTCTCAATTGTGCTAATCTTTAGTGTATCGGCTACCAATGTGGTTATAACTCTTGACTTCTGTGGAAATGGAGGAAAATACTGCACTATAATCATCTAAACAAACCCCTGAAGATTTTATAGCTTGTGACAAGTAAGGTTTGATCGTGTCAGCACACTTTTCAAGAAGTCTTTCCACTACACTAAAAACAATAGGAGAACCTTATTATGTTTATTTTGAACACAATCCAACAGAAGGGTAATCAAGTCTAGATGAATATTGTCACTTTCTTCTGATGTAAAGGTCATGATAGTCTCTATGGATGTGATGACATTCCATAAATGATTTCCTTTCAGAGCTACAAGAAAGTGTTGGAACATGTCAATTATCGTACGTTCACAATCTAGGTCCAACGTGATACGGCAGTATTTCGCATTAGCCATTGTATCTAGTATTCTAACTACAATAGCATACAAATTGATGGATGTGCTTGCGAGATATGCAAATGATGATATAATCAAGGGAAAGATAACTTGCATTATTTCATCACAAAAAGGGGGATGGGATGTCGTAATGCGAAATATTTCACCGAGGCAAGAAACAATTGCCACTTGTATAACAAATTTAGGATGCCTTAATAGCTTATTTGAAATCAATGTCGTGCTAAGTGTCTTAATAGATGTGAGCATGGAAACAGAAGGCAATTGGTCCACTCGTAAAAGCAAATACTCAGTGTGTTCAAGTAACGATAGGAGCTCATTAAAAGGCAATGAAGATTGAAGGAGTTTTCTTCCATTTGTTAACAAGTGGATTCCTAACGCAAGATATTCACACCATAACTAAATATTCTGATGTGGGACTTTGGTCGCATACCCAACAATCCTCCCCTCGAACAAAGGACCGTCGAGCCTCCCCTCAAACGATCATCTATCCGTCCATCTTCCTCACCAAGAGCTTGCTCTATCCAGATCAACTCCTCTCCGCTGCGTTCGGGCACACGTCTTACGTGAAGCATCCGGAGTACACCGCCTGTCCAATAGAGCTCATCAACGGATCTCATCGCGAGCTAACCGAGGCACCACCTTCGTTCGGCATTCCAAGGATTCATCCAAATGGCCAATTTTGGGGTTTGGCTCTGATACCACTGTAATTTATGAAAGAAAATAATTGACAAGCCAAAACACTAAAATAAAAGTACATATTCAATCTAATAAAATTGTTACCTCACGAGACTTAAAAGAGTCAAATAATGCTCCAATCACAATTTTCAAATTGACGTGACTATGGTGGCAAAGTTTCATCTCAGGCTAAATCTATTGACACAAGATTTGTGGACCAAGTGGAGGTTGGTATCGATGGTTGCGGTGATTACGAGCGTCGGCGCTGTGAGGATAACTGGCAGTCGGCGTCCTTGGGTGTCACGAGTGGAGGCGGCGGTCGCGGGGTGGGTGCTTTGAGCTATCGCAAGTGGCCTGAGATCGGAAAGACGATGGTTCAATTTTTTGTTGCTGTTATTTTGGGTAGGTTGGGAAAGTGATGATTGGCGACTGGGTTTTGGTTGCTGGTAGGTGGCAGTAGATGGTTCTGTGGGCTGTGATATGAAGCTTTGGTGATTGGGTTGTCGTTGTTGTGGAGAAGATGACAGCGGAGGCGACTTTGCTGATTGGGTGTTGATTTGTAGATGACTAGTGGATTCGAAAGTGTAAGCTTTTTGAGGTGGTTCGCATGGACGGATTTGCAGTAACGGTTGCAGCTTGGTGGTTGTTATGGTAGGGCAGGTTGTGTATATGGTGTATACAGAGTTCTGTCAGTTATTATATGGGCTAGAGATTGATGGCAATTGTAAGTCTGTGACTCTGATTTTCAGTTGAAGATATTGGAACCAGGTTTAGCTGTCATACCAAATTTGATGTAGGATAAAGGAGAAGGCAGCAAGAGAGAGGGATGAAACCAAAGAGAATGTGGGGGGGAGGGGGAAGAAACCAGAGACGAAGTAGAAACTTGGGGAGAAGGAGGAAGCCCTAGGCAACAAGTAAAGCATTTTCATATTCTTCAATTCATCGTCTCCTTCAATTACAATTGAAAACCATATAAATAGTAAAACATAACCTTACCAGTAATGAGCTTGGGCCAGCCCATAATACAAACCTAACTAATAAAATAGAAGTTAAATAGTCCAAAACAAAATAAGATGTCTAACAGTGTGATGTCCTCATCAGAAATTTTGAGCGAGTTGTGTATCCCTTTAAACATTAGGAATACAAATTAATCCATTGTCTAACTTGTCTTTTCTGTAGAATCCACTTTAATATGCTTCGTAATCATGTTAAACTAGGTTATGAGCTATAACCACTGCTGACTTGTTATCACAGTACAACCGTAGTTTCACTCCAAAATCGTCGTTAACAATTTCAACCTTAATAACTCTTAAATCTCTAGTGCTATGGCTTTGAATTCTACTTCTATACTAGATCTTGCACCACTACTTGCTTCTAGCTCCATATTTCCAAAATATGTAGTCAACTAGAAATCCAACCCAATCTGCATTAGTATAATCTTCTAAACTCAATTCCTTATTTTTCTTGAAGAACCGTTTCTATGAAGTGGATTTCAATTACTGCAGAGTTCTATGAATTGCCACTAGATGAACTTCTTTAGGAGAATGCATGAACTGGCTAGCCATACTCTTTGCGGGTATAAACAAGACCTTCGTAAATAAGTTTTCCAACTTTGATATATCTCCATGACTATGCAATGCGACATCTCTTTTGTAGCCTTTAGCCGGTGATTTTACTCGATTGTTGTATTATAAGGCTCTCATCCAAGAAATCATGTTTATCAAGATCAAGTATGTAATTTGCCTGGATTTGAAAATTTCTCTTATTGATTGAGCTACTCAAATTCCAAAAAGAAACACACACACACACTTGAGTTTCCCCATTATTTTATCTCATAGTCTTTGGCCAACTTAGTGTTGAGCTTCTCTATTTCATCAAGGTACCAGTTGGTGATTGTTCAAGAAAGAGATTATGATCCCCTTGATCGGTTCCAATTACAAAACTCCTTTATGCTGGAAATTATCTTCATACTTGCAGTCTGGAAACAAGTTCAAATAGTTAGTTACCTTTTAATGGACATTTCAGCCTAATATGTATGTTACTGTGATGGATGTCATAAGGAGAGCAGTTCCATTTACTTTGTTTCTCTTTTGGGGGTTGGGTGGGCGGGTGGGAGCAGGGGGTATAACAGTTGATTGATCCAGCAAGGTCATGATTTTCTGTGTCTTTTGTTATTTAATGGTTAGCTTGCTTAAGATTTTCCAAAGCTTAACTTGCTAGGATAGTATTACAAACTTGTCTACATATTGATTCCATCAATCCAAATGCTAGTCATGTTATATCTTATTGTGGATTTAAACATATATTTTTTCAAGTCAATAGGTATATATGGTTTTCTTTTTTGTGTGGTGGGTGGAGGGAGTGGTTGGAGTGGAGGCCATCTTCACATTTCTGGTGAAATTGCTACAGAAAATATCTATCATTAAACATGTAAAATTCTGACATATGTCTTAGGAAACTGAATCCTTAATTCAGCTCGCTAAAAGTATTCCTCACCAAATATTAAATTATTTATGGAACTCAGGGAAACACAGGCTTCCAGTTTATATCTTGTGAAAAACATTTTGCCGAAATATTTTCTTATCTGAATTTTCATTCCAGTTTGATCCTGGCATCTGTAACACGGTCTACTTCACTAATCTGTTCTGTCTCTGCAATGTGACTAGGTGCTCTGTGTGTTTTTGGAGAGATTATAAAACAAGCTGCTGGGAAAACCGTGGCTTGAGGCCAAAGCCTCACCTCTATTTGTCCTTGATGCGTGCATTTGCGGCTAGGGGAGACTATGAAATGGTGAAAAGGCTTAGTGAACGCGTGTGGTTAGACACAATGGGAACAATTTCCTCCACAGTGCAAGTGGAGTCTGATCACCTTTTGATGGAAGCAGCTCTAAATGATGGCCAGGTATCAAATTAACTTGAGAATGGTGCCAAGCACTGGTTATATCTCTGTACAATATTCTTCTAGAATTTTTTTTGAAAATGAAATCGTTTTTTCTGAATTGAAAATGGCTCAAAGAATACTTCAGAAATTGTATATACTAGTCATTGGGAGAAGAGTTCCTCACTCAAGAAATTAGATGAAGTAAAGTGGGCTGTCACAAGGATTTATGCGGACAGAATACAATAAACTTTGAACAAATTGAAGACACCAAACAGGATTTACCTGTATCATACAACTATGACTTTTCATGGATTTGTAAACAAGAGTCTCAGACCTTATATTCTTTTGGTGGAGGAGTGCAAGAATTGCCTGGCGTATGAAGGGAGGATGATTGTGTACAATCAATGTTTTGGTTACTTGTTTTCTTATGGGTCTACAATATTATAATATTAGAAAATATTAGTTTTATGATTGAACAAATTAATCATGCAAATGTTTTCAAATATACTCAGCAAGACTCGATGTCTCTCAATGTGTGAAGTTCTCTCATTATATAGAATCAAAATCAAAACTAAATATGGTAACTATCAATTACAATATTCATTAATGGTAACCCATTAAATATGAATATTGATGCTTTATATTCTTTCCTTATATTCTATTAACATCTCCCCTCAAATTGATGTTGGGAAAAATATCAATTTGCAATCATGAGCTGAAAGCAGTGAAAATGCTTGTGCCCCACAAAGATGAGACCCAAATCATGATGATGAGAGACCCAAGAACAACAAATAGTGCAGAAACAGTCAAGAACTACTCCAAGAACACTTCAATGTTACTCTAAAAAGCTCACACCTTCGAGCATATAACTTGTTAACAAACAAGAAAGAGAAAGGGGTACAAAGAAGAGAAGAATTGAGGGGACATGACCTAGCCGAAAACCCGCACCATGGATACTCATCCCGTCAGATCCAAAACTACCCAACCACCACCACCGCCACCACCACCCAACTATCCTACCCCCGCCGTAACCCCTGTCGGCGTCGGCGACAGACAGATACCCCCACCCGGCAACCCATTCAATCCCGGCCTCACGCCACTACACCTCAGCCACTTTCAGCCGGCGACACTAGGAGGAAACCCTAGCTCCGTCGGTCGTTTCGAAGCAGCAATCAGAGTCGCGCCCCCTGGGTCGGAGAGGAAGGGTCTGGCGCCGGTAATGGAAGATCTGGAGAAGTGAACGGCGGATCTGAGATCCAGTTTCACCGAGCTCCGGCCACCTACGCAACAGACGCGCCACACCAGCAGGCGGCGCAGGTGATTCGGACGCCGGAAGGCAGGTTGGCCGGGTCACACGCCGCTCCGGCGGCGCGTCCACCGGCGACTGGGGAGATTCCACCCAGCGGTCCCAAGCCGTCCCGCCCACCTGTTTTGTTGTCAGACGTCCCGGGTATATAGAATCAGGGCAAAAAGAGTGGAAGCACACAAAACGTTGGTGTTCAATAGCCGTTTTAGAGTGGAAGCGAAGGAGTTCGCAGTATCCGTTAATGAGTCCGGCACTGTTAGGATGACAGAATGGGGTTCAAAGATATCAACTGCAATCTGTATGGGGAGGTTTGGAGCACTCTGGATGGTGAATATGGTGAATAAGTTGAGGGCGGCTGATATGACAGAATTTCAGTGCGAAGTTTAGCGAGTCTTCTCGAGCTTTTCTGGTACAACGATGTGCCAATAGGCGTGGCAGGTATTTGATGATAGCACAGTATGGTGAGAGACGCCGGAGAGGAGTGGTGATGGTACCAGAAGGGATGAATGGAGGGGGCTGGGCCTCAGTTTCGCATGTGTTTCAGAGAGTCGTGGATTTCTTTGTTGCAGGAGATAAGGCCAAACGTCGAACAAGTGAGGTAGGGAGCCGACAAGGGATAACCTATGCGGGAGTTACGGCAAACATACAAGCCACACAGACCGCCAAACAGCGGGGAATGTGGCATAGAGAAATTGATGTTAATGGGAAGAGAGACACATACAACTCTGATGAGGCAATAACAGGGGGCTTACCCGATAGCTCTTTGAGCAGTAGGGGATTAAGGGACCGCATCAAGGCTTTGAGAGGGGAATTAGATGAATTAATATGGTTATTGGATAGTGGGAATGCAGAGGGCGCCAGGAAGTCCTATTGTGATAAGTGTGGGGTGAGTTTGGAGGATTGTCTGGGCAATGGAACAAAGGTAGCAAACACGGAATCCAAGGAGATGGAATTGAACCAAATTTATAGCAAGGAGGAGACTACGAAGCCAAGTGGTGAGTCCCAGGCTGAGGGCAACTGCTATAAGGTTGGGGGCGCAGTGGACATGTATCCAGCAGAGGAGTTAGCTGTGGCAATGGAGCTGGATACCGGAGTTGCACTGGCAGATAGTTCAGCCTCGATTATTGGAAAACAACAAGGAGCGACAAATTGTGCAAATATGGCAGTGAACACATACACGAGGAGATATCCGAAGGGTACGAGTGAGGGAGATCACAGGAATGATAGAGCATTGGTGGTATGGGTAGATGGTGCCAAGAAAAGTGATGTTAACAGTAATGTGGTAGAGGTAGGGAGTAGCAAGGAACCGCCGAATTGGGTGCTCCAAAAAATTATTGACTTCAGCAAGACAGTGGGGGTGTCATGTGATGGGTATGAAAAAAGGCTCTCGCAACTATTCGAGGAATTGGAGGCTAGTAGAGGACAGGAAATGGGTACACCAGGAGATAAGACCAGAAGAAAGGGAGACCGTGAGCTTAAGCGGCTTGAATGCTTAGTAAATTATGATGTAAAAGGAGGCGAGTCAAGGAGAGGATTGATGGGGAGGGATGATGGAGTGTTAAGATGATCCCTAAAATCATTAGTTGGAATGTGAGGGGGCTTAATGAAGCAGGGAAAAGGATAGGAATTCTAAATTTGATAAGGGGTTGGAGGGCTGACATTGTTTGCTTACAAGAAACAAAGTTGGAGGTCGTCTCACGGGCTGTTGTCTGTAGTCTATGGGGGGGACAGCATGTTGGTTATCAGTTTTTGGGATCATCAGGGGCTTCAGGAGGTGTACTAGTTATGTGGGACACAAGAGTTTTTGATATGGAGGGGGTTAGTGTCGGGTTATTCACTCTGTCGATATCATTTAGAAATATTGGGGATAGATTTCAATGGATGTTTATAGGAGTCTACGGGCCTAACGCTGATGAGGATAGATGGGGTATGTGGGATGAGATGGCCGGTATGATGGCCTGGTGGAACCTCCCAGTGTGCATTGGCGGTGATTTTAATGTTGTTCGATTTTCTACTGAGAGGTCGAGAGGTGAGAGACTGACAAGGGCAATGGAGGACTTCTCAAATTTCATTAGAGACTATGCTGGTGGATCTACCTTTGATTGGAGGGGACTTTACTTGGTCATCGAATCGGGACCCGCCCGCTCAATCACGAATAGATAGGTTCTTGGTTAGTGGTGAGTGGGAGGCTAAGTACTCAGATGTTATTCAGAGGAGATTGAGGAGGGTGTACTCAGATCATTTTCCTATTGCATTATCTGGGAACACAAGGGGGTGGTGAAAGAAGACCGTTTAGGTTTGAAAAGATGTGGTTGAAAGTAGCAGGTTTTGGGGAGTGCGTACGGAATTGGTGGGCCTCCTATGCTTTCAGGGGGTCCCCAAGTTTTGTGTTGGATCAGAAATTGAAGGCACTAAAAGGAGATTTAAAGAGGTGGAATGAAGAGGTGGTGGGAGATGTTAATTGTCGTAAAAATCAGTGCCTTGCAGAAATTGAAGAGTTGGATAAATAGGAGGAGAGTCGAGAGTCGAGAGTTGGAGGGGAGGAGAGGGAGAGACGTGGAGTGGCAAGGGGAGAGGTGGAGAAATTGTTGGAGATGGAAGAGATTGCTTGGCGCCAGAAATCTAGGGTCACATGGTTGAAGGAGGGTGATAAATGCACAAAGTTCTTTCATCGGGTCGCTAATTCCAATCGGCGTAATAATTCGATTACACTGTTGGAGGTAGATGGGGTTACTTATGAGGACCCACATGATATTGGGACTCAAATGGTGGGATTCTATCAAAATCTCTACCGGGAGCAATCTGAGTGGAGGCCACAGTTGGAGGGATTGGAGTTTTCAGCTATTACCGAGGAGGATGCCAATTGGATAGAGAGACCATTTGAGGAGGACGAAATTAGGGAGGTGGTGTTTAGTTTGAATGATGACAAGGCACCTGGACCGGATGGTTTCTCGTTCTCATTCTATAAAGCTTGTTGGGAGGTGGTGCGATCGGATATCATGGATGTGGTCAATTATTTCTTTGCGCGTGTCAGGTTCCTGAGAAGTGCTAATGCTACATTTATTGTGTTAATCCCCAAGAAACCGGGAGCGTCTAATGTCAAGGACTTTCGGCCTATCAGTTTAGTCAGCGGGATGTACAAGATCATTGCTAAAGTCCTGGCGAATAGATTAAAGGAGGTGTTGGGAAAAGTGATGTCTAAGTTCCAGAATGCTTTTGTAAAAGGCCGTCAGATTATGGATTATGTTCTTATAGCGAACGAATGTATTGACTCTAGAATACGTCTGGGAGTTTCAGGAATGTTATGTAAGCTTGATATCCAGAAGGCGTATGATCATGTGAACTGGGGGTTTCTTATGTATATGCTCATGCGTTGTGGTTTTGGAGAGAAGTGGTGTAACTGGATTCAGTTTTGTATTTTGACGGTGTCATTCTCAGTGTTGGTCAACGGCACACCCGAGGGTTATTTCCGGAGTAGCAGAGGCTTGAGGCAAGGGGATCCGTTGTCTCCATTGCTGTTTGTAATTGTAATGGAGGCATTCAGCAGGATGATTGAGAAAGCAGTGAGGGAGGGTCTGTTAAGAGGCTTTAGGGTTGGTCACATACAGG
This sequence comes from Osmanthus fragrans, assembly GCA_019395295.1. Classification (NCBI taxonomy): domain Eukaryota; kingdom Viridiplantae; phylum Streptophyta; class Magnoliopsida; order Lamiales; family Oleaceae; genus Osmanthus; species Osmanthus fragrans. The sequence goes on along the minus strand of CM033346.1, from coordinate 15,858,361 downwards.
TTTCCCATTTGCCATTTGCAGATGATACGTTGTTCTGTGACGCAGATGATGAGCAAATTAGAAACTTGCATCGGCTGCTTCTGTGCTTCGAAGCAGTATCTGGATTGAAGATTAATTTGAGGAAATCTGAGGCTATTCCAGTGGGAGAGGTCGCTAATGTGGAAGAGATGGCTGCAATATTGGAGTGTAGGGTTGCGCAGCTGCCTATCTCATACCTTGGGCTTCCTTTAAGCGCACGAGTTAAGAGTACACATATTTGGAATGGGATCATCGAAAGGGTGGAAAAGAGGTTAGCGGGGTGGAAGCGTATGTACCTCTCTAAAGGAGGCCGTCTTACTCTCATTAAGTCCACTCTCTCTAATCTTCCTACTTATTTTTTGTCATTGTTTCCTATTCCTGTTACAGTGGCAAAAAAATTAAAGAGGATCCAAAGGGAGTTCCTTTGGGTAGGGTTGGGGGAGGAGAGGAAATTTCATTTGGTCAAAATGGGGGCGACGTTTGCTCCCCTATTACGGTGGGGGGTCTTGGATTGAGGAGTCTTGTACTGTTCAATAAGGTCCTGTTGGGCAAGTGGTTGTGGAGATTTGGAGTGGAAATGGAGAGTTTTTGGAGAGAAATCATAGGGGTGAAGTATGGTGTTATGGAGGGAGGCTGGTGTTCAGTTGAGGATCGTGGCTTGCACGGGGTAAGCTTGTGGAGACATATCAGAAAAGGATGGAATGATTTTCAGAATAGATTGACTTTTGTGGTGGGGAATGGTGACAATGTCAGATTTTGGGACGATTGTTGGCATGGAGATCAACCACTAAAGAGGAGGTTTCCTTCTTTGCATCGCATTGCTTTGGAACCCTCCACTATGGTGAATGAGGTATTAACTATTCAGAATGGGAGTCCTCACTGGAACATCGTCTTCAGGCGGGGCTTACAGGATTGAGAATTAGATGATTATGTGTTGTTCTTGACATTCTTGCATGAGGTGCATATTCGGGTTGGAGAGGATGATTGTAGCAGGTGGAGGGTGGCAGCAAATGGTATTTTCTCTGTGTGCACATACTTCAGATCCTTATTGGAACCTGTGGGGAGTTCATTCCCGTGGAAGAGGGTATGACAATGCAAATTGCCTCCACGGGTGGCATTTTTACTGTGGACAGCTGTGAGGGGGCAGGTGTTAACGGTGGATAACCTTAGAAGAAAAGGTTGTTATGTTACAGTGTGGTGTTATATGTGTAAGAGGGATGGAGAGACGATTGATCACCTGTTTCTTCAATGTGATGGTGTGCGTTGGCTGTGGAATGATATTCTGGCTGCTCAACAGATGAATTGGGTGTTGCCAAAGCGTATAGAGGACGCGGTACAAGCATGGAGTAGAAAACTTAGAAACAAGAATAGTAAACTAGTCTGGGATCTCATACCAGGGTGCATTGTTTGGTGTGTGTGGAGAGAGAAACAACCATTATTTTGAAGATCAAGCACAGTCGACAGAGTAGTTTAGAGAGTTATTTTATCTGACATTGTATAATTGGTTTAGTGCGGCGACTACTAGCCCGATACGAGGGTTGCCTAATTTTATTGTATTTTTATCTTATTTAAATTGATTATGCACACCTTGTGTATTATCAGTTAATTAATAAAATGCGAGATTACTTATAAAAAAAAAAAGCTCACACCTTCCAGTCGTAATTTCACGGCCCTCATCAATCTATGAATCCTCACACATACTAGTTGGGACTATCAAATATACTCAACAATACTCAATGCCTTTCAATGTGAGAGGTTCTCTCATTATATAGAACCAAAATCAAAATTAAATATGGTAATTATTAATTACAATATTCATTAATGGTAACCTATTAAATATGAATATTGATGCTTTATATTCTTTCCTTATATTCTATTGACAATAACGTGGCAAGATTTATCTTCTAAAGTTAATCAAGAAAGGATTCAAAGATAATAATTGATAGAGTTGCCATCTAGGACATCCTTCTAATTGTATTAGGTTATTTAAGTGCATACACAGATCCCAATTCAGCAACTCGATCCCCCTAATGTTTATTGGTCAAAACTTCATAGACGATGAATCTTTTTGTTGTTCCATTTTTCCATATAAAAGAACTAAGATTGAGATTTGGGTCATTGTTAATCATTTGATAGAATATTGAATGTAATCTTTATCCTTCATCCTTTGAAAGTTTCAATTATCTGCCAAGTCACAGTTGGTTTCTTTAGAATAGGAGTAATCCCATGCATCAAACTATTGGTACTGCAGTCCATTTCAGTTTTTGGTGACCTTATATACATTTACTCTTGGACAGGATCATTATGAAATGTGAATAGATAGGTGAGAAAAATTCAGGCAGTGAAAGTGAAATTGAAGCAAGGCCTGTGAATACATGGGAGGATTTTGGGAATTTCGAAACATTAATTGATTGTGCACCCTACGGAAGAGTGATAATGTTATTCTTACGAAAGACATACTTGTAAAAGTGAAGGCATAATAGCGATATTAAGTGCCCAGATCATTCAGAACTTGAATCTGCAAAAAACAGTTCGTTAAACTTTCTGTAGACCATGGATCAAAATATGGATGATGCATAAAGAAAGCTGAAAATGTGTGCCTAAATCTAAAAATATATATGAAAAGGCATGATGACACAGTGCGATTAATTCTCCTAACAAGGTGCACCATTTTCAGCACCAGATGAAAAATGACCAGGGTGCAAGGAGTTTTTTTTGTAACATTTCAGTTCTTTCTCTCCTCCTCTCTTTATCCTGGGAAATTATATCTTTAAATCAGTGTGAAACTTGGCAGGTCTTATCAATCATTGGCAAAGAATTACAAGACGTGGAGGATTCAACCATATCACCTTCACTATAAGTAGGTGAAAGTAAGAGCATGTTCGAGAAGTGCTTATAAATGGTTCAAGTTATAAATAAATGGAAATGAGTGGTGGATAAATGGGTAGTACTTGTGGATCCCTCCAAATGTGTGGATAAAAAAGTGGCGCAATTGTTTATAAACATAAGCCAAACACAGGCTAATAAACAAATCGAATCTGGAATCTTCCAATTCTTGTAAAAATAATTAACTTTATTACACTATTTGGCAAATAAGGAAAAAAAAGAAGACATCCTATATTGAGCATGATAACATCCTAATTGGCTAAGAACGGAAAAAGAAAGGAGAAACTATGGAACTTGGATATTATATTGGCAAATAAGTGATATTACTATTTTTACAAAGTGGAAACTTTATGAGGATTTCACTTCGTTGCAATAGATCAGTTTTATACTTTTTTAGTCCAATTCCAATAAGAAACTGTAGATGCAACTCAAAGTACAAAATTGAATACCATGAAATATCATGTGAGCTTCCGCGTGACCTTGGGTCAAAATATCAAAGGATGGAGCAGATTCTCACACAGATTAACCTGTGGCATTTCCTATGATGCCTCATCAACCAGAAGCATCAGTATTACCTTTAGCTAACTAATTGGCAGATGATGGCCGACTGGGAGAAAAGGAAAGGCCAACTAATTGGAGCTGATATGGTGGATAAATCGATGTTGATACCTGATGACTCTTTCAAAAATGACTTGTTAGAGGGAGATACCTGATGAGACCTTCATTTCCTGTAAAATTTATATATTTTGCATAATCCATTTAATAACTAGTCTACTCGTTGTCTAGATCTTTTGAGCATAGAGAAAGCATATGAAAATGCTTTGAACTAGAAAGTTCGTAATATGAATGAAAGATGAATGTTGTTCTGGGGGTTTATTTGCAACTTGTGATTAGAATGGCCTTTTGAAATTTCCGAGCTATTTTACATTCTTGTAATGCAAGATTAGAAATTTATTAAAATTTAAATGGAAAACTAAAATTGAAATATAATTAAGAACTAAGTTAGAGACTGATCATTGGACCTTTTTTTTATTTGCTCAAGATTGACTTCTTAAATACCATAAAAAACCTAGACTGGTAATCCGCAATGCTACTTAAAACAAGTTAGGATTCAGAAAGCGTAGTAGATTTTAACCAAGTATCTGCTTGTTTGGCAGGTTGACTTGGCTTTACAGAATCTCAAGAAAATTGTTGGCAAATGGAAGGACATATCATGGACTAGTCGAGGAGGCATGGTAAGTGCTTGTTTCATAAATTCAGGAACGCAAACTTATTGTGATACATTGACAGTACTGTTTAATAAATTGCTGTGTGATAGTTGGGTATATTGCAATCACTAATTTTTTTCCCTTAATGAATGAATGTCTCCGATTCTTGGCCTTTCTGTTACAGTTCCACCAGATACCATGTCACACCAATGACAATAGCTTCCCTTCAACTTTTATGTCATGCTTTGTTATATATATAATTTTGCTGAATAAGCTGTCACTTTGAGTAATTAAATGGATATCTACGTATAATAAATGGCACTAATGTAACCAGGGCAATGTGAGAATCTGTTATGAATGCTGCTTCAACTTATTTCTCAGAGTTCTTCCTTGTTAATAAATATGTGGTTCTGTAATGATTTAGTTGCAAAGCACTCTCTATTACAGAGTGTTGCGAGAATTATTGGAGCCTTTTTTACGAATTAATGTATCTTTTATTCTCTTCTGCTCATTCTTCTGCTTCCCTTTGTTGCTTTACTCATAGACTCCTAGTGTATGGCTCTGTTGATGTAACTGTAAGATTGGTTCTTCCTTTCATTCAGTATGTTCCTTGAATATAGTCCATGCATTCATTGCAGGTTGCGCTACGCCTTGAGGCGTTGCTAGGTTTAAACTCATCATTATTTAGCCCTCGCCTTCTTCAGGTATTTGATTGTTTTCTATCTTTCAAGCATGCAAAGTCATAAAAATATTATAATGTTCCCACATAGTTTAACATCCAGACATGTTAGAGATAATTTTAAAATTTCACATGTCAATTCGTTTTCTTGAGTCTAATTCATATTCTTGTCTGTCTATAATCTAATATAGGTATCCGTTAGTGATGCAATTGAGCACATCATGACACCATTTGATGAAGCTCGACCACTGCAAGCTACCTTGCAACTGAAGCAAATGGTGATGCGTTTCTTTAATGATCCAGTTGTGCCTATTATAGATGACTGGGGAGGCTGTGTGGGTATACTGCATCGAGAAGACTGTGATAAGGTACTTTATACTAAGCTCTGTTGCTAACAACTAAATTTTTTTTGTTGTGGATATGGATACAGTTTTTTTCCCCCCACAAATCTTTATTCTGAGTGAGCCTACAATATGATGATGTTGATTCTCCTCTTTCCCTGCAACTTGTGGAAGCCCATTAACAATTAACTAATAATAGGCAATAACCATGGACTGCAGTTATTATTATCCAACATATTTTGTGCTTGTTTGGATTTGATTATAATCACATTATACTTAAAGGTCAAAGGTAAATGTCAGATCTTTTAGTTTCTAAAATATAGGATATCAGGACATAGTTAAAAAGAGTCCAAATTTTGGACATGAGTATGTCTTTTAAACTGCAATTTTTTTTACTACTAAGATGTCATTTTAAATAGACCAAAATCAAGTGTTCACAAAGAATGAAATGAGTATTGAATAATGGATTAAGACGAATAAAATAGAATTTTAGGGTTTAGTTTTCAATTATGGGAAGTTAATTACTAAATGTTATATAAAATAGGCAATGAGGGACTTGATTGTAATTTGGACTTAGTGGAACACTAAGTAGTACTATATAGAATCCATTTTCATTTTATACGAAGAAAACCTTAAATCATCGATACAGAGAGGGAAATAAGGAAATAAGAAGAAAAAGAAGGGAAAACCCAGTGCCGTAACCTTCCTCCACCCTCTCGGCGACGACGCTAGGTTTACCATAAAAGGGAAATATACAAATAAGAAAGAAGCGAAAACAACAAAGTGTCCAGTTGAAATTTGGAAGATCCAACACATCATACCTATGTCGTGTTGACACGGGTACTTCGTCCATTTTGAGAAGTCCGAGCAGCAGAGGGACCCACAACTACTATCTACTTATTCACTATTCATTTCTATTACATCATTTTTATTAGCAACTTATAAACAAATCCAAACAAGCACTTCATAATTTAACATATGTTTTATGTCTTTACATCGTAACAAATTTCTAATTTCTCTTCCCACTTTCATTATTGCAGAATTATGAAATTTTGATTGAAATTTATTGTGGTATAGTGATTTAATTCAGCCAATGTTACATGGAGTTGCAGATGACAGTGGTGTGTATTAAAATCTGTGACTGATTATTATTTTTTTTTGATAGGTAATCCGATAATTTTATTAATAAAAGAGAATACACAGGAAGTGTATAATCACTTTAAACAAGACAAAAACAACATGAAATTAGGCAGCCCCTCTATAGGATTAATAGCCGCGGCATTAAACCAAGAATACAAAGTCAAATAAAACATTTCTCTTATCTGCTCTGTTGTCTGTGTTTGGTCTTCGAAACAACGGTTATTCCTTTCTCTCCATGCGCACCATACAATGCATCCCGGGATAAGGTTCCATAACAGCTTGCTATCCTTATCCTGAAGTTTCCTCCTCCATGCCCACAACACATCCTCTATACGTCTGGGCAATACCCAGTCCATATTCTGAGAGGCTAGAATACTATTCCACAGCCAACGAACACCATCACAATGAATGAATAAGTGATCATTCGTCTCCCCATCCCTCTTACACATATAGCACCACTCGGTTACATAAAAGCCTTTTCGTCGAAGATTATCCACCGTTAGCACCCGCCCCCTCACAACCGTCCACAATAAAAATGCCACCCGTGGAGGCAATTTACATTGCCACACCATTTTACAAGGGAATATGCTCTCCACAGGTCCCATAAGGGATCTAAAAAAAGTGCGAACTGAAAAGACGCCATCTCGTGTCATACTCCACTTGCTACGATCACCCTCTCCGACCCGAATTTGTATCTCATGCACAGAGGTCAAAAATCTCGCATAATCATCCAATTCCCAATCTTGTAAGCCCCTCGCAAAAGTAATATTCCAACTGTAATTTCCATTATGCATGACTAAAACATCGCTCACCATAGCAGAAGGCAATAAGGTAATGCGGTGCAAAGCAGGAAATCCGGCCTTCAGCGGTTGATCTCCGCACCAACAGTCATCCCAAAATCTTATATCATTACCATTCCCCACCGTAAAATTTAGTTTGTCCCGAAAGTCACCCCATCCTCGTCGAATATACCTCCACACACTCACCCCATAAGAACCACGGCCAGTAGCAGTACACCACCCCCCTTCCATCACGCCATATTTCGCCCCTATGATTTCTCTCCAAAAAGCTCTCCCTCTCCACTCCGAATCGCCACAGCCACTTGCCCAATAATGCCTTATTAAACAAGACAAGACTCCTCACTCCAAGGCCCCCCATCCTCATAGAAGAACATACCGTCCCCCAATTAACCAAGTGAAGTTTCCTCTCCTCCCCCAACCCTGCCCAAAGGAATTCCCTTTGAAGCCTCTCTAGTCTATTTGCCACTGCAACCGGAATAGGAAACAACGACAAAAAATATGTAGGGAGATTAGAGAGAGTAGATTTAATGAGGGTGAGTCGACCTCCCTTAGAGAGATACATACGCTTCCATCCTGCTAACCTCCTCTCCATCCTTTCTACAATACCATTCCAAATATGTATGCTTTTGAATCGTGCCCCTAAAGGAAGCCCTAAATATGACATAGGCAACTGCGCAACCCTACATCCCAATATATCAGCCAGCTCTTCCACATTAGCGACCTCTCCTACTGGTATAGTCTCAGATTTTCCAAGATTTATCTTCAAACCAGATACAGCTTCAAAGCATAGAAGCAAGCGGCGCAAGTTTCTGAATTGTTCAACCTCTGCATCACATAAAACCAGCGTGTCATCTGCAAATAACAAATGGGACACTTGCAGGTGGCCAACCATAAAGCCCTTTATCAAACCCTCTTCCACTGCTTTTTCAAACATCCTACTAAAGGCCTCCATCACAATAACAAATAGCAATGGGGACAGTGGATCCCCTTGCCTCAATCCTCTACTACTCTGAAAATAGCCCTCCGGTGTACCGTTGACCAATACTGAGAACGAAACAGTAGAGATGCAGAACTGAATCCACTTACACCATTTATCTCCAAAACCACATCGTCGAAGCATATACAACAGGAAGCCCCAATTCACATGATCATAAGCCTTCTGAATATCAAGCTTACATAGCATCCCTGGAACCCCCAAACGCAGTCTTGAGTCAATGCATTCATTTGCTATAAGTACCGAGTCTAAAATCTGGCGCCCTCTTACAAACGCATTCTGAAACTTGGATACTACTTTCCCCAGCACCTCCTTTAATCTGTTTGCCAGAGCTTTCGCAATAATCTTATACACCCCGCTTACTAGGCTAATCGGGCGAAAATCCTTAATATCAGTCGCTCCCAGTTTCTTCGGGATCAGCACAATAAATGTAGCATTAGAACTTTTCAGGAACCTGCCACGTTCAAAAAAGTAATTAAGAACTTCCATAATGTCCGATCGCACCACCTCCCAACATGCCTTATAGAATGAGAACGAGAAGCCATCCGGTCCAGGTGCCTTATCATCATTCATACTAAATACAATCTCCTTAACTTCGTCCTCCCCAAATGGTCTTTCTAACCAATTGGCATCCTCCTCCGTGATAGTAGAAAAATTTAATCCCTCCAACTCTGGCCTCCACTCAAACTGCTCCCGATAAAGATTTTGATAATAGCTTACCGTTTGACTTCCAATACTTTGTGGCTCCTCATAAGTAACCCCATCAACCTCCAACACTGTGATAGAATTGTTGCGCCTATTAGAGTTGGCGACCCTGTGAAAGAATTTAGTGCATTTATCCCCCTCTTTCAACCACGTCACCCTAGATTTCTGGCGCCAAGCAATCTCCTCCATTCTCATCAACCTCGCTAGCTCTTCTCTTAATACTGTCCGTCTCTCCTTCTCCTCTCCAGCCAACCCTCGGCTCTCCTCCCATCTGTCCAACTCATCTATATCAGAAAGACACTGAATTTTATGACAGTTCACATTGCCCACAACCTCCTCATTCCATCTCTTTAAATCTCTTTTCAAAGCCTTCAACTTCTGGTCCAACACATAACTTGGAGACCCTCTGACTTCATAAGATGCCCACCAAGTCCGTACCTGCTCACCAAAGCCTTCTACTTTCAGCCACATCTTCTCAAACCTGAAAGGCCTTCTTCCGCTACCCATCTTGTTCCCAGATAACATAATAGGGAAGTGATCTGAGTACACCCTTCCTAATCTCCTTTGAGTGACATCTGAGTACTTGGCCTCCCACTCTCCACAAATCAAGAACCTGTCTATTCGAGAAAGAACTGGATTATCCCGATTCGATGACCATGTAAACTCGCCTCCGATCATGGGCATATCCACCAACATATTTTCCCTAATAAAATCTGAAAAATCCTCCATAGCTCTAGTTAACCTCCCACCA